>CM057350.1:392271196-393521196 GCA_030015575.1 Agapanthus africanus | reverse complement strand
TATGTATGTGCGCAAATATGGATTTACAAGTGGTATATACGCAAGTATGAGTGTACAATATGTATGTGTGCAAGTATGGATGTACAAGTGGTATATACGCAAGTATGAGTGTACAATATGTATGTGCGCAAGTATGGATGTACAAGTGGTATATACGCAAGTATGAGTGTCCAATATGTATGTGCGCAAGTATGGATGTACAAGTTGTATATACGCATGTATGAGTGTACAATATGTAGCTATAACAAGTATATCATGAAAGGAGTCACATCCTGATGCATCGATTCTACTGTGTACATGACATAGCAATTATCGATGATGAAGTGTGTGAGCCGGCCAATCTGTGTAAGTGTAGCATATGCATCATCGATAATGGAGTAGGTGTACTAGCACTGGTATATATATGATGCAATGAGAATTACATGAATGTAGCATAAAGTAAATCGCCAGCTAAAAGCTATATGATATACGTATCTTACATGACCAATTAGGTGAATCTATCAATCGGCATCCAGCCTCACAACATCGCGTACGGTATAAACCATAGTACGGCATCCTCTAGCAAGGGTATGGATCAAACATCAAGTTAAACTCATCAGGTACGGAAAATCATCATACGGCGGCGTTAAACTATCAGGGATCCTATCAACCTATAAGACGCGGAGGGTACGGACCTAACGTCTCGCACGGCTATCACTCACGATTCACAACATATATAAATATCTCTATATACCTATGTCCCAGGTCACATCCACAACAATCTCATATCAGGGGACCGGCAGGGTATCAATCATCTCAATCGACTTGCATCCGTATATCAACATATTATCAAATCATTATATCACGTCATATATTCTTTTCATCGCATTTATATCCCACATCAAGTCAATTTTATAAATACATTCTACCTTTACTATAAGCATACGTATCTAATCTAACATACACACCTGAACCATACAAACAGTTTTTGAAAGATGCGAATCTTAGTTTTGAAAGTGGGGGCTACGGTGTTTTTAAAGAAAAGGTATCATTTGAAAATCCGTAACGTCTCTCAAAGTATCTGTTTAAAATATGCATACGATTCTTCAGTTTGGAAATAGGTATGGCTCGGATGACACATCTACGTCGACCATCTAGTCTTATAGTACCTTAAACGGCAATATCATCAAATACCCTCCTCAAATCACGTCATCACATACTAGTCGTATCATATCACTTATAACTATCCTTAATTTCTAATATGGTTCTATAACTACCTTTTAACTCTATCTATAGTTTTCTATTGAAGGTTTTATGAATCATAAACTATATATATAAATCGGTTTCCTTCAAAGTTTGCGGGGGTGCTATACGCCATCCACCCAACTTCCCCCGTAGATATAGATCTACTCACCTGATCTTCGCTTGTTGGATTCGATGACGCCACGCTCATCCTCGCTATCTTGAAGTCCACATGGGGTACCTACATATCACATATATCATCGTAAACGAAATCACGCACGAAAAACAAAATGTCCCACGAAATCTATAGTTTACGCAAGCAAGAATAACCAAACAACTCTCGACGATCGACGTATAAACGTGAATCGACCGAGATAAAACACAAATACCAATTTCCAGTTCATTAAAACCCTCAAAACGAATTCAGAAACTTGAAAACTTGCTCCAGATTTTACCCCAGGTCAAATTAGCCAAAGTTGCACATATAAAGGGTCTAGTTTACTGGAGAACAAGACGTGGACCAAACACGAAGGGGTTCCACCCCACCCTGGCCGCAAATTGCAGCCAGGAAGAATAAAACTGCGGCCTGATGTTTGGGGTTTGGTCCAGGGTTTCAATGGTAGCTCCTAGGGTGCCTGCTTGTATCACTGTGTTTGCTAAATAATTTTCTAAGTCCCCGAGTGTTAGCAGATTTCAATTTCCCTACACAATTTCTACAAAATACGATATCGGGGATTTCTAGGTTCGCTAATTAGGGTTCTAGTCTCTGGTTTAGGTCTTTAATCAATCACCACATGGGTTGTAGTCCCTAATTACACCTCAATTGCACCTTTGGAATCAATAATTTCTCAAACCCTAACTTGAAATTTTCAAAGTTCACTAAACGACATTAAAACGGTTCTAAACTAATATAGGTGCTGAAAGTGAATGAAAAACTACACAAATGGTGAAGGGATTACCTCATTTGGCAACCCCCAAGCCTTCAAAATCCGATTTTTCTTGGTCCAAAGTGTAGCTGGTGGGCTTGTGCATATTTTTAATGAAGTGGGGATGGAGTTTTAAGGTGATGAAGTGGGGTGTTTGAAGAGGAAGGAGGTGGAGGGCAGCAGCAATGGAGGAAGATAGAAGAGGGAATGATGGAGATGGTGGGATGAGAAAATGGCCAAGTCAAAGTTAACCCCTCACCTCTCTCTCATGCCCATGCTTTATTGTTTATTCCTATTTCTTTTCTTTTGTTTTTTTTTTTTTATTTTAAAACTAAATCCATGCATGATAAAAGAAAAGACCATGTAGGAAAATATAGAAAAAGGTAATATGACATGGTGCATGTCAAGTGCACAAATCCGGCTTAATACGCTATTAACGATATTTAATCGCGATTAGCATTAAAATAGTATATAATTAATCATAAAAATTTATAGTTTGCATAAATCACATATAGCACCCTCATTTCAGTAATTTCCATAATTTTTTCCAAATTTTTCCCTATTTATCGGTATTTAATTATACCGCACTAATAAAAATATTCATAATATTCATTATTTAATTATAAATATTCCCAAAAATATTATTTTATTTTTCTGAAATGTTACAATCTTCCCCCCTTAAAGAAATTTAGTCCCCGAATTTAAATTTAAACCCCCAAATGCTAAAACATTTCAATAATCAACTCAAATTAACAGGGCTCCGAAATCACGGAAGATATAAAAACACAACAGCGCATCGCGTGTGCCTGAAAAACGAGTATGAAACTCAAAATCGAACTCCGTCAAGCGTTACGCAAACCATCGGATTTGCACGCATACCATCGGAGTTATCATGGAGATGCATATCTCGAAATCCACTAAAGAAATCCAATATACATTAGTAAAATACTTTAATACATATATAGTACGCATTCTTTAAAAAAAAATCTCCAAAACTGAATAAAACACATGTAAAAATTTTTCTGAATCGCCGCGTGAATGCGTAACTCACAGAACAAGTGGCGGACGCTCATTTGTAAAATAATAATATATATCCATATATGTTTTGCTAAATATACGTTCCTTCGTTTCAAAATATCCCGAAAGGTATTCCTTTAAAAATGTTCGTGTCGCTCATGGACACGTAAGAAATAGCGAGACTGTAGCTCTTTTTCAAATCTCTTGGTAAACTTTGAATGCATGCAAAGTACTCAGCTACTGTACTCAGATCAGTCACGTTTAGCCATTATATAATATGGTGCACAAAACAAAAACAATGTGCTCAAAAGCAAAATCAGCCTCAAAAGGCGTATCCAACAATTTCGTGGTTCCGGTGCGTACGGAATCAAATCCGAATACAGGTGCAACAATATGCACAAAAGAAAAAGTAAGTGCAAAAGGCGTGTACGAAAACATCTATCCAGCGCAACGGGTGTGCACGACAACAATATCTGGTGCAACTATTGTGCACGAAAATCTCAAATCTGGTGCATCAAATGCGCGAAACAAAAGTATGTTTCAACCAAGGCACAAAAATCACATTAATAACTAAAATGTGTGTAAAAATGACACCCAGTGTATCAAAGTGTATAAATCAAAAACGTATGCAACTATGTGCAAAAATCCGTATCAACGCACTGCAAGCACATGTGAGCTATACCGAGTGCAAAAATCACGTCATCCGTATGAAATCCACGAAATCATAAACACATGCTACGAAGGTAAAAAATCGACATCAAACGCAATAGGTATGCACAAATCGCAAATCAACACAATGGTGTATAAAATATATATCCAGCACAATAACTATGCCCAAACATGTAAATACCCAGCAGGTATGGTGCACAAAAATCATATCATGAAACTCAATCATCAAAACTCAAATCCAAGTGATATAAGTGTGATACTCAGATCATAAATACAAATCGCAACAAATGACATTGAAGTACACCTCCTACAATATCAAAAAATAAATCGGTGCTCCTAAAACCGGCAGAACAAGAATATCCGCTTGCCTCCTGCTCACTGCTGACATCCTCTGTCTCTGGTCCTTATTTCTCTGTGAATTCACCAATCTCGCAATCCATCGGCTCGTCGGCCCGGTCAGGTGTGCTAACGGAAACGATTCTGCCCTGGCACTTCTCTGGTCATCTCTCGGCCAATTTGTATGATCACTCATAAAGCAGGATGTCACTGGCGTTGGCCTCTGGTCCTTTAAATACAAGTGACCCGACTGATCCTGGTGCAAATCTCATCGCAGCAGTGTCCTGGAAGGCACCTGCTCAGGGTCTCTTCCGATCTCGCCTATGCCAAACTATACGGAGCCTGGTACTCTTGCATAATCCTTTCTCGTTTTCCTGGACATCTGCGTTTTCAGCACAGTTTTTCCTCGGGAACTGGCCGCGTACCAACGCCTCTGTATATATATCAGATCTCCAATCTCGACGGGGAGTAGCAATAGCTCGTCAGCATCTTGCATGAACCTCTGGCTCCACTCGTATGTATCATCGTCCACTTCGACGTCATATCGTGCTATCTGCGTACTGCAATGGTCCTCGGCTACAGTCAATTTGGAGTCTCCCGCACGGACTTAAAATCATGAACTCGGTATCTTCATCACTCTGTAGAAGATATCTAGCCGAACACGCCCTCGGGAGCTTGTCCCAACCATCAGAGAAATACTCTATACTCGTTCGTTCTTGATCAACTCACAATGCATCTGGGTGAGGTCCTCTATCCGATGCTGGTCAGCTTGCTCATCTCTTATTACATGATATCTGGACGACATCAAAACTTTTCGATCGAATCATCGAGGTCCCAAAATTTTCCGAAAGCTCAACACCTGAGCACAGTCTAAGAATATCTGGTACATACCGCAGTACCTCTGGACCAACCGTAGAAGGGCAAACCCAAGCCTCACTGATGGCACCGCTAAACTGCCGCAAACCCTAAGGTTCAAAGTGGTTCCATGGTCATCATGTCGAGTTAGGGTTTCATTCTTCTAGAGGGTCCACAGAATCACTTGCATGTTCCTCCGAACACTTTAAACTTAGGAAAAATGGGTTTCTGATACTCGCTCGAACTTTTTAGCTTCGCCTAGCCGACATGTGAATATCCTTCGTCCGCATGCTAAACAATGCCTCAATCCTCCAGGAAAGATGATACATCAACGGTCATCTCTGGATCGGTCTACTCTAGATCTGAGTAAGACTCTCCACACTTGAAAGCTTCAACTCAACTTGGCCTGCGTCGGCGCATCAAATCTGACGAATCACCTTCGTCTCTTAACTCGAGGTAGACTGGCTATCATATGTCACAACTCTGCATGAAAGCTCTAACGATCTTAGCTCATAAGCTCTGGAAGCGACATCCCATCAATCTCAGCAACAGCTGGGTCATCTGTCCACACGGTAGACGACATCACAACCTCTGAGGTAGGCTGTACATTAATAGTCATCTCGCAACTGGCAGCTCTAACAATGGCCCGATCATCTGGTGCAAAACCAAACACTCTCCTCATCCGAGAGACCACAACATAAGCACTAACTCGATACATTTCCATGTCACCAGAAAACACGATGGTCAGTCCTTACCCATGATGAGCTCGCACAGACCGCATCATTAGCACCGGCTCAATCTGCGCTCAAACCATGGTGACAGGAACCTCAAGTGTGTATCGACGAAAACAGAGCAACGGAATGAAAGGAATCAATATATCCTGGATGGATACATGATCATAAGAGGGAAATGGAATCAGTGAGAGCATGATCATGGAAACGAATAGAATCAAGTATCTCAAATGGATGTATAATCATGGATACGAAAAGAATCACTGATCTCAAAATATGTACATCCTAAGGTTTCTTAATTGGTGTATCGTATCGTAAATATGCCGCAGAACATACGTACAGTACGTCACTCTACTCAAGCTAACTACTCCATCAATCAGGGTCAGCCTATGTAACGAAAGTTCGGGTTTAATACCCACCGTTCAAGTCTAAGTTCCGTAAGGTCAAGCCTAGGTTCCCAAATACATACCCGCCCTAGACTCCGCATAGTCAAACATCGACTCGTACCAAGGTTAAACCTAGCGCTCTGATACCAACTTTGTCACGACCCAAAGTATTAGCTAGTGAGCAGCACTTAAATCATGCATCGTCTAAAGGCGTAACGTAATTCAAGTAAGCTGAAAACCCAGAAATCTAAACCTTTTTAAGAAAATAAAAGAGGTGAAGTTATGAAATAAGGGTATAATGTAATCAAAAGTTTTTCTTAGATGCATAAATAGCGGAACATGAAAAATGCAAGTTTATCTTACTAGTTGAAAACATGTTTCGTCTTTTAAAAATTTGGGCAGGACCACCTTTGTATATTTTGATCCAAAACCATAATACATACTAATATAAAAGGCATCCCCAAGCGGGAGCTAGCTCTTCGCCATACGGCGGATCCACAACCACGCAAAGCATAAACATAAGTATACGACGCCCAACGGCGAAGTTCACAACAAAAGATAAAGAAATAAGCAAGACATCAAAGCCACAAGTAACGGAATGCCCATCACTCTAAGTCTCGCAACCATAAGTCTCACTAAGCCTCATTACTTATACAATTACTAGTTTTGACTGATGGAGTTGACTAGATACAAAATGAAATAAAAATAAAAGAGTGGGTACGATATAAATGTCCCACCTACCAAAGCAATCACCCGACAGCAACAGTGTGCCAGCGATGCCACTACTGATCCAAGCGGTCAACCTGCAATAACTGTGACACAACGGGTGTGAGTTGCCAACTCGTGAGTAGAAAAACTTCAACAAGTAGAAATTAAATAAACAATGACTCTTAGGTCAACTATAGCATAAAGGTAATACTATGATATCTAGGGTGACCGTATCTACATACTTGCCAATAGTATACTCAAGGTCTATCTGTATGTGGATATCATCCAACAATATAATCAATGTATGTATGCATGTGGATCTCATCCACCTATATAATCAATGTATGTATGCATGTGGATCTTGTCCACCCATATAATCAATGTATGTATGCATGTGAATCTCATAAAAGCATATGCATGAAGGTATGAGGATATAAATCAACATGTGTCCCTCGCGGCACATCAAAATCATAGAACCTGAGTGTGCAGCATCGACACTCGAAAACATCATGAAACCCTTGTCCAGCATTGACACGTAAATCCTCATATCTCGGGCTCCGTCGGTCTGGGTCGGCCCTCGGGCTCCGTAAGTCCGGATCGGTCCATCTCATCTCTCGACTCCGGTCGGTATCCTCCCGATATCCGCCGAGACCAAATGCTATCACCGGTTGGTAATAGTCCTTCTGCCAGGCTCACCGTCTACTGCACAGCAATCCGTTCACGTCCCGGGATACCATACCGGGTCCACCATGTACCTGCAATCGGCCTCATCCAGCTCCTCGAATCGGGTTTCACATATCATACGTCTCAGAACCGAGAAAACGCATGGTGGACGTACAGAAATATCATATCAAGAGAAACTGGGTTTTTAAAACAGTACATGCTTTCTTTTGAAATAGCCATGGTTCTCAAATCCAGAAATCTCATGAAAATAGCATATCTCAATGCGTAAAATCATAAAGCATGATGTATGCGACATATGATAAAAATGTAAGCATGTCCGAATATCATGCAACATGGAACAGTAATATGTACATATCGACGGAAAACCGCCCTTTTAATTGAATCCAGTTTTTAAAATTTATCACGCGGTTCCCAAATCTTCAAAATCGAATGCAATATCGTATAAAGGTGCATACATGTATGTACGCAAGTATGGACGTACCAATGGTATATACGTATGTATGAGTGTACAATATGTATGTGCGCAAGTATGGATGTACAAGTGGTATATACGCAAGTATGAGTGTACAATATGTATGTGCGCAAGTATGGATGTACAAGTGGTATATACGCAAGAATGAGTGTACAATATGTATGTACGCAAGTATGGATGTACAAGTGGTATATATGCATGTATGATGTACAATATGTATTTGCGCATGTATGGATGTACAAGTGGTATATACGCAAGTATGAGTGTGTATTATGTATGTGCGCAAGTATGGATATACAAGTAGTATATATGCATGTATGAGTGTACAATATGTAGCTATAACAAGTATATCATGCAATGAGTCACATCCTGATGCAGCGATTCTACTGTGTAAGTGACATAGCAATTATCGATGATTAAATGTGTGAGCCGGCCAATCTGTGTAAGTGTAGAATACGCATCATCGATAATGGTGTAGGTGTACTAGCACAGGTATATATATGATGCAATGAGAATGATATGAATGTAGCATAAAGTAAATCGCCAGCTAAAAGCTATATGATATACATATCATGACCGAGTCGGTGAATCTATCAATCGGCATCCAGTCTCACAACATCACGTACTGTATAATCCATCGTACGACATCCTCTACTTAAAGTTATGGATCAAACATCAAGTCAAACTCATCAGGTACAGAAAATCATTGTACAGCGGCATTATGCTATCAGGGATCCTATCAACCTATAAGAAGAGGAGGGTACGGACCTAACGTCTCGCATGGCTATCACTCACGATTCACAACATATATAAATATCTCTATATACCTATGTCCCAGGTCACATCCACAACAATCTCATATCAGGGGACCGGCTGGGTATCAATCATGTCAATCGACTCGCATCCGTATACCAACATATCATCAAATCATCATATCATGTCATATATTCTTTTCATCACATTTATATCCCACATCAAGTCAATTTTACAAATACATTCTTTCTTTACTATAAGCATACGTATCTAATCTAACATACACAACCGAACCATACAAACAGTTTTTGAAAGATACGAATCATAGTTTTGAAAGTAGGGGCGACGGTGTTTTTAAAGAAAAGGTATCATTTGAAAATCAGTAACGTCCCTCAAGATTTCTGTTTAAAAGATGCATATGATTCTTCAGTTTGGAAATAGGTATGGTTCGGATGACACAACTACGTCGACTATCTAGTCATATAGTACCCTTAACGGCAATATCATCAAATATCATCCTCAAATCCTGTCATCACATACTAGTCGTATCATATCACTTCTAACTATCCTTAGTTTCTAATATAGTTCTACAACTACCTTTTAACTCAATCTATAGTTTTCTATTAAAGGTTTCATTAATCATAAACTATATATATAAATCGGTTTCCATCAAAGTTTACGGGGGTGCTATACGCCATCCACCTGACTTCCCCCGTAGATATAGATCTACTCACCTGATCTTCACTTGTTGGAGTCGATGACGCCACGCTCATCCTCGCCTTCTCGAAGTCCACGTGGGGTACCTACATATCACATATATCATCGTAAACGAAATCATGCACGAAAATCAAAATGTCGCACGAATCACCCATAGGTTAAAACCTATAGTTTACGCAAGCAAGAATAACCAAACAACTCTCGATGATCGATGTATAAACGTGAATCGACCGAGATAAAACACAAATACCAATTTCCAGTTCATTGAAATTTGCAAAACGAATTCAGAAACTTGAAAACTTGCTCCGGATTTTACCCCAGGTCAAATTAGCCAAAGTTGCACATATAAAGGGTCTAGTTTACTGGAGAACAAGACATGGACCAAACACGAAGGGGTTCCACCCCACCCTGGCCGCGAATTGTGGCCAGGAAGAATAAAACTGTGTCCTGATGCTGGGGGTTGGGTCCAGGGTTTCAATGGTAGCTCCTAGTGTGCCTGCTTGTATCACTGTGTTTGCTAAATAATTTTCCAGGTCCCCGAGTGTTAGCTGATTTCAATTTCCCTACACAATTTCTACAAAATACGATATCGGGGATTTCTAAGTTCGCTAATTAGGGTTCTATTCTCTGGTTTAAGTCTTTAATCAATCACCACAGGGGTTGTAGTCCATAATTACACCTCAATTGCACCTTTGGAATCAATAATTTCTCAAAGCCTAACTTGAAATTTTCATAGTTCACTAAACGACACTAAAACCGTTCTAAACTAATATAAGTGCGAAAGTGAATGAAAAACTAAACAAATGGTGAAGGGATTATCTCATTTGGCAACTCAAGAATTTTCTTGAATTTCCCCAACCTTTCAAAATCCGATTTCTCTTGGTCCAAAGTGTAGCTAGTGGGCTTGTGCATATTTTTAATAAAGTGGAGATGGAGTTTTATGGTGTTTTTGGAGATGCAGTGGGGTTTTTGAGGAGGGAGGAGGTGGAGGGAAACAGCCATGGAGGAAGATAGAAGAGGGAATGATGAAGATGGTGGGATGAGAGAATGGCCAAGTCAAAGTTAACCCCTCACCTCTCTCGCTCATGCCTATGCTCTATTGTTTATTCCTATTTCTTTTCTTTTGTTTTCTTTTGTTTTGTTTTTCTCATTTTAAAACTAAATCCATGCATGATAAAAGAAAAGACCATGTAGGAAAATGTAGAAAAAGGTAATACGACATGGTGCATGTCATGTGCACAAATCCGGCTTAATACGCGATTAGAGATATTTAATCGTGATTAGCATTAAAATAGTATATAATTAATCATAAAAATTTATTATTTGCATAAATCACATAAAAACCCTTCATTTCAGTAATTTCTATAATTTTTTCCAAATTTTTCGCAATTTATCGGTATTTAATTATACCACGCTAATAAAAATATTCATAATATTCATTTTTTAATTATAAATATTCCCAAAAATAATATTTTATTTTTCTGAAATGTTACGGCCTCCCTTAGTATCCGCTTGGACCACCTGTCCAAACTTCTGCCCCTCGTCAGTGGAAAAACTATAATTCTGACAGTCACTCTGTCATCCAGGTCACCTTGGAAGCCTGAAATGATAACCGTCTCCGAAGGAGGCTGACATTATCACATCCCTAGAAAATTCACTTATGTTCTAAAACTGCTGTAAGTCCACGTTGCGACCCCCGGTTCTTACGGGGAGGCGGAAACGGTATAAAATCAAAATTTTAACGCAAGAGGCAACATGGACTAAGCTAGGTCGGGATCTTTACCTAAACTAAAACTAGCAAACTAAGCTAAAGATATTTAGCTACTCGGATGAAGATGGTTATACCTAAACTTGAACTCCTTCTTTTCAAGCTCCGATGGTGGTTCGATGGCTCCTTCTCGTTGTCTCCGTACGCCGAAGATAGATCCACTTGAAAGCTCCAACCTTTAGCTCCTTCTTCGTTCTTTGAAGAAACTAGTTCACTTGGTTTGCTAAACCTAGTGAACTAGAATGAGTAGAGAGGAAATAGAATGGGATTTTATCTATGGTTCTTGATTCTCAACTCATGAGACAAGAGAACCATAGATCAAGAGAGGGAGCAAGAGGTTGAGGGTGAGAGCAAGAGGAGAGCTCAAGAACAAGAGAGAGAATGAGCAAGAAAGAATGAGCAAGTATTTTGTCTCTCACCCTCTCATAATCCAAAATGATCATAACTCATCATATCAAAAAAGTCTTATGTGATGGTTAGAAGCAACCATAACCTTATCATGTCATGCACTCATTTTACTCAAATGAACAAGCAAGTAAAAGTCTTTGGCATGAAATGATAACCATGGTTATCATGATGGTCAACTAGTCAAGCCTAGTCAACCGGTCAACAAGTCAACAAAAGTCAACAAGTCACCAAAGTCAACAAGTCAACAAAAGTCAACAAGTCAACAACCATATCACCATAATACTTAATTAATATAATAGTTAATCACATATCATATTCTCATTAGGGTTGAGCATAAAGTCAAAAAGTCAACGGTCAACTGTCAACAACCCTAATGAGAATCCGCTGCCTCTGCCTCCCTGTCAACTGTGCATACACACCCGCATCCGCGTTCCGAGGAACACGAATGCAAACTGGATAAATCCAATCCCATAAGGTACACTAGGATCTGGCTTAAACCAAAGCCCGCTAGTGTAAACTGTCCGGACACTGTACGTGCACAAGTGTACGGACGTGACCGAACCCTGTCGCAAAACCATGCGACCTGTCGCAATACCATGCGACCTCTACTCTTTTGCCTAAAGGCGAAAAGCTTTCTGTGTGGGACTCTAAAGACTCGACACTACGCTGGCAGTGGGTTTAACCACAGACCGCAAGCGGCACTAGCTGTGCGTAACGGTCCCCAGGTAATGCCGACAAGAAGACCGACGAGGCGAAACCCATCTGAACTCCTACTGAGCCTGAGTGTGACATTCTCCGTACAGTCCGGTCTGTTCGTCTGATACATCGCATGGCGGGCCTAGGGGCGGTAAACGTCAGTCCCCCAATAGCGGTACAAGTCGTGCCGAAGTGAAGCCCAATACACCCTGAGATAACACTGGAAACCTACCAGTATATCTCGTTTGCCCTGGCCAGGGACTACTCGTGTAATGGCTCTCCTAGACACAGCGCGATGTCAACCCCCAATACCGGGAGAGACGAATCCTGTCTAACCGTCACTGCCTCCAAGTGCTTCGGGACTGCACCCAACCACCACCTGTTTGCACGACTCCTTTGAGCCGTGGTAGGGTAGTGATCAAAGTACAGTGGGAACACACCCGAGGCTAAGTGACAGTGTCAAGTCAGCGGACTAAGCTGTACTCATGTCACCTGGGAACTGATAACTGACGATAGGTATAATACCAACTAGTCAGTTCCCGACGAGTCCTGTCCAGTGTACCCGTAACCTAACGAGCACCCGCATACTATCTCAAGTACGACGTACTGACGGCTGTGGGACAGACCGTCTCCCACACTGGGATGAGAAGCGCATGCGCTGGTCTACTCCGGAGTATCGATGCCCTGTCTCGATAGTCCTGCGACCAGGGACCTGAATAAGGATGTGCTTATAGATTACCCAGCCCCCACTAGTGTGACTGCCATCACAACGCTGGTAATCAAGCAAAGATCCTAAGGGCTCCACTAATGCGTATAAGTGATATACTGAAATAAACACAAGTACACATTGAAGTAGAAACAAACCAAGTAGCATACTACTATTTTGAGCAAGATTGTATATACAAGGTGAATATCCCAAGCATCCATTAAGTAATATACAAACTAGTATGATACAGTAATGGCCTCTAGGGCATATACACTAACAATCTCCCACTTGCACTAAGGCCATGTACTGGCGTATCGAAGACCTATCATCTCGATCAGCCGCTCGAACTGAGTCTGGGGCAAGGCCTTGGTGAATGGATCTGCAGTGTTGTCTTCTGAAGCGACTCTCCGAACCTCGATCTCCTGGCGATCCACGATCTCCCTGATCAGGTGATACCGCCTCAAGATGTGCCTGGATCTCTGATGGGACCTGGGTTCCTTCGCTAAAGCTATAGCCCCGTTGTTGTCGCAATACAGAGGTATTGGATCAACAATGGACGGAATCACCTGAAGTTCTTTCAAGAACTTCCTCATCCAGACAGCTTCTTTTGCGGCATCAGATGCAGCGATGTATTCCGCTTCCATCGTCGAGTCTGCAACGGTTTCCTGTTTGGAACTCTTCCAACACACCGCCCCTCCATTGAGGGTAAAGACAAAACCCGACATGGACTTGGAATCATCCTTGTCACTCTGGAAGCTGGAGTCAGCAAAGGCCTCGATCTGGAGGTCTTTTCCGCCATACACCAAGAACATCTCCTTAGTCCTTCTCAGGTACTTGAGAATGTTCTTTACCGCTATCCAGTGTTTCTCCCCAGGGTTAGACTGATACCGGCTTACCACACTCAGTGCATAAGCTACATCCGGTCTGGTACACAACATCGCATACATTATAGAGCCTACCGCAGAAGCGTAGGGTATAATAGACATGCGATCCCTCTCTAAATCAGTCTTGGGAGACATCTCTTTAGAGAGGGTGATCCCGTGACAAGCCGGTAGGTTACCGCGCTTGGAATCTTCCATACTGAACCTCTTCAGTATGGTGTCGATGTACCTGGACTGCGAAAGTCCTAATATCCTCTTGGATCTGTCACGGTAGATCCGGATACCCAGAATGTATGAGGCATCACCCAGGTCTTTCATGGAGAACCTGTGTGACAAGAACCCCTTGACAGATTGTAGCATAGGAATGTCATTTCCTATTAAGAGAATGTCATCCACGTATAAAACGAGGAATACTACAGTTCTCGCTACAAATCTACTATAGATGCATGGTTCATCTGGATTTTTGATAAAGCCAAATTCTTTGACCGTCTCATCAAAACAGATGTTCCAACTCCGCGACGCCTGCTTTAGTCCATAGATGGACTTAAGCAACTTGCACACCTTTCCGCTGCTCCCACTCTGAATGAAACCCTCTGGCTGGTCCATATAGACACACTCCTCTAAATTTCCATTTAGAAAAGCTGTCTTTACGTCCATTTGCCAGATCTCATAATCGTGGAAGGCAGCAATGGCAAGAAGGATCCGAATGGATTTCAGCATGGCTACTGGAGAAAAGGTTTCGTCGTAGTCCAAGCCAGGTCGTTGACGAAAACCCTTTGCTACCAGCCTAGCTTTATAGGTCTCAACCTGTCCATCTACACCAATCTTCCTTTTGAAGATCCACTTGCATCCTACGGGTTTTACCCCGTCTGGAGCAATGTCCAACGTCCATACCTTGTTGGTGTACATGGACTCCATTTCGGTCCGTATTGCATCCAGCCATTTCACTGAGTCAACGCTCTGAATGGCCTGCTGGAAGCTAGTAGGCTCATCATAATCTATGATGCAATCCTCTCTATCCCCGTCTATGAGAAAACCGTAGTATCTCTCGGGCGGATGAGACTGCCTACTACTTCTGCGGAGCGGCGTAGGAATGTCCTGTTCTACCGAACCTTCTGGTTCCACTAAACTTTCAGTAACAGTCCGTGGTTCTGGAATTTCTTCCAGTTCTACTGTGCTCCCACTTATCTGGTTTTCCAAAAACTCAGTTTCCAAGAAGTAGGCATGACGAGAAACAAGAACTTTTTGTTCCTCTTCACAGTAGAAGAAATATCCTTTTGAGTTCTTTGGATACCCCACAAACTTGCACTGTACTGAGCGTGCCTCGAGCTTGTCCGCATGCTGCTTTTTGACAAAAGCCGGACATCCCCATGTCTTAATGTGCTTAAGATAGGGTCTCTTCCCACACCACATTTCATATGGTGTGGAAGGCACAGTCTTAGTCGGAACTCGGTTCAAAAGGTACGCTGCTGATTCTAGCGCATACCCCCAGAATGATCGCGGTAACTCAGCATTACCCATCATGGACCGCACCATATCCAATAGGGTGCGGTTCCGTCTCTCCGATACACCGTTATGTTGCGGGGTGTATGGAGGAGTAAGCTGAGAGAGAATTCCGTTCTCTTTTAAATAGTCCAGGAACTCGGCACTTAAGTATTCTCCACCTCGATCCGATCTTAGAATCTTAATACTTTTGCCGGTCTGTTTCTCTACTTCATTCTTATACTCCTGGAATTTTCCAAAGGCCTCGGACTTATGTTTCATCAAGAAGACATAACCGTACCTTGAGAAGTCATCCGTAAAAGTAATGAAGTAAGAATGTCCGCTTCGGGCATGTGTAGACATTGGACCGCACACGTCACTGTGTACGAGTCCCAAGAGCTCGCTCGCTCTTACTCCTTGTCCAGTAAACGGAGTCTTTGTCATCTTTCCTTTGAGACAAGATTGACAAGTGGCATACGATTGATATTCGAACGCATTCAAATATCCTTCTGTATGTAACTTAGTCAACCTTCTCTCATTGATGTGACCCAATCTACAATGCCATAAGAAAGTCTGATTTATTTCTGGAGACTTTCTTTTGTGTGTATTCTGGACGTTGAAAATCTGTGGTTGGTTTAACACGTATATACCATTACTCAATGTACCTGACCCAATCAAAACTTGATTAAGGTGAATGTTTACAACATTACTTACAAACGCAAATTCATAACCTTCTTTAGAAACTAAAGATACAGAAATGATATTACAAGTTGCGTTGGGTACAAAAAAGCAATTACGCAAAACCAAAACATGTCTATCTGACATTCCCAGGTGATAGTCCCCCACGGCTTTAGCATCCATGCTAGCTCCGTTCGCAACTTTGAGGGTCATGTCACCTGCTTTCAAAACCCTACGGTTTCTCAATGCCTGCAAAGAATTACAGATATGAGATCCTGATCCGGTATCCAATACCCAGGAAGTAGAGTTTATTGAAAGACAATTTTCAATAACATACACACCTGAAGCTGAAGCTGCAACCTGCTTCAATTCCTGTGTTCTGGCCTTCCAGGCCCTGCAATCATTCTTCCAGTGTCCTTTCTTATGACAATAGAAGCATTCTTCCTTATCCACAAGCTTCCCCGCTATCTTTGTTGCTTTACCTTTTCCCTTCGTATCCACTTTACTAACACCGCCCCTTGGTTTGGCGGGGGCCTTCTTCTTCTTTCCCTTGGCTTTCGCCTTGGACCTAGAAGAAGATGATCCTCCTACAAACAAAGTGGATGTATCCCTACCTTTCTGTAGGGTGCCCTTTGCGCTCCTCAGCATGTTGAGGAGCTCTGAAAGTTCAACCTCTTTTTCTTGTAAGTTGAAGTTCAGTATAAACTGGGCGTAAGTGGAAGGAAGGGACTGGAGAACTATATCCGTATATAGCTCACTCTCCAATGTGATCCCTAGGTCAGCGAGCTCCTCAATGAAGCCGATCATCTTTAGCACGTGCTCGGCTACTGATGATCCGACGGCCATTTTTGTCGAAAATAACTTTTTCGACGCTTCGTATCTTGCGATACGTGATTGCTCTCCATACAGTTCTTTTGTATGGAGCAATATGGACTCCATGTCCATATTCTCATGCCTCCTCTGATGTTCGTTGTCCATCGAGGCAAGCAGGAGGCACTTGGCCTTCGCGCTATCAATCTCCCAAGTCTTGCGGATTTCCTTATCCGCGACACTGGAAGTTAGACCAGGGACAGGGGGAGCTTTGGTGGTAAGAAGATACCCCAGCTTGTCATAAGTGATTGCTATCTTGACATTCCTGAGCCAATCTTTGTAGTTTGGCCCTGTCAGTTTGTTTTTATCTAGGAGTAACTTAAGTCCAGTCATGTTGATTGGTCGCTGCAATTAGGAGAGAGAAGAAGAAACACTCAGCATGATGCTCTTGCAAGTTTAGAGTGGTTTTTAGTTTGTCTAAACAGGATGGCTCCCACTGTTTCTCGAATCCCTCCTCAAACCATAAAGGAAGAATTAGTCAGGATCAATCCCACCGTACAATACTTGCTTAACCGTTCAGCCAGGCCGGTGTCGGTACTTCGAGGGAGGTTTTTCAACGCTTTCGCGAAGTTCCTTAATTAAAGAACCTCTTTTCCCTGGGGGCGTAGCCCCGCTAACACCTTTCTAGGCACCTACTAGGTTTATAGCATTGATCGTTAAGTGAGAAATTTCCCGAGGAGTAGCATATACTCACAGTAGGATCGGGATCCAAATATCATTGCGTGACGAAACTGAAGGAATCCTACCAGAATCATCACACTCCAAATGGTATGCAAATCTAGCAAGTTTCAGTGCTTATGAAACTCCCGATGTGGATTTTTGCCCCATGCTCTTATGACCTTGACTTTGGCCAACAAATCATAAGTCACATGTCAAGTTCTACCCGTCGTTATCCAGGTTAATTTGAATCCACCCGCACATACCCTTGACTTTGGCCAACAAGGCAGTACGACTGTTCCAAACCAACGCATCTATCTATGCTGCACATGAATACCCAATAGCTACCAATCACTATGCCTTGACTTTGGCCAACAAACACAGCTTGAATACTATTGACTATTCATGTGAAACGACGGAGGGCTACGAATGGTTTTGGCAAAACCGTGAACGTAGTGAACTTGATTTAGTCGATGGAACGAGATAGCTTTTAAATGGAGTGGCTCAAACTCCGTATTTTAAAAGTTGTTTTGAAAAGAACCGAGTGGGTTTTCGAAAGTGTTCCAGCGACTTTAACTTGGTTTATTATCTTGCATTAGTTCTTTTAATGCGTGATATTCTTGCATTAGTTCTTTTAATGCGTCCCATCATTTAATCCTACCATTGCAGAAAACAACCAAAATATGACGTACGCTTATGCCATTCGCATTCGCCACGGGGCCCCGTCATTACCCGTTAGGTTACTTAACTAACGACAGAGCGGGGGCTGGGCTAGCGCGTCTGTAAAACATAAGCAACGCCTAAATAATATCATATATAGATATACTGCAATGATAAACATTTCAGATCACAGATAAATACATTGGATATACTAGGAATCTGTAATTTGTACGAGCCTGTAACAAAAACAGATTACACGGTCGCGGTGAATAGCCAAAACCCCACCCAAGACCCCTACGGGTGCGGCAAACTACCCGCCAAGTACCCGAAGCGTAGCAACCTCCCTCATCTCCATGAGTAGGCCACTCGACACTTCGGCATACCCGGTAGTTTGTGCACCCCTCCATGGGTCTATCCTAGGAGCAAAAACAGTAAAAAGAAATTATACAATGACGGCTACAACCCCGACCCGGTTGTGCGGCCATACAAATAATTATTACATCAATTTACAAATTTACATGAATTGCAAGAAAAGAAAACTCTCGTCTCACAACCCCCGGCTATTCACCCGCGACAATCCAACATATTTATATACACATTCCAGCACATTACAGATCATGTATAACCCCGACTAATCGACTTATAGCGATTAGCCGACGTTCAATACATGCAAACATCACAGATATAACCATCATAGCCAAGTGCAGTGAAGTTCGGAAAAATACGGAATTATAGGACCCCAAAAGGAAATTTCTTTTCTGGAAAATCTGGGCACATATAATATATTTCAAAAATCCCAAAACCAACACAGACACACACTGCACGAAAAACGATGCACAGAAGACGACAAAGAGCGGCGGTTCCGCGGCGGATGCCTAGCTCACGCGGCGGAAGGGCGACGGTTTAGACGAATTACTGTATCGTTTTTCTTGGGTGTTCACATAAAACCCTGATCCGAATTTACAAGTGTAAAGTTTTTCATTTTGAGCCAAAAAAATTTCAACAGAAACTCAGATTTTGTAAAAGTTTGGTTTTTGGATTTTTCCGGTTCCGAACTTCGTTACACTTCACTACCAAGCTAGTTTAAGTTTAGTTAGGCTCTGATACCACTGTAAGTCCACGTTGCGACCCCCGGTTCTTACGGGGAGGCGGAAACGGTATAAAATCAAAATTTTAACGCAAGAGGCAACATGGACTAAGCTAGGTCGGGATCTTTACCTAAACTAAAACTAGCAAACTAAGCTAAAGATATTTAGCTACTCGGATGAAGATGGTTATACCTAAACTTGAACTCCTTCTCTTCAAGCTCCGATGGTGGTTCGATGGCTCCTTCTCGTTGTCTCCGTACGCCGAAGATAGATCCACTTGAAAGCTCCAACCTTTAGCTCCTTCTTCGTTCTTTGAAGAAACTAGTTCACTTGGTTTGCTAAACCTAGTGAACTAGAATGAGTAGAGAGGAAATAGAATGGGATTTTATCTATGGTTCTTGATTCTCAACTCATGAGACAAGAGAACCATAGATCAAGAGAGGGAGCAAGAGGTTGAGGGTGAGAGCAAGAGGAGAGCTCAAGAACAAGAGAAAGAATGAGCAAGAAAGAATGAGCAAGTATTTTGTCTCTCACCCTCTCATAATCCAAAGTGATCATAACTCATCATATCAAAAAAGTCTTATGTGATGGTTAGAAGCAACCATAACCTTATCATGTCATGCACTCATTTTACTCAAATGAACAAGCAAGTAAAAGTCTTTGGCATGAAATGATAACCATGGTTATCATGATGGTCAACTAGTCAAGCCTAGTCAACCGGTCAACAAGTCAACAAAAGTCAACAAGTCACCAAAGTCAACAAGTCAACAAAAGTCAACAAGTCAACAACCATATCACCATAATACTTAATTAATATAATAGTTAATCACATATCATATTCTCATTAGGGTTGAGCATAAAGTCAAAAAGTCAACGGTCAACTGTCAACAACCCTAATGAGAATCCGCTGCCTCTGCCTCCCTGTCAACTGTGCATACACACCCGCATCCGCGTTCCGAGGAACACGAATGCAAACTGGATAAATCCAATCCCATAAGGTACACTAGGATCTGGCTTAAACCAAAGCCCGCTAGTGTAAACTGTCCGGACACTGTACGTGCACAAGTGCACGGACGTGACCGAACCCTGTCGCAAAACCATGCGACCTGTCGCAATACCATGCGACCTCTACTCTTTTGCCTAAAGGCGAAAAGCTTTCTGTGTGGGACTCTAAAGACTCGACACTACGCTGGCAGTGGGTTTAACCACAGACCGCAAGCGGCACTAGCTGTGCGTAACGGTCCCCAGGTAATGCCGACAAGAAGACCGACGAGGCGAAACCCATCTGAACTCCTACTGAGCCTGAGTGTGACATTCTCCGTACAGTCCGGTCTGTTCGTCTGATACATCGCATGGCGGGCCTAGGGGGCGGTAAACGTCAGTCCCCCAATAGCGGTACAAGTCGTGCCGGAGTGAACCCCAATACACCCTGAGATAACACTGGAAACCTACCAGTATATCTCGTTTGCCCTGGCCAGAGACTACTCGTGTAATGGCTCTCCTAGACACAGCGCGATGTCAACCCCCAATACCGGGAGAGACGAATCCTGTCTAACCGTCACTGCCTCCAAGTGCTTCGGGACTGCACCCAACCACCACCTGTTTGCACGACTCCTTTGAGCCGTGGTAGGGTAGTGATCAAAGTACAGTGGGAACACACCCGAGGCTAAGTGACAGTGTCAAGTCAGCGGACTAAGCTGTACTCATGTCACCAGGGAACTGATAACTGACGATAGGTATAATACCAACTAGTCAGTTCCCGACGAGTCCTGTCCAGTGTACCCGTAACCTAACGAGCACCCGCATACTATCTCAAGTACGACGTACTGACGGCTGTGGGACAGACCGTCTCCCACACTGGGATGAGAAGCGCATGCGCTGGTCTACTCCGGAGTATCGATGCCCTGTCTCGATAGTCCTGCGACCAGGGACCTGAATAAGGATGTGCTTATAGATTACCCAGCCCCCACTAGTGTGACTGCCATCACAACGCTGGTAATCAAGCAAAGATCCTAAGGGCTCCACTAATGCGTATAAGTGATATACTGAAATAAACACAAGTACACATTGAAGTAGAAACAAACCAAGTAGCATACTACTATTTTGAGCAAGATTGTATATACAAGGTGAATATCCCAAGCATCCATTAAGTAATATACAAACTAGTATGATACAGTAATGGCCTCTAGGGCATATACACTAACAACTGCTTCCAAACGTTTCTCCAGGATTAGATTAATATCTCAACTTATTGCATCTGGTGTAAAAACAAAATCTGGTGTGGTACTTGGCATCTCAAGATTGACTCAATTGCCTAAGCAAGTGATATGCCAATCATGCACATCCCTCTCCCCTTTAGTCTTTAAGACGCCTTTAGAGAGCGTGACTCCATCACCTGCAGGTTCACTACCATGTCAGGAATCATCCATTCTAAAACATTTTTAGAATACTGTCTATATACCCAGATTGGGAAACTACCCAAATCTAGATCTAAAACCATATCTTTAGTAACCAGAATGCGTGATATAATATCCAAATCCTATATGGAGAAACCACTGTGTGACAACCACAGTATAACCGATCATAGTATAGGAATTTCATTTCCTACAACGTGCATATCATCCAAATACTAGGACATCATACCCTACTACCTTCTCAAAAGATCTATTTCCTATTCTGATGAAGTCAAAGCCTATGACTGTGACATCAAAAATAGATGATCTATCTCCGCTATATTTACTTTAGTCTATAAATAGACACAAGCTACTTGTCCACTATGCTTCCGATGCTCCCACTGACCACAACAACCTTCTAGAAGAGTCATATACACGTGTACTTCTAAAGCTTGTTTAGAACGATGCTATACTCATCCTCCTGTCGGGTCTCATAGTCTAGAACAGCAGTAATGGAAAGTCTGGGTAAACAAGAACCTCACTGTCACCGTCTTTGAGGATACCGAATTACCTCTCGGGCACCTGAGGTTACCCACCATATCTGCGGAGTGGCTAATAGAATGTCAAATTTGATTGAATCTTTAGGTTCTTATTAAATTTTCAGTAATCGTTTGTGGTTCGGGAATCACTTTGAGTTCTACCATACTCCCACTAATGTTTCTTGAAAAAATCCATTTTACTAAAACTGTGGCGAGTCAAGAACAATATCACTATTGATCTTCCAGATAGTAGAAAGTTAACCCTCGTCATAGCGTAGCTTAACCGACAAACTGTCATTACAGAAATGTGCCTTGAGTTATCTAGAGTTTGGTTTTAAACATAAGCCGGACAACTCCATATACCTTAACATCATTAAGATATGATCCATTCTGTATACAATTTAGAAACAGAGGCACTGATTTAATTGGAATCAGATTCAAATCATGCAGCTGTCTCCAGTGCATGTCAACTAAATCAAGAGAGGCCAATCAGCATTACCTAACTTAGGAGTGCATCCAGATATGAGTAACCTGAATGAGAAACAAGTTTCTCAAAACCATTACTATCAACTGAATACCAAACACAAGTATCTACATCTTCGATCACCTTGAAGAATCCTGATACTTGAAACACATGGCTCTCCACTTTATTCTTGTACCTATAACTTCTCAAAACTTGGACCTTGTATTTCTACGAAACACTTGTCCAAAACTTGAGAAGTCACAAGTAAATAGAATATAATAAGAAGACCAACCCCTTTGTCCTAATGGACACTGGACAACATACAATACTTTGTATAAGTCTTCTGAGTTGAATAAATCAAACCCTGTGTGTCGTAGGTTGAAAACTGTACTATGGTTGTGAAGAATTACACCGCTGTTTAATGCTCCTTACCTAACCATCAACTGATATAGGTAAATGTCATGGACATAATTTCAAAAAGTTATATCTCACTTTATAAAATAAACATACAGATATATCAATTTGAAATTGGTGCATAACAACGGATATTCAAAACCAAATATTTGTCGTCCGGCAAAAACTAAGGTGATTTCCTCAAATATCACCAATTATAACGAATTCCGATATAATGAGGATGGTCACCTAATTCCTAATAACTTACTCCCATCCATCATCTGTAAAACCATACAGATGTGAAAATCAAACCTGGTAACTACATACCCTGGAGAAAGGGCTATAATTGGGAAATCAGTTTTCTATTAACAATACACAGTAAAACTGAAACATGAATATGTTTCGATGGGGTATCCGGGTATTCCTAGTAATGCCTCTTCCATTATCAGATTCATGACTGTAACCGTGTATTTCATTGCCATCTCTCCAAATCCCTTTATTTGTCTTTACTCAATTCCTTCTTTACACCACACTTAGGCTAAATGGTTTTCTTCATTCCCTACCGTTCGGCACCAGCCTATGATTTGGAAGAAGACTATCCAATAAGAATAATATGTGTACTATCCGAATCCTAGGAGTACTCGCAACCTCAGAGTAGGTGATGATAAAAGACAACTGAATAAACCTTATTCAATTTCTCCTGAACCGGAGAAAAGCAAAGGTGAAGTAGGAGTGGCGATGAAATACACGGTTTGGTCGTGAATGATAGAAGTTGCAATTTACTTTTCCCTCTTTCAAATCCCTTTATTTTGTCTTTACTTATTACCTTCTGTACACCCAACTTAGGCAAGTTGGTTTTCTCCATTCCCTACCTTTCGGCACCTGCCTATGGTTTGGAAGAATACTATCCAATAAGCATAATAGGTGTACCCTCTCCTAATCCTAGGAGCCCTCACAACCTGAGAGAAGGTAAAAGGAAAAGACAACTGAATAGTCCTATTCATTCTCTCCAGAACCAGAATCCATCCTCGAAAAAGTTCCTTCGAGTTCGTATGTAATTATACGATGGATTTATCCAATGGAAGTGGATCTACATAATGATACGGAATATTCTGGAGAAAAGAAAATGGTAAAAGAAGGAGTGGCAATGAAGTATGCAACTCAGACAATCCAAAAGCCAGTGTTTTAAGAAAGTTCGGTTAACTTGGTTACTGAGTTATAGTCTAGGGTCGGGCCATGGTTGCAGCCAATGCGAGAGAGAAAAGAAACACTCTGCGTGCACTCTAATCTAAATCAGAATGGTTATTCACTTTATCTAATCTGGATGTCTCCCACTGTATCCTCAAATTCTCCTCGAAACCCGAAAGAAGAATTAGTCAGGAACACCCGAGGAGTAAACCAACTCATAAGTGGGTATCGGGATCCAGCTATCATTGCATGATAACGTAATGGAATCCACTCACGTTATCACACTCCAGAAGGTATGCGCAAGACTGGAAAGTTTTAGTTTCTTTAGAAACTCCTGATGTGATTTTTACCCCTAGGACCCAAGTGACCTTGACGAATAATCAACAAATCAAAAGGTCCTAGTCAAGTTCAACCCGTCATTATCTTGATTGTGTTAAACCCACGCGCACGACCCTTAACGAATAATCAACAAAGTCATACGATCGTTCTAAACAATCCATATATCCATGCGATAGAAAAGCATTACAGAGCTACCGCACACTACGCCTCAGCGAATAACAACGACAAACGTAGCGCGAATACTCAGCAATACTAATCTGAAATAACGGAGGGCTACGGCTGGTTTTTGGCAAAAAACTATTAACGTAATGAACTTGATATCGTTGAAGGAACCGGATAGCTTTTTACAAAAATATAGTGGCGAAAACCTTTGCTAAAGAGGTCACTCCCGGTGAAGGGATCTCGGCTCTTTCCCCGTAGAATGAGGTGCAGGATATTCCAACTGAATACCGCGATGCAAAGAAAAAGTAATCGACTATAGTGAAGTTAATACCCTGACGTAAACTTCTGTCCAAGGGTTCACTCCCGATAAAGGGATCTCAGCCCTTGCCTCGTCGAATGAGGTGCTGGATATTCATAACCGAATACCACTGTGCAAAACAAAAGAAAACGTCCTTATAATAACAGCTTTTTGAAAATTGTTCCAACAACATCGAACAGGTCTGTTTTCCTTGCATTGATCTGAATCAACGCCTTCGCATCAATTAATCACACCACAAAATAACGAAAATATATTGTACGTATATGCCGTCCGCATTCGCCACTTGGTCCCGTCATCACCCGTTAGCTTACATAACTAACGACAGAGCGAGGACTGGACTAGCGCGGGTGTAAAACATATACAACATATACTAGTATATATGTCAATATATAACTATCGCTCCAGGCATGATAAATGCAACATCACAGATAAGTAATAAGCATCACAGAACAATACAGATAATCTGAGAGCCCCGGGTTTTCTTTGAGCCGCAACTGAAACACGACGTTCCCCTGGTCATGTGGATAGCCTGTGCAATGAAAACCTAGACCCCTACGAGCGCGGCAAGTTACCCGCCAAAAATAGAAGCGAGGCAGCCCCTTCAACAAAGTGAATGGGCCACCCGGCACTTCACGGAATCCGGTAATTTGAGCACCCCACCTTGGGTCAACATGTACCCTATCGAAGTGCAGCGAATAGACGGCCAATCCAAGAGTAAGGCCCCTTCCTTCTCAAAAACATGAGATGCGGACCTGTTGACTTCCAGAACCCGGCTATCGGTGCACTTCACCGCAGGGTAATCCTAGTACAGAAAAGAAGATATGTACAACGGGTACATCGACCTCAACCCGGTCGTGTCCCAAAAGAATAATATACAAACAGGCAGTGACGGAAGTCCACATATCTGAGGCTCGCCCTGCGATATCAAATGTAGAAATAAAACTAAACTGTACTACCATTGCATCCAAGCTATCCACCATGACAAATCCGCAACATCACAGCACAACACAGAACATCAACGTGAATGTCACGTTTGCAAACGCGTCTAAAAGGACTATAGCGATTAGAAAAGTTGTACCGATCAAATGACATTCACAGTCGCAGATAGAAATGTATATATTGTAAACTTTAAACAATGTTAGAAAATATCGAGTTCAAAATAACCCTGAATAGCCCCCAAACAAGTAGATAAAACCATATCCAAACTAGGCTAAATAAACAATACCACTGAGCCAAGATTCCAAAGACAAGACCACAGCCCAAATACGAAACCTAGATGCCTCAAGAAAACCGGCCTGCTCGGTTTTTAGGCCATTGTGCTCGGCCAAATTTTGGTGGAATGGTCTCGTATTTGAGGTACAGTCAATAAGTCGCTTAAGTAGTCTTCTGCAGTTGTGTAAATAATTTTTGAAGACACTTTTTAAATCGACAGAAACTGGAATGCAGTGTGCAGTGAATCGGGTTTGTTTCGATTTCGATAGTTTAACATTGTCTAAATAAGCTAGCTAATGGTTAATGGGTTGGCTCTGATATCATGTTGGGTTACGGCAGCGCCCCGGCGGTCAATCCGAGGCCAAACGCAGAACAAAAACTTTTCAAACTTGGCGCTAATGCAACGCGGTTACCTGGATCGTAACTATTAACCATTTACTAGTTATCTGTAAAGTGTTTAGAGATTATACCGATCAATCCGTGTCCTTCGGTTTTCAATCTCTGCGCCTAGCTCCTCGCCGGCTGCCCCAAGGAAGTCCCCTTTACGATCTCGCTCGTCGAAGTGGCTCCACATCGAGGATTATTTAGACGGGCTCCTTCTTCAAACCGAAGCAACTCAGATATGAAGTTTGCTAGCCGACATGTCCAAGGTGAAGTAGAGATTGTGTGATTACTTTTTCTCAATCATCCTAGGATTCTCAAAACATGAGAGAGATAGGATGGAGGTGAAGAAAAAGCCAAAGATGAAAGATATGAGCATAAGACTTAGCAAGTGAAGAAAATGGCAACTAAAGAAAAGTGTAGTGGCTGCCCAATTTTCTTCAAGTGTTATTGTGTGGTATTTTGTGTGTGAGGCAAGTCAAAAAAATCCCCAGCTCAAGTAATGATCAGCCCCCTTCACAAAATATCTCACAAAAAAAAAAGCAATAAACAAATGAGCCATGGCTCAAGCCATAAATGCACCATGCCAAGACCCATGCTCAACTTTCCACCTCAACATTAAACATTTACAATAAAACCCTAAATGTTTAATGTAATAAAAAGAAATGGCATCTCCAAAGTAATCTTGTAACGAATTACAAGAATACCCTTCATCCGTATATACATACCCGCATCCGTATTCCGACTGAATACGAATACTACGAGATGAAAGTAATCCAACAATCTAATACTAGGATCCGGCTTAAACCAAATCCCACTAGTATGATCCGTCCGATTTTGATCCGTGCACGAGTGCACGTATATGCTCGAACCATGCCATAAAACCATACGGTCTCTACAACGTTTCGCCCGAACTTAGGAAACTTTCTGTGGGGGACTCTAAAGACTCGTCAATACGCTGGCAGTGGGTTTAACCCCAAGCACATCAGTGGCACTAGCTGTACGTAACGGCTACACATGTATGGAGCGAAAGAGAAGCTGACGAGCGAACTCATCCTGAAACCCTACTGAGCCTATCTGTGACAATCTTCGTATAGTCCGGTCTGTTCATCTATGAGTATCTCATATCGGGCCTAGGGGGATGGTAAACGTCAGACCGCCTAATAGCGGTATAAGTCGTGTCGGAGTGTAGCCCAGAACACCTTAAGAAATTACTGGAATACCTACCAGTAAATCTCACTTGCCTTGGCCAATGACTTTGTGTAATGGCTCTCCAGACACTGCGCGATATCAATCCCCAATACCGGGAGAGACGAATCCTATCTAACCGCTACTGCCTCCAAGTGATTCGGGACTGCACCTAACTACTACATGTTTGCACGACTCCTCCGAGCCGTGGTAGGGTAGCAATCAAAGAACAGTGGGAACAAACTTGAGGCAATGTAACAGTGTCAAGTCAACGGACTAAGCTGTACTCATGTCACCTGAGAATTGCTCCTGACGATAGGTATAGTACGAATCAGCAGTGCCTCTGCGAGTCCATTCGGTGTACTTATAACCCAATGAGCACCTTTATACTATCTTAGGTGAATCAAGTGACACCAATGGCTTGTGAGACCAGCCACCGCCCCTCGTTGGGGTCTAGATCCGTATACACCAATCTACTCAAAGAGTATCGATGCCCAGTCTCGAAACTCCCATGACTAGAGACACTTTAAGGATGTGCTTATAGACTACCCAACTCTCACGTATATGTATATGTGTTAGTTATATGTATGCCCTAGAGGCCATTAATATACATACGTTATATATTGTAGTAGATGCTTGGACATATATAGGGAGGACTGGTACAGGTTAGTCTGTAGACCCGAGATCGTCATAGAGTCTTGTGTGATTCCCACTGTGCTTTGATTTCCATCAAACCACATCTAAGAGGGCGTGCAAAAGGTGGCTTTTGGGTACAGTCCCGAATCACATGGAGGCAATGAGCGATAGGAGGGTTTCGTCTCTCCTGGTATAGGGAGTTAATGTTGCGCTGTGTTCGATTGGCTATAACTGGAAATCCCTGGCCAGGGTTGCTGAGATTTACTGGTAAGTGTTATCAGTAGTTTCTCGAACTGTTATAGACCTCATATCGACATGACTTATCAAGCTACTGGGGTCTGATGTTTACCACCCCTAGGCAAGATATGGGACATATCAGACGAAGAGATCGGACTGTATGGGAGTGTTACTGGTTGGATTCACGGGAGAATGTACAGGCTTGCTTGTTGATCTTCTGATCACTCAATACCTGGGTGGCTGTTACGTTTAGCTGACTGCTTTCAGCTTGTGGGTGTTTGATATGATCATCACCTACTGCCGGCGTATTGACGATTCTTTAGAGTCCTACACAGAGGTTTCCTGGCTCGGGAAAAATGGAGTAGGAGCACATATGTGATATGTGCGGCACCGAGAACAATACGTGTATATGATACCGTATTAGATTCTCGCGATATGTGATATCGGCCGGGTATATGTGATATAGCCGGGTCATCGGATCAAGTATTGATTAGATGAACTGATACAGATTATATTAGTCGGTTATTTATGAAATAGCCGGATTATCGGATCAAGTGTTGATTCGATAATTTAATGTATAATTATAAATTTGATATATTAAATTACATTAACTAGTATAAGCTCACTTAAAGATTTCTTTTCCTCACTCGGGTAATACATTGATATATATGCGATATATGTTAATTGTATTATTTTATTTTGTTACAATAAATATTGTATATGTGATATATAATATTGTTACATGTTATGGTTATAAATTCAACATGATTTGTGGAGTTTAAATATGGTTAGGGTTTGGATTAGGGTTAAACTTTCATGAAGCTTTCAAGAAGTTTCTTGAAACTTTCACTTTGACCTTGATATTTTGTGATATTTGTTAGTGTATATGCCCTAGGGGCCATTATTGTATCATACTAGATTGTATATTACTTAATGGAAGCTCGGGATATTCACAGTTATATATATACAGTCTTGCTAAAAATGGTAGTATGCTACTTGGTTTGTGTCTACTTTAATATGTGCCTATGTTTCTTGTAACGTATCACTTATACATATTAGTAGAGCCCATAGGATCTTTTCTTGATTACCAGCGTCGTGATGGCAGTCACACTAGTGGAGGCTGAGAAGTCTGTAAGCAACATCCTATACAGGTCCCTGGTCGTTGGATTATCGAGATAGGGCATCGATATTCCGGAGTAGACTAAGTGTGTACGCTTCTCATCCCAGTTGGGGAAATGGTCTGTCCCACAGCCATTAGTACGTCGTACTGGAGATAGTATGCAGGTGCCCGTTAGGTTACGGGTACACCGGACAGGACTCGCCGGGGAACTGATTGGTTGGTATTATACCCATCGTCAGTAACCAGTTCCCAGGTGACATGAGTACAGCATAGTCCGCAGACTTGACACTGCTACTTCACCTCGAGTGTGTCCCACTGTTCTTAGATTGCTACCCTACCACGGCTCAAAGGAGTCATGCAAACAGGTAGCAGTTGGGTGCAGTCCCGAGCACTTGGAGGCAGTGGCGGTTAGATAGGATTTGTCTCTCCCGGTATTGGGAGTTGATATCGCACTGTGTCAGAGAGCCATTACGCAAAGTCCCTAGCCAGGGCAAGCGAGATATACTTATAGGTTCCAGTAGCTTCTCAGGGTGTAATGGGCTTCGCTCCGACATGACTTATACAGCTATTAGGGGACTGACGCTTGCCGCCCCCTAGGCTTGATATGCGATAGTCTTAGACGACAAGACCGGACTGTACGAAGATTGTCACATCAGGCTCAGTAGGAGTTCGGATGGTTTTCCTCATCGGCCTTCTTATCAACATCTACCTGGGGACCGTTACGTACAGCTAGTGCCGCTTGCGGTCTGTGGTTAAACCCACTGCCAGCGTAGTGTCGAGTCTTTAGAGTCCCACACAGAGAGTTTCCCTGCTCCAGGCGAAACGATATAGAGGTCGTATAGTTTTACGACAAGGTTCGGATGCGTACGTGTGTTTACGCACCAACGACTTTTCGGACAGTTTTTACTAGCCGACTTTGGTTTAAGCCAGATTCTAGTATCGGGTTATTGGATTTATACAATCTAAAGTTTTTCCGTGTTTTCACGGATAGGAGGGGCGTTCTCGTAATTGCGCGAGAAGCTTCTAGAAGATGGTGACTAAGGAGTTTTAGGTGGCATATACATTGAATGAGATTAGTGAGTCATATGGATGATTCATCCATGTCATTAATGCTTCATAATTGCTTAATGACTCATGGAGATGAATCACCATAAGATATTTATCAAGCTTGGTTGTAAATTATTTTCTTTTCTTTTCTTGAAAAACAATAATGCTTGATATATATTATGATAGCTCATTTTCTCATTTGATTATCATGTTCATCTTCTCTCTCCTCAAGCTCTCCCTCTTCAAACCCTAATCCTCCCCTCTCATGTGTTGAGTATAAGGGTTAGCTAGACTAATACATCCATAACCTTACTATATATCACCTAGTTAGCTTAGATTAGCGATTTGAGCAAACTAGTTATCTCAAGTTTGAGATTAAGCTTGGCGTAGGAACTTTCGGGTGGATCGTCTTTGATTCGAGAAGGTCGTTGAGTTGCCGATGTTCCAAGGAGCCTACGAGGAGTGGAGGACAGCGATGAAGACCCGAAGGACACGGTTCTTGAGGTATAATCACTTCACATAGTAGTTTAGAACTTCTATGTTTGATGTTAGTTATCGTTTAGCTTCGATTCATGCGGTTAGTCGATGTTTAAGCAAAGAACAAGATCGTTTCTCATATTTCCGCCTCCCCGCAAGTCATGGGGTGTTGCACATCGACTTACAGTGGTATCAGAGCCTCGCTAAACAATAAATAACTCACTTGCAAAATTGTATGAATTTCGAACGGAAAAAACCAAAACCGGAAAACCCCGATATCATGGTTTCTGTCGATTTTTAAATGAAGTCCAAAAATTTTTCAGGAAGGTTCAGAAAGCCCCAAATGATAGTATTAGAACACCCAAGAAAATTGGACCCATGAATCGGCTAAAGCGCCGCGGAACCGCGGCGGATCCCACCGATCCGCCGCGCTTCCGCCGCCGAGTTGCCGATTCATGAACCCAATTTTCCTGTGTTGGTTCTCTGTGATATTTGGTATTTTCTGGAATTTTTTATTTTTGCTCAGGTTTCAGATTTACAAAGAAGTATTAGAGCAAAATTAAATGTGTTTAATCGATCGAAATTATACGGTATTTGCTTGTTGGATTATATCTGTGTTTGTATAATGTGTTCGTAAACCTCCCTTAACTGCTAGTATGTCAGTTGGCAAGGGGTTGCACATTTCTGTAATGGATTTTATCTGTTTGTGTATATAAACTGTGTTGGACTGTTGTGATGTATAGCCGGGGTTATGTGATGGGTTATTATTTAATTCATTTGATGTAAATGTAATAAGTTGTAATATTATTTTGCGGGGAACATCCAGGTTGCGGTTGTAACCACCGTTGTATTATTTCTTTTTACTGTTTTTGCTCCTAGGATAGACCCAAGGTGGGGTGCACAAACTACCGGGTATTTTGAAGTGTTAAGGCAGACCGCTTCACTTCTGGTAGTTGGCGGGTAGTTTTCCGTACCCGTAGGGGTCTTGGGTGGGGTAATGGCTATTCATCACAACTGTGTAATCCGTCTTTTATTGCAGGCTCAAAGCAAATGTGGATTGCTAATAAATCCAATAAAGTTCATCTGTGATCTGGAATGCTTATTATTGCGTCTGACGAATGTACAATATCTATATATGATAGCTATTTAGACGTCACTTATGTTTTACACCCGCGCTAGCCCAGCCCCCGCTCTGTCGTTAGTTAAGTAACCTAACGGGTGATGACGGGACCCCGTGGCGAATGCGGATGGCATAAGAGGACGTTGTATTTTCGTTGTTTTCTGCAATGATAGGTTAATGATGGGACGCATTATTATAATGCAAAGAAAATAAACCAAAGTTTAATCGTTGGAACAAATTTAAAAGAAACCACTCGGTTATTTTAAAAGGATCGGATTTTTAATTGCGGAGCTTTAACAACTCCTTTTAAAAAGTATCAGGTTCCTTCGATTATATCAAGTTCACTACGTTCACGGTTTTGCCAAAACTATTCGTAGCCCTCCGTCATTTCTTATGGATGGTCAGAAGTATTCAAGCTATGTTTGTTGGCCCTTAGTCAAGGCATGGTGTTTGGTAGCTGCTGGGGTATTCATTTGGTGCATAGATAGATGCGTTGGTTTGGGACAGTCGTATTACTTTGTTGGCCCTTAGTCAAGAGTATGTACGGGTGTGTTCAAATTAACCTGGACAATAACGGGCAGAACTTGACATGTGACTTATGATTTGTTGGCCCTTAGTCAAGGTCATAAGAGCATGGGGCAAAAATCCACATCGGGAATTTCTAAAGAAACTGAAATTTGCAGAGAGATGTATACCATTTTGGAGTTTGATGAATGTTGGTAGGATTCCTTCAATATTATCATACAATGATATTTTGGATCCCGATCCTACTGTGAGTACTTGCTACTTATCAGGAGATTCGTCACTTAACGATCAATGCTATAAACCAAGTAGGTGCCAAGAAAGGTGTCAGCGGGGTTACGCCCCAAGAGAAAAGAGGTTATTTAATTAAGGAACTTCGCGAAAGCGTTGGAAAACCTCTCTCGAAGTATCGACACTAGCCTGGCTGAACGGTTAAGCAAGTATTGTACGGTGAGAATTGTCCTGGCTAATTCTTCTTTTATGGTTTGAGGAAGGATTCGAGAAACAGTGGGAGCCATCCTGTTTAGATAAACTTAAAACCAATCTAAACTTGCAACAGCATCATGCTAAAATGTTTTCTTCTCTCTCTTAATTGCAGCGACCTTGTGACCACACATAGGTTACATCTAGATAACAAATTGACTGAATCTGACTTATATGATTGGCAAAGGTCTGTCCAGATGTCCATTGGCTATGACAAGCTGGACCACCCTATTACTACTTCAGATCCCGCAGTCTCAGGTCCAGTTTCCACTGTCACGGATATGGATATCCGTCAGACAAGGGAAAAAGATAAAGCGAAAGCTAAGTGCTTCGTGTTAGCTTCAGTTGATGGTGTATACCAAAAGCAGCACGAGAAGATGGATTTAGTTTCCATCTTTCTCCATAATAATAAAGATTTATATGGAGAGCAATCTCATATCACTAGATATGAAACCTCGAACGAATTAATTCAAGCGAGGTTAGCTGACGGGTCATCTGTAAGGGACAACGTCCTTACAATGACTAGCTGTATTGATGAGCTCCAGGACCTGGAGACCGCGTTGGGAAACGAGTCAAACACTGACTTGATTCTATAGTCTCTGCCTTCTACCCTGAAGGAAACCAGGGAAGGAGAAAGAAAGAGAAAGGCAAAAGTTTCGGGACTGGATATAGTAAAGGAGGGACGTTCCTATTATTGTGGAATTGGGCATTGGCAGAATGATTGCAGGGCTTTAGAAGCCAGTAGCCAGGATACGAAGCATGTTGTGGCTTCGACTTCGGGTGTGTTTATGATAGAGAACTGTATGTCAGTTAACCCTACTTCCTGCGTATTGGATACCGGATCAGGAACTCACATCTGTAATTCATTACAGGCTCTAAGAAATCGTAGGGTTATCGGGATAGGTGATATGTCCCTCACAGTTGCTAACGGAATGAGCATGGACGCTGAATCCATAGGGGAATATCATCTTGGAATGACAACTGGGCAGATATTGATTCTGCGTAACTGTTTTTATGTACCAGGTACGACTTGTAATATCATATCTGTACCCTTACTTTCTAAGGAAGGATATGATTTTGCTTTTACAAGAGATGTGGTTCACATCCACCTAAATCAAGATTTGATTGGGTCAGGTACATTAGAAAACGGAATATACGTATTAAATCAAGCTCAGATTTTCAGTGTCCAGAACACACTTAAAAGAATGTCTCCGGAATTAAATCAGGCTTTCTTATGGCATTGTAGAATAGGACACATCAATGAGAGGAGGTTGACTAAGTTACATAGAGAAGGATATTTGAATCCGTTCGAATATCAATCTTATGCTACTTGTGAATCTTGTCTCATGGGAAAGATGACAAAGACTCCGTTTACTGGACACGGAGTAAGAGCGAGCGAGCTCTTAGGACTCGTACACAGTGACGTGTGCGGTCCAATGTCTATACATGCGCGAGGTGGTTATTCCTACTTCATTACTTTTACGGATGATTTCTCTAGGTATGGATATGTCTTCTTAATGAAGCATAAATCCGAGGCTTTTGAGAAATTCCAAGAATACAAGAATGAAGTGGAAAAACAAACAGGCAAGAGTATAAAGACACTGAGATCTGATTGAGGTGGTGAATACTTAAGTGCCGAGTTCCTGGGTTACTTAAAAGAGAATGGAATTCTCTCTCAGCTTACTCCTCCATACACACCACAACATAACGGTGTATCGGAAAGGAGGAATCGAACCCTATTGGATATGGTTCGTTCCATGATGAGTAAGGCTGAGTTACCACGATCATTCTGGGGATATGCACTAGAATCAGCTGCATATCTTTTGAACCAGGTTCCTACCAAAACTGTGCCTACCACACCATATCAGATGTGGAGTGGGAAGAAACCCTGTCTAAAACATTTTAAGACATGGGGATGTCCAGCTTTTGTAAAAAAGCAGCATGCGGACAAGCTCGAGGCACGCTCAGTAAAGTGTAAGTTTGTAGGATATCCAAAGAACTCAAAGGGATATTATTTCTATTACGCAGAGGAACAAAAGGTTTTTGTTTCTCGTCATGCCTGCTTCTTAGAAACTGAATTTTTAGAAAATCAGAAGAGTGGGAGCGCAATAGAACTGGAAGAAATTCCAGATCCACAAGCTATTACTGAAACCTTGATAGAATAAGAAGGTTCAGGTGAACAGGACATCCCGACGCCACTCCGCAGGAGTAGTAGGCAATCTCATCCGCCTGAGAGATACTACGGTTTTCTCATAGACGGGGATAGAGAGGATTGCACTATTGATTATGATGAGCCTACTAGCTTCCAGCAAGCCATTCAGAGCGGTGACTCGGTTAAATGGCAAGATGCAATGCGGACCGAAATGGAGTCCATGTACAACAACAAAGTATGGACTTTGGACATTGCTCCAGATAGGGTAAAACCCGTAGGATGCAAATGGATCTTCAAAAAGAAGATTGGTGTAGATAGACAGGTTGAAACCTATAAGGCTAGACTTGTTGCAAAGGGTTTCCGTCAAAGACCTGGTTTGGACTATGACGAAACCTTTTCTCCAGTGGCTATGCTTAAATCTATTCATGTCCTTCTTGCTATTGCTGCCTTCCACGATTATGAAATCTGGCAGATGGACGTAAAGACGGCCTTTCTAAATGGAAATTTGGAAGAAAGCGTCTATATGGATCAGCCAGAAGGATTCATTCAGAGTGGGAGCAGCGGTAAAGTATGCAAGTTGCTTAAGTCCATTTATGGACTAAAGCAGGCATCACGGAGTTGGAACATCTGTTTTGATGATGCTGTCAAAGAATTTGACTTTATCAAAAATCCAGATGAACCATGTATATACAGTAAGATTGTCGGGAGAGCTGTAGTATTCCTCATCTTGTACATGGATGACATTCTCCTAATAGAAAATGATATTCCTATGTTACAGTCAGTCAAAAGATTCTTGTCACATAAATTCTCCATGAAAGACTTGGGTGATGCCACCTACATTCTGGGAATCCGGATCTATCGTGATAGATCAAAGAGGATATTAGGACTTTCGCAGTCCAGGTACATAGACACCATAGTGAAGAGATTCAGTATGGATGATTCTAAGCGCGGTAACCTACCGGCTTGTCACGGAATCACCCTCTCCAAAGAGATGTCTTCCAAGACTGATTTGGAAAGGGATCGCATGTCGATTATACCCTACGCTTCTGCGGTAGGCTCTATAATGTATGCGATGTTATGTACCAGACCAGATGTAGCAAACGCATTAAGCGTTGTAAGCCGGTATCAGGCAAACCTAGGTGAGAAGCACTAGATAGCAGTAAAAAACATTCTCAAGTACCTGAGAAGGACTAAGGAGATGTTCGTAGTGTATGACGGAAAAGACCTTCAGATGGAGGCCTTTGCCGACTCCGGCTTCCAGAGTGACAAAGATGACTCCAAGTCCATGTCGGGTTATGTCTTTACCCTCAATGGAGGGGCGGTCTGTTGGAAGAGTTCCAAACAGGAGACCGTTGCTAACTCAACGATGGAAGCAGAGTACATAGCTGCTTGCGATGCCGCAAAAGAAGCAGTCTGGATGAAGAAGTTCCTCACAGAACTTCAGGTGGTTCCTACCAGTGTTGGTCCAATACCTCTGTATTGTGACAACAACGGCGCTATAGCTTTAGCGAAGGAACCCAGGTCCCATCAGAAGTCCAGACACATCTTAAGGCGGTATCACCTGATCAGGGAGATCGTAGATCGCCGGGAGATCAAGGTGAAGAGAGTAGAGACGGAGAATAACATTGCTGATCCATTCACAAAAGCCCTTCCTCAGACGAAGTTCGAGAGGCTATTCGAGATGATAGGTCTACGATATGCCAGCTCATGGCCTTAGTGCAAGTGGGAGCTTGTTAGTGTATATGCCCTAGGGGCCATTATTGTATCATATTAGATTGTATATTACTTAATGGAAGCTTGGGATATTCACAGTTATATATATACAGTCTTGCTAAAATGGAAGTATGCTACTTGGTTTGTGTCTACTTTAATATGTGCCTATGTTTCTTGTAACGTATCACTTATACATATTAGTAGAGCCCATAAAATCTTTGCTTCATTACCAGCGTCGTGATGGCAGTCACACTAGTGGGGGCTGGATAGTCTGTAAGCAACATCCTATACAGGTCCCTGGTCGTTGGATTATCGAGATAGGGCATCGATATTCCGGAGTAGACTAAGTGTGTACGCTTCTCATCCCAGTTGGGGAAATGGTCTGTCCCACAGCCATTAGAACGTCGTACTGGAGATAGTATGCAGGTGCCCGTTAGGTTACGGGTACACCGGACAGGACTCGCCGGGGAACTGATTGGTTGGTATTATACCCATCGTCAGTTACCAGTTCCCAGGTGACATGAGTACAGCATAGTCCACAGACTTGACACTGCTACTTCGCCTCGAGTGTGTCCCACTGTTCTTAGATTGCTACCCTACCACGGCTCAAAGGAGTCGTGTAAACAGGTAGCAGTTGGGTGCAGTCCCGAGCACTTGGAGGCAGTGGCGGTTAGATAGGATTCGTCTCTCCCGGTATTGGGAGTTGATATCGCACTGTGTCAGAGAGCTATTACGCAAAGTCCCTAGCCAGGGCAAGCGAGATATACTTATAGGTTCCAGTAGCTTCTCAGGGTGTAATGGGCTTCGCTCCGACATGACTTATACAGCTATTAGGGGACTGACGCTTGCCGCCCCCTAGGCTTGATATGCGATAGTCTTAGACGAACAGACCGGACTGTACGAAGATTGTCACATCAGGCTCAGTAGGAGTTCGGATGGTTTTCCTCATCGGCCTTCTTATCAACATCTACCTGGGGACCGTTACGTACAGCTAGTGCCGCTTGCGGTCTGTGGTTAAACCCACTGCCAGCGTAGTGTCGAATCATTAGAGTCCCACACAGAGAGTTTCCCTGCTCCAGGCGAAACGATATAGAGGTCGTATGGTTTTACGACAAGGGTTCGGATGCGTACGTGTGTTTACGCACGTACGACTTTTCGGACAGTTTTTTCTAGCCGGCTTTGGTTTAAGCCAGATTCTAGTATCGGGTTATTGGATTTATACAGTCTAAAGTTTTTCCGTGTTTTCACGGATAGGAGGGGCGTTCTCGTAATTGCGCGAGAAGCTTCTAGAAGATGGTGACTAAGGAGTTTTAGGTGGCATATATATTGAATGAGATTAGTGAGTCATATGGATGATTCATCCATGTCATGAATGCTTCATAATTGCTTAATGACTCATGGAGATGAATCACCATAAGATATTTATCAAGCATGGTGTAAATTATTTTCTTTTCTTTTCTTGAAAAACAATAATGCTTGATATATATTATGATAGCTCATTTTCTCATTTGATTATCATGTTCATCTTCTCTCTCCTCAAGCTCTCCCTCTTCAAACCCTAATCCTCCCCTCTCATGTGTTGAGTACAAGGGTTAGCTAGACTAATACATCCGTAAGCTTACTCTATATCACCTAGTTAGCTTAGATTAGCGATTTGAGCAAACTAGTTATCTCAAGTTTGAGATTAAGCTTGGCGTAGGAACTTTCGGGTGGATCGTCTTTGATTCGAGGAGGTCGTTGAGTTGCCGATGTTCCAAGGAGCCTACGAGGAGTGGAGGACAGCGATGAAGACCCGAAGGACACGGTTCTTGAGGTATAATCACTTCACATAGTAGTTTAGAACTTCTATGTTTGATGTTAGTTATCGTTTAGCTTCGATTCATGCGGTTAGTTGATGTTTAAGCAAAGAACAAGATCGTTTTCCATATTTCCGCCTCCCCGCAAGTCGTGGGGTGTTGCACATCGACTTACAGTGGTATCAGAGCCTCGCTAAACAATAAATAACTCACTTGCAAAGTTGTATGAATTTCGAACGGAAAAAACCAAAACCGGAAAACCCCGATATCATGGTTTCTGTCGATTTTTAAATGAAGCCCAAAAATTTTTCAGGCAGGTTCAGAAAGCCCAAAATGATAGTATTAGAACACCCAAGAAAATTGGTCCCATGAATCGGCTAAAGCGCCGCGGAACCGCGGCGGATCCCACCGATCCGCCGCGCTTCCGCCGCCGAGTTGCCGATTCATGAACCCAATTTTCCTGTGTTGGTTCTCTGTGATATTTGGTATTTTTTGGAATTTTTTATTTTTGCTCGGATTTCAGATTTACAAAGAAGTATTGGAGCAAAATTAAATGTGTTTAATGGATCGAAACTATACGGTATTAGCTTGTTGGATTATATCTGTGTTTGTATAATGTGTTCGTAAACCTCCCCTAACTGCTAGTATGTCGGTTGGCAGGGGGTTGCACATTTCTGTAATGGATTTTATCTGTTTGGGTATATGAACTGTGTTGAACTGTTGTGATGTATAGCCGGGGTTATGTGATGGGTTATTATTTAATTCATTTGATGTAAATGTAATAAGTTGTAATATTATTTTGCGGGGCTCATCCAGGTTGCTGTTGTAGCCACCGTTGTATTATTTCTTTTTACTGGTTTTGCTCCTAGGATAGACCCAAGGTGGGGTGCAAAAACTACCGGGTATTTTGAAGTGTTGAGGCAGACCGCTTCAATTCTGGTACTTGGCGGGTAGTTTGCCGTACCCGTAGGGGTCTTGGGTGGGGTAATGGCTATTCATCACAACTGTGTAATCCGTCTTTTATTGCAGGCTCAAAGCAAATGTGGATTGCTAATAAATCCAATAAAGTTCATCTGTGATCTGGAATGCTTATTATTGCGTCTGACGAATGTACAATATCTATATATGATAGCTATTTAGACGTCACTTATGTTTTACACCCGCGCTAGCCCAGCCCCCGCTCTGTCGTTAGTTAAGTAACCTAACGGGTGATGACGGGACCCCGTGGCGAATGCGGATGGCATAAGAGGACGTTGTATTTTCGTTGTTTTCTGCAATGATAGGTTAATGATGGGACGCATTATTATAATGCAAAGAAAATAAACCAAAGTTTAATCGTTGGAACAAATTTAAAAGAAACCACTCGGTTTATTTTAAAAGGATCGGATTTTTAATTGCGGAGCTTTATCCGCTCCTTTTAAAAAGTATCAGGTTCCTTCGATTATATCAAGTTCACTACGTTCACGGTTTTGCCAAAACCATTCGTAGCCCTCCGTCATTTCTTATGGATGGTCAGAAGTATTCAAGCTATGTTTGTTGGCCCTTAGTCAAGGCATGGTATTTGGTAGCTGCTGGGGTATTCATTTGGTGCATAGATAGATGCGTTGGTTTGGGACAGTCGTATTACTTTGTTGGCCCTTAATCAAGAGTATGTACGGGTGGGTTCAAATTAACCTGGACAATGACGGGCAGCACTTGACATGTGACTTATGATTTGTTGGCCCTTAGTCAAGGTCATAAGAGCATGGGGCAAAAATCCACATCAGGAATTTCTAAAGAAACTGAAGTTTGCAGAGAGATGTATACCATTTTGCAGTTTGATGAATGTTGGTAGGATTCCTTCAACATTATCATACGATGATATTTTGGATCCCGATCCTACTGTGAGTACTTGCTACTTATCAGGAGATTCGTCACTTAACGATCAATGCTATAAACCAAGTAGGTGCCATGAAAGGTGTCAGCGGGGTTACGCCCCCAGAGAAAAGAGGTTATTTAATTATGGAACTTCGCGAAAGCGTTGGAAAACCTCCCTCGAAGTATCGACACTAGCCTGGCTGAACGGTTAAGCAAGTATTGTACGGTGAGAATTGTCCTTGCTAATTCTTCTTTTATGGTTTGAGGAAGGATTCGAGAAACAGTGGGAGCCATCCTGTTTAGATAAACTTAAAACCAATCTAAACTTGCAACAGCATCATGCTAAAATGTTTTCTTCTCTCTCTTAATTGCAGCGACCTTGTGACCACACATAAGTTACATCTAGATAACAAATTGACTGAATCTGACTTATATGATTGGCAAAGGTCTGTCCAGCTGTCCATTGGCTATGACAAGCTGGACCACCCTATTACTACTTCAGATCCCGCAGTCTCAGGTCCAGTTTCCACTGTCACGGATATGGATATCCGTCAGACAAGGGAAAAAGATAAAGCGAAAGCTAAGTGCTTCGTGTTAGCTTCAGTTGATGGTGTATACCAAAAGCAGCACGAGAAGATGGACTTAGTTTCCATCTTTCTCCATAATAATAAAGATTTATATGGAGAGCAATCTCATATCACTAGATATGAAATCTCGAACGAATTAATTCAAGCGAGGTTAGCTGACGGGTCATCTGTAAGGGACAACGTCCTTACAATGACTAGCTGTATTGATGAGCTCCAAGACCTGGAGACCGCGTTGGAAAACGAGTCAAACACTGACTTGATTCTACAGTCTCTGCCTTCTACCCTGAAGGAAACCAGGGAAGGAGAAAGAAAGAGAAAGGCAAAAGTTTCGGGACTGGATATAGTAAAGGAGGGACGTTCCTATTATTGTGGAATTGGGCATTGGCAGAATGATTGCAGGGCTTTAGAAGCCAGTAGCCAGGATACGAAGCATGTTGTGGCTTCGACTTCGGGTGTGTTTATGATAGAGAACTGTATGTCAGTTAACCCTACTTCCTGGGTATTGGATACCGGATCAGGAACTCACATCTGTAATTCATTACAGGCTCTGAGAAATCGTAGGGTTATCGGGATAGGTGATATGACCCTCACAGTTGCTAACGGAATGAGCATGGACGCTGAATCAATAGGGGAATATCATCTTGGAATGACAACTGGGCAGATATTGATTCTGCGTAACTGTTTTTTGTTAGTTATATGTATGCCCTAGAGGCCATTACTGTACATTGGATGTATATTGTAGTGGATGCTGGGACATATATAGGAAGGACTTTCTTGCTCGACATGATAGTACGCTATCTGGTTGCACTTTATCTTAACATGTATACTTTCTGTCTCTCTGATTACATGTTGATAAAGCCCTTAGGATGTGTACTCGACTTCCAGGACTATGATGTAGATCATACTAGTGGGGCCTGGGTAGTCAATGAGTACGTCCTTCATTGTTCCTAGTCGTGGGAATATCGAGACGGGGCATCGATATTCCAAAGTAGACTAGCGTATATCTTCTCGACCCATGTGATGGGCGATGGATGATCCCATATCCATTGGTGTTTGACATCGAAGATGGTATGCGGGTGCTCAGTGGAGACTGGGTACACTGAACGGACTCGCCGAGAACTCCCAGATGGTATTATACCTCACGTCATATGGCAGTTCTCTGGTGACACTGGTACAGCTTAGTCTGTTGACCCGAGATCGTCATAGAGTCTTGTGTGTCTCCCACTGTGCTTTGATTTCCACCCTACCACGGCTCTACTGAGTCGTGCAAACAGGTGGTTTTTGGGTACAGTCCCGATTTATATGGAGGCAATGAGCGATAGGAGGGGATTCGTCTCTCCCGTTATTGGGGGTTGATGTTGTGCTATGCTCGACTGGCCATAACAGGAAATCCCTGGCCAGGGTTGCAGTGACCTACTGGTAAGTGTTATCAGTAGTTTCACGAATGTTATGGATCTCACGTCGGCATGACTTATCAAGCTACTGGGGTCTGACGTTTACCACCCCTGGGCGAGATATGCGACATATCAGACGAACAGACCGGACTATACGGTAAGTGTTACTGGTTGGATTTGTAAGTCCATATTGCGACCCCCGGTACTTACGGGGAGGCGGAAACGGTATAAAAAACGAATTTTTATCGCAAGAGGCAACATGGACTAAACTATGTCGGGATCGTAGTCTAAACTAAAACTAGTTTACAAGCTAAAGAGAGTTAGCTACTATGGAAGATGGTTATACCTAAAATTGAACTCCTTCTCTTCTTGTTGTTGTTCTTCTTTCTTGTTCTTTGTAGAAGCTTGATTGGTTCTCTTCTCGTCGCCTTCTTCTTGCCGAAGATAGATCCACCTCGAAGGTTCGACTTTGGGCTCTTCCTCGATCTTTGAGTGAACTAGGGTTTCCGGCTTGCTAAACCTTCATCCTAGAATGAGTAGAGAGAGATTAGGGTTTGCTTTTCTATCTTAAGAGAATGAATCTCAACACATGAGAAGGTTTCTCTTTTCAAGAGGAGGAAGAAGATGAAATGAGGAGAGAGAGTGAGAATGATAGAATGAGCTCAATTATTTCTTTCTTGCAACCATATTGCAAAAGAAATGAATTATCTAAATGATAATAATTGAAATAAGAATAGTTGATGGTTATTTTGGAATGACCACTATCATACCTCTTTTAATGAAGTGTAAGCATGAATCAAGGAAGACTTTCAAGGCATGAAAAGTGGTCAATGGTCAACAAGTCAACCAAGGTCAACAAGTCAACAAGAAAAACAACCATAACATAATTCTTATTTAATTACTATTATTAATAGATAATATACAAATCCATTAGGGTTTGGAAAATGATAACTGTCAACTGTGCATACGCACCCGATCCGAAACCCTAATGAAAAACCTCATTCTCCGCCTCAAGCAACTGTGCATACACACCTGCATTCTCGTTCCGAGGAACAAGAATACCAAGATATAAAAGCAACCCCCAAAACATATACCAGTATCTGGCTCAAACCAGAGCCTGCCAGTATAATCCGTCCGGACTCCAAACGTGCACAAGTGCGCGGATGAGAACGAACCCTGTCGCAAAACCATGCGACCTCTACTCTGTTTTGCCCAGAGACGAATACCCTCTGTGTGGGACTCTAAAGACTCGACACTACGCTGGCAGTGGGTTTAACCACAGACCGCAAGCGGCACTAGCTGTGCATAACGGTCCCCAGGTAGATGCCGACAAGAAGGCTGACGAGGTGAAACCCCATCTGAACTCCTACTGAGTCTGAAATGTGACATTCTCCGTACAGTCCGGTCTGTTCGTCTGATACATCGCATGGCGGGCCTAGGGGGCGGTAAAACGTCAGTCCCCCAATAGCGGTACAAGTCGTGTCGGAGTGAAGCCCAAAACACCCTGAGATAACACTGGAAACCTACCAGTATATCTCGCTTGCCCTGGCCAGGGACTACTCGTGTAATGGCTCTCCTAGACACAGCGCGATGTCAACCCCCAATACCGGGAGAGACGAATCCTGTCTAACCGTCACTGCCTCCAAGTGCTTCGGGACTGCACCCAACCACCACCTGTTTGCACGACTCCTTTGAGCCGTGGTAGGGTAGTGATCAAAGTGCAGTGGGAACACACTCGAGGCGGAGTGTCAGTGTCAAGTCAGCGGACTAAGCTGTACTCATGTCACCTGGGAACTGATAACTGACGATAGGTATAATACCAACCTGTCAGTTCCCGACGAGTCCTGTCCAGTGTACTCGTAACCCAACGAGCACCCGTATACTATCTCCAGTACGACGTACTGATGGCTGTGGGACAGACCATCTCCCACACTGGGATGAGAAGCGCATACGCTAGTCTACTCCGGAGTATCGATGCCCTGTCTCGATAGTCCTACGACTAGGGACCTGTATAAGGATGTGCCTATAGATTACCCAGCCCCCACTAGTGTGACTGCCATCACAACGCTGGTAATCAAGCAAAGATCCTAAGGGCTCCACTAATGCGTATAAGTGATATACTGAAATAAACACAAGTACACATTGAAGTAGAAACAAACCAAGTAGCATACTACTATATTGAGCAAGATTGTTTATACAAGGTGAATATCCCAAGCTTCCATCAAGTAATATACAAACTAGTATGATACAGTAATGGCCTCTAGGGCATATACACTAACAATCTCCCACTTGCACTAAGGCCATGTACTGGCGTATCGAAGACCTATCATCTCGATCAGCCGCTCGAACTGAGTCTGGGGTAGGGCCTTGGTGAATGGATCTGCAGTGTTCTCTTCTGAAGCAACCCTCCGAACCTCGATCTCCTTACGATCCACGATCTCCCTGATCAGGTGATACCGCCTCAAGATGTGCCTGGATCTCTGATGGGACCTGGGTTCCTTTGCTAAAGCTATAGCCCCGTTGTTGTCGCAATACAGAGGTACTGGGTCAACAATGGACGGAACCACCTGAAGTTCTTTTAAGAACTTCCTTATCCAGACAGCTTCTTTTGCGGCATCAGATGCAGCGATGTATTCCGCTTCCATAGTCGAGTCTGCAACGGTTTCCTGTTTGGAACTCTTCCAACACACCGCCCCTCCGTTGAGGGTAAAGACAAAACCCGACATGGACTTGGAATCATCCTTGTCACTCTGGAAGCTGGAGTCAGCAAAGGCCTCAATCTGGAGGTCTTTTCCGCCATACACCAAGAACATCTCCTTAGTCCTTCTCAGGTACTTGAGAATGTTCTTTACCGCTATCCAATGTTTCTCCCCAGGGTTTGACTGATACCGGCTTACTACACTCAGTGCATAAGCTACATCCGGTCTGGTACACAACATCGCATACATTATAGAGCCTACCGCAGAAGCGTAGGGTATAATAGACATGCGATCCCTCTCCAAATCAGTCTTGGGAGACATCTCTTTAGAGAGGGTGATCCCGTGACAAGCCGGTAGGTTACCGCGCTTGGAATCTTCCATACTGAATCTTTTCAGTACGGTGTCGATGTACCTGGACTGTGAAAGTCCTAATATCCTCTTGGATCTATCACGATGGATCCGGATCCCCAGGATGTAAGAGGCATCACCCAGGTCTTTCATGGAGAACCTGTGTGACAAGAAACCCTTGACAGATTGTAGCATAGGAATGTCATTTCCTATTAAGAGAATGTCATCCACGTATAAAACAAGGAATACCACAGTTCTCGCTACAAATCTACTATAGATGCACGGTTCATCTGGATTTTTGATAAAGTCAAATTCCTTGACCGTCTCATCAAAACAGATGTTCCAACTCCGCGATGCCTGCTTTAGTCCATAAATGGACTTAAGCAACTTGCACACCTTTCCGCTGCTCCCACTCTGAATGAAACCCTCCGGCTGATCCATATAGACACACTCCTCTAAATTTCCATTTAGAAAAGCGGTTTTTACGTCCATCTGCCAAATCTCATAATCGTGGAAGGCAGCAATGGCAAGAAGGATCCGAATGGATTTCAGCATAGCCACTGGAGAAAAGGTTTCGTCGTAGTCCAAGCCAGGTCTTTGACGGAAACCCTTTGCTACAAGTCTAGCTTTATAGGTCTCAACCTGTCCATCTACACCAATCTTCCTTTTGAAGATCCACTTGCATCCTACGGGTTTTACCCCGTCTGGAGCAATGTCCAACGTCCATACTTTGTTGGTGTACATGGACTCCATTTCGGTCCGCATTGCATCCAGCCATTTTACCGAGTCAATGCTCTGAACGGCCTGCTGGAAGCTAGTAGGCTCATCATAGTCTATGATGCAATCCTCTCTATCCCCGTCTATGAGAAAACCGTAGTATCTCTCGGGCGGATGAGACTGCCTACTACTTCTACGGAGCGGCATAGGAATGTCCTGTTCATTTGAACCCTCTGGTTCCACTAAGCTTTCAGTAATAGTCCGTGGTTCTGGAATTTCTTCCAGTTCTACTGTGCTCCCACTTATCTGGTTTTCCAAAAACTCAGTTTCCAAGAAGTAGGCATGACGAGAAACAAGGACTTTTTGTTCCTCTTTACAGTAGAAGAAATATCCCTTGGAGTTCTTTGGATATCCCACGAACTTACACTGTACTGAGCGTGCCTCGAGCTTGTCCGCATGCTGCTTTTTAACAAAAGCTGGACATCCCCAAGTCTTGATGTGACTGAGATGGGGTCTCTTCCCACACCACATCTCATATGGTGTAGTAGGCACAGTCTTAGTAGGAACTCGGTTCAAAAGGTACGCAGCTGATTCTAGTGCATACCCCCAGAATGATCGCGGTAACTCAGCGTTACTCATCATGGACCGTACCATATCCAATAGGGTTCGGTTCCGTCTCTCCGATACACCGTTGTGTTGCGGAGTGTATGGAGGAGTAAGCTGAGAGAGAATCCCATTCTCTTTTAAGTAATTCAGGAACTCGGCACTTAAGTATTCTCCACCTCGATCCGATCTTAGAATCTTGATACTTTTGCCGGTCTGTTTTTCTACTTCATTCTTAAATTCCTGGAACTTTTCAAAAGATTCTGACTTATGTTTCATTAAGAAGACATAACCGTATCTTGAAAAATCATCCGTAAAAGTAATGAAGTAAGAATAACCGCTTCGTGCATGTGTAGATATTGGACCGCACACGTCGCTGTGTACGAGTCCCAAGAGCTCGCTCGCTCTTACTCCGTGTCCAGTGAACGGAGTCTTTGTCATCTTTCCTTTGAGACAGGATTGACAAGTGGCATATGATTGATATTCGAACGGATCCAAATATCCTTCTGTATGTAACTTAGTCAACCTTCTCTCATTGATGTGACCCAGTCTACAATGCCATAAGAAAGTCTGATTAATATCTGGTGACTTTCTTTTGTGTGTATTCTGGACATTGAAAATCTGTGGTTGGTTTAATACGTATATACCATTGCTCAATGTACCTGACCCAATCAGAACTTGATTAAGGTGAATGTTAACAACATTACTTACAAACGCAAATTCATAACCTTCTTTAGAAACCAAAGATACAGAAATGATATTACAAGTTGCGTTGGGTACAAAAAAAGCAATTACGCAAAACCAAAACATGTCCATCTGACATTCCTAGGTGATAGTCCCCCACGGCTTTAGCATCCATGCTAGCTCCGTTCGCAACTCTGAGGGTCATGTCACCTTCCTTCAAAAACCTACGGTTTCTCAACGCCTGCAAAGAATTACAGATATGAGATCCTGATCCGGTATCCAATACCCAGGAAGTAGAGTTTATAGAAAGACAGTTTTCAATAACATACACACCTGAAGCTGAAGCTGCAACCTGCTTCAGTTCCTGTGTCCTGGCTTTCCAAGCCCTGCAATCTTTCTTCCAGTGTCCACTCTTGTGACAATAGAAGCATTCCTCTTTACCAACAAGCTTCCCCGCTATCTTTGTTGCCTTTTCCTTTCCCTTCGCACCCACTTTACTAACACCGCCCCTTGGTTTGGCGGGGGCTTTCCTCTTCTTTCCCTTGGCTTTCGCCTTGGACCTAGAAGAAGAAGATCCTCCTACAAACAAAGTGGATGTATCCCTACCCTTCTGTAGGGTGCCCTCTGCGCTCCTCAGCAGGTTGAGGAGTTCTGAAAGTTCAACTTCCTTTTCTTGCAAGTTGAAATTCAGTATGAACTGGGCGTAAGTGGATGGAAGGGACTGGAGAATTATATCTGTGTAGAGTTCACTATCCAACGTGGTCCCAAGTTCCGCGAGCTCCTCAGTGTAGCCAATCATCTTAAGCACGTGGTCCGCTACCGATGATCCGACGGCCAACTTAGTCGAAAATAACTTCTTCGACACTTCGTATCTTGCGATACGAGACTGCTCTCCATACAGTTCTTTTGTATGAAGAAATATGGATTCCAAATCCATATTCTCGTGCCTCCTCTGATGGTCATTGTCCATCGAGGCAAGTACGAGGCATCTGGCCTTCGCGCTGTCAATCTCCCAAGTCTTACGGATTTCCTTATCCGCGACGCTGGAGGTGGGACCTGGGACGGGGGGAGCTTTGGTGGTAAGAAGATACCCCAGCTTGTCGTAAGAGATTGCCAATTTGACATTCCTGAGCCAATCTTTGTAGTTTGGCCCTGTCAGTATGTTTTTATCTAGAAGTAACTTAAGTCCAGTCATTTCGATTTGGTCGCTGCAGGGGGAGAGAAGAAACACTTAGCACGATGCTCTTGCAAGTTTAGAATGGTTTTTAATTTGTCTAAACAGGATGGCTCCCACTGTCTCTCGAATCCCTCCTCAAACCACAAAGGAAGAATTAGCCGGGATCAATCCCACCGTACAATACTTGCTTAACCGTTCAGCCAGGCCAGTGTCGGTACTTCGAGGGAGGTTTTCCAACGCTTTCGCGAAGTTCCTTAATTTAAGAACCTCTTTTCCCTGGGGGCGTAGCCCCGCTAACACCTTTCTAGGCACCTACTAGGTTTATAGCATTGATCGTTTAGTGAGAAATTTCCCGAGGAGTAGCATATACTCACAGTAGGATCGGGATCCAAATATCATCGCGTGACGAAAATGAAGGAATCCTACCATAATCATCACACTCCAAATGGTATGCAAATCTAGCAAGTTTCAGTACTTATGAAACTCCCGATGTGGATTTTTGCCCCATGCTCTTATGACCTTGACTTTGGCCAACAAATCATAAGTCACATGTCAAGTTCTTCCCGTCGTTATCCAGGTTAATTTGAATCCACCCGTACATACCCTTGACTTTGGCCAACAAGGCAGTACGACTGTTCCAAATCAACGCATCTATCTATGCTGCACATGAATATCCAATAGCTACCAATCACTATGCCTTGACTTTGGCCAACAAACACAGCTTGAATACTATTGACTATTTATGTGAAACGACGGAGGGCTACGAATGGTTTTGGCGAAACCGTGAACGTAGTGAACTTGATATAATCGATGGAACGAGATAGCTTTTAGAAGGAGTGGCTCAAGCTCCGCATTTAAAAGTTAGTTTTGAAAAGAACCGAGTGGTTTTTCGAAAGTGTTCCATCGACTTAAACTTGGTTTATTATCTTGCATTAGTTCTTTTAATGCGTGATATTCTTGCATTAGTTCTTTTAATGCGTCCCATCATTTAATTCCTACCATTGCAGAAAACAACCAAAATATGACGTACGCTTATGCCATTCGCATTCGCCACGGGTTCCCGTCATCACTCGTTAGGTTACTTAACTAACGACAGAGCGGGGGCTGGGCTAGCGCGGCTGTAAAACATAAGCAACGCCTAAATAGAAAGCAATGATAGACATTACAGATCACAGATGAATACATTGGATATACTAGCAATCCGCATTTCTTTCGAGCCTGAAACGAAAAGCGGATAACACGGTCGCGGTGAATAGCAAATACCCCACCCAAGACCCCTACGGGTGCGGCAAACGACCCGCCAAGTTCCCGGTAGTTTGTGCACCCCACCATGGGTCTATCCTAGGAGCAAAAACAGTAAAAAGAATTATACAATGACGGCTACAACCCCGACCCGGTTGTGCGGCCAAACAAATAATATTATTACATCAATTTACATTTACAATGAATGAAAGAAAAACAAAAGCTCATCTCACATCCACCCCGGCTATTCACCCGCGACAGTCCAACACATTCATATACACATTCCAGAACATTACAGATCATGTATAACCCCGACTAATCGACTTATAGCGATTAGCCGACGTTCAATACATGCAAACATCACAGATATAACCATCATAGTCAAAGTGCAGTGAAGTTCGGAAAAAAAAATACGGAATTATAGGACCCCAAAAGTGAATTTCAGTTCTGGAAAATCTGGGTACATATAATATATCTTAAAAATCCCAAAACCAACACATAAGAACACTGCACGAAAAACGATGCAAAGATGACACCAACTTGCGGCGGTTCCGCGGCCAGATGAGTAGGTGAGGCCGCGGAAGCGCGGCGGTTTGGAGGAATCATGATATCGTTTTTCTTGTGTGTTCTTAGAAAACCCTGAGACGATTTTACAAGTATAAAGTTTTTCATTTTGAGCAGAAAAAATTTCAACAGAAAGTTAGGGTTTTGATTTTTCGGTTTTGCGATTTTTCGGTTCCGAACTTCGTTACACTTCACTACCAAGCTAGTTTAAGTTTAGTTAGGCTCTGATACCACTGTAAGTCCATATTGCGACCCCCGGTACTTACGGGGAGGCGGAAACGGTATAAAAAACGAATTTTTATCGCAAGAGGCAACATGGACTAAACTATGTCGGGATCGTAGTCTAAACTAAAACTAGTTTACAAGCTAAAGAGAGTTAGCTACTATGGAAGATGGTTATACCTAAAATTGAACTCCTTCTCTTCTTGTTGTTGTTCTTCTTTCTTGTTCTTTGTAGAAGCTTGATTGGTTCTCTTCTCGTCGCCTTCTTCTTGCCGAAGATAGATCCACCTCGAAGGTTCGACTTTGGGCTCTTCCTCGATCTTTGAGTGAACTAGGGTTTCCGGCTTGCTAAACCTTCATCCTAGAATGAGTAGAGAGAGATTAGGGTTTGCTTTTCTATCTTAAGAGAATGAATCTCAACACATGAGAAGGTTTCTCTTTTCAAGAGGAGGAAGAAGATGAAATGAGGAGAGAGAGTGAGAATGATAGAATGAGCTCAATTATTTCTTTCTTGCAACCATATTGCAAAAGAAATGAATTATCTAAATGATAATAATTGAAATAAGAATAGTTGATGGTTATTTTGGAATGACCACTATCATACCTCTTTTAATGAAGTGTAAGCATGAATCAAGGAAGACTTTCAAGGCATGAAAAGTGGTCAATGGTCAACAAGTCAACCAAGGTCAACAAGTCAACAAGAAAAACAACCATAACATAATTCTTATTTAATTACTATTATTAATAGATAATATACAAATCCATTAGGGTTTGGAAAATGATAACTGTCAACTGTGCATACGCACCCGATCCGAAACCCTAATGAAAAACCTCATTCTCCGCCTCAAGCAACTGTGCATACACACCTGCATTCTCGTTCCGAGGAACAAGAATACCAAGATATAAAAGCAACCCCCAAAACATATACCAGTATCTGGCTCAAACCAGAGCCTGCCAGTATAATCCGTCCGGACTCCAAACGTGCACAAGTGCGCGGATGAGAACGAACCCTGTCGCAAAACCATGCGACCTCTACTCTGTTTTGCCCAGAGACGAATACCCTCTGTGTGGGACTCTAAAGACTCGACACTACGCTGGCAGTGGGTTTAACCACAGACCGCAAGCGGCACTAGCTGTGCATAACGGTCCCCAGGTAGATGCCGACAAGAAGGCTGACGAGGTGAAACCCCATCTGAACTCCTACTGAGTCTGAAATGTGACATTCTCCGTACAGTCCGGTCTGTTCGTCTGATACATCGCATGGCGGGCCTAGGGGGCGGTAAAACGTCAGTCCCCCAATAGCGGTACAAGTCGTGTCGGAGTGAAGCCCAAAACACCCTGAGATAACACTGGAAACCTACCAGTATATCTCGCTTGCCCTGGCCAGGGACTACTCGTGTAATGGCTCTCCTAGACACAGCGCGATGTCAACCCCCAATACCGGGAGAGACGAATCCTGTCTAACCGTCACTGCCTCCAAGTGCTTCGGGACTGCACCCAACCACCACCTGTTTGCACGACTCCTTTGAGCCGTGGTAGGGTAGTGATCAAAGTGCAGTGGGAACACACTCGAGGCGGAGTGTCAGTGTCAAGTCAGCGGACTAAGCTGTACTCATGTCACCTGGGAACTGATAACTGACGATAGGTATAATACCAACCTGTCAGTTCCCGACGAGTCCTGTCCAGTGTACTCGTAACCCAACGAGCACCCGTATACTATCTCCAGTACGACGTACTGATGGCTGTGGGACAGACCATCTCCCATACTGGGATGAGAAGCGCATACGCTAGTCTACTCCGGAGTATCGATGCCCTGTCTCGATAGTCCTACGACTAGGGACCTGTATAAGGATGTGCCTATAGATTACCCAGCCCCCACTAGTGTGACTGCCATCACAACGCTGGTAATCAAGCAAAGATCCTAAGGGCTCCACTAATGCGTATAAGTGATATACTGAAATAAACACAAGTACACATTGAAGTAGAAACAAACCAAGTAGCATACTACTATATTGAGCAAGATTGTTTATACAAGGTGAATATCCCAAGCTTCCATCAAGTAATATACAAACTAGTATGATACAGTAATGGCCTCTAGGGCATATACACTAACAGGATTCACAGGAGTATGAGCGGGCTTGCTCGTCAATCTTCTGATCGCTCAATACCCGGGTGGCCGTTACGTTTAGCAGACCGCTTGCGGCTTATGGGTGTTTGATATGATCATCATCCGCTGCCGGCGTATTGACGAGTCTTTAGAGTCCTACACAGAGGTTTCCTGGCTCAAGCGAAACGAAATAGGAGCGCATATGAGATATGTGCGGGACCGAGAATAATGCGTGTATATGATACCGTATTTCATTCTCGCGATGAATGTGTCGGATGGTTGTATGCGATATAACCTAGTTATCGAATCAAGGATTGATTCGATAAGCCGATACATTGGATACTAGCCGGTTATATGCGATATAACCGGATCATTGAATCAAGTGTTGATTTAATGATTTAATGTATAATTATATATTTGATATATTACTTTGCATTAACTAGTATTGGTTCACTTTAAATGGATTTACTCACTTGGTTTGTACACATTGTATATGTGATATACTTTTGTGCACAAGATTGTATCATATTTAATGATACTTGCTCTTTTGGGTTTGTGTAAAGATTAAACCATGTTTAGTGAATGGTTAGGGTTTCTTTTCTCTTATTTATTTATCCATTTATTACTGTTTTGGAAAAGATAAAGAGAAAAAGAAATGGTGGCTTAGTTTGTCTTTTCTTTGAAGCTTCTTGAAGCTTTGAAAAAGTCTACCATTCTTGTCTCTTCTTTAACCCTAACCACTCTTCTAAACCTTGGTTAAATCTCTACACTAAACCATGGTTGAAGTTATGATAAGTATTCTTTTTATTTTCTTTTTTAATTAACTTATCATATCTTCTTCTTCTTCTTCATCTTCTTCAACAAAAGAGAAAGCTTGCTACTCCAATGCCAAGTGATGAAAACTAGTGAGAAATCCAAAAATAAAGTCTACCCACTTCCTATTTCTTCATCCTCTACCTCTTGCCAAGTTGTATAGGGTGTTTACTTCACAAGTTTTCAAAGCTTGGTGAAGTTGGAGCTTGTTCTTGTGATGCTTCGACGTAGATCATCTTCGGCATCGAACCGATGATCAAGCCCGTCTATTCTTCGACGATGCCAATGCTAGAGTCAAGGGTTTGATTTGAACAGCGGAGGGAGATCATCGCGGAGCTTAGGAAGTGGTGGACCGGATCTACAAAGGTTGTAGCCCCTTTCCTTTAGATACATTTCCATTTACTTGCTTGTTTCGCCTAGATATCTAGTAAACGATCCGTATTAGGGTTTGTAGGCACCCGTAAAATTTGATTTGTGCATGTTTGATCACTTGTGAGACTCCATTAGAGTGCCTAGGAACCCTACAGTGGTATCAGAGCCTAGCTAGAGCCTTAGGCGAAGTCCTGACGGAGTTAGAAGTCCGATCGACCCAGAACCCCGACTTTGAATATGCTCTCTGTACATTTTTTAATTTCGAGGATTTTTCCACATTAAAAATATCCAGAAAAATCAGCAGGCTAATTTAAGAATTACTGTGAATTTCGATGGAGTAATTCCATCAAAGAGCCGCGGATCCGCGGCACGAGCATGGTTCGTGCGGCGGTTCCGCGGCCATTTTGTCGTTATGTGCATCCTATTTTGCACAGTAATTCTTAGTTGTCTGTGCTGGTTTTCCTGGGGTTTTTTAATAATTTTTCCCAGAGTTGCATTTTCTGAGTTGTATTGGGGACTCGGTGTATTCGATCAGACTGTCTAGTTTTTGTCGGTGTGCTTTTCCGAGTATTTTTAGAATATGTTAAAAAGTTCGACCGGATATAAATACCCACTTTTTCCCCTGCCGGGAAATTTCCAATTGTTGGATTTTTCCGTAGTTTAACGACGTTCTAAGTAGTGCAAGTAACGCGATGGACCCTCTAGAAGACAACAAACCTTAACTCAATTATGTGACCGTCTTGAACTGCCCTTTGAACCTTCGGGTTTGGGGCAGTACGGCGTGCCACATGTGAGGCGTTGGCTTGACCCTTCTACGGCTGGACCGTTGGTACTGAGGCACGAACTGAATGTTGTTAGACTTATTTCATGTGTTGAGCTGTATCGGGAAAACTTGGGTGTTCGATTGTTCGATCGAAAAGTTTAGCATTTTCTATTTATCCGGAATGTGATACAATAATTGGAATTCGCAAATAGTTATGAGATAACGGAATGAATGTTATAAACATAGCAGTTTAGTCTTACTTGATCGGTTGCCACGGAATTTTGATGTGATCAAAAGTCCGTCGCAATCACGTAGCGTACGCGGATACTCGCCGGGTAAACTTAATAGACAGCCTCACTCCATAGCCCCGACCAAGTGACTGTAGGAGAACCCCGTCGCCGAAAGCATCCGTTCAGGTGCTCCCGGTAGCGGTGTTCCGCCTTGGTGCACTTCGTCGACGGCGTTAGGGGTGCGGCCGCCTACTAAAGTTTGCAACGAGCATTCGATCAGAATGTCGGGAATCCTGTTGAATTGCCCAACTTGATATTGAAAAGAGTTTTCGATAATGAGACTAAAATGCGGGGTTTATAATTGTTAGGCATGCGATGTCTAAGTAATTCATTTGGTCAGGCATGCGATGTCTGAGGAGGTTGCAGATTCCAACTGTTGTAGTTTTACATTTTCTTTTCTGTGACCGTAAGTGTAATATGTGATATCGCCTGTTTCGTTGCTATATGTCAACGACAATTGGGATGCGCATATTTACTTACGTTGATGACATGTGATGTTATGTGTTGCTGGATATGTTATATTGGATCGTCGTGTTTGAATAGCCGGGGTTTTTTTTATGTGAGATGAGTGTTTTTCATTTTCATTCATGTAAAAACTTGTATGTAATATTCTTTTATTGGGGCACTTCCAGGTTGCGGAAGTTGTCACCGTTGATGTATATTATTTACTTTTCTGCACTAGGATAGACCCAAGGAGGGGAGCACAAGTAACCGGGTTCTGGGGTCCAGTGGGAGACCAACTCGAGGAGTCGAGTCCGGGTCTCCTAACCCTAGAATTGGTAGGGTTGCTTGCCGCTCTCGTAGGGGTCTAGGGGTGTGGGATTGGCTATTCATCACGACCGTGGAGTCCGTGTTTTATACTGGCTCGTATTGAAAACACGGACGTCCTAGTATATCCAATATTTCATATGTTTCTTCTGCTGTGATTTATCTGTGATCATGTGATGTTCTGTGACAGGTATTATATATAGTATATATGATATATTATATAGACGTTGCTTATGTTTTACACCCGCGCTAGCCCTGCCTCGCTCTGGCGTTAGTTACCTAACCTAACGGTGCAGACGGGACATCGAGGCGAATGCGGATGGCATAAGCGTACGTTATATTTATCTGTGATGATTAGGTGGACTTAATTGATGGGATATTCATTAATGAGATTAATGAAAGAAAATAAACCTAATTGATGTTGTGGAATCGAATTTCAAAATAAAACAGGTAGCTACAGTTCTTGCTTTGCATCGTGGTGTTCCTTGTAGAACATCCTGCACCTTATTCGATAAGGAAAGGACCGAGATCCCTTCACCGGGAGTGACTCCTTTAGCAATAACAGGCAGATGCTACAACCCTCGGTTTGTCTTTTGATCGCTTCTATAGTTTTTGCTTTGCACAGTGATATATATGATATATCCCGCACCTCATTCGACGAGGAAAGGGCCGACGATCCCTTCACCGGGAGTGACCCCTTTAGCAAAACTAGAAAAGCCTAAAAAACATTCCATTTAAAAACCATTTGATTCCGCAACGAGATCAAGTTCAAAGCGTTAAAGATTTTCACAAAAACCAGCCGCAACCCTCCGTCATTTTAGGAAGTAGAGTACTTAGTATTCGTGCTGTGTTTGTTGACCATAGTCAAGGCACAGTGTACGGTAGCTAAGTGATGTCTTCCTACACCGCATATGATGCGATTAGTTAGGACAGTCGCGTGACTTTGTTGACCTTAGTTAAGGGTCATGTGGGTGGGTCTAATTAATCACGAAATGACGGGTAGAACTTGACTAGTACTTGTGATTTGTTGACCATAGTTAAGGTCATAGGTGCTAGGGGTAAAAACCTTTATCGGGAGTTTCAAGTGTTGAAATTTGCAATGAGATTGCATACCTTCTATGTGATAGTTGGATCCCGATACCCACTGCGAGTAATTGTTACTCCTGGGAGAGTTTTGCACTTTACAATTAGCCGATCAAGTAGGTGTCTAGGAAGGTGTCAACGGGGTTACGCCTCTGGGAAAACGAGGTTTACTGTAATTAGGTCCGTGCGAAAGCACGGGGAACCTCCATCAAAGTACCGACACTGGCCTGGCTGAAAGATTGGCGAACTTGTAGAGTGTAATTAATCCCGGCTAGTCTTTCCTTTTAAGGTTTGAAGGAAGATTTGATAAAAACAGTGGGAGCCATCCTGATTAGATAAAATATATAACCAATCTGATCTTGCAAGAGCGCACGCAGAGTGTTTTCTTCTCTCTCTCTCCTGGTAGCGACCATATCACGCCTTAATTAAGATAATAAAACGGAATTTTGACCGAACCCGCTTGTTATACTGAGCTGGGGAACGTTGGTCCCGCTCCAACTTATAATTGTTATAAGACAGAGCAAGAAATAGGGGAATACCAGATTTCCTATGCCGCCCAAACGAAGAAAGTACATATGATGCATCTTCTTCGGGTGTGTTCATTACAAAGAACTGTTTCTCAGCATCCTCTGCATCCTGGGTATATGATACCGGATCAGGATCCCAGATATGTAATATGTTACATAGGGCTACAAAAAGGTAGAAAAACTGAGAACGGGTGATAAGTTTCATGAGGCAGAAAACGGGGCAAGTGTTGCAGCCAAGTCTGTTGGTCACTGTCACCCTGTATTACCAATACATTGATTCTGAACAAATGCTATTAGATACCGAACCTGATATACAAAATCATATCAGTCTCTCTATTAGTAAAGAAATGATATAATTTTGTATTGATGGATAATGTTTTGAACATTTCCTATATCAAAAGTTGATCGGTTCAGGCACGTCATCTAAAAGCATTGACGTTCTAAATCAAACTACAGTTCCTTGTATATTGAACACACACAAGAGGAAGAGTTCAGAAATGAACAAATTCTTCTTGAGGCATTGTAGACTAGGTCATATCAATGCGACCCGACTGGCTGAAGTTACATTTTAGATGCATATTTAAATCAGTTTAAATTTACATCTTGTGAAACTTGCCAGTCATGTCACAAAGATATAATGACACCAGCTCTGCTTACTGGAAGCCGAGAAAGAGTTAATGAACTCTTGGGACTGATACATGATGATGTATGTAAAGTCTCCTGTATACACATGCCAGGACTGGTTCTTTATACTTCATTATATTCTCTGATAATCTCTCAAGATTCAGTCATATATTCCTGTTGAAACATAAGTCCGAACCTTTTGAGATATTCACAGAATATAAGTTAGAAGTAGAGAACCAAAATACGGGTATAAGTATTATGTCATATGATAAAATCAGGGAGGAGAATACTTGTGTATAGAATTCCTGGACTATTCTAAAGGAGAATGAGATTTTCTCTCGGTGTTACTCCTCTGAATATACCACAGCACAACGGTGTATCAGGGCGGAGCAATTGCAAAATATTAGATATGGTGTGCTCTATGATGAGTATTACTGAGTTACCTATTTCCTTTTGGGGTTATGCACTTGAGAAGCTGCATACCTATTGAATTAGGTTTGAATCAAATCACTGCCTACCACTCCATATAAGATATGGTATGGGAAGAACCCATCTCTTAAGCGAGTTAAGATTTGGGGTTGTCCGGCCTATGTTTAAAGCAAAATCCGGACAAGATCGAGGCAAGATCAGTTCTGTAGAACTGGAAAGGTTCCAGCTATACAAAACTGCAGTTGATGATTTGACAGAACCATAAGATTCTATTATTCCCGACGAACCTCAGCCTCTCCGCCGATCTAGTAGGGTTCCTCATCCGCCTGAGAGATACCTCGGTTTCTCGATGACAGTGGGAGCAAGGATTGCATCATGAGATGATGACCCAACTAGTTTCGAGCAGGCCATCGAGAGTAGGGAATCTGTAAGAATGGCTGGATGCTTAGCGATCTGAGATGGAATCCATGTACACCAGCAAAGTATGGACTTTAGCTGCTATATCTGAAGGGTTAAATCCCCATCAGGAGCAAGTATATCTTGAGAAGATTACTTGGTTTAGATGGAAAAGTTGAGACTTTCAAAGCTAGACTTGTTAAAGGTTTTCGTTATCGACCAGGCGTGGATAATGATGAAAACTTTTTCCAGTAGCTATGCTTAAGTCTGTCCAGATCCTACTTACCACGACTACATACCATGACTACAATATCTGGCGGTTGGGTGCCATGACTGCTTTTCTAAATACTGATTTAGAAGAGAACGTCTATAAGAACACAGCCAGAGGTCATCGTAAACAGTGGGAGCAGCGGAAACGTGTGCAAGTTGCTTTACATAATGAAGCAGGCATCGCGGAGTTGGAACGTCTGTTTTGATGTGACAGTCAAAGTGTTTGACTTCATCAAAATGGTAGACGAACCTTGTATATACAAAAGGGTAGTAGAGAGTAAGGTGGTCATCTTTGTATTGTACGTAGACACCATACTCTTGATAGGAAAAGAGTTTCCTATACTACGATCGATCAATCTCCTATTATCACAAGGATTCTCCAAATAGGATAAAGATGATACCTCCTAAATCCTGAGATTTGGACCTATGAGATAGATCTAAAGGGATATTAGGGTTCTCACTAGGTATAGTGAGATTGTATCAATCGATCCTGGGGAGAATCACTGGAAGTGTTCCAGGGTGATAAAGACGACTGAATGTCAGTCACAGGCACTGTCTTTACCCTCAATAAAGGGACGGTATGTTGGAAGAGTTCCAAGCTAGATACCGTGGCAAACTAGACGATAAAGGCTGGTAACATCGCTATTGAAGATACTACCAAAGAGGAAGTTTGGGTGTATATTGGTTCATAAGATGAACTAGGTTCCTGCCATTGTATGACAATGGAAGTGTGGCTTTGGCCCTGGAACCCTGGTCCCATCAGTGACCCAGACAAATTCTGAGGCAGCATCACCTGATCATGGAGATAGTTGATCTCCAGGGTGATCGAGGTTAGGAGAGAAGACTCAGAGGACAATATGGCGGATCCACTCACGAAGGCCTTTTTCCCAAAGAGAGACTTTTAGGGGATGGTTGAGTATGTGATACTGCAACCACTGCTACAGATGGCCCTAGTGCAAGTGGGAGATTGTTAGTTATATGTATGCCCTAGAGGCCATTACTGTACATTGGATGTATATTGTAGTGGATGCTGGGACATATATAGGAAGGACTTTCTTGCTCGACATGATAGTACGCTATCTGGTTGCACTTTATCTTAACATGTATACTTTCTGTCTCTCTGATTACATGTTGATAAAGCCCTTAGGATGTGTACTCGACTTCCAGGACTATGATGTAGATCATACTAGTGGGGCCTGGGTAGTCAATGAGTACATCCTTCATTGTTCCTAGTCGTGGGAATATCGAGACGGGGCATCGATATTCCAGAGTAGACTAGCGTATATCTTCTCGACCCATGTGATGGGCGATGGATGATCCCATATCCATTGGTGTTTGACATCGAAGATGGTATGCGGGTGCTTAGTGGAGACTGGGTATACTGAACGGACTCGCCGAGAACTCCCAGATGGTATTATACCTCACGTCAGATGGCAGTTCTCTGGTGACACTGGTACAGCTTAGTCTGTTGACCCGAGATCGTCATAGAGTCTTGTGTGTCTCCCACTGTGCTTTGATTTCCACCCTACCACGGCTCTACTGAGTCGTGCAAACAGGTGGTCTTTGGGTACAGTGCCGATTCACATGGAGGCAATGAGCGATAGGAGGGGATTCGTCTCTCCCGGTATTGGGGGTTGATGTTGTGCTATGCTCGACTGGCCATAACAGGAAATCCCTGGCCATGGTTGCAGTGACCTACTGGTAAGTGTTATCAGTAGTTTCACGAATGTTATGGACCTCACGTCGGCATGACTTATCAAGCTACTGGGGTCTGACGTTTACCACCCCTAGACGAGATATGCGACATATCAGACGAACAGACCGGACTATACGGTAAGTGTTACTGGTTGGATTCACAGGAGTATGAGCGGGCTTGCTCGTCGATCTTCTGATCGCTCAATACCCGGGTGGCCGTTACGTTTAGCAGACCGCTTACGGCATGTGGGTGTTTGATATGATCATCATCCGCTGCCGGCGTATTGACGAGTCTTTAGAGTCCTACACAGAGGTTTCCTGGCTCAAGCGAAACGAAATAGGAGCGCATATGAGATATGTGCGGGACCGAGAATAATGCGTGTATATGATACCGTATTTCATTCTCGCGACGAATTTGTCGGATGGTTGTATGCGATATAACCTAGTTATCGAATCAAGGATTGATTCGATAAGCCGATACATTGGATACTAGCCGGTTATATGCGATATAACCGGATCATTGAATCAAGTGTTGATTTAATGATTTAATGTATAATTATATATTTGATATATTACTTTGCATTAACTAGTATTGGTTCACTTTAAATGGATTTACTCACTTGGTTTGTACACATTGTATATGTGATATACTTTTGTGCACAAGATTGTATCATATTTAATGATACTTGCTCTTTTGGGTTTGTGTAAAGATTAAACCATGTTTAGTGAATGGTTAGGGTTTCTTTTCTCTTATTTATTTATCCATTTATTATTGTTTTGGAAAAGATAAAGAGAAAAAAGAAATGGTGGCTTAGTTTGTCTTTTCTTTGAAGCTTCTTGAAGCGTTGAAAAAGTCTACCATTCTTGTCTCTTCTTTAACCCTAACCACTCTTCTAAACCTTGGTTAAATCTCTACACTAAACCATGGTTGAAGTTATGATAAGTATTCTTTTTATTTTCTTTTTTAATTAACTTATCATATCTTCTTCTTCTTCTTCATCTTCTTCAACAAAAGAGAAAGCTTGCTACTCCAATGGCAAGTGATGAAAACTAGTGAGAAATCCAAAACTAAAGTCTACCCACTTCCTATTTCTTCATCCTCTACCTCTTGCCAAGTTGTATAGGGTGTTTACTTCACAAGTTTTCAAAGCTTGGTGAAGTTGGAGCTTGTTCTTGTGATGCTTCGACGTAGATCATCTTCGGCATCGAACCGACGATGAAGCCCGCCTATTCTTCGATGATGCCAATGCTAGAGTCAAGGGTTTGATTTGGACAGCGGAGGGAGATCATCGCGGAGCTTAGGAAGTGGTGGACCGGATCTACAAAGGTTGTAGCCCCTTTCCTTTAGATTTATTTCCATTTACTTGCTTGTTTCGCCTAGATATCTAGTAAACGATCCGTATTAGGGTTTGTAGGCACCCGTAAAATTTGATTTGTGCATGTTTGATCACTTGTGAGACTCCATTAGAGTTCCTAGGAACCCTACATTTTTATGTACCAGGTACGACTTGTAATATCATATCTGTACCCTTACTTTCTAAGGAAGGATATGATTTTGCTTTTACAAGAGATGTGGTTCACATCCACCTAAATCAAGATTTGATTGGGTCAGGTACATTAGAAAACGGAATATACGTATTAAATCAAGCTCAGATTTTCAGTGTCCAGAACACACTTAAAAGAAAGTCTCCGGAATTAAATCAGGCTTTCTTATGGCATTGTAGACTAGGTCACATCAATGAGAGGAGGTTGACTAAGTTACATAGAGAAGGATATTTGAATCCGTTCGAATATCAATCTTATGCTACTTGTGAATCTTGTCTCATGGGAAAGATGACAAAGACTTCGTTTACTGGACACGGAGTAAGAGCGAGCGAGCTCTTAGGACTCGTACACGGTGACGTGTGCGGTCCAATGTCTACACATGCGCGAGGTGGTTATTCCTACTTCATTACTTTTACGGATGATTTCTCTAGGTATGGATATGTCTTCTTAATGAAGTATAAATCCGAGGCTTTTGAGAAATTCCAAGAATACAAGAATGAAGTGGAAAAACAAACAGGCAAGAGTATAAAGACACTGAGATCTGATCGAGGTGGTGAATACTTAAGTGCCGAGTTCCTGGGTTACTTAAAAGAGAATGGAATTCTCTCTCAGCTTACTCCTCCTTACACACCACAAAACAATGGTGTATCGGAAAGGAGGAATCGAACCCTATTGGATATGGTTCGTTCCATGATGAGTAAGGCTGAGTTACCACGATCATTCTGGGGATATGCACTAGAATCAGCTGCATATCTTTTGAACCAGGTTCCTACCAAAACTGTGCCTACCATACCATATCAGATGTGGAGTGGGAAGAAACCCTGTCTAAAACATTTTAAGACATGGGGATGTCCAGCTTTTGTAAAAAAGCAGCATGCGGACAAGCTCGAGGCACGCTCAGTAAAGTGTAAGTTTGTAGGATATCCAAAGAACTCAAAGGGATATTATTTCTATTAGGCAGAGGAACAAAAGGTTTTTGATTCTCGTCATGCCTGCTTCTTAGAAACTGAATTTTTAGAAAATCAGAAGAGTGGGAGCGCAATAGAACTGGAAGAAATTCCAGATCCACAAGCTATTACTGAAACCTTGGTAGGACAAGAAGGTTCAGGTGAACAGGACATCCCGACGCCACTCCGCAGGAGTAGTAGGCAATCTCATCCACCCGAGAGATACTACGGTTTTCTCATAGACGGGGATAGAGAGGATTGCACTATTGATTATGATGAGCCTACTAGCTTCCAACAAGCCATTCAGAGCGGTGACTCGGTTAAATGGCTAGATGCAATGCGGACCGAAATGGAGTCCATGTACACCAACAAAGTATGGACTTTGGACATTGCTCCAGATGGGGTAAAACCCGTAGGATGCAAATGGATCTTCAAAAAGAAGATTGGTGTAGATAGACAGGTTGAAACCTATAAGGCTAGACTTGTTGCAAAGGGTTTCCGTCAAAGACCTGGTTTGGACTATAACGAAACCTTTTCTCCAGTGGCTATGCTTAAATCTATTCGTGTCCTTCTTGCTATTGCTGCCTTCCACGATTATGAAATCTGGCAGATGGACGTAAAGACGGTCTTTCTAAATGGAAATTTGGAAGAAAGCGTCTATATGGATCAGCCAGAAGGATTCATTCAGAGTGGGAGCAGCGGTAAAGTATGCAAGTTGCTTAAGTCCATTTATGGATTAAAGCAGGCATCACGGAGTTGGAACATCTGTTTTGATGATGCTGTCAAAGAATTTGACTTTATCAAAAATCCAGATGAACCATGTATATACAGTAAAATTGTAGGGAGAGCTGTTGTATTCCTCATCTTGTACGTGGATGACATTCTCCTAATAGAAAATGATATTCCTATGTTACAGTCAGTGAAAAGATTCTTGTCACATAAATTCTCCATGAAAGACTTGGGTGATGCCACCTACATTCTGGGAATCCGGATCTATCGTGATAGATCAAAGAGGATATTAGGACTTTCGTAGTCCAGGTGCATAGACACCATAGTGAAGAGATTCAGTATGGATGATTCTAAGCGCGGTAACCTACCGGCTTGTCACGGAATCACCCTCTCCAAAGAGATGTCTCCCAAGACTGATTTGGAAAGGGATCGCATGTCGATTATACCCTACGCTTCTGCGGTAGGCTCTATAATGTATGCGATGTTATGTACCAGACCAGATGTAGCATACGCCTTGAGCGTTGTAAGCCGGTATCAGGCAAACCCAGGGGAGAAGCACTGGATAGAAGTAAAAAACATTCTCAAGTACCTGAGAAGGACTAAGGAGATGTTCTTGGTGTATGACGGAAAAGACCTTCAGATAGAGGCCTTTGCCGACTCCGGCTTCCAGAGTGACAAAGATGACTCCAAGTCCATGTCGGGTTATGTCTTTACCCTCAATGGAGGGGCGGTCTATTGGAAGAGTTCCAAACAGGAGACCGTTGCTGACTCAACGATGGAAGCAGAGTACATAGCTGCTTGCGATGCCGCAAAAGAAGCAGTCTGGATGAAGAAGTTCCTCACAGAACTTCAGGTGGTTCCTACCGGTGTTGGTCCAATACCTCTGTATTGTGACAACAACGGCGCTATAGCTTTAGCGAAGGAACCCAGGTCCAATCGGATGTCCAGACACATCTTAAGGCGGTATCACCTGATCAGGGAGATCGTAGATCGCTGGGAGATCGAGGTGAAGAGAGTAGAGATGGAGAATAACATTCCTGATCCATTCACAAAAGCCCTTCCTCAGACGAAGTTCGAGAGGCTATTCGAGATGATAGGTCTACGATATGCCAGCTCATGGCCTTAGTGCAAGTGGGAGATTGTCAGTGTATATGCCCTAGGGGCCATTATTGTATCATACTAGATTGTATATTACTTAATGAAAGCTTGGGATATTCACAGTTATATATATACAGTCTTGCTAAAATGGTAGTATGCTACTTAGTTTGTGTCTACTTTAATATGTGCATATGTTTCTTGTAACGTATCACTTATACATATTAGTAGAGCCCATAGGATCTTTGCTTGATTACCAGCGTCATGATGGCAGTCACACTAGTGGGGGCTGGGTAGTCTGTAAGCAACATCCTATACAGGTCCCTGGTCGTTGGATTATCGAGATAGGGCATCGATATTCCGAAGTAGACTAAGTGTGTACGCTTCTCATCCCAGTTGGGGAAATGGTCTGTCCCACAGCCATTAGTACGTCGTACTGGAGATAGTATGCAGGTGCCCGTTAGGTTACGGGTACGCCGGACAGGACTCGCCGGGGAACTGATTGGTTGGTATTATACCCATCGTCAGTTACCAGTTCCCACGTGACATGAGTACAGCATAGTCCGCAGACTTGACATTGCTACTTCGCCTCGAGTGTGTCCCACTGTTCTTAGATTGCTACCCTACCACGGCTCAAAGGAGTCGTGCAAACAGGTAGTAGTTGGGTGCAGTCCCGAGCACTTGGAGGCAGTGGCGGTTAGATAGGATTCGTGTCTCCCGGTATTGGGAGTTGATATCGCACTGTGTCAGAGAGCCATTACGCAAAGTCCCTGGCCAGGGCAAGCGAGATATACTGATAGGTTCCAGTAGCTTCTCAGGGTGTAATGGGCTTCGCTCCGACATGACTTATACAGCTATTAGGGGACTGACGCTTGCCGCCCCCTAGGCTTGATATGCGATAATCTTAGACGAACAGACCAGACTGTACGAAGATTGTCACATCAGGCTCAGTAGGAGTTTGGATGGTTTTCCTCATCGGCCTTCTTATCAACATCTACCTGGGGACCGTTACGTACAGCTAGTGCCGCTTGCGGTCTGTGGTTAAACCCACTGCCAGCGTAGTGTTGAGTCTTTAGAGTCGCACACAGAGAGTTTCCCTGCTCCAGGCGAAACGATATAGAGGTCGTATGGTTTTACGACAAGGGTTCGGATGCGTACGTGTGTTTACGCACGTAAGACTTTTCGGACAGTTTTTACTAGCCGGCTTTGGTTTAAGCCAGATTCTAGTATCGGGTTATTGGATTTATACAGTCTAAAGTTTTTCCATGTTTTCACGGATAGGAGGGGCGTTCTCGTAATTGCGCGAGAAGCTTCTAGAAGATGGTGACTAAGGAGTTTTAGGTGGCATATATATTGAATGAGATTAGTGAATCATATGGATGATTCATCCATGTCATTAATGCTTCATAATTGCTTAATGACTCATGGAGATGAATCACCATAAGATATTTATCAAGCATGGTTGTAAATTATTTTCTTTTCTTTTCTTGGAAAACAATAATGCTTGATATATATTATGATAGCTCATTTTCTCATTTGATTATCATGTTCATCTTCTCTCTCCTCAAGCTCTCCCTCTTCAAATCCTAATCCTCCCCTCTCATGTGTTGAGTACAAGGGTTAGCTAGACTAATACATCTATAACCTTACTCTATATCACCTAGTTAGCTTAGATTAGCGATTTGAGCAAACTAGTTATCTCAAGTTTGAGATTAAGCTTGGCGTAGGAACTTTCGGGTGGATCGTCTTTGATTCGAGGAGGTCGTTGAGTTGCCGATGTTCCAAGGAGCCTACGAGGAGTGGAGGACAGCGATGAAGACCCGAAGGACACGGTTCTTGAGCTATAAACACTTCACATAGTAGTTTAGAACTTCTATGTTTGATGTTAGTTATCGTTTAGCTTCGATTCATGCGGTTAGTCGATATTTAAGCAAAGAACAAGATCGTTTTTCATATTTCCGCCTCCCAGCAAGTCGTGGGGTGTTGCACATCGACTTACAATATTTTGCAAAGATATTTCTTTAACCCAACCCAACCCTTTAACCATAGTTAATTCTCTAAATGGGTTAAGTCTTCATACTTAACCAATGCTTGCATTTCTAACCTCACTTGATTCATTATTCATCACAAATGATTTTGCTTCTTCTTCTTCTTCCTCTTTGATGAAAAGCTTTCTAGCTTTTTCAAAAGTGATGAAAATGAGTGAGATAAAGAAAACAAATGAGAGCTAAATTCCTACTTCATCATCCTCGTCTATTCTATCTACTTAGATTAGGGTGTTTGCTTTGCTAATACTTGATTAGTGAAGCAAAAGCTTGGGTTTGAGTTTCTTCAAGGTAGATCATATTTGTTATCGAAGATCGGAAGCAAGCTTGCATCTTTCTCTTCATGGAGTCTCTCTAGAGTCCGGGTACTCGATGATCGCAGCGAAGGGATCTCAACACGGAGCTTTAGAAGTGAAGGAAGGTACTATAAAGGTTGTAATCCCTAACTCTTAGAAGTAAAGTTGTTTACTTGCTTTGTTTCGCCTAATTATCTAGCAAAGATCCTCGCTTTAGGTTGTTCGGCACGTCTAAATTTTAAATCGGGCATGGTTGATGCCTTATAGACCCTTGTGACAGTGTCTTGTAACCCTACAGTGGTATCAGAGACAAGCTAGAGCTTTATGTGAAGTCTAGACGAAGTTTAAAGTCCGATCGAACCCCGAAACGTCGCACAATACCCCCTCTCTGGAAATTTTTTAAAATGTTGATTTTTTCTGTATTAAAAATACTCAGAAAATAAAGCAGGGAATTATAAGAATTACTGTGAAAAATGAGCCACTAATCCCATTAAAGCGCCGCGGAACTGCGGCAATAACATGCCTTGCGCGGCGGTTCCGCGGCAATACAGTGGAATTAGGGTTTACTTTTTGCACAGTAACATCCGTATGTATTTCCTGATACTTCTGGGATTTTTTGATATTACTCAAGTGTTGAGTTTTCTGGAGATCTTTTGTATTCGTTGATTCGATCAGAAAGTTTAACTTCGTTTAAGTTTTTTCCGGATAATTTAGAACGTGTTAAAAAGTTCGACGGGATATCAATAACTCACTTTTTCCACTGGCTGAAAATTTTCAACTATTGGATTTTTCCTTAGTTAAAGAACGTTCAAAGTTGTGCAAGTAACGCGGTGGACCCTCTAGAAGAACACAAATCTTAACTCGATTATGTGACCGTCTGAACCGCCTCTAAACCTTAGGGTTTGGGGCAGTACGGCGTTGCCACATGTGAGACGTTGATTTGACCCTTCTACGGCTGGACCATTGGTACTGTGGCATGTGATGGATGCTTTTAAACTCCGCTCAAGTGTTGAGCTATTTGGGAAATCTTGAGTGTTTGTTTATTCGATCAGAAAGTTTAACATTGTCTATTTATCTCGAATGTGATACAATATTTGGAATCCACAAGTAGTTATGAGATAACTAATTTGAATGTTATAAATCTAGCAATTTAGTCTCATTTAATCGGTTGCCATGAGATTTTGATGTGATCAAAAGTCCGTCGCAATTACGTAGCGTAGGCGGATACTCGCCGGGTAAACTTAATAGATAGCCACGGCCCATAGCCCCGACCAAATGACTGTAGGAGAACCCCGTCGCCAAAAGCATCTGTTCGGGTGCTCGCGGCAGCGGTGTTCTGCCTTAGTGCACTTCGTCGACGGCATCCTAGGGTGCGGCCGTCTGCTAAAGTTTGCGACGAGCATTCGATCAGGATGTCGGGAATCTTGTTGAATTGCCCGACTAGATATTGAAAAGTGTTTTCGAGATCGAGACTAAAATGCGGGGTTTATAATTGTTAGGCATACGATGTCTAAGGAATTCATTTGGTTAGGCATGAGATGTCTAAGAAGGTTGCGGATTCCAGCTGTTGTAGTTTTACACTTTCTTTTCTGCGACCGTAAGTGTAATATGTGGTGTATCGCCGGTTTCGTTGCTATACATCAACGACAATTGGGATACGCACATTTACTTACGTTGATGATGTGAGATATTATGTGTTGCTGTGATATGTTATATTGGATCGTCGCGTTTTGAATAGCCGGGGGTTTTATATGAGATGAGGGTTTTTAATTTTCATTCATGTAAAATTCATTGTACGTAATATTCTTTTATTGGGGCACATCCGGGCTGAGGTTGATGTCACCATTGTATATTATTTACTTTTCCGCATTAGGTAGACCCAAGGCGGGGAGCACAAGTAACCGGGTTCTAGAGTCCAGTGGGAGACCATCTCGAGGAGTCGAGACCGGGTCTCCTAACCCTAGAATTTGCAGTGTTGCTTGCCGCTCTCGTAGGGGTCTAGGGATGTGGGTTTGGCTATTCATTGCGACCGTGGAATCCGTGTTTTATCCAGGCTCGTATTAAAACACGGACGTCCTAGTTTATCCAATATTTCATATATTTTCTTCTGCTGCAATGTTCTGTGATGAGATCATATTACTTCCTGAGACGAATGTTTATATTATATATATGAGATATATGTTATATTGCAGATTTTGTTTCAAATGTAATGCTTGTGAAGCATAATAAAATGAGTCTTCATTAATGAGATTAATGAAATAAAAGAAACCTAAAGATGTTGTAGAAACTTGTTTAAAAACTGGTAGCTCTAGTTCTTGCTTTGCATAGCGGTATTCCTTGTAGGATATCAATCACCTTATTCGATAAGGAAAGAGCCGAGATCCCTTCACCGGGAGTGACCTCTTTAGCGAAACTAGCAGATGCTACAAACTCGGTTTGTCTTTTGATTGTTTTTATAGTTTTTGCTTTGCATAGTAATATTTTTGAAATATCCTGCACCTTATTCGATGAGGAAAGAGCCGAGATCCCTTCACCGGGAGTGACCTCTTAAGCAAAACTAGAAAAGACCTCAAAAACATTCCATTTAAATGTTAGTTATATGTATGCCCTAGAGGCCATTACTGTACATGAGATGTATATTGTAGTGGATGCTGGGACATATATAGGTAGGACTTTCTTGCTCGACATGATAGTATGCTATCTGGTTGCTCTTTATCTTAACATGTATATTTGTTATCTCTCTATACATGTTGATAAAGCCCTTAGGATGTGTGCTCGACTTCCAGGACTATGATGCAGATCATACTAGTGGGGCCTGGGTAGTCAATGAGTACATCCTTCAATGTTCCTAGTCGTGGGAATATCGAGACGGGGCATCGATATTCCAGAGTAGACTAGCGTATATCTTCTCGACCCATATGATTGGCGATGGATGATCCCATATCCATTGATGTTTGACATCAGAGACGGTATGTGGGTGCTCAATGGAGACTGGGTACACTGAACGGACTCGCCGAGAACTCCCAAATGGTATTATACCTCACGTCAGATGGCAGTTCTCTGGTGACACTGGTACAGCTTAGTCTGTTGACCCGAGTTCGTCATAGAGTCTTGTGTGTCTCCCACTGTGCTTTGATTTCCACCCTACCACGGCTCTACTGAGTCGTGCAAACAGGTGGTTTTTGGGTACAGTCCCGATTCACATGGAGGCAATGAGCGATAGGAGGGGATTCGTCTCTCCCGGTATTCGGGGTTGATGTTGCGCTATGCTTGACTGGCCATAACTAGAAATCCCTGGCCAGGGTTGCACTGATTTACTGGTAAGTGTTATCAGTAGTTTCATGCTTGTTATAGACCTTACATCGGCATGACTTATCGAGCTACTGGGGTCTTGTTCCCCTCCGAAAGGCGGCGCACAGGACCGCGATGTCCTGACGCTGAGATTCGGGGCAGATGCTATTTGGTTTTATCCGTCCACCTCTCCGAAGATGCCAAGTTGATTTATGGCACCGTGTATCGGAGGTTTAGACGGATGCGGCCGATGTAGCAGACTTCGTCAGATTCCCCCTCACTAGAGGGGTTTTTTTGATTGTGGGGACGCTCTTCCCTGCAGGCGCAAGCCCCTGCAGTTAATTACGCTACCGCTTCGCGGTAACAACTTTCTCCTTCTCCAGAATTTCACTTCGTGTCGTGGGTGTTTTTTTTGTTTGTGGTTGCCCATGGATTGTATACGGAGACTGAGTAACGCCGTCGCCCGTAGGACGTGGATTAGTCCAAATCCGTATTTATTTAGATTTGGGTTTGGTGTTTTTAGTTTAAGGATGCCTTAGTTGCGTTGCGGCTAAGATCGACTTAAACGTTCGTCAAGGATACGTTAGTCCTGTTTGAGACTAAGATCAACTTAACGGGATCGTTTAGATCCGACAAAAGAGCATTTGGGCTCTATTGTTCCAGTTTAGGGACATAGTGGTCCATTGCATGTATGGTCGTCGGGACCCGTCACCTCTCTGACGACGTTGAAGAATTACAACGACAAATGTCAGAGGAGTTCAGAGATGTACCCTTGAGCCAAAGTTGATTGGGGGAATTTATAGTCCAATTTGGGACTAAAGTCTGTTTGAAGGTTTAAGGATGTTAGTTATATGTATGCCCTAGAGGCCATTACTGTACATTGGATGTATATTGTAGTGGATGCTGGGACATATATAGGAAGGACTTTCTTGCTCGACATGATAGTACGCTATCTGGTTGCACTTTATCTTAACATGTATACTTTCTGTCTCTCTGATTACATGTTGATAAAGCCCTTAGGATGTGTGCTCGACTTCCAGGGCTATGATGTAGATCATACTAATGGGGCCTGAGTAGTCCATGAGTACATCCTTGAAAAGTTCCTAGTCGAGGGAATATCGAGACGGGGCATCGATATTCCAGAGTAGACTAGCGCATATCTTCTCGACCCATGCGATGGGCGATGGATGATCCCATAGCCATTGGTGTTTGACATCGAAGATGGTATGCGGGTGCTCAGTGGAGACTGGGTACACTGAACGGACTCGTCGAGAACTCCCAGATGGTATTATACCTCACGTCAGATGGCAGTTCTCTGGTGACACTGGTACAGCTTAGTCTGTAGACCCGAGATCGTCATAGAGTCTTGTGTGTCTCCCACTGTGCTTTGATTTCCACCCTACCACGGCTCTACTGAGTTGTGCAAACAGGTGGTTTTTGGGTACAGTCCCGATTCACATGGAGGCAATGAGCGATAGGAGGGGATTCGTCTCTCCCGGTATTGGGGGTTGATGTTGTGCTATGCTCGACTGGCCATAACAGGAAATCCCTGGCCAGGGTTGCAGTGATATACTGGTAAGTGTTATCAGTAGTTTCACGAATGTTATGGACCCTACGTCGGCATGACTTATCGAGCTATTGGGGTCTGACGTTTACCACCCCTAGGCGAGATATGCGACATATCAGACGAACAGACCGGACTATACGGTAGTGTTACTGGTCGGATTCGCAGGAGTGTGAGCGGGCTAGCTCGTCGATCTTCTGATCGCTCAATACCTGGGTGGCCGTTACGTTTGGCAGACCGCTTGCGGCTTGTGGGTGTTTGATATGATCATCATCTGCTACCGGCGTATTGACGAGTCTTTAAAGTCCTACACAGAGGTTTCCTGGCTCAAGCGAAACGAAATAGGAACGCATATGAGATATGTGCGGGACCGAGAATAATACGAGTATGTGATACTGTATTCGATTCTCGCGATGTGACATTGATCGGTTATATGCGATATAGCCGGGTTATCGGATCAAGTGTTGATTCGATAAGATGTTACTAATGATACCAGTCGGTTATGTGCGCATGACCGGATCATTGAATCAAGTGTTGATTTAATGATTTAATGTATAATTATATATTTGATATATTACTTTGCATTAACTAGTATCGGTTCACTTTAGACGGATTTTCTCACTTGGTTCGTGCGCATTGCATATGCGATATGTTTTTGTGCACTTGTATGTATCATGTTTGATGATGCATGCTAACTTGAGTTTGTGTAAAGATTAAACCATGGTTATTCAAATGGTTAGGGTTTTGTTTTTCATATCTATTTATTTATTTATTTATTTATTTATTTTCTTTTTGGAAAATGAAATGAGAAGAATGGTGGCTTTCTTTGTTTTATAGTTGAAGATTCATGAACCTTTGACTTTGTCCACCATTCTTATCTCATGCTTAACCTAACCATTTGTTTTAACCCTAGTTCAATCTCTACACTTTACCATGGTTTAGTTATGATAAGTTTTGATTATTCTTTTCTTTTTCTAATTAACTTATCATAAGCTTCTTCTTCTTCTTCCTTGACTTCAAGAAGAAAAGCTTCACCTCCATCAATGGTGAATTGAGCAAACAAGTGAGAAATCCAATTCTAAAGTTAACCCAACTCCTATTTCTTCATCCTCTACCTCTTGCCAAGTAGTAGAGTGTGTTTACTTCACAAGTTTCATGACTTGGTGAAGTTGTGAGCTTGATCTAGCGATGCCTCGACGTAGATCATCTTCGGCATGGACATCGACGACCTAGCTTGCCCATTCTCCGACGAAGCCGATCCTAGAGCTCGGATTTGACTTGGACAGCGGAGAGGACCTCGTTGCGGAGCTATGGAGGTGGAGCACCGGATCTACAAAGGTTGTATTTCCGTTTTCTCATTAGTTAAGTGTTAACTAGTTCATTGTTCGCCTAGACATCTAGTTATCGATCCGTAGTTTAGGGTTTGTAGGCACCATAATTTTTGAAATTGCCATGGTTGATGGCTTGGGAGACCTCACTAGCGTGCCTAGGAACCCTACAGTGGTATCAGAGCCTAGCTAGAGCCTTAGGCGAAGTCCAGACGGAATTTGAAACCCGGACGAACCGAAAACCCGAACTTAAAATTGCTCTCTGGACGATTTTGAAAAATAGGGATTTTTCCATATTAAAAATATTCAGAGAACTCAGTAAAACAATATAAGAATTACTGTTTAAAATTTAGGGCTTAATTCATTATTGAAGGCGCGGATCCGCGGCCCCACTGTTGTCTCAGGCCGCGGATGAGCGGCCGTACGGCCACCATTTTTAAAAATTTTTATACAGTAATTCTTAGTTTTATGTACTGGGTTTTCTGGGAATTTTTAATATTTTTTATAGAGCTGAATTTTCTGAGTTGTTTTGGGGATTCGGTGATTCGATCGGGTTTATCAAATTTTGTCTGTGTGGCTTTCCGGATAAATCTTAGAATATGTTAAAAAGTTCGACCGGATATAAATACCCAATTTTTCCCCTGTCGGGAAATTTCCAAGTGTTGGATTTTTCCATAGTTTGACGACGTTCTAAGTAGTGCAAGTAACGCGATGGTCCCTCTAGAAGACACAAACCTTAACTCGATTATGTGACCGTCTTGAACTGCCCTTTGAACCTTCGGGTTTGGGGCAGTATGGCGTGCCACATGTGAGGCGTTGGCTTGACCCTTCTACGGCTGGACCGTTGGTACTGAGGTACGAACGGAATGTTGTTAGACTTATTTCATATGTTGAGCTGTATCGGGAAAACTTGGGTGTTCGAATGTTCGATCGAAAAGTTTAACATTTTCTGTTTATCTGGAATGGGCTACAATAATTGGAATTCACAAGTAGTTATGTGATAACTAAATGAATGTTATAAACGTAGCAGTTTAGTCTCACTTGATCAGTTGCCACGGAATTTTGATGTGATCAAAAGTCCGTTGCAATCACGTAGCGTACGCGGATACTCGCCGGGTAAACTTAATAGACAGCTTCACTCCATAGCCCCGACCAAGTGACTGTAGGAGAACCCCGTCGCCGAAAGCATCCGTACGGGTGCTCGCGGTAGCGGTGTTCCGCCTTGGTGCACTTCGTCCACGGTATCGGGGGTGCGACCGTCTACTGAAGTTTGCGACGAGCATTCGATCAGGATGTCGGGAATCTTGTTGAATTGCCCGACTTGATATTGAAAAGTGTTTTCGATAATGAGACTAAAATGCGGGGTTTATAATTGTTAGGCATGCGATGTCTAAGTAATTCATTTGGTCAGGCATGCGATGTCTGAGGAGGTTGCGGATTCCAACTGTTGTAGTTTTACACTTTCTTTTCTGTGACCGTAAGTGTAATATGTGATGTCGCCGGTTTCGTTGCTATATGTCAACGACAATTGGGATGCGCATATTTACTTACGTTGATGACATGTGATGTTATGTGTTGCTGGATATGTTATATTGGATCGTCGTGTTTGAATAGCCGGGGGTTTTTATGTGAGATGAGTGTTTTTCTTTTTCATTCATGTAAAAACTTGTATGTAATATTCTTTTATTGGGGCACTTCCAGGTTGCGGAAGTCGTCACCCGTTGTATATTATTTACTTTTCTGCACTAGGATAGACCCAAGGAGGGGAGCACTAGTAACCGGGTTCTAGGGTCCAGTGGGAGACCAACTCGAGGAGTCGAGTCCGGGTCTCCTAACCCTAGAATTGGTAGGGTTGCTTGCCGCTCTCGTAAGGGTCTAGGGGTGTGGGATTGGCTATTCATCACGACCGTGGAATCCGTGTTTTATACTGGCTCGTATTGAAAACACGGACGTCCTAGTATATCCAATATTTCATATATTTCTTCTGCTGTGTTTTATCTGAGATCATGCGATGTTCTGTGGCAGATATTATATATAGTATATATGATATATTATATAGACGTTGCTTATGTTTTACACCCGCGCTAGCCCTGCCTCGCTCTGGCGTTAGTTACCTAACCTAACGGTGCAGACGGGACATCGAGGCGAATGCGGATGGCATAAGCGTACGTTATATTTATCTGTGATGTTTAGGTAATTTTAAGTGATGGGATATTCATTAATGAGATTAATGAAAGAAAATAAACCTAAATGATATTGTGGAATCGAATTTCAAAATAAAAACAGGTAGCTACAGTTCTTGCTTTGCATTGCGGTGTTCATTATAGAACATCCAGCACCTTATTCGATGAGGAAAGGACCGAGATCCCTTCACCGGGAGTGACTCCTTTAGCAATAACTGGCAGATGCTACAACCCTCGGTTTGTCTTTGATCGCTTCTATAGTTTCCGTTTTGCACAGTGATATATATGATATATCCCGCACCTCATTCGACGAGGAAAGGGCCGACGATCCCTTCACCGGGAGTGACCCCTTTAGCAAAACTAGAAAAGCCTCGAAAACATTCCATTTAAAAACCATTTGATTCCGCAACGAGATCAAGTTCAAAGCGTTAAAGGTTTTCACAAAAACCAGCCGCAACCCTCCGTCATTTTAGGAAGTAGAGTACTTAGTATTCGTGCTGTGTTTGTTGACCATAGTCAAGGCACAGTGTACGGTAGCTAAGTGATGTCTTCCTACACCGCATATGATGCGATTAGTTAGGACAGTCATGTGACTTTGTTGACCTTAGTTAAGGGTCATGTGGGTGGGTCTAATTAATCACGAAATGACGGGTAGAACTTGACTAGTACTTATGATTTGTTGACCATAGTTAAGGTCATAAGTGCTAGGGGTAAAAACCATTATCGGGAGTTTCAAGTGTTGGAACTTGCAATGAGATTGCATACCTTCTATGTGATAGTTGGATCCCGATACCCACTGCGAGTAAGTGTTACTCCTGGGAGAGTTTTATACATTACAATTAGCCGATCAAGTAGGTGTCTAGAAAGGTGTCAACGGGGTTACGCCTCTGGGAAAACGAGGTTTACATTAATTAGGTTCGTGCGAAAGCACGGGGGACCTCCCTCAAAGTACCGACACTGGCCTGGCTGAAAGATTGGCGAACTTGTAGTGTGTAATTAATCCCGGCTAGTCTTTCCTTTTAGGGTTTGAAGGAAGATTTGATAAAAACAGTGGGAGCCATCCTGATTAGATAAAATATATAACCAATCTATTCTTGAAAGAGCGCACGCTGAGTGTTTTCTTCTCTCTCTCTCCTGGTAGCGACCATATCACGCCTTAATCAAGATAATAATACGGATGTATTGACCGAACCCACTTGTTATACTGAGCTGGGGAACGTTGGTCCCGCTCCAACTTATAATTGTTATAAGACAGAGCAGGAAATAGGGGAATACCAAAATTCCTATGCCGCCCAAACGAAGACAGTGCATATGATGCATCTTCTTCGGGTGTGTTCATTACAAAGAACTGTTTCTCAGTATCCTCTGCATCCTGGGTATATGATACAGGATCAGGATCCCAGATATGTAATCTGTTACATAGGGCTACAAAAAGGTAGAAAAACTGAGAACGGGTGATAAGTTTCATGAGACAGAAAACGGGGCAAGTGTTGCAGCCAAGTCTGTCGGTCACTGTCACCCTGTATTACAAATACATTGATTCTGAACAAATGCTATTAGATACCGAACCTGATATACAAAATCATATCAGTCTCTTTATTAGTAAAGAAAGGATATAATTTTGTATTGATGGATAATGTTTTGAACATTTCCTATATCAAAAGTTGATCGATTCAGGCACGTTATCTAAAAGCATTGAAGTTCCAAATCAAACTCCAGTTCCTAGTATACAGAACACACACAAGAGGAAGAGTTCAGAAATGAACGAATCATTCTTGAGGCATTGCAGACTAGGTCATATCAATGCGACCCGACTGGCTGAAGTTACATTTTAGATGCATATTTAAATCAGTTTGAATTTACATCTTATGAATCTTGCCAGTCATGTCACAAAGATTAGATGACCATAGCTCTGTTTACTAGAAACAGAGAAAGAGTTAGTAAACTCTTGGGACTGATACATGATGATGTATGTAAAGTCTCCTGTCTACAAATGCCAGGACTGGTTCTTTATACTTCATTATATTCTCTGATAATCTCTCAAGATTCAGTCATATGTTCCTGTTGAAACATAAGTCCGAACCTTTTGAGGTATTCACAGAATATAAGTTAGAAGTAGAGAACCAATAACCGGGTATAAGTATTATGTCCTATGATGAGATCAGGGAGGAGAATACTTGTGCATGGCATTCCTGGACCATTCTAAAGGAGAATGAGATTCTCTCTCCGTACTACTCCTCTGATTACACCACAGCACAACGGTGTATCAGGGCGGAGCAATAACACCCTATATGAGATGGTGTGCTCTATGATGAGTATTACTGAGTGACCTATTTCCTTTTGGGGTGTTATGCACTTGAGAAGCTGCATACCTATTGAATTGGGTTCGAATCAAATCACTGCCTACCACTCCATATAAGATATGGTATGGGAAGAACCCATCTCTTAAGCGAGTTAAGATTTGGGATTGTCCGGCCTATGTCAAAAGCAAAATCCGGACAAGATCGAGGTAAGATCAGTTCTGTAGAACTGGAAAGGTTCCAGCTGTACAAAACTGCAGATAATTTGGTAGAACCAAAGGATTCAATAGTTTCCGACGAAACTCAGCCTCTCCGCCGATCTAGTAGGGTTCCTCACCCACCTGAGAGATACCTCGGTTTCTCGATGACAGTGGGAGCAAGGATTGCATCATGAGATGATGACCCAACTAGTTTCGAGCAGGCCATCGAGAGTAGGGACTCTGTAAGAATGGCTGGATGCTTAGCGATCTGAGATGGAATCCACATACACCAACAAAGTATGGACTTTGGTTGCTATATCTGAAGGGTTAAATCCCCATCAGGAGCAAGTATATCTTGAGAAGATTACTTGGTGTACATGGAAAAGTTGAGACTTTCAAAGCTAGACTTGTTAAAGGTTTTCGTCATCGACCAGGCGTGGATAATGATGAAACCTTTTTCCAGTAGCTATGCTTAAGTCTATCCAGATCCTACTTACCACGGCTACATACCATGACTACGATATCTGGCGGTTGGGTGCCATGACTGCTTTTCTAAATACTGATTTAGAAGAGAACGTCTATAAGAACACAGCCAGAGGTCTTCGTAAACAGTGGGAGCAGCGGAAACGTGTGCAAGATGTTTTATATGATAAAGCAGACATCGCGGAGTTGGAACATCTGTTTTGATGAATTAGTCAAAGAAGTTGACATCATCAAAATGGTAGATGAACCTTGTATAAACAAAAAGGTAGTAGGGAGTATGGATGACATACTCTTGATAGGAAAAGAGTTTCCTATACTACGATCGGTCAATCTCCTTTTATCACTAGGATTCCCCAAATAGGATCAAAGTGATACCTCCTAAATCCTGGGTTTTCATCTATGAGATAGATGTAATTGGATGTTAGGATTCTCACTAGATGTAGTGAGATGGTATCAATCGATCCTGGGGAGAATCACTGGAAGTGTTCCAGGGTGATAAAGACGACTGAATGTCAGTCACAGGCACTGTCTTTACCCTCAGTAAAGGGACGGTATGTTGGAAGAGTTCCAAGCTCAATACCGTGGCACTCTAGACGATAAAGGCTGGTAACATCGCTATTGAAGATACTACCAAAGAGGAAGTTTGGGTGTATATTGGTTCATAAGATGAACTAGGTTCCTGCCATTGTATGACAATGGAAATGTGGCGTTGGCCCTGGAACCCTGGTCCCATCAGTGACCCAGACAAATTCTGAGGCAGCATCACCTTATCATGGAGATAGTTGATCTCCAGGGTGATCGAGGTTAGGGGAGTAGACTCAGAGGACAACACGGCGGATCCACTCACGAAGGCCTTTTTCCCAAAGAGAGACTTTTAGGGGATGGTTGAGTATGTGATACTGCAACCACTGCTACAAATGGCCCTAGTGCAAGTGGGAGATTGTTAGTTATATGTATGCCCTAGAGGCCATTACTGTACATTGGATGTATATTGTAGTGGATGCTGGGACATATATAGGAAGGACTTTCTTGCTCGACATGATAGTACGCTATCTGGTTGCACTTTATCTTAACATGTATACTTTCTTTCTCTCTGATTACATGTTGATAAAGCCCTTAGGATGTGTGCTCGACTTCCAGGGCTATGATGTAGATCATACTAATGGGGCCTGAGTAGTCCATGAGTACATCCTTGAAAAGTTCCTAGTCGAGGGAATATCGAGACGGGGCATCGATATTCCAGAGTAGACTAGCGCATATCTTCTCGACCCATGCGATGGGCGATGGATGATCCCATATCCATTGGTGTTTGACATCGAAGATGGTATGCGGGTGCTCAGTGGAGACTGGGTACACTGAACGGACTCGCCGAGAACTCCCAGATGGTATTATACCTCACGTCAGATGGCAGTTCTCTGGTGACACTGGTACAGCTTAGTCTGTAGACCCGAGATCGTCATAGAGTCTTGTGTGTCTCCCACTGTGCTTTGATTTCCACCCTACCACGGCTCTACTGAGTTGTGCAAACAGGTGGTTTTTGGGTACAGTCCCGATTCACATGGAGGCAATGAGCGATAGGAGGGGATTCGTCTCTCCCGGTATTGGGGGTTGATGTTGTGCTATGCTCGACTGGCCATAACAGGAAATCCCTGGCCAGGGTTGCAGTGATATACTGGTAAGTGTTATCAGTAGTTTCACGAATGTTATGGACCCTACGTCGGCATGACTTATCGAGCTATTGGGGTCTGACGTTTACCACCCCTAGGCGAGATATGCGACATATCAGACGAACAGACCGGACTATACGGTAGTGTTACTGGTCGGATTCGCAGGAGTGTGAGCGGGCTAGCTCGTCGATCTTCTGATCGCTCAATACCCTGGTGGCCGTTACGTTTGGCAGACCGCTTGCAGCTTGTGGGTGTTTGATATGATCATCATCTGCTACCGGCGTATTGACGAGTCTTTAAAGTCCTACACAGAGGTTTCCTGGCTCAAGCGAAACGAAATAGGAACGCATATGAGATATGTGCAGGACCGAGAATAATACGAGTATGTGATACTGTATTCGATTCTCGCGATGTGACATTGATCGGTTATATGCGATATAGCCGGGTTATCGGATCAAGTGTTGATTCGATAAGATGTTACTAATGATACCAGTCGGTTATGTGCGCATGACCGGATCATTGAATCAAGTGTTGATTTAATGATTTAATGTATAATTATATATTTGATATATTACTTTGCATTAACTAGTATCGGTTCACTTTAGACGGATTTTCTCACTTGGTTCGTGCGCATTGCATATGCGATATGTTTTTGTGCACTTGTATGTATCATGTTTGATGATGCATGCTAACTTTAGTTTGTGTAAAGATTAAACCATGGTTATTCAAATGGTTAGGGTTTTGTTTTTCATATCTATTTATTTATTTATTTATTTATTTTCTTTTTGGAAAATGAAATGAGAAGAATGGTGGCTTTCTTTGTTTTGTAGTTGAAGATTCATGAACCTTTGACTTTGTCCACCATTCTTATCTCATGCTTAACCTAACCATTTGTTTTAACCCTAGTTCAATCTCTACACTTTACCATGGTTTAGTTATGATAAGTTTTGATTATTCTTTTCTTTTTCTAATTAACTTATCATAAGCTTCTTCTTCTTCTTCCTTGACTTCAAGAAGAAAAGCTTCACCTCCATCAATGGTGAATTGAGCAAACAAGTGAGAAATCCAATTCTAAAGTTAACCCAACTCCTATTTCTTCATCCTCTACCTCTTGCCAAGTAGTAGAGTGTGTTTACTTCACAAGTTTCATGACTTGGTGAAGTTGTGAGCTTGATCTAGCGATGCCTCGACGTAGATCATCTTCGGCATGGACATCGACGACCTAGCTTGCCCATTCTCCGACGAAGCCGATCCTAGAGCTCGGATTTGACTTGGACAGCGGAGAGGACCTCGTTGCGGAGCTATGGAGGTGGAGCACCGGATCTACAAAGGTTGTATTTCCGTTTTCTCATTAGTTAAGTGTTAACTAGTTCATTGTTCGCCTAGACATCTAGTTATCGATCCGTAGTTTAGGGTTTGTAGGCACCATAATTTTTGAAATTGCCATGGTTGATGGCTTGGGAGACCTCACTAGCGTGCCTAGGAACCCTACAAAGGATGCGTTAGCCATATTTGAGGCTAAGATCAACTTAAACGGTTGTTAAGGATACGTTAGTCCAGTTTGGGACTAAGATCGACTTAACGGGATCGCTTAGATCCGACAAAAGAGCATTTGGGCTCTATTGTGCCAGTTTAGGGACCTGGTGGTCCAATACCAGTTTAAGGACATGGTGGTCCACCGTTAGTTTAAGGACGTTTCGGTCCGATATTAGTTTAAGGACGTTTTGGTCCACGAGTTTAAGGACCCCGCAGTCCATATTGATGTATGGTCGTTGGGACCCGTCACCTCTTTGACGTCGTTGAGGAATTACAACGATGGATATCAAAGGAGTTCGGAGATGTACCCTTGAACCGGATGTGGATTGGTTTAGGAGATCCGTTTTGCTCAGTTAATTTAGTTTAAGGACTTATGGCCACGATTGGTCTAAGTCCAGTTAAAAATGTCCAATATTTTATTTGCATTTGCTTTTTTTTATTTTTATTTGGGCTTTGCCCAGAAAAGATGCAGGGCATCAATTTGTTTTGGGGCTCTGCCCTTTATAAATGATGCAGAGCATCAATTTCATTTGGGCTCTGCCCTTGTATAAAGGATGCAAATCATCGATTTATTTGGGCTCTGCCCATTTATTGCCTTGCAATTTATTTTGGCCTATCAGGTCATTTTGATTTGGGCCTGGCCCTTTAAGTAATGCATTGCATTTGTGCAAAGCACTGTTAATTCGAGAACCTTTTAGGTTCAAGAACTGATGGTTCATAAAACAAGTGCAAGGCACTATTTGATTTAGATATAAGAAAAAACAAGTTTTTTCTTGTTTTTCTTATGTCAGAGAACCAAAGATTCATGAAAGTGCAAAGCACTATTAATTTAAGAATCTTTTAGGTTCAAGAACCGATGGTTCATAAAACAAGTGCAAGGCACTATTCGATTTAGATATAAGAAAAAACAAGTTTCAAGTTTTTTCTTGTTTTTCTTATGTCAGAGAACCATAGGTTCATGAAAGTGCAAAGCACTATTAATTTAAGAACCTTTTAGGTTCAAGAACCGATGGTTCATAAAACAAGTGCAAGGCACTATTTTATTTATTTATTTATTTATTGTTGAAGATCCATGATCTTGTTCATAAGAGAATTTTCTCTTCTTTTAAAGGTTTTTACCTTTTTTTTTCTATTCTTCAAGTGTTCTCAAGAGTTCTCTTCTCCTTTTTTTTTTGGCCAGATCTTTTTTCTTTTGAAATGAGGTCTAGGGTCCTTTTTATAGTGCTCATAAATTAGTTAAATTTGTTAAAGTGATCTTTTTCTGAGTGATTTGGGGAATTTTCCCCACCGTTGGATTTTTGATCCAAAGGCCCCTGTTTTACAGAAGAAATCTTCTTGCTTTAACAAAAACAGAAAAGATTTGCTTAAATTTTCATTTTGTTTTTGCGCAACTCTCCAGCGCGTGACACGTGTCGCGCAGCTGTGCTTGCGCAACTGCGCAGACACGTGTCGCGCAATATATATATATATATATTTTTAGTTGCGCAGTTGCGCACTGCGCGCGCTGACACGTGTCGCGCAGCGCACTGCGCAGCTGCGCTGACACGTGTCGAGCAGCGCACTGCGCAACTTTTTTTTTTTTTTTTATTTTTTAGTTGCGCAACTGCGCACTGAGCACTGCGCAGTTGCGCACTGTGCGCGCTGACACGTGTCGCGCAGCGCACTGCACAGCTGCGCTGCCACGTCGCGCAGCGCACTGCGCAACGCGCAACGCACTGCGCAACCTTTTTTTTTTTTTATAGTTGCGCAGCTGCGCACTGCGCGTGCTGACACGTGTCGCGCAGCGCACTACACAACTTTTTTTTTTAGTTGCGCAACTGCGCACTGAGCACTGCGCAGTTACGAACTGCGCAAATTTTTTATTTTTTTTTTAGTTGCGCAGTTGCGCACTGCGCGCGCTGACACGTGTCGCGCAGCGCACTGCGCAGCTGTGCAGACACGTGTCGCGCAGCACACTGCGCAACCTTTTTTTTTTTTTAAGTTGTGCAGCTGCGTATTGAGCACTGCGCAGTTGCGCACTGCGCGCGCCGACACGTGTCGCGCAGCGCACTGCGCAGCTGCGCCGACACGTGTCGCGCAGCGCACTGCGCATCTTTTTTTTTTTTTTTTTTTAGAGATTTGCTCTGATGGAGTACGCTACCTTGGGCGCTGCGCTCCTTGCGCTAACGTGTCCGATTTTGACACGTGGCGCTCTGCGTGCAGCGGAGGAGAAATGAAGCGTTACTTCATTTATTTTAATTTTTATTTTCAAGACAGAGGTTTGCTCTTATTGGAGAAAAACAGAAGCATTGCTTCTTTTCCCACCTTGCAATTTGAACAGAGGTTTGCTCTAATTTGGGTAAACAGGTCTGACGTTTACCAGCCCTAGGCGCGATATGCGCCATATCAGACGAACAGATCGGACTGTGCGGTAAGTGTTACTGGTTGGATTCACAGGAGTGTGAGCAGGATTGCTCGTTGATCTTCTGATCGCTCAATACCCGGGTGGCCGTTACGTTTAGCAGACCGCTTGCAGCTTGTGGGTGATTGATATGATCACCACCTACTGCCGGCGTATTGATAAGTCTTTAGAGTCCTACACAGGGGTTTCCTGGCTCAAGCGAAACGAAATAGGAGCGCATATGAGATATGTGCGGGACCGAGAATAATACCAGTATGTGATACTGTATTCTATTCTCGCGATTTGTATCATTGGACGGTTATATGAGATATAGCCGGGTTACCGAATCAAGTGTTGATTCGATACATTGATACACTAGATATTAGTCGGTTATATGCAATATGACCGGATCGTTAAATCAAGTGTTGATTTATTGATTTAATGTATAATTATATATTTGATATATTACTTTACATTAACTAGTATTGGTTCACTTGAGATTGATTTTCTCACTTGAATGTGCACATTGTTTATATGTGATATATGCAAGTGTACATGTTTGTATCATGCTTGATGATACATACAAGTTGTGTGTATGAGACTTAAACCAAATCAATGTTAAATTAGGATTTACTAATTTCCTAACAAATAACAAAAGAGGTGGACTTTGGTCAAAGTTATCAAGCTTTATGAAGCTTGAAGAAACTTTTACAAAGTCAAATCTTTTTTCATTTCCTTAGGATATTAGTTAACCCAACCCTTAACCTAATACTTTGGTTAATTCTCTACATGAGTTAAGCATGAGGGCTTAACTCAACCATGGTGCCATAATTAAAAAGATAAGTTTCATTCTTTATTCATTATTCTCATCATTATTCTTTCTTCTTCTTCTTCTTCAAGAAGAAGAAAGCTTGCTACCTATAATGGTGCCATGAGATTTAGAGTGAGAAATCCAAATCCAAAGTGAACCCACTTCCTATTTCTTCATCCTCTACCACTTGCCATGTAGTATAGGGTGTTCTCTTTACAAAGTTTTTGACCAAGTGAAGGAATAGCTTGAGTTTGAGTCTCCCCGACATAGATCATCTTCGGCCTCGAAGTCAACGACCTAGCCCGCTCATTTCTCCGATGAAACCAACGCTAGGGTCCGGGATCCTGATGATCGCAGCGAAGGGATGTCAACACGGAGCTTTAGAAGTGAAGGACCGGATCTACAAAGGTTGTAATCTCTTTCACTTAGTAGCAAAGTAGTTTGCTTGCTTATAGTTTCGCCTTACCTCTAGTAGACGGTCTTGCATAGGGTTTCTCGGCACCTAAATTTTTGATTTTGGCATGGTTGATGCCTTGTAGAACCTCATGAGTGTGCCTAAGAACCCTACATTAAAATCACTCGATTCTACAACGATATCAAGTCCATTACGCTAAGGGTTTTCTTAAAAACCTGTCGTAGCCATCCGTCATTTCAGATAAGTAATACTTAGTATTCGTGCTACGTTTGTTGACCTTAACCAAGGCGTAGTGTGCGGTAGCTAATTAGTGGTTATCTGTATAAACATATGATGCGATTGAGTTAGGGTAGTCGTGCGACTTTGTTGACCTTAGCCAAGGGTCGTGCGGGTGGGTTTAAGTCAATCGGGAAATGACGGGTTGAATTTGGCTAGCACTTATGATTTATTGACCTTATCCAAGGTCGTAAGTTGTAAGGGGCAAAATATTATTGGGAATTTCAAGTGTTGAAATTTGCAATGAAATTGCATACCTCCTATGAGATAGTTGGATCCCGATACCCGCTGCGAGTAAGAGTTATTCCTGAGAGAGTTTTATACATTATAATTAGCCGATCGAGTAGGTGTCTAGAAAGGTATTAACGGGGTTACGCCCCTGGGAAAACGAGGTTTATTTTAATTAGGTCCGTGCGAAAGCATGGGGAACCTCCCTCAAAGTACCGGCACTGGCCTGGCTAAAAAATTGGCGAACTTGTAGGGTGTAATTAATCCCGGCGAGTCTTTCCTTTTAGGGTTTGACGGAAAATTTGACTAAAACAGTGGGAGACATCCTGATTAGATATATTAATAACCAATCTAATCTTGCAAGAGCATACGCTGAGTGTTTTCTTCTCTCTCTCTCCTGGTTATGACTATGTCACGCCTTAATCGAGATAATAATACAGATGTATTTGACCGAACCCGCTTGTTATACTGCGCTAGGGAATGTTGGTCCCGCTCCAACTTGTAATTGTTATAAGACAGAACCAGAAATAGGGGATTACCAGAACTCCCGTGCCGCCCAAACAAAGAAAGTACATATTGATGCATCTTCTTCTGGTGTGTTCATTACCAAGAACTGTTTCTCAGTATGCTTTACGTCCTGGGTATGAGATACCGGATCAGGATCCCGCAAATGTAATTTGTTACATGGGCTACAGAAAGGTAGAGAACTGAGAACGGGTGATAAATTTCAAGAGTTAGAAATGATGCAAGTGTTGCAGCCAAGTCTGTTGGCAGTTATCACCCTGTATTATCAGAATACATTGATTCTGAACGAATGTTATTAGATACCGAACCTGATATACAACATCATATCAGTCTCTTTATTAGTAAAGAAGGATATAATTTTGTATTGTTGGATAATGTTTTAAACATTTCCTATATCAAGAGTTGATCGGTTCAGGCACGTTATCTAAAAGCATAGACGTTCTAAATAAAACTACAGTTCTTAACGTACAGAACACACACAAGAGAAAGAGTTCAGAAATGAACGAATCCTTCTTGTGGCATTATAGACTAGGTCATATCAATGCGACCCGACTAGCTGAAGTTACATTTAGATGCATATTTAAATTAGTTTAAATTTACATCTTGTGAAACTTGCCGGTCCTGTCACAGAGATAAGATAACCACAGCTCCGTTTATTGGAAACAGAGAAAGAGTTAATGAACTCTTGGGATTGATACATGCTGATGTATGAAAGTCCCCTGTCGACATATGCCAGGACATGTTCGTTGTACTTTATTACATTCGCTGATTATCGCTCAAGATCCGGACATATGTTCCTGTTGAAACACAAGTCTGGAACTTTTGAGAAATTCAATGAATATAATTTAGAAGTAGAGAACCAAAAACGGGTATAAGTATTATGTCCTTTGATGAGATCAAGGAGGAGAATACTTGAGCACAGAATTCCTGGATTTTTCTAAAGGAAAATGAGATTCTCTCTCAACATTACTCCTCCGTATACACCACAGCACGTCGGTGTATCGGGGCGGAGCAATCACACCCTATGATATGGTGTGCTCTATGATGAGTACTACTGAGTAGCCTATTTTCTTTTGGGGTTATGCATTTGAGAAGTTGCATACCTATTGAATATGGTTCAAACCAAATCAGATGCCTACCACTCCATATGTGATATGGTATGGGAAGAGCCCATCTCTTAAAGATGTTAAGATTTGGGGTTGTCCGGCCCATGTCAAAAGCAAAATCCGGACAAGCTCGAGGCAAGGTCAGTTCTGTGGAAGTTTGTTGGATATCCTAAGCATTCGCAAGGGAATATCTTCTACCACACCGAGGAACAAAAGATATTTTGTTTCTCAGCATGCTACCTTTGTGAAAGGGAATTTCTTGTGAAGAAATTAGTGGTCATGGGGTAGAACTGGAAAGAGTTCCAGCTAAACAAACTGCAGCTGATGATTTGGTAAACCCGGAGGATTCAATAGTTTCCAACGAACCTCAGCCTCTCCGCCGATCTGGTAGGGTTCCTCATCCACCTGAGAGATACTTCGGTTTCTCTATGACAGTGGGAGAGAGGATTGCATCATGAGATGATGACCCAACTAGTTTCGAGCAGGCCATCAGGAGTGGGGACTCTGTGAGAATGGCTGGATGCTTAGCGATCTGAGATGGAATCCTTATACACTAACAAAGTATGGACTTTGGTTTCTTTATCTAAAGGGTTAAATCCCCATCAGGAGCAAGTATATCTTGAGAAGATTACTTGGTGTACACGGAAAAGTTGAGACTTTCAAAGCTATCCTTAAGTCCATCCAGATCCTACTTGCCACGGCTACATACCATGACTACGATATCTGGCGGTTGGGTGTCATGACTGCTTTTCTAAATGATAATTTGGAATAGAGCGTCTATAAATACATAGCCAGAGGGATTCGTAGATAGTGGGAGCAGCGGAAACGTGAGCATGATGTTTTATAGGATAAATCAGGCATCGCGGTGTTGGAACGTCTGTTTTGATGTAGTAGTCAGAGAGTTTGACTTCATCAAAATGGTAGATGAACCAAGTATATACAAAAAGGTAGTAGAGAGTATGGTGGTGATCCTCGTATAGTATGTGGATGACATACTCTTGATAGAGAAGGAGTTTCCTATGCTACGCTCGGTCAATCTCCTCTTATCGCAAAGATTCTCTATAGGATCAAGGTGATACCTCCTAAATCCTGGGTTATGGATCTATGAGATAGATCTAATTGGATGTTAGGATTCTCACTAGTTGTAGTGAGATGGTATCAATCGATCCTGGGGAGAATCACTGGAAAGGTTCCACGATGATAAAGATGACTGAATGTCAGTCGCAGGCATTGCCTTTACCCTCAGTGGAGGGACGGTGTGTTGGAAGAGTTCCAAGCAAGATACGTAACATACTAGCCGATTAAAGGCAAGATACATCATTACCAAGGATGCTACCAAAGAGGCAGTCAGGATATATATATATATATATATAAGTTCATGAGATGAACTTCGTTCCTGCCATTGTGTGACAATGGAGTTGTGGCTGATGCTTAGGAACCCCCGTCCCATCAGAGATCCAGACCTATACTTAGGCAGTATCACCTGATCATGGAGATGGTTGATCTCCAGGGAAATCGAGGTTAGGAGAGTAGACACAGAGGACAATAGCGTGGATCCACTCACAAAGGCCTATTTCCCAGTAGAGACTTTAATGGGATGGTTGAGTATGAGATACTTCAACCACAGCTGATTGTTAGGTATGCGATACCACAACAGATGGCCTTAGTGCAAGTGGAAGATTGTTAGTTATATGTATTCCTTAGAGGCCATTACTGTACATACGTTGTATATTGTAGTGGATGCTTGGACATATATAGGGAGGACTTACTTGCTCGACATGATAGTATGCTATCTGGTTACTCTTTATCTTAACATGTACTCTGATTGTCACTATCTCACATGTTGATAAATCCCTTAGGATGAGTACTTAACTACCAGGACTTTGATGCAGATCATACTAGTGGGGACAGTATAGTCGCCAAGTATATCCTTCAAATGTTCATAGTCGTGGGAGTACCGAGACAGGGCATCGATACTCCTGTGTAGACTAGCGTATACGCTTCTTGACCCATATGATGGGCGATGGATGTGTTGGGTTAACCTAGCACCTAATGAAGGGTTTGGAAGCATCACATGTACCAAAGATTGAATTTTTAGGGTGCTAAGTTAACAAACAAAGAATCATTCCTAGAAAAATTAGGGTTTCAAAAAACTACACTTCATTATAAGGAGGTTAAGCTAGGGTTTTGAGAGTACAACCTTTGTAGCTCTCTACGCTAGGCTCCTCGGCTACTTGGGGTTTGGAAAAGGTCCGCTTGAACTCCTCTAAGTCCACGATAATCCACCCGGAGTCCGTTTTGTCCAAGCTATCGACTACACCTTTCCAAGAGAATGAAATGAAGCTAACACTCTAAACAAGTGGGCTAGACTTGTGTAGAATGATGTTGTGGTTCTAATTCTCACTTCAAAATCCTATCTTTTTGAGTATTTTGCTCACTTGAAAGATATAGAGAGCAAGAGATCAAGGTTGAAGAAGATGATGGCTTTTTTAAGAAGAAGAGAAGATAAACTCTCATGAGAAAAAGACAAATATAAGTATATATATTTTTCTTTCTTCATCTCAAACCATGGTTATCTTTTATGGATATTTTTTTTTACTTTAGTTAAAACACAAGAGAAAGATTAAATCATGGTCATAAGGTAGGTGAACATGGTTAGGTCAAAAGAAGAGTGTAGAAACTAATCCCTGAATTAATCTTATCTCTTTTCTTTTGTTTTAGCATAAATAAAAATAATAATCCATAATGTAAACCATGGTGTGAGTCTTATATTGCCACCATTTTCTATGTATAAATAACCATGATAGATGATGTATGTATGTAAGTATGTATGCACATCCATATGTGCATGAATCTATAAAGAAAACATACATGCATACATCCATCCATCAAACACAAGAAAGGATTTCAAGTGAGAAGCTAATGGTTAAATGATAAATCAATACTTGATTCATCAATTCGGTCATATCACATATGACCCCAACCAAAAGTAAGCCGCCCGATTAATATACGGTATCTCATACGCGCATTCCAACCGGGTCCATGCGCATATCGCATACGCGCACCACAACGTTTCGCCTGGACTAGGTAACTCCTTTGTGGGACTCTAAGACTCGTCAATACGCCGGCAGTGGGTGATGATCATATCAAGCACCCCCAAGCCGCAAGCGGTCAGCTAAACGTAACGGCCACCCGGGTATTGAACGATCAGAAGAGAACAAGCGAACCTGCTACAACTCCCGTCGAGCCAACCGGCAACACTTCCCGTACAGTCCGGTCACCTCGTCCAATATGTCGCATATAAAGTCTAGGGGTGGTAAACGTCAGACCCCAATAACTGATAAGTCGTGCCGATGTGAGGCTCATAACGGGTCGAGAAACTACTGGTAACACTTACCAGCAAATCTCTGAATCAGCCCTGGCCAGAGACTTCCCTGTTACGGCCAATCGAGCACAGCGCAACATCAACCCCCAATACCGGGAGAGACGAAACCCCTCCTATCGCTCATTGCCTCCATGTGACTCGGGACTGTACCCAAAAACCACCGTTTTTCACGCCCTCATGGACGTGGTAAGGTGGAAATCAAAGCACAGTGGGAATCACACAAGACTCTATGACGATCTCGGGTCTACAGACTAAACTGCACAAGTGTCACCTGAGAACTGCCATCTGACGTGAGGTATAATACCATCTGGGAGTTCTCGGCGAGTCCGTCCAGTGTACCCAGTCTCCACTGAGCACCCGTATACCATCTCTGATGTCAAACACCAATGGATATGGGATCATCCATCGCCCATCTCATGGGTCGAGAAGCATATACGCTAGTCTACACTGGTATATCGATGCCCCGTCTCGATACACCCACGACTAGAGACCTTGAAGGATGTACTTATGGACTACCATATCCCCACTAGTATGATCCGCATCATAGTCCAGGTAGTCAAGTACACATCCTAAGGGCTTTACCAACATGTAACCATAAGACAGTATAAAGAGACAAGTATACATGTTAAGATAAAGAGCAACCAGATAGCATACTATCATATCGAAGAAGAAAGTCATCTCTATATATGTCCAAGCATCCAATATAATATACATCATCTGTACAATACTGGCCTCTTGGGCATACATACAACTAATAATATGATCCAATATCCATTGGTGTTTGACATCAGAGAAGGTATACGGGTGCTCAGTGGAGACTTGGTATACTGGATGGACTCGCCGAGAACTCCCAGATGGTATTATACCTCACGTCAGATGACAGTTCTCTGGTGACACTGGTACAGGTTAGTCTGTAGACCCGAAATCGTCATAGAGTCTTGTGTGATTCCCACTGTGTTATGATTTCCATCATACCACGTCCAAGAGGGCATGCAAAAAGGTAGGTTTTGGATAGAGTCCTGAATCACATGGAGGCAAGGAGCAATAGGAGGGGTTTCGTCACTTCCGGTATAAGGAGTTGATGTTGCGCTGTGTTCGATTGGATATAACAGGAAATCTCTGGCCAGGGTTGCTGAGATGTACTGGTAAGTGTTGTCAGTAGTTTCTCAAACTGTTATAGATCTCATATCGACACGACTTATCAGGCTACTGGGGTCTGACGTTTACCACCCCTAGGAGAGATATGCGATATATCAGACGAAGAGACCGGACTGTACGGGAATGTTACTGGTTGGATTCATGGGAGAATGTACATGCTTGCTTGTTGATCTTCTGATCGCTCAATACCTTGGTGGCTTTTACGTTTAGCTGACCGCTTGCAGCTTGTGGGTGTTTGATATGATCATCACCTACTGCCGGCGTATTGACGATTCTTTAGAGTCCTACATAGAGGTTTCCTGGGTCGGGCAAAACGGAGTAGGAGCACATATGTGATATGTGCGGGACCGAGAACAATACGTGTATGTGATACCGTATTAGATTCTCGCGATATGTGATATCGGCCGGGTATATGTGATATAGCCGGGTCATCGGATCAAGTGTTGATTCGATGAACTGATACATTTTATATTAGTCGGTTATCTGTGAAATAGCCGGATTATCGGATCAAGTGTTGATTCGATAATTTAATGTACAATTATATATTTGATATATTAAAAAACATTAACTAGTATAAGCTCACTTAAAGATTCTTTTTCTCACTCGGGTAATATATTGATATATATGTGATAAATGTTAATTGTATTATTTTATTTTGTTATAATAAATATTGTATATATGTTATATAATATTGTGACATGTTATGGTTATAAATGCAACATGATTTGTGGAGTTTAAATATGGTTAGGGTTTGGATTATGGTTAAACTTTCATGAAGCTTTCAAGAAGCTTCTTGAAGCTTTGATTTTGACCTTGATATTTTGTGATATTTTGCAAAGATATTTCTTTAATCCAACCCAACCCTTTAACCATAGTAAATTTTCTACATGGGTTAAATCTTCATACTTAACCCATGGTTGCATTTCTAACCTCACTTGATTCATTATTCATCACAAATGGTTTTGCTTCTTCTTCTTCTTCTTCTTCCTCTTTGATGAAAAGCTTTCTAGCTTTTTCAAAAGTGATGAAAATGAGTGAGATAAAGAAAACAAATGAGAGCTAAATTCCTACTTCATCATCCTCATCTATTCTAGACACTTAGATTAGGGTGTTTGCTTTGCTAATACTTGATTACTGAAGCAAAAGCTTGGGCTTGAGTTTCTTCAAGGTAGATCATCTTTCTTATCGAAGATCGGAAGCAAGCTTGCATGTTTCTCTTGATGGAGCCTCTCTAGAGTCCGGGCACTCGATGATCGCAGTGAAGGGACCTCAACACGGAGCTTTAGAAGTGAAGGAATTGACTATAAAGATTGTAATCCCTAACTCTTAGAAGTAAAGTTGTTTACTTGCTTTGTTTCGCTTAATTATCTAGCAAAGATCCTCACTTTAGGTTGTTCGGCACGTCTAAATTTTAAATCGGGCATGGTTGATGCCTTGTAGACCTTTGTGACAGTGCCTAGTAACCCTACAATATGATCGCCATCATACTGTTGGTAGTCAAGCAAGAATCCTATGGGCTCTATCAGCGTGTAACAGTGATCTGTAATGTCACCTGAAGCATGTACACGATGATAAAGACAAACCATATAGCATACTATCATCTCGAGTAAGACTGTTCTATAGGTATAGGTCCTCTCTCAATCATTGCAATCACGTGCCTGTGATCCAATACTTGGCTTGAGGGCTCTATAGCCAACAAAAATCAAGCATGGAAAAAATGATATGGCTCAAATAAAAAAATTTAAGTATGCAATAAAAAATTGCACCATGCTTCAATAGTAACTCCAAATGAATAAAAAATGAAACATGCCATTCCTTCATCAATGCTTAGACATTCTCCAAATTCCACCTCATTTATTTATTTTCACAAAATAAATATGTAATTATGAGGTGTCTCCTTCTAGATGGTATTCTTGTAACAATTACAAGAATACCCCTCCACCGTATATCGTATAAGTATAATCGTATCCGAATTCCGAAAAATATGAATACAAATAATCCAATAATATAATACCGGTATCCGTTAAACTAAAGCCTACCAGTATTATCCTTCCGATCATTATTCCTGTAACAATTACACGAACATGATCGAAACCCTAACGTAACAACTTACGGCCTCTACGTCTATTTCCTGAACTAGGGAACCGTCTGTATGGGACTCTAAAGACTCGACAGTACGCTGACGGTGGGTTTAACCACAAGCACGTCAGCGGCATTAGCTATGCGTAACGGCTACCCAGGTACATGACGAAACGTGGCTGATGAGCGAACTCATCACAACCCTAACGAGCCTATAAGCAACACTTACCGTACAGTCCGCTCTCTTCGTCTGATACGTCTCATATGAAGTCTAGCGGTGGTAAATGTCAGTCCCCAGTAACTTTATAAGTCATGCTGATTTACAGCCCATAACGGTTCGAGAAACTACTGATAACTCTTATTAGTAAATCTCGAGAACCCTGGCCAGGGATTTGCTGTTATGGCAGATTAAGCATTGAGCGACATCAATTCCCTATACCGGGAGAGACGAAACCCCTTCTATCGCTTACTGCCTCCACACGATTCGGGATTGTACCGAAAAATCGACCTGTTTGCACGACTCAGTAGAGCCGTGGTAGGGAGGAAATCAAAGCACAGTGGGAATCACACAAGACACTATGACGATCTTGGGTCTACAGACTAACCTGTACAAGTGTCACCAGAGAACTACTATCTGACAATAGGTATATATACCATCTAGGAGTTCTCGGCGAGTCCTGTTCGATGTACCTATTCTCCAATGAGCACCTGTGTACAATCTTTGATGTCAAACACCAATGGTTGTGGGATCAACCATTGCCCCTAGGGTCAAGAAACGTACACACTAGTCTACTCTGGTAATATCGATACCCTGTCTCGATATACCCTCGACTAGGAACTGTTAAAGGATATACTTATAGACTGCCCAGGCCCAACTAATATGATCTCCATCATAATCCCGGTAGTCAAGCATAATCCTAAGGGCTTCATCAATATGCATATAGAGATATGAAATACAACACATCACACGTTAAGATGAAGATAAACCAGATAGCATACTATCATTTCGAGCAAAGATTATTTCTGTACATATACATGCCTAGCATCCTATACAATACAGGCCTCTAGGGCATACATATCTAACACATGCCTTGCTCATTTCTTTTTCTTGACTTGCTTCATTACATTCTCTCTTGAGAAACACTTAGCCATTCTGGAGTTGCTCATGCCATTGTTTCCTTACATCCTTCTTCATCTTCTAGGGTTGCTCTTTTGAGCATTAGTGATGAGAGAAAATTATAGTGAGATAATCATACACCTCCACTCTCCAATGCTTGCAACTTTGGAGCGTCGATTGCCTTGCTTGGAGAGGCTGGAGCTTGCACCGTTTCCCACAGGTGTATCATTATAGATAGAGGAAGACTGGCAACCAAATCTGATTCCCAACACCTCAAGGAGCTTGGAAATGGTAAAAGACCGAAGGACTTAGTTCATTAGGTTTAACCAATGTAACTCATAGTTTGCATATGCTAGTATAGGGTTTAGGGTTGATCCGAGCATCGGGTTATGGTAGCGTTAATTTAGAAGAATTTTGTTCCGCACTTGGTCACGGTTTGATGGCCGGGGAGCTGCCGTAACCCAACAATATTCCCCTACGAAAACAGCATCCATGTGTTAGTTATATATATACCCTAGAGGCCATTACTGTACATACAATGTATATTGTAGTGGATGCTTGGACATATATAGGGAGGTCTTTCTTGCTCAACATGATAATTTGCTATTTGGTTGCTCTTTTGTAAGGCCACGGTAGCGCCCCGGCCGTCTAACAGACGCCAAATACGGAACAAAAAGTTTTTACAACTGGCGCTATCGTGTACTATTACCCGGATCTGCCATTAAACTAGACTAACAAACTACAAAGTGGGTAGAAACGTTATACCGAATGATCCGAGTCCTTCGGTCTTCAACCATCATCCCACGCTTTGTTGCGACTGCTCCGATCTCCTGAATCTTCAATCTTCTCGTCCAGGTAGCACCACGTCGACGGATCTTTAAACGGGCTTCCGCCTCTGAACTGAAGCAACTCGATCGTCAAGTTTGATAAAAGAGATGACCAAGATGATGTAGAGAATGAGTAGAACACTTTGTCTTGTTACGTCCAAGGCTATGGACGAACGGTTAATGAAGTTGCCTTTTGGAATCGGGTGAAATGAGAAATGAGGCTTATCTAATTTCCATGAGTCCAAAACAATATCAATCTTTTTCTAGCAACCATGAACCCCACCAAATGAATGGCCGGCCAAATATATAGAAGGAGGGAGGTGCAGGGTTCCTAGGCACTCTAGTGAGGTCTCCAAAGCCATCAACCATGGCAATTTCAAAAATTATGGTGCCTACAAACCCTAAACAACGGATCGTATACTAGAAGTCTAGGCGAACAAGAACTAGTTAACAGTTAACTAATGAGAATACGGAAATACAACCTTTGTAGATCCGGTCCTCCACCTCCACGGCTCCGCAACGAGGTCGTCTCCGCTGTCCAAATCAAATCCGGGCTCTAGAGTCGGCTTCGTCGGAGAATGGGCAAGCTAGGTCGTCGATGTCCATGCCGAAGATGATCTACGTCGAAGCATCGATGAATCAAGCTCCACCTTCAAAAAGTCATGAAACTTGTGAAGGAAACACACTCTACTACTTGGCAAGAGGTAGAGGATGAAGAAATAGGAAGTGGGTAGACTTTAGAATTGGATTTCTCACTCATATGCATCAATCACCATTGATGGACTTCAAGCTTCTTCACTTGAAGCATGAAGAAGAAGAAGAAAGATATTATGATAAGTTAATAGAAAATGAAAAGAAAATGAATTCTTATCATAATTCTAACTAGAGTTAAGTGTAGAGAATGAATCATGGTTAGTGGGAATGGTTAGGGTTAAGGATGAGATAAGGATGGTTGACTTTAACAAAGCTTCATGAAGCTTCAACTAAAGAACAAAAGAAGCCACCATTCTTTTCTCATTTTCATTTATTCATTTATCAAAAATAAAAAGGATAAATAAATAGATAAATGAATAACAAATTATAAATCCTAACCATTTCATTAACCAAGGTTTAATCTTTACACTTGAACCCTAGCATGACATGTATCATCAAACATGATACAATCAAGTGCACAAAAACATATCGCATATGCAATGCGCACGAACCAAGTGAGAAAATCCGTCTAAAGTGAACCGATACTAGTTAATGCAAAGTAATATATCAAATATATAATTATACATTAAATCATTAAATCAACACTTGATTCAATGATCCGGTCATGCGCACATAACCGACTGGTATCAATAGTAACATCTTATCGAATCAACACTTGATCCGATAACCCGGCTATATCGCATATAACCGATCAATGTCACATCGCGAGAATCAAATACAGTATCACATACTCGTATTATTCTCGGTCCCGCACATATCTCATATGCGCTCCTATTTCGTTTCGCTTGAGCCAGGAAACCTCTGTGTAGGACTCTAAAGACTCGTCAATACGCCGGCAGCAGATGATGATCATATCAATCACCCACAAGCCGCAAGCGGTCTGCTAAACGTAACGGCCACCCGGGTATTGAGCGATCTGAAGATCGACGAGCAAGCCCGCTCACACTCCAGTGAATCCGACCAGTAACACTACCGTACAGTCCGGTCTGATCGTCTGATATGTCGCATATCTCGCCTAGGGGTGGTATACGTCAGACCCCAATAGCTCAATAAGTCGTGTCGATATGAGGTCTATAACTGTTCGAGAAACTACTGGTAACACTTACCAGTAAATCTCAGCAACCCTGGCCAGGGATTTCCTGTTATAGCCAATCGAACACAGCGCAACATCAACCCCCTATACCGGGAGAGACGAATCCCCTCCTATCGCTCATTGCCTCCATGTGACTCGGGACTGTACCCAAAAACCACCGTTTTGCACGCCCTCTTGGACGTGGTAAGATGGAAATCAAAGCACAGTGGGAACCACACAAGACTCTATGACGATCTCGGGTCAACAGACTACTCTGTACCAGTGTCACCAGAGAACTGCCATCTGACGTGAGGTATAATACCATCTGGGAGTTCTCGGCGAGTCCGTCCAGTGTACCCAGTCTCTACTGAGCACCCGTATATCATCTCTGATGTCAAACACCGATGGATATGGGATCATCCATCGCCCATCTATATGGGTCGAGAAGGTACACGCTAGTCTAATCTGGTATATCGATGCCCCGTCTCGATACACCCACGACTAGGGACTTTGAAGGATGTACTTATGGACTACCATGTCCCCACTAGTATGATCCGCATCATAGTCCAGGTAGTCAAGTACAGATCCTAAGGGCTTTACCAACATGTAACAGAGAGACAATCAGTATACACGTTAAGGTAAAGATCAACCAGATAGCATACTATCATGTCGAGCAAGAAAGTCCTCCCTACATATGTCCCAGCATCCACTACAATATACATCCTATGTACAGTAATGGCCTCTAGGGCATACATATAACTAACAATCTCCCACTTGCACTAGGGCCATCTTTAGCAGTGGTTTGAAGTATCTCATACTCAACCATCCCATAAAAGTCTCTCTCTGGGAACAGGCCTTTGTGAGTGGATCCGCTGTGTTGTCCTCTGAGTCTACTCTCCTAACCTCGATCTCCCTGGATATCAACCATCTCCATGATCAAGTGATACTGCCTTAGAATATGTCTGGATCTCTGATGGGACCGGCGTTCCTTGGCATAAGCCACAACTCCATTGTCACACAATGGGAGGAACATAGTTCATCTTATGAACCAATATACACCCAAACAGCCTCTTTGGTAGCATCTTAAGTAGCGATGTATCGTGCCTTTATCGTCTAGTATGTCACGGTATCTAGCTTGGAACTCTTCCAACATACCGTCCCTTTTCTGAGGGTAAAGACAATGCCTGTGACTGACATTCAGTCGTCTTTATCACCCTGGAACTATTCCAGTGATTCTCCCCAGGGTCGATTGATACCATCTCACTACAACTAGTGAGAATCCTAACATCCAATTAGATCTATCTCATAGATCCAAAACCCAGGATTTAGGAGGTATCTCTTTGATCCTATATGGAGAATCATTGTGTTAAGCGGAGATTGATCGAGCGTAGCATAGGAAACTCCTTCCCTATCAAGAGTATGTCATCCACGTACTTTACGAGGATCGTCACTATACTCCCTACTACCTTTTTGTTTATACAAGGTTCATCTACCATTTTGATGATGTCAAACTCTTTGACTACTTCATCAAAACAGATGTTCCAACTCCGCGATGCCTGCTTTATCCTATAAAGCATCTTGCACACGTTTCCGCTGCTCCCACTGTCTACGAAGCCCTCTGGCTGTGTACTTATAGACGCTCTCTTCCAAAATATCATTTAGAAAAGCAGTCATGACACCCAACCACCAGATATCGTAGTCATGGTATGTAGCCGTGGTAAGTAGGATCCGGATGGACTTAAGCATAGCTACTTGAAAAGGTTTCATCATTATCCACTCCTGGTCAATGACGAAAACCTTTAACAAGTCTAGCTTTGAAAGTCTCAACTTTTCCATGTACACCAAGTAATCTTCTCAAGATATACTTGCCCCTGATGGGGATTTAACCCTTCAGATATAGCAACCAAAGTCCATACTTTGTTGGTGTATATGGATTCCATCTCAGATCACTAAGCATCCAGCCATTCTTACAGAGTCTTACTCTTGATGGCCAGCTCGAAACTAGTTGGCTCATCATCTCATGATGCAGTCCTCGCTCCCACTGTCATAGAGAAACCGAATTATCTCTCAGGTGGGTGAGGAACCCTACTAGATCGGCGGAGAGGCTGAGGTTCGTTGGTAACTATTGAATCCTTTGGTTCTTTCAAATCATCAGCTGCAGTTTGTATAGCTGGAACATTTCCAGTTCTACATTACAGACTTTGCCTCGAGCTTGCCCAGATTTTGCCTTTTAGACATAGGCCGGACAACCCCAAATCTTAACTAACTTAAGATATGGGCTCTTCCCTTTCCATATCACATATGAAGTGGTAGGCAATTGATTTGATTGGAATCTTATTCAATAGGTATGCAACTTCGTAAGTGCATAACTCCCAAAAGGAAAAAAGGTAACTCAGTATTACTCATCATAGAGCACACCATATCAAATAGGGTGTATCAGCTCCGCCCCGATATACCATCGTGCTATGGTGTATACGGAGGAGTAATGCTGAGAGAGAATCTCATTCTCCTTTAGAATAGTCCTGGAATTCCGTGCTCAAGTATTCTCCTCCCTGATCAAATCAAAGGACATAATACTTGTACCCTTATTTGTTCTCTACTTCTAACTTATATTCTGTGAATATCTCAAAAGGTTCAGACTTGTGTTTCAGCAGGAACATATGTATGAATCTTGAGAGATTATCAGAGAATGTAATGAAGTATAAAGAACCAGTCCTGGCATGTGTAGACAGGGGACCTACATACATCAACATGTATCATCCCAAGAGTTCAGTAACTCTTTCTCTGTTTCCAGTAAACGGAGCTATGGTCATCTTATCTTTGTGACATGACTGGCGAGTTTCACAAGATGTAAATTCAAACTGATTTAAATATGCATCTATATGTAACTCTAGCTAGTCGAGTCACATTGATCTGACCTAGTCTACAATGCCTCAAGTAGGATTCGTTCATTTCTGAACTCTTCCTCTTGTGTGTGTTCCGTATACTAAAGAACTGTAGTTTGATTTAGAACATTAATGCTTTTAGATAACGTGCCTGAACCGATCAACTTTTGATATAGGAAATGTTCAAAACATTATCCATCAATACAAAATTATATCCTTTCTTTTATAACAAAGAGAGTGATATGATTTGGTATATCTGGTTCGGTATCTAATAACATTCGTTCAGAATCAATGTATTGTAATAAAGGGTGACAGTGACCAACAGACTTGGCTGCAACTCTTGCCCCGTTTTCTGCCTCATGAAACTTATCACTCGTTCTCAGTTCTCTACCTATCTGTAGCCCTATGTAACAGATTACATATCTGGGATCCTGATCTGGTATCACATACCCAGGACGTAAAGGATACTGAGAAACAGTTCTCTGTAATGAACACACCCGAAGATGATGCATCAGCATACACTCTCTTCGTTTGGGCGGCACGGGAAATCTGGTATTCCCCAATTTCCTGCTCTGTCTTATAACAATTATAAGTAGGAGCGGGACCAACGTTCCCCAGCTCAGTATAACAAGCGGGTTCGGTCAATATTCCGTATTATTATCTTGATTAAGGCGTGATATGGTCGCTACCTGGAGAGAGAGAGAAGAAAACACTCAGCGTGCGCTCTTTCAAGAATAGATTGGTTTTTATTTTATCTAATCAGGATGGCTCCCACTGCTTTTTATCAAATCTTCCTTCAAACCCTAAAAGGAAAGACTAGCCGGGATTAATTACACACTACAAGTTCGCCAATCTTTCAGCCAGGCCAGTGTCGGTACTTTGAGGGAGGTCCCCCGTGCTTTCGCACGAACCTAATTAATGTAAACCTCGTTTTCCCAGAGGCGTAACCTCGTTAACACCTTTCTAGACACCTACTTGATCGGCTAATTGTAATATGTAAAACTCTCCCAGGAGTAACTCTTACTCGCAGCGGGTATCGGGATCCAACTATCTCATAGAAGGTATGCAATCTCATTGCAAATTTCAACACTTGAAATTCCCGATAATATTTTGCCCCTAACGTGCTATGATCTTGACGAAAGCCAACAAACCATAGCCCGCTAGTCAAGTTCAACCCGTACATTTCTTGATCGAATTAAACCCACCCGCACGACCCTTGACGAAAGCCAACAAAGCCGCACGACTACCCTAATCCAATCGCATCGTATGCTAGCAGATAAGCAGCATATAGCTACCGCACACTGCACCTTGACGAAAGCCAACAAATGCAGCACGAATACTATATACAACTTATCTGAAATGACGGAGGGCTACGACAGGTTTTTCTGAAAACCTATTGCGTAATGAACTTGATATCGTTGTAGGATCGAATGAATTTTAAAATGGAGTGCTTTTGAGGCTTTTCTAGTTTTGCTAAAGGAGTCACTCCCGGTGAAGGGATCGTCAGTCCTTTCCTCGTCGAATGAGGTGCGGGATATATCATATATATCACTGTGCAAAGCAAAAACACTTAAAAGCAATCAAAGGACAAACCGAGTGTGTAGTATCTGCCAGTCATTGCTAAAGGAGTCACTCCCGGTGAAGGGATCTCGGTCCTTTCCTCATCGAATAAGGTGCAGGATATATCACATATACCGCTGTGCAAAGCAAGAACTGTAGCTACCTGTTTTATTTTGAAATTCGATTCTACAACATCTTAGGTTTCTTTTATTTTCATTAATCACATTAATGAAGTCACATCATTTAAATACCTAAACATCACAGATAAATACGACGTACACTTATGCCATCCGCATTCGCCTCGATGTCCCCTCGTGCACCGTTAGGTTAGGTAACTAACGGCAGAGCAGGGCAGGGCTAGCGCGGGTGTAAAACATAAGTAACGCCTATATAATATATCATATATACTATATACTGTATCTATCACAGAACATCACATGATCACATCACAGATATCGCAGCAGAAGAATCATATGAAATATTGGATATACTAGGACGTCCGTGTTTTCAATACGAGCCAGTATAAAACACGGATTCCACGGTCGTGATGAATAGCCAAACCCACACCCCTAGACCCCTATGAGAGCGGCAAGCAACCCTACCAATTCTGGAGTTAGGAGACCCGGACTCGACCCCTCGAGTTGGTCTCCCACTGGACTCCAGAACCCGGTTACTTGTGCCCTCCTCCTTGGGTCTATCCTAGTGCGGAAAAGTAAATAATATACAAACGGTGACAACTTCCGCAACCTGGAAGCGCCCCAATAAAAGAATATTACATACAAGTTTTTACATGAATGAAAATGAAAAACACTCATCTCACATAAAAACCCCCGGCTATTCAAACACGACAATCCAATATAACATATCCAGCAACACATAACATCACATGTCATCAACGTAAGTAAATATGTCCATCCCAATTGTCGTTGACATATAGCAACGAAACCGGCGATATCACATATTACACTTACGGTCACAGAAAAGAAAGTGTAAAACTACAACAGTTGGAATCCGCAACCACCTCAGACATCGCATGCCTGACCAAATGAATTACTTAGACATCACATGCCTAACAATTATAAACCCCGCATTTTAGTCTCAAAATCGAAAACACTTTTCAATATCAATTCGGGTAATTCAACAAGATTCCCGACATCCTGATCGAATACTCGTCGCAAACTTTAGTAGGCGGCCGCACCCCTAATACCGTCGACGAAGTGCACCAAGGCGGAACACCGCTACCGCGAGCACCCGAACGGATGCTTTCGGCGATGGGGTTCTCCTACAGTCACTTGGTCGGGGCTATGGAGTGAGGCTGTCTATTAAGTTTACCCGGCGAGTATCCGCGTACGCTACGTGATTGCGACGGAATTTTGATCACATCAAAATTCCGTGGCAACCGATCAAGTGAGACTAAATTGCTATGTTTATAACATTCATTCAGTTATCTCATAACTTCTTGTGAATTCCAATTATTGTATCCCATTCCAGATAATTAGAAAATGTTAAACTTTCCGATTGAACATTCGAACACCCAAGTTTTCCCTATACAGATCAACACATGAAATAAGTCTAACAACATTCAGTTCGTGCCTCAGTACCGACGGTCCAGCCGTAGAAGGGTCAAGCCAACGCCTCACATGTGGCACGCCGTACTGCCCCAAACCCGAAGGTTCAAAGGGTAGTTCAAGACGGTCACATAATCGAGTTAAGGTTTGTGTCTTCTAGAGGGTCCATCGAGTTACTTGCACTACTTAGAACGTGATTAAACTACAGAAATATCCAACACTTGGAAATTTCCCGACAGGGGAAAAATTGGGTATTTATATCCCGTCGAACTTTTTAACATATTCAAAAAATTATCCGGAACGACACATAGACAAAATTTGACAATCCGATCGAATTTACGAACCCCCTATACAACCCAAAATACTCAACTCTTGATTTCAGAAAAATATATTCCAGGAAAACCAACACTGAAAAATAGGAGTTACTGTGCAAAATTGAGTGCCTAATAAGACAAAACGGCGGCGGAAGGGCCGCATTAGCACGCTAATGCCGCGGTTCCGCCGCAGTTTTGAGGGATCATTAGGTAATTTTTGCACCGTAATTCTTAGATTTCCCTTCTGATTTTTCTGCATATTTTTAATTTGCAAAAATCCACAAATTTGAAAAAAATACAGAGAGCAATTTGGAAATCGGATTTCGGTTCGATCGGACTTCAAACTCCGTCTACGCATCGCCTAAGGCTCTAGCTAGGCTCTGATACCACTGCAGGGTTCCTAGGCACTCTAGTGAGGTCTCCAAAGCCATCAACCATGGCAATTTCAAAAATTATGGTGCCTACAAACCCTAAACAACGGATCGTATACTAGAAGTCTAGGCGAACAAGAACTAGTTAACAGTTAACTAATGAGAATACGGAAATACAACCTTTGTAGATCCGGTCCTCCACCTCCACGGCTCCGCAACGAGGTCGTCTCCGCTGTCCAAATCAAATCCGGGCTCTAGAGTCGGCTTCGTCGGAGAATGGGCAAGCTAGGTCGTCGATGTCCATGCCGAAGATGATCTACGTCGAAGCATCGATGAATCAAGCTCCACCTTCAACAAGTCATGAAACTTGTGAAGGAAACACACTCTACTACTTGGCAAGAGGTAGAGGATGAAGAAATAGGAAGTGGGTAGACTTTAGAATTGGATTTCTCACTCATATGCATCAATCACCATTGATGGACTTCAAGCTTCTTCACTTGAAGCATGAAGAAGAAGAAGAAAGATATTATGATAAGTTAATAGAAAATGAAAAGAAAATGAATTCTTATCATAATTCTAACTAGAGTTAAGTGTAGAGAATGAATCATGGTTAGTGGGAATGGTTAGGGTTAAGGATGAGATAAGGATGGTTGACTTTAACAAAGCTTCAACTAAAGAACAAAAGAAGCCACCATTCTTTTCTCATTTTCATTTATTCATTTATCAAAAATAAAAAGGATAAATAAATAGATAAATGAATAACAAATTATAAACCCTAACCATTTCATTAACCAAGGTTTAATCTTTACACTTGAACCCTAGCATGACATGTATCATCAAACATGATACAATCAAGTGCACAAAAACATATCGCATATGCAATGCGCACGAACCAAGTGAGAAAATCCGTCTAAAGTGAACCGATACTAGTTAATGCAAAGTAATATATCAAATATATAATTATACATTAAATCATTAAATCAACACTTGATTCAATGATCCGGTCATGCGCACATAACCGACTGGTATCAATAGTAACATCTTATCGAATCAACACTTGATCCGATAACCCGGCTATATCGCATATAACCGATCAATGTCACATCGCGAGAATCAAATACAGTATCACATACTCGTATTATTCTCGGTCCCGCACATATCTCATATGCGCTCCTATTTCGTTTCGCTTGAGCCAGGAAACCTCTGTGTAGGACTCTAAAGACTCGTCAATACGCCGGCAGCAGATGATGATCATATCAATCACCCACAAGCCGCAAGCGGTCTGCTAAACGTAACGGCCACCCGGGTATTGAGCGATCTGAAGATCGACGAGCAAGCCCGCTCACACTCCAGTGAATCCGACCAGTAACACTACCGTACAGTCCGGTCTGATCGTCTGATATGTCGCATATCTCGCCTAGGGGTGGTATACGTCAGACCCCAATAGCTCAATAAGTCGTGTCGATATGAGGTCTATAACTGTTCGAGAAACTACTGGTAACACTTACCAGTAAATCTCAGCAACCCTGGCCAGGGATTTCCTGTTATAGCCAATCGAACACAGCGCAACATCAACCCCCTATACCGGGAGAGACGAATCCCCTCCTATCGCTCATTGCCTCCATGTGACTCGGGACTGTACCCAAAAACCACCGTTTTGCACGCCCTCTTGGACGTGGTAAGATGGAAATCAAAGCACAGTGGGAACCACACAAGACTCTATGACGATCTCGGGTCAACAGACTACTCTGTACCAGTGTCACCAGAGAACTGCCATCTGACGTGAGGTATAATACCATCTGGGAGTTCTCGGCGAGTCCGTCCAGTGTACCCAGTCTCTACTGAGCACCCGTATATCATCTCTGATGTCAAACACCGATGGATATGGGATCATCCATCGCCCATCTATATGGGTCGAGAAGGTGCACGCTAGTCTAATCTGGTATATCGATGCCCCGTCTCGATACACCCACGACTAGGGACTTTGAAGGATGTACTTATGGACTACCATGTCCCCACTAGTATGATCCGCATCATAGTCCAGGTAGTCAAGTACAGATCCTAAGGGCTTTACCAACATGTAACAGAGAGACAATCAGTATACACGTTAAGGTAAAGATCAACCAGATAGCATACTATCATGTCGAGCAAGAAAGTCCTCCCTACATATGTCCCAGCATCCACTACAATATACATCCTATGTACAGTAATGGCCTCTAGGGCATACATATAACTAACAGTAGGTGAGTGTAGGAGCAAGTGGTGACCATTAGAAAAGCTTCTCACAAAAGATCAAGAGAAAATATCTAAGCAAGAACAAAAATCATTAATGAAAAGGTGACTCACTAATTACACCTCATCATTCAATTAATGCAAAATGGTGACTCACTAATCTAGTCACAAAACTAGAAGCTTCCACTAATGACTCACCTCATGACTCACCCTCATCAAGAAAAGATAAATCTATCTTTAACCGAATGTTAAAGACGGGCGATAGAAAAATGGGAACTGGCAACTTCCAAAAGCGATCCTGAAACGAATTTCAGGATAACCCCGTATCAGTATAAACATACCCGCATTTGTATTACGACCGAATACAAATGCATCTGAGACAAAGATATTATATCTACACAGTATAATACTCGGATCCGGCTTAAACCAAAGCAGACCAGTATTATCTGCCCGAAAAATGACACGTGCGAAAACGCACGTGCATTTTCCGTACATTGCCATAAACCCATACGGCCTCTACAAAGTTTCGCCCAAACTTGGGAAAGTGTCTGTGGGGGACTCTAATGACTCATCAACACACTGGCACTGGGTATAACCTCTAGCATGACAGAGGTACGAGCTGTACGTGACGGTTGCCTATGTATTGATTGGAAGGAAAGATGACAAGCGAACTCATCTCATAAACCTTACTGAGCCTAACAGTGACAATATATATACAGTCCGGTCCGTTCTTCTATGAGTATCGCATATCTGCCTAGGGGGCTAGTAATGTCAGACCCCTAATAGCGGTATAAGTCGTGTCAGAGAGTGGCCCAGAACACCCTGAGATACTACTGGAGTACCTACCAGTAAATCTCCTCCCTCAGACAAGGGCTTTGTGTAATGGCTCTCCCAGACACAGCGCGATCTCACCCCCAATACCGGGAGAGACGAATCCCCTGCGGATCCGCTCACTTGCCTCCATGTGGCTCGGGACTGTACCCAAAAAAGACCTGTTTGCACGACTCCTTTGAGCCTTGGTAGGGTAGAAATCAAAGCACAGTGGGAACTCACACGAGACAAATGACGACCTCAGGTCGATGAACTAACCTGTACACATGTCACCAGGGAATTGCTATCTGACGCTAGGTATAATACCAACTAGCAAATTCCCGGCGAGTCCTGTCCGGTGTACTCATAACCCAATGAGCACCTGTATACATCTTAGGTGAACCAACTAACACCAATGGCTTGTGAGACCGGCCATCGCCCCTCGTCGGGGTCTCGACTGTATACACTAGTCTACTCTGGAGTATCGATGCCCTGTCTCGAAACTCCTACGACTAGGGACACTTTAAGGATGTGCTTACAGACCCCAGCTCCCACGTATATGATCGCCATCATACTGCTGGTAGTCAAGCAAGAATCCTATGGGCTCTATCATCATGCAATAGTGAACTAAAGCATGTATACAATGATAAAGACAAACCAGATAGCATACTATCATCTCGAGCAAGACTGTCATATCGGTATAGGTCTTACCTCAATCATTGCAATCACGTACCTGCGATCCAATAATTGACTTTGAGGGCACTATCTCCAACAATCTCACTAAAGGCTAATTATTTCGATGTCGCATACTCACAGCCAGTGTGATACCGAACATCCAACTTCTTTACTAATCAGTTTCATAAAACTAGTTTGTAAAACTCTTGTGTTCGAGAAATAGCCTCAGTGAGTGGATCCGCCCTGATGTTTCTTTCTATATCTCTCTAAATCTCAAGTTCGCGGAGAAAGCCATCTCCCGAATCGAGTAATACCTATCTTGGAATATGTCTGGATATCTGATGGGACCTAGTTCATACATGAACTCCAAATCCAAACTTCTTAGACTGTATCGATCACTGAACCTAATCAGTATCCAGCACCATGCCTCCCACAGTATCCTCTTGGACCACCTGTCCATAATACTGTCCCTCATCATAGGGAAAAGTATAACTCAGACAATAACTCTGTCATCCATGTTACCTCTGAAGCCTGGAATGATAACCGTCACCCGAAAGAGGCTGCCGTCATCAAATCCGTAGAACATGCACTTATGTTTTAAAACTGCTTCCTTATGTTTCTTCAGGATTGGATTAATATAAACTTATTGCATCTAGTTCAAAAACAACATCTGGTGTGGTACTTGACATCTCATGATTGACTCAATTGCTTAAGCAAGTGATCTGCCAATCATGCTCATCCCTCTCCCCTTTAGTTTGTAAGACACCTTTAGAGAGGGTGACTCTATCATTTGCAGGTACACCACCATTCCAGGAGTCATCTATTCTAAAAACTATTAGAATATTGTCACAGTACCCATATTGGGAAACTACACTAATCCAGATCTAAAACCACAGATCTAGAAACCAGAATGTCTGATATTATATCCATATCCTTTGTGGAGAAACAACTGTGTGACGACCAAAGTACAACCGATCGTAGTATATGAATTTTACTTCCTACTCTGTGTATGTTATCCAAATACCAGGACATCACACCCTACTACCTTTTTAACAGATCCATCCCCTTATTCTGATGAAGTCAAAGCCATGACTGTTACATCCAAAATTAGATGATCTATCTCCGTTATATTTGCTTTAGTCCATCCCCTTATTCTGACCACAACAACCCTCTAGCAGAATAATATATACGTGCACTTCGACGCTATACTTATCTTCTTGCCGGGTCTCATAGTCTAGAACAACAGTAGTGTCAAGTCTAGGTAATCTAGAACTTCCCTGTCACCGTCCTTGAGGCTACCGGAGTACCTCTCGGGTGTCTGAAGTTACCCACCATATCTGCGGAGTGGCTATTGGAATGTCAAACCTTATTGAATATATAGGTCCTATTAAATTTTCTGTAATCGTTTGCGGTTCTGGAATCTCTTCCAGTTTTACCATACTCCCACTACTGTTTTCTGAAAAAATCCATTTTACTGAAACTGTGGCGAGTTAAGAACAGTATCACTATTGATCTTCCAAATGGTAGAAAAATCAACCCTCGACATAGCCCGGGTCAACCCACAAACTGCCATTACAGAAACGTGCCTTGAGTTATCCAGTGTCTGGTTTTAAGCATAAGCTGGACAACTCCCCTTACCTTAACATCGTTAAGATATGAACCATTCTATATCCAATATAGAAACAGAGGAACTAATTTAATTGGAACCAGATTCAATACATGCAGCTGTCTCCAGTGCATATCTACTTAATGGAGAGAGCTTAATCAGCATTACTCAACTTAGGAATCCATCCAATTATGAGTAACCCGAAAGAGAAACAGGTTTCTCAAAACCATTACTATCATCTGAATACCAATCAAAAGAATCTACATCTTCGATCTTTTTGAAGAATCCCGATACTTGCGATACCTGGTTCTCTACTTTATTCTTATACTCACAACTTCTCAAAACTTAGACATTGTATTTCTACGAAACACTTGTCTAAAACCTAGAGAAGTTACAAGTAAACAGAACATAGTACGAGGACCTGCCCCTTTGTCCTGACGGACACTGGACAACATACAATACTCTATATAAGTCAGCTGACTTGAATAAATCAAAACCTGTGTATCGTAGGTTGAAAACTGTACCCAGGCGATTTCCTCAAATATCACCAATTACAACTAATTCCGATATAATGAGGATGATCATCTAATTCCCAATAACTTACTCCCACTCATCATCTGTAAAAACAATACAGATATGAGAATGAAACATGGTAATTACATACCCTGGAGTAAGTATCTAATCGGGAAAACAGTTTTCTTTTAACAATGCGCAGTGAAACTGAAACATTAAAATGTCTCGTAGGGGTATCCTGGTATTCCTAGTAATGCCTCTTTCATAAACCAATTTATGACTATAACCGTATATTTCTTTGCCATCTGTCCAAATCCCTTTATTTGTCTTTATTCATTTCCTTCTGTACACCATCGTTAGGCTAAGTGGTTTTCTTCCTTCCCTGCCGTTCGGCACCAGCCTATGGTTTGGAAGAAGACTATCTAGTATGCATAATAGGTGTACCCTCCTAATCCTAGGAGTACTTGCAACTTGAGAGAAGGTGATGATAAAAGACAACTGAATAATACCTTATTCTATTTCTCTCGAACTGGGGAAAAAGACAAAGGTGAAATAGGAGTGGCGATGAAGTACGCGGTTTGGTCGTGAATGATAACAGTCGCAATTTACTTTGCCCTCTTTCTAATCCCTTCATCTTGTCTTTACATATTACCTTCTGCACACCCTACTTAGGCTAATTTGTTTTCTTCATTCCCTACCTTTCGGCACCAGCCTATGGTTTGGAATAAGACTATCCAATAAGCGTAATAGGTGTACTCTCCTAAACTAAGGAGCCCTCGCAACCTGAGAGAAGGTGATAACAAAAGAAAACTGAATAAACCAATTCTATTTCTCCTTAACCTGGATCCATCCTCGAAGAAGTCCCTTCAAGTTCGTATATAACCATACGATGGATCTATCCAATAGAAGTTGATGTCCGTAGTAATACGGGGTGTTCTGAGAAATACAAAGGGAAAAGGAAGGAGCGGCATTGACTTATGCAACTCGGACAAACCAAAAGCCAGTATTTTAAGAAGGTTCGGTCAACTTGGTCACTGAGTCATAGTCTAGGGTCGGTCAAAGGTCGCTGCCAAAAGAGAGAGAGAGAAAAGAAACACTCTGCGTGCACACTAACCTAGATCAGAATAGTTATCAATTTATCTAATCAGGAAACCTCCCACTGTTATCTTAAATTCTCCTCCAAACCTGAAAGAAGAATTAGTCGGGATCACCCGAAGAGTAAACCAACTCATCAGTGAGAATCGGGATCCAACTATCATCGCATGATAACTTGATGGAAGCCACTCAAGTTATCACACTCCAAAAGGTATGCGCATGCCTGGCAAGTTTGCTGTATGTTTGAAACTCCTGATTTTATTTTTGCCCCATGCTCTTATGACCTTAGCATTGGTCAAAATATCATAAGTCACATGCCAAGTTCTACCCGTCATTGTCCAGGTCAATTTGAACCCACCCGCACATGCCCTTGACGTTGGCTAAAATGGCAGAACGACTGTCCCAAACCAACTCATCTATCTATGCAACAAATGAATACCCAGCAGCTACAAAACACTATGCCTTGTCGTTGGTCAAAATACATAGCTTGAATACTACTGACCATCCATAAGAAATGACGGAGGGCTACGACTAGTTTTTTGGCGAAAAACCTTTAACGTAATGAACTTGATCTCGTTGAACGAAACTGATAGCTTTTTATAAAAATATAGTGGCGAAAACCTTTTGCTAAAGAGGTCACTCCCGGTGAAGGGATCTGGCCTCTTTCCTCGTGGAATGAGGTGCAGGATATTCCAACTGAATACCACGATGCAAAGCAACTTGTAATCGATTATATTAAAGTTATACCCCTGACGCAAACTTCTGCCCAAGGGGTCACTCCCGGTGAATGGATCTCGGCCCTTGCCTCGTCGAATGAGGTGCAGGATATTCTAAACTAAATATCACTATGCAAAACAAAAAGAAACGTCTTTGTAATAACACTTTTAAAATTTGTTCCGACAACATCAAATATAGGTTTGTTTTATCCTTGCATTGATAAGAATCAATGCAGTCCCATCAATCAATCACACCAGAAAAGAACGAAAATAAAATGTACGTATATGCCATCCGCATTCGTAACTGGGTCCCGTCATCACCCGTTAGGTTACTAAACTAACGACAGAGCGGGGGCTGGACTAGCGCGAGTGTAAAACATATTCAACATCTAATAGTATATATACCAATATACAATAATCGCTCCAGGCGTGATAATATGCAACATTACAGAAAAGTAATAAGCATCACAGAACAATACAGATAAACTGGGATCCCCGGGTTTCACAGAACCGCTGCTGAAACCTGACGTTCCCCTGGTCGTGTGGATAGCCTGTGCAATGAAACCTAGACCCCTACGGGTGCGGCAAGTTACCCGCCAAAACCTGAAGCGAGGTAGTCCCCACAGCATAGTGAATGGAACACCCGGCACTTCCCGGAATCCGGTAGCTTGAGCACCCCACCTCGGGTCAACTTGTACCCCTTACGAGTGCGGCGAATAGTCTGCTAATTCTAGAGTGAGGTCCCTTTGCCTCACAAAGCCATGAGATACGGACCCGTTGCCTTCCAGAATCCGGCTATCTGTATACTCCTTCGCGGGATAAACCTAGTACAGAAATAAAAATATGTACAACGGGTACATCGACCTCAACCCGATTGTGTCCCAAAAAGAATATTATAAAATAGGCAGTGACGGCAGTCCACATATTGGACGCTCACCCCGCAATATCAAATGTACAAATAAATCCAAACTGCACTATCATTGCACCCTGCTATCCACCACGACATATCCGCAACAACACAGCACAACACAGAATATCAAAGCGAATGTCACGTTCGCAAACCCGTCTAAAGAACTATAGCAATCAGACGCGGTTTACCGATCAAATGACATTCCCGGTCGGAGATATAATGTAAATACTGTAAACTAACAAGTTTAAAATTTCGATCGACTAAATTTCCCGAAGTGGGCCCCACGTACATCTGCTGTACAGTAACAAAATCTGGGCCTAAATGAACAGTACTAAAAACCAAAATTTCCCAAGAAAAGCCCACTGGAGAATTTTGATGCACTGTTCCCAAAGTACTGCCGCGGTTCCGCGGTCAAACCCTAGGTTTGACCGCGGATCCGCGGCGGTCACGTGGGATCACGTGCTCAAAATTTTTCAGTTTGCTTAAAAAACCCTGCTTTGCTTTCTGTGATATGTAAAATTATATTTAGGCCTTTCAAAAAATCGACAGAAACTCAGGTGCTGAAAAATGTGATTTTCGAAATTCGGTTTGATCGATATTTTAAACATGTTAGCACAAGTTAGTATAGATTAATGGTGAGGCTCTGATACCACTGTAAGGCCACGATAGCGCCCCGGCCGTCTAACAGACGCCAAATGCGGAACAAAAACTTTTTACAACTGGCGCTATCGCGTACTATTACCCGGATCTGCCATTAAAGCTAGACTAAAAAACTACAAAATGGGCAGAAACGTTATACCGAATGATCCGAGTCCTTCGGTCTTCAACCATCATCCCACGCTTTGTTGCGGCGGCTCCGATCTCCTGAATCTTCAATCTTCTCGTCCATGTGGCACCACGTCGACGGATCTTTAAACGGGCTCCCGCCTCTGAACCGAGGCAACTCGATCGTCAAGTTTGCTAAAAGAGACGACCAAGATGATGTAGAGAATGAGTAGAACACTTTGTCTCGTTACGTCCAAGGCTATGGACGAACGGTTAATGAAGTTGCCTTTTGGAATCGGGTGAAATGTGAAATGAGGCTTATCTAATTTCCATGAGTCCAAAACAATATCAATCTTTTTCTAGCAACCATGAACCCCACTAAATGAATGGCCGGCCAAATATATAGAAGAAGGGAGGTGAGTGTAGGAGCAAGTGGTGACCATTAGAAAAGCTTCTCACAAAAGATCAAGAGAAAATATCTAAGCAAGAACAAAAATCATTAATGAAAAGGTGACTCACTAATTACACCTCATCATTCAATTAATGCAAAATGGTGACTCACTAATCTAGTCACCAAAACAAGAAGCTTCCACTAATGACTCACCTCATGACTCACCCTCATCAAGAAAAGATAAATCCGTCTTTAACCGAATGTTAAAGACGGGCGATAGAAAACTGGAAACTGGCAACTTCCAAAAGCGATCCTGAAACAAATTTCCGGATAACCCCATATCAGTATAAACATACCCGCATTTGTATTACGACCGAATACAAATGCATCTGAAACAAAGATATTATATCTACACAGTATAATATTCGGATCCGGCTTAAACCAAAGCCGACCAGTATTATCTGCCCGAAAAATGACACGTGCGAGAACGCACGTGCATTTTCCGAACCTTGCCACAAACCCATACGGCCTCTACAACGTTTCGCTCGAACTTGGGAAAGTGTCTGTGGGGGACTCTAATGACTCATCAACACACTGGCACTGGGTATAACCTCTAGCACGACAGAGGTACGAGCTGTACGTGACGGTTGCCTATGTATTGATTGGAAGGGAAGCAGACGAGCGAACTCATCTCATAAACCCTACTGAGCCTAACAGTGACAATATATATACAGTCCGGTCTGTTCGTCTATGAGTATCGCATATCTTCCTAGGGGGCCAGTAACGTCAGACCCCCAATAGCGGTATAAGTCGTGTCGGAGAGTGGCCCAGAACACCCTGAGATACTACTGGAGTACCTACCAGTAAATCTCATGTCTCGGCCGAGGGCTTTCTTTAATGGCTCTCCCAGACACAGCGCGATCTCACTCCCAATACCGGGAGAGACGAATCCCCTGCCGATCCGCTCACTTGCCTCCATGTGGCTCGGGTCTGTACCCAAAAAAACCTGTTTGCATGACTCCTTTGAGCCTTGGTAGGGTAGAAATCAAAGCACAGTGGGAACTCACACGAGACAAATGACGATCTCAGGTCGATGAACTAACCTGTACACATGTCACCAGGGAATTGCTATCTGACGCTAGGTATAATACCAACTAGCAGGTTCCCGGCGAGTCCTGTCCGGTGTACTCATAACCCAATGAGCACCTGTATACATCTTAGGTGAAAAAACTAACACCAATGGCTTATGAGACCGGCCATCGCCCCTCGTCGGGGTCTCGACTGTATACACTAGTCTACTCTGGAGTATCGATGCCCTGTCTCGAAACTCCCACGACTAGGGACACTTTAAGGATGTGCTTACAGACCCCAGCTCCCACGTATATGATCGCCATCATACTGCTGGTAGTCAAGCAAGAATCCTATGGGCTCTATCATCATGCAATAGTGAACTAAAGCATGTATACGATGATAAAGACAAACCAGATAGCATATTATCATCTCGAGCAAGACTGTCATATCGGTATAGGTCCTGCCTCAATCATTGCAATCACGTACCTGCGATCCAATAATTGACTTTGAAGGCACTATCTCCAACATCTTTATCATTACATGTACACTTATTGTCTCTCTATTAAATGTTGATAAAGCCCTTTGGATGAGTACTTGACTACCAGGATTATGATGCATATTATACTAGTAAGGCAGAGGTAGTCGGTAAGTACATCTTTCGAATGTTCTTAGTCGTGGGAGTATCGAGACGGGGGATCGATATTCCAGAGTAGACTAGCATATACGCTTCTTGACCCATGTGATGGGCGATGGATGATCCCATATCCATTGGTGTTTAACATCAGAGATGGTATACGGGGTTCAGTGGAGACTGGGTACACTGAACGGACTCGCCGAGAACTCCTAGATGGTACTATACCTATCGTCAGATAGAAGTTCTCTAGTGACACTGGTATAGGTTAGTCTGTCGACCCGAGGTCGTCATAGAGTCTTGTGTGATTTCCACTGTGCTTTGATTTCCACCTTACCATGTTCAAGAGATCATGCAAAATGGAGGTTTTTGGGCACAGTCCCGAGTCACATAGAGGCAATGAGCGATAGGAGGGGATTTCGTCTCTCCCGGTATTGGGGTTGATGTTGTGCTATGCTTGATTGGCCATAACACAAAATCCCTGGCCAAAATTGCTGAGATCTACTGGTAAGTGTTATCATTAGTTTCTCGAACAGTTATGGACCTTGCCTCGGCATGACTTGCCAGGCTATTGGTGTCTGACTTTTTACCACCCCCAGGCTATGATATGCGACATATCAGACGAAGAGACCGGACTGTACGGTAGTGTTACTGATTGGATTCGCAGGAGTATGAGAAGGCTTGCTTGTTGATCTTCTGATCGCTCAATACCCGGGTGGCCGTTACGTTTAGCAGACCGCTTGCGGCTTGTGGGTGACTGATATGATCACCACCTACTGCCTGCGTATTGACGAGCCTTTAGAGTCCTACACAGAGGTTTCCTGGCTCAAGCGAAATGAACTAGGATCACATATGTGATATGTGCGGGACCGAGATTAATACGTGTATGTGATACCGTATTCTATTCTCGAGATATATGATATCGGACGGTAATATGTGATATAGCCAGGTTATCGGATCAAGTGTTGATTCGATAAGTTGATACATTTAATATTAGTTGGTTGTATATGATATAGCCGGATTATTAAATCAAGTGTTGATTTAATAATTTAATTTATAATTATATAAGTGATAAATTAATTTACATTAAATAATATTAGCTCACTTCAGTATTTCTTTTTCTCACTTGTGATTTGGTATATATGTGATATATAATAATGTACATTTTTTTGTGTCATGCTAGATGATACATGCTACATGGGTGTATGAGACTCACACCATGCTTATGACAATTCTTGGGTTTTTATTTATCAAAGTAAATCAAAATTGGTTGGAAATTTGTCATGGATAGAAGCTTGGAGAAGCTTGTTGTGTCCATTGACTTAGTTCACTAATTTGTTTTACTTAAGATATTTATTAACCTAACCATTATCCTTAGCCATAGCTTAGTCTCTACATGAGTTAGTATATGATACAAACTCACCCATGGTTTCTATTTTCACCTCATGAGTTTCATTCCCATCTCCACTTCATCTTCTTCTTCATAAAGAGAAAGCTTTCTAGCTTTTCTCAAGGTGATGAAATATTGTGAGAAAAATAAATCTAAAGTGAGCAAAATTCCTACTTCATAATCCTCTACTATACTAGCCATTTAGTTTAGGGAGTTTGCTTCACTAATTCCATATCAGTGAAGAGGTAGCTTGAGTTGGTGTCTTCTCGACGTAGATCATCTTCGGCCTCGAAGACTTCAAGCAAGCTTGTTCCGTTCATCTTGTGGAACCTTTCTAGAGTCCAGGAGTTCACTACTTAGAGCGAAGGGACTACTACACGGAGCTATTGAAGTGAAAGACCGGTCTACAAAGGTTGTATTCCTTGTTCACTTAAATGTAAAGTTGTTTACATTGTAGTATCGTCTAAATCTCTAGTTAAGATTATAAGTTATGGTTCTTTAGCACGATAATTTTTTGAAAACGGCATGGTCGATGCCTCCCGAAATCTAGCGGCCGCCTAGGGAACCCTATAGTGGTATCAGAGCCATGCTAGAGAATTAGACGATATTTGTAGAATTACGAAACCGAAACAACTCCGAAACACACGAAATAAAAATCTACTTTCTGTCGAAATTTTTAAAGTGTCTAAAAATTTTTAAAGCAGCTGCAGAATGTTATATGAGATGTAACATGAACACAGTAGAAATTTGATCTCTCCTCGCCGGAATTTGGCCGGCCACATTGCATGAAATTCCGGCCTGACCGGTTTTGTTACCCCATTTTGGCTTCAAACTTTTTCTGTGTTCCAATCACTAGACTTTGGTATTTCAGTTGTTGCTTGTTTTTGCTAAAATTGCATGTGATGTAATATTTGTGCAAAGGCAATACGAAGTGTTTCGTAGTCGTAATTCTAACATCATTTCGGGTTATTTAGATGACGTTAAAAAGTTCGAACGGATATCAATAACCCATATTTTACCTCACTGGAAATTTTCCAAGAGTTGGATTTTTCCAAGTTTAAAATCTTCAGAAAATCATACAGGTAATTTTGTGGACCCTCATGAAGAACGAAACCCTAACTCGATTCTGTGACCGTCGGAACTGCCACCAAACCCTAGGGTTTGTGGTAGTTCTGCAGCGCCATAGGTGAGGCAAGGGTTGACCCTTTTATGGTCGGTCCATAAGTGCTGTGGCATATTCTGGGTACTTTTTAAACTCCGCTCAATGTTATGCTCTTTGGGAAATTTTGGGTGTTTGTTGATTCGATCGAAAAGTTTAACATTATCTAGCCATCTGTGATTGTAATACAATACTTGGAATCCACAATATTTTGTTATGTGATAACTAATTTGAATTTTATAAATTTAGCAATTCAGTCTCATTTGATCGGTTGCCACGGGATTTTGATGTGGATCAAAAGTCCGTCGCAATCACGTAACATACGTGGATACTCACCGCGTAACTTTACTAGATAGCCACGCCCCATAGCCCCGACCAAGTGACTATAGGAGAACCCCGTCGCCAAAAGCATCTGTTCGGGTTCTCACAGCCGCGATGTTCCTCCTAAGTGCACTTCGTCGACAGTATCGGGGGTGCGGCCGTCTACTAAATTTTTCGACGAGCATTAGATCAGGTTATCAGGAATCTTGTTGAATTACCCGACAAGTTATTGGAAAGTGTTTTCAATATCGAGACTAAAATGCGGGGTTTATAATTGTTAGGCATGTGATGTCTAAGAAATTCATTTGGTTAAGCATGAAATCCAAAGTATGTGATACATTGGGTTTATGATGTTTAAGGTGGTTGCAGATTCCAATTGTTGTAGTTTTCACTTTCTTTTCTGCGACCGTTAGTTTAATATGTGGTGTATCGCCGGTTTCGTTGCTATATGTCAATGACAATTGGGATACGCATATTTACTTGACATGTGATGTTATTTGTTGCTGTGATATGTTATATTGGATCGTCGTGTTTTGAATAGCAGGGGTTTATTTTTATGTGAGATGAGAGTTTTTTTATTTTCATTCATGTAAAAACTTTTTTGTTATATTCTTTTATTATGGCACTTCCGGGTTGAGGATGATGTCACCATTGATGTATATTGTCACGACCCGCAGGGTACGGAACGTGACTGGCACTTAAGTTTACGAAACGTCTCAAGGCGTCCGTAAAATAAGTAAGCCAAAGCCCAGAAACCAAAACCAAATAAGCAAAAGAGTGAAGAGAACCCAATCAATTGAAAACGAGTTTATCAATAAGTCACATAAAAACCTTTTTTTTTAAAACAATGCAAATTTTTCCGAAAATTTCGGCAGAGTCTCCTTTGTAAATACTGGCCCCCAAAATGGGTACAACAAGAATATATATGAATCCAACAAATAAGGCATCCCCAAGCGGGAGCTAGCTCTTCGCCACAAGGCGGTCACAAATCCCATGCAATATAAAGCAACAACATGCGAAATAATCATAATGAAGCATAAGAAAAACAGCATGTCGACTCAAGTGAGCTCGACCCCAAAATACAGCATAAAAGTCCACAAACCTCACAGTCTCATCTCTAGGTCAATATACAACAATACTGGTAGATACAGTAGATGGAGTACTCTAGATACATAGAATATACAAGGTGGTGCAAAAATAATAATATAACCCACCTAAGAGCAAAACTTCGAGTCCAGGCAAAAGAATCAAGAGCGCCCGCCGCTACTGCACTGACGGAGCGGACCTGCAAAAGGCTATGGCACAACGGGGGTGAGTTGCCAACTCGTGAGTAATAAATAATATCTACACAGGCTATCGTATGCATGCACACAAGCATCCTAGCATCTAAATACTGGTAAGGCAGGACATAATGGCAAGTATGTATGCAATATGAATATACTAGCAGGTATGAATGCAATGCGAGTCAACTCATGATCTGAATGTGTAAGTATAAGAATCATGTTTTTCCTTTAGGAATCTCTTTTGAAATACCAGCATAATACCACTAGAATCAACAAGAACCTGTGTCCAGCAACGACACCTCAAAAGTATCACAAATCTCATATATCTATGTCATAGTATCTCTGGCCTCAGTCATCCGGCTGACCCAGCTCAATATCAAAATCTCATCATCTCGCGGCCACGGTCGGTATTCTCTGGATATCCGCCGTGCCAAACAGTCACCGGTAGGTAATCCGTCCCCTGCCAGACTCAACGTCAACACCACATTCATCTTGCCCTGGGGTACCATACCGGGCCTACCATGTACCCGTGACGGTTCCTCCACTCCTCGACACGGATCTCGAAAACCACAGCAAACTCATGGTGGACGACACTTTACATCACTAGAAAACCGCAATTACATATTTTAAAAACATAATAAGTTTAGAAATTTTGCGGCTTTCCCCCGAAATCCAGAAATATCATAAAATCTCAAGAAATCCTCATAAGTGCATATGTCAATGATAATGAATGCATATGGTGTCAATGATAATGAATGCATATGGTATCAATGATCAAGTTGCGATGTGTGAATAATAGATTAGGCATGAACAAATAATATGATGAAGCACATGTACATGAATAGCAATCCTACGATTTCATTTTAAGGAATTAAAGGCAATAGCACAGGTTTAAGCATCAATTAATAAAAGGTTTCAAATTATAGGTTATCTAGTGTGGTGGCATGGCAATTACCAGGGCGTGTGTGTAAGCATGAATAGTGCTCGTGCTGCATATAAAAACCCTGACAATGGTGCAGGTGTCCTATAAAAAGGGTTCGCATATGTATGTCAATATAAGGCATGGATGCAGCAAATAATCATATAAGTATTACACCCCTAATTACTAACATCACTAAGAATCTTTTGAGTCACTAAAACTATCGGGCGGCTTGCGCCATCCAACGATAGTCCCCCGTAGATGTTACATCTACTCACCGGAATCCCTAGCTAGCTGTGTCCAATCACCGCTTTCCCCTTTCGAGCCGCGTCTGACGTCTCCGCGACCGAACCTGGAATTTATATCAATACCAAACATAAGGTTACATATCAAGAATGAAGCAAAATCCAAACGAAAATACTAACGTTCACAAGCTAGGTACAACGTGCACAAGGTGCGCGGAACACACGCGAAAATCGCAAAAACTGCAAAAATCACCGATTTGGTCGCCCGGCAAAACTAAAACCCGACTACTCAAAAATCCGCACTCACGCATCCTAAATGTCATAGGATAAGCCAACAATATCATCAAGATATCACAACTAAATCGCCACAATAATATAATAAAAACCTAGTAAGCTAGAAGTTTGCAAATTCGGTGCAAACATCGACAATTTGCGACAAAGTGCACACATTATCACACAAATATCCAATTTAAACCATTAGAAAACCACTACAATTAAATTAACCCCTTTACCATGCATCAAAACCCACATTCCATACACAAACCTTTTCTTGATTTTGGTAATTAGCAATCTTAATGAAAATTTCACACAAGTTTAACATAGATTAGCCTAATATGACGCCACTTAAGCAAAGTAACCATATAAATTGGTTAAGTAAACAACTAGGTTAATTAAAAAGATTTAATTGACTAAAACATGGTTTCAAGAAACCCTAGTTTAATTGAACCATTAACTTTAAAAAAAACTAGATTAGGATTAACACTAAAATTAACACTAAAATTAACACTAAACAACTAGATTAAAGAATTCTAACCATATTAACTTAAAAGAGTAGAAATTATACCTCAAATCTATGGATCTAGCAAGAAGAAATTTGCCTCAATGATGGCCTCCTAGCACCATGATTCCAAGCAAGAGAGGTGAAGGAAAAAGGGATGAAGAATGGGGTTTTAATTTGTGAGTTTTAGCTTGAATTTTGGAGCAACTTGATGAATTTTTGAACAAGATGAAAAGAAAAATGATGAAGAGGGGAGGGGCTGCATATTTCGGCCAGAGGAGGGAGAGGGGAGTGGTGTGGGTGTATGGAAAAAGTCATGGTCAACCACCCTCAAAGTCAAAGCACCATACCTTCAACATACAATATTTTAAACATACACATTCAACTCAATTCATCCTTAACAAAAGAATTTTAAAACAAAAGAGAGGGGGAATTTTCTGCTGTTTGGGACCAGCCAAGGAGATGTGAGGATGTGTGTGTGAGAGTGCACAAAAAATTTTTTGCAAAAAGACCCCCTACAAGTCCAAAATTGCAAGTTTAAGCTTAATTTCAATAAATTTCGTTTTCCATCTTAAAAATTAGTTAAAACTTAAAATAAATTACTAAAAATTTATGTTACAACTAGATTTTAATTAACATGATTTTAAAGCTTAAATTTAGCCCATTTAAATTTGTATTTATCGCTAATTTAATGTATTTTCTTACCGGTTTAAAATAATATTAAAAAATTGAAAAATAGGGAAAAATTTTTAAATGACCAAAATTTAATAAGTAACTCATTAGCTACTAAAAACAAGCAATTACCTATCCATTTTAGGTATAATTAGTCCTAAACTGCAAAATAACAAAAAAGACGGTTTTCGGAAAAATACCGAATTTTCACCGATTTTCAGGAAAACACCAAAACGACTTTTCATGACGCTACAATCTTCCCCCCTTAAAGAAATTCGGTCCCCGAATTTAAAAATATAACTAAGCGTACTTTCAAAGAGATGGGGATATTTCTTCCTCATCTCGCCCTCGGTCTCCCAGGTAACCTCCTCGCTGCTCGGGCTACGCCAAAGGACCTTAACGGTTGGTATAATCTTCGATCTCAACTTCTTCACCTGCCGATCCAGGATGGCCACCGGCTGCTCTGCAAAAGAAAGGTCACGCTCTAGCTGGACTGTCGGGTGCTGAATCGCATGCGAAGGGTCGTGAAGGTACTTGCGGAGCATCGAAACATGGAAGACGGGGTGAACATCGGGAAGCTGGGTGGAAGAGACAAACGATATGCAACAGCGCCGACACGCTCGAGGATCTCGAAGGGACCTACGAATCTAGGGCTAAGCTTCCCCTTTCGCCCAAAACGCATCACGCCCTTCATCGGAGAGACTCTCAGAAAAACATGGTCGCCAACTGCGAACTCTAATCTGCGACGGCTCCTGTCTGCATAGGATTTCTGCCTGCTCTGAGCCGCTCTCATCCGGTCTCGGATCAACTGTATCTTCGCTGTCCTCTGCTCAACAAGCTGCGGCCCCAAAATGCTGCTCTCGCTGAGCTCTGTCCAACAGACGGGCGATCTGCATCTCCTCCCATATAATGCCTCGAAAGGTGCCATCTGAATAGTATCCTGGAAGCTGTTGTTGTAGGAGAACTCCACTAGGGGTAAATGACGATCCCAGCTACCGCCGAAGTCTAAAACGCACGCTCTGAGCATGTCCTCGAGAGTCTGAATGGTCCGCTCTGACTGTCCGTCGGTCTGCGGATGAAATGCTGTGCTGAAGCTCAAACGAGTGCCCAAAGCCTCCTGGAGTCTCTGCCATAGTCGGCTGGTGAACTGGGTGCCTCGATCTGACACAATACAAGTCGGTACGCCATGTAGTTGCACGATCTCGTCAATGTAGAGCTGAGCATACTGAGCGAAGCTGAAAGTCGTCTTCACTGGCAGGAAGTGAGCCGCTTTCGTCAATCGATCTACGATCACCCAGATGGAGTCATACCCTCGACTGGTCCTGGGTAGACCCACAACGAAGTCCATCGAAATATGCTCCCATTTCCACTCTGGAATGGGTAACGGCTGTAGCTCTCCTGCGGGCCTCTGGTGCTCGGCCTTGACTTGCTGACAAGTCAGGCATCTCGAAACGAACTCCGCAATGTCCCTCTTCATCCCGTCCCACCAGTAGGTCTCTCTCATATCATGGTACATCTTGGTGGAATCGGGGTGGACACTATACACTGATCGGTGTGCCTCCTCAAGAATGTCGTGCCGCAATCCATCAGCATCTGGTACGCACAGTCTAGATCCATATCGTAAAATCCCCTGATCGTCAATCATGAACTCGGAAAATCTGCCCTGACCCATATGTGCCATGATCTCCGAGCAACGGTCGTCACTGCGCTGTGCCTCATATATACGGTCAAGCAACTGTGGGCGTGCACGAACATGCGCGAGCTGTCCCCCTGTCTGAGTGAACTCGAACTCAACTCGGCTGTCGCATAGCATCTGCCAATCTGCTGACGACTGCCTCTGCACTGCGCGCAAAAAGGATAGACTACCCCCGGGCCTCCTACTCAACGCATCTGCCACCACATTCGCCTCGCCTGGGTGATATAAGATCTCGCAGTCGTAGTCTTTCACCAACTCCATCCAACGACGCTGTCTGAGATTCAGGTCTCGCTGCTGAAATATGTACTTTAAGCTCTTGTGATCGGTGAATATCTGACACGACTCGCCGTATAGGTAATGTCGCCAAATCTTCAGTGCAAAGACCGCTACAGCCATCTCCAAATCGTGAGTGGGGTAGTTCTGTTCGTGCCTCTTCAACTGCCGAGAAGCATATGTGATCACCCGGCCATGCTGCATCAATACGCATCCTAATCCCACTCGCGAAGCATCACAGTAGACCACAAATCCGCCTGATCCCGAAGGCAAAGATAATACCGGCGCCGTAGTCAAACAAGTCCGTAGCTGCTGAAAACTGCGCTCGCACTCCTCTGTCCAAACGAAAGGAACTCCCTTCCGGGTCAAACCGGTCAAAGGTGCAGCTATACGGGAGAAGTCCTGAACAAAACGCCTGTAGTAGCCCGCCAGGCCTAGAAAACTACGGATCTCAGTAACCGATGTAGGTCGGGGCCACTGCTGAACAGCCTCAATCTTCTTCGGGTCCATACAAATGCCGTCTCTCGTAACCACGTGACCCAGGAATCCGACGCTGTCCAGCCAGAATGCACACTTGGAGAACTTTACGAACAGCTGGTGCTCCCTCAGAGTCTGTAACGTAATCTGCAAGTGCTGCTCGTGCTCCTCTCTGCTCCGAGAGTACACCAAGATATCGTCGATAAACACGATGATGAACAAGTCAAGATACGGCCTGAATGTACGGTTCATCAAATCTATGAATGCTGCTGGGGCGTTGGTGAGTCCGAACGACATCACCAAAAACTCATAGTGGCCATAGCGCGTGCGGAAAGCTGTCCTCGGTATATCCTCCTGTCGAACTCGCAGTTGATGGTATCCTGATCGCAAGTCGATCCTCGAAAAATATCCCGCACCCTGAAGCTGGTCGAACAAATCATCAATGCGTGGCAACGGATATCTGTTCCAAACGGTAACTTTGTTCAGCTGGCGGTAGTCGATACATAAGCGCAAACTTCCATCCTTCTTCTTGACAAACAGGACCGGAGCACCCCACGGAGAAACACTAGGTCGAATAAGCCCCTTATCTAACAATTCCTGCAACTGATCCTTCAGCTCTCGAAGCTCTGTCGGGGCCATCCGATAAGTCGGTATAGAAATAGGCCCCGAGACGGGAATCAAATCGATGCAGAACTCAACATCGCGCTCAGGCGGTAGCCCAGGTAGCTCATCAGGGAAAACATCAGGGAACTCACAAACAACCGGGACCCGGTCCAACGGAACCTCTGCAGCTCGAGTATCACAAATAAACGCTAAGAATCCCTGACATCCCTTCCGCAAGAGCTGACCAGCACGAAGAGACTAAATCAAGCTGGGAAGGGTGACGCTGCGGTCTCCCTGAACAACAAGGACTGGCTCTCCCGGAAAGCTAAATCTGACTGCCTTCTCACGGCAGTCCACCGAAGCATAACAAGTGGCTAGCCAATCCATGCCCAGAAGTACATCAAAGTCCAACATATCGAGGAGAATCAAATCAGCTGATGAATCCCTCTCCCCGATACGAACGGAACACAAACGAAAAACAAAACGAGCGACAAACGACTCGCCTACCGGAGTAACAACAACAAGCGGATGATCTAACGACGACGACTCACGGCCCAACATCGGTGCAAAGTGTGTAGAGACGTACGAATGTATGGAACCTGGGTCAAATAATACCTGGGCGTCGAAAGAGCAAACTGGCAAGGTACCTGTCACAACGGCATTGGATGCCTGCGCATCCTGCGGTGTCAAAGCAAATACTCGGGCCTGTCCTCCACCGATAGCGGGCTGACCTCGACCTCGGCCTCTGCCTCCTCGTCCTCTCTGAACAGGACCGCCGCGTCCACGGCCTCTAGGTGCACCTAACTGGCATGGAGCATCGCCTGGGGTAGGAAGTAGGGCTCTCTGAGGAGGGGGTGGTGATGGTGGTAGGGTCACATGCGGAACTGTCGCTGCTCCCTGTCGTCTCGCCGGACAGTCTCTGACAAGATGGTGCAGACTCCCGCACCCAAAACACCCTGGCGACGGCTGCTGCCCCTGGGGATAAGAACCATATAACTGTCCCCGTCCAAATCCTCTGCCCGGCCTATCTCTCGGAAAGAATCTGGCGCGCTGCCTCTGAGACGGTACATCGGTGCGAATCCTCTTCGGCCCAGAAACGGCCGAAGTCTGTAATATGCGTGCCTCCATCCGTAATGCCGTATCCATAGCAGCTGAATAAGTATCGTAGTGCTGGGCGCCAATGGCAAGATATAGCTGGGCATCAAGTCCCTGTACAAACCTCTTCACCATCTTCTCTTCGGTATCCACCAAATACTGAGCATACCGGGATAACTGTGTAAACTGGATGTCATACTCAGACACCGTCATCCCAGGTGTCTTGACTAAGGCCTCGAAGCTGCGAGCCCTGGCGTCACGAACGCTCTCTGGGAGGAAACGAGCTAGAAAGACTGCTGTAAACTCGGCCCAAGTCATAGGCGGTAGACCTGCAGCTCGACCTCTCAAGACTGACTCCCACCATGTCTGCGCGAGACCCTCTAGTCGGAAACTCGCAAGCTCTACCCATCGATCATCCGAACATCTCAGCGAACGACAGATCCTGGCTAAACTGTCAAGGAACGTCTGGGGATCCTCCGCTGCCTTGGTGCCGGTGAATACTGGAGGTCTCAGCCACATAAAATCCTGTAGTGAAACCGGGATGGTCACGGTGGTAGTAGTAGGAGCAGGTATCATGGTCGTCTGTGATGTAGTAGGTACGTCATCCGGCCTCGGTGTACGACTGGCTGCAACTAGGGATCCTACCATCTAACGTAGCTCCTGCATACTCCCCATCATCTGTCGCAACTCCTCCATACCAGTCTCGAGCCTATCCATACGGCCTGGGGAAGGTGGATCGGTCTGTCCCTGCGGCGTAGGCATACCACCCTGCTCAGTCCTAGTCTCGGACGAGCCAGCTCGAATCTCGTCTCGGGCGGCAGCCCTCTGTGCCCTCGTAGCCTTCGGTGGCATAGTGGCTGTTATAAGAACAGGATGATAAGAACAGTGCAATAGGATCATAGGATACACGGAATTGAAAAAGGAATTTTCAAGCAAGTATATCCTAAAGTCACTTAGGCGGAGTACCGTATCGCAAGTATGCCGCGGACATACACACGCTACGTTACCCTACTTAAGTCACTTACTCCATCTACCAAGGGTCATCCTACACTCAAAAAGGTAAAACCTATCGCTTTAATACCAACTTTGTCACGACCCGCAGGGTACGGAACGTGACTGGCACTTAAGTTTACGAAACGTCTCAAGGCGTCCGTAAAATAAGTAAGCCAAAGCCCAGAAACCAAAACCAAAAAAACAAAAGAGTGAAGAGAACCCAATCAATTGAAAACGAGTTTATCAATAAGTCACATAAAAACCTTTTTTTTTAAAACAATGCAAATTTTTCCGAAAATTTCGGCAGAGTCTCCTTTGTAAATACTGGCCCCCAAAATGGGTACAACAAGAATATATATGAATCCAACAAATAAGGCATCCCTAAGCGGGAGCTAGCTCTTCGCCACAAGGCGGTCACAAATCCCATGCAATATAAAGCAACAACATGCGAAATAATCATAATGAAGCATAAGAAAAACAGCATGTCGACTCAAGTGAGCTCGACCCCAAAATACAGCATAAAAGTCCACAAACCTCACAGTCTCATCTCTAGGTCAATATACAACAATACTGGTAGATACAGAAGATGGAGTACTCTAGATACATAGAATATACAAGGTGGTGCAAAAATAATAATATAACCCACCTAAGAGCAAAATCTCGAGTCCAGGCAAAAGAAACAAGAGCGCCCGCCGCTACTACACTGACGTAGCGGACCTGCAAAAGGCTATGGCACAACGGGGGTGAGTTGCCAACTCGTGAGTAATAAATAACATCTACACAGGCTATCGTATGCATGCACACAAGCATCCTAGCATCTAAATACTGGTAAGGCAGGACATAATGGCAAGTATGTATGCAATATGAATATACTAGCAGGTATGAATGCAATGCGAGTCAACTCATGATCTGAATATGTAAGTATAAGAATCATGTTTTTCCTTTAGGAATCTCTTTTGAAATACCAGCATAATACCACTAGAATCAACAAGAACCTGTGTCCAGCAACGACACCTCAAAACTATCACAAATCTCATATATCCATGTCATAGTATCTCTGGCCTCAGCCATCCGGCTGACCCAGCTCAATATCAAAATCTCATCATCTCGCGGCCACGGTCGGTATCCTCTGGATATCCTCCGTGCCAAACAGTCACCGGTAGGTAATCCGTCCCCTGCCAGGCTCAACGTCAACACCACATTCATCTTGCCCTGGGGTACCATACCGGGCCCACCATGTACCCGTGACGGTTCCTCCACTCCTCGACACGGATCTCGAAAACCACATCAAACTCATGGTGGACGACACTTTACATCACTAGAAAACCGCAATTACATATTTTAAAAACATAATAAGTTTAGAAATTTTGCGGCTTTCCCCCGAAATCCAGAAATATCATAAAATCTCAAGAAATCCTCATAAGTGCATATGTCAATGATAATGAATGCATATGGTATCAATGATCAAGTTGCGATGTGTGAATAATAGATTAGGCATGAACAAATAATATGATGAAGCACATGCATATGAATAGCAATCCTACGATTTCATTTTAAGGAATTAAAGGCAATAGCACAGGTTTAAGCATCAATTAATAAAAGGTTTCAAATTATAGGTTATCTAGTGTGGTTGCATGGCAATTACCAGGGCGTGTGTGTAAGCATGAATAGTGCTCGTGCTGCATATAAAAATCCTGGCAATGGTGCAGGTGTCCTATAAAAAGGGTTCGCATATGTATGTCAATATAAGGCATGGATGCAGCAAATAATCATATAAGTATTACACCCCTAATTACTAACATCACTAAGAATCTTTTGAGTCACTAAAACTATCGGGCGGCTTGCGCCATCCAACGATAGTCCCCCGTAGATGTTACATCTACTCACCGGAATCCCTAGCTAGCTGTGTCCAATCACCGCTTTCCCCTTTCGAGCCGCGTCTGACGTCTCCGCGACCGAACCTGGAATTTATATCAATACCAAACATAAGGTTACATATCAAGAATGACGCAAAATCCAAACGAAAATACTAACGTTCACAAGCTAGGTACAACGTGCACAAGGTGCGCGGAACACACGCGAAAATCGCAAAAACTGCAAAAATCAACGATTTGGTCGCCCGGCAAAACTAAAACCCGACTACTCAAAAATCCGCACTCACGCATCCTAAATGTCATAGGATAAGCCAACAATATCATCAAGATATCACAACTAAATCGCCACAATAATATAATAAAAACCTAGTAAGCTAGAAGTTTGCAAATTTGGTGCAAACATCGACAATTTGCGACAAAGTGCACACATTATCACACAAATATCCAAATTAAACCATTAGAAAGCCACTACAATTAAATTAACCCCTTTACCATGCATCAAAACCCACATTCCATACACAAACCTTTTCTTGATTTTGGTAATTAGCAATCTTAATGAAAATTTCACACAAGTTTAACATAGATTAGCCTAATATGAAGCCACTTAAGCAAAGTAACCATATAAATTGGTTAAGTAAACAACTAGGTTAATTAAAAAGATTTAATTGACTAAAACATGGTTTCAAGAAACCCTAGTTTAATTGAACCATTAACTTTAAAAAAAACTAGATTAGGATTAACACTAAAATTAACACTAAAATTAACACTAAACAACTAGATTAAAGAATCTAACCATATTAACTTAAAAGAGTAGAAATTATACCTCAAATCTATGGATCTAGCAAGAAGAAATTTGCCTCAATGATGGCCTCCTAGCACCATCATTCCAAGCAAGAGAGGTGAAGGAAAAAGGGATGAAGAATGGGGTTTTAATTTGTGAGTTTTAGCTTGAATTTTGGAGCAACTTGATGAATTTTTGAACAAGATGAAAAGAAAAATGATGAAGAGGGGAGGGGCTGCAGATTTCGGCCAGAGGAGGGAGAGGGGAGTGGTGTGGTTGTATGGAAAAAGTCATGGTCAACCCCCCTCAAAGTCAAAGCACCATACCTTCAACATACAATATTTTAAACATACACATTCAACTCAATTCATCCTTAACAAAAGAATTTTAAAACAAAAGAGAGAGGGGGAATTTTCTGCAGTTTGGGACAGCCAAGGAGATGTGAAGATGTGTGTGTGAGAGTGCACAAAAAATTTTTTGCAAAAAGACCCCCTACAAGTCCAAAATTGCAAGTTTAAGCTTAATTTCAATAAATTTCGTTTTCCATCTTAAAAATTAGTTAAAACTTAAAATAAAATACTAAAAATTTATGTTACAACTAGATTTTAATTAGAATGATTTTAAAGCTTAAATTTAGCCCATTTAAATTTGTATTTATCGCTAATTTAATGTATTTTCTTACCGGCTTAAAATAATATTAAAAAATTGAAAAATAGGGAAAAAATTTTAAATGACCAAAATTTAATAAGTAACTCATTAGCTGCTAAAAACAAGCAATTACCTATCCATTTTAGGTATAATTAGTCCTAAACTGCAAAATAACAAAAAAGACGGTTTTCGGAAAAATACCGAATTTTCACCGATTTTCAGGAAAACACCAAAACGACTTTTCAAGACGCTACATATATTATGTTAGTTGTATGTATGCCCTAGAGGCCATTATTGTACATGAGATGTATATTATAGTGGATGTTGGGACATATATGGGGAAGATTTTCTTGCTCGACATGATAGTACGCTATCTGGTTAATTTTTATCTTAATATGTATACTTCTTGTCTCTCTGTTACATGTTGATAATGCCCTTTGGATGTGTACTTGACTTCCAGGATTATGATGCAGATCATACTAGTGGGGCCTGGGTAGTCCATGAGTGCATCCTTCAATGTTCCTAGTCGTAGGAATATCGAGTTGGGGCATCGATATACCAGAGTAGACTAGCGTATATCTTCTTGATCCATATGATCAGCGATGAATGATCCCATATCCATTGGTGTTTGACATCAGAGATGGTATACGGGTGCTCAGTGGAGACTGGGTACACTGAACGGACTCGCCGAGAACTCCTAGAAAGTATTATACCTCACGTCAGATAGCAGTTCTCTAGTGACACTGGTACAGGTTAGTCTGTCGACCCGAGATCATCATAGAATCTTATGTGTCTCCCACTGTGCTTTGATCTTCACCCTACCACGGCTCTACCGATTCGTGCAAACAGGTGGTTTTTGGGTACAGTCCCGAGTCACATGGAGGCAATGAGCGATAGGAGGGGATTCGACTCTCCGGTATTGGGGGTTGATGTTGCGTTATGCTCAATTAGCAATAACTACAAATCCCTGGCCAGGGTAGATGAGATTTACTGATAGGTGTTATCGGTAGTTTCTCTCCCATTATGGACCTTACATCGGCATGACTTATCAAGTTACTGAGGTCTGACGTTTACCACCCTCAAACTAGATATGCGACATATCAGATGAGAAGACCAGACTGTACGGTAAGTGTTACTGATTGGATTCGCAGGAGTATGACCAGGCTTGCTTGTTGATCTTCTGATCGCCCAATACCAAGGTGGCCGTTACGTTTAGCAGACCTCTTGCGGCTTATGGGTGTTTGATATGATCATTACCTACTGCCGGCGTATTGACGAGTCTTTAGAGTCCTACACAGAGGTTTCCTAGCTCAACCGAAACGATGTAGGAGCACATATGAGATATGTGCGGGACCAAGATTAATACGCGTATGTGATACCGTATTCTATTCTCGTGATTTGTATCATCGGTCGGTTATATGAGGTAAAGCCGGGTTATCGAATCAAGAGTTGATTCGATAAATTGATACACTAGATATTAGTCAGTTATATGACCGGATCAGTAAATCAAGTGTTGATTTAATGATTTTATTTATAATTATATATATTTGATATATTACTTTACATTAACTAGTATTGGCTCACTTAACATTGTTTCTCTCACTTGATGTGCACATAGTTTATATGAGATATATGTTTGTGTACATGATTGTATCATGCATGATATTACTGGCAAACTTAGGTATGTGTATGACTTACACCATGATACCAATAATGATGGGTTTTAATTATCTTAGTAAATCAAAATGAGGTGGAAATTGGTCATGGCTTGAAGCTTCATGAAGCTTTTGGATAACCATTGACCAAGTCCACTTGATTTGTTTTACTTGAGATATTTTAAACCTAACCATTATTATTAAACAATGGTTATGTCTCTACAATGGTTAGTGCATGACACTAACTCATCCATGGTTGCTATTCTCACCTCATTAGTTTTTTATTCTCATCTTCATCTTCTTCTTCATTTCATGAGAAAAAGCTTACTAGCTTTTTTACAAGTGAGAAAATAATTTGAGAAAATTAAATCTAAAGTGTGCCCACTTCCTACTTCATCATCCTATACTACTTGCCATTTAGTTTAGGGTGTTCTCTTCACAAAGTTCATTACCTAGTGAAGGGTTAGCTTGAATTTGAGTCTATTCGACGTTGATCATCTTCGGCCTCGAAGACTACGAGCAAGCTTGTTCATTCCTCCGAGGGAACCCATACTGGAGTTCAGGAGATCGATGGTCGCAGTGAAGGGATGTCAACACGGAGCTTTAGAAGTGAAGGACCGGTCTACAAAGTTTGTATTCCTCAATCACTTTCTATGTAAAGTTGTTTACATTTTAGCTTAGCTCCTAAAACTCTAGTTAGATCCTAGGTGAGGTTGTTTGGCACACTAGAAATTTTAAAATATGGCATGTTAGATTCCTTGTGAAACAATGCGGTCGTGCCAAATAACCCTACAGTGGTATCAGAGCCTTGCTAGAGTATTAGGAGTTGTCTAGGCAAAGTTAGAAGTTTGAACGAACTCCGAAAACCCGTTATAGCCCACTTTCTGTAAATTTTTCAAAATGTTGGAATTTTTCATATTAAAAATAGTCAAAAAATCATGCAGCTAATTCTATGGACCCTCTTGAAGAACGAGTCCCTAACTCGCTTTAGTGACCGTGGAACTGCGGCCAAAACATGGTTTTGGCGGCGGTTCCGCGGCGCCACTAAGGAAGCAAGGAACGACCCTTCAACGGTTGGTCCATTGGTACTAGGGCATGCTTCTGGGTATTTTTGATACTGCTCAAGAGTTGAGTTTTCTGGGAAATTTTAGGAATTTATTGATTCAATCGAAAAGTTTAACGTTGTCTAGCTTTCTGTAATATGATACAATACTTGGAATCAACAATATTTGAATTTTATAAATCTAGCAATTAAGTCTCATTTGATCGGTTGCCACGGGATTTTGATGTGATCAAAAGTCCGTCGCAATCACGTTGTGTATGCGGATACTCGCCGGGTAACATTACTAGATAGCCACATCCCATAACCCCGACTAAGTGACTGTAGGAGAACTCCGTTGCCAAACGCATCCATCCGGGTGCTCGGGAGAGGGATTACAACCTTTGTAGTCCATTCTTTCGCTTCATAAGCTCCGAGTAGTAGTTTCTTTGCCACGATCCATGATCTCTCGAAATCAAGAGAGGCTCCACAAGTCGAATGATCCATTCTTGCTTAAAGTCTTCCTTTTCGATGATGATCTACCTTGAAGAATCTCATAATCAAGATTTTACTTCTCTAATCATGTATTAGGGAAGTGAACTCCCTAATCTAAGTGGCTAGAATAGATGAGCATGTTGAAGTAGGAATTTCTCACTCTTTTGTTTTCATTTTCTCACTTTAAATCATCACAAGTCAAAAAGCTAGAAAGCTTTTTTCAAAGAGGAAGAAGAAGAAGAAATCTATTTGTGATGAATAATAAATTAATTGTGATGGTTACAAATCAACCATGGGTTAAGAATGATGGCTTAATGCTTATAGAGAATTAACTAGGGTAAAGGGTTTGGTTTGGGTTAAGAAATATCTATACAAAATATCATAACAAAATATCTAAGCTTAAAACAAAATAAAGCTTTTAGAAGTTTCAAGAAAAAGCTAACCCAAATCAAATCCTAACATGTTTAATCTCCTCAAATCATGTTGCATTTGTAATCATAACTTGTTACAATATTATATATCACATATATAATATATTTTGCAACAAAATAAAATAATACAATTAATATATATCGCATATATATCAATGTATTATCCGGTGAGAAAATGAATCAATAAAGCGAGTTTATATTAGTTAGCGTAATGTAATATATCACATATATAATTATACATTAAATTATCGAATCAACACTTGATCCGACAATCTGGCTATATTGCATATAACCGACTAATATAACATGTACCAATTCATCGAATCAACACTTGATCCGATGACCCGACTATATCACATATACCCTACCGATATCTCATATCGCGAGAATAGAATACAGTATCACATACTCGTATTATTCTCGGTCCCGCACATATCACATATGTGCTCCTACTCCGTTTTGCCTGAGCCAGGAAACCTCTGTGTAGGACTCTAAAGAATCGTCAATACGCCGGCAGTAGGTGATGATCATATCAAAAACCCATAAGCTGCAAGTGGTCAGCTAAACGTAACAGCTACCCAGGTATTGAGCAATCAGAAGATCAACAAGCAAGCATGTACATTCTCCTGCGAATCCAATCAGCAACACTCCCGTACAGTCCGGTCTCTTCGTCTGATATGTCGCATATCCAGTCTAGGGGTGGTAAACGTCAGACCCCAGTAATCGATAAGTCATGTCGATATGATGACCATAATAGTTCGAGAAACTATTGATAACACTTACCAGTAAATCTCAGCAACCCTGGCCAGGGATTTCTAGTTATAGCCAATCGAACACAGCGCAGCATCAACTCCCTATACCGAGAGAGACGAAACCCTTTTTATCGCTCATTGCCTCCATGTGATTCAGGACTGTACCCAAAAGCCACCGTTTTGCACGCCCTCTTGGACGTGGTGTGATGGAAATCAAAGCACTATGAGAATCACACAAGACTCTATGACGATCTTGGGTCTACAGACTAACCTGTACCAGTGTCACCAGAGAACTGCCATCTGATGTGAGGTATAATACCATCTGGGAGTTCTCGGCGAGTTCGTCCAGTGTACCCAGTCTCCACCGAGCACCTGTTGGAGATAGTGCCCTCAGAGTCAATTATTGGGTCACAGGCACGTGATTGCAATGATTGAGGGGAGGACCTATCCCGGTAGGACAGGCTTACTCGAGATGATAGTATGCTATCTGGTTTATCTTTATCATCGTGTACTGCTTTAGGTGACCTTTCGAGTCGCTATTACACGTTGATAAAGCCCCTTGGATTCTTGCTTGACCACCAGCAGTATGAGGGCGATCATATAAGTGGGAGCTGGGGGTCTACAAGCACATCCTTAAAAGGTCCCTAGTCGTGGGAGATTCGAGACAGGGCATCGTTTCTCCAGAGTAGACTAGTGTATACAGTCGAGACCCCGACGAGGGGCGGTGGCCGGTCTCACAAGCCACTGGTGTCAGTTGATTCACCTAAGATGTATACAGGTGCTCATTGGGTTATGAGTACACCGGACAGGACTCGCCGGGAACCTGCTAGTTGGGATATACCAGACGTCAGATAGCAGTTCCCAGGTGACATGTGTACAGGTTAGTTCATCGACCTGGGATCGTCATTTGTCTCGTGTGAGTTCCCACTGTACTTTGATTACTACCCTACCACGGCTCAAAGGAGTCGTGCAAACAGGTTTTAGTTGGGTACAGTCCCGAGCCACATGGAGGCAGTGAGCGGATCTGCAGGGGTTCGTCTCTCCCGGTATTGGGGGTGAGGTCGTGCTGTGTCTAGGAGAGCCAGAACATGAAAAGTCCTTGGCCAAGGCAGGAGATTTGCTGGTAGGTATTCCAGTAGTATCTCAGGGTGTTCTGGGCTACACTCCGACACGACTTGTACCGCTTTTGGGGGTCTGACTTTTACCAACCCCCTAGGCCCGCCATGCGATGCTCATAGACGAACGGACCGGACTGTACGGATATTGTCACTGACAGGCTCAGTAGGGTGTCAGGATGAGTTCGCTCATCGACGTCCCTTTTGGTCAATAGCTGGTGGCCCGTCATGTATGGCTAATACCTCTGACGTGCTGGTGGTTAAATCCACAGCCATAGTATTGACGAGTCTTTAGAGTCCACCACACAGACAGTTACTCAAGTTTCGGGCGAAACGCTGTAGAGGCCGTATGGAGATATGGCAGGGTTCGATCAGATACGTGCGGTACTGCACGGATTATGATCGGACGGTTTTTACTAGCCGGCTTTGGCTTAAGCCGGATACTAGTATTAGATAGTGTAGTTTTGTCTCTTTGCATTTGTGTTCAGTGCGAATACAAATGCGGGCATGTATTTGCAGTAGCGGGGTTTTCCTGTAATTTATTACGGGATCGGTTTTATGAAGTTGCCAGTTTGCATTCCGTTCCGGCCGGTTTTCCTTCATTCCTTCTCGGCCGGACTTTTGGTGGAGGGGGTTATTTGCAATTTGCAAATAACTCTTTTGTGGAGGGTTTTCTTGCACTTGTGGATTTTGATGAGACTAGCATCATGAGATTCCTTTTCTTTCTCTTCTTATGCATTAATGAGAAAAGGGGTTGATTTGTTTTTGATTGGATTTGGATGTGAGATAAATTGATCTTATCTACACATATTGTTATGCTATTCTATTTTTCTCTCTCCAATCTTATTTTTTTTTTGTGAGGGGCCGGCCACTAGAGAGAGAGGGAGAATGAGGGTTTCATTTTAGATGAGGAAATTGTTTCATCTCATTTTATTCATGCTAGAAATTCCTCACATCACAAAAGGGTTAAAAAGTTCATTCTTTTTCTTCCATCCATCCATGGCAACTTCATGAAACCCCAAGGAGACATAGCTTCTACACTATTTCTATAGCAAGCCTTGGACGCGTCGGCTAGCCAACTTCGCGCCCGAGTTGCCTCGGTCAAGAGGCGGGAGCCCGTAAAAGATTCCGGCTACGTGGTGCCCTTTCCGACGAGCGAGGAGGTGACGGAGATTCCGCGGGAGATCGGAGCGGAGACGAAGACCGAAGGACACGGATCGCTTGGTATAGCTTCTCTACTCTTTTCTTTTTGCTAGCTAGCTAGGTTAATGGCCCGATCCGGGTGAAAAGTCCGCGGCGGTGCCGTTTTGCAAAGTTCGCAAAGTTTTTGTTTTCCGCGTTTCCGGCGTCGGGTCGACGGCCGGGGCGCCCCCGCGGGCTTACATTGGTATCAGAGCCAAGCCATTAACCCTCCCTAGCTTGCTCTAGCGCGTTTAGAACTCGATCGAACAAAAACCCGAAAACCGTATTTTTGTGTACATGTGTTCTCTGTTAAAATTTTTTGAGCTCCTAAAATTTTTCTGGTGATTGCAGAGACATGTACAACAAATTATAAGAATTCTGGGAAAATACGATCCACTGATTCCTCACTTCGACCGCGGAAGCGCGGCCAAACCCCTGGTTTGGCCGCGCTTGCGCGGCGGAAAAGAGGAATCGTGGCACCATATTTTCCCAGTAAGCTTATTTGTTGAAAATAGGGCATTTGGGACATTTTCTTTGGGCCCAGATTTTCTGTAAGTGCTACAGTACTGTGTGGGGCCCACTTTGATAAATTTGTTCGATCGGATATTTTAAACATGCTAGTTCACAGTTTTTACATTATATCTGCGACCGTGAATGTCACTTGATCGGTAAATCCCGTCTAACTGCTATAGCCCGGTTAGACGGATTTGCGAACGTGACTTTCACGTTGATGTTCTGTGATTGTACTGTGTTGTTGCGGATCGGTCGTGGGGGATAGCCTGGTTGCAGTGGTAGTACAGTTCTGTTTTATATGTACATTTGATATTGCGGGGCGAGCGTCCGACATGTGGACTGCCGTCACTGCCTGTTTGTATTATTCTTTTGGGGCACGACCTGGTTGCGGTCGATGTACCCGTTGTATGTATATTTTACTTTCTGTACTAGGATTACCCCGCGGAGGGGTGCACGGATAGCCGGATTCTGGAGGGCAACAAGCCCGCATCTCATGGCATTGAGACGGAGGGGGCTTCACTCTAGGATTGGCGGGCTATTCGCCGCACTCGTAGGGGGTATAGGGTTGACCCAGGAGGGGTGCCCAAGTTACCGGATTCCGTGAAGTGCTGGGTGGTCCATTCACGTTGCTGAAGGGGGCTACCTCGCTTCAGGTTTTGGCGGGTAACTTGCCGCGCCCGTAGGGGTCTAGGATTTTCATTGCACAGGCTATCCACACGACCAGGGGAACGTCGGGTTTCAGCAGCGGCTCTGTGAAACCCGGGGATCCCAGATATCTGTATTGATCTGTGTTGTTATACATTTCTGTGTTGTTTTTATCACGCCTTGAGCGAAAACTATATATTGGTATATATATTAGTAGATGTTGTATATGTTTTTCATCCGCGCTAGTCCAGTCCCCGCTCTGTCGTTAGTTAGCTAACCTAACGAGTGATGACGGGACCCAGTGGCGAATGCGGATGGCATATACGTACGTCAATATATTTTCGTTCTTTGTGGTGTGATCAATTGATGGGACTGCGTTGATTCGGATCAATGCAAGATAAACAAACCTATTCTGATGTTGTTGGAACACTTTTCAAAAAGCTGTTATTGCAAGGACGTTCACTTTTGTTTTGCACAGTGGTATTCAGTTGGAATATCCTGCTCCTCAGTCGACGAGGCAAGGGCCGAGATCCCTTCACCGGGAGTGACCCCTTGGACAAAAGTTTGCGTCAGGGCAGTAACTTCACTATAGCCGTTTACTTTTGCTTTGCATCGTGGTATTCAGTTGGAATATCCTGCACCTCATTCTACGGGGAAAGAGCCGAGATCCCTTCACCGGGAGTGACCTCTTTAGCAAAGGTTTTCGTCACTATATTTTTTAAAAGCTATCAGTTCCTTCAACGATATCAAGTTCATTACGTTAAAGGTTTTCGCCAGAAACCATTCGTAGCCCTCCGTCGTTTCAGACGGGTAGCACGTAGTATTCATGCTATGTTTGTTGACCTTCGTCAAGGCATAGTGTATGGTAGCTGCTTGTTACCTTTCTGTTGCATAGATAGATACGTTGGTTTGGGACAGTCGTACAGCCTTGTTGACCTTCGTCAAGGGCTTGTACGGGTGGGTTCAAATTAACCTGGACAATGACGGGTGGAACTTGACATGTGACTTATGATTTGTTGACCTTCGTCAAGGTCATAAGAGCATGGGGTAAAAATCCACATCGGGAGTTTCAAAAGAACTGAAACTTGCCAGATATGCGCATACCTTCTGGAGTGTGACAGCGTGAGCGGATTCCGTCACGTTATCATGCGATGAGAGTTGGATCCCGATTCCCACTGATGAGTTGGTTTACTCCTCGGGTTATCCCGGCTAATTCTTCTTTCAGGTTTGGAGAAGAATTTGACGTTACAGTGGGAGGTTTCCAGATTAGATAAAGTGATAACCATTCTGATCTAGGTTAGAGTGCACGCTGAGTGTTTCTTTTCTCTCTCTCTGGCAGCGACCATTGACCCGACCCTAGACTATGACTCAGTGACCAAGTTGACCGAACCTTCTTAACACTGGCTTTTGGATTGTCAGAGTTGCAGACCTCTTTGCCACTCCTACTTTTACTCTTTTCTCCGGGACACCCCGTATTACTACGAACGTCCACTTCCATTGGACAAAACCATCGTATGGTTATATACGAACTCGAAGGACTTCAAGGATGGTTTCCGGTTCTGGAGAAAACGAATAGGACTATTCAGTTGTCTTTACCTTTTACCTTCTCTCAGGTTGCGAGTACTCCTTGGTTTAGGAGATAGTACACCTATTATGCAAATTGGATAGTCTTCTTCCAAACCTTAGGCTGGTGCCGAACGGTAGGGAATGAAGAAAGCCAATTAGCCTAAACGGTGTACAGAAGGTATTAAGTTCAGACAAAGCAAGGGATTAGTAAGAGGGCAAAGTAAATTGCGACTGCTATTCACGACCAAACCATGTACTTCTTTGTCAATCCTAAATCACCTATGAATTAAGTACATTCGGTTGTCTTTTATCCTCACCTTCTCTCGCATTGCGAGTGCTCCTCGGATTAGGACAGTACACCCATTATGCTTTTTGGTTAGTCTTCTTCCAAACCATAGGCTGGTGCCGAACGGTAGGGAAGGAAGAAAACCATTTGGCCTAAAGGGGTGTACAGAAGGTAATGACTAAAGACATATAAAGGGATTTGGAGAGGTGGCAAAGAATTATACGGTTATAGTTGTGAATCTGGATAATGGAAGAGGCATTACTAAGAATACCAGGATACCCCATCGAAACATTTCAATGTTTCAGTTCCACTGTGTACTGTTAAAAGAAAACTGATTTCCCGATTAGACACTTACTCCAGGGTATGTATTTACCAGGTTGGATTCTCACATCTGTATGGTTTTACAGATGATGAGTGGGAGTAAGTTATTGGGAATTAGGTGACCATCCTCATTATATCGGGATTCGTTGGAATTGGTGATATTTGAGGAAGCCACCTGGGTTGTTTGCCGGTCGGCAAATATTTGGTTTTGAATATCCACTGTTATGCACCAATTCCAAATTGATATATCTGTACGTCTATTTTCATAGAGTGAGATATACCTTTCTGAAATTATGTCTATGACATTTACCTATATCAGTGGATGGTTAGGTAAGGAGCATTAAACAGCGGTGTAATTCTTCTTAACCATAAGTACAGTTTTCGACCTACGACACACAGTGAATGAGTTATCAGACTCAGGGGACTTATACAGAGTATTGTATATTGTCCAGTGTCCATTAGGACAGAGGGGTTGGTCCTCATACTATATTCTGTTTACTTTTAACTTCTCTAGTTCTTAGACATGTGTTTCGTAGAAACACAGGGTCTAAGTTTTGAGGAGTTATAGGTATAAGAGTAAAGCAGAGAACCAGGTGTTGCAAGTATCGGGATTCTTCAAGGAGATCGAAGATGTAGATACTTGTGAATAGTATTCAGTTGATAGTAATGATTAAGAGAACTAGCTTCTCTTTCAGGTTACTCATAATTGGAAGCATTCCTAAGTTGAGTAATGCTGATCGGCCTCCTTCCATTTAGTTGACATGCACTGGAGACAGCTGCATGATTTGAATCTGGTTCAATTAAATCAGTGCCTCTGTTTCTTGGATATAGAACAGTTCATATCTTGACATTGTTAAGATACGGGGAGTTGTCCGGCTTATGCTTAAAACCAGACTCTGGACAACTCAAGGCACGTTTCAGTAGTGGCTGTTTGTGGGTTGACCCGGGCTATGACGAGGGTTGATTTTCTACCATCTGGAAGATCAATAGAGATATTGTTCTTGACTCGCCACAGTTTTATCAAAAATGGATTTTTTCAGAAAACAGTAGTGGGAGTATGGTAGAACTGGAAGTGATTCCAGAACCACAAACGATTACTGAAGATTTCATAAGAACCTAAAGATTCAATCTGGTTTGACATTCCATTGGCCACTCCGCAGATATGGTGGGTAACCTCAGGCACTCGAGAGGTACTTCGGTATGCTCAAGGACGGTGGCAGAGAGGTTCTTGTTTACCCAGACTTGCCATTGCTGTTGTTCCAGGCTGCGAGACCCGGCGGGAGGATGAGTATAGCGTCGTTCTAAACTTGCTTTAGAAGCGTACGTGTATATGACTCTGCCAGAGGGTTGTCGTAGTCAGTGGGAGCAGCGGAAGCATTGGTGGATATCAGGCTTATGTCTATTTATAGACTAGAGCAGATATAGCGGAGATAGATCATCTATTTCTGATGTGACAGTCATAGGTTTGACTTCATCAGAATAGGGGATGGATCTGTTGAGAAGGTAGTAGGGTGTGATGTCCTGGTATTTGATGACATACACAGAGTAGGAAGTGATATCCCTATACTACGATCGGTTATACTTTGGTCGTCACACAGTAGTTTCTCCACATAGGACTTGGATATTATATCAGACATTCTGGTTACTAGATCTATGGTTTTAGATCTAGATTTGGGTGGTTTCCCAATCTGGGTACTTTGACCGCATTCTATGAGTATTTAGAATGGACGACTCCTGGCACGGTAGTGTACCTGCAGGTAATGGAGTCACCCTCTCTAAAGGTGTCTTACAGACTAAAAAGGAGAGGGACACGAATGATTGACAGATCACTTGCTTAGGCAACTGAGTCAATCATGAGATGTCAAGTACCACACCAGATGTTGTTCTTGCAGTAGGTGCAATAAGTTGATATTAATCCAATCCTGGAGAAACAGTCGGAAGCAGTTTAAGAACATAAGTTGATGTTCTAGGGATTTGATAACAGCATTCTCCTTTAGGAGACCGTTATCATTCCAGGCTTCCAAGGTGACCTGGATGGCAGAGTGGCTGTCAGAGTTATAGTTTTCCCTCTAACGAGGGGCAGTATTTTGGACAGGTGGTCCAGGTGGAAACTGAGGGAAGGCATGGCGCAGGACACTGATTAAGTTCAGTTGTCGATACAGTCTAAGAAGTTTGGATTTGGAGTTCACTTATGAGCCAGGTCCCATCAGACATCCAGACATTCTAAGACAGGTATTGCTCATTTCGGGAGATAGCTTTCTCCGCGAACATGGGATATAGAGAGACATAGAAAGAAACATCTAAGCGGATCCACTCACTGAGGCTATTCCTCGAACGCAATAGTTTCGCAAACGAGCTTTGTGAGACTGACTAGTAGAGGAGATGGGTGTTCGGTATCACACGGGCTATGAGTATGCGACATCGCAATAATTAGCCTTGAGTGCAAGTGGGAGATTGTTGGAGATAGTGCCCTCAGAGTCAATTATTGGGTCACAGGCACGTGATTGCAATGATTGAGGGGAGGACCTATCCCGGTAGGACAGGCTTACTCGAGATGATAGTATGCTATCTGGTTTATCTTTATCATCGTGTACTGCTTTAGGTGACCTTTCGAGTCGCTATTACACATTGATAAAGCCCCTTGGATTCTTGCTTGACCACCAGCAGTATGAGGGCGATCATATAAGTGGGAGCTGGGGGTCTACAAGCACATCCTTAAAAGGTCCCTAGTCGTGGGAGATTCGAGACAGGGCATCGTTTCTCCAGAGTAGACTAGTGTATACAGTCGAGACCCCGACGAGGGGCGGTGGCCGGTCTCACAAGCCACTGGTGTCAGTTGATTCACCTAAGATGTATACAGGTGCTCATTGGGTTATGAGTACACCGGACAGGACTCGCCGGGAACCTGCTAGTTGGGATATACCAGACGTCAGATAGCAGTTCCCAGGTGACATGTGTACAGGTTAGTTCATCGACCTGGGATCGTCATTTGTCTCGTGTGAGTTCCCACTGTACTTTGATTACTACCCTACCACGGCTCAAAGGAGTCGTGCAAACAGGTTTTAGTTGGGTACAGTCCCGAGCCACATGGAGGCAGTGAGCGGATCTGCAGGGGTTCGTCTCTCCCGGTATTGGGGGTGAGGTCGTGCTGTGTCTAGGAGAGCCAGAACATGAAAAGTCCTTGGCCAAGGCAGGAGATTTGCTAGTAGGTATTCCAGTAGTATCTCAGGGTGTTCTGGGCTACACTCCGACACGACTTGTACCGCTTTTGGGGGTCTGACTTTTACCAACCCCCTAGGCCCGCCATGCGATGCTCATAGACGAACGGACCGGACTGTACGGATATTGTCACTGACAGGCTCAGTAGGGTGTCAGGATGAGTTCGCTCATCGACGTCCCTTTTGGTCAATAGCTGGTGGCCCGTCATGTATGGCTAATACCTCTGACGTGCTGGTGGTTAAATCCACAGCCATAGTATTGACGAGTCTTTAGAGTCCACCACACAGACAGTTACTCAAGTTTCGGGCGAAACGCTGTAGAGGCCGTATGGAGATATGGCAGGGTTCGATCAGATACGTGCGGTACTGCACGGATTATGATCGGACGGTTTTTACTAGCCGGCTTTGGCTTAAGCCGGATACTAGTATTAGATAGTGTAGTTTTGTCTCTTTGCATTTGTGTTCAGTGCGAATACAAATGCGGGCATGTATTTGCAGTAGCGGGGTTTTCCTGTAATTTATTACGGGATCGGTTTTATGAAGTTGCCAGTTTGCATTCCGTTCCGGCCGGTTTTCCTTCATTCCTTCTCGGCCGGACTTTTGGTGGAGGGGGTTATTTGCAATTTGCAAATAACTCTTTTGTGGAGGGTTTTCTTGCACTTGTGGATTTTGATGAGACTAGCATCATGAGATTCCTTTTCTTTCTCTTCTTATGCATTAATGAGAAAAGGGGTTGATTTGTTTTTGATTGGATTTGGATGTGAGATAAATTGATCTTATCTACACATATTGTTATGCTATTCTATTTTTCTCTCTCCAATCTTATTTTTTTTTTGTGAGGGGCCGGCCACTAGAGAGAGAGGGAGAATGAGGGTTTCATTTTAGATGAGGAAATTGTTTCATCTCATTTTATTCATGCTAGAAATTCCTCACATCACAAAAGGGTTAAAAAGTTCATTCTTTTTCTTCCATCCATCCATGGCAACTTCATGAAACCCCAAGGAGACATAGCTTCTACACTATTTCTATAGCAAGCCTTGGACGCGTCGGCTAGCCAACTTCGCGCCCGAGTTGCCTCGGTCAAGAGGCGGGAGCCCGTAAAAGATTCCGGCTACGTGGTGCCCTTTCCGACGAGCGAGGAGGTGACGGAGATTCCGCGGGAGATCGGAGCGGAGACGAAGACCGAAGGACACGGATCGCTTGGTATAGCTTCTCTACTCTTTTCTTTTTGCTAGCTAGCTAGGTTAATGGCCCGATCCGGGTGAAAAGTCCGCGGCGGTGCCGTTTTGCAAAGTTCGCAAAGTTTTTGTTTTCCGCGTTTCCGGCGTCGGGTCGACGGCCGGGGCGCCCCCGCGGGCTTACAGCACCCGTATACTATCTCTGATGTCAAACATCAATGGATATGGGATCATCCATAGCCCATCTACATGGGTCAAGAGGCATACGCTAGTCTACCCTAGTATATCGATGCCCTGTCTCGATACACCTACGACTAGAAACATTTGAAGGATGTACTTAGCGACTACACTGTCCCTACTAGTATGATCTGCATCAAAGTCCTGGTAGTCAAGTACTCATTGTAGGGTTGCTAGGCACACGCACAAGGGTCTACGAGGCATCAACCATGCCCGATTAAAATTTTAGCCGTGCCGAACAACCCGAAGCCGGATCCTTAAACTAGGGTTTAGGCAAAAACAAGCATGTTAAACTCTTTAACACTAAGTGAGAGGGATTACAACCTTTGTAGATCCGGTCCTTCACTTCTTAAGCTCCGTGTTGAGGTCTCTTCGCTGCGATCATCGTGTTCCGGACTCTCGAGAGGCTTCACGAATGATGCAACCTTGCTTTCGATCTTCGATAACATAGATGATCTACCTTGAAGTTTCGTTAACACAAGCTATCACTCATGAAATGATGTGAACACCCTCATCTAAATGGCAAGGATAGATGAGGATGATGAAGTAGGATTTTTGCTCTCATTTATAATCTTTTTCTCACTCACTTTCATCACAAAAGCAAAACTAGAAAACTTTTTCAAGAATGAACTCAAGGAAGAAGAAGAACAGAATCCTTTTGTGATGAATAATGAATGGATTAATATGATGAATAATGCAACCATGGTTAACCAAACCATTGTCGAGAATTAACCAAGGGGTAGGGTTTGGGTTGGGTTAAGTATGAGTCATAGATAAAAATCAACACAAATATCTTTATCATGACAAAAGAAAAGCCTCTAGAATAAACTAGAAGTCTTAACCCTAATCCAAACCCTAATCATGTTTGAACTCCACTAAACATGTTGCATTAGTTATCATATCATGTTACAATATTATATATCACATATATAATATTTATCGTAACAAAATAAAATAATACATTTAACATATATCGCATGTATATCAATGTATTACCCGAGTGAGAAAAAGAATCTTTTAGTGAGCAAATATTAGTTAATGTAATTTAATATATCATATATATTATTATACATTAAATTATCGAATCAACACTTGATCCGATAATCCAGCTATATCGCATATAACCGACTAATATTTATCCGTACCGATTCATCGAATCAATACTTGATCTGATGACCCGGCTCATATCAAATATCGCGAGAATAGAATACGGTATCTCATATCGTATTATCCTCGGTCCCGGACATATCACATATGTGCCCCTACTCCGTTTTGCCTGAGCCAAGATACCTCTGTGTAGGACTCTAAAGAATCGTCAATACGCCGACAGTAGGTGATGATCATATCAAACACCCACAAGCTGCAAGCGGTCAGCTAAACTTAATAGCCACCCAGGTATTGAGCGCTCAGAAGATCAACAAGCAATCCTGTACATTCTCCCGTGAATCCAATCAGTAACACTCCCGTACAGTCCGGTCTCGTCGTCTGATATGTCGCATATCTCGCCTAGGGGTGGTAAACGTCAGACCCCAGTAGCTCGATAAGTCGTGTCGATATGAGGTCTATAACAGTTCAAGAAACTACTGATAACACTTACCAGTAGATCTCAGCAACCCTGGCCAGGGATTTCCGGTTATAGCCAATCGAACACAGCACAACATCAACTCCCTATACCGGGAGAGATGAATCCCCTCCTGTCGCTCATTGCCTCCATGTGATTCGGGACTGTACCCAAAAAGCCACCTTTTTACACGGCCTCTTGGACGTGGTATGATGGAAATCAAAGCACAGTGGGAATCACACAAGACTCTATGACGATCTCGGGTCAACAGACTACTCTGTACCCGTGTCACGGGAGAACTGCCATCTGACGTAAGGTATTGTAACACCTTAGAATTTGTTTTGTAGCTAATTATATTTTTATACATGGTTTTTACTAAAAAGTTTACCAATTTGGTTTTTAAATATTTTATCCTATTTATTGAGTATTTTATTAGATTTTTCCCAGGTTTGCACACACTTGTGCATGATAACTAGGGTTGTTTTTGGGGTTTAACCATGATTAGCAACATGGTGAACTAACCATTCCTTAATCTTGTTTAATATTTTATTAGGTGCTTTTGGGTTTTTATTTGTATATGGTTGTTTTTTTAAAATAAAATGGATTTAAATGGGGTTTTAAATTTAAAAATGATTGTTCTTGGGTTGACTTGGTGAGAGAGAGAGAGAGTGAGAATGGAGCATGATGGCTTTTGCCATGCTTCATTAAATGAAGAGAGAGAGAAGGGGGTTGACTTGTTTGTGTTCTCTCATTCTCTCACTCTCATTCTCTCACTCTCATTCTTTCTCACAACTCACACACACACACCCTCAGCAGAGCAGCAACAACAGCAGCTCAACAACAACAACAACAACTGAGGCACCAGCAGCAGACAGCCACAGCAACAACAATATTAGCAGCTTCAGCAGCAGAGGAAGCAACACCAGCACCAGCTCCAGCTTCTTGAGAGGATCAGCAGCTAGTGGCACCAGCACCAGCTCGCAACAGTAGCACCATCAGCAACACCAACAACAGCACCATCAGCAGCATCAGCATCAGCATCAGCACTGGCAGCATCAGCAGCAGCTTCATTTACAGCAGCAGCAACTTGCATCCCCTGCATCACCAGCAGCTGTAGCAACTCAGTTCTTCCTCTTCACCTGCTTCTTAGGGTTCTCTAGGGTATATTTTCTGAACCCATCTCTCTTTTTCTTAGCTTGTGTGCTAATTAGTGTCGGTTTGTGTTAAATAGTGGGTTTAGTGCTAGATTATGGTGTTTTATGTAGAATTTTGGTTAAGTCTTGATTGTGTTTGTTAACCTAGCTCATTCTAGTGTTGTTAGGTCACCTCAACTGAGATTCAACCCAGGTTTCACAAAAATACCATAGGGTTTGTGTGTTGTGCAAAATTGGTGTTTTTAAGTGATATTTATGACATTCTGTGATCTGCTATTGACCCAGACACTTCAGGATAAAATTGAGAAGACTGGAGCATGTACACTAGGTATAGAACACACCACATGAACACGAGCTACCGATTCCCAACCCCGGCCGCCAATTTAATCCATATGGCCGCAATTTGCGGCCAGGAATAGGAGTTAGGTGTTGGGTTTTTGTGTAGGACTCTCTTCTGTGTTGTATAGTATTTTGGCATGTCTAGTTTTGTAATATTTGACCTGCAGGAAAATCTGGGCCAATATATCGTTTTGCATGTCCGTGGTGTTTGCGCGATACGCGCGATACGTGAGAGGGTTCTGTGATCCAGCATATCGCGGCGTGTCGCGATGGTTTTAGACTTGTACACACACGTTCCAGCATATCGTGCACACGCGCGTTTAGTTCGCGACGCGAGTTTCTCGTTTGGGTTCGATATCGCGTTTTGCGAGATATTTGGCTTATATTTTATTTCCATGTCTTATTTGCAGGTTTGCAGGCGGGGACTACGGGCACTGCTACAGGGAGGAACAGATGGTAGGATTCACCAAGCGTGGAGCGTAGGTGAGTAGATTTAACATCTACAGGGGAATCGCCCGCATGGCGTTATGCGTCTGGGCTAGGATTCTAATATTTGTCGCATATTCTACGTCATTGTTAGAATTGCGCTTTTACTTTATTTCCTTGATATAGCTGTACTGTGACTAGCAGCCGTAGGACACTGCACACATTATTGACGGTTCATGTTGCACGAGCATGGATTGTATGCTACACACACACCGTCAATAATTTCCATGCCACACACCAACCATTATAGATACCATTGCTTATCACACATGACATCTAGTTTATCGGTATACCTACAGTGTATCATACCTTTAGGGATAGGTACATATACACCTAACGATACAGCTACAGGTATACCCTGCTCATATTTTACTTATACCCAGTGGGGTATACCATATCATTTGCTTATAGGTAGACACCTATACTTAGCTGTACCTTTTTGATTTCGTATACATCTGGTTTCAGCTACATATTTTCATTCATATGCTTGCATTTCGGATATATCGCACATATTATTCCTGGATTTGCGCATTTATTTATTTGGATTTTACATGGTGTTTTCGGGATTTGGGAACCGTGGGAGTTCATGAAATTATGCATACATTGAAAAACCCGGTTTCCTTGATATGATATTTGCGCGTCCACCATGAGTTTTATCGGTGCTGATTATATACTCCATACGAGGTGGGGTTGCCGTATGAGAGTACATGGTGGGGCCCGGTATGGTTCCCCTCGGCAAGAAGATCGATGGATTTTGCCGATTGAGCCTGGAGGTGGGCGAGTACCTACCGGTGACAGTACCCATGACTCGGTGGGGGATCACGGAGACACCGCTGGGAGTCATGTACGTATGCATACGTCGAAAGGCGAGGGTCAGAGCTAGGCACTCGTGCTTTCGGGATAGCGTATAATACGTGATCAGGATTTCTGTGTCGATGCTTGGCACATTGTTTTCATGATATTTCTTTTAATACCTTTGTATATATAACAGGGGATTTAGCCGTTGTTATATATACCCTTACACCAATATTAGTGGAATGGGACGCTAATATATGTGTATTGCCTCCATCATATCTTACTTCTGCAAATATATATTTAGGATGCTAGAAATTATATTGAGATTCTACTTGGGATATAGGTGACTCATTGAGATTGGATACTGGGTATGAAAGAGATTGATGATTTGTACATTCGGGATATAGGAGATCTATTCGATATTGTACATTGAGGAGATGTGAGACTTATATGATATGAGAGCCCAACTTGGGGGCTGATTTGAGGATTTAGGATTTGAGTGTCTTGATGGATTGTGATCCGGCCACGATGTCAGGTTTCCGTGGAAATGACATATTCCACCCCATACCTCACACTTATCTATTCTTTGCACAAATTCATATATTGGTAGTACCTGTTAGTGTACCCTTATGATAGTTGCATATTTGCTTTCTCATATCCCTATTGCATACTATTATCATGTCATCATTGCTTCATATATTGATTGTACCTGCTAGTGTACTTTCCATTATTCTGCATTCACATGACATGTTATTACTGTAATCGCATATCTTAGATTCATGTTGTACGTGCATTCATGCGATTACCTGCATATGTTATCTACTATTCACGAGTTGACAACTCAACCCCGTTGTGCCACAGGTGTTTCAGGTTGTTCCCCAGAGTAGTCGAGGCAGGCTATTCAGCTATTCCGCTATTCAGCTATCATCTTTTGCTACAGATATCGCATCGGGTCACAGTATACCATTTTGCTTAGATGGGTTAGATGATTATCTGTATTTCATATTGTACATTCGTTGTATCTTGTACTCTCCATCTACTAGTATGTTGTGGACTTAGAGACTTGGTGAGGACGTTATTGTATATTAATTGTGGATTTGTTGCCTTTTATATACAGTTTCCTTCCTATTGTCTTTATTTCTTCGCTACGGCATCGTATATTTGTATTGTATTCATCTTGGCTAGTTTTTACAAAAAGAGTGTGTTGCCAAAATTTTAAAGAAAGAAAGTAAGACTTTTAAAGAATTTGGGTTGCGATTTCAAATGTTTCAAAAACTATACTATCTTTTCCGTATTTTCTTGGTTTAGATTTCTGGGTTTTGGCTTTCTTTTACTGCGTTACGTCTTTTGCCGTTGCGTAGTATTAGGGCCGTCACGGGCCAATTTTGGGTCGTGACAAAGAATGGTATCAGAGCTGGTTCCTCAATAGTAGGTCTGTGGTTCGAGGACGAACCATTGTTCTAAGTGGGGGAGAATGTAATACCCCAGGTATTATCCGGTATACCCATTTATACCAGATAAGCATGGGGACCCACTGTAAAACAATGGGGAATCTTCGGAATACATTCCGAAAGAGGTCAGATCTGTACTATAAATGGAATGATATCTCTCTTCAATACAGAGGCGCCTTTTAAGTGAACTGGCACTACAGGAGTTTGAGAACTCCGTAGTAAAGCGTGATCGGGCCAGGGAAGTCCTGGGATGGGTGACCTCCTGGGAAGTGGCCCCTGGTCGGGTCCAGTTCGCCCCGAAGGACAAAACCGTGCGGCTACGGCCAGAGCGGACAATACTCTCTGTATTGGGGGTGGGTCATGACAGGTATAATACCATCTGGGAGTTCTCGGCGAGTCCGTCCAGTGTACCCAGTCTCTACTGAGCACCCGTACACCATCCTTGATGTCAAACACCGATGGATATGGGATCATCCATCGCCCATCATATGGATCAAGATGCGTATACGCTAGTCTACTCTGGTGCATTGATGCCCTGTCTCGATACACCCTCGACTAGGAATAATTATTGGATGTACTCGTCGACTACCGTGGCCCCACTAGTATGATCTCATCATAGTCCCAGTAGTCGAGTACATATCCTAAGGGCTTTATCAACATGTAACATAGAGACAATCAGAGTGCATGTTAAGATAAAGTACAACCAGATAGCATACTATCATGTCGAGCAAGAAAGTCCTCCCTGTATATGTCCAAGCATCCATTATAATATATATCGTATGTACAGTAATGGCCTCTACGGCATACATATAACTAACAATCTCCCACTTGCACTAGGGCCATCTGTTGTGGTATCACATACCCAACAATTAGCTGTGGTTGAAGTATCTCATACTCAACCATCCCATAAAAGTCTCTACTGGGAAAAATGCCTTTGTGAGTGGATCCGCGCTGTCGTCCTCTATGTCTACTCTCCTAATCTCGATCTCCCTGGAGATCAACTATCTCCATGATCAGGTGATACTGCCAAAGAATTATATCCGGATTTCTGATGGGACGGTAGTTCCTTGGCTAAAACCACAACTCCATTGTCATACAATGGTAGGAACGAAGTTCATCTAATAAACTTATATATATCCAGACTGCCTCTTTGGTAGCATCTTTGGTAACGATGTATCTTGCCTTTAATCGTCTAGTATGTCACGGTATCTAGCTTGGAACTCTTCCAACATACCATCCATCCACTGAGGCTAAAGTCTATGCCTGCGACTGACATTCAGTCGTCCTTATCACCCTGGAACCTTTCCAGTGATTCTCCCCAAGATCGATTGATACCATCTCACTACAACTAGTGAGTATCCTAACATCCAATTAGATCTATCTCAAAGATCCAAAACCCAGGATTTAGGAGGTATCGCTTTGATCCTATATGGAGAATCCTTATGATAAGCGGAGATTGACCGAGCGTAGCATAGGAAACTCCTTCCCTATCAAAAGTATGTCATCCACGTACTCTACGAGGATCATCACCATACTCTCTACTACCTTTTTGTATATACAAGGTTCATCTACCATTTTGATGAAGTCAAACTCTTTGACTACCACATCAAAATAGATGTTCCAACTCCGCGATGCCTGCTTTATCCTATAAAGCATCTTGCACACGTTTCCGCAGCTCCCACTGTCTACGAAGCCCTCTGGCTATGTATTTATAGACAATCTCTTCCAAATCATCATTTAGAAAAACAGTCATGACACCCAACCGCCAGATATCGTAGTTATGGTATGTAGCCGTGGCAAGTAGGATCTGGATGGACTTAAGCATAGCTTTGAAAGTCTCAACTATTTTTCTATGTACACCAAGTAATCTTCTCAAGATATACTTACTTCTGATGGGGATTTAACCCTTCAGATAAAGCAACTAAAGTCCATACTTTGTTGGTGTATAAGGATTCCATCTTAGATCGATAAGCATCCAGCCATTCTTACAGAGTCCCACTCCTGATGGCCAGCTCGAAACTAGTTGGGTCATCATCTCATGATGCAATCCTCGCTCCCACTGTCATAGAGAAACTGAAGTATCTCTCAGGTGGGTGAGGAACCCTGCTAGATCAGCGGAGAGGCGGAGGTTCGTTGGATACTATTGAATCCTTCGGTTCTACCAATTCATCTGCTATAGTTTGTATAACTGGAACTCTTTCCAGTTCTACCTCATGACCACTAATTTTTCCACAAGAAATTCCCTTTCACAAAGGTGGCATGTTGAGAAATAAAACACTTTTGTTTCTCGGTTTGGTAGAAGATATTCCCTTACGAATGCTTGGGATATCCAGAAAACTTCCACAGATCTGACTTTACCTCGAGCTTGTCCGGATTTTACTTTTCAGACATAGGCCGGACAACCCCAAATCTTAACATACATAAGATATGGGCTCTTCCCATTCCATATCACATATGAAGTGGTAGGCAACTGATTTGATTTGAACCCTATTCAATAGGTATGCAGATTCACAAGTGCATAATTCCCAAAAGGAAATAGGAAACTCAGTAGTACTCATCATAGAGCACACCATATCAAATAGTATGCTATTGCTCCGCCCCGATATACCATCGTGCTATGGTGTATATGGAGGAGCAATGCTGAGAGAGAATCTCATTCTCCTTTAGATTAGCCCAGGAATTCCGTGCTCAAGTATTCTCCTCCCTGATCACATCAAAGGACATAATACTTATACCCGTTTTTGGTTATCTACTTCTAACTCATATTGTGTGAATATCTCAAAAGCTTCGAACATATGTCTCAATCTTGAGAGATCATCAGAGAATGTAATGAAGTACAAAGAACCGGTCATGGCATGTGTAGACAGGGGACTTTCATGCATCAGCATGTATCAATCCCAAGAGTTCAGTAACTCTTTCTCTGTTTCCAATAAACAGAGCTATGGTCATCTTATCTCTGTGACATGACCGGCAAGTTTCACAAGATGTAAATTCAAACTAATTTAAATATGCATCTATATGTAACTTCAGCTAGTCGGGTCGCATTGATATGACCTAGTCTACAATACCTCAAGAAGGATTCGTTCATTTCTGAACTCTTCCTCTTGTGTGTGTTCCGTATATTAAGAACTGTAGTTTGATTTAGAACGTCTATGGTTTTAGATAACGTGCCTGAACCGATCAACTCTTGATATAGGAAATGTTCAAAACATTATCCAATAATACAAAATTATATCCTTTCTTTACTAATAAAGAGACTGATATGATGTTGTATATCAGGTTCGGTATCTAATACCATTCGTTCAGAATCAATGTATTCTAGTAATACAGGGTGACAGTGACCAACAGACTTGGCTGCAACACTTGCACCGTTTTCTGTCTCAAGAAACTTATCACCCGTTCTCAGTTCTCTACTTATCTTAGCCCATGTAACAGATTACATATGCGGGATCCTGATCCGGTATCTCATACCCAGGACGTAAAGGTTACTGAGAAACAGTTCCGTGTAATGAACACACCCGAAGATGATGCATCAGCATCCACTTTCTTCGTTTGGGCGGCACGGGAAATCTGGTATTCCCCAATTTCCTGCTCTGTCTTATAACAATTATAAGTTGGAGCGGGACTAACGTTCCCCAGCTGAGTATAACAAGCGGGTTCGGTCAATTCATCGGTTTTATTATCTTGATTAAGGCGTGATATGGTCGCTACCTGGAGAGAGAGAGAAGAAAACACTCAGCGTATGCTCTTGTAAGATTAGATTGGTTATCTAATATATCTAATCAGGATGTCTCCCACTGTTTTATTCAAATCTTCCTTCAAACCCTAAAAGGAAAGAATAGCCGGGATTAATTACACCCTACAAGTTCGCAAATCTTTCAGCCAGGACAGTGTCGGTACTTTGAGGGAGGTCCCCCGTGCTTTCGCACGAACCTAATTAATGTAAACCTTGTTTTCCCAGAGGCTTAACCCCGTGAACACCTTTCTAGACACCTACTTGATCGGCTAATTGTAATGTGTAAAACTCTCCCAGGAGTAACTCTTACTCGCAGTGGGTATCGGGATCCAACTATCTCATAGAAGGTATGCAATCTCATTGCAAATCTCAACACTTGAAATTCTCAATAATATTTTGCCCCAAGCGATCTATGACCTTGACTGAGTCAACAAACCATAGACCGCAAGTAAAGTTCAACCCGTCATTTCCCGATTGAATTAAACCCACTTGCACGACCCTTGACTGAGTTAACAAGGCCGCACGACTACCCTAATCCAATCGCATCATATGCTTTGCAGATAAGCACTAATCAGCTACCGCACACTACGCCTTGACTGAGTCAACAAACGCAGCACGAATACTAACTATTACTTATCTGAAATGACGGAGGGCTACGACAGGTTTTTAAGAAAACTCTTTGCGTAATGAACTTTATTTCGTTGTAGAATCGAGTGATTTTTAAATGGAGTGCTTTTGAGGCTTTTCAAGTTTTGCTAAAGGGGTCACTCCCGGTGAAGGGATCATCGGCCCTTTCCTCATCGAATAAGGTGCAGGATATTTCACAAATATCACTATGCAAAGCAAGAACTATAGAAGCAATCAAAAGACAAACCGAATTTGTTGCATCTGCTAGTTTCGCTAAAGAGGTCACTCCTGGTGAAGGGATCTCGGCTCTTTCCTTATCGAATAAGGTGCTGGATGTTCTACAAGGAACACCGCTATGCATAGCAAGAACTAGAGCTACCAGTTTTTAAACAAGTTTCTACAACATCTTTAGGTTTCTTTTATTTCATTAATCTCATTAATGAAGTCCCATTTTTATTGTGCTTCACAAGCATCAGCATTTGAAACGAAATCTGCAATATATTACATATATCTCATATATATAATATAAACATTCGTCTCAGGCAGTAATATGATCTCATCACAGAACATTGCAGCAGAAGAACATATATGAAATATTGGATATACTAGGACGTCCGTGTTTTCAATACGAGCCTGTATAAAACACGGATTCCACGGTCGCGATGAATAGCCAAACCCACATCACTAGATCCCTACGAGAGCGGCAAGCAACAGTGCCAATTCTAGGGTTAGGAGACCCGGTCTCGACTCCTCGAGATGGTCTCCCACTGGACCCTAGAATCCGGTTACTTGTGCTCCCCACCTTGGGTCTACCTAATGCTGAAAAGTAAATAATATACTACGGTGACATCATCCTCAGCCCGGAAGTGCCCCAATAAAAGAATATTACATACAAATGAATTTTACATGAATGAAAAAGAAAAACTCTCATCTCACATAAAACCCCCGGCTATTCAAAACGGGACGATCCAATATAACATATCACAGCAACACATAATATCTCATATCATCAACGTAAGTAAGTATGCGTATCCCGATTGTCGTTGATGTATAGCAACGAAGCCGGCGATACACCACATACTACGCTTACGGTCACAGAAAAGAATGTGTAAAACTACAACAGTTGGAATCCGCAACCTTCTTAGACATCGCATGCCTAACCAAATGAATTCTTTAGACATCTCATGCCTAACAATTATAAACCCCGCATTTTAGTCTCAGTATCGAAAACTCTTTTCAATATCAAGTCGGGCAATTCAACAAGATTCCCGACATCCTGATCGAATGCTCGTCGCAAACTTTAGTAGACGGCCGCACACCCGGATGCCGTCGACGAAGTGCACTAAGGCGGAACACCGCTGCCGCCATCACCCGAACGGATGCTTTTGACGACGGGGTTCTCCTACAGTCACTTGGTCGGGGCTATGCGGCATGGCTGTCTATTAAGTTTACCCGGAAAGTAACCGCGTACGCTACGTGATTGCGACGGAATTTTGATCGCATCAAAATTCCGTGGCAACCGATCATCTGAGACTAAACTGCTATGTTTATAATATTCAAATTAGTTATCTCATAACTACATGTGGATTCCAAATATTGTATCACATTCCAGATAAATAGACAATGTTAAACTTTCCGATCGAATAATCAAACACCCAAGATTTCCCCAATATATCTCAACACTTGAAATCAGTATAAAAACATCCATCACATGCCACAGTACCAATGGTCCAGCCGTAGAAGGGTCAAGCCAACGCCTCACATGTGGCACGCCGTACTGCCCCAAACCCTAAGGTTTAGAGGCAGTTCAAGACGGTCACATAATCGAGTTAAGGTTTGTTGTCTTGTAGAGATTCCACCGCGTTACTCGCACGACTTAGAACGTTCTTAAACTCGAGAAAAAATCCAACTTTTGAAAAAATTTCCAACAGGGGAAAAAGTGAGTTATTGATATCCGTTCGAACTTTTTTACAGTTTCTAAAAATTATCCGAACAAAACTAAACAAAGTTAAATTATCTGATCGAATCAACGATTCCCCAATACAACCCTAGAAAACTCAACACTTGAGTGGAATTAAAAAATACCCAGAAAAAAATAACAAGAAAGGACCTAAGAATAATTACATGAAATTCCAGGAACTAAGCCACAATTTTGGCAGCGGAACCGCCGCCAAACCCTTGGTTTGGCCGCGGTTCCGCGGTCAGATAATTGACATAGTGGACCGGACTTCACAGTGATTCTTAGTTTTTCCTGCTTATTTTTCTGAGCATTTTTAATTCATAAAAAATCAACTTTTTGAAAATTATCCAGAGAGGGGTCCGTGTCGGGGTTTCGGGGTTCGATCGGATATTAAACTTCGTCTAGACTTCGCCTAAAGCTCTAGCTTGGCTCTGATACCACTGTAGGGTTGCTAGGCACGCGCACAAGGGTTTAGAGGCATCAACCATGCCCGATTAAAATTTTAGCCGTGCCGAACAACCCGAAGCCGGATCTTTAAACTAGGGTTTAGGCGAAAACAAGCATGTTAAACTCTTTAACACTAAGTGAGAGGGATTACAACCTTTGTAGATCCGGTCCTTCACTTCTTAAGCTCCGTGTTGAGGTCCCTTCGGTGCGATCATCGTGTTCCAGACTCTCGAGAGGCTTCACGAAGAGAATGATGCAACCTTGCTTTCGATCTTCGATAACATAGATGATCTACCTTGAAGTTTCGTTAACACAAGCTATCACTCATGAAATGATGTGAACACTCTCATCTAAATGGCAAGGATAGATGAGGATGATGAAGTAGGACTTTTGCTCTCATTTATAATCTTTTTCTCACTCACTTTCATCACAAAAGCAAAACTAGAAAACTTTTTCAAGAATGAACTCAAGGAACAAGAAGAAGAGAATCCGTTTGTGATGAATAATGAATGGATTAATATGATGAATAATCCAACCATGGTTAGCCAAACCATTGTTGAGAATTAACCAAGGGCTAGGGTTTGGGTTGGGTTAAGTATGAGTCATAGATAAAAATCAACACAAATATCTTTATCATGACAAAAGAAAAGCTTCTAGAATAAACTAGAAGTCTTAACCCTAATCCAAAACTTAATCATGTTTAAACTCCACTAATCATGCTGCATTAGTTATCATATCATGTTACAATATTATATATCATATATATAATATTTATCGTAACAAAATAAAATAATACATTTAATATATATCGCATATATATCAATGTATTAACCGAGTGAGAAAAAGAATCTTTTAGTGACCAAATATTAGTTAATGTAATTTAATATATCATATATATTATTATACATTAAATTATCGAATCAACACTTGATCCGACAATCCATCTATATCGCATATAACCGACTAATATTTATCCGTACCGATTCATCGAATCAATACTTGATCCGATGACCCGGCTGATATCAAATATCGCGAGAATAGAATACGGTATCTCATATCGTATTATCCTCGGTCCCGCACATATCACATATGTGCCCCTACTCCGTTTTGCCTGAGCCAAGAAACCTCTGTGTAGGACTCTGAAGAATCGTCAATACGCCGGCAGTAGGTGATGATCATATCAAACACCCACAAGCTGCAAGCGGTCAGCTAAACGTAACAGCCACCCAGGTATTGAGCGCTCAGAAGATCAACAAGCAAGCCTGTACATTCTCCTGTGAATCCAATCAGTAACACTCCCGTACAGTCCGGTCTCGTCGTCTGATATGTCGCATATCTCGCCTAGGGGTGGTAAACGTCAGACCCCAGTAGCTCGATAAGTCGTGTCGATATGAGGTCTATAACAGTTCGAGAAACTACTGATAACACTTACTAGTAGATCTCAGCAACCCTGGCCAGGGATTTCCGGTTATAGCCAATCGAACACAGCACAACATCAACTCCCTATACCGGAAGAGACGAATCCCCTCATATCGCTCATTGCCTCCATGTGATTCGGGACTGTACCCAAAAGCCACCTTTTTGCATGCCCTCTTGGACATGGTATGATGGAAATCAAAGCACAGTGGCAATCACACAAGACTCTATGACGATCTCGGGTCAACAGACTACTCTGTACCAGTGTCACCGGAGAACTGCCATCTGACGTAAGGTATAATACCATCTGGGAGTTCTCGGCGAGTCCGTCCAGTGTACCCAGTCTCTACTGAGCACCCGTACACCATCCTTGATGTCAAAAACCGATGGATATGGGATCATCCATCGCCCATCATATGGGTCAAGATGCGTATACGCTAGTCTACTCTGGTGCATCGATGCCCTGTCTCGATACACCCTCGACTAGGAACAATTATAGGATGTACTCATCGACTACCATGGCCCCACTAGTATGATCTCATCATAGTCCAGTAGTCGAGTACATATCCTAAGGGCTTTATCAACATGTAACATAGAGACAATCAGAGTGCATGTTAAGATAAAGTACAACCAGATAGCATACTATCATGTCGAGCAAGAAAGTCCTCTCTATATATGTCCAAGCATCCATTACAATATACATCGTATGTACAGTAATGGCCTCTAGGGCATACATATAACTAACTCTCATCCTAAGGGCTTTATCAACATGTAACATAGAAACTATCAGAGAATATGTTAAGATAAAGAGCAACCAGATAGCATACTATCATGTCGAGGAAGAAAGTCCTCCATATATATGTCCAAGCATCTACTACAATATACATCGCATGTACAGTAATGGCCTCTTGGGCATACATATCACTAATAATCTCCCACTTGCACTAGGGCCATCTGTTGTAGTATCTCATACCCAACAATCAGCTGTGGTTGAAGTATCTCATATTCAACCATCCCATAAAAGTCTCTACTGGGAAATAGGCCTCAGTGAGTAGATCCGCGCTGTTGTCCTCTGTATCTACTCTCCTTACCTCGATCTCCCTGGAGATCAACCATCTCCATGATCAGGTGATATTGCCTAAGAATATGTCTACATATTTGATGCGACGGGGGTTCCTAGGCATAAGCCACAGTTCCATTGTCACACAATGGTAGGAACAAAATTCATCTCATGAACTTATATATATCTAGACTGCCTCTTTGGTAGCACCCTTGGTAATGATGTATCTAGCCTTCAATCGTCTAGTATGTCACGGTATCTAGCTTGGAACTCTTCCAATATACCGTCCCTTTACTGAGGATAAAGACAATGCCTGTGACTGACATTCAGTCGTCTTTAACACCCTGGAACCTTTCCAGTGATTCTCCCCAGGATCGATTGATACCATCTCACTACAACTAATGAGAATCCTAACATCCAATTAGATCTATCTCATAGATCCATAACTCAGGATTTAGGAGGTATCACCTTGATCCTATATAGAGAATCCTTGTGATAAGAGAGATTGACCGAGCGTAACATAGGAAACTCCTTCTCTATCAAGAGTATGTCATCCGCGTACTATATGAGGATCACCATCATACTCCCTACTACCTTTTTGTATATACTTGGTTCATCTATCATTTTGATGAAGTCAAACTCTTTGACTACCACATAAAAACAGACGTTCCAACTCCGCGATGCCTGTTTTATCCCATAAAGCAACTTGGACACGTTTTCGCTGCTCCCACTGTCTACGAATCCCTCTGCTGGATACTTATAGATGCTCTCTTCTAAATCACTATTTAGAAAAACAGTCATGACACCCAACCGCCGGATATCGTAGTCATGGTATGTAGCAATTGCAAGTAGGATCTGGATGGACTTAAGCATAGCTTTGAAAGTCTCAACTTTTCTATGTACACCAACTAATCTTCTCAAGATATACTTGCTTCTGATGGGGATTTAACCCTTCAGATAAATCTACCAAAGTCCATACTTTTTTGGTGTACATAGATTCCATCTCAGATCTCATTAGCATCCAGCCATTCTCACAGAGTCCCTACTCTTGATGGCCTGTTCCAAACTAGTTGGGTCATCATCTCATGAAGCAATTCTCGCTCCTACTGTCATAGAGAAACCGAAGTAACTCTCAGGTGGATGAGGAAACCTACTAGATCGGCGGAGAGGCTGAGGTTCGTTGGGATCTATTGAATCCTCCGGTTCTACCAAATCATCAACTGCAGTTTGTATAGCTGGAACTCCTTCCAGTTCTACATCATGACTAGTAATTCCTTCACAAGAAATTCCCTTTCCAAAGGTGGCATGCCGAGAAACAAAACACCTTTTGTTCCTCGGTTCAGTAGAAGATATTCCCTTGCGAATGCTTGGGATATCCAACAAACTTCCACAGTCCTATCCTTGCCTCGAGTTTGTCCGGATTTTGCTTTTGATATAGGCCGGACAACCCCAAATCTTAACATCTTTAAGAGATGGGCTCTTCCCATACCATATCATATATGAAGTGGTAGGCACCTGATTTTATTTGAACCCTATTCAATAGGTATACAGCTTCATAAGTGCATAACACCTAAAAGGAAATAGGCAACTCAGTAATACTCATCACAGAGCACACCATATCACATAGGGTGCGATTGCTCTGCCCCGATATACCAACGTATTATGGTGTATTCGAAGGAGTAATGCTGAGAGAGAATCTCATTCTCCTTTAGAATAGTCCAGAAATTCCGTGCTCAAGTATTCTCCTCCTTGATCTCATCAAAGGACATAATACTTATACCCGTTTTGGTTCTCTACTTCTGAAGTACAAAGAACCAGTCCTGGCATGTATAGACAGGGGACCTCATACATCATCATGCATCAATCCCAAGAGTTCACTAACTCTTTTTCTGTTTCCAATAAACAGAGCTATAGTCATCTTATCTTTGTAACATGACTGGCAAGTTTCAGAAGATGTAAATTCAAACTAATTTAAATATGCATCTAAATGTAACTTAGTTAGTCAGGTCACATTGATATGACCTAGTCTACGAAACCTCAAGAAGGATTCGTTCATTTCTGAACTCTTCCTCTTATGTGTGTTCTGTACATTAAGAACCGTGGTTTGATTTAGAACGTCTATGCTTTTAGATAACGTGCTTGAACTGATCAACTCTTGATATAGGAAATGTTCAAAACATTATCCAACAATACAAAATTATATCCTTCTTTATTAAATAAAGATACTGATATGATATTGTAGATCAGGTTCGGTATCTAATAACATTCGTTCAGAATCAATCTATTTGTTAATACAAGGTGATAACTGCCAACAGACTTGGCTTGCAACAATTGCACCGTTTCCAACTCTTGAAACTTATCACCCGTTCTCAATTCTCTACCAATCTGTAGCCCATGTAATAGATTACATTTGCCGGATCCGGTATCTCATACCCAGGACATAAAGGATGCTGAGAAACAGTTCTCGGTAATGAACACACCCGAAGAAGATGCATCAGCATGCACTTTCTTCGTTTGGGCTGCACAGGAATTCTGGTAATCCCCTATTTCCTGCTCAGTCTTATAATATTTATAAGTTGGAGCGGGACCAACGTCCCCTAGCACAGTATAACAAGCGGGTTCGGTCAGTACATCCATATTTTTTTATCTCGATTAAGGCGTGACATAGTCGCAGCCAGGAGAGAGAGAGAAAAAAACACTCTGCGTGCGCTTTTTGCAAGATTAGATTGGTTATTAATATATCAAATCAGGATGTCTCCCACTGTTTTAGTCAAATCTTCCTTCAAATCCTAAAAGGAAAGACTAGCTGGGATTAATTACACCCAACAAGTTCGCCAATCTTTCAGCCAGGCTAGTGCCGGTACTTTGAGGGAGATTCCCCATGCTTTCGCACGGACCTAATTAAAATAAACCTCATTTTCCTAGATGCTTAATCCTATTGACACCTTTCTAGAAACCTACTTGATCGGCTATTTGTAATGTGTAAAACTCTCCCAGAAGTAATTCTTACTCGCAGTGGGTATCGAGATCCAACTATCTCATAGGAGGTATGCAATCTCATTGCAAATTTCAACACTTGAAATTCCCGATAATATTTTACTCCTAACCTCCTATGACCTTGACAAAGGCCACCAAACTATACGATGCTAGTCAAGTTCAACCCGTCATTTCCTGATTGAATTAAACCCACCCGCACGACCCCTGACAAAGGCCAACAAGATCGCACGACTACCCTAACTTAATCGCATCATATGCTTATACAGATAAGCAGTAATCACTTACCGCACACTACGCCTCGACAAAGGCCAACAAACGCAGCACGAATACTAACTATTACTTATCTGAAATGACTAAGGGCTACGACAGGTTTTTAAGAAAACCTTTTGCGTAATGAACTTGATATCGTCGTAGAATCGAGTGATTTTAAATGGAGTGTTTTTTAGGCCTTTACTAGTTTTGCTAAAGAGGTCACTCCCGGTGAAGGGATCTCTGCTCTTTCCTTATCGAATAAGGTGCAGGATATTTCACAAATACCACTATGCAAAGAAAAAATTATAGAAGCAATCAAAAGACAAACCGAGTTTGTAGCATCTGCTAGTTTCGCTAAAGAGGTCACTCTCGGTGAAGGGATCTTGGCTCCTTCCTTATCGAATAAGGTGCTGGATATTCTACAAGGAATACCGCTATGCAAAGCAAGAACTAGAGCTACCAGTTTTTAAACAAGTTTCTACAATATCTTTAGGTTTCTTTTATTTCATTAATCTCATTAATGAAGTCCCATTAAATTATGCTTCACAAGCATCACATTTGAAACGAAATCAGCAATATAACATATATCTCATATATATAATATAAACATTCGTCTCAAGCAGTAATATGATCTCATCACAGAACATTGCAGCAGAAGAACATATATGAAATATTGGATATACAAGGAGGTCCGTGTTTTAATACGAGCCTGTATAAAACACGGATTCCACGGTCGTGATGAATAGCCAATCCCACACCCCTAGACCCCTACGAGAGCGGCAAGCAACCCTACCAATTCTAGAGTTAGGACACCCGGTCTCGACTCCTCGAGATGATCTCCCTCTGGACCCTAAAACCCGGTTACTTGTGCTCCCCGCCTTGGGTCTATCCTAATGCAGAAAAGTAAATAATATACAATGGTGACATTATCCTCAACCCGGAAGTGCCCCAATAAAAGAATATTGCATACAATGAATTTTACATGAATGAAAAAGAAACCTTCATCTCACATAAAACCCCCGACTATTCAAAACACGGCGATACAATATAACATATCACAGTAACACATAATATCACATATCATCAACGTAAGTAAATATGCTTATCCCAGTTGTTGTTGACATATAGCACCGAAACCGGCGATACACCACATATTACACTTATGGTCGTAGAAAAGAAAGTGTAAAACTACAACATTTGGAATCCACAATCACTTTAGACATCTTATATCCGAAATATCACATACTTCGCAATTCATGCTTAATTATATGAATTCCACATATTGTATCTGTAACCCTTCGAAAATCGTTTAGGCAGTTTTTCGGTAATCGGCTAATTTTTCGGCTTTTTCAGTAAAAAGTCAAAATAGGTATTTTTAATTGTAGACCTAATTATACAAAATTTAGATAAGATATTACTATAATTTTGTCACTAAAATGTCACTTATAATTTTCTAGTTAAATAAAAAAAAATTCGTAATTAATTATTTTTTTATTATTTTAAGCTTTTAAAAATACATTAAATTAGTGATAAATACAGATTTAATTAGGTAAATTACACACTTAGGAATCTTTATAAACTAAAATAGAGTGTTAATAAATTGTATCATAACTTTATAAGATTTTGGTGTTATGGTTGGAAATTTAATGAAAAAAATGAACTAAAATGGGGTTTTTTGTTAAAAGTTTGATGTGAAAGGCATTAAATGGAAACTTAAGGGGTTTTTTTAACCTAGAATCATCTACACAACACCCACACTTCCCTCTTCTTGCTGCTGGTCGAAATTTCAGCAGCTCCCCTTCCATTTCCTAACTTCTTTTTGCTTCATTTTCATGCCAAAATTCATAAAAAAAATTCACAAATTTCTTCTCCAATTCAAAGCAAAACCCTAATCCACTCTCTCCTCAACCAAATTTAGTTCAAAACTTGAAGAAAGGAGGCTTCTTTGGTGGCTTGAGCAAACTAGGGTTCAACTTGTAAGGTGAAATTTCTAAACTAGTTTGTTAACTTGTAGTTTAAATGTGCTAAAATTGAATTTTGAAGCATTAATTTAGTTGTAATTAATTGTTCATAAAAATCAAGAAAGGGATTTGATTTTTAATTAGGGTTTGTAGCATGGTTGTTGGATTAAAGTTAGGGCTTTGGTTACCTAATTGGTTAGAGTGGTTAATTGTGTAAGGTTGCGCTCGCTAAATCGATAAATTGCGACGTTTGCATCGAATCGGTTTGAAATTTGCTTACTAGATTTTTATAAAAATTAGGATACGATCTAATTGCGTTATTTTAGCGATATAATTAGCTTCGTATAGGACTATTAGAGTGCGCGAATGCGGGGTTTCGTCTAGTCGGGTTTTAGTTTTGTCGAATTCCCCGAAATGACGATTCTAGTTAAAGATTAGCGATTTTCGTGCGTTTTCCCGCGCACCGAGTGCATGTTATGTTAAATTCGAGAGCGTCGATAATTGTATATTGTGACTTGCATCGTTTTAGATTTTGTAATCTTATGCTTGATATTGTGCAAATATAGGATCGATCGGGGAAACTTCGGACACGGCGCGTAAAGGCAAGGCGGTGGTCGGATCGGATTAGCGGGGATTTCAGGTGAGTAGATGTACTCATCTATGGGGGAATCGTCTGAATGGCGCGAGGCCCCCCCTAGTTAGGATTACCCTACTCTTTGCAAGATTTATATTGTTAGCTAGCTTATCCATGCATGTACACTGCATACCGTTATAGCGAACAGTATATTAGATTGCATGGACATTCATCTATACTTATGCGATATCACTTCGTAGGACACGAACACCATTACCATTGGCATCTGTTGCACGCGCACTATTCATGTGACACACACGCCTTTGGTAATTGCCATGCCACGTGCACTATAGAACCTGTTTAACTTAATAACGCCATTTGCATTCATACATGATATATGGAATTGCATAGCATGCATATACCTCGCATTACCATCATATCTACATAGATTTCTAGCCAAAACTCACATCATATACATTGATATCATAGACATTTATCATATATAACATGTGAACATTATGATTTTCTTGAGGATTTCAGTATTGCTGCGATTTCTGGATTTTTGGGGAAAACCGCAAGAATTTAACAAAAGCTTTTATTTATCATTTTTAAAACAAAGTTGCGGTTTTCTCGTGATGTATGTGTCGTCCACCATGAGTTTTCATGTTTTCTGTTGGATTTCGAGACCCGATTCGAGGAGTGGATGAACCGTCTCGGGTACATGGTGGGCCCGGTATGGTACCCCGGGGCAAGAAGATCGAGTTGTAGACGATCAGCCTGGCAGGGGAAGACTACCTACCGGTGATGTCTGGCGCGGCGGATATCCGCAGGATACCGACCGTTGTCGTGAGATTGGATGATATGGGCCGATCCGGACTGACGGAGCCCGATATTTGAGACATTGATACAGTGAGATATTGAGACAGATATGATTTCAGATTTGGTGTTGATGCTTGACACGGGTTTTCAGATGATTTCTTGATGGTACTTAGCTATTATACAGATATTCATTTTCTAAAGTTAAGAATTCAATACCCTTAGCATTTAAAACACTTAAAGATTTAGTAATGACATTGCATACATGTGCATGCATACTAGAAGTATTATATCACATATGGACATACATGTTGTGACGCATTGCGTGCATTCTTACGATTGCCTTACTAGATATTATATTCTACTCACGAGCTGGCAACTCACCCCCGTTGTGCCACAGTATCTTGCAGGTCAGACCCGTCACCCTTGTAGCGGCGGGCTATCTTATCATCAGCTTCTTTTGCTCAGACTCGCGACATCGCGCGTTGGTGGGTTGCGAGCATATTTTATTTCTTTTGCTCTATCATTGTATCTAGTATTCTCCATTTACCACTATATATTGTATATGCGACCTAGTGATGAGACTGAGAGATTTGTATATTTGTGGTTTCTTTTGGTCGAGCTCACTTGAGCCGGCGTTGTGTTTTCTGATATTTTGCGTTTCTTTTATGCTCTTTTCTTGATATTACTTATATATTGTATGTGGTTGTGATCCGCCTTGGGCAAAGAGCTAGCTCCCGCTTGGGGATGCCATTTATGATTACAGGTTATATATATCTTGTTGTACCCATTTTGTGGGATAGAAAATACAAGGGAGACTCTGTCGAAATTTTCGGGAATTTTTGATGTTTTTATAAAGGGTTTCAATGCAACTTAATTGATTTACAAATCATTTTCATGTAAGGTTTTCCTTCACTCTCTTTTGATTTGGTTTAGATTTTCTGGGCTTTGGCTGACTCAGGTTACGGTACGCCTTTAGACGTCTCGTAATCTAAGTGCCAGTCACGTTCCGTACCTTCGGGTCGTGACAAAGTTGGTATCAGAGCGTAGGTTTTACCTTTCTGAGTGTAGGACGACCTTGGTAGATGGAGTAGGTGACTTATGCAGAGTGGCGTAGCGTGGGTATGATCCGCGGCATACTTACGATACGGTACTCCGCCTAAGTGACCTTAGGACATAATTGCTTGTATTTCCTTTCTTGATTCCTTGCATTTCTTGATTCAATTGCAATGTCCTTATCAGTCCTGTTTCTTATTCCAGCTTCGATGCCGCCAAAGACTACGAGAGCTCAGCGGGCTGCCGCTAGGAATGAGATTCGGGCGGGCCCGTCTGAGGCGAGGATCGAGCGGGAGGATACGCCTACCCCTCAGGGTCATACTGATCCGCCTTATCCTGACCGTATTGCCAGATTATAGGCCGGCATGCAAGAGTTGCGGCAGATGATGGGATCTTTAGTTGAGTCCAGCCGGGCACAGAGATCCGAGGACGTTCCTTCTACCGCACAGACCACGATCGTACCTGCTGCACAGATGGTTACTCCTGCTGCTACTACGGAGACTATCCCTGTTTCACTACAGGAGTTCATGAGATTGAGACCTCCAGCTTTTACTGGTACAGATGCGACAGAGGACCCACAGGCATTTCTTGATAGGATGGCTCGGATTTGCCGTTCGTTGAGGTGTTCCGAGGATAGATTGGTGGAGTTTGCGAGTTTTCGTCTGGAAGGTCTTGCCCAGACATGGTACGATTCAGTAGAGAGAGGCCGAGCTGCAGGTCTACCTTCTATGACCTGGGATGAGTTTACAGCTGCATTTCTTGCCCGTTTTCTTCCGGAGAGTGTCCGAGATGCACGAGCCCGTAGTTTTGAGTCTTTGCGCAAGACTCCTGGGATGACGGTGTCGGAGTAGGATATACAGTTTACCCAGTTGTCTCGATATGCTCCGTACCTAGTCGACACAGAAGAGAAGAGAATAAAGAGGTTTGTACGAGGGCTTGATACACAGCTATTCCTTGCCATCGGCACCCAGCACTTTGAGACATACGCAGCCGCGATGGATGCAGCCTTACTTTTGGAGGAGCGTATTTCTGAGACTCCGGTCGTTTCTGGGCCGAAGAGGATCCGTACTGATACACCAGCTCAGCGGCAGATAGGTAGACACCGTGATAGATTATTTCCGAGAGATAGTGGAGGCAGAGGATTGAGACGAGGTCAGTTATTTGGTTCATATCCACAGACCCAGCAGTCGTCGCCAGGATGTTTACGGTGTGGGAGTCAGTACCACCGTGTCAGAGACTGTACCATGGGGCGTCCGGGCGCGGCGACAGTCCCGCATGTGACTTTACCACCCTCACCACCTTCTCAGAGAGCTTTACTTCCTACTCCTGACGATGCTCCACGTCAGTCAGATGCTTCTAGAGGCCGTGGGCGTGGCGGTCCAGTTCCGAGAGGACGAGGCGACAGAGGCAGAGGCCGAGGTAGAGGCAGAGGACAACCAGCTATTAGTGGTGGACAGGCCCGAGTGTTCGCATTGACTCCTCAGGATGCACAGGCATCCAATGCCGTCGTGACAAGTACTCTGCCAGTATGTTCTTTTGATGCACGGGTATTATTTGATCCAGGCTCCACACATTCCTATGTATCCACATACTTTGCACCGAGGTTGGGCCGAGAGTCTTCTCCGTTAGATCGGCCGCTTGTCGTTATTACACTGGTAGGCGAGTCTTTTGTTGCCCGTTTTCTGTACCGATCGTGTTTCGTTCGTATCGGGGAGAGAGATTCTTCAGTTGATTTGATTCTCCTCGATATGCTAGACTTTGATGTTCTTCTTGGTATGGACTGGCTAGCCACCTGTTATGCATCCGTGGACTGCCGTGAAAAAGCAGTCAGATTCAGTTTTCCTGGTGAGCCGGTTCTTATTATTCAGGGAGATCGTAGCGCTACCCTTCCCAGCTTGATTTCATCTCTTCGCGCTGGTCAGCTCTTGAGAAAAGGGTGTCAGGGATTCTTAGCCTATGTTTGTGATACTAGTTCCACAGAGGTTCCGTTGGACCAGGTTCCTGTTGTGAGAGAGTTCCCTGATGTATTTCCTGACGAGCTGCCTGGTCTGCCACCAGAGCGCGAGATTGAGTTCTGTATTGACTTGATCCCCGGCACGGGGCCTATCTCTCTACCGCCTTATCGGATGGCCCCGGCGGAGCCGAGAGAGCTAAAGGATCAGTTACAGGACTTGCTGGAAAAAGGGCTTATCCGACCGAGTGTGTCACCTTGGGGTGTTCCCGTCTTGTTTGTTAAGAAGAAGGACGGAAGTATGCGTTTATGCATTGATTATCGTCAGCTGAACCGGGTTACTGTGCGGAACAGGTATCCCCTACCCCGCATTGATGACTTATTCGATCAGCTCCAGGGTGCAGGGTTCTTCTCGAAGGTTGATTTATGGTCAGGTTATCACCAGTTGCGGGTTCGGAAGGAGGATATTCCGAAGACCGCTTTCCGTACTCGTTATGGTCATTATGAGTTCTTGGTGATGTCGTTCGGGCTCACCAATGCCCCGGCAGCATTTATGGATTTGATGAACCGTGTATTCAGGCCGTATCCCGATCAGTTCATTATTGTGTTCATTGACGACATCTTGGTTTATTCTCGGAGCCGGGAGGAGCATGAGCAGCACTTACGTATCACATTGCAGACTTTGAGGGAGCATCAGCTGTTCGCCAAATTCTCCAAGTGCGCATTCTGGTTAGACAGTGTAGACTTCTTGGGTCATGTGGTGACGAGAGATGGTATTTGTGTGGACCCGAGGAAGATCGAGGCAGTTCAGCGTTGGCCTAGACCAGTATCAGTTACAGAGGTTCGCAGTTTTCTAGGTCTGGCCGGCTACTATCGACGTTTTGTCCAGGATTTCTCCCGCATTGCTGCACCTTTGACCGGGTTGACCGGGAAGGGGGTTCCTTTTGATTGGACCCAGGCATGTGAGGATAATTTCCAGCAGTTGAAGACTCGTCTGATTACTGCACCAGTGTTAGCATTGCCTTCAGGATCAGGCGGGTTCATGGTATATTGTGATGCTTTTAGAGTGGGGCTGGGATGTGTATTGATGCAGCACGACAGAGTTATCGCGTATGCTTCTCGGCAACTGAGGAAACACGAGCAGAACTACCCCACCCATGATTTAGAGATGGCTGCAGTGGTATTTGCACTTAAGATCTGAAGACATTACCTACACGGTGAGTCGTGCCTGATATTCACCGACCACAAGAGTTTGAAGTATATTTTCCAGCAGCGAGATCTGAATCTGAGACAGCGCCGTTGGATGGAGTTGGTGAAAGATTATGACTGCGAGATTTTATACCATCCGGGCAAGGCGAATGTGGTGGCGGATGCTTTGAGTAGGAGGCCCGGAGGTAGCTTATCTTGTTTGAGCGCAGTACAGATGCAGTCGACGGCGGATTGGCAGGTGTTATGTGATAGCAGAGTGCAGTTCGAGTTTACTCCTACAGGGGGACAGCTGGCCCATTTCAGAGCACGCCCACAGTTACTTGACCGTATCCGCGAGGCACAGTCCGGCGATGCCCATATCTTAGAGATTATTGAGCAGATTCGGCAGGGCAGAGTTTCTGAGTTCGTGATTGATGATCAGGGGATACTTCGATTTGGGACTCGACTGTGTGTGCCAGATTCAGAGGGACTGAGGCGTGATATTCTCGAGGAGGCACATAGATCAGTATACAGTGTTCACCCAGGTTCCACCAAGATGTACCGTGATTTGAGAGAGGTTTACTGGTGGGACGGGATGAAGAAGGATATTACAGACTTTGTGTCGAGATGCCTGACTTGTCAGCAAGTCAAGGCCGAGCACCAGAGGCCAGCCGGTGAGTTACAGCCTTTGCCCATCCCTGAGTGGAAGTGGGAGCAGGTCTCCATGGATTTTATTATGGGTCTACCCAGGACTAGTCGAGGGCATGACTCTATTTGGGTGATTGTGGATCGACTGACGAAAGCGGCTCACTTCCTGGCAGTGAAGACAACTTTTGGATTTTCTCAGGACGCCCAGGTTTATATTGATGAGATAGTGCGACTGCATGGCGTTCCGACTTGCATCGTGTCCGACCGTGGCACCCAGTTTACCAGCCGATTGTGGCAGAAACTCCAGGAAGCTTTGGGCACCCGATTGAGTTTTAGCACAGCCTTTCATCCTCAGACTGATGGTCAGTCGGAGCGAACGATTCAGACTCTTGAGGACATGCTCAGAGCTTGTGTTTTAGATTTCGGTGGTAGCTGGGATCGTCATTTGCCTTTGATCGAGTTTTCCTACAATAATAGCTTCCAGGAGACGATTCAGATGGCACCTTTTGAGGCTTTATATGGGAGGGGATGTCGATCGCCTGTATGTTGGACAGAGCTCAGGGAGAGCAGTATTTTGGGGCCGCAGATCGTACAGGAGACGACCGAGAAGATACAACTGATTCGGGACAGGATGAGAGCGGCACAGAGCAGGCAGAAATCATATGCTGACAGGCGCCGTCGCCGACTCGAGTTCGCTGTTGGCGATCATGTTTTCCTGAAGGTCTCTCCGATGAAAGGTGTGATGAGATTTGGGCAGAAAGGGAAACTGAGTCCTAGATATGTTGGTCCTTTCGAGATCCTAGAGCGTGTTGGTCCAGTCGCTTATCGGTTAGCTCTTCCGCCTAGCTTCCCCGATGTTCACCCCGTATTCCATGCCTCGATGCTTCGCAAGTACCTTCATGATCCTTCCCCGGCGATTCAGCACCAGACGATCCAGCTAGAGCTTGATCTTTCTTTCACCGAGCAGCCGGTGGTCATTTTGGATCGGTAGGTGAAGAAATTTAGGTCGAAGGTTATACCGTCCGTCAAGGTCCTTTGGCGTGGCCCGAATAGCGAGGAGGTCACCTGGGAGACCGAGGTCGAGATAAGGAAGAAATATCCCCATCTTTTTGAAGGTACGCGTAGTTAAATTCTAAATTCGGGGACCGAATTTCTTTAAGGGGGGAAGATTGTAACCCTTCGAAAATCGTTTAGGCAGTTTTTCGGTAATCGGCTAATTTTTCGGCTTTTTCCGTAAAAAGTCAAAATAGGTATTTTTCATTGTAGACCTAATTATACAAAATTTAGATAAGATATTACTATAATTTTGTCACTAAAATGTCACTTATAATTTTCTAGTTAAATAAAAAAAAATTCGTAATTAATTATTTTTTTATTATTTTAAGCTTTTAAAAATACATTAAATTAGTGATAAATACAGATTTAATTTGGTAAATTACACAATTAGGAATCTTTATAAACTAAAATAGAGTGTTAATAAATTGTATCATAACGTTATAAGATTTTGGTGTTATGGTTTGAAATTTAATGAAAAAAATGAACTAAAATGGGGTTTTTTGTAAAAAGTTTGATGTGAAAGGCATTAAATGGAAACTTAAGGGATTTTTTAACCTAGAATCATCTACACAACACCCACACTTCCCTCTTCTTGCTGCTGGTCGAAATTTCAGCCTCTCCCCTTCCATTTCCTAACTTCTTTTTGCTTCATTTTCATGCCAAAATTCATAAAAAATTCATAAATTTCTTCTCCAATTCAAAGCAAAACCCTAATCCACTCTCTCCTCAACCAAATTTAGTTCAAAACTTGAAGAAAGGAGGCTTCTTTGGTGGCTTGAGCAAACTAGGGTTCAACTTGTAAGGTGAAATTTCTAAACTAGTTTGTTAACTTGTAGTTTAAATGTGCTAAAATTGAATTTTGAAGCATTAATTTAGTTGTAATTAATTGTTCATAAAAATCAAGAAAGGGATTTGATTTTTAATTAGGGTTTGTAGCATGGTTGTTGGATTAAAGTTAGGGCTTTGGTTACCTAATTGGTTAGAGTGGTTAATTGTGTAAGGTTGCGCTCGCTAAATCGATAAATTGCGACGTTTGCATCGAATCGGTTTGAAATTTGCTTACTAGATTTTTATAAAAATTAGGATACGATCTAATTGCGTTATTTTAGCGATATAATTAGCTTCGTATAGGACTATTAGAGTGCGCGAATGCGGGGTTTCGTCTAGTCGGGTTTTAGTTTTGTCGAATTCCCCGAAATGACGATTCTAGTTAAAGATTAGCGATTTTCGTGCGTTTTCCCGCGCACCGAGTGCATGTTATGTTAAATTCGAGAGCGTAGATAATTGTATATTGTGACTTGCATCGTTTTAGATTTTGTAATCTTATGCTTGATATTGTGCAAATATAGGATCGATCGGGAAAACTTCGGACACGGCGCGTAAAGGCAAAGCGGTGGTCGGATCGGATTAGCGGGGATTTCAGGTGAGTAGATGTACTCATCTATGGGGGAATCGTCTGAATGGCGCGAGGCCCCCCTAGTTAGGATTACCCTACTTTTTGCAAGATTTATATTGTTAGCTAGCTTATCCATGCATGTACACTGCATACCCTTATAGCGAACAGTATATTAGATTGCATGGACATTCATCTATACTTATGCGATATCACTTCGTAGGACACGAACACCATTACCATTGGCATCTGTTGCACGCGCACTATTCATGTGACACACACGCCTTTGGTAATTGCCATGCCACGTGCACTATAGAACCTGTTTAACTTAATAACGCCATTTGCATTCATACATGATATATGGAGTTGCATAGCATGCATATACCTCGCATTACCATCATATCTACATAGATTTCTAGCCAAAACTCACATCATATACATTGATATCATAGACATTTATCATATATAACATGTGAACATTATGATTTTCTTGAGGATTTCAGTATTGCTGCGATTTCTGGATTTTTGGGGAAAACCGCAAGAATTTAACAAAAGCTTTTATTTATCATTTTTAAAACAAAGTTGCGGTTTTCTCGTGATGTATGTGTCGTCCACCATGAGTTTTCATGTTTTCTGTTGGATTTCGAGACCCGATTCGAGGAGTGGATGAACCGTCTCGGGTACATGGTGGGCCCGGTATGGTACCCCGGGGCAAGAAGATCGAGTTGTAGACGATCAGCCTGGCAGGGGAAGACTACCTACCGGTGATGTCTGGCGCTGCGGATATCCGGAGGATACCGACCGTTGTCGTGAGATTGGATGATATGGGCCGATCCGGACTGACGGAGCCCGATATTTGAGACATTGATACAGTGAGATATTGAGACAGATATGATTTCAGATTTGGTGTCGATGCTTGATACGGGTTTTCAGATGATTTCTTGATTGTACTTAGCTATTATACAGATATTCATTTTCTAAAGTTAAGAATTCAATACCCTTAGCATTTAAAACACTTAAAGATTTAGTAATGACATTGCATATATGTGCATGCATACTAGAAGTTTTATATCATATATGGACATACATGTTGTGACGCATTGCGTGCATTCTTACGATTGTCTTACTAGATGTTATATTCTACTCACGAGCTGGCAACTCACCCCCGTTGTGCCACAGTGTCTTGCAGGTCAGACCCGTCACCCTTGTAGCGGCGGGCTATCTTATCATCAGCTTCTTTTGCTCAGACTCGCGACATCGCCCGTAGGTGGGTTGCGAGCATATTTTATTTCTTTTGCTCTATCATTGTATCTAGTATTCTCCATCTACCACTTTATATTGTATATGCGACCTAGTGATGAGACTGAGAGATTTGTATATTTGTGGTTTCTTTTGGGTCGAGCTCACTTGAGCCGGCGTTGTGTTTTCTGATATTTTGCGTTTCTTTTATGCTCTTTTCTTGATATTACTTATATATTGCATGTGTTTGTGATCCGCCTTGGGCGAAGAGCTAGCTCCCGCTTGGGGATGCCATTTATGATTACAGGTTATATATATCTTGTTGTACCCATTTTGGGGGATAGAAAATACAAGGGTGACTCTGTCGAAATTTTCGGGAATTTTTGATGTTTTTAAAAAGGGTTTCAATGCAACTTAATTGATTTACAAATCGTTTTCATGTAAGGTTTTCCTTCACTCTCTTTTGATTTGGTTTAGATTTTCTGGGCTTTGGCTGACTCAGGTTGCGGTACGCCTTTAGACGTCTCGTAATCTAAGTGCCTGTCACGTTCCGTACCTTCGGGTCGTGACAGTATCACATTCCAGATAAATAGACAATGTTAAACTTTCCGATCGAATAATCAAACACCCAAGATTTCCCAAATAGCTCAACATTTGAGCGGAGTTCAATAATCCCAGAACATGTCACAGCCCCAATGAACCAGCCGTACAAGGGTTAAACCAACGCCTCACATATGGCAACGCTAAACTACCACAAACCCTAGGGTTCAGTGGCGGTTTTGACGGTCATATAATCGAGTTAAGGTTACGTTCTTCTAGAGGGTCCATAGATATGCTTGCATGATTTCCCGAATGTTTTAATCTCAGGAAAAATCAAACACTTGAATGTTTTCCAACAGTTGAAAAGGAGAGTTATTGATATCCGTTCGAAGCTTTTAACATGTTCTAAATTATCCGAAAAACTAAACGATGTTAAACTTTTCGATCGAATTAACGGATTCCCAATATTTCCTAGAAAGCTCAACACTTGAGTAGAATTAAAAATTCCCAAAAGTATGAAAAAGTACCCAAGAATAAAACCCTAAAGTATTAGCCCATAACTCCCAAAGTTGGCCGCAGAACCGCCGCCAAACGTATGGTTTGGCCGCAGTTCCAGGGTCCCTTGAGGAAGTTATGGCTTCGTACTTCACAGTAATTCTTAGAATTCCCTGCATGATTTTCTGAGTATTTTTAATATGAAGAATTTCAACTTTTCAAAAAATTTCCCAAGAAGGGGTTGTTTCGGGGTTTCGGGGTTCGATCGGACTTCTAACTTCGTCTAGACAATACCTAAAGCTCTAGCTTGGCTCTGATACCACTGTAGGGTTAGTATAGCACCTTAGCAAGGTTTACGAAGGCATCACACATGCTATATTGAAATTTTTGGGCTGCTAAACAAACCCTAATCAAGATTTTAACTAGAGAATTAGGTTTAACATTCATGTAAACAACTTTACATCTATGAGAGAGGGATTACAACCTTTGTAGTTCGTTCTTTCGCTTCATAAGTTCCGAGTAGTAGTCCCTATGCCGTGATCCATGATCTCCCGGACTCAAGAAAGGCTTCACAAGTCGAATGATCCATTCTTACTTGAAGTCTTCCTTTTCGAAGATAATCTACCTTGAAGAATCTCAAGATCAATCTTTTACTTCTCTAATCATGTATTAGTGAAGTGACACCCTAATTTAAGTGGCTAGAATAGATGAGGATGATGAAGTAGGAATTTTTCTGTCTTTTGTTTTCATTTTGTCATTTTAAATCATCACAAGTCAAAAAGCTTGAAAGCTTTTTTCAAGAAGGAAGAAGAAGAAATCTATTTGTGATGAATAATGAATTAATTGCGATGGTTACAAATCAACCATGGGTTAAGAATGAAGGCTTAACCCTTGTAGAGAATTAACTAGGGTAAAGGGTTTGGGTTGGGTTAAGAAATATCTATACAAAATATCATAACAAAATATCTAAGCTTAAAACAAAATAAAGTTTCTAGAAGCTTCAAGAAAAAGCTAGCCCAAATGCTAACCCAAATCAAACCCTAACATGTTTAATCTCCACAAATCATGTTGTATTTCTAATCATAACTTGTTACAATATTATATATCACATATATAATATATTTTGCAACAAAGGAAAATAATAAAATTAACATATATCGCATATATATCAATGTATTATCCGGGGAGAAAATGAATCAATAAAGCGAGTTTATATTAGTTAACGTAATGTAATATATCACATATATAATTATACATTAAATTATCGAATCAACACTTGATCCGACAATCCGGCTGTGTTGCATATAACTAACTAATATAACATGTACCAATTCGTCGAATCAACACTTGATCCGATGAACCGGCTATATCACATATACCCGGCCGATATCTCATATCGCGAGAATAGAATACAGTATCACATACTCGTATTATTCTCGGTCCCGCACATATAACATATGTGCTCCTACTCCGTTTTACCTGAGCCGGGAAACCTCTGTGTAGGACTCTAAAGAATCGTCCATACGCTGGCAGTAGGTGATGATCATATCAAACACCCACAAGCTGCAAGCGGTCAGCTAAACGTAATAGTTACCCAGGTATTCGGCAATCAGAAGATCAACAAGCAAGCCTGTACATTCTCCTGCAAATCCAATCAGTAACACTCCCGTACAGTCCGATCTCTTCGTCTGATATGTCGCATATCCAGTCTAGGGGTGGTAAACGTCAGACCCCAGTAACCGATAAGTCGTGTCGATATGAGGTCCATAAAAGTTTGAGAAACTACTGATAACAATTACCAGTAAATCTCAGCAACCCTGGCCAGCGATTTCCAGTTATAGCCAATCGAACACAGCGCAACATCAACTCCCTATACCGGGAGAGAGGAAACCCCTCCTATCGCTCATTGCCTCCATGTGCTTCGGGACTGTACCCAAAAGCCACCGTTTTGCATGCCTACTTGTACGTGGTATGATGGAAATCAAAGCACAGTGGGAATCACACAAGACTCTATGACGATCTAGGGTCTACAGACTCACCTGTAACAGTGTCACCAGAGAACTGCCACCTGATGTGAGGTATAATACCATTGGAAGTTCTCGGCGAGTCCGTCCAGTGTACCCAGTCTCCACTGAGCACCCGTATACTATCTTTGATGTCAAACATCAATGGATATGGGATCATCCATCGCCCATATACATGGATCTTGAAGCATACGCTAGTCTACTCTGGTATATCGATGCCCTATCTCGATACACCTGCGACTAGGAACATTTGAAGGATTTACATAGCAACTACACTGTCCCTACTAGAATGATCTGCATCATAGTCCTGGTTGTCAAGTACTCATCCTAAGGGCTTTATCAACATGTTACATAGAGACTATCAGAGTACATGTTAAGATAAAGAGCAACCAGATAGCATACTATCATGTCGAGTAAGAAAGTCCTCCATATATATGTCCAAGCATCCACTACAATATACATCGTATGTACAGTAATGTCCTCTAGGGCATGCATATCACAAACACTTTTCTGCAACCGTAAGTGTAATATGTGGGGTATCGCCGGTTTCGTTGCTATATGTCAATGACAATTGGGATATGCATATTTACTTACGTTGATGACATGTGATGTTATGTGCTGCTGGATATGCTATATTAAGTCGTTGTGTTTGAATAGCCGGGGGTTTTATGTGAGATGAGAGTTTTTCATTTTCATTCATCTAAAAACTTGTATTTAATATTCTTTTATTGGGGCACTTCCGGGTTGAGGAAGATGTCACCGTTGATGTATATTATTTACTTTTCCGTATTAGGATAAACCCAAGAAGGGGAGCACAAGTAACCGGGTTCTAGAGTCCAGTGGGAGACTATCAGGAGGAGTCGAGTCCGGGTCTCCTATCTCTAGAATTGGTGGGTTTGCTTGCCGCTCTCGTAAGGTTTTAGGGATATGGGTTTGGCTATTTATCACGACCATGGAATCAGTGTTTTATACTGGCTTAATTTAAAACCCGGAAATCCCAGTATATCCAATATGTCATATGTTGTCTTCTGCTGTTGATATTCTGTGATGTGATCACTTTATATTCTGAGACAGATGCTGTATATAGTATATGTGATATATTATATAGACGTTACATATGATTTACACCCGCGCTAGCCCTGCCCCGCTCTGCCGTTAGTTACCTAACCTAACGGTGCATGACGGGACTTCGTGGCGAATACGGATGACATAAGCGTGCGTTGTATTTATCTGTGATGTTTAGGTAATTTAAATGATGGGACATTCATTAATGAGATTTATGAAGGAAAATAAACATAATGATCTTGTGGAATCGAATTTTCAAAAATAGGTAGCTCTAGTTGTTTCTTTGCATAGCGGTATTCCCTGTAGAATATCCTGCACCTTATTCGATAAGGAAAGAGCCGAGATCCCTTCACCGGGAGTGACCTCTTTAGCAATAACCGGCAGATGCTACAACTCTCGGTTTTGTCTTTTGATTGCTTTTCTAGTTCTTGCTTTGCATAGTGATATTGTGAATATCCTGCACCTCAGTCGACGAGGAAAGAGCCGAGATCCCTTCACCGGGATTGACCTATTTAACGAAACTAGCAAAAGCCTAAAAAACACTCCATTTCAAATCATTTGATTCTGCAACGATATGAAGTTCAAAGCATTAAAAGTTTTCACAAAAACCATCCGCAACCCTCTGTCATTTTAGGAAGTAGAGTATTTAGTGTTCGTGCTGTGTTTGTTGACCATAGTTGAGGCACAGTGTACGGTAGCTAATTGATGTCTTCCTACATAGCATATGATGCGATTAGTTAGGACAGTCATGTGACTTTGTTGACCATAGTTAAGAGTTATTTGGTGGGTCTAATTAATCACGAAATGACGGGTAGAACTTGACTTGTGCTTATGATTTGTTGACTATAGTTAAGGTCATAAGTCACTAGGGGTATAAACCATTATCGGGAATTTCAAGTATTGAAATTTGCAATGAGATTGCATACCTTCTATGAAATAGTTGGATCCTGATACCCACTGCGAGTAATAGTTACTCCTGGGAGAGTTTTGCACTTTACAATTAGCTGATCATGTTGGTGTCTAGAAAGGTGTCAACGGGGTTAAGCCCCTGGGAAAACGAGGTTTATTTTAATTAGGTCCCTGTGAAAGCACGGGGAACCTCCCTCAAAGTACCGGCACTGGCCTGGCTGAAAGATTGGCGAACTTGTAAAGTATAATTAATCCCGGCTAGTCTTTCCTTTTAAGGTTTGAAGGAAAATTTGATAAAAACAGTGGGAGTCATCCTGATTAGATAAAATATATAACCAATCGAATCTTGTAAGAGCGCACGCAGAGTGTTTTCTTCTCTCTCTCTCCAGGTAGCGACCATGTCACACCTTAATCAAGATAATAATATGGATGTATTGACCGAACCCGCTTGTTATACTAAGCTGGGGAACGTTGGTCCCGCTCAACCTTATAATTGTTATAAGACCAAGCAGGAAATAGGGGAATACCAGGATTCCCATCCCAAACGAAGAAATTGCATGATGATGCATCTTCTTCGGGTATGTTCATTACAGAGAACTGTTTCTCAGTATCTTTTACGTCCTGGGTATTTGATACCGGATCAGGATCCCGCATATGTAATATGTTACATGTGCTACAGAAAGGTAGAGAACTGAGAAGGAGGTGATATATCTTTAAGTATAGAGAATGGTGCAATTGTTGCAGCCAAATCAGATGGCGGATATCACCTTGTATTACCAAATACATTGATTCTGAACGAATGTAATTAGATACCGAACCTGATATACAACATTATATCAGTCTCTTTATTTACTAAAGAAGGATATAATTTTGTATTGTTGGATAATATTTTGAACATTTCCTACATCAAAATGTTGATCGATCCAGGCACGTTATCTAATGACATATACGTTCTAAATCAAGAGGAAGAGTTCAGAAATGAACGAATCCTTCTTGAGGCATTATAGACTAGGTCATATCAATGCGACCCGACTAGCTAAGTTACATTAAGATGCATGTTTAAATCAGTTTGAATTTGCATCTTGTGAAACTTGCCAGTCATGTCACAAAGATAAGATGATCATAGCTCCGTTTACTTGAAACAGAGAAAGAGTTAGTGAACTCTTGGGAATGATACATAATAATGTATGTGGTCCCCTGTCTACATATGCCAGGACTGGTTCTTTGTACTTCCTTACATTCACTGATGATCTCTCAAGATTCGGACAAATGTTCCTGTTGAAACACAAGTCTGAAACTTTTGAGAAATTCAATGAATATAAATCCGAAGTAGAGAACCAAAACGGATATAAGTATTATGTCCTTTGATGTGATCGGGGAGGAGAATACTTAGGCATGGAGATCCTGGACTATTCAAAAGGAGAATGAGATTCTCTCTTAGCATTACTCCTCCGTATACACCACAGCACAACAGTGTATCGGGGCGGGGCAATAGCACCATATTTGATATGGTGCGCTCTATGATGAGTATTACTGAGTTACCTATTTCCTTTTAGGGAGTAATGCACGTGAGGAAGCTGCATACCTATTTAATTGGGTTCCAACCAAATCAGTGCCTACCACTCCATATGTGATATGGTATGGGAAGAGCCCATATCTTAAGCAAGTTAAGATTTGGGTTGTCCGGCTTATGTCTAAAAGAAAAATCCGGACAAGATCGAGGCAAGGTCAGTTCTGTAGAACTGGAAGAAGTTCCAGCTATACAAACTGCAGCTGATGTTCGGTAGAACCGGAGGATTAAATAGTTCCCGACAAACCTCATCATCTCCACCGATCTGGTAGGGTTCCTCATCCGCCTGAGAGATACTTCGGTTTTCTTGATAACAGTGGGAGCGAGGATTACATCATGTGATGATGATCCAACTAGTTTCGAGCAGTCCATCAAGAGTGGCGACTCTGTAAGAATGGCTGGATGCAAAGAGATCTGAGATGGAATCTATGTACACCAACAAAGTATAGACTTTGGTTGCTATATCTGAAGGATTAAATTCCCATCAGGAGCAAGTATATCTTGAGAGGATTACTTGGTGTAGATGGAAAAGTTGAGACTTTCAAAGCTAGACTTGTTGCAAAAGGTTCTCAACATTGACCAGGCATGGATAATTATGAAACCTTTTCTCTAGTAGCTATGCTTAAGTCCATTCGAATCCTACTTGCCATTTCTACATACCATGACTACAATATCTAGTGGTTGGATGTCATGACTTCTTTTTCTAAATAATGATTTAGAAGAGAACGTCTATAACTACACAGCCAGAGGGCTCCGTAGACAGTGGGAGCAGCAGAAACATATGCAAGTTTCTTTACGGGATAAAGCAGGTATCGCGGAGTTGGAACATCTGTTTTTATGTGATAGTCAAAGTGTTTGACTTCATCAAAACGTTAGATGAACCTTGTAAATGCAAAAGGGTCGTAGAGAGTAAGGTGGTCTTTCTCGTATTGTACGTGGATGACATACTATTGATAGGAAAGGAGTTTCCTATGCTACACTCGGTCAATCTCCTCTTATCACATTGATTCTCCATATAGGATCAAGGTGATACCTCCTGAATCCTGGGTTTTGGAACTATGAGATAGATCTAAGTGGATATTAGGATTCTCACTAAGTGTAGTGAGATGGTATCAATTGATATTGGGGAGAATCACTGGATAACTTCCAGGGTGATAAGGTCAACTGAAAGTCAGTCATAGGCATTGTCTTTACCTTCAGGAGAGGGACGGTATGTTGGAAGAGTTCCAAGCGTGATACCGGGGCAAACTAGACGATAAAGGCTAGATACATCGCTATCAAAGATGCTACCAAAGAGGCAGTCTGGGTGTATATTAGTTCATGAGATGAACTTGGTTCCCACCATTGTGTGACAATGGAGTTATGGCTTTGGCCCAGGAACCCCGGTCCCATCAGTGACCCAAACATATTCTAAGGCAGTATCACCTGATCATGGAGATGGTTGATCTCCAAGAGATGGAGGTTAGGAGAGTAGACTCAGAGGTTAACACGGTGGATCCACTCACTGAGGCCTTTCCTGCGAGAGACTTTTATAGGGTGTTGGGTATGCTATACTACAACAACTGGCCTTAGTGCAAGTGGGAGATTGTTAGTTATATGTGTTAGTGTATATGCCCTAGGGGCCATTATTGTATCATACTTGTATGTATATTACTTAATGGAAGCTTGGGATATTCACAGTTGTATATACAGTCTTGCTAAAAATATGGTAGTATGCTACTTGGTTTCTATCTACTTTAATATGTGCATATGTTTCTTGTAACGTATCACTTATACATATTAGTAGAGCCCATAGGATTTTTGCTTGATTACCACACTAGTGGGGGCTGGGTAGTCTGTAAGCAACATCCTATACAGGTCCCTGGTCGTTGGATTATCGAGATAGGGCATTGATATTCGGGAGTAGACTAAGTGTGTACGCTTCTCATCCCAGTTGGGGAGATGGTCTGTCCCACAGCCATCAGTACGTCGTACTGGAGATAGTATACATGTGCTCGTTAGGTTACGGGTACACCGGACAGGACTCGCAGGGGAACTGATTGGTTGGTATTATACCCGTCGTCAGTTAACAGTTCCCAGGTGACATGAGTACAGCATAGTCCGCAGACTTGACACTGCTACTTCGCCTCGAGTGTGTCCCACTGTTCTTAGATTGCTACCCCACCACGGCTCAAAGGTGTTAGTTATATGTATGCCCTAGAGGCCATTACTATACATAGGATGTATATTGTAGTGGATGCTTGGACATATATAGGGAGGACTTTCTTGCTCGACATGATAGTATGCTATCTGGTTGCTCTTTACCTTAACATGTACACTGATTGTCTCTCTGTTACATGTTGGTAAAGCCCTTAGGATGTGTGCTTGAGTACCTGGACTATGATGCGGATCATACTAGTGGGGACATGGTAGTCCATAAGTACATCCTTCAAAGTCCCTAGTCGTGGGTGTATCGAGACGGGGCATCGATATACCAGAGTAGACTAGCGTGTACCTTCTCGACCCATACAGATGGGCGATGGATGATCCCATATCCATCGGTGTTTGACATCAGAGATGATATACGGGTGCTCAGTAGAGACTGGGTACACTGGACGGACTCGCCGAGAACTCCCAGATGGTATTATACCTCACGTCAGATGGCAGTTCTCTGGTGACACTGGTACAGAGTAGTCTGTTGACCCGAGATCGTCATAGAGTCTCGTGTGGTTCCCACTGTGCTTTGATTTCCATCTTACCACGTCCAAGAGGGCGTGCAAAACGGTGGTTTTTGGGTACAGTCCCGAGTCACATGGAGGCAATGAGCGATAGGAGGGGATTCGTCTCTCCCGGTATAGGGGGTTGATGTTGTGCTGTGTTCGATTGGCTATAACAGGAAATCCCTGGCCTGGGTTGCTGAGATTTACTGGTAAGTGTTACCAGTAGCTTCTCGAATTGTTATAGACCTCATATCGACACGACTTATCGAGCTATTGGGGTCTGACGTTTACCACCCCTAGGCGAGATATGCGACATATCAGACGATCAGACCGGACTGTACGGTAGTGTTACTGGTTGGATTCACTGGAGTGTGAGCGGGCTTGCTCATCGATCTTCAGATCGCTCAATACCCGGGTGGCCGTTACGTTTAGCAGACCGCTTGCGGCTTGTGGGTGTTTGATATGATCATCGCCTGCTGCCGGCGTATTGACGAGTCTTTAGAGTCCTACACAGAGGTTTCCTGGCTCAAGCGAAACGAAATAGGAGCGCATATGAGATATGTGCGGGACCGAGAATGATTCGAGTATATGATACCGTATTCTATTCTCGCGATGAATGTGTCGAATGGTTGTATGCGATATAACCTAGTTATCGAATCAAGGATTGATTCGATAAGCCGATACATTGAATATTAGTCGGTTATATGTGATATGACCGGATCATTAAATCAAGTGTTGATTTAATGATTTAATGCATAATTATATATTTGATATATTACTTTGCATCAACTAGTATCGGTTCACTTTAACTGGATTTTCTCGCTCGGATGTGCGCATTATATATGTGATATGATTTTTTGTGCACATGCTTGTATCATGTTTGATGATACATGCTAACTTTATTAGGTGTATGATTAAACCATGGTTAGTTAATGGTTAGGGTTTCATTTGATTTATTTATGCCTTTATTTATTTTGTTTTGACAAAAAGAAAAAGGAGAATGAAAACAAAAGGGTTGCTTTCAAAGATGAAGCTTGTTGAAGCTTCATAAAGGTTTGACCAAAGTGACCATTTTGTCTTCATCTCTAAACCTAACCATTCACTAACCCTAGTTCATTCTCTACACCTAACCTTGGTTTGGTTATGATAAGAATTGATTTTCTTTTCTATTTGAATTATTCTTATCATAACAATTATCATCATCTTCTTCTTCTTCTTGAAGATGAAAGCTTACTTCATCAATGGTGATTTGAGCATAAGTGTGAGAAATCCAAATCTAAAGTGAACCCACTTCCTATTTCTTCATCCTCTACCTCTTGCCAAGTAGTAGAGTGTGTTTCCTTCACAAGTTTTCATGGCTTGGTGAAGGTGGAGCTTGATCTAGCGATGCCTCGACGTAGATCATCTTCGGCACGTCGTCGATGACCTAGCCCGCTCTTTCTCCGATGAAGCCGACGCTAGAGCCCGGACTTTGATTTGGACAGCGGAGAGGACTTCATCATGGAGCCGTGGAGGTGGAGGACCGGATCTACAAAGGTTGTATTTCCGTTCTTTTAGTTTAGATGTAAACTAGTTTCTTTTTCGCCTAGACTTCTAGCCAACGATCCGTAGTTTAGGGTTTCTCGGCACCGTAAAATTTGAAATTGGCATGGTTGATGCCTTGTGAGACCTCATTAGGGTGCCTAGGAACCCTACAGTGGTATCAGAGCCTAGCTAGAGCCTTAGGCGAAGTCTAGACGGAGTTTGAAGTCCGAACGAAACCGAAACCCCAAAATTTCCACGCTCTCTGGACTTTTTCTGAAAACGTGGATTTTTCCAAATTAAAAATTGCTAAAAAATTCAGCAGGGAAATATATGAGTTACGGCGCAAAATTGGACCCATGATTCATTCAAAACGGCGCGGAACCGCGGCAGAAGCCCAGCTTCTGCGGCGGTTCCGCGGCTAGGTGATGACGTCACCTTCCCATTGTTGTACAGTAATTCCTATTTTAATATGCTGGGTTTTCTGGGAATTTTTAATATTTATTCAAGAGTTGAATTTTCTGGGGTTGTTTTGGGGATTCGGTGTTTCGATCGGAGTATCAAATTTTGTCTATGTGGCTTTCCGGATAAAATTTTAGAATATGTTAAAAAGTTCGACCGGATATAAATACCCAATTTTTCCCCTGTCGGGAAATTTCCAAGTGTTGGATCTTTCCGTAGTTTAATGATGTTCTAAGTAGTGCAAGTAATGCAATGGACCCTCTAGAAGACAACAAACCTTAACTCGATTATATGACCGTCTTGAACTGCCCTTTGAACCTTCGGGTTTGGGGCAGTACGGCGTGCCACATGTGAGGCGTTGGCTTGACCCTTCTACGGCTGGACCGTTGGTACTGAGACACGAACTGAATGTTGTTAGACTTATTTCATGTGTTGATCTATATCGGGAAAACTTGGGTGTTCGAATGTTCAATCGGAAAGTTTAACATTTTCTGTTTATCCGGAATGTGATACAACAATTGGAATTCACAAAAGTTATGTGATAACTGAATGAATGTTATAAACATAGCAGTTTAGTCTCACTTGATCGGTTGCCACGGAATTTTGATGTGATCAAAAGTCCGTCGCAATCACGTAGCGTACGCGGATACTTGCCGGGTAAACTTAATAGACAGCCTCACTCCATAGCCCCGACCAAGTGACTGTAGGAGAACCCCGTCGCCGAAAGCATCCGTTCGGGTGCTCGCGGCAGCGGTGTTCCGCCTTGGTGCACTTCGTCGACGGTAACGGGGGTGCGGCCGCCTACTGAAGTTTGCGACGAGTATTCGATCAGGATGTCAAGAATCTTGTTGAATTGCCCGACTTGATATTGAAAAGAGTTTTCGATAATGAGACTAAAATGCGGGATTTATAATAATTAGGCATGTGATGTCTAAATATTTCATTTGATTAGGCATGTGATGTCTAAAGCAGTTGCGGATTCCAATTGTTGTAGTTTTACACTTTCTTTTCTGTGACCGTAAGTGTAGTATGTTCATATCGCCGGTTTCGTTGCTATACGTCAACGACAATTGGGGTATGCATACTTACTTACGTTGATGACATGTGATGTTATGTGTTGCTGGATATGTTATATTGGATCGTCGTGTTTGAATAGCCGGGGTTTTTTATGTGAGATGAGTGTTTTTCATTTTTATTCATGTAAAAACTTGTATGTAATATTCTTTTATTGGGGCACTTCCAGGTCGCGGAAGATGTCACCGTTTGTATATTATTTACTTTTCCGCACTAGGATAGACCCAAGGAGGAGGGCACAAGTAACCGGGTTCTGGAGTCCAGTGGGAGACCAACTCGAGGAGTCGAGTCCGGGTCTCCTAACTCTAGAATTGGTAGGGTTGCTTGCCGCTCTCGTAGGGGTCTAGGGGTGTGGGTTTGGCTATTCATCACGACCGTGGAATCCGTGTTTTATACTGGCTCGTATTGAAAACACGGACGTCCTAGTATATCCAATATTTCATATGATTCTTCTGCTGCGATATCTGTGATGTGATCATGTGATGTTCTGTGATAGATATAGTATATAGTATATATGATATATTATATAGACGTTACTTATGTTTTACACCCACGCTAGCCCTGCCCTGCTCTGTCGTTAGTTACCTAACCTAACGGTGCACGAGGGGACATCGAGGCAAATGCGGATGGCATAAGTGTACGTCCTATCTATCTATGATGTTTAGGTACTTAAATGATGGGACTTCATTAATGAGATTAATGAAATAAAAGAAACCTAAGATGTTGTAGAATCGAATTTCAAAATAAAACAGGTAGCTACAGTTCTTGCTTTGCACAGCGGTATATATGATATATCCTGCACCTTATTCGATAAGGAAAGGACCGAGATCCCTTCACCGGGAGTGACTCCTTTAGCAATAACTGGCAGATGCTACACCCTCGGTTTGTCTTTTGATTGGTTTTAAGAGTTTTTGCTTTGCACAGTGATATATATGATATATCCCGTACCTCATTCGACGAGGAAAGGACCGACGATCCCTTCACCGGGAGTGACTCCTTTAGCAAAACTAGAAAAGCCTCAAAAACACTCCATTTCAAAATTCATTCGATCCTACAACGATATCAAGTTCATTACGCAATAGGTTTTCAGAAAAACCTGTCGTAGCCCTCCGTCATTTCAGATAAGTAGTAGTTAGTATTCGTGCTGCGTTTGTTGGCCTTTGTCAAGGCGCAGTGTGCGGTAGCTAACTGGTGCTTATCTGCTTATGCATATGATGCAGATTGGGTTTGGGTAGTCGTGCGACCTTGTTGGCCTTTGTCAAGGGCCGTGCGGGTGGGTTTAATTCAATCAGGAAATGACGGGTTGAACTTGACTAGCATCCTATGGTTTGTTGGCCTTTGTCAAGGTCATAGGAGGTTAGGGGCAAAATATTATCGGGAATTTCTGTTGCGCCACGGCAGCGCCCCGGCCGTCTATCCGACGCCAAAATGCGGAATCAAAATTTTTCTTAACTTTAAACTGGCGCTACCGCGGACAATATACCCGGATCGAAACCATTAACCTATACTAGCTAACTAGAGATGGGGTGAGAGATGTACCGAGCGATCCGAGTCCTCCGGTCTTCTCGTCGTCGTCCCGATCTCCCGCGGAAACTCCGGTTGTCTCATCCTTGCCGGAAGGGCACCACATCGTCTGCATCTATTACGGGCTCCCACCTCAATACCGAGGCAACTCGGGCATGAAGCTGGCTAGTCGACGTGCCCAAGGTTTGCTGTAGAATGAGTAGTGCTTTGTCTCTTTGGGGTTATGTCGCCTTGATGGAGGAATCAACAAGATATGAACTTGGGGATTTTTGTGGCAATGGAAAAATGATATGAATGATTAATTTTTCCCACACCCTCACAAAATGAAATGAACCACCACCTCTCATCTAATGTGGCCGGCCAATATTATGTGTGAAAATGGTGGGAGGAATCAACTAAGGGAGGTGAGTGTAGGATAAAGAGAATGGTGACCACATCCAAAGTAAACCTCACCATAACATAAGCACATCAAACCCATACCCTTTCATATCATAATTAAAGCACCATTATGGATGAAAAACAAAAGATGCTTATCATAATGAATACAAGTGCAAGAAACCCCCTCCTCAAATGTTATTTGTACAATTGCAAATAACCCCCTCCATCGGAAAAGTCCGGTCGGGAAAGAACAAAGGAAAACCGGCCGGAACGGAATGCAAACTGGCAACTCCAGAAAACTGGTCCCGTAATAAATTACAGGAAAACCCCGATACTGTGCATACACACCCGCATCTGTATTCCGTCCGGATACAAATGCAAAGAGACAAAATCTACACTGTACTAAACTAGGATCCGGCTTAAACCAAAGCCGGCTAGTATTATCCGTCCGATCTTGATCCGTGCAATACCGCACGTATCAGATCGAACCCTGCCATATTACCATACGGCCACTAGTACAAACCGTCCGATCCTGATCCGTGCAATACCGCACGTATCTGATCGGACCCTGCCATATCTCCATACGGCCTCTACAGCGTTTGGCCCGAAAGCTTGAGTAACTGAAAGTGTGGTGGACTCTAAAGACTCGTCAATACTATGGCTGTGGATTCAACCACTAGCACGTCAGAGGTATAAGCCAATACGTGACGGGCCACCAGCTATTGACCAAAAGGGACGTCGATGAGCGAACTCATCCTGACACCCTACTGAGCCTGTCAGTGACAATATCCGTACAGTCCGGTCCGTTCGTCTATGAGCATCGCATGGCGGGCCTAAGGGGTTGGTAAAAGTCAGACCCCCAAAGGCGGTACAAGTCGTGTCGGAGTGAAGCCCAGAACACCCTGAGATACTACTGGAATACCAACCAGTAAATCTCCTGCCTTGGCCGAGGGCTTTGTGTAATGGCTCTCCTAGACACAGCGCGACCTCACCCCCAATACCGGGAGAGACGAACCCCTGCAGATCCGCTCACTGCCTCCATGTGGCTCGGGACTGTACCCAACTAAAACCTGTTTGCATGACTCCTTTGAGCCGTGGTAGGGTAGTAATCAAAGCACAGTGGGAACTCACACGAGGCAAATGACGATCTCAGGTCGATGAACTAACCTGTACACATGTCACCTGGGAACTGCTATCTGACGTCTGGTATAATCCCAACTAGCAGGTTCCCGGCGAGTCCTGTCCGGTGTACTCATAACCCAATGAGCACCTGTATACATCTTAGGTGAACCAACTGACACCAGTGGCTTGTGAGACCGGCCACCGTCCCTCGTCGGGGTCTCGACTGTATACACTAGTCTACTCTGGAGAATCGATGCCCTGTCTCGAAACTCCCACGACTAGGGACCTTTTAAGGATGTGCTTATAGACCACCAGCTCTCACGTATATGATCGCCATCATACTGCCGGCAGTCAAGCAAGAATCCTAGGGGCTCTATCAGCGTGTAATAGCGACCTATAAGGTCACCTAAAGCAGTACACGATGATAAAGGTAAACCAGATAGCATACTATCATCTCGAGTAAGACTGTCCTACCGGGATAGGTCCTCCCTCAATCATTGCAATCACGTGCCTGTGATCCAATAATTGACTCTGAGGGCACTATCTCCAACAATCTCCCACTTGCACTCAAGGCTAATTATTGCGATGTCGCATACTCACAGCCCGTGTGATACCGAACACCCAACTCCTCTACTAGTCAGTCTCACAAAGCTCGTTTGCGAAACTATTGCGTTCGAGGAATAGCCTCAGTGAGTGGATCCGCTGTGATGTTTCTTTCTATGTCTCTCTATATCTCAAGTTCGCAGAGAAAGCCATCTCCCGAAATGAGCAATACCTGTCTTAGAGTATGTCTGGATATCTGATGGGACCTAGCTCATAAATGAACTCCAAATCCAAACTTCTTAGACTGTATCGATAACTGAACTTAATCAGTACCCAGCGCCATGCCTCCCTCAGTATCGCCTTGGACCACCTGTCCAAAATACTGCCCCTCATCAGAAGGAGAAACTATAACTCTGACGATCACCCTGTCATCCATGTCACCTTGGAAGCCTGGAATGATAACTGCCTCCCTAATGAGGCTGTCGTTATCATATCCTTAGAACATCCACTTATGTTCTAAAACTGCTTCCGACTGTTTCTCCAGGATTGGATCAATATCAACTTATTTCATCTACTGCAAAAACAACATCTGGTGTGGTACTTGACATCTCATGATTGACTCAATTGCCTAAGCAAGTGATCTGTCAATCATGCGTATCCCTCTCCTCTTTAGTCTGTAAGACACCTTTAGAGAGGGTGACTCCATCAACTGCAGTTATACTACCGTGCCAGGAGTCGTCCATTCTAAATACTCATAGAATGCTGTCAAGGTACCCAGATTAGGAAACCACCCAAATCTAGATCTAAAACCATAGATCTAGTAACCAGAATGTCTGATATAATATCCAAGTCCTGTGTGGAGAAACCACTGTGTGACAACCAAAGTATAACCGATCATAGTATAGGAATATCACTTCCTACTCTGTGTATGTCATCCAAATACCAGGACATCACACCCTACTACCTTCTTAACAGATCCATCCCCTATTCTGATGACGTCAAACCTATGACTGTCACATCAGAAATAGATGATCTATCTCCGCTATATCTGCTTTAGTCTATAGACATAAGCCTGATGTCCACCAATGCTTCCGCTGCTCCCACTGACTACGAAAACCCTCTGGCAGAGTCGTATAGACGTGCACTTCTAAAGCTAGATTAGAACGACGCTATACTCATCCTCCTGCCGGGTCTCGCAGCCTGGAACAACAACAATGGCAAGTGTGGGTAAACAAGAACTTCCCTGTCACCGTCCTTGAGGCTACCGGAGTACCTCTCGGGTGCCTGAAGTTACCCACCTTATCTGCGGAGTGGCCAATGGAATGTCAAATCAGATTGAATCTTTAGGTTCCTTATCAAATCTTCAGTAATCGTTTGCGGTTCTGGAATCGCTTCCAGTTCTACCATACTCCCACTGCTGTTTTTGAAAAAGTCCATTTTTAATAAAACTGTGGCGAGTCTAGAACAATATTTCTATTGATCTGCCAGATGGTAGAAAGTCAACCCTCGTCATAGCCTGGGTCAACCCACAAACAGCCATTACAGAAACGTTCCTTGAGTTGTCCAGTGTCTGGTTTTAATTATAAGCCGGACAACTCCCCGTACCTTAACATCGTTAAGATATGAACTGTTCTATATCCAATATAGAACCAGAGGCACTGATTTAAATGAACCAGATTCAAATCATGCAGCTATCTCCAGTGCATGTCAACTAAATGGAAGGAGGCCGATCAGCGTTACTCAACTTAGGAATGCTTTCAATTATGAGTAACCTGAAAGAGAAGCAAGTTCTCTTTATCATTACTATCAACTGAGTACCATACATAAGTATCTACATCTTCGATCACCTTGATGAATCCCGATACTTGCTGCACCTGGTTCTCTACTCTATTCAAATACCTATAACTCCTCAAAACTTAGACCCTGTGTTTCTACGAAACATATGTCTGAGAACTAGAGAAGTTAAAAGTAAACAGAATATAGTATGAGGACCAACCCCTCTGTCCCAATGGACACTGGACAACATACAATACTCTGTATAAGTCCGCTGAGTCTAACAACTCTTTCACTGTGCGTCGTAGGTTGAAAACTGTATTTATGGTTAAGAAGAATTACACCGCTGTTTGATGCTCCTTACCTAACCATCCACTGATATAGGTAAATGTCATCGACATAATATCAAAAGGTATATCTCACTCTATGAAAATAGACGTACAGATATATCAATTTGAAATTGGTGCACAACAGCGGATATTCAAAACCATATATTTGCCGACCGGCAAACAGCCCAGGTGATCTCCTCAAATATCACCGATTACAACGAATCCCGATATAATGAGGATGATCACCCAATTCCCAATAACTTACTCCCACTCATCATCTGTAAAACCATACAGATGTGAGAATCATACCTGGTAAATACATACCCTGGAGTAAGTATCTAATCGGGAAATCAGTTTTCTTTTAACAGTACACAGTTGAAACTGAAACATTGAAATGTTTCGATAGGGTATCCTGGTATTCCTAGTAATGCCTCTACCATTATCCAGATTCACAACTGTAACCGTATATCTCTTTGCCATCTGTCCAAATCCCTTTATATGTCTTTAGTCATTACCGTCTGCACACCCCTTTAGGCCAAATGGTTTTCTTCATTCCCTACCGTTCGGCACCAGCCTATGGTTTGGAAGAAGACTATCCAATAAGCATAATGGGTGTACTGTCCTAATCCTAGGAGCACTCGCAATGCGAGAAAAGGTGAAGATAAAAGACAACCGAATAAACCTCATTCCTATTTCTCCTGGACCAGAATCCATCCCCGAACTGGAACAAGTTCCTTTCGAGTTCGTATATAACCATACGATGGAGTATCCAAAAACTTGGGATCTTCGTAGTGATACGGAGTGTCCTGGAGAAATACAAAGGTGATTTAGGATTGGCGAAGAAATACTCGGTTTGGTCGTGAATAGCAGTCGCAATTTACTTTGCCCTCTTACTAATCCCTTTCTTTGTCTTAACTTAATACCTTCTGCACACCATCGTTATGCTAATTGGTTTTCTTCATTCCCCACCGTTCGGCACCAGCCTAAGGTTTGGAAGAAGACTATCCAATTTGCATAATAGGTGTACTATCTCCTAAACCAAGGAGTACTCGCAATGAGAGAAGGTGAAAAGAAAAGACAACTGAATAATCCTATTCGTTTTCTCCAGAACCAGAAACCATCCTCGAAGTCCTTCGAGTTCGTATATAACCATACGATGGTTTTGTCCAATGGAAGTGGATGTTCGTAGTAATACGGGGTGTCCTGGAGAAAAGGGTAAAAGTAGGAGTGGCAATGAGGTTTGCAACTCAGACAATCCAAAAGCCAGTGTTTAAGAAGGTTCGGTCAACTTGGTCACTGAGTCATAGTCTAGGGTCGGGTCAATGGTCGCTGCCAAAGAGAGAGAGAAAAGAAACACTCAGCGTGCACTCTAACCTAGATCAGAATGGTTATCACTTTATCTAATCTGGAAACCTCCCACTGTAAGCTCAAATTCTCCTCCAAACCTGAAAGAAGAATTAGTCGGGATCACCCGAGGAGTAAACCAACTCATCAGTGGGAATCGGGATCCAACTATCATCGCATGATAACGTGATGGAATCCACTCACGTCACCACACTCCAGAAGGTATGCGCATGTCTGGCAAGTTTCAGTTCTTTTGAAACTCCCGATGTGATTTTTACCCCAAGCGGTTTATGACCTTGACTAGGTCAACAAACCATAAACCGCCAGTCAAGTTCAACCCGTCATTATTCTGGATTGCATTAAACCCACCCGTACGTGCCCTTGACTAGGTCAACAAGGCCGCACGACTGTCTTAACCAATCCTACTTATGCAACAAACAAGTACCACTTAGCTACCGAACACTACGTCTTGACTAGGTCAACAAACGCAGCACGAATACTAAATAATACCTGTAGGAAATGACGGAGGGCTACGTCTGGTTTTTGGCGAAAAACCTTTAACGTAATGAACTTGATATCGTTGAAGGAACTGCATAGCCTTTTTAGAAAATATAGTGACGAAAACCTTTACTAAAGAGGTCACTCCCGGTGAAGGGATCTCGGCTCTTTCCCCGTAGAATGAGGTGCAGGATATTCCAACTGAATACCACGATGCAAAGCAAAAGTAATCGGCTATAGTGAAGTTAATGCCCTGACGCAAACTTCTGTCCAAGGGGTCACTCCCGGTGAAGGGATCTCGGCCCTTGCCTCGTCGACTGAGGAGCAGGATATTCCAAATGAATACCACGATGCAAAACAAAAGTGAACGTCCTTGCAATAACAGCTTTTTGAAAAGTGTTCCAACAACATCAGAATAGGTTTGTTTAGTTTGCATTGATCCGAATCAACGCAGTCCCATCAATTGATCACACCACAAAGAACGAAAATATACTGATGTACGTATATGCCATCCGCATTCTCCACTGGGTCCCGTCATTATCCGTTAGGTTAGCTAACTAACGACAGAGCGGGGACTGGACTAGCGCGGATGTAAAACATATACAACATCTACTAATATATATACCAATATATTATATTTCGCTCAAGGCGTGATAAAATGCAACATCACAGAAATATGCAGCATCACAGAACAATACAGATATCTGGAAGCCCCGGGTTTCACAGAGCCGCTGCTGAAACCCGACGTTCCCCTGGTCGTGTGGATAGCCTGTGCAATGAAAACCTAGACCCCTACGGGCGCGGCAAGTCACCCGCCAAAACCTGAAGCGAGGCAGCCCCCTTCAGCAACGTGAATGGACCACCCAGCACTTCATGGAATCCGGTAACTCGGGCACCCCTCCTGGGTCAACCTGTACCCCCTACGAGTGCGGCGAATAGCCCGCTAATCCTGGAGTGAAGCCCCCTCCGTCCCAATGCCATGAGATGCGGGCTTGTTGCCCTCCAGAACCCGGCTATCCGTGCACCCCACCGCGGGGCAATCCTAGTACAGAAAGTAAAATATACATACACCGGGTACATCGACCGCAACCAGGTCGTGCCCCAAAAGAATAATACAAACAGGCAGTGACGGCGAGTCCACATGTCGGACGCTCGCCCCGCAATATCAAATGTACATATAAAACAAAACTGTACTAACATTGCATCCAGGCTATCCCCCACGACCGATCCGCAACATCATAGCAGAATCACAAAACATCAACGTGAAAGTCACGTTCGCAAATCCGTCTAACCGGGCTATAGCAGTTAGACAGGATTTACCGATCGAGTGACATTCACGGTCGCAGATATAATGTAAATACTGTGAAATAATGTGTTTAAAATATCCGATCGATCAAACATTAACAAGTGGGCCCCCAAGCAATACTGTAGCACTCACAGAAAATCTGGGCCCAATATTAATATTCTAAAACCCCAAAAAATAGCCCAGAAGTCCACTGGAAAAATATGCTACAGTGAAGACACCAATGCGCGGCGGAACCGCGGCCCAAGGGGGGGTTTGGCCGCGGTTCCGCGCTTGGGTGATCGACTGACTGTGTCGAATTTTTCCAGTAGTCTTAGAATTTCCAGTACATTAGTTTTTTACAAGCTGAAAAATTTTTAGAGCTCGGAAAAAAACGACAGAAAACTGATGCACACGAAATGTGGTTTTTGGGATTTTGTTCGATCGGAAATGTAAAACACACTAGAACAAGCTAGGCAAGGTTAATGGCTTGGCTCTGATACCATGTTGCGCCACGGCAGCGCCCCGGCCGTCTATCCGAGGCCAAAATGCGGAATCAAAATTTTTCTTAACTTTAAACTGGCGCTACCGCGGACAATATACCGGGATCGAAACCATTAACCTATACTAGCTAACTAGAGATGGGGTGAGAGATGTACCGAGCGATCCGAGTCCTCCGGTCTTCTCGTCGTCGTCCCGATCTCCCGCGGAAACTCCGGTTGTCGCATCCTTGCCGGAAGGGCACCACATCATCTGCATCATTTACGGGCTCCCACCTCAAAACCAAGGCAACTCGGGCACGAAGCTGGCTAGTCGACGTGCCCAAGGTTTGCTGTAGAATGAGTAGTGCTTTGTCTCTTTGGGGTTATGTCGCCTTGATGGAGGAATCAACAAGATATGAACTTGGGGATTTTTGTGGCAATGAAAAAATGATATGAATGATTAATTTTTCCCACACCCTCACAAAATGAAATGAACCACCACCTCTCATCTAATGTGGCCGGCCAATATTATGTGTGAAAATGGTGGGAGGAATCAACTAAGGGAGGTGAGTGTAGGATAAAGAGAATGGTGACCACATCCAAAGTAAACCTCACCATAACATAAGCACATCAAACCCATACCCTTTCATATCACAATTAAAGCACCATTATGGATGAAAAACAAAATATGATTATCATAATGAATACAAGTGCAAGAAACCCCCTCCTCAAATGTTATTTGTACAATTGCAAATAACCCCCTCCATCGGAAAAGTCCGGCCGAGAAAGAACAAAGGAAAACCGGCCGGAACGGAATGCAAACTGGCAACTCCAGAAAACTGGTCCCGTAATAAATTACAGGAAAACCCCGATACTGTGCATACACACCCGCATCTGTATTCCGTCCGGATACAAATGCAAAGAGACAAAATCTACACTGTACTAAACTAGGATCCGGCTTAAACCAAAGCCGGCTAGTATTATCCGTCCGATCTTGATCCGTGCAATACCGCACGTATCAGATCGAACCCTGCCATATTACCATACGGCCACTAGTACAAACTGTCCGATCCTGATCCGTGCAATACCGCACGTATCTGATCGGACCCTGCCATATCTCCATACGGCCTCTACAGCGTTTCGCCCGAAAGCTTGAGTAACTGAAAGTGTGGTGGACTCTAAAGACTCGTCAATACTATGGCTGTGGATTTAACCACTAGCACGTCAGAGGTATAAGCCAATACGTGACGGGCCACCAGCTATTGACCAAAAGGGACGTCGATGAGCGAACTCATCCTGACACCCTATTGAGCCTGCCAGTGACAATATCCGTACAGTCCGGTCTGTTCGTCTATGAGCATCGCATGGCGGGCCTAGGGGGTTGGTAAAAGTCAGACCCCCAAAGGCGGTACAAGTCGTGTCGGAGTGCAGCCCAGAACACCCTGAGATACTACTGGAATACCTACCAGTAAATCTCCTGCCTCAGCCGAGGGCTTTGTGTAATGGCTCTCCTAGACACAGCGCGACCTCACCCCCAATACCGGGAGAGACAAACCCCTGCAGATCCGCTCACAGCCTCCATGTGGCTCGGGACTGTACCCAACTAAAACCTGTTTGCACGACTCCTTTGAGCCGTGGTAGGGTAGTAATCAAAGCACATTGGGAACTAACACGAGGCAAATGACGATCTCAGGTCGATGAACTAACCTGTACACATGTCACCTGGGAACTGCTATCTGACGTCTGGTATAATCCCAACTAGCAGGTTCCCGACGAGTCCTGTCCGGTGTACTCATAACCCAATGAGCACCTGTATACATTTTAGGTGAACCAACTGACACCAGTGGCTTGTGAGACCGGCCACCGCCCCTCGTCGGGGTCTCGACTGTATACACTAGTCTACTCTGGAGAATTGATGCCCTGTTTCGAAACTCCCACGACTAGAGACCTTTTAAGGATGTGCTTATAGACCACCAGCTCTCACGTATATGATCGCCATCATACTGCCGGCTGTCAAGCAAGAATCCTAGGGGCTCTATCAGCGTGTAATAGCGACCTGTAAGGTCACCTAAAGCAGTACACGATGATAAAGGTAAACCAGATAGCATACTATCATCTCGAGTAAGACTGTCCTACCGGGATAGGTCCTCCCTCAATCATTGCAATCACGTGCCTGTGATCCAATAATTGACTTTGAGGGCACTATCTCCAACAATTTCAAGTGTTGAAATTTGCAATGAGATTGCATACCTTCTATGAGATAGTTGGATCCCGATACCCGCTGCGAGTAAGAGTTACTCCTGGGAGAGTTTTATACATTACAATTAGCCGATCAAGTAGGTATCTAGAAAGGTGTTAACGGGGTTACGCCTCTGGGAAAACGAGGTTTACATTAATTAGGTTCGTGCGAAAGCACGGGGGACCTCCCTCAAAGTACCGACACTGGCCTGGCTGAAAGATTGGCGAACTTGTAGTGTGTAATTATTCCCGGCTAGTCTTTCCTTTTAGGGTTTGAAGGAAGATTTGATAAAAAGCAGTGGGAGCCATCCTGATTAGATAAAATAATAACCAATCTATTCTTGCAAGAGCGCACGCTGAGTGTTTTCTTCTCTCTCTCTCCTGGTAGCGACCATATCACGCCTTAATCAAGATAATAATGCGGAATATTGACCGAACCCGCTTGTTATACTGAGCTAGGGAACGTTGGTCCCGCTCCACCTTATAATTGTTATAAGACAGAGCAGGAATTTGGGGAATACCAGATTTCCCGTGCCGCCCAAACGAAGAGAGTGCATGCTGATGCATCATCTTCGGGTGTGTTCATTATACAGAACTGTTTCTCAGTATCCTCCGCATCCTGGGTATATGATACCGGATCAGGATCCCAGATATGTAATCTGTTACATAGGGCTACAAAAGGGTAGAAAAACTGAGAACGGGTGATAAGTTTAATGAGGCAGAAAACGGGGCAAGTGTTGCAGCCAAGTCTGTCGGTCACTGATTCTGAACGAATGTTATTAGATACCGAACCTGATATACAAAATCATGTCAATCTCTTTATCATTAAAGAAATGATATAATTTTGTATTGATGGATAATGTTTTGAACATTTCCTATATCAAAAGTTGATCGGTTCAGGCACGTTGTCTAAAAGCATTGACGTTCTAAATCAAACTACAGTTCTTAGTATACAGAACACACACAAGAGGAAGAGTTCAGAAATGAACGAATCCTTCTTGAGGTATTGTAGACTAGGTCAGGTCAATGCGACCCGACTGGCTAGAGTTACATAAAGATGCATATTTAAATTAGTTTGAACTTACATCTTGTGAAACTCGCCAGTCATGTCACAAAGATAAGATGACCATAGCTCCGTTTACTGGAAACAGAGAAAGAGTTAATGAACTCTTGGGATGATGCATGTTGATGTATGTAGGTCCCCTGTCTACACATGCCAGGACTGGTTCTTAATACTTCATTACATTCTCTGATGATCTTTCGAGTTTCAGACCTATGTTCCTGTTGAAACACAAGTCCGAACCTTTTGAGATATTCACAGAATATAAGTTAGAAGTAGAGAACCAAAATACGGGTATAAGTATTATGTCCTTTGATGTGATCGAGGAGGAGAATACTTGAGCACGGAAATCCTGGACTATTCTAAAGGAGAATGAGATTCTTTCTCAGCATTACTCCTCCGTATACACCATAGCACGATGGTATATCGGGGCGGAGCAGATACACCCTATTTGATATGGTGTGCTCTATGATGAGCACTACTGAGTTACCTATTTCCTTTTGGGAGTTATGCACTTATGAAGTTGCATACCTATTGAATTAGGTTCCAATCAAATCAGTTGCCTACCATTTCATATGTGATATGGAAAGGGAAGAGCCCATGTCTTAAGCTAGTTAAGATTTGGGGTTGTCGGGCTAATGTCTAAAAGCAAAATCCGGACAAGCTCGAGGCAAGGTCTGTAATGTAGAACTGGAAAGGTTCCAGCTATACAAAATACAGAAAATAATTTGATAGAACCAAAGGATTCAGTAGATTCCAACGAACCTCAGCATCTCCGCCGATCTAATAGGGTTCCTCACCCACCTGAGAGATACTTCTGTTTCTCTATGACAGTGGGAGCGAGGATTGCATCATGAGATGATGACCCAACTAGTTTCGAGCTGGCCATCGGGGGTAAGACTCTGTAAGAATGGCTGGATGCTTATCGATCTGAGATGGAATCCTTATACACCAACAAAGTATGGACTTTGGTTGCTATATCTGAAGGGTTAAATCCCCATCAGGAGCAAGTATATCTTGAGAAGATCACTTGGTGTAGATGGAAAAGTTGAGACTTTCAAAGCTAGACTTGTTAAAAGTTTGCATCATTGACCAGGTATGGATAATGATGAAACCTTTTCAAGTAGCTATGCTTAAGTCCATCCAGATCCTACTTGTTACGGCTACATACCATGACTATGATATCTGGTGGTTGGGTGTCATGACTGCTTTTGTAAATGATGTTTTAGAAGAGTGCGTCTATAAGTACACAGCCAGAGGGCTTCGTAGACAGTGGGAGCAGCGGAAACGTGTGCAAGATGCTTTATAGGATAAAGCAGGCATCGCGGAGTTGGAACATCCGTTTTGATGAATTAGTCAAAGAAGTTGACATCATCAAAATGGTAGATGAACCTTGTATAAACAAAAAGGTAGTAGGGAGTATGGTGACAATCCTCGTAGAGTACGTGGATGACATACTCTTGATAGGGAAGGAGTTTCCTATGCTACGCTCGATCAATCTCCGCTTATCACAATGATTCTCCACATAGGATCAAAGTGATACCTACTAAATCCTGGATTTTGGATCTATGAGATAGATCTAATTGGATGTTAGGATTCTTACTAGTTGTAGTGAGATGGTATCAGTTGATCCTGGGGAAAATCACTGGAAGTGTTGCAGGGTGATAAAGACGACTGAATGTCAGTCACAGGCATTGTCTATACCCTCAGTAAAGGGACGGTATGTTGGAAGAGTTCCAAGCTAGATACCGTGGCATACTAGACGATAAAGGAAGGATACATCGCTACTTAAGATGCTACCAAAGAGGCTGTTTGGGTGTATATTGGTTCATGAGATGAACTATGTTCCTCCCATTGTGTGACAATGGAGTTGTGGCTTATGCCAAGGAACGCAGGTCCCATCAGTGATCCAGACATATTCTAAGGCAGTATCACCTGATCATGGAGATGGTTGATCTCCAGGGAGATCGAGGTTAGGAGAGTAGACTCAGAGGACAACACAGCGGATCCACTCACAAAGGCCTGTTCCTAGAGAGAGACTTTTATAGGATGGTTGAGTATGAGATACTGCAACCACTGCTATCAAATGGCCCTAGTGCAAGTGGGAGATTGTTAGTTATATGTATGCCCTAGAGGCCATTACTATACATAGGATGTATATTGTAGTGGATGCTTGGACATATATAGGGAGGACTTTCTTGCTCGACATGATAGTATGCTATCTGGTTGCTCTTTACCTTAACGTGTACACTGATTGTCTCTCTGTTACATGTTGGTAAAGCCCTTAGGATGTGTGCTTGAGTACCTGGACTATGATGCGGATCATACTAGTGGGGACATGGTAGTCCATAAGTACATCCTTCAAAGTCCCTACTCGTGGGTGTATCGAGACGGGGCATCGATATACCAGAGTAGACTAGCATGTACCTTCTCGACCCATACAGATGGGCGATGGATGATCCCATATCCATCGGTGTTTGACATCAGAGATGATATACGGGTGCTCAGTAGAGACGGGGTACACTGGACGGACTCGCCGAGAACTCCCAGATGGTATTATACCTCACGTCAGATGGCAGTTCTCTGGTGACACTGGTACAGAGTAGTCTGTTGACCCGAGATCGTTATAGAGTCTCGTGTGGTTCCCACTGTGCTTTGATTTCCATATTACCACGTCCAAGAGGGCGTGCAAAACGGTGGTTTTTGGGTACAGTCCCGAGTCACATGGAGGCAATGAGCGATAGGAGGGGATTCGTCTCTCCCGGTATAGGGGGTTGATGTTGTGCTGTGTTCGATTGGCTATAACAGGAAATCCCTGGCCAGGGTTGCTGAGATTTACTGGTAAGTGTTACCAGTAGTTTCTCGAATTGTTATAGACCTCATATCGACACGACTTATCGAGCTATTGGGGTCTGACGTTTACCACCCCTGGGCGAGATATGCGACATATCAGACGATCAGACCGGACTGTACGGTAGTGTTACTGGTTGGATTCACTGGAGTGTGAGCGGGCTTGCTCGTCGATCTTCAGATCGCTCAATACCCGGGTGGCCGTTACGTTTAGCAGACCGCTTGCGGCTTGTGGGTGTTTGATATGATCATCGCCTGCTGCCGGCGTATTGACGAGTCTTTAGAGTCCTACACAGAGGTTTCCTGGCTCAAGCGAAACGAAATAGGAGCGCATATGAGATATGTGCGGGACCGAGAATGATTCGAGTATGTGATACCATATTCAATTCTCGCGATGAATGTGTCGAATGGTTGTATGCGATATAACCTAGTTATCGAATCAAGGATTGATTCGATAAGCCGATACATTGAATATTAGTCGGTTATATGTGATATGACCGGATCGTTAAATCAAGTGTTGATTTAATGATTTAATGCATAATTATATATTTGATATATTAATTTGCATCAACTAGTATCGGTTCACTTTAAATGGATTTTCTCGCTCGGATGTGCGCATTATATATGTGATATGATTTTTTGTGCACATGCTTGTATCATGTTTGATGATACATGCTAACTTGATTAGGTGTATGATTAAACCATGGTTAGTTAATGGTTAGGGTTTCATTTGATTTATTTATGCCTTTATTTATTTTGTTTTGACAAAAAGAAAAAGGAGAATGAAAACAAAAGGGTTGCTTTCAAAGATGAAGCTTGTTGAAGCTTCATGAAGGTTTGACCAAAGTGACCATTTTGTCTTCATCTCTAAACCTAACCATTCACTAACCCTAGTTCATTTTCTACACCTAACCATGGTTTGCTTATGATAAGAATTGATTTTCTTTTCTATTTGAATTATTCTTATCATAACAATTATCATCATCTTCTTCTTCTTCTTGAAGATGAAAGCTTACTTCATCAATGGTGATTTGAGCATAAGTGTGAGAAATCCAAATCTAAAGTGAACCCACTTCCTATTTCTTCATCCTCTACCTCTTGCCAAGTAGTAGAGTGTGTTTCCTTCACAAGTTTTCATGGCTTGGTGAAGGTGGAGCTTGATCTAGCGATGCCTCGACGTAGATCATCTTCGGCACGTCGTCGATGACCTAGCCCGCTCTTTCTCCGATGAAGCCGACGCTAGAGCCCGGACTTTGATTTGGACAGCGGAGAGGACTTCATCACGGAGCCGTGGAGGTGGAGGACCGGATCTACAAAGGTTGTATTTCCGTTCTTTTAGTTTAGATGTAAACTAGTTTCTTTTTCGCCTAGACTTCTAGCTAACGATCCGTAGTTTAGGGTTTCTCGGCACCGTAAAATTTGAAATTGGCATGGTTGATGCCTTGTGAGACCTCCTCATTAGGGTGCCTAGGAACCCTACAAAAGGAGTCATGCAAACAGGTAGCAGTAGGGTGCAGTCCCGAGCACTTAGAGGCAGTAGTGGTTAGACAGGATTCGTCTCTCCCGGTATTGGGAGATGATATCGCGCCGTGTCAGAGAGCCATTACGCAAAGTCCCTGGTCAGGGCAAGCGAGATATACTGGTAGGTTCCAGTAGCTTCTCAGGGTGTAATGGGCTTCGCTCCGACATGACTTATACAACTATTAGGGGACTGACGCTTACCGCCCCCTAAGCTCGATATGCGTTAGTCTTAGACGAACAGACCGGACTGTACGGAGATTGTCACATCAGGCTCAGTGGGAGTTCGGATGAGTTTCCTCATCGGCCTTCTTATCGACATCTACCTGGGGACCGTTACGTACAGCTAGTGCCGCTTGCGGTCTGTGGTTAAACCCACTGCCAGCGTAGTGTCGAGTCTTTAGAGTCCCAAACAGAGAGTTTCCCTGCTCTAGGCGAAACGATATAGAGGTCGTATGGTTTTACGACAAGGGTTCGGACGCGTACGTGTGTTTACGCACGTACGACTTTTCGGACAGTTTTTACTAGCCGGTTTTGGTTTAAGCCAGATTCTAGTATCGGGTTATTGGATTTATACAGTTTGAGGTTTTTCCGTGTTTTCACGGATTGGAGGGACGTTCTCGTAATTTGTCGGGAAGCTTCTAGAATAGTGGTGACTTGGAAGGTAAGGTGGCATTGCATTAAATGAGATTAGTGACTCATTTGTGTGATTCATCCATGTCATTAATGCATCATAAATTCTTAATGACTCACGGAGATGAATCACTCATAGATATTTATGAAGCATGGTTGTTAATTCTATTATTTCATTTTTGGATAAATAAATAATGCTTCATATATATTATGATAGATCATTATCTCATTTCATTATCATCTTCACCTTCTCTCTCCTCAAGCCCACTCTCTCTTCAAACCCTAGCCCTAACCTCTCATGAGTTGAGATCAAGGGTTAGCTAGACTAATACATCCATAACCTCACTCTATATACCCTAGGTAGCTTAGATTAGTAGTTTAAGCAACCTAGTTATCTCAAGTTTGAGATCAAGCTTGGCATAGGAGCTTTCGGGTGGATCGTTTTTGATTCGAGGAGGTCGTTGTGGTGCCGATATTCCAAGGAGCCTACGAGGAGTGGAAGACAGCGATGAAGACCCGAAGGGCATGTAACGTGAGGTATAACTTCAAATCCGAGTAGTTAAACCTCTAGTTGATCGTTAGCAATGGTTTAGATAATGATTCATGCGCTCAAGTCCGTGTTACGAAGCTTTGACAATCGTTTTTCATATATTCCGCCGCCCCGCAAGTTCGTGGGGTGCGTGACATGGACTTACAGTGGTATCAGAGCCAACTAAATCATTACTAGTTTGTTAGCAACTAATTAGAAGTTCGATCGACGGAAAACACGAAAACAAAACCCTAACCCCTTAACAGTTTCTGTTAATTTTAAACATGTCACAAAATTTTTTTGACATACCTTAAAATTCACAGCAGGGTATTTTAAGAATACTGGGAAAATACGAGCCAGCAACTCTGCAAAACGGCCGCGGTTCCGCGGCCATAGAGTGCTTGTGCCGCGGATCCGCCGCCGAGTCAACTCCGAGTTGACTCGGATTTGCTCTGTAATTCTTATTTTTTGGTGTTTTGGTTCTCTGTTTGTTCTGTTTCCGCCCAGGTTACTTCAGTGCAGGTTTGCTTTTGGGGTAGACACGGAATATGGTAATCGATCGATATTATAAGATATCTGCTAATTAGGTTTTTATCTGTAATGTTTAATGTGTTCGTAAACCTCCCCTAACTGCTAGTATGTTGGTTGGCAGGGGGTTGCACATTTCTGTAATGTTTACTGTTTGTGTATATGAACTGTGTTGGACTGTTGTGATGATTAGCCGGGGTTTGAGATGTGTTTAATATTCATTCATTCGATGTAAATGTAATTTGATGTAATATTCTTTTGCGGGGCACATCCAGGTTACGGTTGTAGCCACCGTTGTATTATTATTTCTTTTTACTGTTTTTACTCCTAGGATAGACCCAAGATGGGGTACACAAACTACCGGGTACGTTGAAGTGTTTAGTGGCCTACTCACGTTGTTGAGGGAGACCGCTTCACTTCGGGTACTTGGCGGGTAGTTTGCCGTACCCGTAGAGGTCTAGGGTGTGGTAATGGCTATTCATTACAACTGTGTAATCCGTCTTTTATTGCAGGCTCAAAGCAAATGCGGATTGCTTGTAAATCCAATAAAGTTTATCTGTGATCTGGAATGCTTATTATTGTGTCTGACGAATATACAATATCTATATATGATAGCTATTAGACATCACTTATGTTTTACACCCGCGCTAGCTCAGCCCCCGCTCTGTCGTTAGTTAAGTAACCTAACGGGTGATGACGGGACCCAGTGGCGAATGCGGATGGCATAAGAGGACGTGGTATTTTCGTTGTTTTCTACAATTATAGGATAAATGATAGGACGCATTATTATAATGCAAAGAAAATAATCCAAAGTTCAATCGTTGGAAGAAATATAAAAGAAACCATTCGATTATTTTAAAAGATCAGATTTTTTAATTGCGGAGCTTTAACCACTCTTTTTAAAAAGTATTAGGTTCCTTTGATTATATCAAGTTCACTACGTTCACGGTTTTGCCAAAACCAGTCGTAGCCCTCTATCATTTCAGTTAAATATTCAGTAGTATTCAAGCTATGTATTTTGACCTTCGCCAAGGCATAGTGATTGGTAGCTGCTGGATATTTATCTGTAGCATAGATAGATGCGTTGGTTTGGTACAGTCGTACTACTATTTTGGCCTTCGTCAAGGGTATGTATGGGTGGGTTCAAATTAACCTGGATAATGACGGGTAGAACTTGACATGTGACTTATGATATGTTGGCCTTCGTCAAGGTCATAAGAGCATATGGCAAAAATCAACATCGGGAATTTCTAAAGAAACTGAAATTTGCAGAGTGATGCATACCATTTTGGAGTTTGATGAATGTTGGTAGGATTCCTTCAACAATATCATACGATGATATTTTGGATCCCGATCCTACTGTGAGTATATGCTACTTATCAGGAGATTCGTCACTTAACGATCAATGCTATAAACCAAGTAGGTGCCTAGAAAGGTGTCAGCGGGGTTACGCCCCCAGAGAAAAGAGGTTATTTAATTAAGGAACTTCGCGAAAGCGTTGGAAAACCTCCCTCGAAGTATCGACACTGACCTGGCTGAACGGTTAAGCAAGAATTGTACGGTGAGAATAGTCCTGGCTAATTTTTCTTTTATGGTTTGAGGAGGGATTCGAGAAACAGTGGGAGCCATCCTGTTTAGATAAATTAAAAACCACTCTAAACTTGCAAGAGCATCATGCCAATTCTTCTCTCTCTCTCTCTTAAATTGCAGCGACCTTGTGACCACACATAGGTTACATCTAGATAACAAATTGACTGAATCTGACTTATATGACTGGCAAAAGTCTGTCCAGATGTCCATTGCCTATAACAAGCCGAACCACCCTATTACTCCTCAAGATCCCACCGTCCCAGGTCCAGTTTCCACTGTCGCGGATATGGATATCTGTCAGACAAGGGAAAAAGATAAAGCGAAAGCTAAGTGCCTCCCGTTAGCTTCAGTTGATGGTGTATACCAGAAGCAACACGAGAAGATGGACTTATTTTCCATCATTCTCCATAATAAAGATTTATATGGAGAGCAATCTCATATCACTAGATATGAAACCTCGAACGAATTAATTCAAGCGAGGTTGGCTGACGGGTTATCTGTAGGGGACAACGTCCTTACAATGACTAGCTGTATTGATGAGCTCCAGGACCTGGAGACCGCGTTGGGAAACGAGTCAGATACTGACTTGATTCTACAGTCTCTGCCTCCTACCCTGAAGGAAACCAAGGAAGTAGAAGGAAAGAGAAAGGCAAAAGTTTCAGGACTAAGTGTAGTAAAAGAGGAACATTTCTGTTGTTATGGGATTGGGCATTGGCAGAAAGATTGCAGGGCTTTTGAAGCCAGTAGACAGGATATGAAGCATGTTGTGGCTTTAATCTCAAGTGTATTTGTAATAGAGAACTGTATGTCAGTTAACCCTACTTCCTGGGTATTGGATACCGGATCAGGATCTCACATCTGTAATTCGTTACAGGCTCTGAGAAACCGTAGGGTTATCGGGATAGGTGATATGACCCTCACGGTTGCTAACGGAATGAGCATGAACGCTGAATTCGTAAGGGAATATCATCTTGGACTGACAACTGGGCAGATATTGATTCTGCGTAACTGTTTTTATGTACCAGGTACTGTAAGTCCACGTTGCCCACCCCGGTGCTTGCGGGGAGGCGGAAAACGGAATAAAAATCGAATTTTTATCATGCTAGGCAACATGGACTAACTAAAGTCGGATCTTTGCTAAACAAAAACAAGCTAAAGCTAACTAGAAACTAGCTAAAGGGTAGAATGGTTATACCTAGGGCTTTAAGTCCTTCTCTCCTTGCTCCTTGGAGCAGTAGTAGGGGATCACCTTTGTCGTCTTCTCACGTCGAAGAAGGATCCACCCGAAAGCCTCAACCTTTGGCTTCAACTTCAAGCTAGAAGTAACTAGGGTGCTAGAAGTGCCAATCCTAGAACCCTAGATGAGAGTAGAGATTACTATGGAATGGTTTTTCTCAAGCTCAAGTGTTTCTCAACACATGAGAGGGGAGAGCTTGAGGAAGAGGAAGAGCAAGAGAGAGAAACTATATGATAGAATGAGAGAAATATGAAGCATTCTCACATATATGTGTGAATTATTGTGAATTGATAATTAGTGAGATAATTGTCATGGCTTAATCAGGACATGACCATTATCATTTCATTTTTAATGCAAATTGCAAGGATCAAAGAGCATCTTCCAAATGAAATGATGATGGTCAAAGTGTCAACCTATGTCAACAAGTCAAGAATGTTAAATGGTCAACAACCATAACCATGCACAATTATATTAAACTAATATCAATTTACCATAATACACACATAAGCATTAGGGTTAATAAAAATGACAATGGTCATTAACCTTAATCAAAGTCCTCTCCCTCTGTCTCAAGCAACTGTGCATACGCACCCGTATTCGTAATCCGAGGAACACGAATACAAAGAGATAAAACCAATCCCAAATCATATACTAGGATCTGGCTTAAACCAAAGCCCGCTAGTATAAGCTGTCCGGACAGCAAACGTGCACAAGTGCGCGGATGTGAACGAACCCTGTCGCAAAACCATGCGACCTCTACTCATTTTGCCTAAAGGCGAATAGCTCTCTGTGTGGGACTCTAAAGACTCGACACTACGCTGGCAGTGGGTTTAACCACAGACCGCAAGCGGCACTAGCTGTACGTAACAGTCCCCAGGTAGATGCCGATAATAAGACTGACGAGGTGACCCCATCTGAACTCCTACTGAGCCTGTACGTAACAGTCTCCGTACAGTCCGGTCTGTTCGTCTGATACATCGCATGGCGGGCCTAGGGAGGCGGTAAACGTCAGTCCCCTAATAGCGGTACAAGTCGTGTCGGAGTGTAGCCCAGAACACCCTGAGATAACACTGGAAACCTACCAGTATATCTCGCTTGCCCTGGCCAGGGACTACTCGTGTAATGGCTCTCCTAGACACAGCGCGATGTCAACCCCCAATACCGGGAGAGATGAATCCTGTCTAACCGTCACTGCCTCCAAGTGCTTTGGGACTGCACCCAAAAACTACCTGTTTGCACGACTCCTTTGAGCCGTGGTAGAGTAGTAATCAAAGTGCAGTAGGAACACACTCGAGGCGAAGTGACAGTGTCAAGTCAGCGGACTATGCTGTACTCATGTCACCTGGGAACTGATAACAGACGATAGGTATAATAGCAACCAACAGTTCCCGACGAGTCCTGTCCAGTGTACTCGTAACCTAACGAGCACCCGCATACTATCTCAAGTATGACGTACTGACGGCTGTGGGACAAACCGTCTCCCACGCTGGGATGAGAAGCGCATACGCTAGTCTACTCCGGAGTATCGATGCCCTGTCTCGATAGTCCAACGACTAGGGACCTGTATAAGGATGTGCTTATGGATTACCCAGCCCCTACGAGTGTGAGCGCCATCACAACGCTGGTAATCAAGCAAAGATCCTAAGGGCTCTACTAATATGTATATAAGCGATATGCTAAAAGAAACACATGCACATATTAAAGCAGAGACAAACCAAGTAGCATACTACCATTTTGAGCAAGATTGTATATACAACTATGAATATCCCAAGCTTCCATCAAGTAATATACATACTAGTATGATACAGTAATGGCCTCTAGGGCATATACACTAACAATCTCCCACTTGCACTAAGGCCATGTACTGGCGTATCGAAGACCTATCATCTCGATCAGCCGCTCGAACTGAGTCGGGGGTAAGGCCTTCGTGAATGGATCTGCAGTGTTATCTTCTGAAGCAACCCTCCGAACCTCAATCTCCTGGCGATCTACGATCTCCCTGATCAGGTGATACCGCCTAAAGATGTGTCTGGATTTCTGATGGGACCTGGGTTCCTTCGCTAAAGCTATAGCCCTGTTGTTGTCGCAATACAGAGGTATTGGATCAACAATGGACGGAACCACCTGAAGTTCTTTCAAGAACTTCCTCATCCAGATAGCTTCTTTTGCGGCATCAGATGCAGCGATGTATTCCGCTTCCATAGTCGAGTCAGCAACGGTTTCTTGTTTGGAGCTCTTCCGACACACCGCCCCTCCATTGAGGGTAAAGACAAAACCCGACATGGACTTGGAATCATCCTTGTCACTCTGGAAGCTGGAGTCAGCAAAGGCCTCAATCTGGAGGTCTTTTCCGCCATACACCAAGAACATCTCCTTAGTCCTTCTCAGGTACATGAGAATGTTCTTTACTGCTATCCAATGTTTCTCCCCAGGGTTTGACTGATACCTGCTTACCACACTCAGTGCATAAGCCGCATCTGGTCTGGTACACAACATCGCATACATTATAGAGCCTACCGCAGAAGCGTAGGGTATAATAGACATGCGATCCTTCTCCAAATCAGTCTTGGGAGACATCTCTTTGGAGAGGGTGATCCCGTGACAAGCCGGTAGATTACCGCGCTTGGAATCTTCCATACTGAATCTTTTCATTATGGTGTCGATGTACCTGAACTGTGAAAGTCCTAAAATCCTCTTGGATCTGTCACGGTAGATCCGGATCCCCAGATGTATGAGGCATCACCAAGGTCTTTTATGGAGAACCTGTGTGACAAGAACCCTTTGACAGATTGTAGCATAGGAATGTCATTTCCTATTAAGAGAATGTCATCCACGTATAAAACGAGGAATACTACAGCTCTCACTACAAATCTACAATAGATGCAAGGTTCATCTGGATTTTTGATAAAGCCAAATTCCTTGACCGTCTCATCAAAACAGATGTTCCAACTCCGCGATGCCTGCTTTAGTCCATAAATGGACTTAAGTAACTTGCACACCTTTCCGCTGCTCCCACTCTGAATGAAACCCTCTGGCTGGTCCATATAGACACACTCCTCTAAATGTCCATTTAGAAAAGCGGTTTTTACGTCCATCTGCCAAATCTCATAATCGTGGAAGGCAGCAATGGCAAGAAGGATCCGAATGGATTTCAGCATAGCTACTGGAGAAAAGGTTTCGTCATAGTCTAAACCAGGTCGCTGACGAAAACCCTTTGCAACCAGTCTAGCTTTATAGGTCTCAACCTGTCGATCTACACCAATCTTCCTTTTGAAGATCCACTTACATCCTGCGGGTTTTACCCTATCTAGAGCAATGTCCAACGTCCATACTTTGTTGGTGTACATGGACTCCATTTCGGTCCGCATGGCATCCAGCCATTTTACCGAGTCAACGCTCTGAATGGCTTGCTGGAAGCTAGTTGGCTCATCACAATCTATGATGCAATCCTCACTATCCCCGTCAATGAGAAAACCGTAGTATCTCTCGGGCGGTTGAGACTGCCTACTACTCTTGCGGAGTGGCGTGGAAATGTCCTGATCTTTCGAACCCTCTGGTTCTACTTAGCTTTCAGTAATAGCTCGTGGTTCTGGAATTTCTTCCAGTTCTATTGCGCTCCCACTTATTTCCTTTTCTATGAACTGGTGTTCTAGAAAGTGGGCATGGCGAGAAACAAAAACCTTTTGTTCCTCTTCGCAATAGAAGAAATATCCCTTGGAGTTCTTTGGATATCCCACAAACTTGCACTGTACTGAGCGTGCCTCGAGCTTGTCCGCATGCTGCTTTTTGACAAAAGCTGGACATCCCCATGTCTTAATGTGATTAAGATAGGGTCTCTTCCCACACCACATCTGATATGGTGTAGTAGGCACAGTCTTAGTAAGAACTCGGTTCAAAAGGTATGCAGCTGATTCTAGCGCATATCCCCAGAACGATCGCGGCAACTCAGCGTTACTCATCATGGACCGTACCATATCCAATAGGGTTCGGTTCCGTCTCTCCGATACACCGTTATGTTGCGGAGTGTATGGAGGAGTAAGCTGAGAGAGAATTCCATTCTCTTTTAAGTAACCCAGGAACTCGGCACTCAAGTATTCACCACCTCGATCAGATCTTAGTGCCTTGATACTTTTGCCTGTTTGTTTTTCCACTTCATTCTTATATTCCTGGAATTTTTCAAAAGCCTCGGATTTATGTTTCATTAAGAAGACATAACCGTACCTTGAAAAGTCATCCGTAAAAGTAATGAAGTAAGAATAACCGCTTCGTGCATGCGTAGACATTGGACCGCACACGTCGCTGTGTACGAGTCCCAAGAGCTCGCTCGCTCTAACTCCGTGTCCAGTGAACTGAGTCTTTGTCATCTTTCCTTTGAGACAGGATTGACAAGTTGCATACGATTGATATTCGAACGGATCCAAATATCCATCTGTATGTAACTTAGTCAACCTTCTCTCATTGATGTGACCCAGTCTACAATGCCATAAAAAAGTTTTATTGATTTCTGGAGACTTTCTTTTGTGTGTATTCTGGACATTGAAAATCTGAGGTTGGTTTAATACGTATATATCGTTGTTTAATGTACCTGACCCAATCAAAACTTGATTAAGGTGAATGTTCACTACATTACTTACAAATACAAATTCATATCCTTCTTTAGATAATAAAGATACAGAAATGATATTACAGGTTGCATTTGGTACAAAATAACAACTACGCAAAACCAAAAAGTGTCCATCTGACAATCCCAGGTGATAGTCCCCCACGGCCTCAGCATCCATGCTAGCTCCGTTTGCAACTCTGAGGGTTATGTCACCTGCCTTCAAAACTCTACGCTTTCTCAACGCCTGCAAAGAATTACAGATATGTGATCCTGATCCGGTATCCAATACCCAGGATGTAGAGTTTATTGATAGACAGTTTTCAATAACATACACACCTGAAGCTGAAGCCGCAACTTGCTTCAGATCCTGGGTTCTGGCTTTCCAAGCCTTGCAATCCTGTTTCCAGTGTCCACTTTTGTGACAGTAAAAGCACTCTTTTTTCCCCACAAGCTTCCCCGCTACTTTTGTTGCTTTTGCCTTTCCTTTTCCCTTCGTATCCACTTTACTGACACCGCCTCTTGGTTTGGCGTGGGCTTTCTTCTTCTTGCCCTTGGCTTTCGCCCTGGACCTAGAAGAGGAAGATCCTCCTACAAACAAAGTGGATGTTTCCCTACTTTTCTGTAGGGTGCCCTCTGCACTCCTCAGCATGTTGAGGAGCTCTGAAAGTTCAACTTCCTTTTCCTGTAAGTTGAAGTTCAGAATGAACTGGGCGTAAGTGGAAGGAAGGGACTGAAGAATCAAGTCCGTGTAGAGCTCATTCTCCAACGTGGTCCCAAGTTCCGCGAGCTCCTCTATGTAGCCAATCATCTTAAGCACGTGTTCCGCTACCGATGATCCGATGGCCAACCTTGCTGAAAACAACTTCTTCGATACTTCGTATCTGGCGATACGAGACTGCTCTCTATACTGTACTTTTGTATAAAGAAATATGGACTCTAGGTCCATATTCTCATGCCTCCTCTGATGTTCGTTGTCCATCGAGGCAAGTACGAGGCATTTGGCCTTCGCGCAATCTATTTCCCAGGTCTTACGGATTTCCCTATCCGTGACACTGGTTTTGGGACCTGGGACAGGGGGAGCTTTGGTGGTAAGGAGATACCCCAACTTGTCGTAAGTGATTGCCATCTTGACATTCCTGAGCCAATCTTTGTAGTTTGGCCCTGTCAGTATGTTTTTATCTAGTAATAACTTATGTCCGGTCATCTTGAATGGTCGCTGCAATTAGGAGAGAGAAAAGAAACACTTTAGCATGATGCTATTGCAAGTTTAGAGTGCTTTTTAGTTTGTCTAAACAGGATGGCTCCCACTGTCTCTCGAATCCCTTCTCAAACCATAAAGAAAGAATTAGTCGGGATCAATCTCACCGTACAATACATGCTTAACCGTTCAGTCAGGCCAGTGTCGGTACTTCGAGGGAGGTTTTCCAACGCTTTCGCGAAGTTCCTTAATTAAGTAACCTCTTTTCCCTGTGGGCGTAGCCCCACTAACACCTTTCTAGACACCTACTAGGTTTATAGCATTGATCGTTAAGTGAGAGTTTTCCCGAGGAGTAGCATATACTCACAGTAGGATCGGGATCCAAATATCATCGCGTGATAAAACCGAAGGAATCCTACCAGAATCGTCACACTCCAAATGGTATGCAGCTCTAGCAAGTTTCAGTACTTATGAAACTCCCGATGTGGATTTTTGCCCCATGCTCTTATGACCTTGACTTTTGCCAAAATATCATAAGTCACATGTCAAGTTCTACCCGTCATTCTCCTGGTTAATTTGGACCCACCCGTACCTACCCTTGACTTTGGCCAAAATGGCAGCACGACTGTCCCAAACCAAAGCATCTATCTATGCTGCACATGAATACCCGATAGCTACCAATCACTATGCCTTGACTTTGCCCAAAATACATAGCTTGAATACTTTTTGACCATTCATGTGGAATGACGGAGGCCTACGAATGGTTTTGGCGAAACCGTGAACGTAGTGAACTTGATATAATCGATGGAACGAGATAGCTTTTAAAATGAGTGGTTCAAGCTCCGCGTTTAAAAGTTTAGTTTTGAAAAGAACCGAGTGGTTTTCAAAGTGTTCCAATCGACTTTTACTTGGTTTATTTTCCTGCATTAGTTCTTTTAATGCGTCCCATCATTTAATCCTACCATTGCAGAAAACAACCAAAATATGACGTACGCTTATGCCATCCGCATTCGCCACGGGGCCCCGTCATCACCCGTTAGGTTACTTAACTAACGACACAGCGGGGGCTGGGCTAGCGCGGCTGTAAAACATAAGCAACGCCTAAATAGTTATCATATATAAATATATAGCAATGATAGACATTACAGATCACAGATGAATACATTGGATATACTAGGAATCCGCAATCCTTTCGAGCCTGCAACGAAAAGCGGATTACACGGTCGCGGTGAACAGCCAATACCCCACCCAAGACCCCTACGGGTGCGGCAAACTACCCGCCAAGTACCCGAAGCGAAGCAACCTCCCTCAACACCGTGAGTAGGCCACTCGGCACTTCGAGATACCCGGTAGTTTGTACACCCCCTCCATGGGTCTGTCCTAGGAGCAAAAACATTAAAAAGAATTATACAATGATGGCTACAACCCCGACCCGGTTGTGCGGCCATACAAATAATAATACATCAATTTACATGTTACATGAATGAAAGAAAAAGAAACACTCATCTCACATCCACCCCGGCTATTCACCCGCGACAATCCAACCCATTCATATACACATACCAGCATCAAACACAGATCACAGATATGTATAACCCTCACTAATCGACTTATAGCGATTAGCAGACGTTCAATACATATAAACATCACAGATATAACCGATTAGTCAAAGTATAGTGAAGTTCGATCAAAAATACGGATTTATAGGCCCCCAAATACAAATTTTATTTCTGGAAAATCTGGGCTGAAATAAACCATCTTAAAAATCCCAAAACCACAACCTAAGAACACTGCACCAAACTCGGTCATGAACCGAGTCAAAACGGCCGCGGTTCCGCGGCAATGGGTATACTTTTGCCGCGGAACCGCCGCGCTTTGAAGGGATCACTCGACCGTTTTTTGTGGGCTTCTTCACAAAACCCTGAGATGATTTTTGGAGTATGACTTTTTATTTTTAGAGCAGAAAAAATTTTAACAGAAACTTGGGGTTTTGCATGTCGTAGTTTTGCGATTTTTCCGATCGAACTTCCATATACTTTTATTACCTAGCTAGTTTATGTTTAGTTAGGCTCTGATACCACTGTAAGTCCACGTTGCCCACCCCGGTGCTTGCGGGGAGGCGGAAAACGGAATAAAAATCGAATTTTTATCTTGCTAGGCAACATGGACTAACTAAAGTCGGATCTTTGCTAAACAAAAACTAGCTAAAGTTAACTAGAAACTAGCTAAAGGGTAGAATGGTTATACCTAGGGCTTTAAGTCCTTCTCTCCTTGCTCCTTTGAGTAGTAGAAGGGGATCACCTTTGTCGTCTTCTCAGGTCGAAGAAGGATCCACCCGAAAGCCTCAACCTTGTTAGTTATATGTATGCCCTAGAGACCATTACTGTACATTGGATGTATATTGTAGTGGATGCTGGGACATATATAGGGAGGACTTTCTTGCTCGACATGATAGTATGCTATCTGGTTGAACTTTACCTTAACGTGTATACTAATTGTCTCTCTGTTACATGTTGGTAAAGCCCTTAGGATGTGTACTTGACTACCTGGACTATGATGCGGATCATACTAGTGGGGACATGGTAGTCCATAAGTACATCCTTCAAAGTCCCTAGTCGTGGGTGTATCGAGACGGGGCATCGATATACCAGAGTAGACTAGCGTATACCTTCTCGACCCATACAGATGGGCGATGGATGATCCCATATCCATTGGTGTTTGACATCAGAGATGATATACGGGTGCTCAGTGGAGACTGGGTACACTGGACGGACTCGCCGAGAACTCCCAGATGGTATTATACCTTACGTCAGATGGCAGTTCTCTGGTGACATTGGTACAGAGTAGTCTGTTGACCCGAGATCGTCATAGAGTCTTATGTGGTTCCCACTGTGCTTTGATTTCCACCTTACCACATCCAAGAGGGCGTGCAAAATGGTGGTTTTTGGGTACAGTCCCGAGTCACATGGAGGCAATGAGCGATAGGAGGGGATTCGTCTCTCCCGGTATAGGGGGTTGATGTTGCGCTGTGTTCGATTGGCTATAACCGGAAATCCCGGGCCAGGGTTGCTGAGAATTACTGGTAAGTGTTACCAGTAGTTTCTCGAAATGTTATAGACCTCATATCGACACGACTTATTAAGCTATTGGGGTCTGACGTTTACCACCCCTAGGCGAGATATGCGACATATCAGACGATCAGACCGGACTGTACGGTAAGTGTTACTGGTTGGATTCACAGGAGTGTGAGCGGGCTTGCTCGTCGATCTTCTGATCGCTCAATACCCGGGTGGCCGTTACGTTTAGCAGACCGCTTGCGGCTTGTGGGTGTTTGATATGATCATCACCAGCTGCCGGCATATTGACGAGTCTTTAGAGTCCTACACAGAGGTTTCCTGGCTCAAGCGAAATGAAATAGGAGCGCATATGAGATATGTGCGGGACCGAGAATAATGCGTGTATGTGATACCGTATTCTATTCTCGCGATGAATGTATTGATTGGTTGTATGCGATATAACCTAGTTATCGAATCAAGAATTGATTCGATAAGTCGATACATATGATACTAGTCGGTTATATGCGATATGACCGGATCGTTAAATCAAGTGTTGATTTAATGATTTAATGTATAACTATATATTTGATATATTACTTTGCATTAACTAGTATTGGTTCACTTTAAATGGATTTTCTCACTTGGTTTGTGCACATTGTATATGTGATATACTTTTTTGTATCATGTTTGATGATACATGTTTGCTAGGGTTTGTGTAAAGAATTAAACTTTGTTTAAATAAATGGTTAGGGTTTTTATTTGATTATTCATTCATTTATTTATTTGTTTTTGGATTAAAGATAAGAGAAAAGAAAAACAAAAAGGTTTCTTTCTTTCATGAAGCTTGTTGAAGCTTCATGAAGCTTTAACCAAAGAAACCCTTTTGTCTTCATCTCATTAACCCTAACCATTCACTTAACCTTAGTCAATTCTCTACACATTACCATGGTTAAGATTATGATAAGAATGATTTTATTATTCTTATTATAATACTTATGATAAGATTATCTTCATCTTCTTCTTCTTCTTCTTCACTTGAAGAAAACCTTTCTTCATCAATGGTGATTGATGAAAATGAGTGAGAAATCCAATTCTAAAGTCTACCCACTTCCTATTTCTTCATCCTCTACCTCTTGCCAAGTAGTAGAGTATGTTTCCTTCACAAGTTTTCTTGACTTGGTGAAGTTGGAGCTTGATCTAGCGATGCCTCGACGTAGATCATCTTCGGCACGTCGTCGATGACCTAGCCCGCTCTTTCTCCGATGAAGCCGACACTAAAGCCCGGAATTGCATTTGGACAGCGGAGAGCACTTCATCATGGAGCCGTGGAGGTGGAGGACCGGATCTACAAAGGTTGTATTTCCGTATTCTTGAAGTTAAGTGTTAACTAGTTGCTTTTTCGCCTAGAATTCTAGCCAACGATCCGTATTAGGGTTTCTCGGCACCCATAACATTTGAAATTGCCATGGTTGATGCCTTGTGAGACCTCTTGGGAGTGCCTAGGAACCCTACAGTGGTATCAGAGCCTAGCTAGAGCCTTAGGCGATGCGTTGACGGAGTTAGAAATCCGATCGGACCGAAACCGTAACCCTAATATTGCTCTCTGTACATTTTTGAAAATCGTGGATTTTTGAGAATTAAAAATATGCAGAAAACTCAGTAGAATATTCTAAGAATTACTGTATAAAACGGGGCCCCTGAATCCATAAAAGCGCGGCGGAACCGCGGCCCTTTTGTCTCTTCTTGCAATCAATTTTGCACAGTAATTCCTAATTTGCTGTGTTGGTTTTTCTGGGAATTTTTAATGTTTTTTCAAGAGTTGAATTTTCTGGGTTGTATTGGGGACTCGGTGTATCGATCGGATTGTCTAATTTTGTCAGTGTGTTTTTCCGGGTATTTTTAGAATATGTTAAAAAGTTCGACCAGATATAAATACCCACTTTTTCCCCTACCGGAAAATTTCCAAGTGTTGGATTTTTCCGTAGTTTAACGACGTTCTAAGTAGTGCAAGTAACGCGATGGTCCCTCTAGAAGACAACAAACCTTAACTCGATTATGTGACCGTCTTGAACTGCCCTTTGAACCTTCGGGTTTGGGGCAGTACGGCGTGCCACATGTGAGGCGTTGGCTTGACCCTTCTACGGATGGACCGTCGGTACTGAGGCACGAACTGAATGTTGTTAGACTTATTTCATGTGTTGAGCTATATCGGGAAAACTTGGGTGTTCGACTGTTTGATCGAAAAGTTTAACATTTTCTATTTATCCGGAATGTGATACATTAATTGGAATTCACAAGCAGTTATGAGATAACTGAATGAATGTTATAAACATAACACTTTAGTCTCACTTGATCGGTTGCCACGGAATTTTGATGTGATCAAAAGTCCGTCACAATCACGTAGCGTACGCGGATACTCGCCGGGTAAACTTAATAGACAGCCTCACTCCATAGCCCCGACCAAGTGACTGTAGGAGAACCCCATCGCCGAAAGCATCCATCTGGGTGCTCGCGGCAGCGGTGTTCCGCCTTGGTGTACTTCGTCGACGGCATCGGGGGTGCGGCCGTCTACTGAAGTTTGCGACGAGCATTCGATCAGGATGTCGGGAATCTTGTTGAATTGCCCGACTTGATATTGAAAAGTGTTTTCGATTTTGCGACTAAAATGCGGGGTTTATAATTGTTAGGCATGCGATGTCTAAGAAATTCATTTGGTCAGGCATGCGATGTCTGAGGTGGTTGCGGATTCCAACTGTTGTAGTTTTACACTTTTTTTTCTGTGACCGTAAGTGTAATATGTGATATCGCCGGTTTCGTTGCTATATGTCAACGACAATTGGGATGCGCATATTTACTTACGATGATGACATGTGATGTTATGTGTTGTTGGATATGTTATATTGGATCGTCGTGTTTGAATAGCCGGGGGGTTTTTATGTGAGATGAGTGTTTTTCATTTTCATTCATGTAAAAACTTGTATGTAATATTCTTTTATTGGGGCACTTCCAGGTTGCGGAAGATGTCACCTTTTGTATATTATTTACTTTTCCGCACTAGGATAGACCCAAGGAGGGGAGCACAAGTAACCGGGTTCTGCAGTCCAGTGGGAGACCAACTCGAGGAGTCGAGTCCGGGTCTCCTAACTCTAGAATTGGTAGGGTTGCTTGCCGCTCTCGTAGGGGTCTAGGGGTGTGGGTTTGGCTATTCATCGCGACCGTGGAATCCGTGTTTTATACTGGCTCGTATTGAAAACACGGACGTCCTAGTATATCCAATATTTCATATGATTCTTCTGCTGCGATATCTGTGATGTGATCATGTGATGTTCTGTGATAGATACCGTATAAAGTATATATGATATATTATATAGACGTTACTTATGTTTTACACCCGCGCTAGCCCTGCCCCGCTCTGCCGTTAGTTACCTAACCTAACGGTGCATGAGGGGACATAGAGGCGAATGCGGATGGCATAAGTGTACGTCGTATTTATCTGTGATGTTTAGGTATTTAAATGATGGGACTTCATTAATATGATTAATGAAATAAAAGAAACCTAAGATGTTGTAGAATCGAATTTCAAAATAAAACAGGTAGCTACAGTTCTTGCTTTGCACAGAGGTATATGTGATATATCCTGCACCTTATTCGATGAGGAAAGGACCGAGATCCCTTCACCGGGAGTGACTCCTTTAGCAATAACTGGCAGATGCTACACACTCGGTTTGTCTTTTGATTGCTTTTAAGAGTTTTTGCTTTGCACAGTGATATATATGATATATCCCGCACCTCATTCGACGAGGAAAGGACCGACGATCCCTTCACCGGGAGTGACTCCTTTAGCAAAACTAGAAAAGCCTCAAAAACATTCCATTTTAAAATCATTTGATTCTACAACGATATCAAGTTCATTACGCAATAGGTTTTCAGAAAAACCTGTCGTAGCCCTCCGTCATTTCAGATAAGTTGTATATAGTATTCGTGCTGCATTTGTTGGCTTTCGTCAAGGTGCAGTGTGCGGTAGCTATATGCTGCTTATCTGCTGCAAATGATGCGATTGGATTAGGGTAGTCGTGAGGCTTTGTTGGCTTTCGTCAAGGGTCATGCGGGTGGGTTTAATTCAATCAAGAAATGTACGGGTTGAACTTGACTAGCGGGCTATGGTTTGTTGGCTTTCGTCAAGGTCATAGCACGTTAGGGGCAAAATATTATCGGGAATTTCATGTGTTGAAATTTGCAATGAGATTGCATACCTTCTATGAGATAGTTGGATCCCGATACCCGCTGCGAGTAATTGTTACTCCTGGGAGAGTTTTACACATTACAATTAGCCGATCAAGTAGGTGTCTAGAAAGGTGTTAACGAGGTTACGCCTCTGGGAAAACGAGGTTTACATTAATTAGGTTCGTGCGAAAGCACGGGGGACCTCCCTCAAAGTACCGACACTGGCCTGGCTGAAAGATTGGCGAACTTGTAGTGTGTAATTAATCCCGGCTAGTCTTTCCTTTTAAGGTTTGAAGGAAGATTTGATAAAAAGCAGTGGGAGCCATCCTGATTAGATAAAATAATAACCAATCTATTCTTGCAAGAGCGCACGCTGAGTGTTTTCTTCTCTCTCTCTCTCCAGGTAGCGACCATATCACGCCTTAATCAAGATAATAATACGGAATATTGACCGAACCCGCTTGTTATACTGAGCTGGGGAATGTTGGTCCCGCTCCAACTTATAATTGTTATAAGACAGAGTAGGAAATTGGGGAATACCAGAATTCCCGTGCCGCCCAAACGAAGAGAGTTCATGCTGATGCATCATCTTCGGGTGTGTTCATTATAAAGAACTGTTTCTCTGTATCCTCTACGTCCTGGGTATGTGATACCAGATCAGGATCCCAGATATGTAATCTGTTACATAGGGCTACAGAAAGGTAGAGAACTGAGAACGGGTGATAAGTTTCATAAGGCAGAAAACGGGGCAAGAGTTGCAGCCAAGTCTGTTGGTCACTGTCACCCTGTATTACAATACATTGATTCTGAACGAATGTTATTAGATACCGAACCTGATGTACAAAATCATATCAGTCCCTTTATTAGTAAAGAAATGCTAAAATTTTGTATTGTTGGATAATGTTTTGAACATTTCCTATATCAAAAGTTGATCGGTTTAGGCACGTTGTCTAAAAGCATTGATGTTCTAAATCAAACTATAGTTCTTTAGTATACGGAACACACATAAGAGGAAGAGTTCAGAAATGAACGAATCCTTCTTGAGGCATTGTAGACTAGGTCATATCAATGTGACCCGACTAGCTGAAGTTACATTTAGATGCATATTTAAATCAGTTTGAATTTACATCTTGTGAAACTCGCCAGTCATGTCACAAAGATAAGATGACCACAGCTCTGTTTATTGGAAACAGAGAAAGAGTTAGTAAACTCTTGGGATGATACATGTTGATGTATGTAAGGTCCCCTGTCTACACATGCCAGGACTGGTTCTTTGTACTTCATTACATTCACTGATAATCTCTCAAGATTCAGACATATGTTCCTGTTGAAACATGAGTCCGAGCCTTTTGAGATATTCACAGAATATAAGCGAGAAGTAGAGAACCAAAATATGGGTATAAGTATTATGTCCTATGATGAGATCAGGGAGGAGAATTCTTGTACATGGAATTCCTGGACTATTCTAAAGGAGAATGAGATTCTCTCTCAGCATTACTCCTCCGTATACACCATAGCACGATGGTATATCGGGACGGAGCAATCACACCCTATATGATAAGGTGTGCTCTATGATGAGTACTACTGAGTTACCTATTTCCTTTTTGGGAGTTATGCACTTGAGAAGCTACATACCTATTGAATAGGGTTCAAATCAAATCTATGCCTACCGCTTCATATGTGATATGGAAAGGGAAGAGCCCATCTCTTAAGTTAGTTAAGATTTGGGGTTATCCGGGCTATGTCTAAAAGCATAATCCGGACAAGCTCGAGGCAAGGTCTGTTATGTACAACTGGAAAGGTTCCAGCTATACAAACAACAGCAGATGATTTGGTAGAACCAAAGGATTCAATAGTTACCAACGAACCTCAGCCTCTCCGCCGATCTAGTAGGGTTTCTCACCCACCTGAGAGATACTTCGGTTTCTCCATGACAGTGGGAGCGAGGATTGCATCATGAGATGATGACCCAACTATTTTCGAGCTGGCCATCAGGAGTGGGACTCTGTAAGAATGGCTGGATGCTTAGCGATCTGAGATGGAATCGATGTACACCAACAAAGTATGGACTTTGGTTGCAATATCTGAAGGGTTAAATCCCCATCAGGAGCAAGTATATCTTGAGAAGATTATTTGGTGTAGATGGAAAAGTTGAGACTTTCAAAGCTAGACTTGTTAAAGCTTTTCGTCATCGACCAGGCGTGGATAATGATGAAACCTTTTCAAGTGGCTATGCTTAAGTCCATCCGGATCCTACTTGCCACGGCTACATACCATGACTACGATATCTGGTGGTTGGGTGTCATGACAGCTTTTCTAAATGATGATTTAGAAGAGAGCGTCTATAAGTACACAGCCAGAGGGCCTCGTAGACAGTGGGAGCAGCGGAAACGTGTGCAAGATGCTTTATAGGATAAAGCAGGCATCGTGGAGTTGGAACATCTGTTTTGATGAAATAGTCAAAGAGTTTGACATCATCAAAATGGTAGATGAACCTTGTATATACAAAAAGGTAGTAGGGAGTACGGTGATGATCCTCGTAGAGTATGTGGATGTCATGCTCTTGATAAGAAATGAGTTTCTTATGCTACGCTCGATCAATCTCCGTTTATCACAAAGATTCTCCGTGTAGGATCAAAATGATACCACCTAAATCCTGAGTTTTGGATCTATGAGATAGATTTAATTGGATGTTAGGATTCTCACTAGTTGTAATGAGATGATATCAAACGATTCTGGGGAAAATCACCGGAATGGTTCCAGAGTGATAAAGACGACTGAATGTCAGTCACAGGCATTGTCTTTACCCTCAGTAAAGGGACGGTATGTTGGAAGAGTTCCAAGCTAGATACCGTGGCATACTAGACGATAAAGGCAGGATACATCGCTACTTAAGATGCTACCAAAGAGGCTGTTTGGGTGTATATTGGTTCATGAGATGAACTACGTTCCAACCATTGTGAGACAATGGAGTTGTGGCTTATGCCAAGGAACGACGGTCCCATCAGTGATCCAGACATACTCTAAGGCAGTATCACCTGATCATGGAGATGGTTGATCTCCAGGGGATCGAGGTCAGGAAAGTAGACTCAGAGGACAACACAGCGGATCCACTCACAAAGGCCTGTTCCCAGAGAGAGATTTTTATGGGATGGTTGAGTATGAGATACTACAACCACTGCTATCAGATGGCCCTAGTGCAAGTGGGAGATTGTTAGTTATATGTATGCCCTAGAGGCCATTACTGTACATTGGATGTATATTGTAGTGGATGCTGGGACATATATATGGAGGACTTTCTTGCTCGACATGATAGTTTGCTATCTGGTTGAACTTTACCTTAACGTGTATACTAATTGTCTCTCTGTTACATGTTGGTAAAGCCCTTAGGATGTGTACTTGACTACCTGGACTATGATGCGGATCATACTAGTGGGGACATGGTAGTCCATAAGTACATCCTTCAAAGTCCCTAGTTATGGGTGTATCGAGACGGGGCATCGATATACCAGAGTAGACTAGCGTATACCTTCTCGACCCATACAGATGGGCGATGGATGATCCCATATCCATTGGTGTTTGACATCAGAGATGATATACGGGTGCTCAGTGGAGACTGGGTACACTGGACGGACTCGCCGAGAACTCTCAGATGGTATTATACCTTACGTCAGATGGCAGTTCTCTGGTGACACTGGTACAGAGTAGTCTGTTGACCCGAGATCGTCATAGAGTCTTGTGTGGTTCCCACTGTGCTTTGATTTCCACCTTACCACGTCCAAGAGGGTGTGCAAAACGGTGGTTTTTGGGTACAGTCCCGAGTCACATGGAGGCAATGAGCGATAGGAGGGGATTCGTCTCTCCAGGTATAGGGGGTTGATGTTGCGCTGTGTTCGATTGGCTATAACCGGAAATCCCTGGCCAGGGTTGCTGAGATTTACTTGTAAGTGTTACCAGTAGTTTCTCGAAATGTTATAGACCTCATATCGACACAATTATTAAGCTATTGGGGTCTGACGTTTACCACCCCTAGGCGACATATGCGGCATATCAGACGATCAGACCGGACTGTACGGTAAGTGTTACTGGTTGGATTCACAGGAGTGTGAGCGGGCTTGCTCGTCGATCTTCTGATCGCTCAATACCCGGGTGGCCGTTACGTTTAGCAGACCGCTTGCGGCTTGTGGGTGTTTGATATGATCATCACCTGCTGCCGGCGTATTGACGAGTCTTTAGAGTCCTACACAGAGGTTTCCTGGCTCAAGCGAAATGAAATAGGAGCGCATATGAGATATGTGCGGGACCGAGAATAATGCGTGTATGTGATACCGTATTCTATTCTCGCGATGAATGTATTGATTGGTTGTATGCGATATAACCTAGTTATCGAATCAAGAATTGATTCGATAAGTCGATACATATGATACTAGTCGGTTATATGCGATATGACCGGATCGTTAAATCAAGTGTTGATTTAATGATTTAATGTATAACTATATATTTGATATATTACTTTGCATTAACTAGTATTGGTTCACTTTAAATGGATTTTCTCACTTGGTTTGTGCACATTGTATATGTGATATACTTTTTTGTATCATGTTTGATGATACATGTTTGCTAGGGTTTGTGTAAAGAATTAAACTTTGTTTAAATAAATGGTTAGGGTTTTTATTTGATTATTCATTCATTTATTTATTTGTTTTTGGATTAAAGATAAGAGAAAAGAAAAACAAAAAGGTTTCTTTCTTTCATGAAGCTTGTTGAAGCTTCATGAAGTTTTGACCAAAGAGACCTTTTGTCTTCATCTCATTAACCCTAACCATTCACTTAACCTTAGTCAATTCTCTACACATTACCATGGTTAAGATTATGATAAGAATGATTTTATTATTCTTATTATAATACTTATGATAAGATTATCTTCATCTTCTTCTTCTTCTTCTTCACTTGAAGAAAACCTTTCTTCATCAATGGTGATTGATGAAAATGAGTGAGAAATCCAATTCTAAAGTCTACCCACTTCCTATTTCTTCATCCTCTACCTCTTGCCAAGTAGTAGAGTGTGTTTCCTTCACAAGTTTTCTTGACTTGGTGAAGTTGGAGCTTGATCTAGCGATGCCTCGACGTAGATCATCTTCGGCACGTCGTCGATGACCTAGCCCGCTCTTTCTCTGATGAAGGCGACGCTAGAGCCCGGAATTGCATTTGGACAGCGGAGAGCACTTCATCACGGAGCCGTGGAGGTGGAGGACCAGATCTACAAAGGTTGTATTTCCGTATTCTTGTAGTTAAGTGTTAACTAGTTGCTTTTTCGCCTAGAATTCTAGCCAACGATCCGTATTAGGGTTTCTCGGCACCCATAACATTTGAAATTGGCATGGATGATGCCTTGTGAGACCTCTTGGGAGTGCCTAGGAACCCTACAAACCTTTGGCTTCAACTTCAAGCTAGAAGTAACTAGGGTGCTAGAAGTGCCAATTCTAGAACCCTAGATGAGAGTAGAGATTACTATGGAATGGTTTTTCTCAGGCTCAAGTGTTTCTCAATACATGAGAGGGGAGAGCTTGAGGAAGAGGAAGAGCAAGAGAGAGAAACTATATGATAGAATGAGAGAAATATGAAGCATTCTCACATATATTTGTGAATTATTGTGAATTGATAATTAGTGAGATAATTGTCATGGCTTAATCAAGACATCACCATTATCATTTCATTTTTAATGCAAATTACAAGGATCAAAGAGAATCTTCCAAATGAAATGATGATGGTCAAAGTGTCAACCTAGGTCAACAAGTCAAGAATGTCAAATGGTCAACAACCATAACCACGCACAATTATATTAAACTAATATCAATTAACCATAATACACACATAAGCATTAGGGTTAATAAAAATGACAATGGTCATTAACCCTAATCAAAGTCCTCTCCCTCTGTCTCAAGCAACTGTGCATACGCACCCGTATTCGTTACCCGAGGAACACGAATACAAAGAGATAAAACCAATCCTAAATCATATACTAGGATCTGGCTTAAACCAAATCCCGCTAGTATAAGCTGTCCGGACAGCAAACGTGCACAAGTGCGCGGATGTGAACGAACCCTGTCGCAAAACAATGCGACCTCTACTCATTTTGCCTAAAGGCGAATAGCTCACTGTGTGGGACTCTAAAGACTCGACACTACACTGGCAGTGGGTTTAACCACAGACCGCAAGCGGCACTAGCTGTACGTAACGGTCCCCAGGTAGATGCCGATAAGAAGACTGACGAGGTGACCCCATCTGAACTCCTACTGAGCCTGTATGTGACAGTCTCCGAACAGTCCGGTCTGTTCGTCTGATACATCGCATTGCGGGCCTAGGGGGGCGGTAAACGTCAGTCCCCTAATAGCGGTACAAGTCGTGTCGGAGTGTAGCCCAGAACACCCTGAGATAACACTGGAAACCTACCAGTATTCTCGCTTGCCCTGGCCAGGGACTACTCGTATAATGGCTCTCCTAGACACAGCGCGATGTCAACCCCCAATACCGGGAGAGATGATTCCTGTCTAACCGTCACTGCCTCCAAGTGCTTCGGGATTACACCCAAAAACTACCTGTTTGCACGACTCCTTTGAGCCATGGTAGGGTAGTAATCAAAGTGCAGTGGGAACACACTCGAGGCGAAGTGACAGTGTCAAGTCAGCGGACTAAGCTGTACTCATGTCACCTGGGAACTGATAACTGACGATGGGTATAATACCAACCAACAGTTCCCGACGAGTCCTGTCCAGTGTACTCGTAACTTAATGAGCACCCGCATACTATCTCAAGTACGACGTACTGACGGCTGTGGGACAGACCGTCTCCCACGCTGGGATGAGAAGCGCATACGCTAGTCTACTCCGGAGTATCGATGCCCTGTCTCGATAGTCCAACGACTAGGGACCTGTATAAGGATGTGCTTATGGATTACCCAGCCCCCATGAGTGTAGGGTTCCTAGGCACACTAATGAGGTCTCACAAGGTATCAACCATGCCAATTTCAAATTTTACAAGTGCCGAGAAACCCTAATACGGATCGTTAACTAGAATTTTAGGCGAAACAAGCAACTAGTTAACAACTTAACTAAAAGAACGGAAATACAATCTTTGTAGATCCGGTTCTCCACCTCCATAGCTCCATGATGAAGTCCCCTTGCTGTCCAAATCCAATCCCGGGCTCTAGCGTCGGCTTCATCGGAGAAATAGGCGGGCTAGGTCATCGACTACGAGGCTGAAGATGATCTACGTCGAGGCAACACATGATCAAGATCCCACTTCACCAAGTCATGAAACTTGTGAAGAAAACACCCTATACTACTTGGCAAGAGGTAGAGGATGAAGAAATAGGAAGTGGGTTCACTTTGGAATTGGAATTCTCACTCTTTTCATCAAGTCACCATTGATGAAGCAAGGTTTTCTTCAAGTGAAGAAGAAGAAGAAGATGAATATTATGATAAGTTATTTTCAAAAATAGAAAAGAAAATCAATACTTATCATAATATAACCATGGTCAAGTGTAAAGAATGAACTAGGGTTAAGTGGAGTGGTTAGGGTTAAGCATGAGACAAAATGGTCACTTAGTCAAAGCTTCATGAAGCTTCAAGGTGCAAACAAAGAAAGCCACCATTTTCTCTTTATGCCATTTATTTTCCAAAATAAATAAATAAATAAATAAGTAAGAAAACAAAACCCTAACCATGGTTTAATCTTTACACAAACCCAAGTAAACATGCATCATCAAACATGATACAATCAAGTGCACAAAAGTATATCACATATACAACTTGTGCAATGCAAGTGAGAAAATCCATTTAAAGTGAACCAATACTAGTTAATGCAAAGTAATATATCAAATATATAATTATGCATTAAATCATTAAATCAACACTTGATTTAACGATCCGGTCATATCGCATATAGCCGACTGATATCCAATGTATCGACTTATCGAATCAACCCTTGATTCGATAACTAGGTTATATCGCATACAACCTTTCGATACATTCATCGCGAGAATAGAATACGGTATCACATACATGCATTATTCTCGGTCCCGCACATATCTCATATGCGCTCCTATTTCGTTTCGCTTGAGCCAGGAAACCTCTGTGTATGACTCTAAAGACTCGTCAATACGCCGGCAGCAGATGATGATCATATCAAGCACCCACAAGCCGCAAGCGGTCTGCTAAACGTAACGGCCACCCGGGTATTGAGCGATCAGAAGATCGACGAGCAAGCCTGCTCATACTCCTGTGAATCCAACCAGTAACACTTACCGTACAGTCCGGTCTCGTCGTCTGATATGTCGCATATCTTGCCTAGGGGTGGTAAACGTCAGACCCCAGTAGCTCAATAAGTCGTGTCGATATGAGGTCTATAACAGTTCGAGAAACTACTGATAACACTTACTAGTAGATCTCAGCAACCCTGGCCAGGGATTTCCGGTTATAGCCAATCGAACACAGCACAACATCAACTCCCTTTACCGGAAAAGACGAATCCCCTCCTATCGCTCATTGCCTCCTTGTGATTCGGGACTGTACCCAAAAGCCACCGTTTTGCACGCCCTCTTGGACGTGGTAAGGTGGAAATCAAAGCACAGTGGGAACCACACAAAACTCTATGACGATCTCGGGTCAACAGACTACTCTGTACCAGTGTCACCAGAGAACTGCCATCTGACGTAAGGTATAATACCATCTGGGAGTTCTCGGCGAGTCCGTCCAGTGTACCCAGTCTCTACTGAGCACCCGTATATCATCTCTGATGTCAAACACCAATGGATATGGGATCATCCATCGCCCCATCTGTATGGGTCGAGAAGGTTTACGCTAGTCTACTCTGGTATATCGATGCCCCATCTCGATACACCCACGACTAGGGACCTTGAAGGATGTACTTATGGACTACCATGTCCCCACTAGTATGATCTGCATCATAGTCCAGGTAGTCAAGTACACATCCTAAGGGCTTTACCAACATGTAACAGAGAGACAATCAGTATACACGTTAAGGTAAAGTGTAACCAGATAGCATACTATCATGTCGAGCAAGAAAGTCCTCTCTATATATGTCCAAGCACCCAATACAATATACATCCTATGTATATTAATGGCCTCTAGGGCATACATATAACTAACAATCTTCCACTTGCACTAGGGCCATCTGATAGCAGTGGTTGTAGTATCTCATACTCAACCATCCCATAAAGGTCTCTCTGGGAAAAGGCCTTTTTGAGTGGATCCGCCGTGTTGTCCTCTGAGTCAACTCTCCTAACCTTGATCACCCTGGAGATCAACCATCTCCATGATCAGGTGATACTGCCTTAGAATATGTCTGGATCACTGATGGGACCGGCGTTCCTTGGCATAAGCCACAACTCCATTGTCTCACAATGGTTGGAACGTAGTTCATCTCATGAACCAATATACACCCAAACAGCCTCTTTGGTAGCATCTTAAGTAGCGATATATCCAGCCTTTATCGTCTAGTATGCCACGGTATCTAGCTTGGAACTCTTCCAACATACCGTCCCTTTACTGAGGGTAAAGACAATGCCTGTGACTGACTTTCAGTCGTCCTTATCACTCTGGAACCTTTCCAGTGATTCTCCCCAGGATCGATTGATACCATCTCACTACAACTAGTGAGAATCCTAACATCCATTTAGATCTATCTCATAGATCCAAAACCCAGTATTTAGGAGGTATCACTTTGATCCTATGTGGAGAATCCATGTGATAAGCGGAGATCGACCGAGCGTAGCATAGGAAACTCCTTCCCTATCAAGAGTATGTCATCCACGTACTCTACGAGGATCACCATCATACTCCCTACTACCTTTTTGTTTACACAAGGTTCATCTACCATTTTGATGATCTCAAACTCTTTGACTAACACATCAAAACATATGTTCCAACTCCGCAATACCTGCTTTATCCTATAAAGCATCTTGTGCACGTTTCCGCTGCTCCCACTGTCTACGAAGACCTCTGGCTGTGTACTTATAGACGCTCTATTCTAAAACATCATTTAGAAAAGCTGTCATGACACCCAACCACCAGATATCGTAGTCATAGTATATAGCCGTGGTAAGTAGGATCTGGATAGATTTAAGCATAGCTCCTTAGAAAAAGGTTTCCTCATGATCCACACCTGGTCAATGATGCAAACCTTTAACAAGTCTAGCTTTGAAAGTCTCAACTTTTCCATCTACACCAAGTAATCTTCTCAAGATATACTTGCTCCTGATGGGGATTTAACCCTTCAGATATAGAAACCAAAGTCCATACTTTGTTGGTGTACATGGATTCCATCTCAGATCGCTAAGCATCCAGCTATTCTTACAGAGTCCCACTCCTGATGGCCAGCTCGAAACTAGTTGGGTCATCATCTTATGATGCAATCCTCGCTCCCACTGTCATAGAGAAACCGAAGTATCTCTCAGGCGGGTGAGGAACCTTACTAGATCGGCGGAGAGGCTGAGGTTCGTTGGTTTCTACTGAATCCTTTGGTTCTATCAAATTATCAGCTGCAATTTGTATAGCTGGAACATTTCCAGTTCTACATAACAGATCTTGACTCGAGCTTGTCCGGATTATGCTTTTAGATATAGCCCGGACAACCCCAAATCTTAACCAACTTAAGATATGGGCTCTTCCCTTTCCATATCACATATGAAGCGGTAGGCAACTGATTTGATTGGAACCCAATTCAATTGGTATACACCTTCTCAAGTGCATAACTCCCAAAAGGAAATAGGAAACACAGTAGTACTCATCATAGAGCACACCATATCACATAGGGTGCTATTGCTCCGCCCCGATATACCATCGTACTGTGGTGTATACGGAGGAGTAATGCTGAGAGAGAATCTCGTTCTCCTTTAGAAAAATCCAGGATTTTCGTGCTCAAGTATTCTCCTCCTCGATCACATCAAAGAACATAATACTTATACCCGTATTTTGGTTCTCTACTTATATCTTATATTCTGTAAATATCTCAAAAGGTTCGGACTTGTGTTTCAACAGGAACATAGGTCTGAATCTCGAAAGATCATCAGAGAATGTAATGAAGTACAAAGAACCGGTCTTAGCATGTGTAGACAGGGGACCTACATACATCAACATGTATCGTCCCAAGAGTTTACCAACTCTTTCTCTGTAACCAATGAACAGAGCTGTGGTCATTTTATCTCTGTGACATGACTGGCAAGTTTCATAAGATGTAAATTCAAACAGATTTAAATATGCATCTATGTGCAACTTAGCTAGTCGGGTCGCATTGATATGACCTAGTCTAGAATACCTCAAGAAGGATTCGTTCATTTCTGGACTCTTCCTCTTGTGTGTGTTCTTTATACTAAGAACTGTAGTTTGATTTAGAACATCAATGCTTTTAGATAACGTGCCTGAACCGATCAACTTTTGATATAGGAAATGTTCAAAACATTATCCAACAATACAAAATTTTATCATTTCTTTACTGATAAAGAGACTGATATGATTTTGTATATCAGGTTCGGTATCTAATAACATTCGTTCAGAATCAATGTATTGGTAATACAGGGTGACAGTGACCAACAGACTTGGCTGCAACTCTTGCCCCGTTTTCTACCTCATGAAACTTATCACCCGTTCTCAGTCCTCTACCTTTCTGTAGCCCTATGTAACAGATTACATATCTGGGATCCTGATCTGGTATCACATACCCAGGACATAAAGGATACTGAGAAACAGTTCTCTGTAATGAACACACCCCAAGATGATGCATCAGTATGCACTCTCTTCGTTTGGGTGGCACGGGAATTATGGTAATCCCCAATTTCCTGCTCTGTCTTATAACAATTATAAGTTGGAGCGGGACCAACGCTCCCCAGCTCAGTATAACAAGCGGGTTCGGTCAATAATCCGTATTATTATCTTGATTAAGGCGTGATATGGTCACTACCTGGAGAGAGAGAGAAGAAAACACTCAGCGTGCGCTCTTGCAAGAATAGATTGGTTATTATTTTATCTAATCAGGATGGCTCCCACTGCTTTTTATCAAATCTTCCTTCAAACCCATAAAGGAAAGACTAGCCGGGATTAATTACACACTACAAGTTCGCCAATCTTTCAGCCAGGCCAGTGTCGGTACTTGGAGGGAGCTTCCCCGTGCTTTCGCACGGACCTAATTAATGTAAACCTCGTTTTCCCAGAGGCGTAACCTCGTTGACACCTTTCTAAACACCTACTTGATCGGCTAATTGTGATGTGTAAAACTCTCCCAGGAGTAACAATTACTCGCAGCGGGTATCGGGATCCAACTATCTTATAGAAGGTATGCAATCTCATTGCAAATTTCAACACTTGAAATTTCCGATATACATTTTGCCCCTAGCGTGCTATGACCTTGACGCATGCCAAACAACCCATAGTCCGCTAGTCAAGTTCAACCCGTACATTTCTTGATTGAATTAAACCCACCCGCACGACCCTTGACGCATGCCAAACAACGCCGTACGAATACCCTAATCCAATCGCATCGTATGCTAGCAGATAAGCACTAGTTAGCTACCGTACACTACGCCTTGACGCATGCCAAACAACCGCAACACGAATACTAACTAGTACTTATCTGAAATGACGGAGGGCTACGACAGGTTTTTCTGAAAACCTATTGCGTAATGAACTTGATATCGTTGTAGAATCAAATGATTTTAAAATGGAGTGTTTTTGAAGCTTTTCTAGTTTTGCTAAAGGAGCCACTCCCGGTGAAGGGATCGTCGGTCCTTTCCTCGTCGAATGAGGTGCGGGATATATCATATATATCACTGTGCAAAGCAAAAACTCTTAAAAGCAATCAAAAGACAAACCGAGTGTGTAGCATCGGCCAGTTATTGCTAAAGGAGTCACTCCCGGTGAAGGGATCTCGGTCCTTTCCTTATCGAATAAGGTGCAGGATATATCATATATACCGCTATGCAAAGCAAGAACTGTAGCTACCTGTTTTATTTTTGAAATTCAATTCTACAACATCTTTAGGTTTCTTTTCTTTCATTAATCACATTAATGAAGTCCCATCATTTAAATACCTAAACATCACAGATAAATACGACGTACACTTATGCCATCCGCATTCGCCTCGATGTCCCCTCGTGCACCGTTAGGTTAGGTAACTAACGGCAGAGCGGGGCAGGGCTAGCGCGGGTGTAAAACATAAGTAACGCCTATATAATATATCATATATACTATATATAGTATCCATCACAGAACATCACATGATCACATCACAGATATCGCAGCAGAAGAATCATATGAAATATTGGATATACTAGGACGTCCGTGTTTTCAAAACGAGACAGTATAAAACATGGATTCCACGGTCGCGATGAATAGCCAAACCCGCACCCCTAGACCCCTACGAGAGCGGCAAGCAACCCTACCAATTCTAGGGTTAGGAGACCCGGACTCGACTCCTCGAGATGGTCTCCCACTGGACCCTAGAACCCGGTTACTTGTGCTCCCTTCTTTGGGTCTATCCTAGTGCGGAAAAAGTAAATAATATACAAAGGGTGACATCTTCCGCAACCTGGAAGTGCCCCAATAAAAGAATATTACATACAAGTTTTTACATGAATGAAAATGAAAAACACTCATCTCACATAAAAAACCCCCGGCTATTCAAACATGACGATCCAATATAACATATCCAGCAACACATAACATTACATGTCATCAACGTAAGTAAATATGCACATCCCAATTGTCGTTGACATATAGCAACGAAACCGGCGATATCACATATTACACTTACGGTCACAGAAAAGAAAGTGTAAAACTACAACTGTTGGAATCCGCAACCTACATAGACATCGCATGCCTAATCAAATGAATTCCTTAGACATCGCATGCCTAACAATTATAAACCCCACATTTTAGTCTCATTATCGAAAACACTTTTCAATATAAAGTCGGGCAATTCAACAAGATTCCCGACATCCTGATCGAATACTCGTCGCAAGCTTTAGTAGGCGGCCGCACCCCTGATACCGTCGACGAAGTGCACTAAGGCGGAACACCGCTGCCGCGAGCACCCGTATGGATGCTTTCGGCGACGGGGTTCTCCTACAGTCACTTGGTCGGGGCTATGGAGTGAGGCTGTCTATTAAGTTTTCCCGGCGAGTATCCGCGTACGCTACGTGATTGCGACGGACTTTTGATCACATCAAAATTCCGTGGCAACCGATCAAGTGAGACTAAACTACTAGATTTATAACATTCATTCAGTTATCTCATAACTACTTGTGAATTCCAAATGTTGTATCACATTCCGGATAAATAGAAAATGTTAAACTTTCCGATCGAACAATCGAACACCCAGGTTTTCCCAATACAGCTCAACTCATGAAATAAGTTCAAAGACATTCACTTCGTGCCTCAGTACCAACGGTCCAGCCGTAGAAGGGTCAATCCAACGCCTCACATGTGGCACGCCGTACTGCCCCTAACCCGAAGGTTCAAAGGGCAGTTCAAGACGGTCACATAATCGAGTTAAGGTTTGTTGTCTTCTAGAGGGACCATCGCGTTACTTGCACTACTTAGAACGTCTTTAAACCTCGGAAAAATCCAACACTTGGAAATTTTCCGGCAGGGGAAAAGTTGGGTATTTATATCCGGTCGAACTTTTTAACATATTCAAAAATATCCGGAAAGCCATATAGACAAAGCTTGATAATCCGATCAAATAAAAGAATCCCCAAAACAACCCAGAAAATTCAACTCTTGAATAAATATTAAAAATTCCCAGGAAAACCAGTACTGCAAAATAAGAATTACTGTACAAAATTCAATGCAGGAGGAGACTTAAGGGCCGCAGAACTGCCGCATTAGCATGCTAATGCCGTGGTTCCGCCGCGCTTTGATGGAATTATGAGTACGGGCTCCACAGTAATTCTTCAAATTCCCTGCTGATTTTTCTGCATATTTTTAATATCGAAAAACTCCAGATTTTGGAAAAAGTCCAGAGAGCAATGTGGTTTTTAGGGTTTCGGTTCGAAAGGGTTTCAAACGTCGTCTACACTTCGCCTAAGGCTCTAGCTAGGCTCTGATACCACTGTAGGTCAGGCAGCCATCCCATCCAATGGGGTCGCCGTGGCACCAACGGATCCCTTAGCCGCTACTTTTTACGCATGCCCCCTCGCGAGGACTACAACCCGCCGGAACACCTTCCGGTCTCGGGACACCCTGGGGGTAAGAGCCTATGCTTCGCCACACTGTCACACAGTGAGAACCCCCTATAGGTCGACATCCAATGCCTAGTATCTCTGATACCACTGTAGGGTTCCTAGGCACACTAATGAGGTCTCACAAGGCATCAACCATGCCAATTTCAAATTTTACAAGTGCCGAGAAACCCTAATACGGATCGTTAACTAGAATTTTAGGCGAAACAAGCAACTAGTTAACAACTTAACTAAAAGAACGGAAATACAACCTTTGTAGATCCGGTTCTCCACCTCCATAGCTCCATGATGAAGTCCCCTTGCTGTCCAAATCCAATCCCGGGCTCTAGCGTCGGCTTCATCGGAGAAATAGGCAGGCTAGGTCATCGACTACGATGCCGAAGATGATCTACGTCGAGGCAACACATGATCAAGATCCCACTTCACCAAGTCATGAAACTTGTGAAGAAAACACCCTATACTACTTGGCAAGAGGTAGAGGATGAAGAAATAGGAAGTGGGTTCACTTTGGAATTGGAATTCTCACTCTTTTCATCAAGTCACCATTGATGAAGCAAGGTTTTCTTCAAGTGAAGAAGAAGAAGAAGATGAATATTATGATAAGTTATTTTCAAAAATAGAAAAGAAAATCAATACTTATCATAATATAACCATGGTCAAGTGTAGAGAATGAACTAGGGTTAAGTGGAGTGGTTAGGGTTAAGCAAGAGACAAAATGGTCACTTAGTCAAAACTTCAAGAAGCTTCAAGGTGCAAACAAAGAAAGCCACCATTTTCTCTTTATGCCATTTATTTTCCAAAATAAATAAATAAATAAATAAGTAAGAAAACAAAACCCTAACCATTCATATAACCATGGTTTAATCTTTACACAAACTCAAGTAAACATGCATCATCAAACATGATACAATCAAGTGCACAAAAGTATATCACATATACAACTTGTGCAATGCAAGTGAGAAAATCCATTTAAAGTGAACCAATACTAGTTAATGCAAAGTAATATATCAAATATATAATTATGCATTAAATCATTAAATCAACACTTGATTTAACGATCCGGTCATATCGCATATAGCCGACTAATATCCAATGTATCGACTTATCGAATCAACCCTTGATTCGATAACTAGGTTATATCGCATACAACCTTTCGATACATTCATCGCGAGAATGGAATACGGTATCACATACACGCATTATTCTCGGTCCCGCACATATCTCATATGCGCTCCTATTTCGTATCGCTTGAGCCAGGAAACCTCTGTGTAGGACTCTAAAGACTCGTCAATACGCCGGCAGCAGATGATGATCATATCAAGCACCCACAAGCCGCAAGCGGTCTGCTAAACGTAACGGCCACCCGGGTATTGAGCGATCAGAAGATCGACGAGCAAGCCCGCTCATACTCCTGTAAATCCAACCAGTAACACTTACCATACAGTCCGGTCTCGTCATCTGATATGTCGCATATCTTGCCTAGGGGTGGTAAACGTCAGACCCCAGTAGCTCGATAAGTCGTGTCGATATGAGGTCTATAACAATTCGAGAAACTACTGGTAACACTTACCAGTAAATCTCAGCAACCCTGGCCAGGGATTTCCGGTTATAGCCAATCGAACACAGCGCAACATCAACTCCCTATACCGGGAGAGACGAATCCCCTCCTATCGCTCATTGCCTCCATGTGATTCGGGACTGTACCCAAAAGCCACCGTTTTGCACGCCCTCTTGGACGTGGTAAGGTGGAAATCAAAGCACAGTGGGAACCACACAAGACTCTATGACGATCTCGGGTCAACAGACTACTCTGTACCAGTGTCACCAGAGAACTGCCATCTGACGTAAGGTATAATACCATCTAGGAGTTCTCGGCGAGTCCGTCCAGTGTACCCAGTCTCTACTGAGCACCCGTATATCCTCTCTGATGTCAAACACCAATGGATATGGGATCATCCATCGCCCATCTGTATGGGTCGAGAAGGTATACGCTAGTCTACTCTGGTATATCGATGCCCCATCTCGATACACCCATGACTAGGGACCTTGAAGGATGTACTTATGGACTACCATGTCCCCACTAGTATGATCTGCATCATAGTCCAGGTAGTCAAGTACACATCCTAAGGGCTTTACCAACATGTAACAGAGAGACAATCAGTATACACGTTAAGGTAAAGTGTAACCAGATAGCATACTATCATGTCGAGCAAGAAAGTCCTCTCTATATATGTCCAAGCACCCAATACAATATACATCATATGTATAGTAATGGCCTCTAGGGCATACATATAACTAACAACGAGTGTGAGCGCCATCACAACGCTGGTAATCAAGCAATGATCCAAAGGGCTCTACTAATATGTATATAAGCGATATGCTAAAAGAAACACATGCACATATTAAAGCAGAGACAAACCAAGTAGCATACTACCATTTCGAGCAAGATTGTATATTCAACTGTGAATATCCCAAGCTTCCATCAAGTAATATACATACTAGTATGATACAATAATGGCCTCTAGGGCATATACACTAACAGGTACGACTTGTAATATCATATTTGTACCCTTACTTTCTAAGGAAGGATATGATTTTACTTTTGCAAGAGATGTGGTTCACATCCACCTAAATCAAGTTTTGATTGGGTCAGGTACATTAGAAAATGGAATATACGTATTAAATTAAGCTCAGATTTTCAGTATCCAGAACACACTTAAAAGAATGTCTCCGGAAACAAATCAGGCTTTCTTATGGCATTGTAGACTGGGTCACATCAATGAGAGAAGATTAACAAAGTTACATAGAGAGGGATACTTGGATGCGTTCGAGTATCAGTCTTATGCCACTTGTGAATCTTGTCTCATGGGAAAGGTGACAAAGACTCCGTTCAATGGACACGGAGAAAGAGCAAGCGAGCTCTTAGGACTCATACACAGTGACGTGTGTGGTCCAATGTCTACACATGCGCGAGGTGGTTATTCCTACTTCATTACTTTTACGGATGATTTCTCTAGGTATGGACATATCTTCTTGATGAAGCATAAATCCGAGGCCTTTGAGAAATTCCAGGAATATAAGAATGAAGTGGAAAAACAAACAGGCAAGTGTATAAAGACACTGAGATCTGATCGAGGTGGTGAATACTTAAGTGCCGAGTTCCTGGGTTACTTAAAAGAGAATGGAATTCTCTCTCAGCTTACTCCTCCATACACACCACAACACAACGGTGTATCAGAAAGGAGGAATCGAACCCTATTGGATATGGTTCGTTCCATGATGAGTAAGGCTGAGTTACCGCAATCTTTCTGGGGTTATGCACTAGAATCAGCTGCATATCTTTTGAACAAGGTTCCAACCAAAACTGTGCCTACCACACCATATCAGATGTGGAGTGGGAAGAAACCCTATCTTCAGTACCTTAAGACATGGGGATGTCCAGCTTTTGTAAAAAAGCAGCATCCGGACAAGCTCGAGGCACGCTCAATACTGTGTAAGTTTGTGTGATACCCAAAGAACTCCAAGGGGTATTTTTTCTATTACGCAGAGGAACAAAAGGTTTTTGTTTCTCGTAATGCCCATTTTCTAGAATATCAAATTTTAGAAAAGGAAACAAGTGGGAAAGAAATAGAACTGGAAGAAATTCCAGAACCACAAACTACTACTGAAGGTATGGTAGAACCAGAGGTTTCAGAAGAAAGGGACATCCCGACGCCACTCCGCAGGAGTAGTAGGCAGTCTCATCCGCCCGAGAGAAACTACGGTTTTCTCCTAGACGGGGATAGAGAGGACTGCACTATTGATTATGATGAGCCTACTAGCTTCCAGCAAGCCATTTAGAGTGGCGACTCGGTAAAATGGCTAGATGCAATGCGGACCGAAATGGAGTCCATGTACACTAACAAAGTATGGACTTTGGACTTTGCTCCAAATGGGGTAAAACCCGTAGGATGCAAATGGATCTTCAAAAAGAAGATTGGTGTAGATAGACAGGTTGAAACCTATAAGGCTAGACTTGTTGCAAAGGGTTTCCGTCAACGACCTGGTTTGGACTATGACGAAACCTTTTCTCCAGTGGCTATTCTTAAATCTATTCGGGTCCTTCTTGCTATTGCTGCCTTCTACGATTATGAAATCTGGCAGATGGACGTAAAGACGACCTTTCTAAATGGTAATTTGGAAGAGAGCGTCTATATAGATCAGCCAGAGGGATTCATTCAGAGTGGGAGCAACGGTAAAGTATGCAAGCTGCTTAAGTCCATTTATGGACTAAAGCAGGCATCGCGAAGTTGGAACATCTGTTTTGATGATGCTGTCAAAGAATTTGACTTTATCAAAAATCCAGATGAACCATGCATATAAAGTAAGATTGTAGGGAGAGCTGTAGTATTCCTCTTCTAGTACGTGGATGACATTCTCCTAATAGGAAATGATATTCTTATATTACAGTCAGTTAAAAGATTCTTGTCACATAAATTCTCCATGAAAGACCTGCGTGATGCCACCAACATTCTGGGGATCCGGATCTGTCGTGATAGATCAAAGAGGATGTTGGGACTTTCACAGTCCAGGTACATAGACACCATAGTGAAGAGATTCAGTATGGATGATTCTAAGCGCGGTAACCTACCGGCTTGTCACGGAATCACCCTCTCCAAAGAGATGTCTCCCAAAACTTATTTGGAAAGGGATCGCATGTCGATTATACCCTACGCTTCTGCGGTAGGCTCTATAATGTATGCGATGTTATGTACCAGACCAGATGTAGCATACGCATTGAGCGTTGTAAGCAGGTATCAGGCAAACCCAGGGGAGAAGCACTGGATAGCAGTAAAGAACATTCTCAAGTACCTGAGGAGGACTAAGAAGATGTTCTTGGTATATGGCGGAAAAGACCTCCAATGGAGGCCTTTGCCGACTCCGGCTTCTAGAGTGACAAGGATGACTCCAAATCCATGTCGGGTTATGTTTTTACACTCAATGGAGGGGCGGTCTGTTGGAAGAGTTCCAAGCAGGAGACCATTGCTGACTCAACGATAGAAGCGGAGTACATAGCTGCTTGCGATGCCGCAAAAGAAGCTGTCTGGATGAAGAAGTTCCTCACAGAACTTCAGGTGGTTCCTTCCAGTGTTGGTCCAATACCTCTGTATTGCGACAACAACTGTGCTATAGCTTTTGCGAAGGAACCCAGGTCCCATCAGAAGTCCAGACACATCTTAAGGCGGTATCACCTGATCAGGGAGATCGTAGATCGCCGGGAGATCGAGGTGAAAAGAGTAGAGACGGAGAATAACATTGCTGATCCATTCACAAAGGCCATTCCTCAGACGCAGTTCGAGAGGCTATTCGAGATGATAGGTCTTCGATATGCCAGCTCATGGCCTTAGTGCAAGTGGGAGATTGTTAGTGTATATGCCCTAGGGGCCATTATTGTATCATACTTGTATGTATATTACTTAATGGAAGGTTGGGATATTCACAGTTGTATATACAGTCTTGCTAAAAATGGTAGTATGCTACTTGGTTTGTATCTACTTTAATATGTGCATATGTTTCTTGTAACGTATCACTTATACATATTAGTAGAGCCCATAGGATCTTTGGTTGATTACCAGCGTTGTGATGGCAGTCACACTAGTAGGGGCTGGGTAGTCTGTAAGCAACATCCTATACATGTCCCTGGTCGTTGGATTATCGAGATAGGGCATCGATATTCCGGAGTAGGCTAAGTGTGTACGCTTCTCATCCCAGTTGGGGAGATGGTCTATCCCACAGCCATCAGTACGTCGTACTAGAGATAGTATACAGGTGCTCGTTAGGTTACGGGTACACCGGACAGGACTCGCAGGGGAACTGATTGGTTGGTATTATACCCGTCGTCAGTTAACAGTTCCCAGGTGACATGAGTACAGCATAGTCCGTAGACTTGACACTGCTACTTCACCTCGAGTGTGTCCCACTGTTCTTAGATTGCTACCTACCACGGCTCAAAGGAGTCGTGCAAACAGGTAGCAGTTGGGTGCAGTCCCGAGCACTTGGAGGCAGTATTGGTTAGACATGATTCATCTCTCCCGGTATTGGGAGATGATATCGCGCTGTGTCATAAAGTCATTACGCAAAGTCCCTGTCTAGGGCAAGCGAGATATACTGGTAGGTTCCAGTAGCTTCTCAGGGTGTAATGGGCTTCGCTCCGACATGACTTATACAGCTATTAGGGGACCGACGCTTGTCGCCCCCTAGGCTCGTTATGTGATAGTCTTAGACGAACAGACCGGACTGTACGGAGATTGTCACATCAGGCTCAGTGGGAGTTCGGGTGAGTTTCCTCATCGGCCTTCTTATCGACAACTACCTGGGGACCGTTACGTACAGCTAGTACCGCTTGCGGTCTGTGGTTAAACCCACTGCCAGCGTAGTGTCGAGTCTTTAGAGTCCCACACAGAGAGTTTCCCTGCTCCAGGAGAAACGATATAGAGGTCGTATGGTTTTACGACAAGGGTTCGGACGCGTACGTGTGCTTACGCACGTATGACTTTTCGGACAGTTTTTACTAGCCGGCTTTGGTTTAAGCCAGATTCTATTATCGGGTTATTGGATTTATACAGTCTAAAGTTTTTCCGTGTTTTCACGGATTGAAGGGGCATTCTCGTAATTTGTCGGGAAGCTTCTAGAAGAGTGGTGACTTGGGGGGTAAGGTGGCATTGCATTAAATGAGATTAGTGACTCATTTGTGTGATTCATCCATGTCATTAATGCATCATAAATGCTTAATGACTCATGGAGATGAATCACTCATAGATATTTATGAAGCATGGTTGTTAATTCTATTATTTCATTTTTGGATAAATAAATAATGCTTCATATATATTATGATAGATCCATATCTCATTTCATTATCATCTTCACCTTCTCTCTCCTCAAGCTCACTCTCTCTTCAAACCCTAACCCTAACCTCTCATGAGTTTAGATCAAGGGTTGGCTAGACTAATACATCCATAACCTCACTCTATATCCCCTAAGTAGCTTAGATTAGCACTTTAAGCAACCTAGTTATCTCAAGTTTGAGATTAAACTTGGCGTAGGAGCTTTCGGGTGGATCGTTTTTGATTCGAGAAGGTCGTTGAGGTGCCGATGTTCCAAGGAGCCTACGAGGAGTGGAGGACAGCGATGAAGACCCGAAGGACATGTAACGTGAGGTATAACTTCGAATCCGAGTAGTTAAACCTCTAGTTGATCGTTAGCAATGGTTTAAATAACGATTCATGCGCTCAAGTCCGTGTTACGAAGCTTTGACAATCGTTTTTCATATATTCTGCCTCCCTGCAAGTTCGTGGGGTGCGTGACATGGACTTACAGTATGTATGCCCGAGAAGCCATTATTGTACATGAGATGTATATTATAGTGGATGCTGGGACATATATAGGGAGGACTTTCTTGCTCCAAATGATAGTACACTATTTGGTTACTCTTTATCTTAACATGTATACTTACTGTCTCTCTGTTATATGTTGATAAAGCTCTTTGGATGTGTACTTGACTTCCAGGATTATGATGCAGATCATAAAAGTGGGGCCTGGGTAGTCAATGAGTTCATCCTTCAATGTTCCTAGTCCTGGGAATATCGAGTCGGGGCATCGATATTCCAGAATAGACTAGCGTATATCTTCTCGACCCATGTGATGGGCGATGGATGATCCTATATCCATTGGTGTTTGACATCAGAGATGGTATCCTAAATGGTATTATACCTCACGTCAAATAGCAGTTCTCTGGTGACACTAGTACAGGTTAGTCTGTCGACCCGAGATCGTAATAGAGTCTTGTGTGTCTCCCACTGTGCTTTGATCTCCACCCTACTACGGCTCTACTGAGTCATGAAAACAGGTGGTTTTTGGGTACAGTCCCGAGTCACATGGAGGCAATGAATGATAGGAGGGGATTCGTCTCTCCCGGTATTGGGGGTTGATGTTGTGCTATGCTCGATTGGCCATAACTGCAAATCCCTGGCCAGGGTAGATGAGATTTACTGATAATTGTTATCAGTAGTTTCTCTCCCATTATGGACCTTACATCGGCATGACTTACCAAGTTATTGGGGTCTGAAGTTTACCACCCCTAGACTAGATATGCGACATATTAGACGAAGAGACCAGAATATACGGTAAGTGTTACTGATTGGATTCGCAAGAGTATGAGTAGGCTTGCTTTTTTATCTTCTGATCGCTCAATACTTGGGTGGCCGTTACGTTTAATAGACCTGTTGCGGCTTGTGGGTGTTTGATATGATCATTACCTACTGCCGGCGTATTGACGAGTCTTTAGAGTCCTACACAGAGGTTTCCTGGCTCAAGAGAAACGAAGTAGGAGCACATATGAGATATGTGTGGGACCGAGATTAATACGTATATGTGATACCATATTCTATTCTCGCGATTTGTATCATCGGTCGGTAATATGAGATATAACCGGGTTATCGAATCAAGAGTTGATTCGATAAATTGATACACTAGATATTAGTCGATTATATGACCGGATCATTAAATCAAGTGTTGATTTAATGATTTAATGTATAATTATATATATTTGATATATTACATTACATTAACTAGTATTGGCTCACTTAAGATTGTTTTTCTCACTTGATGTGCAAATAGTTTATATGTGATATATGTTTGTGTACATGATTGTATCATGCTTGATGATACATGCAAACTTGAATATGTGTATGACTTACACCATGCTACCAATAATGATGGGTTTTAATTATCTTAGTAAAGCAAAATGAGGTGGAAATTGGTCATGGCATGAAGCTTCATGAAGCTTTTGGATAACCATTGACCAAGTCCACTTGATTTGTTTTAATTGAGATATTTTAAACCTAGCCATTATTATTAAACCATGGTTATGTCTTTACAATGGTTAGTGTATGACACTAACTCACCCATGGCTGCTATTCTCACCTCATTAGTTTTTTTATTCTCATCTTCATCTTATTCTTCATCATTTCATGAGAAAAAGCTTACTAGCTTTTTCACAAGTGAGAAAATATTGTAAGAAATTTAAATCTAAAGTGAGCCCACTTCCTACATCATCATCCTCTACTACATGTTATTTAGTTTAGGGTGTTCTCTTCACAAAGTTCATTACCTAGTGAAAGGTTAGCTTGAGTTTGAGTCTCCTCGACGTAGATCTTCTTTGGCCTCAAAGACTAAGAGCAAGCTTGTTCATTTCTCCGAGAGAACCCATACTAGAGTTCGGGAGATCGATGATCGCAGCAAAGGGACGTCAACATGAGCTTTAGAAGTGAAGGACCGGTCTACAAAGGTTGTATTCCTCAATCACTTTCTATGTAAAGTTGTTTACATTTTAGCTTAGCTCCTAAAACTCTAGTTAGATCCTAGGTGAGGTTGTTTGGCACACTAGAAATTTTAAAATACGGCATGTTAGATGCCTTGTGAAACCTTGCGATCGTGCCAAATAACCCTACATATTATTTACTTTTCCGCATTAGGATAGATTCTAGGAGGGGAGCACAAGTAACCGGGTTCTAGGGTCCAGTGGGAGACCATCTCGAGGAGTCGAGACCGGGTCTCCTAACTCTAGAATTGGTAGGGTTTCTTGACGCTCTCGTAGGGGTCTAGGGATATGGGTTTGGCTATTCATCACGACCGTGGAATCCGCATTTTTTATTGGCTTAAATAAAACACGGAATTCCTAGTATATCAAATATTTCATATGTGTTCTTCTGCTGCTGATGTTCTGTGATGTGATCACTTTATCTGATGAGACGAATGCTTATATTATATATATGATATATAATAAATATTGCTGCTTTCGTTTCTTCTATGATACATAGGAAGCATAATTGATGGGACTTCATTAACGAGATTAATGAAATAAAAGAAACCTAAAGATGTTGTAGAATCTTGTTTTAAAAACTGGTAGCTCTAGTTCTTGCTTTGATTTGCAGTATTCCTTGTACAATATCCATCACCTTATTCGATAAGGAAGGAGCCGAGATCCCTTCACCGGGAGTGACCTCTTTAGCAAAACTGGCAGATGCTACAACCCACTCGGTTTTTTCTTTTGATTGCTTTTTTAGTTCATGCTTCGCATAGTGGTATTTATGAAATATCCAGCACCTCATTCAATGAGGAAAGAGCCGAGATCCCTTCACTGGGAGTGACCTCTTTAGCAAAACTAGTAAAAGCCTCAAAACACTCCTTTTTCAAAATCACTCGATTCTACAACGATATCAAGTTCATTACGCAAAGGGTTTTTCTTAAAAACCTGTCGTAGCTCTCCGTCATTTCAGATAAAGTAGTATTTAGTATTCGTGTTGCGTTTGTTGACCTTTCCAAGGCGTAGTGTGCGGTAGCTGATTAGTGCTTATCTGCAAAGCATATGATGCGATTGAATTTGGGTAGTCGTGCGGCCTTGTTGACCTTATCAAGGGTCGTGCGGGTGGGTTTAATTCAATCATGAAATGTATGAGTTGAACTTGACTTACGATTTATGGTTTGTTGACCTTGTCAAGGTCATAGATCTCTTGGGGCAAAATATTATCGGTAATTTCAAGTGTTGAAATTTGCAATGAGATTGCATACCTTCTATGAAATAGTTGGATCCTGATACCTACTGCGAGTAAGAGTTACTCCTGGTGTCATGACCCGAAATAGCACGTGACTGGCACTTGAATCATGTGAAGTCTATAGGACCCTACCTAATTCAAGTAAGCCAAAAACCCAGAAATCTAAACCATTTTTAAAGTTGAAGTGAAGAAAACTTGTTTTAAAGCAAGTGGTTTAAATAAAATAAGCCATGGTAGTCATTTTTAAAACATCAAGTCTTTTCCAAAAATTTCGACAGAGTTTCCTTCGTAAATACTGGCGCTAAACGGGCACAAACATGGATAATATAAGGGCATCCCCAACCCGGAGCTAGCTATTCGCCAATTGGCGGACACAACCACGCAATGCAATATAATATACAACGCCGAAGGGCGAGGATCAAAACACAGACAGAAAACCAGAGGAAATCTATAATAATACAGCGCGTGACTCTAAGGTCGAAAGAATATACAACTGGTCTTCTAAGTCTACCAAATATACAAGTCAGGTTTATGTAGTTTACTAGATACAACTGAATGTAAATACAAATACTACGGTGATCACGATACAAGTGAACCCACCTCCCAAATCAATCACCCGGAAGGAAGCAGTGTGCCAGCAAAGCCACCAAGGAAACCTGTACGGCAAAACCTGCAAGAAACTATGGCACAACGGGGGTGAGTTGCCAACTCGTGAGTAGAAAATATCACCGAGCAGAAATTGCATGTATAACTCTATCTTAGGTTATACCATAATAATATATTGTTGGATATAGTGCCCTCAGAGTCAATTATTGGATCGCAGGCACGTGATTCCAATGATTGAGGGAGGACCTATACTGGTAAGACAGTCTTACTCGAGAGATTTGTATACTATCCGGTTTGTCTTTATCATCGTGTACATGTTTAGGGTAACATTGTGGTTCACTATTACACGTTGATAAAGAATAGTATGCTATCATAGTTTGTCTTTATCATCATGTACTGCTTTAGGTGACCTTACAGGTCACTATTGCACATTGATAGAGCCCTTAGGATTCTTGCTTGACAACCAGCAGTATGATGGCGATCATATACGTGAGAGTTGGGTAGTCTATAAGCACATCCTTAAAATGGTCCCTAGTCGTGGGAGTTTCGAGACTGGGTATCGATACTCCATTAGTAGACTAGTGTATACAGTCGAGACCCCGACGAGGGGCGGTGGCTGGTCTCACAAGCCATTGGTGTCAGTTGGATCACCTAAGATGTATACAGGTGCTCATTGGGTTATGAGTACACCGGACAGGACTCGCCGGGAACATGCTAGTTGGTATTATACCCAGCGTCAGATAGCAGTTTCCTGATGACATGTGTACAGGTTAGTTCATCGACCTGAGATCGTCATTTGTCTCGTGTGAGTTCCCACTGTGCTTTGATTACTACCCTACCATGGCTCAAAGGAGTCATGCAAACAGGTTTTAGTTGGGTACAGTCCCGAGCCACATGGAGATAGTAAGCGGATCGGCAGGGGTTCGTCTTTCCCGGTATTGGGGGTGAGGTCACGCTGTGTCTAGGAGAGCCATTACACGAAGTCCTTGGCCAAGGCAGGAGATTTACTAGTAGGTATTCCAGTAGTATCTCAGGGTGTTCTGGGCTACACTCCGACACTACTTGTACCGCTTTTGGGGGTCTAACTTTTACCAACCCCCTAGGCCCGACATACGATGCTCATAGACGAACGGACCGGACAGTACGGATATTGTCACTGACAGGCTCAGTAGGGTGTCAGGATGAGTTCGCTCATCGACCTCCCTTTTGGTCAATACCTAGTAGCTCGTTACGTACGGCTAATACCTCTGACTTGCTAGTAGTTAAATCCACAGCCAAAATATTGACGAGTCTTTAGAGTCCCCCACAGAAAGTTTCTCAAGTTTGGGGCGAAACGTTGTAGAGGCCGTATGATATATGGCAGGGTTCGATCTTATACGTGCAGTATTGCACTGATCATGATCGGACGGATCATACTAGTGGGCTTTGGATTAAGCCAGATCCTAGTATTAGAATTGTTGGATTACTTTTGTCTCATCGCATTCGCATTCAGTCGGAATGGGGATGCAGATATGTATATACAGCTGAGGGGTATTCTTGTGATCCGTCACGAGTTTACTTTAGATGTTGCCGTATCCTTTTATTGCTGTAAACATTTGGGTTAATGTTTACAAATGGAAATTATGAGCTAGAAACCATCATTTTGTGCATTAAATGATACATGTACTTCATGGGTGAGTCATGGTATCATTTCTTGTGCAAATATCACATTATGTAATTGATTAGTGGGTTGATTTGATGAGAGGAGAGAGAGGGGCAGCCAAGGGTAAGCTCTCATATTATTGTTTCAACTCTCTCTCTTATTTTGATCATAAGAAATCAACACAAGAAAAGAAAAGGAAAAAAAAAGGCTTCTCCTCCTCCTTCTTCTTCCTCTAGCTCATAGCTTCCATTAATGGCAACACCTTCAACCTCCATCAAAGCAATGGATGCAAGAGACAAAGTGATCACAAACATTCTCTACAACATCTTTGACACGTCGGCTAGCACACTTTATGCCCGAGTTGCTTCGAATGAAGCGGGAGCCCATAAAAAGACTCGAAGATGTGGTGCCCTTTCCGACGAGAAGATCGAGACCGGAGATGCCACGAGGAGCTTGGGATGGTGGCCAAAGATCGAAAGACACGGATCGATCGGTATCGCTTTCCAACCCTCTCTCTAGATAGCTAGTTATAGGTTAATGGTTCGATCCAGGTTTTAAGTATACGATAACGCCGGTTTAAAGTTTTGAAAAAGTTTTCGTTTCTGCATTTTGGCCTCGGAAAGACGGCCGGGGTGCTACCGTAGTCTTACATGGTATCAGAGCCACGCTATTAACCTTTTCTAGCTTGCTCTAATGTGTTTAGAAGTTCGATCGGACAAAAATTCCAAAAACTATAATTTCAAAAATGCAGTTTCTGTCGATTTTTATTTGTGCTCGAAAAATTATTTTGAGTATTGCAAAAATTCGTGCAGGGTTTTTTAAAAGTTCTGGGAAATTTTGGTTCACTGCTATCCCTATAGCACCGCGGAACCGTGGCCGTACCCACGTTCTGGCCGCGGTTCCGCCGCAGTATTGAAACAACAGTGCACCAAAATTTCCAGATTTATCCCTGACATGGAAATGGGGTTTTTGGTATATTCTGTTTGCGCCCAGACTTATTTTGTGTACTGGGTATTGTACTTGGGGCCACTTCGAGAAATTTTGTCGATCGAAAATCTTAAATATGTTAGTTCACAGTATTTACATTATATCTGCGATCGTGAATGTCATTCGAGCGGTAAATCCTGTCTAATTGGTATAGTTCTTTTAGAAGGATTTGCGAACATGACATTCACGTTGATGTTTTGTGTTGTGCTGTGATATTGCGGATTTGTCATGGTGGATAGCCTGGATGCAATGGTAGTACAGTTTTGTTATATTTGTACATTTGATATTGCGGGACAAGCGTCTGACATGTGGACTGCCGTCACTACCTGTTTGTATATTATTCTTTTGGGGCATGACCGGGCTGAGGTCGATGTACCCGTTGTATATATTTTACTTTCTGTACTAGGATTACCCCGCGGAGGGGTGCACGGATAGCCGGGTTCTAGAGGGCAACGGGCCTGCATCTCATGGCGTTGAGACGGAGGGGGCTTCACTCTAGAATTGGCGGGCTATTCGCCGCACTCATAGGGGGTATAGGTTGACCCAAGGAGGGGTGCTCAAGTTACCGGATTCCGTGAAGTGCTGGGTGGTCCATTCACGTTGTTGAAGGGGGAAGCCTCGCTTCAGGTTTTGGCGGGTAACTTGCTGCGCCCGTAGGGGTCTAGGTTTTCATTGCACAGGCAATCCACATAACCAAAGGAACGTCGAGTTTCAGTAGCGGCTCTATGAAACCCAGGGATCCCAGATATCTGTATTGTTCTGTGATGCTTATTACATTTCTGTGATGTTGCATTTTATCACGCCTTGAGAGAATATTATATATTGATATATATACTAGTAGATGTTGTATATGTTTTACACCCGCGCTAGTCCAGTCCCCGCTCTGTCGTTAGTTAAGTAACTTAACGGGCGATGACGGGACCCAGTGGCGAATGCGGATGGCATATACGTACATCGTATTTTCGGTCTTTTGTGCTATGATTTAATTGATGGGACTGCATTGATTCGGATCAATGCAAGCTAAACAAACCTATTCTGATGTTGTTCGAACATTTTTCAAAAATCTGTTATTGTAAGTACGTTCTCTTTTATTTTGCACAGTGGTATTCGGTTATGAATATCCAGCACCTCAGTCGACGAGGCAAGGGCCGAGATCCCTTCATCGGGAGTGACCCCTTGGACAGAAGTTTGCGTCAGGGCAATAACTTCATTATAGTTGATTACTTTTTGCTTTGCATCGTGGTATTCAGTTGGAATATCCTGCACCTCATTTTACGGGGAAAGAGCCGAGATCCCTTCACCGGGAGTGACCTCTTTAGCTGTAACCTTTCGAAAATCGTTTAGGCAGTTTTTCGGTAATCGACCAATTTTTCGGCTTTTTCCGTAAAAAGTCGAAATAGGTATTTTTCATTATAGACCTAATTATACAAAATTTAGACAAGATATTACTATAATTTTGTCACTAAAATGTCACTTATAATTATCTAGTTAAATAAAAAAAAATTGTAATTAATTATTTTTTTATTATTCTAAGCCTTTTTAAATACATTAAATTAGTGATAAATACAAATTTAATTAGGTAAATTTCTTAATTAGGAGTCTTTATAAGCTAAAATATGGTGTTAATAAAATTATAACATGGCTTGCAAACTTTTAGTTTTTTGGTGGGAAAATTATGAAAAAAATGATGAAAAGAGGGGTTTTTTTGTAAAAAAGTTGACATGAAAGCATGAAATGATAACATATGATGTTGTAATGAACTAGAAACTTCTTCAAAATATCCCCACCTCCTCCTCTTGCTGCAGCCGACCCCCATTCCAGTAGAATCCCCCATTTTCTCACTTCATTTTGCTTCATTTTCTTGCTAAAATCCATTAAAAATTCACAAATTTCTTTCTCCATTCAAAGCCTAACCCTAATCCCTTCTCTCTTCAACCCAAATTTGTTCAAAAACATGATGAAAGGAGGCTTCTTGGTGACTTGATCAAGCTAGGGTTCAAGCTTGAGAGGTGAAAATTCTAATCTTTTTGCTAACTTGTAGTTTATTTGTGCTAAAATCTAATTTTTAAGTATTAATTTAGTGTAAATCCTTGTTCATGAAAAATCAAGAGAAGGTTTTGATTTTTAAAAATTAGGGTTTGTAGCATAATGGTTGGATTATGTTAGGGATGGTTATCTAATTGATTAGAATGGTTAATTGGGTAATGATATGCTCGCTAAATCGATAAAATATCGATGTTTGCATCGAATCGGTGTTGGAATTGCTTACTAGATTTTTACGAAAAATAGAATGCGTTCAATTTGCGTTAGGTTAGAAATATTATTAGCTTCGTACAGGATTATTAGAATGCGCGAACGCGGGGTTTCGTCTAGTCGGGTTGTAGTTTAATCGATTTTCCCGAAATGACGATTCTAGTTAAAGGTTAGCGATTTTCGTGCGTTTTTCCGCGCACCGAGTGCATGCTATGATTATTTCGAGAGCGTGGATAATTGTATGTTATGACTTGCATTGTGTTAGGTTTTGTAATCTTATGCTTGATATTGTGCAAATATAGGATCGGTCGGGGAAACTTCGGATACGGCGCAAAAATGCAAACCGGTGGCCGGAACGGATTAGCGGGGATTTCAGGTGAGTAGATGTATTCATCTATGGGGGAATCGTCTGAATGGCGCGAGGCGCCCCCCCCAGTTAGGATTACCCTACTTTTTGCAAGATTTATATTATTAGCTAGCTTATCCATTCATGTACACTGCATACCCTAATAGCGAACAGTATATTAGATTGCATGGACATTCATCCATACTTATGCGATATCACTTTGTAGGACACGAACACCATTACCATTAGCATCTGTAGCACGCGCACTATTCATGTGACACACACGCCTTTGGTAATTGCCATGCCACGTGCACGATAGAACCTGTTTATCTTAATATCGTCACCTGCATTCATACTTGATACATGAAACTGCATCGCATGCACATATCTCGCATCATCATCATATTTACATAGAACTCTAGCCAAAATTCACATCATACACATTGATATCATAGACATTTATCATATATTTAACTTGTGGACACTATAATTTTCTTGAGGATTTCAGTTTTTCTGTGATTTCTGGATTTTTGGGGAAAACCGCAAGAATTTAACAAAAGCTTGTATTTATCATTTTTAAAACAAAGTTGCGGTTTTCTCGTGACGTATGTGTCGTCCACCATGAGTTTTCATGTTTTCTATTGGATTTCGAGACCCGATTCGAGGAGTGGATGAACCGTCTCGGGTATATGGTGGGCCCGGTATGGTACCCCGGGGCAAGAAGATCGAGTTGTAGACGATGAGCCTGGCAGGGGAAGACTACCTACCGGTGATGTCTGGCACGGCGGATATCCGGAGGATACCGACCGTTGTCGTGAGATTTATGATATGGGCCGATCCGGACTGACGGAGCCCGATATTGAGACAGATATGATTCCTATTTGGTGTTGATGCTTGACACGGGTTTTCAGATGATTTCTTGATGATACTTAGCTAGTGTACAGATATTCATTTTCTAAAAGGTTAAGAATGCAGTAACCTTAACATTTAAAACACTTAAACAGTTAGAAAAGACATTGCATACATGTTCATGCATACTAGAGATATTATATCACATATGGACATACAGGTTGTTCCGCATTGCGTGCATTCTTACGATTGCCTTACTAGATGTTATATTTACTCACGAGCTGGCAACTCACCCCCGTTGTGCCACAGTGTCTTGCAGGTCGGACCCGTCACTCTTGTAGCGGCGGCTATCTTATCATCAGCTCCTTTTGTGCAGACTCGCGACATCGCCCGTAGGTGGGTTGCGAGCATATTTTATATCTTTTGTTTTATCATTGTATCTAGTATTCTCCATCTACCACTTTATATATTATATATGCGACATAGTGATGAGACTGAGAGATTTGTATATTGGTGGTTTCTTTTGGGTCGAGCTCACTTGAGCCGGCGTTGCGTTTTCTGATATTTTGGGTTTCTTCTATGCTCTTTTCTTGGTATTGCTTATATATTGCATGTGGTTGTGATCCGCCTTGGGCGAAGAGCTAGCTCCCGCTTGGGGATGCCATTTTTATGATTTCATATGTATTATCTTGTTGTACCCATTTTGGGGGATAGAAAATACAGGGGAGACTCTGCCGAAATTTTCGGAAATTTTTGATGTTTTAAAAAAGGGATTCTATGCAACTTAAATGATTTTAAAACCGTTTTCATTAAAGGTTTACCTTCACTCTCTTTTGATTTTGGTTTAGATTTTTCTGGGCTTTGGCTGACTTAGGTTACGTTACGCCTTTAGACGTCTCGTAATCTAAGTGCCAGTCACGTTCCGTACCTTCGGGTCGTGACAAAGTTGGTATCAGAGCGTAGGTTTTACCTTCCTGAGTGTAGGACGACCTTGGTAGATGGAGTAGGTGACTTAAGAAGAGTGGCGTAGCGTGGGTATGATCCGCGGCATACTTACGATACGGTACTCCGCCTAAGTGACCTTAGGACATAATTGCTTGTATTTCCTTACTTGATTCCTTGCATTCCTTGATTCAATTGCAATGTCCTTATCAGTCCTGTTTCTTATTCCAGCTTCGATGCCGCCAAAGACTACGAGAGCTCAGCGGGCTGCCGCTAGGGATGAGATTCGGGCGGGCCCGTCTGAGGCTAGGATCGAGCGGGAGGATACGTCTACCCCTCAGGGTCATACTGATCCGCCTTATCCTGACCGTATTGCCAGATTAGAGGCCGGCATGCAAGAGTTGCGGCAGATGATGGGATCTTTAGTTGTGTCTAGCCGGGCACAGAGATCCGAGGACGTTCCTTCCACCGCACAGACCACGATCGTACCTGCTGCACAGATGGTCACTCCTGCTGCTACTACGGAGACTATCCCTGTTTCACTACAGGAGTTCATGAGATTGAGACCTCCAGCTTTTACCGGTACAGATGCGACAGAGGACCCACAGGCATTTCTTGATAGGATGGCTCGGATTTGCCGTTCGTTGAGGTGTTCTGATGATAGATTGGTGGAGTTTGCGAGTTTTCGTCTGGAGGGTCTTGCCCAGACATGGTACGATTCAGTAGAGAGAGGCCGAGCTGCAGGTCTGCCTTCTATGACCTGGGATGAGTTTACAGCTGCATTTCTTGCCCGTTTTCTTCCGGAGAGTGTCCGAGATGCTCGAGCTCGTAGTTTTGAGTCTTTGCGCAAGACTCCTGGGATGACAGTGTCGGAGTATGATATACAGTTTACCCAGTTGTCTCGATATGCTCCGTACCTAGTCGACACGGAAGAGAAGAGAATAAAGAGGTTTGTGCGAGGGCTTGATACACAGCTATTCCTTGCCATCGGCACCCAGCACTTTGATACATACGCAGCCGCGATGGATGCAGCCTTACTTTTGGAGGAGCGTATTTCTGAGACTCCGGTCGTTCCAGGGCCGAAGAGGATCCGTACTGATACGCCAGCTCAGCGGCAGATGGGCAGACACCGAGATAGATTATTTCCAGGAGATGGTGGAGGCAGAGGATTGAGACGAGGTCAGTTATTTGGTTCATATCCACAGACCCAGCAGTCGTCTCCAGGATGTTTTCGGTGTGGGAGTCAGTACCACCGTGTCAGAGACTGTATCATGGGACGTCCGGGCGCGGCGACAGTCCCGCATGTGACTTTACCACCTTCACCACCTTCGCAGAGAGCTTTACTTCCTACTCCTGATGATGCTTCACGCCAGCCAGATGCTTCTAGAGGCCGTGGGCGTGGCGGTCTGGTTCAGAGAGGACGAGGCGATAGAGGCAGAGGCAGAGGCCGAGGTAGAGGCAGAGCAAGCAAGCTATTAGTGGTGGACAGGCCCGAGTGTTCGCATTGACTCCTCAGGATGCACAGGCATCCAATGCCGTCGTGACAGGTACTCTACCAGTATGTTCTTTTGATGCACGGGTATTATTTGATCCAGGCTCCACACATTCCTATGTTTCCACGTATTTTGCACCGAGGTTGGGCCGAGAGTCTTCTCCGTTAGATCAGCAGCTTGTCGTTATTACCCCGGTAGGCGAGTCTTTTGTTGCCCGTTTTGTGTACCGATCGTGTTCCATTCGTATCGGGGAGAGAGATTCTTCAGTTGATTTGATTCTCCTCGATATGTTAGACTTTGACGTTCTTCTTGGTATGGACTGGCTAGCCACCTGTTATGCATCCGTGGACTGCCGTGAAAAAGCAGTCAGATTCAGTTTTCCTGGTAAGCCGGTTCTTATTATTCAGGGAGATCGTAGTGCTACCCTTCCCAGCTTGATTTCTTCTCTTCGCGCTGGTCAGCTCTTAAGGAAAGGGTGTCAGGGATTCTTAGCTTATGTTTGTGATACTAGCTCCACAGAGGTTCCGTTGGACCAGGTCCCTGTTGTGAGAGAGTTTCCTGATGTATTCCCTGACGAGCTGCCTGGTCTGCCACCAGAGCGCGAGATTGAGTTCTGTATTGACTTGATCCCCGGCACGGGGCCTATCTCTATACCCGCCTTATCGGATGGCCCCGGCGGAGCAGAGAGAGCTAAAGGATCAGTTACAGGACTTGCTGGACAAAGGGCTTATCCGACCGAGTGTGTCACCTTGGGGTGCTCCCGTCTTGTTTGTTAAGAAGAAGGACGGAAGTATGCGCTTATGTATTGATTATCGTCAGCTGAACCGGGTTACTGTGCGGAACAGATATCCCCTACCCCGCATTGATGACTTATTTGATCAGCTCCAGGGTGCAGGGTTCTTCTCGAAGGTTGATTTACGATCAGGTTATCACCAGTTGCTGGTTCGGAAGGAGGATATTCCGAAGACCGCCTTCCGTACTCGATATGGTCATTACGAGTTCTTGGTGATGTCGTTCGGGCTCACCAATGCCCCAGCAGCATTTATGGATTTGATGAACCGCGTATTCAGGCCGTATCTCGATCAGTTCATCATTGTGTTCATTGACGACATCTTGGTTTATTCTCGGAGCCGGGAGGAGCATGAGCGGCACTTATGTATCACATTACGGACTTTGAGGGAGCATCAGCTGTTCGCCAAATTCTCCAAGTGCGCATTCTGGCTAGACAGTGTCGATTTCTTGGGTCATGTGGTGACGAGAGATGGTATTTGTGTGGACCCGAAGAAGATCGAGGCAGTTCAGCGTTGGCCTAGACCAGTATCAGTTACAGAGGTTCGCAGTTTTCTAGGTCTGGCAGGCTATTATCAACGTTTCGTCCAGGATTTCTCCCGCATTGCTGCACCACTGACCGGGTTGACCCGGAAGGGGGTTCCTTTTGATTGGACCCAGGCATGTGAGTATAGCTTCCAGCAGTTGAAGACTCGTCTGACTACTGCACCAGTGTTAGCATTGCCTTCAGGATCAGGCGGGTTCGTGGTTTATTGTGATGCTTCTCGAGTGGGGCTGGGATGTGTATTGATGCAGCACGACAGAGTTATCGCGTATGCTTCTCGGTAGCTGAGGAAACATGAGCAGAACTACCCCACCCATGATTTAGAGATGGCTGCAGTGGTATTTGCACTTAAGATCTGGAGACATTACCTATACGGTGAGTCGTGCCAGATATTCACTGACCACAAGAGTTTGAAGTATATCTTCCAGCAGCGAGACCTGAACCTGAGACAGCGCCGTTGGATGGAGTTGGTGAAGGATTATGACTGCGAGATTTTATACCATCCGGGCAAGGCGAATGTGGTGGCAGATGCTTTGAGTAGGAGGCCCGGAGGTAGCTTATCTTGTTTGACCGCAGTATAGATGCAGTCGACGGCGGATTGGCAGGTTTTATGTGATAGCAGAGTGCAGTTCGAGTTTACTCCTACAGGGGGTCAGCTGGCCCATTTCAGAGCACGCCCACAGTTACTTGACCGTATCCGCGAGGCACAGTCCGGTGATGCCCGTATCTTAGAGATTATTGAGCAGATTCGGCAGGGCAGAGTTTCTGAGTTCGTGATTGATGATCATGGGATACTTCGATTTGGGACTCGACTGTGCGTGCCAGATTTAGAGGGACTGAGGCGCGATATTCTTGAGGAGGCACATAGATCAGTATACAGTGTGCATCCAGGTTCCACCAAGATGTACCGTGATTTGAGAGAGGTTTACTGGTGGGACGGGATGAAGAAGGATATTACAGACTTTATGTCGAGATGCCTGACTTGTCAGCAAGTCAAGGCCGAGCACCAGAGGCCAGCCGGCGAGTTACAGCCTTTGCCCATCCCTGAGTGGAAGTGGGAGCAGGTCTCTATGGACTTCGTTGTGGGTCTACCCAGGACCAGTCGAGGGTATGACTCTATTTGGGTGATTGTGGATCGACTGACGAAAGCGGCTCACTTTCTGCCAGTGAAGACCACTTTTGGATTTTCTCAATATGCCCAGGTTTATATTGATGAGATAGTGCGACTGCATGGTGTTCCGACTTGCATCGTGTCCGACCGTGGCACCCAGTTTACCAGCCGATTGTGGCAGAAACTTCAGGAGGCACCCGATTGAGTTTAAGCACAGCCTTTCATCCTCAGACTGATGGTCAGTCGGAGCGTACGATTCAGACTCTTGAGGACATGCTCAGAGCTTGTGTTTTGGATTTCGGTGGTAGCTGGGATCGTCATTTGCCTTTGATCGAGTTTTCCTACAATAATAGCTTCCAGGAGACGATTCAGATGGCACCTTTTGAGGCTTTATATGGGAGGAGATGTCGATCGCCTGTATGTTGGACAGAGCTCAGGGAGAGCTGTATTTTGGGGCCTCAGATCGTACAGGAGACGACCGAGAAGATACAGCTGATTCGGGACAGGATGAGAGCGGCACAGAGCAGGCAGAAATCATATGCTGACAAGCGTCGTCGCCGACTCGAGTTCGCTGTTGGCGATCATGTTTTCCTGAAGGTCTCTCCGATGAAGGGTGTGATGAGATTTGGGCGGAAAGGGAAACTGAGTCCTAGATATGTTGGTCCTTTCGAGATCCTAGAGCGTGTTGGTCCGGTCGCTTATCGGTTAGCTCTTCCGCCCAGCTTCCCCGATGTTCACCCCGTATTCCATGTCTCGATGCTCCGCAAGTACCTTCATGATCCTTCCCAGGCGATTCAGCACCAGACGACCAGTTAGAGCGTGATCTTTCTTTCACCGAGCAGCCGGTGGTCATTTTGGATCGGCAGGTGAAGAAATTAAGGTCGAAGGTCATACCGTCTGTCAAGGTTCTTTGGCGTGGCCCGAACAGCGAGGAGGTCACCTGGGAGACCGAGGTCGAGATGAGGAAGAGATATCCCCATCTTTTTGAAGGTACGCGTAGTTAAATTCTAAATTCGGGGACCGAATTTCCTTAAGGGGGGAAGATTGTAACCTTTCGAAAATCGTTTAGGCAGTTTTTCGGTAATCGACCAATTTTTCGGCTTTTTCCGTAAAAAGTCGAAATAGGTATTTTTCATTGTAGACCTAATTATACAAAATTTAGACAAGATATTACTATAATTTTGTCACTAAAATGTCACTTATAATTATCTAGTTAAATAAAAAAAATTGTAATTAATTATTTTTTTATTATTCTAAGACTTTTTAAATACATTAAATTAGTGATAAATACAAATTTAATTAGGTAAATTTCTTAATTAGGAGTCTTTATAAGCTAAAATATGGTGTTAATAAAATTATAACATGGCTTGCAAACTTTTAGTTTTTTGGTGGGAAAATTATGAAAAAAATGATGAAAAGAGGGGTTTTTTTGTAAAAAAGTTGACATGAAAGCATGAAATGATAACATATGATGTTGTAATGAACTAGAAACTTCTTCAAAATTTCCCCACCTCCTCCTCTTGCTGCAGCCGACCCCCATTCCAGTAGAATCCCCCATTTTCTCACTTCATTTTGCTTCATTTTCTTGCTAAAATCCATTAAAAATTCACAAATTTCTTTCTCCATTCAAAGCCTAACCCTAATCCCTTCTCTCTTCAACCCAAATTTGTTCAAAAACATGATGAAAGGAGGCTTCTTGGTGACTTGATCAAGCTAGGGTTCATGCTTGAGAGGTGAAAATTCTAATCTTTTTGCTAACTTGTAGTTTATTTGTGCTAAAATCTAATTTTTAAGTATTAATTTAGTGTAAATCCTTGTTCATGAAAAATCAAGAGAAGGTTTTGATTTTTAAAAATTAGGGTTTGTAGCATAATGGTTGGATTATGTTAGGGATGGTTATCTAATTGATTAGAATGGTTAATTGGGTAATGATATGCTCGCTAAATCGATAAAATATCGATGTTTGCATCGAATCGGTGTTGGAATTGCTTACTAGATTTTTACGAAAAATAGAATGCATTCAATTTGCGTTAGGTTAGCAATATTATTAGCTTCGTACAGGATTATTAGAATGCGCGAACGCGGGGTTTCGTCTAGTCGGGTTGTAGTTTAATCGATTTTCCCGAAATGACGATTCTAGTTAAAGGTTAGCGATTTTCGTGCGTTTTTCCCGCGCACCGAGTGCATGCTATGATTATTTCGAGAGCGTGGATAATTGTATGTTATGACTTGCATTGTGTTAGGTTTTGTAATCTTATGCTTGATATTGTGCAAATATAGGATCGGTCGGGGAAACTTCGGATACGGCGCAAAAAGGCAAAGCGGTGGCCGGAACGGATTAGCGGGGATTTCAGGTGAGTAGATGTATTCATCTATGGGGGAATCGTCTGAATGGCGCGAGGCGCCCCCCCAGTTAGGATTACCCTACTTTTTGCAAGATTTATATTATTAGCTAGCTTATCCATTCATGTACACTGCATACCCTAATAGCGAACAATATATTAGATTGCAATGGACATTCATCCATACTTATGCGATATCACTTTGTAGGACACGAACACCATTACCATTGGCATCTGTAGCACGCGCACTATTCATGTGACACACACGCCTTTGGTAATTGCCATGCCACGTGCACGATAGAACCTGTTTATCTTAATATCGTCACCTGCATTCAAACTTGATACATGAAACTGCATCGCATGCACATATCTCGCATCATCATCATATTTACATAGGAACTCTAGCCAAAATTCACATCATACACATTGATATCATAGACATTTATCATATATTTAACTTGTGGACAATATAATTTTCTTGAGGATTTCAGTTTTTCTGTGATTTCTGGATTTTTGGGGAAAACCGCAAGAATTTAACAAAAGCTTGTATTTATCATTTTTAAAACAAAGTTGCGGTTTTCTCGTGACGTATGTGTCGTCCACCATGAGTTTTCATGTTTTCTGTTGGATTTCAAGACCCGATTCAAGGAGTGGATGAACCGTCTCGGGTACATGGTGGGCCCGGTATGGTACCCCGGGGTAAGAAGATCGAGTTGTAGACGATGAGCCTGGCAGGGGAAGACTACCTACCGGTGATGTCTGGCGCGGCGGATATCCGGAGGATACCGACCGTTGTCGTGAGATTTATGATATGGGACGATCCGGACTGACGGAGCCCGATATTGAGACAGATATGATTCTTATTTGGTGTCGATGCTTGACACGGGTTTTCAGATGATTTCTTGATGATACTTAGCTAGTGTATAGATATTCATTTTCTAAAAAGTTAAGAATGCAGTAACCTTAACATTTAAAACACTTAAAGAGTTAGAAAAGACATTGCATACATGTTCATGCATACTAGAGATATTATATCACATATGGACATACAGGTTGTTCCGCATTGCGTGCATTCTTATGATTGCCTTACTAGATGTTATATTTACTCACGAGCTGGCAACTCACCCCCGTTGTGCCACAGTGTCTTGCAGGTCGGAACCCGTCACTCTTGTAGCGGCGGCTATCTTATCATCAGCTCCTTTTGTGCAGACTCGCGACATCGCCCGTAGGTGGGTTGCGAGCATATTTTATATCTTTTGTTTTATCATTGTATCTAGTATTCTCCATCTACCACTTTATATATTGTATATGCGATATAGTGATGAGACTGAGAGATTTGTATATTGGTGGTTTCTTTTGGGTCGAGCTCACTTGAGCCGGCATTGCGTTTTCTGATATTTTGGGTTTCTTCTATGCTCTTTTCTTGGTATTGCTTATATATTGCATGTGGTTGTGATCCGCCTTGGGCGAAGAGCTAGCTCCCGCTTGGGGATGCCATTTTTATGATTTCATATGTATTATCTTGTTGTACCCATTTTGGGGGATAGAAAATACAGGGGAGACTCTGCCGAAATTTTCGGAAATTTTTGATGTTTTAAAAAAGGGATTCTATGCAACTTAAATGATTTTAAAACCGTTTTCATTAAAGGTTTTCCTTCACTCTCTTTTGATTTTGGTTTAGATTTTTCTGGGCTTTGGCTGACTTAGGTTAGGTTACGCCTTTAGACGTCTCGTAATCTAAGTGCCAGTCACGTTCCGTACCTTCGGGTCGTGACATTAGCAAAGGTTTTCGCCACTATATCTTTATAAAAAGCTATCCGGTTCCTTCAACGATATCATGTTCATTACGATAAACCTTTTTCGCCAAAAACTATTCGTAGCCCTCCATCATTTCAGACGGGCAGCACTTAGTATTCATGCTATGTTTGTTGGCCTTCGTCAAGGCATAGTGTATGGTAGCTATTTATTATCTTTCTGCCGTATAGATAGATGCGTTGGTTTGGAACAGCCGTATAGCCTTGTTGGCCTTCGTCAAGGGCTTGTACGGGTGGGTTCAAATTAACCTGGACAATGACGGGTAGAACTTGACATGTGACTTATGATTTGTTGACCTTCGTCAAGGTCATAGGAGCATGGGGTAAAAATCATATCGGGAGTTTCTAAAAAAACTGAAACTTGCCAGATATGCGCATACCTTCTGGAGTGTGATAACGTGAGTGGATTCCATCACGTTATCATGCGATGATAGTTGGATCCTGATTCCCACTGATGAGTTGGTTTACTCTTCGAGTGGTCCCGACTAATTCTTCTTTCCGGTTTGGAGGAGAATTTGAGTTTATAGTGGGAGGTTTCCTGATTAGATAAATTGATAACCATTCTGATCTAGGTTAGAGTGCACGCTGTGTGTTTCTTTTCTCTCTCTCTCTCTTTGGCAGTGACAATGGCCCGACCCTTGACTATGACTCAGTGACCAAGTTAACCGAACCTTCTTAAAACACTGGCTTTTGGATTGTCTTAGTTGCATACCTCATTACCACTCCTACTCTTACCGTTTTCTCGAGAATACCCCGTATTACTATGAACGTCCACTTCCATTGGATAAAACCATCGTATGGTTATATACGAACTCGAAGGAACTTGTTCCAGATTCGAGGATGGTTTCCGGTTCTGGAGAAAACGAATAGGACTATTCAGTTGTCTTTTCCTTTTGCCTTCTCTCAGGTTGCGAGTGCTCCTTGGATTAGGACAGTACACCTATTATGCTAATTGGATAGTCTTCTTCCAAACAATAGGCAGGTGCCGAACGGTATGGAATGAAGAAAACCATTTATCCTAAAAGGTGTACAGAAGGTATTAAGTAAAGAGAAATAAAGGGATTAATAAGAGGGCAAAGTAAATTGCGACTGCTATTCACGACCAAACCAAGTATTTCTTCGCCAATCCTACATCACCTATGTATTTCTCCAGGACACTCCGTATCAGTATGAAGATCCACAGTTTTTTGGATACTCCATCGTATGGTTATATACGAACTCGAAGGAACTTGTTCCAGTTCGGGGATGGATTCTGGTTCAGGAGAAATAGGAGAAAGGTTTATTTAGTTTTCTTTTATCTTTACCTTCTCTCGGGTTACGAGTGCTCCTAGGATTAGGACAGTACACCTATTATGCTTATTGGATAGTCTTCTTTCAAACCATAGGCTGGTGCCGAACGGTAGGGAAGGAAGAAAACCATTTGGCCCAAAGGGGTGTACAGAAGGTAACGACTAAAGACATATAAAGGGATTTGGAGAGATGGCAAAGAAATATACGGTTACAGTTGTGAATCTGATAATGGAAGAGGCATTACGAGGAATAACCGGATACCCTCTCGAAACATTTACATGTTTCAGTTTCACCGTGTATTGTTAAAAAAAAGCTGATTTCTCAATTAGTCCTTGCTCCAAGGTATGTATTTACTAGGTATGATTCTCACATCTGTATGGTTTTTCAGATGATGAGTTGAAGTAAGTTATTGGGAATTGGGTGATCATCCTCATTATATCGGGATTCGTTGTAATTGGTGATATTTGAGGAAATCGCCTGGGTTGTTTGCCGGACGGCAAATATTTGGTTTTGAATATCCGTTGTTACGCACCAATTTCAAATTGATATATCTGTATGTTTATTTTTATAAAGTGAGATATAACTTTTTGAAATTATTTCTATGACATTTACCTATATCAGTAGATGGTTAGGTAAGGAGCATTAAACAGCGGTGTAATTCTTCTTAACCATAAGTACAATTTTCAACCTACGACACACAGGAAATGAGTTATTAGACTCAGGGGACTTATACAGAGTATTGTATGTTGTCCAGTGTCCATGAGGACAGAGGGGTTGGTACTCATACTATATTCTGTTTACTTGTGACGTCTCTAGTACTTAGACATGTGTTTCGTAGAAATGCAAGGTCTATGTTTTGAGAAGTTATAGGTATAAGAATAAAGTAGAGAACCAGGTATTGCAAGTATCAGGATTCTTCAAGCTGATCGAAGATGTAGATACTTGTGTATGGTATTTAGTTGATAGTAATGATTAAGAGAACTTGCTTCTTTTTCAGGTTACTCATAATTGGAAGCATTCCTAAGTTGAGTAATGCTGATCGGCCTCTCTTCATTTAATTGACATGCACTGGAGACAGCTGCATGATTTGAATCTGGTTCTAATCAAATCAGTGCCTCTCTTTCTATATTGGATATAGAATAGTTCATATCTTAACATTGTTAAAGAACGGGGAGTTGTCCGGCTTATGCTTAAAACCAGACTCTGGATAACTCAAGGCACGTTTCTGTAATGGCTGTTTGTGGGTTAACCCGGGCTATGACGAGGGTTGACTTTCTACCATCTGGAAGATCAATAGTGATATTGTTCTTGACTCACTACAGTTTTAGTAAAATGGATTTTTTTTTCAGAAAACAGTAGTGGGAGTATGGTAGAACTGGAAGTGATTCCAGAACCGCAAACGATTACTGAAAATTTGATAAGAACCTAAAGATTCAATCTGATTTGAAATTCCATTAGCTACTCCACAGATATGGTGGGTAACCTCAGGCACTCGAGAAGTACTTCGGTATGCTCAAAGACGGTGACAGAGAGGTTCTTGTTTACCCAGACTTGTCATTGCTGTTGTTCCAGAATATGAGACCCGGCAAGAGGATGAGTATAGCGTCCTTCTAAATTAGCTTTAGAAGTATACGTGTATATGACTCTGCCAGAGGGTTGTCGTAGTTAGTGGGAGCAGCGGAAGCATGGTGGACAAGTAGCTTATGTCTATTTATAGACTAAAGCAGATATAGCGGAGAGAGATCATCTATTTCTGATGTGACAGTCATATATTTGACTTCATCAGAATAGGGGATGGATCTATTAAGAAGGTAGTAGGGTGTGATGTCTTGGTATTTGGATGACATACACAGAGTAGGAAGTGAAATTCCTATACTACGATCAGTTATACTTTGGTTGTCATATAGTGATTTCTCCACATAGGATATGGATATTATATCAGATATTCTGGTTACTAGATTTAGGGTTTTAGATCTAGATTTTGGAAGTGTCCCAATCAGGGTACTTAGACAGCATTCTAGAAGTTTTTAGAATGGACGAGGCATGGTAGTGTACCTGCAGGTGATGGAGTCACCCTCTCTAAAGGTGTCTTACGGACTAAAGGGGAGAGGGAAGTGCATGATTGGTAGATCACTCGCTTAGGCAATTGAGTCAATCATGAGATGTCAAGTACCACACCAGATGTTGTTTTTGTACTAGATGCAGTAAGTTGATATTGATCCTATCCTGGAGAAACGTTCGGAAGCAGTTTTAGAACATAAGTGGATGTTCTAGGGATATGATAACAACAGCCTCTTTTAGGAGACAGTTATCATTCCAGGCTTCCAAGGTGACCTGGATGATAGAGTGACTGTCAGAGTTGTAGTTTTTCCTCTGACGAGGGGCAGTATTTTGGACATGTGGTCCAAGCAGATACTGAGGGTTGCATGGCGCAGGATACTAATTAAGTTCAGTTGATGATACAATCTAAGAAGTTTGGATTTGGAGTTCATTTATGAACTAGGTCCCATTAGATATCCAGACATATTCTAAGACAGGTATTGCTCATTTCGGGAGATGGATTTCTCCGCGAACTTGAGATAAAGAGAGACATAGAAAGAAACATTAGGGCGGATCCACCAGCTGAAGCTATTCCTCGAACGCAAAAGTTTCGCAAACGGGCTTTGTGAGACTGATTAGTAGAGGAGTTGGGTGTTCTGTATCACACGGGCTGTGAGTATGCGACATCGCAATAATTAGCCTTGAGTGCAAGTAGGAGATTGTTGGATATAGTGCCCTCAGAGTCAATTATTGGATCGCAGGCACGTGATTGCAATGATTGAGGGAGGACCTATACCGGTAGGACAGTCTTACTCGAGTGATTTGTATACTATCTGGTTTGTCTTTATCATCGTGTACATGTTTTAGGTGATATTGTGGTTCACTATTACACGTTGATAGAGAATAGTATGCTATCATGGTTTGTCTTTATCATCGTGTACTGCTTTAGGTGACATTACAGGTCACTATTGCACGTTGATAGAGCTCTTAGGATTCTTGCTTGACTACCAGCAGTATGATGGCGATCATATATGTGAGAATTGGGTAGTCTATAAGCACATCCTTAAAGTGGTCCCTAGTCATGGGAGTTTCGAAACTGGGCATCGATACTCCATTAGTAGACTAGTGTATACAGTCGAGACCCCGACGAGGGGTGGTGGCCGGTCTCACAAGCCATTGGTGTCAGTTGGATCACCTAAGATGTATACAGATGCTCATTGGGTTATGAGTACACTGGACAGGACTCGCCGGGAACATGCTAGTTAGTATTATACCTAGCGTCAGATAGCAATACCCTGGTGACATATGTACAGGTTAGTTCATCGACCTGAGATCGTCATTTGTCTCGTGTGAGTTCCCACTGTGCTTTGATTACTACCCTACCACGGCTCAAAGGAGTCGTGTAAACAGGTTTTAGTTGAGTACAGTCCCAAGCCACATGGATGCAGTGAGCGGATCGGCAGGGGTTCGTCTCTCCCGGTATTGGGGGTGAAGTCGCGCTGCGCCTAGCAGAGCCATTACATGAAGTCCTTGGCCAAGGCAGGAGATTTACTGGTAGGTATTCCAGTAGTATCTCAGGATGTTCTGGGTTATACTCCGACACGACTTGTACCACTTTTGGGGGTCTGACTTTTACCAACCCCCTAGGCCTGACATGCGATGCTCATAGACGAACAGGCCGGACTGTACGGATATTGTCACTGACAGGCTTAGTTGGGTGTCAGGATGAGTTCGCTCATCGACCTCCCTTTTGGTCAATACCTGGTAGCTCGTTACGTACAGCTAATACCTCTGACGTGTTAGAGGTTAAATCCACAGCCAAAGTATTAACGAGTCTTTAGAGTCCCCCACACATAATTTCTCAAGTTTCGGGCGAAACATTGTAGAGGCCGTATGATATATGGCAGGGTTCGAACTTATACGTGCGGTATTGCACGGATCATGATCGGACGGATCATACTAGTAGGCTTTGGATTAAGCTGGATCCTAGTATTAGATTTGTTGGATTACTTTAGTCTCATTGCATTCGCATTCAGTCGGAATGCGGATGCAGGTATGTATATACAGGTGAGGGGTATCCTTATGATCCGTTAAGAGTTTACTTTAGATGTTGCCGTATCTTTTTATTGTTGTAAACATTTGGGTTAATGTTTACAAATGGAAATTCTGAGCTTGAAACCATCATTTTGTGTATTAAATGATACATGTACTTCATGGGTGAGTCATGGTATCATTTCTTGTGCAAATATCACATTATGTGATTGATTAGTGGGTTGATTTGATGAGAGGAGAGAGAGGGGCAGCCAAGGGTGAGCTCTCATATTATTGTTTCAACTCTCTCTCTCATTTTGATCATAAAAAATCAACACAAGAAAAGAAAAGAAAAAAAGGCTTCTCCTCCTTCTCCTTCTTCCTCTAGCTCATAGCTTCCATTAATGGCAACACCTTCAACCTCCATCCAAGCAATTGATGTAAGGGACAAAGTGATCACAAACATTCTCTACAACATCTTGGACACGTCGGCTAGCACACTTCGTGCCCGAGTTGTTTCGGATGAAGCGGGAGCCCGTAAAAAGACTCGAAGATGTGGTGCCCTTTCCGATGAGGAGATCGAGACCGGAGATGCCGCAAGGAGCTTGAGATGGTGGCCAAAGACCGAAGGACACGGATCGATCGGTATAGCTTTCCAACCCTCTCTCTAGATAGCTAGTTGTAGGTTAATGGTTCGATCTGGGTTTTAAGCATACGATTGCGCCGGTTTAATGTTTTGAAAAAGTTTTCGTTTCCCCATTTTGGCCTCGGAAAGAAGGCCGGGGCGCTACCGTAGTCTTACATATATAACCCTGAAACATCTACACATAAGTGTACTATCAAGTGCTCGTGTCTCTACCTCAGGTAGCAAGATATCACAACTATGAGGTACAAATGCATTATGAATGAAAACAGAATACATCTTGCATGATAAAAACTATTTTCTTATCTCAGTGAGATTTCTGAGTAAAAATCGAAGTATCATCAATGAAATCAACATAGAATCCGTGTCAAGCATCGAGACAAAACATATATCTCAATATCTCGGGCTTCGGTAATTCGGACTGGCCCCTATCATAAAATCTCAATGTCTCAATATCTCGGGCTCCGGCAATCCAGACTGGCCCCTATATCAATCTAACGACTACGTCGGTATCTTCCGGATATCTGCCGCGTCATAAATAACTGGTCGGTAGTGCTTCCCTGCCGGCCTCAACACCATCATCTGCGACCATCTTGCCCCGGGGTACCGCACCGGGTCTACCATACATCCGCAGACGGTTCCTCCTCCTCCTCAAATCGGGTGTATGATATCGCTCAAGAGCCGAGAAAACTCATGGTGGACACCTCTCAAATCATATCACGAGAAAACCGCAATTTTCTATCTTTAAAATGATAATAAGTTCATAAAATCTTTGCGGTTTCTCCAAATCCAGAAATCTCATGGAAATCTGAAATCCCAAATCTCGAGAGTAAATAAACAATGCATTACCGCATAAAGCCCCATAATATTGCATGACAAATAGATAAATACACATGTATGGATATCTAAGTAAAAGATGCAAATGTCTAATTTAGCACATGAAAGCACGCATACTATTAATATGTTGAAACTATCAGCCAGCAGGTCATATTAATGAAGTAATAATTCTAAAGTGTACGTGTGATGGCAGTTACCGATGATGATGTGTGTGAGCCGGCAAGCAAGTGTTCATAGACATACGCATCATCGGTAATGGTGCTGGTGTCCTGACAGCATGGGTTCATAATAAACAAAGGAATCACAAGTATAAGCATGAAATGTGATATGAACAGCAAGAATATACGATATATATACGAGTCATACAGTTTTGGCATTTGAACTAGCACGAATCGTGGTGTTTAGAAAATACGGGCTATGGTGTTTTTAAGAAAAGGTACGTCCTTTGAAATATCCGTAATATCCCTTGGCCTGTCTTTAAAATACTCACGATTCGTTAGCATTGGAAATAAGTATGACTCGAGCCCAAATATAACATCTACTAAGTAAGTACAGGACAAGCTAGGAGGCTAACCAAAGGGTAAGGAAAACCACCTAAGTCTTAGTCGATATATCTAGTAGTCGGTGATCCCGCCTCAATAGCGTCACGTACGATAAAACATGTTGATTGACACGAAAAAGTGTTTGTAGTTAACCGCAATCAATAACGGTGTCGCGTGTAGCTAGACCGAGATGAGTACGGGTCGTCCTCTGGGAAACGTGGAACCTTTTACTTTTACTTTAGATGTGTTGAGAAGGAGAAAGAAATAAGAATGGTTGTAGGATGGTTTCTAGATCTACGTTTAATAAGAATGTAAAATATAGATCTAGATTGGTTTAAAGATGTGATTAATTATAATAAGAAGGGCTTGTAGGGTTCGTTAGGATTTAGTAGTTATGTACGATTAATTAAAGTTACCCTTTTTATCCATTAATAGATTTAGAACTAGAACGACGGCGATGCGTGTAGATTAGGGTTTCTGGAGGGAAAAGGAATCCCACTCTTAACCCTTATCTCGACACGGAACTCCGTTCATATCTAGCCTTTACCAAAGCAATCATTAATCCAATCTCTAATCGCGGTCGGAACTAGCAAAGAATTGCTAGCGCGCCCGATTAGGATGTTAATGATTCTTTTGGTAAAGTTCCTAAACTTTATAGGACTTAAAAAGGGTTTAGATATTTTTATCGTCCATTGCCTACCCTAATCCTACGAACCCTAACAAGCGGAGAATTACTCGCGCATGTTGGGAGAAGAATATGAAAAGAAAGAGATGGAAAACATAATGTAAAAGAAAACAAACAATTAAATAAAAACTACCTTTATTAATCAACTCCTTCAACTACACTTTTAATCCATAGAAAATGATTACAAAACTTGATTTGCTTCTCGATCTTTCCTAGGGAGGTAGTCGAACAGTCGATGATCAGCCTGGATGCGTGAGCGTCGGGAGCTTCGTGATCTCTTCGGCTTGATAGCTTTTCCAAGAGGCCCTCGGTGCCTTTTTATAGTGCAAAGCCAGAATCTTTTGCTTCAAAAGTTGGTAAAATATTGTAGAGAATCATGCCCCAAAATATTTCCTTCTAACTCCAAAATATTGCGGCGGATCCACGGCCAAAGAGGGGGTATGGCCGCGGATCCGCGGCCAAGGGATGAGATCTCTTTGTCGTTTTTCTTGGGCTCTCTGATGGTGACATTTGGCAATCCTAGGCACCTTCATATTTCAGAAATCTTCTCTCGGTTGCTTCCAGACTTGGTCTCCAAGTTTGCTTCTTAATTTGGCAAGATTTCTTCAACAAATTGATTTGTTTGATAAATAACAACTTGGAAAATTCTGCACAACAACTTAAATAAGATTTAGTAGACCTAGTTCTACTAGGATTAGGTCAATGAATTTATTTGCATACACTTTCCTACCAAATGATAATTAAAATATATTAACACATGGAAAATGGTGCTTTTACACATAAACCCTCATATGTATAATATATTATAATAAAGTCCTTTTTTAATATAAAAATGGTAGGAAAAATGTAATACAAATGTGCAGTTTTATCAACTGAACAAATACCCCCAAACTTATCTTTGATCGTCCCGAGCAAACTAGTTTATTTAAGAAGAGAAAAAGAAAGGAGAAAACTGAGCACACTTTCGTAGGCAGACACGATTGCACTGAGCACGTGCAACAAGCCGTTAAACCTCTAGGTGTCCCTAATAGGAGGAGTGTTGTCTCCTGAGGGTTTTCAGCGGATTACACCCACAAAATCCTATAACAAAAGAGAGATGGTGAAATTTACATATAAAGATAAGAACCATAAAAGAAAGGCCTTAAAAAGAAGAGTTTCCAACTATACTAACTTTTCAGTTGTCATGAGCCCTATCTTAATAGTCATGAAAAAATGTTAGAAATCACATCATCCCTCAATAAAACATCGTCTTTATTCTTCATTCCTACCTTTCATCCAAACATTGATCATATAACCCCACTTGTGTGTAAAGAACATCCCTACACTCGGAGAATTCAATTCAAGTTATCATACTCTTGTCCATCTGCCTTAGTACTTTTTAATTTAATGAATATTAAGATTTGCTTACACATTTTCATGCGACCGTTAATACTTCTTGAGGTACTAACAGACCGATTACTTATGTGCACACATTTTCATGCGACCGTTAATACTTCTTGAGGTACTAACAGACCGATTACTTATGTGCTTGCTGATTAGGTGATAATATTTTCCTCGTCTTGCACCACCTAAGGCTTAGCAGTGACTCCCAGACCAGTTGGCCTTAGGGCACTAGGTGAAGAGGCACCCTCGCTATATTTTTTTATTGCTGCCTTGGCGATAACAAAACCAGTGTTCATTTTTTTCTTTTCACCATTTTTATATTTTCTTATTTTTTTTCCTTCATACTTTGGCTTTTAGACAAGAGCATTTCAAGGTATCCTCTACTATCCCGAGTTTCAAGACGTGTGTAAGTGCATATTGTAGGGTATCAACATTCAAATGTTTGGCTTCCAGAATAGAAACTATTTTTCAGACTTATTTTTATCCTCAGATTAGTGACTTCCTTCATTTTACTAACCTTTGGGACAACAGCTCATAACTACCTATTACCAGTTCGTATAAGAAAACTTCTAATTTTCTTGGTTTTCTTAAACTATTCCTATCTTTTGGATATAATTTTTCACTTTCTACTCTTTTGTTATAATTTTTTTTTTAAATTTTTGAAAAAGTTGTGCTTATGCAAAATATGATGCAAATTGATATGTAAATAAGCACAAACCTCCCCCAAACCTGTTTACAGCAGTGTCCTCACTGATATCATCCGTTAAGCTCAAAAACCTGTAGACTTGGGAGGAAATTATTAATGGGGGCAAGAATATATGAAAGTGAAAATTCTCCCCCAAACTTATTATAAGCTCACAATTTTGTAAAAATCATTTTCTTTTTAAGAGCCAAAATATACCAAATCCCTCCCAAACTTGAGTTAAACAATTTTAATCTTTTAAAAATCATATGAGGGGGTCAAGGTCATTGGTCAATGCCAAGCTGTGCAAAGACCGAAGGTCAACACCAATCATTCAAAAATTTTATCAATGAAGTACCCCAAGGTTGGTGGAAGAATATGTCACCTTTCGACGAGAAGAAGTGGGGAGGTGACAAGAGGTGTAATGGAAAAGGATTGCGTCTCAATTTGGAGAGACGACACAGTGATAGTAATGATGGATTACTCGCATTATCATGATTGTCCAAAAGAGAGGGTGGAGGTCCAATTTTTTCGTCTTGGAGTTGATTCATCTCAACACCCGTGTCTTGTAAAAATGCGAGTTCATCAGCGAAAATTTCCTTAAAGCTTTCATCGATACCCCGAAGAATAATGTCATCAGAAAAAATGGGGTGATCGTCCGACTCTATAAAAAGTTCCTCATCAACGTTAGATGTTGACCCGGACAACTCGGTGGAAGAGTCCGTGTCAAGCAACAACATATGAAAAGAGTCAGAATTATGAGGTTGATCATATTCGCTGTTGTCGACATCCATTAATTCGACAGAACACACATGAGCATAGGGTTCGGAGGGTTCACTTCCCAACTTGTAAATGTTAAGCTCAATTGACTTCTTTCCAAAGGATAGGGTCATAGAGCCGTTTCTACAATTGATTACAACGTTGGAAGTGGCCAAAAAGGGTCGACCGAGTATCACCGGAATTTGATTGCGTGGGTTTGCTACAGGTTGTGTATCTAAAACGATAAAGTCCACAGGGAATATGAATTCCCCGACTTTGATTAACACATCCTCTAGCTCACCCCTTGGTTGGGTGATAGATCGATCGGCCATTTGAAGAGTGCAATGCGCAGGCTTTAACTCTCCGATCCCTAATTGCTCATAAACAGAATACGGAAGCAAGTTTACACTAGCACCTAGATCGAATAGAGCACGATTAATATTTTTACCCCCAATGGAAATTGAAATTGTAGGACTTCCGGGGTCCTTTCGTTTCTTGGGAAGTTGTTGTGTAAAAGCTGTGCTTACATTACTCGCAAGGAAAACTTTTTTAGGTACTTGAACTTTTCTCTTCCTAGTGCACAAGTCCTTTAAGATTTTTGCATATGACGGAACTTGTTGAATAGCATCTAGGAGAGGAATGTTTATGTTAACTTGCTTAAAAATTTCCACAATCTTCTCCATTTGTGGACTTGGTCTGTTGCCCCTTAACCTGTTTGGGTAAGGTGCTTTATCAATAAGGGTTTGGTCCAACATTGGAGAGGATTGTGGGGACGGATTCGATCCCAAAACTGGAGTGGGAATCGACTTAGATAGATTTGGCGAAATGGGCGAAGGGTTCGAGCCTTGGGGAAAACGGAGAATAGGCTCGGGTGAAGGTGGGAGACTAGACGAATTAGGGGAAGAAGAAGAAGGGGTATCATTGGTGTCACTATCATCACACTGCTCACCCACTCGGTTATTCAGCACTTTTCCCGATCTCAACGTGGTAATAGCACTCACATTATAACTTTGTGAGTGGCCAGGATTAGGTATGGGTTGAGATGGGAGTTTCCCTTTCTCTCTCGCACTCATTGCGGCGTTTAATTGTGCGATTTGGTTTTCTATTGATTTAATACTCTCTCCATGGGAGGCGGAGTTTTTCGTTAAGATATCAATAGAAGACCTCATCTCAGCCGAATTTTGCATGGATTGCTTCATGAACATATCCAAGGTTTGTGCAAGTGAGTTGTCAGTACCGGCCACTTGTGGTGTAGAAATGTTGGCCGGATTTTGGAAATTTTGTGACTGAAAAGGGGGCTGATTCTGTGGTTGTGGTTGCTGTGGAGGAGGTCTTTGAAAATTACTTTGTTGGTTTTGATTCCAAGCAAAGTTAAGATGATTCCTCCATCCTTGATTATATGTGGAAGAATATGGGTCGTTTCTAGGTCGGTGCTGAAAAGCAGCATTAGCTTGAAACGATGCATTCATAGGGCATTCTTCCGTTAAGTGTGAAGGATCCGAACAGCAACCACAGACGGTCTTAGGAAGCGTAACCTGATTTAGGGAGAATGACGAGAATTTGTTCTCAATAGCGTCGAGTTTCTTCTGTATCGCTGCCATTTCGGCTTTTACTGCGATAGAAATATCGAGCTGGTGAATACCTCCCTTAGTTGAAGGTGGTCTTACGCTTTCCCACTGCAAAGTGCTTTCTGCGAGATCTTCCAGATATTTCCATGCTTCACCGTCATCTTTAGACATGAAATTGCATTGACACATTGTTTCAAGCATCTGCTTTGTCGCTGGATTAATGCCCTCATATATAATCCGACATAAATCCCATCTTTGTATTCCGTGATGGGGGCATTGGACAAGCAGATCCTTGAAACGTTCAAAGCACTTCCAAAATGGTTCATTGGGAAACTGGGTGAACTGGTTAATCTTGCTCCTAATGTGGGCAGTCTTATGATTTGGGTAAAACTTCTTAAGAAATGCTACGACGAATTCATCCCAATTAGTGATAGAGTGTGCGGCAGTATTATAAAGCCATTTTTCTGCCAAGTCGCACAGTGTGAATGGGAGAAGACGTAAGCGCATAGCATCTAAAGTCAATTGTGAAGTACCCATCATTGCGCATACGTTTTCGAATTTGGTGATGAAAATGTACGCGTCTTCCGACTCAAGCCCGTGAAATTTGGGCAGCAGGTTGATGTAGTGGGGTTTAATTTCGAAATTATCCCCGTTAGGTGGTGGAAGAGATAGACAAGTAGGAAGGGGACCACGAATAGGATAGCATCTCTCTTGGAGAGAGATGCGCGGTGGATTCTGCTCACCTACGGGCGGTGGTAGCGTGGTGTTATAATTAGATGGAGTGTTGTCCATCACGGTCGATGTGGTGTGTGGTGGGGAAAAAGAAGATGAAGAAGTACCGACTTCGGCGTCGATAGCAGGAACGCGGACAAGACGGGCACTAGGATCCCGTGTCCAGCCGAGCATGCACTAAGCGGGTTTAGTGCAAGTGGCAGCGTGTGTGTGATTTTAAAATTGGTTTGTTTTGAAAAAGTGGGACTCAAGACAAATTTCCCTAAATGCACAAGCAACCCTAGAACTAAGGTTACCTAGGTCCAGTCTCTAGACCGCTCCTAGACTTCCAAAGGACAAGCCGCAGGATAAATCCTCTACCGCCTCCGTACTACCCTTGTAGCGAGGTAAGTGCCAGGTAAGCGGGAAGGAACCACCACTACAGTGGGCCTAATTAAAAACCACTAGCCTTTGTCACACTTGCCTAGGCACTATAAAAGTAATGCGGATAAACGATAGATTACCCACGACCTTCCTCTGTCCTTATTGAGCGCGACAGTCCTTAGAGTCTGGTCTAGATATTTTTTAAATTAATGAAGGGTTGATCTATATGCTCGGTTTGTGATTTGTGGGGCTTAGGAAGGGTGATGAAATCCCCACCTAATCTTGATTTGGTCTTTGCCCCTTAAAATCCGTATTAAATATGCAAAACAAAACCAAACACAAAACTTTTGCAAAGAGATTTTTGAGCGGCGCAATTTGCAAAGAATCCTGCAGAAAATAGATTTTATTGGATTTGGGAGGAGAGAGGAGTTGAGAATCTTACCAGAGGAGTTTGAACCCTTGATCTCCTGCTTCCTCAAGTCTGTGACTCCAGATTTCCTCGCAAAAATTCACGCATAAATCGTTAAATATGCAATTTGCAGTTTTGTTTTAATAATGATATGACTCGTCTAAGAAATCAACACAAATAGTAAAAATAAAAAAAATTACGCACGTATCCCCGGCAACGGCGCCATTTGATTGACACGAAAAAGTGTTTGTAGTTAACCGCAATCAATAACGGTGTCGCGTGTAGCTAGACCGAGATGAGTACGGGTCGTCCTCTGGGAAACGTGGAACCTTTTACTTTTACTTTAGATGTGTTGAGAAGGAGAAAGAAATAAGAATGGTTGTAGGATGGTTTCTAGATCTACGTTTAATAAGAATGTAAAATATAGATCTAGATTGGTTTAAAGATGTGATTAATTATAATAAGAAGGGCTTGTAGGGTTCGTTAGGATTTAGTAGTTATGTACGATTAATTAAAGTTACCCTTTTTATCCATTAATAGATTTAGAACTAGAACGACGGCGATGCGTGTAGATTAGGGTTTCTGGAGGGAAAAGGAATCCCACTCTTAACCCTTATCTCGACACGGAACTCCGTTCATATCTAGCCTTTACCAAAGCAATCATTAATCCAATCTCTAATCGCGGTCGGAACTAGCAAAGAATTGCTAGCGCGCCCGATTAGGATGTTAATGATTCTTTTGGTAAAGTTCCTAAACTTTATAGGACTTAAAAAGGGTTTAGATATTTTTATCGTCCATTGCCTACCCTAATCCTACGAACCCTAACAAGCGGAGAATTACTCGCGCATGTTGGGAGAAGAATATGAAAAGAAAGAGATGGAAAACATAATGTAAAAGAAAACAAACAATTAAATAAAAACTACCTTTATTAATCAACTCCTTCAACTACACTTTTAATCCATAGAAAATGATTACAAAACTTGATTTGCTTCTCGATCTTTCCTAGGGAGGTAGTCGAACAGTCGATGATCAGCCTGGATGCGTGAGCGTCGGGAGCTTCGTGATCTCTTCGGCTTGATAGCTTTTCCAAGAGGCCCTCGGTGCCTTTTTATAGTGCAAAGCCAGAATCTTTTGCTTCAAAAGTTGGTAAAATATTGTAGAGAATCATGCCCCAAAATATTTCCTTCTAACTCCAAAATATTGCGGCGGATCCACGGCCAAAGAGGGGGTATGGCCGCGGATCCGCGGCCAAGGGATGAGATCTCTTTGTCGTTTTTCTTGGGCTCTCTGATGGTGACATTTGGCAATCCTAGGCACCTTCATATTTCAGAAATCTTCTCTCGGTTGCTTCCAGACTTGGTCTCCAAGTTTGCTTCTTAATTTGGCAAGATTTCTTCAACAAATTGATTTGTTTGATAAATAACAACTTGGAAAATTCTGCACAACAACTTAAATAAGATTTAGTAGACCTAGTTCTACTAGGATTAGGTCAATGAATTTATTTGCATACACTTTCCTACCAAATGATAATTAAAATATATTAACACATGGAAAATGGTGCTTTTACACATAAACCCTCATATGTATAATATATTATAATAAAGTCCTTTTTTAATATAAAAATGGTAGGAAAAATGTAATACAAATGTGCAGTTTTATCAACTGAACACATGTAATACGACATCCTCGATTCAAGAGTGCGGATTTATCATCATAATTATATCTCGTACGGTAAATCCATCGTACGGCATACCAAAATCGGGATACGGGTCAACTATCACATATACCTCAATATCCATATGGTATCATCATCATAATATCATGAACTAGGGTATTGATCTAAAGTCTAGTACATTCCGATACCATCAACATATATATATATATATATGCGTGTGTATGAAAACATATCGCCCAACGATCCGCTATAATATCATGTCGTATCTCATAATACGACCCAAGTCACATCACCGATCTCACGCATCATACCCAATTACATCGACTCATCTCCAAGTATCATATACTATCCTCATCATACGTGTCTACGTGTGTATATATATATATATATATATATATATAGTAAACATCCAGATCCATATATATATATATATATATGCATATCCCTTATACACCAAAACATATCACGTGTGTGCATGTGTGTGTGTGTATCAACTTTTACACAAGGGTTTCGCAACTAAGAATTAAACTAAACGCTAACTTTAAATTACACTACACTAACCCATGGTTTAATAAGGCCGTTCTTGCTAATTATGCATGCTTCACAGAAACACATATTTAATATGTACATATATCTTATTCGTATGCTACACTACGAAACTGCGGGGGTGCTTTACGCCATCCACCCGACTTCCTCCGTAGATATATATCTACTCACATGGATCCTTGCTTGCCGAAGTCGATGTCTCCATTCTCCTCCTTGTCATCTGAAGTCCACGTGAGGGTGCCTACACATATAAACACAAAGTATCGTAAACCGAAATCGCGCATGAAAACCAAAACGGTACACGAATCACACATATATTAAAACCTATGGTCTACTTATGCAAATCAACCAAAAAACACACGATATCGACGTACAATTGTCAAGTGACCTATACAAAACACAAATATCAAAACTTCAAGTCATGAACATTGAGGAAACCAAAACAACAGCTTACAAAACCTGTTCCAGATATTATTTCAGGTGAAATTAGGTTAAACAAACAGTACTGGGGTGTTGTATAGGGGTTATATGAGCTACAGAACCAAAACCAACACCAAATTCCACAAAATGGCCGGCCACACTACCACTAGAACTGGCCTGCTCGGTTTTCCCATGGTGAAACGGCCTCGTATACTCAGGGTGGTCTCCTAGGGTCTTAATTAAGTGAATGGAGTTGCTAGTTTTTCTAGTAAAAGTTCCAGGTCATCCTAGATTTCCTGCACCCATAATCTATACACAAAACTGACATTTCGATATCTAACATGTATTTTGGGTTTATTTACTGGCTTCAATCACTAAGGAGGGTTTGTAGTTACCAAAAACACTCACTTACACCATCCCAACTCAAGGAAAACCCTAACCCTCATCTAGAATTTTCGTACATCACTAAACCCTACCAAATCACTTCTAAACTAATATAGAAACTAAAGAAACCCTAATACTACACTAATAGTGCAGGAAATACCACATTTGGCAACTCAAGAAAATTCTTGAGTTGCCCCAAGTGCTCAAAATCCTATCTTGCTTGGTTCTCCATGCTTGTAGTGAGCTTGTGCACATTTTTTGTGAAGGAAACATGAAGTTTTGAGGTGGAAATGAAGGTGTAGTGAGGAGGTAGAGGTGGTGGAGGAGAGGGCAGCCAAGGAGGAAGAAAGAGGAGAGAATGATGAAGAAATTGGAGGGAAGAAGAATGAGCCTCAGTCAAAATAGACCCCCCACCCCCCTCTCTCTCTTGCCCATACATCAATTCTTTATTCATTCCTTTTTCTTTTCTATTCTATTCGATTACCTTTTTGTTTTTCCTTTTTCTTTTCATTTAAAACCAAAACACAAATATATGAGAAGAAAACAAGAATGGCATGGTTCATAGAATGATAAAAATGTGTTTTGAAACATGACATGTTGTATGTCACATGCAAAATCATACTTAATGCATAATTAGTGAACGTTAATCAAGTTTAGAAATAAACTTGCATATAATTAATTATAAAAATTTATAATTTTCGTAAATCACATAAATCCCTCTAAAAATCATCATTCAATTTAATTTTCCAATATTTTCCAAACTATCGGTATATAATTATACAACATCATTAAAATATTCATAATATTTATCATTTTAATTATATAAATTCACAAAAATAATATTTTATTTTTCTAAAATGTTACACCTGGAAGAGTTTTGCACATTACAATTAGCCGATCAAAGTAGGTGTCTAGAAAGGTGTTAACGGGGATACGTCCCTGGAAAAACGAGGTTTATTTTAATTAGGTCCGCGAGAAAGTACGGGGAAACTCCCTCAAAGTACTGACACTGGCCTGGCTGAAAGATTGACGAACTTGTAGGGTGTACTTAATCCCGGCTAGTCTTACCTTGTAGGGTTTGAAGGAAGATTTGATAAAAACAGTGGGAGCTGTCCTGATTAGATAAAATAATAGCCAATCTGATCTTGGAAGGGCATATGCTGAGTGTTTTCTTCTCTCTCTCTCCTGGTAGCGACCATGTCACGCCTTAATAAAGTTAATAATATGGATGCATTGACCGGACCTGCTTATTATACTGAGCTGGGGAACATTGGTTCCGCTCTATCTTATAATTGTTATAAGTACGAGTAGGAAATAGGGGAATATCTGGATTCCTACGCGACCAAAACAATGAATAAGAATGTTGATGCATATTCTTCAGGCGTGTTCATTACCAAGAACTGTTTTCTCAGTACACTCTACGTCCTGGGTATGAGATACCGGATCAGGATCCCAAATATGTAAGAGTTACAAGGGCTACAGAAAAGTAGAGAATTGGGATTGGATGATATGTCTCTACGAGTAGAGAATGGTGCGATTGTTGCAGCCAAGTCAGTTGGCAAATATCACCTAGTATTACCAAATGATAAATACATTGATTCTGAACAAATGTTATTACATCCCAAACCTGATATATAACATTACATCAGTTTCTTTATCCAGTTAAAGAATGATATAATTGTGTATTGGAGGATAATGTTGTGAACATTTTCTTGAATCAAGAGTTGATTGGATCAGGCATGTTATGTAATGGCATATAAGTTCTAAATAAAACCACAGTTCAAAGTATGTGGAACACACATAAGTGGAGTAGTTCAGAAATGAACGAATCCTTCTTGTGGCATTATAGACTAGGTCATATCTATGCGACACGACCAGCTAAGTTACATAAGGATGAATATTAGAATCTGTTCGAATTTTCATCTTATGATACTTCCCAGTCTTGTCTCAAAGGTAAAATGACCAATACTCCATTTACTGGAAACAGAGAAAGAGTTACTGAACTCTTGGGACGGATACATGATGATGTATACGGTCCTATGTCTACAAATGCCAAGGTTAGGTCTTCGTACTTCATTATATTCACTGATCATCTCTCAGGATTCGTACATATGTTCCTGCTGAAACACAAGTCTGGAACTTTTGAGAAATTCAAAGAATATAAGCTTGAAGTTAAGAACCAGACGGGTAGAAGTATTAAGTCCTACGATGTGATCGAGGAGGAAAATACTTGCACATGGAGTTCTTGGTGTTAGTGTATATGCCCTAGAGGCCATTTCTGTATCATACTAGTTTGTATATTACTTGATGGAAGCTTAGGATATTCACAGTTGTATATACAATCTTGCTCGAAATGGTAGTATGCTACTTGGTTTGTCTCTGCTTTAATATGTGCATGTGTTTCTTTTAGCATATTGCTGATATACATTTTAGTAGAGCCCTTAGGATCTTTGCTTGATTACCAGCGTTATGATGGCGATCACACTCGTGGGAGCTGGGTGATCTTTAAGCACATCCTTATACTGGTCCGTAGTCGTTGGACTATCGAGACAGGGCATCGATACTCCAGAGTAGACTAGCGTATGCGCTTCTCATCCCAGCGTAGGAGACGGTCTGTCCCACAGCCGTCAGTACGTCGTACTTGAGATAGTATGCGGGTGCTCGTTAGGTTACGAGTACACTGGACAGGACTCGTCGGGGACTGTTGGTTGTTATTATACCTATCGTCAGTTATCAGTTCCAAGGTGACATGAGTACAGGTTAGTCCGCTGACTTGACACTGTCACTTCGCCTCGAGTGTATTCCCACTGCACTTTGATCACTACCCTACCACGGCTCAAAGGAGTCGTGCAAACAGGTAGTTTTTGGGTGCAGTCCCGAAGCACTTGGAGGCAGTGACGGTTAGACAGGATTCGTCTCTCCCGGTATTGGGGGTTGACATCGCGCTGTGTCTAGGAGAGCCATTATACGAGTAGTCCCTGGCAAGGGCAAGCGAGATATACTGGTAGGTTTCCAGTGTTATCTCAGGGTGTTCTGGGCTACACTCCGACACGACTTGTACCGCTATTAGGGGACTGACGTTCACCGCCTCCCTAGGCCCGCCATGCGATGTATCAGACGAACAGACCGGACTGTACGGAGATTGTCACATACAGGCTCAGTAGGAGTTCAGATGGGGTTCACCTCGTCAGTCTTCTTATCGACATCTACCTGGGGACCGTTACATACAGCTAGTGCCGCTTGCGGTCTGTGGTTAAACCCACTGCCAGCGTAGTGTCGAGTCTTTAGAGTCCCACACAGAGAGCTATTCGCCTTTAGGCAAAATGAGTAGAGGTCGCATGGTTTTGCGACAGGGTTCGTTAACATTCGCGCACTTGTGTACGTTTGCTGTCCGGACAGTTTATACTAGCGGGCTTTGGTTTAAGCCGGATCCTTGTATATGATTTGGGATTGGTTTTTCTCATTGTATTCGTGTTCCTCGGATCACGAATGCGGGTGCGTATGCACGGTTGCTTGAGATTGAGGGAGAGGACTTTGATTAGGGTTGATGACTATTGTCATTTTATTAACCCTAATGCTTATGTGTGTATTATTGTTAATTGATATTAGTTTAATAATTTTGCATGGTTACGGTTGTTGACCATTTGACCCACCTTGACTTGTTGACCTTGTTGACACTTTGACCATCATCATTTCATTTGGAAGATGCTCTTTGATCCTTGCAATTTGCATTAAAAATGAAATAATAATGGTCATGTCTTGATTTATCCATGACAATTATCTCACTAATTATCTAATTACAATAATTCACATATATGAGAGAATGGTTCATATTATTCTCTCATTCTATCATATCCTTTCTCTCTCTTGTTCTTCCTCTCCCTCAAGCTCTCTCCCTCTCATGTGTTGAGAAACACTTGAGCTTGAGAAAAACCCTCTCTTGATCATCTTTACTCTCATCTAGGGTTCAAGGACTAGCACTTCTTGCACCCTAGTTACTTCTAGCTTGGAGTTGAAGCCAAAGGTTGAGGCTTTCGGGTGGATCTTTCTTCGACGTGAGAAGACGATCAAGGTGACCTCCTTCCACCACTCCAAGGAGCAAGGAGAGAAGGACTTAAAGCCCAAGGTATAACCTTTCTAGCACTTAGCTAGTTACTAGTTAGCTTTAGCAAGTTTTTGTTTAGCAAAGATCCTTCTAGCTATAGTCCATGTTGCCTAAGCTCATAAAAATCCGATTTTTATTCCGTTTTCCGCCTCCCCGCAAGCACCGGGATGGGCAACGTGGACTTACAGTGGTATCAGAGCCTAACTAAACATAAACTAGCTAAGTAGTGAAGTGTGTCGAAGTTCGAAACGGAAAAATCGAAAAACCAAAATATCAAAACCCTAGTTTTCTGTTAAAATTTTTTCTGGTCAAAACAAAATTTGTTATACTCCAAAAATCATCTCAGGGTTTTGTAAAGATAGCCACCAAAAACGATCAAGTGAATCGACCAACGTGCCGCGGTTCCGCGGCAATAGCAAGTTATTGCCGCGCAACCGCGGCCGTCTTGGCTCTTCACTTGGTCGAGTTTGGTGCAGTGTATCTCTGGCTTGGTTTTAGGATTTTTAAGATGGTTTATATGTGGCAAGATTTTCCAGAATAGAAATTTATTTTTGGGGGCCTATAAATCCGTATTTTTTCCAAACTTCAATACACTTTGACTAAAAGGTTATATCTGTGATGTTTGAATGTATTGAATGTCGGCTAATCGCTATATGTCGATTAGTCGGGGTTATGCATATCTGTGATCTGTGATTGATACTGGTTTGTGTATATGAATGGGTTGGATTGTCGCGGTTGAATAGCCGGGGTGGATGTGAGATGAGTGTTGCTTTTTCTTTCATTCATTGTAATATGTAAATTGATGTAATATTATTATTTGTTTGGCCGCACAACCGGGTCGGGGTTGTAGCCGTCATTGTATAATTCTTTTTACTGTTTTTGCTCCTAGGATAGACCCATGGAGGTGGTGCACAAACTACCGGGTATCTCGAAGTGCCGAGTGGCCTACTCACGGTGGTGAGGGAGGTTGCTTCGCTTCGGATACTTGGCGGGTAGTTTGCCGCACCCGTAGGGGTCTTGGGTGGGGTATTGGCTATTCACCGCAACCGTGCAATCCGCTTTTCGTTGCAGGCTCGAACGGATTGCGGATTCCTAGTATATCCAATGTATTCATCTGTGATCTGTAATGTCTATCATTGCTATATATTTATATATGATAACTATTTAGGCGTTGCTTATGTTTTACAGCCGCGCTAGCCCAGCCCCCGCTCTGTCTTTAGTTAAGTAACCTAACGGGTGATGACGGGGCCCCGTGGCGAATGCGAATGGCATAAGCGTACGTCATATTTTGGTTGTTTTCTGCAATGGTAGGATTAAATGATGGGACGCATTAAAAGAACTAGTGCAAGAAAATAAACCAAGTAAAAATCGATTGGAACACTTTGAAAACCACTCGGTTCTTTTCAAAACTAAACTTTTAAACGCGGAGCTTCTGCTATCTCGTTCCATCGATTATATCAAGTTCACTACGTTCACGGTTTCGCCAAAACCATCCGTAGCCCTCCATCATTTCAGTTAAATATTCGGTAGTATTCAAGCTATGTATTTTGACCTCACGCCAAGGCATAGTGATTGGTAGCTGCCGGATATTTATCTGTTGCATAGATAGAATGCGTTGGTTTGAGACAGTCGTACTGCTATTTTGGCCTACGTCAAGGGTAGGTACGGGTGGGTTCAAATTAACCAGGATAATGATGGGAAGAACTTGACATGTGACTTATGACATTTTGACCTCACGTCAAGGTCATAAGAGCATGGGGCAAAAATCCACATCGGGAGTTTCATAAGTACTGAAACTTGCTAGCGCTGCATACCATTTGGAGTGTGATAATTCTGGTAGGATTCCTTCGGTTTTATCACGCGATGATATTTGGATCCCGATCCTACTGTGAGTATATGCTACTCCTCGGGAAAACTCTCACTTAACGATTAATGCTATAAACTTAGTAGGTGTCTAGAAAGGTGTTAGCGGGGCTACGCCCACAGGGAAAAGAGGTTACTTAATTAAGGAACTTCGTGAAAGCTTTGGAAAACCTCCCTCGAAGTACCGACACTGGCCTGGCTGAACGGTTAAGCAAGTATTGTACGGTGAGATTGATCCTGACTAATCCTTTCTTTACGGTTTGAGAAGGGATTCGAGAGACAATGGGAGCCATCCAGTTTAGACAAATTAAAAACCACTCTAAACTTGCAAGAGCATCATGCTAAAGTGTTTCTTTTCTCTCTCCTAATTGCAGCGACCATTCAACATGACCGGACTTAAGTTATTACTAGATAAAAACATATTGACAGGGCCAAACTACAAAGATTGGCTCAGGAATGTCAAGATGGCAATCACTTACGACAAGTTGGGGTATGTCCTTACCACCAAAGCTCCCCCTGTCCCAGGTCCCAAAACCAGTTTCATATATAGGGAAATCTACAAGACCTGGGAAATAGATTGCGCGAAGGCCAGATGCTTCGTACTTGCCTCGATGGACAACGAACATCAGAGGAGGCACGAGAATATGGACCTTGAGTCCATATTTCTTCATACAAAAGAACTGTATGGAGAGCAGTCTCGTATCGCAAGATACGAAGTGTCGAAGAAGTTGTTTTCGGCAAGGTTGGCCGTCGGATCATCGGTAGCGGAATACGTGCTTAAGATGATTGGCTACATAGAGGAGCTCGCGGACCTTGGGACCACGTTGGAGAATGAACTCTATACTGATTTGATTCTCCAGTCCCTTCCTTCCACTTACGCCCAGTTTATTCTTAACTTCAACATGCAAGGAAAGGAGGTTGAACTTTCCGAGCTTCTGAACATGTTGAGGAGTGCTGAGGGCACCCTACAGAAGGGTAGGGAGACATCCACTTTGTCTGTAGGAGGATCTTCCTTTTCTAGGTCCAGGGCGAAAGCCAAGGGCAAGAAGAAGAAAGCCCCCTCCAAACCAAGAGGCGGTGTCAGTAAAGTGGATACGAAGGGAAAAGGAAAAGAAACAAAGATAGCGGGAAAGCTGGTGGGGAAGGAAGAATGCTTCTATTGTCACAAAAGTGGTCACTGGAAACAGGATTGCAAGGCTTGGAAAGCCAGAACACAGGATTTGCAGCGAGTTGCAGCTTCAGGTGTGTATGTTATGTAGGGTTCCTAGGAACCCTAATGAGGTCTCACAAGGCATCAACCATGCCAATTTCAAAATTTACGGTGCCGAGAAACCCTAAACTACGGATCGTTGGCTAGATGTCTAGGCGAAAAAGAAACTAGTTAACACTTAACTACAAGTAAACGGAAATACAACCTTTGTAGATCCGGTGCTCCACCTCCATAGCTTCGCAACGAAGTCCCCTCACTGTCCAAATGAATTCCCGGGCTCTAGCGTCGGCTTCGTCGGAGAAATGGCGAGCTAGGTCGTCGATGTCCATGCCGAAGATGATCTACGTCGAGGCATCGCTAGATCAAGCTCCACCTTCACCAAGCCATGAAAACTTATGAAGGAAACACACTCTACTACTTGGCAAGTGGTAGAGGATGAAGAAATAGGAAGTGGGTAGACTTTAGTTTTGGATTTCTCACTCTTTTTCTCACTTTGCCATTAAAGCTTTCAAGCTTTTTCTTGAAGTGAAGAAGAAGAAGATGAACAATTTGATAAGTGTTGATTAAAAAAGGAAAAGAAAATCAAACCTTATCATATTCAAACCATGGTTTAGTGTAGAGAATGAATCATGGTTAAATGGAATGGTTAGGGTTTAGGATGAGACAAAAATGGTGGACTAGGTCAAGGTTTCATGAAGCTTCAACTAAACAACAAAAAAAGCCACCATTATTTTCTCTTTTCCATTTATTTTCCAAAATGTATAAACAAATAAATGAATAAAAGAATAAGTAAAAACCCTAATCATCTACTTAACCATAGTTTAATACTTTACACTTAACCAAAAAGCATGTATCATCAAACATGATACAATCATGTGCACAAAATCATATCGCATATGCAATGCGCACACCCGAGTGAGAAAATCTATTTAAAGTGAACCGATACTAGTTAATGCAAAGTAATATATCAAATATATAATTATACATTAAATCATTAAATCAACACTTGATTTAACGATCCGGTCATATCACATATAACCGACTAGTATCCAATGTATCGGGTTATCGAATCAATCCTTGATTCGATAACTAGGGTATATCGCATATAACCTAATCGATACATTCATCGCGAGAATGGAATACGGTATCACATACACGCATTATTCTCGGTCCCGCACATATCTCATATGCGCTCCTATTTCATTTCGCTTGAACCAGGAAACCTCTGTGTAGGACTCTAAAGACTCGTCAATACGCCGGCAGCAGATGATGATCATATCAAGCACCCACAAGCCGCAAGCGGTCTGCTAAACGTAACGGCCACCCGGGTATTGATCGATCAGAAGATCGACGAGCAAGCCCGCTCACGCTCCTGTGAACCCAACCAGTAACACTACCGTACAGTCCGGTTTGATCGTCTGATATGTCGCATATCTCGCCTAGGGGTGGTAAACGTTAGACCCCAATAGCTCGATAAGTCGTGTCGATATGAGGTCTATAACAATTCGAGAAACTACTGGTAACACTTACCAGTAAATCTCAGCAACCCTGGCCAGGGATTTCCTGTTATAGCCAATCGAACACAGCGCAATATCAACTCCCTATACCGGGAGAGACGAATCCCCTCCTATCGCTCATTGCCTCCATGTGACTCGGGACTGTACCCAAAAACCACCGTTTTGCACGCCCTCTTGGACGTGGTAAGATGGAAATCAAAGCACAGTGGGAACCACACAAGACTCTATGACGATCTCGGGTCAACAGACTACTCTGTGCCAGTGTCACCAGAGAACTGCCATCTGACATGAGGTATAATACCATCTGGGAGTTCTCGGCGTGTCCGTCCAGTGTACCCAGTCTCTACTGAGCACCCGTATATCATCTCTGATGTCAAACACCAATGGATATGGGATCATCCATCGCCCATCTGTATGGGTCGAGAAGGTATACGCTAGTCTACTCTGGTATATCGATGCCCCGTCTCGATACACCCACGACTAGGGACTTTGAAGGATGTACTTATAGACTACCATGTCCCCACTAGTATGATCCGCATCATAATCCAGGTAGTCAAGTACACATCCTAAGGGCTTTACCAACATGTAACAGAGAGACAATCAGTATACACGTTAAGGTAAAGAGTAACCAGATAGCATACTATCATGTCGAGCAAGAAAGTCTTCCCTATATATGTCCCAGCATCCACTACAATGTACATCCAATGTACAGTAATGGCCTCTAGGGCATACATATAACTAACAATCTCCCACTTGCACTAGGGCCATCTGTAGCAGTGGTTGTAGTATCTCATACTCAACCATCCCATAAAAGTCTCTCTCTGGGAACAGGCCTTTGTGAGTGGATCCGCTGTGTTGTCCTCTGAGTCTACTCTCCAAACCTCGATCTCCTTGGAGATCAACCATCTCCATGATCAGGTGATACTGCCTTAGAATATGTCTGGATCACTGATGGGACGAGCGTTCCTTGGCACAAGCCATAACTCCATTGTCACACAATCGTAGGAACCTAGTTCATCTCATGAACCAATATACACCCAAACAGCCTCTTTGGTAGCATCTTTAGTAGCGATGTATCCTGCCTTTATCGTCTAGTATGTCACGGTATCCAGCTTGGAACTCTTCCAACATACCGTCCCTTTACTGAGGATAAAGACAATGCCTGCGACTGACATTCAGTCGTCTTTATCACCCTGGAACCATTCCAGTGATTCTCCCCAGGGTCGATTGATACCATCTCACTACAGCTAGTGAGTATCCTAACATCCATTTAGATCTATCTCATAGATCCAAAATCTAGGATTTAGGAGGTATCACTTTGATCCTATATGGAGAATCATTGTGATAAGCGGAGATTGACCGAGCGTAGCATAGGAAACTCCTTTCTTATCAAGAGTATGACATCCACGTACTCTACGAGGATCATCACCATACTCCCTACTACCCTTTTGTTTATACAAGGTTCATCTACCATTTTGATGATATCAAACTCTTTGACTACTTCATCAAAACAGATGTTCCAACTCCGCGATGCCTGCTTTATCTTATAAAGCATCTTGCACACGTTTCCGCTGCTCCCACTGTCTACGAAGCCCTCTGGCTGTGTACTTATAGACGCTCTCTTCCAAATCATCATTTAGAAAAGCAGTCAAGACACCCAACCACCAGATATCGTAGTCATGGTATGTAGCCGTGGCAAGTAGGATCTGGATGGACTTAAGCATAACTACTTGAAAAGGTTTCATCATTATCCACGCCTGGTCGATGACGAAAAGCTTTAACAAGTCTAGCTTTGAAAGTCTCAACTTTTCCATCTACACCAAGTAATCTTCTCAAGATATACTTGCTCCTGATGGGAATTTAACCCTTCAGATATAGCAACTAAAGTCCATACTTTGTTGGTGTATAAGGATTCCATCTAAGATCGCTAAGCATCCAGCCATTCTTACAGAGTCCCACTCCTGATGGCCAGCTCGAAACTAGTTGGGTCATCATCTCATGATGCAATCCTCGCTCCCACTGTCATAGAGAAACCGAAGTATCTCTCAGGTGGGTGAGGAACCCTACTAGATCGGCGGAGAGGCTGAGGTTCGTTGGCATCTACTGAATCCTTTGGTTCTTTCAAATCATCTGCTGTAATTTGCATAGCTGGAACCTTTCCAGTTCTACATTACAGACCTTGCCTCGAGCTTGTCCGGATTTTGCTTTTTAGACATAGGCCGGACAACCCCAAATCCTAACTAGCTTAAGACATGGGCTCTTCCCTTTCCATATCACATATAAAGTGGTAGGCACTGATTTGATTCAAACCCAATTCAATTGGTATGCAGCTTCTCAAGTGCATAACACCCAAAAGGAAATAGGTAACTCAGTTGTACTCATCATAGAGCACACCATATCAAATAGGGTGTATCTGCTCCGCCCCGATATACCATCGTATAGTGTATCCGGAGGAGTAATCCTGAGAGAGAATCTCATTCTCCTTTAGAATAGTCCAGGATTTCCGTGCTCAAGTATTCTCCTCCTTGATCACATCAAAGGACATAATACTTATACCCGTATTGGTTCTCTACTTCTAACTTATATTCTATGAATATCTCAAAAGATTCGGACTTGTGTTTCAACAGGAACATATGTCTGAATCTTGAGAGATTATCAGAGAATGTAATGAAGTACAAAGAACCGGTCTTGGCATGTGTAGACAGGGGACCTACATACATCAACATGTATCATCCCAAGAGTTTACTAACTCTTTCTCTGTTTCCAATAAACAGAGCTAGTGTCATTATATCTTTGTGACATGACTGGCAAGTTTCACAAGATGTAGATTCAAACTGATTTAAATATGCATCTACATGTAACTTCAGCTAGTCGGGTCACATTGATCTGACCTAGTCTACAATACCTCAAGAAGAATCCGTTCATTTCTGAACTCTTCCTCTTGTGTGTGTTCCGTATACTAAGAACTGTAGTTTGATTTAGAACATCAACGCTTTTAGATAACGTGCCTGAACCGATCAACTTTTGATATAGGAAATGTTCAAAACATTATCCATCAATACAAAATTATATCCTTTCTTTTCTAACAAAGAGAGTGATATGATTTGGTATATCAGGTTCGGTATCTAATAACATTCGTTCAGAATCAATGTATTGGTAATACAGGGTGACAGTGACCGACAGACTTGGCTGCAACTCTTGCCCCGTTTTCTGTCTCATGAAACTTATCACCCGTTCTCAGTTTTTCTACCCTTTTGTAGCCCTATGTAATAGATTACATATCTGGGATCCTGATCTGGTATCACATACCCAGGACGTAAAGGATACTGAGAAACAGTTCTCTGTAATGAACACACCCGAAGATGATGCATCAGCATGCACTCTCTTCGTTTGGGCGGCACGGGAATTCTCGTAATCTCCTATTTCCTGCTCGGTCTTATAACAATTATAAGTTGGAGCGGGACCAACGTTCCCCAGCTCAATATAACAAGCGGGTTCGGTCAATATTCCGTATTATTATCTTGATTAAGGCGTGATATGGTCGCTACCTGGAGAGAGAGAGAAGAAAACACTCAGCGTGCGCTCTTGCAAGAATAGATTGGTTTTTATTTTATCTAATCAGGATGGCTCCCACTGCTTTTTATCAAATCTTCCTTCAAACCCTAAAAGGAAAGACTAGCCGGGATTAATTACACACTACAAGTTCGCCAATCTTTCAGCCATGCCAGTGTCGGTACTTTGAGGGAGGTCCCCCGTGCTTTCGCACGAACCTAATTAATGTAAACCTCGTTTTCCCAGAGGCGTAACCCCGTTGACACCTTTCTAGACACCTACTTGAACGGCTAATTGTAATGTGTAAAACTCTCCCAGGAGTAACTCTTACTCGCAGCGGGTATCGGATCCAACTATCTCATAGAAGGTATGCAATCTCATTGCAAATTTCAACACTTGAAATTCCCGATAATATTTTGCCCCTAGTGTTCTATGACCTTGACGAATGCCAAACAACCCATAGTCCACTAGTCAAGTTCAACCCGTACATTTCTTGATTGAATTAAACCCACCTGCACGACCCTTGACGAATGCCAAACAACGCCGTACGAATACCCTAATCCAATCGCATCATATGCTCAAGCAAATAAATACTAGTTAGCTACCGTACACTACGCCTTGACGAATGCCAAACTACCGCAGCACGAATACTAACTAGTACATATCTGAAATGACGGAGGGCTACGACAGGTTTTTATGAAAACCTATTGCGTAATGAACTTGATATCGTTGTAGGATCGAATGAATTTTGATATGGAGTGCTTTTGAGGCTTTTCCAGTTTTGCTAAAGGTGTCACTCCCGGTGAAGGGATCGTCGGTCCTTTCCTCGTCGAATGAGGTGCGGGATATATCATATATATCACTGTGCAAAGAAAAAACACTTAAAAGCAATCAAAAGACAAACCGAGTGTGTAGCATCTGCCAGTTATTGCTAAAGGAGTCACTCCCGGTGAAGGGATCACGGTCCTTTCCTCATCGAATAAGGTGCAGGATATATCACATATACCGCTGTGCAAAGCAAGAACTGTAGCTACCTGTTTTATTTTGAAATTCGATTCTACAACATCTTAGGTTTCTTTTCTTTCATTAATCACATTAATGAAGTCCCATCATTTAAGTACCTAAACATCACAGATAAATACGACGTACACTTATGCCATCCGCATTCGCCTCGATGTCCCCTTGTGCACCGTTAGGTTAGGTAACTAACGGCAGAGCGGGGCAGGGCTAGCGCGGGTGTAAAACATAAGTAACGCCTATATAATATATCATATATACTATATACTGTATCGATCACAGAACATCACATGATCACATCACAGATATCGCAGCAGAAGAAACATATGAAATATTGGATATACTAGGACGTCCGTGTTTTCAATACGAGCCAGTATAAAACACGGATTCCACGGTCGTGATGAATAGCCAAACCCACACCCCTAGACCCCTACGAGAGCGGCAAGCAACCCTACCAATTCTAGAGTTAGGAGACCCGGACTCGACTCCTCGAGTTGGTCTCCCACTGGACTCCAGAACCCGGTTACTTGTGCTCCCCTCCTTGGGTCTATCCTAGTGCGGAAAAGTAAATAATATACATCAACGGTGACAACTTCCGCAACCTGGAAGTGCCCCAATAAAAGAATATTACATACAAGTTTTTACATGAATGAAAATGAAAAACACTCATCTCACATAAAAACCCCCGGCTATTCAAACACGACGATCCAATATAACATATCCAGCAACATATAACATCACATGTCATCAACGTAAGTAAATATGCGCATCCCAATTGTCGTTGACATATAGCAACGAAACCGGCGATATCACATATTACACTTACGGTCACAGAAAAGAAAGTGTAAAACTACAACAGTTGGAATCCGCAACCACCTCAGACATCGCATGCCTGACCAAATGAATTACTTAGACATCGCATGCCTAACAATTATAAACCCCGCATTTTAGTCTCAAAATCGAAAACTCTTTTCATTATCAAGTCGGGCAATTCAACAAGATTCCCGACATCCTGATCGAATACTCGTCGCAAACTTCAGTAGGCGGCCGCACCCCCGATACCGTCGACGAAGTGCACCAAGGCGGAACACCGCTGCCGCGAGCACCCGAACGGATGCTTTCGGCGACGGGGTTCTCCTACAGTCACTTGGTCGGGGCTATGGAGTGAGGCTGTCTATTAAGTTTACCCGGCGAATATCCGCGTACGCTACGTGATTGCGACGGACTTTTGATCGCATCAAAATTCCGTGGCAACCGATCAAGTGAGACTATAGTGCTATGTTTATAACATTCATTCAGTTATCTCATAACTATTTGTGAATTCCAATTGTTGTATCACATTCCGGATAAATAGAAAATGTTAAACTTTCCGATCGAACAATCGAACACCCAAGTTTTCCCGATGCATGAAATAAGTCTAAAAACATTCAGTTCGTGCCTCAGTACCAACGGTCCAGCCGTAGAAGGGTCAAGCCAACGCCTCACATGTGGCACGCCGTACTGCCCCAAACCCGAAGGTTCAAAGGACAGTTCAAGACGGTCACATAATCGAGTTAAGGTTTGTTGTCTTCTAGAGGGTCCATCGCGTTACTTGCACTACTTAGAACGTCGTTAAACTACGGAAAAATCCAACACTTGGAAATTTCCCGACAGGGGAAAAATTGGGTATTTATATCCGGTCGAACTTTTTAACATATTCTAAAATTTATCCGGAAAGCCACATAGACAAAATCCAATACTCCGATCGAAACACCGAATCCCCAAAACAACCCCAGAAAATTCAACTCTTGAATAAATATTAAAAATTCCCAGGAAAACCAGCACAGAAATCTGAGAATTACTGTGAAAAACAAAATACACAAAACGACAAAACGGCCGCGGAACCGCCGCACGAGCCATGCTCGTGCCGTGGATCCGCGGCTCATTGATGGAATTAGTCCATCGAAATTCACAGTAACTCTTAGATTATCCTGCTTGTTTCTCTGCATATTTTTAATGTGGAAAAATCCCCGATTTTAGAAAAAGTACAGAGAGCAATTTCCGGGTTAGTTTTTCGGTTCGATCGGACTTCAAACCCCGTCTAAACTTCGCCTAAGGCTCTAGCTAGGCTCTGATACCACTGTAGGGTTCCTAGGCACCCTAATGAGGTCTCACAAGGCATCAACCATGCCAATTTCAAAATTTACGGTGCCGAGAAACCCTAAACTACGGATCGTTGGCTAGATGTCTAGGCGAAAAAGAAACTAGTTAACACTTAACTACAAGTAAACGGAAATACAACCTTTGTAGATCCGGTGCTCCACCTCCATTGCTCCGCAACGAAGTCCCCTCGCTGTCCAAATGAATTCCCGGGCTCTAGCGTCGGCTTCGTCGGAGAAATGGCGAGCTAGGTCGTCGATGTCCATGCCGAAGATGATCTACGTCGAGGCATCGCTAGATCAAGCTCCACCTTCACCAAGCCATGAAAACTTGTGAAGGAAACACACTCTACTACTTGGCAAGAGGTAGACGATGAAGAAATAGGAAGTGGGTAGACTTTAGTTTTGGATTTCTCACTCTTTTTCTCACTTTGCCATTAAAGCTTTCAAGCTTTTTCTTGAAGTGAAGAAGAAGAAGATGAAGAATATGATAAGTGTTGATTAAAAAAGGAAAAGAAAATCAAACCTTATCATATTCAAACCATGGTTTAGTGTAGAGAATGAATCATGGTTAAATGGAATGGTTAGGGTTTAGGATGAGACAAAAATGGTGGACTAGGTCAAGGTTTCATGAAGCTTCAACTAAACAACAAAAAAAGCTACCATTATTTTCTCTTTTCCATTTATTTTCCAAAATGTATAAACAAATAAATGAATAAAAGAATAAGTAAAAACCCTAATCATCCACTTAACCATAGTTTAATACTTTACACTTAACCAAAAAGCATGTATCATCAAACATGATACAATCATGTGCACAAAATCATATCGCATATGCAATGCGCACACCCGAGTGAGAAAATCCATTTAAAGTGAACCGATACTAGTTAATGCAAAGTAATATATCAAATATATAATTATACATTAAATCATTAAATCAACACTTGATTTAACGATCCGGTCATATCACATATAACCGACTAGTATCCAATGTATCGGTTTATCGAATCAATCCTTGATTCGACAACTAGGGTATATCGCATATAACCTAATCGATACATTCATCGTGAGAATGGAATACGGTATCACATACACGCATTATTCTCGGTCCCGCACATATCTCATATGCGCTCCTATTTCGTTTCGCTTGAACCAGGAAACCTCTGTGTAGGACTCTAAAGACTCGTCAATACGCCGGCAGCAGATGATGATCATATCAAGCACCCACAAGCCGCAAGCGGTCTGCTAAACGTAACGGCCACCCGGGTATTGAGCGATCAGAAGATCGACGAGCAAGCCCGCTCACACTCCTGTGAATCCAACCAGTAACACTACCGTACAGTCCGGTCTGATCGTCTGATATGTCGCATATCTCGCATAGGGGTGGTAAACGTCAGACCCCAATAGCTCGATAAGTCGTGTCGATATGAGGTCTATAACAATTCGAGAAACTACTGGTAACACTTACCAGTAAATCTCAGCAACCCTGGCCAGGGATTTCCTGTTATAGCCAATCGAACACAGCGCAACATCAACACCCTATACCGGGAGAGACGAATCCCCTCCTATCGCTCATTGCCTCCATGTGACTCGGGACTGTACCCAAAAACCACCGTTTTGCACGCCCTCTTGGACGTGGTAAGATGGAAATCAAAGCACAGTGGAAACCACACAAGACTCTATGACGATCTCGGGTCAACAGACTACTCTGTACCAGTGTCACCAGAGAACTTCCATCTGACGTGAGGTATAATACCATCTGGGAGTTCTCGGAGAGTCCGTCCAGTGTACCCAGTCTCTACTGAGCACCCGTATATCATCTCTGATGTCAAACACCAATGGATATGGGATCATCCATCGCCCATCTATATGGGTCGAGAAGGTATACGCTAGTCTACTCTGGTATATCGATGCCCCGTCTCGATACACCCACGACTAGGGACTTTGAAGGATGTACTTATAGACTACCATGTCCCCACTAGTATGATCCGCATCATAATCTAGGTAGTCAAGTACACATCCTAAGGGCTTTACCAACATGTAACAGAGAGACAATCAGTATACACGTTAAGGTAAAGAGTAACCAGATAGCATACTATCATGTCGAGCAAGAAAGTCTTCCCTATATATGTCCCAGCATCCACTACAATGTACATCCAATGTACAGTAATGGCCTCTAGGGCATACATATAACTAACATGTTATTGAAAACTGTCTATCAATAAACTTTACGTCCTGGGTATTGGATACCGGATCAGGATCTCATATCTGTAATTCTTTGCAGGCGTTGAGAAAGAGTAGAGTTTTGAAGGCAGGTGACATGACCCTCAGAGTTGCAAACGGTGCTAGCATGGATGCTGAGGCCGTGGGGGACTATCACCTGGGATTGTCGGATGGACATTTTTTGGTTTTGCGTAGTTGTTATTATGTACCAAATGCAACCTGTAATCTCATTTCTGTATCTTTATTATCTAAAGAAGGTTATGAATTTGCATTTGTAAGTAATGTAGTGAACATTCACCTTAATCAAGTTTTGATTGGGTCAGGTACATTGAACAACGGTATATACGTATTAAACCAGCCGCAGATTTTCAATGTCCAGAATACACACAAAAGAAAGTCTCCAGAAATCGATAAAACTTTCTTATGGCATTGTAGACTGGGTCACATCAATGAGAGAAGGTTGACTAAGTTACATGCAGAAGGATATTTGGATTCGTTCGAATATCAATCGTATGCAACTTGTCAATCCTGTCTCAAGGGAAAGATGACAAAGACTCCGTTCACTGGACACGGAGTAAGAGCGAGCGAGCTCTTGGGACTCGTACACAACGACGTGTGCGGTCCAATGTCTACACATGCACGAAGCGGTTATTCATACTTCATTACTTTTACGGATGATTTCTCAAGGTTCGGACATGTCTTCTTAATGAAGCATAAATCCGAAGCTTTTGATAAGTTCCAGGAATATAAGAATGAAGTAGAAAAACAAACAGGCAAAAGTATCAAGGCACTGAGATCTGATCGAGGTAGTGAATACTTGAGTGCCGAGTTCCTGGGTTACTTAAAAGAGAATGGAATTCTCTCTCAGCTTACTCCTCCATACACTCCGCAACATAACGGTGTATCGGAGAGATGGAACCGAACCCTATTGGATATGGTACGGTCCATGATGAGTAATGCTGAGTTGCCGCGATCGTTTTGGGGATATGCACTAGAAACAGCTGCATACCTTTTGAACCGTGTTCCCACTAAGACTGTGCCTACCACACCATATGAGTTATGGAGTGGGAAGAAACCCTATCTTCAATACTTGAAGATTTGGGGATGTCCAGCTTATGTCAAAAAGCAGCATGCGGACAAACTAGAGGCACGCTCAGTACTGTGCAGGTTTGTGGGATACCCAAAGAACTCCAGGGGGTTATCTTTTCTATTACGCAGAGGAACAAAAAGTCCTTGTTTCTCGTAATGCCCATTTTCTGGAACATCAGTTCTTAGAAAAAGAAATAAGTGGGAGCGCAATAGAACTAGAAGAAATTCCAGAACCACAAGCTATTACTGAAAGCTTAGTAGAACCAGAGGGTTCGAAAGATCAGGACATTCCCACGCCACTCCGCAGGAGTAGTAGGCAGTCTCATCCGCCCGAGAGATACTAAGGTTTTCTCATTGACGGGGATAGAGAGGATTGCATCATAGACTTTGATGAGCCTACTAGCTTCCAGCAAGCCATTCAGAGCGTCGACTCGGTAAAATGGCTGGATGCAATGCGGACCGAAATGGAGTCCATGTACACCAACAAAGTGTGGACGTTGGACATTGCTCCAGATGGGGTAAAACCCGTAGGATGCAAGTGGATCTTCAAAAGGAAGATTGGTGTAGATGGACAGGTTGAGACCTATAAAGCTAGACTGGTAGCAAAGGGTTTTCGTCAGCGACCTGGTTTGGACTATGACGAAACCTTTTCTGCAGTAGCTATGCTGAAATCCATTCGGATCCTTCTTGCCATTGCTGCCTTCCACGATTATGAGATTTGGCAGATGGACGTAAAGACAGCTTTTCTAAATGGACATTTAGAGGAGTGTGTCTATATGGATCAGCCAGAGGGTTTCATTCAGAGTGGGAGCAGCGGAAAGGTGTGCAAGTTGCTTAAGTCCATTTATGGACTAAAGCAGGAATCACGGAGTTGGAACATCTGTTTTGATGAGACGGTCAAGGAATTTGGCTTTATCAAAAATCCAGATGAACCATGCATCTATTGTAGATTTGTAGCGAGAACTGTAGTATTCCACGTTTTATACGTGGATGACATTCTCTTAATAGGAAATGACATTCTTATGCTACAATCTGTCAAGGGGTTCTTGTCACACAGGTTCTCCATGAAAGACCTGGGTGATGCCTCATACATTCTGGGTATCCGGATCTACCGTGACAGATCCAAGAGGATATTAGGACTTTCACAGTCCAGGTACATCGACACCATACTGAAGAGATTCAGTATGGAAGATTCCAAGCGCGGTAATCTACCGGCTTGTCACGGGATCACCCTCTCCAAAGAGATGTCTCCCAAGACTGATTTGGAGAGGGATCGCATGTCTATTATACCCTACGCATCTGCGGTAGGCTCTATAATGTATGCGATGTTGTGTACCAGACCGGATGTGGCTTATGCACTGAGTGTGGTAAGCAGGTATCAGTCAAACCCTGGAAAGAAACATTGGATAGCAGTAAAGAACATTCTCAAGTACCTGAGAAGGACTAAGGAGATGTTCTTTGTGTATGGCGGAAAAGACCTGCAGATTGAGGCCTTTGCTGACTCCAGCTTCCAGAGTGACAAGGATGATTCCAAGTCCATGTCGGGTTTTGTCTTTACCCTCAATGGAGGGGCGGTGTGTTGGAAGAACTCCAAACAGGAAACCGTTGCTGACTCGACTATGGAAGCGGAATACATCGCTGCATCTGATGCCGCAAAAGAAGCTGTCTGGATGAGGAAGTTCTTGAGAGAACTTCAGGTGGTTCCGTCCATTGTTGACCCAATACCTCTGTATTGCGATAACAACGGGGCTATAGCTTTAGCGAAGGAACCCAGGTCCCATCAGAAATCCAGACACATCTTAAGGCGGTATCACCTGATCAGGGAGATCGTAGATCGCCAGGAGATTGAGGTCCGGAGAGTTGCATCAGAGGATAACACTGCAGATCCATTCACCAAGGCCTTGCCCCAGACTCAGTTCGAGCGGCTGATCGAGATGATAGGTCTTCGATACGCCAGTACATGGCCTTAGTGCAAGTGGGAGATTGTTAGTGTATATGCCCTAGAGGCCATTACTGTATCATACTAATTTGTATATTACTTGATGGAAGCTTGGGATATTCACAGTTGTATATACAATCTTGCTCGAAATGGTAGTATGCTACTTGGTTTGTCTCTGCTTTAATATGTGCATGTGTTTCTTTTAGCATATTGCTGATATACATATTAGTAGAGCCCTTAGGATCTTTGCTTGATTACCAGCGTTGTGATGGCGCTCACACCCGTGGGAGCTGGGTGATCTTTAAGCACATCCTTATACTGGTCCCTAGTCGTTGGACTATCGAGACAGGGTATCGATACTCCGGAGTAGACTAGCGTATGCGCTTCTCATCCTAGTGTGGGAGACGGTCTATTCCACAGCCATCAGTACGTCGTACTTGAGATAGTATGCGGGTGCTCGTTAGGTTACGAGTACACTGGACAGGACTCGTCGGGGACTGTTGGTTGGTATTATACCTATCGTCAGTTATCAGTTCCCAGGTGACATGAGTACAGCTTAGTCCGCTGACTTGACACTGTCACTTCGCCTCGAGTGTGTTCCCACTGCACTTTGATCACTACCCTACCACGGCTCAAAGGAGTCGTGCAAACAGGTAGTTTTTGGGTGCAGTCCCGAAGCACTTGGAGGCAGTGACGGTTAGACAGGATTCGTCTCTCCCGGTATTGGGGGTTGACATCGCGTTGTGTCTAGGAGAGCCATTACACGAGTAGTCCTTGGCCAGGGCAAGCGAGATATACTGGTAGGTTTTCAGTGTTATCTCAGGGTGTTCTAGGCTACACTCTGACATGACTTGTACCGCTATTAGGGGACTGACGTTCACCGTCCCCCTAGGCCCGCCATGCAATGTATCAGACGAACAGACCGGACTGTACGGAGATTGTCACATACAGGCTCAGTAGGAGTTCGGATAGGGTTCACCTCGTCAGTCTTCTTATCGACATCTACCTGGAGACCATTACGTACAGCTAGTGCCACTTGCGGTCTGTGGTTACACCCACTGCCAGCGTAGTGTCGAGTCTTTAGAGTCCCACACAGAGAGCTATTCGCCTTTAGGCAAAATGAGTAGAGGTCGCATGGTTTTGCGACAGGGTTCGTTCACATTCGCGCACTTGTGCACGTTTGCTGTCCGGACAGTTTATACTAGCGGGCTTTGGTTTAAGCCGGATTCTAGTATATGATTTGGGATTGGTTTTTCTCATTGTATTCGTGTTCCTCGGATCACGAATGCGGGTGCGTATGCACGGTTGCTTGAGATTGAGGGAGAGGACTTTGATTAGGGTTGATGACTATTGTCATTTTATTAACCCTAATGCTTATGTGTGTATTATTGTTAATTGATATTAGTTTAATAATTGTGCATGGTTATGGTTGTTGACCATTTGACCCACCTTGACTTGTTGACCTTGTTGACACTTTGACCATCATCATTTCATTTGGAAGATGCTCTTTGATCCTTGCAATTTGCATTAAAAATGAAATGATAATGGTCATGTCTTGATTTAACCATGACAATTATCTCACTAATTATCTAATTACAATAATTCACATATATGAGAGAATGCTTCATATTATTCTCTCATTCTCTCATATCCTTTCTCTCTTTTGTTCTTCCTCTCCCTCAAGCTCTCTCCCTCTCATGTGTTGAGAAACACTTGAGCTTGAGAAAAACCCTCTCTTGATCATCTTTACTCTCATCTAGGGTTCAAGGACTAGCACTTCTTGCACCCTAGTTACTTCTAGCTTGGAGTTGAAGCCAAAGGTTGAGGCTTTCGGGTGGATCTTTCTTCGACGTGAGAAGACGACCAAGGTGACCTCCATCCACCACTCCAAGGAGCAAGGAGAGAAGGACTTAAAGCCCAAGGTATAACCTTTCTAGCACTTAGCTAGTTACTAGTTAGCTTTAGCAAGTTTTTGTTTAGCAAAGATCCTCCTAGCTATAGTCCATGTTGCCTAAGCTCATAAAAATCCGATTTTTATTCCGTTTTCCGCCTCCCCGCAAGCACCGGGATGGGCAACGTGGACTTACACCTGGAGTTTCTAAAATGGGAATGGGATTCTCTCTCAGCTTACTCCTTCGTATACACCACAGCACAACGGTGTATCGGGGCGGAGATATCGCACCCTATTAGATATGGTGCACTCTATGATTAGTACTGCTGAGTTGCCTGTTTCCTTTTGGAGTTATGCACTTGAGAAGCTGCATACCTATTGAATAGGGTTCTATCCAAATCAGTGCTTACCACTCCATATGAGATATAGAATAGGAAGAGACCATGTCTTAAAACGAGTTAAAATATGGGGTTGTCCGGCCTATGTTGAAAAGCAAAATCCGGACAAGCTCGAGGCAAGGTCAGTTCTGTATAAGTTTGTTAAGATATCCCAAACATTTGCGAGGGTATATCGTCTACCACACTGAGGAGCAAAAGGTGTTTTGTTTCTCAGCATGCCACCCTTTTAGAAAAGGAATTTCTTATGAAGAAATTAGTGGTCATGAAGTAGAACTGGAAGGACTTCCAGCTGGACAAACTAACAGCTAATGATTTGGTAGAACCAAAGGATTCAATAGTCTCCAATGAATCTCAGCCTCTCCGCGAATCTGGTAGGGTTCCTCATCCACCTGAGAGATATTAAGGTTTCCTCGGTGACGGTAGGAGTGAGGATTGCATCATGGTAGATGATGACCCAACCAGGTTCAGGCAGGCCATCACGAGTGGGGATTCTGTAAAAAGGCTGGATGCTATGCAATCAAAGATGGAATCCATGTACACCAACAAAGTATGACTTTGAATGTTGCACCTAAAAAGGGTAAAACTCATCGGGAGCAAATGGATCTTGAAACGATTCATGGTGTAGATGGAAAATTTGAGACTTTCAAAGTTATGCTTAAGTCCATCAGGATTAAAGCACGCATCGCGGAGTTGGAACATCAGTTTTGATGTGGCAGTCAAAGAGCTTGACTTCATGAAAAAAGGTAGATGAACCTTGTATATACAAGAAGTTTTTAGAGAATAAGGTTGTCTTCCACGTATTGTACGTAGATGATATACTCTTGATAGGAAATGGTTTCCTATGCTACACTCGCTCAAGCTACTTCTATTACGAGGATTCTCTATGGAAGATCTGGATGATACCTACTACATCTCGTGAATTATGATCTATGGTGATAGATCTAAGTGGATATTTGGAGTGTCCTAAATCCAGGTACATTAACACCATACTAAAGGGGTTTAGTATAGAGGATTCTAAGCGTGTTGGTTTGCCCACTAACTCATGAATCACTCTCTCTAAAAAGATGTCTCCCAGGGCTGATTTGGAGAGAGCTCTCGTGCAAGCGATACCGTATGCTTCGGCAGTAGGCTCTATCATGTATGTGATGTTATGTACCAGACCAGATGTAGCTAACTCACTAGGTGTAGTGATTAGGAATCAATCGGATCTTGGGAGAATCACTGGAAGGCTGTGGAGGACATTCTTAAGTCCTTGAGAAGCACTAAATGAATGTTCTTGGTTCGAGCTTCCAGAGTGATAAGGACGACTGAAAGTCAGTCTCAGACTTTTTCTTTACCTTCAGTGGAGGTACGGTATGTTGGAAGAGTTCCAAGCTAGATACCGTGGCATACTAGACGATAAAGGCTGAATACATCGCTACCAAAGATGCTACCAAAGTGGATGTCTGGATAATTTTTGTTCATGAGATGAACATGGTTCCTACCATTGAGCGTCCAATAACTGTTATTGTGACAACAATGGAGTTATGGCTTTGGCCTAGGAACGCAGGTCCCATCAGCGTTCCATACATATTCTGAAGCAGTATCACCTGATCGAGGAGATAGTTGATCTCCAAGGGATCGAGGTAAGGAGAGTTGACACAAAGGATAACACGGTGGATCCACTCACAAAGGCCTTTCCCTAGAGAGACTTCTATAGGACGTTGAGTATGAGATACCATAACAAATGACCTTAGTGCAAGTGGGAGATTGTTAGTGATATGTATGCCCTAGAAGCCATAACTGTACATATGATATATATTGTAGTAGATGCTTGGACATATATAGGGAGGACTTTCTTGCTCAACATGATAGTATGCTATCTGGTTGCTCTTTATCTTAACATGTACACTTATTGTCTCTCTATTACATGTTGATAAAGCCCTTAGGATGAGTACTTGACTACCAGGATTATGATGCAGATCAAATTAGTGGGGCAGAGGTAGTGGGTAAGTACATCCTTCAAATGTTCCAAGTCGTGGGAGTATCGAGATGGGGCATCGATACTACAGAATAGACTAGTGTATGCGCTTATTAACCCATATGATGGGCGATGGATAATCTGACATCCATTGGTGTTTGACATCAGAGAAGGTATATGGGTGCTCAGTGGAGACTGGGTACACTGAACGGACTCGCCGAGAACTCCTAGATGGTATTATACCAATCGTCGGATAGCAGTTCTCTGGTGACACTGGTACAGGTTAGTCTGTAGACCCGAGATCGTCATAGAGTCTTGTGTGATTCCCACTGTGCTTTGATTTCCACAATACCACGGTCAAGAGATCATGCAAAAAGGTGGATTTTGGGTACAGTCCCGAGTCACATGGAGGCAAAGAGCGATAGGAGGGGTTTCGTCTCTCCCGGTATTGGGAGTTGATGTTGCGCTATGCTCGATTGGCCATAACAGGAAATCCCTGGCCAGGGTTGCTGAAATTTACTGGTAAGTGTTAACAGTAATTTCTTGAACCGTTATGGACCTTGCATCAACATGACTTATCAGGCTATTGGTGTCTAAAGTTATACCACCCCCAGGCTGCGATATGCGACATATCAGACGAAGAGACCGGACTGTACGGTAATGTTACTGATTGGATTTGCAGGAGCATGAGCAGGCTTGATTGTTGATCTTCTGATCGCTCAATACCCGGGTAGCCATTACGTTTAGAAGACCGCTTGCGGCATATGGGTGACTGATATGATCACCACCTACTTCCGGCGTATTGACGAGTCTTTAGAATCCTTCACAGAGGTTTCCTGGCTCAAGCGAAACGAAGTAGGAGCACATATGTGATATGTGCGGGACCGAGATTAATACGTGTATGTGATACCGTATTCTATTCTCGCGATATGTGATATCGGACGGTTATATGTGATATAGCTCGGATCAAGTGTTGATTTGAAAAATTGATACATTTAATATTAGTCGGTTGTAAGTGATATAGCCGGATTATTAAATCAAGTGTTGATTTAATAATTTAATGTATAATTATATATGTAATATATTAATTTACATTAACTAATATTTTCTCACTTAAGTATTTCTTTATCTCACTTATGCTTTGGTATATATGTGATATATATTAATGTACATTTTTTGTGTCATGCTAGATGATACATGCTACATAAGTGTATGAGACTCACACCATGCTTATGATAATCCTTGGGTTTCTATTTATCAAAGTAAATTAAAATTGGTTGGAAATTTATCATGGCTAGAAGCTTGGAGAAGCTTGTTGTGTCCATTGACTTAGTTCACTAATTTGTTTTACTTAAGATATTTATTAAGCTAACCATTATCCTTAGCCATAGTTTAGTCTCTACATGAGTTAGTATATGATAAAATTCACCCATGGTTTCTATTATCACCTCATGAGTTTCATTCTCATCTCCACTTCATCTTCTTCTTCATAAAGAGAAAGCTTTCTAGCTTTTCTCAAGGTGATGAAATATTGTGAGAAAAATAAATCTAAAGTGAGCAAAATTCCTACTTCATCATCCTCTGCTATACTAGCCATTTAGTTTAGGGAGTTTGCTTCACTAATTCCATATTGGTGAAAAGGTAGCTTGAGTTGGTGTCTCCTCGACGTAGATCATCTTCGGCCTCGAAGACTTCAAGTAAGGTTGTTCCGTTCATCTTGTGGAGCCTTTCTAGAATCCGGGAGTTCACTACTTAGAGGGAAGGGACTACTACACAGAGCTATTGAAGTGAAGGACCGGTCTACAAAGGTTGTATTCCTTGTTCACTTAAATGTAAAGTTGTTTACATTGTAGTATCGTATAAATCTCTAGTTAAGATTTTAAGTTAGGGTTCTTTACCACAGCAATTTTTTGAAAACGGCATGGTCGATGCCTCCCGAAACCCAGCGGCCGCCTAGGGAACCCTACACCGTACTTGCTCTGTTAGCAATCTTGAGGGTCATATCACCTGCCTTCAAAACTCTACGGTTTCTCAGTGCCTGCACTGAATTACAGATATGAGGTCCTGAACCGGTATCCAATACCCAGGAAGTAGAGTTGATTGGCAGACAGTTTACAATCATAAACACACATGAAGCCGAAGCCACAACTTGCTTCGAATCCTGGTTATTGGCTTTCCAAGCTCTACAGTCCTTCTTCCAATGACATTTCCTATGACAATAGAAGCATTCCTCCTTCCATACTGTTGGCCCCCCAACCTTTTCCTTTCCCTTTCCCTGTACCTTACTGACACCGCCTTTCGGCTTGGTGGGGTCCTTCTTCTTCTTTCCCTTAGCTTTCGCCTTGGATCTAGAGGAGAAAGATTCCCTAATAAGAAGAGCGGGTGTCTTCCTGGGTTTTTTTTGGGTGCCCTCTGCACTCTTCAACATGTTGAGGAGTTCTGAAAGTGTAACTTCCTTCCCTTGAATATTGAAATTCAATATAAACTTGGCATAGGTAGAGGGGAGGGACTGTAGAATCTGTAAGTCTATGGTAGCGCCCCGGCCGTCTATCCGAGGCAAAAACGCGGAAACAAAAACTTTTCTTAAACTTGAAACCGGCGCTATCGTATACTTTAAAACCCGGATCGAACCATTAACCTACAACTAAAAACTAGAGAAGTGTTAGAAAAGCAATACCGATCGATCCGTATCCTTCGGTCTTTGGCAACCAACCCAAGCTCCTCGCAGCATCTTCGATCTCCGGTCTTCTCGTCGGAAGGGCACCACATCTTCAAGTCTTTTTAAGGGCTCCCGCTTCATCCGAAGCAACTCGGGCATGAAGTTCGCTATCCGATGTGTCCAAGGTGATGTAAAGAATGTGTGTGATCACTTTGTCTCTTGCATCCATTGATTCTCAACGCATGAGAGTGTATGGATGGAGATTGAAGATGAAGCCATTAATGGAAATGGTGAGCTAGAGGAAGAAGAAGAAGTGGAGCCATTTTCTTTCTTTTGTTCTATGATAAATAGAGAGAGCAAGAATGAAAAATACAAGACCAAACTCTTTACAATGGCTGCCCTTCTCTCTCTTCCTCTCAATTCAGCTTACAAATCAATCACACAATGTGACATTTGCATAAGAAATGAGACCATGAGTCACCAATGAAGTACATGTCTCATTTAATACACAAAATGATGATTTAAGCTCACAATTTCCATTTGTAAACATTAATCCAAATGTTTACAACAATAAAAAGATACGGCAACATCTAAACTAAACTCGTGACGGATCACAAGGATACTCCTCACATGTATATACATACATGCATCTGCATTCCGACCGAATGCGAATGCGATGAGACTAAAGTAATCCAACAAATCTAATACTAGGATCCGGCTTAAACCAAAGCCCACTAGTATGATCCGCCCGATCATGATCCGTGCACTACTGCACGTTTATGATCGGACCGTGCCATATATCATACGGCCTCTACAACGTTTCGTCTGAAACTTGAAAAACTGTCTGTGGGGGACTCTAAAGACTCATCAATACTTTGGATGTGGATTTAACCACTAGCACGTCAGTGGTACTAGCTGTACATAACGGGCTACCAGATTTTGAAGAAAAGGGAGGTCGATGAACGAACTCATCCTGACACCCTACTGAGCCTGTCAGTGTCAATATCCGTACAGTCCCGTCCGTTTGTCTATGAGGATCACATGTCGGGCCTAGGGAGTTGGTAAAAGTCAGACCCCCAAAAGCGGTACAAGTCGTGTCGAAGTGTATCCCAGAACACCATGAGATACTACTGGAATACCTACCAGTAAATCTCCTGCCTTTGCTAAGGACTTCGTGTAATGGCTCTCCTAAACAGAGCGCGATCTCACCCCTAATACCGGGAGAGACGAAACCCATGCCGATCCGCTCATTGCCTCCATGTGGCTCGGGACTGTACCCAACTAAAACCTGTTTGCACGACTCCTTTGAGCCGTGGTAGGGTAGTAATCAAAGCACAGTGGGAACTCACACGAGACAAATGACGATCTCAGGTCCATGAACTAACCTGTACACATGTCACCAGGGAACTGCTATCTGACGTCAGGTATAATACCAACTAGCATGCTCCCGGCGAGTCATGTCTGGTGTACTCATAACCTAATGAGCACCTGTATACATCTTAGGTGATCCAACTGACACCAATGGCTTGTGAGACCGGCCACCGCCCCTCGTCGGGGTCTCGACTCTATACACTAGTCTACTAATGGAGTATCGATGCCCAGTCTCGAAACTCACACGACTAGGGACCACTTTAAGGATGTGTTTATAGACTACCCAACTCTCACGTATATGATCGCCATCATACTGCTGGTAGTCAAGCAAAAATCCTAAGGGCTCTGTCAACGTGCAATAGTGACCTCTAAGGTCACCTAAAGCAGTACACGATGATAAAGACAAACCATGATAGCATACTATCATCTTGAGTAAGACTGTCCTACCGGCATAGGTCCTCCCTCAATCATTGTAATCACGTGCCTGTGATCCAATAATTGACTCTGAGGGCACTATATCCAACAATCTCCCGCTTGCACTCAAGGCTAATTATTACGATGTCGCATACTCACAGCCCATGTGATACCGAACACCTAACTCCTCTACTAATCAGTCTCACAAAGCCCGTTTGTGAAACTATTGCGTTCGAGGAATAGCCTCAGTGAGTGGATCCGCCCTGATGTTTCTTTCTATGTCTCTCTTTATCTCAAGTTCGCGGAGAAAGCCTTCTCCCGAAATGAGCAATACCTATCTTAGAATATGTCTGGTTATCTGATGGGACCTAGTTCATAAATGAACTCCAAATCCAAACTTCTTAGACTATATCGTCAACTGAACTTAATCAGTATCCTACGCCATGCCTCCTTCAGTATCCGCTTGGACCTCCTGTCCAAACAAGTGCCCCTCGTCAGAGGAAAAACTAGAACTCTGACAGTCACTCTGTCATCCAGGTCACCTTGGAAGCCTGGAATGATAACCGTCTCCCGAAAGAGGCTGCCGTTATCAAATCCCTAGAACTTTCACTTATGTTCTAAAACTGCTTCCGAATGTTTCTCCAGGATTGGATTAATATCAACATATTGTATCTAGTACAAAAACAACATCTGGTGTGGTACTTGACATCTCATGATTGACTCAATTGCCTAAGCAAGTGATCTGCCAATCATGCACATCCCTCTCCCCTTTAGTCTGTAAGACACCTTTAGAGAGGGTGACTCCATCACCTGCAGGTAAACTACCGTACCAGGAGTCGTCCATTCTAAAACACCTGTAGAATGCTGTCTAAGTACCCAGATTGGGAAACTACCCAAATCTAGATCTAAAACCATAGATCTAGTAACCAAAATGTCTGATATTATATCTATATCCTATGTGGAGAAACCACTGTGTGACAACCAGAGTATAACCGATCGTAGTATAAGAATTTCACATCCTACTCTATGTATGTCATCCAAATATCTGGAGATCACACGCTAGTACCTTCTTAACAGATCCATCCCCTATTCTAATGAAGTCAAACCTATGACTGTCACATCAGAAATAGATGATCTATCTCCGCTATATCTGCTTTAGTCTATAAATAGACATACGCTACTTGTCCACTATGCTTCCGCTGCTCCCACTGACTACGACAACCCTCTGGTAGAGTCATATACACGTGCACTTCTAAAGTTAATTTAGAACGACGCTATATTCATCATCCTGCCGGGTCTCATACCTTGGAACAACATTATTGTCAAGTCTGGGTAAACAAGAACCTCCCTGTGACCTTCCTTGAGCATACCGAAATACCTCTCGAGTGCCTGAGGTTACCCACCATTTCTGCGGAGTGGCCAATGGAATGTCAAACCAGATTGAATCTTGAGGTTCTTATCAAATTTTCAGTAATCGTTTGTGGTTCTGGAATCACTTCCAGTTCTACTATACTCCCACTACTGTTTTCTAAAAAATCCATTTTATTAAAACTATGGCGAGTCAAGAACAATATCACTATTGATCTTCCAGATGGTAGATAGTCAACCGTCGTCATAGCCCAGGTCAACCCACAAACGGCCATTACAGAAACATACCTTGAGTTATCCAGAGTCTGGTTTTAATCATAAGCCGGACAACTCATCGTACCTTAACATTGTTAAGATATGAACTATTCTTTATCCAATATAGAAACAGAGGCACTGATTTAATTGGAACCAGATTCAAATCATGCAGCTGTCTCCAGTGCATGTCAACTAAATGGAAGGAGACCGATCGGCGTTACTCAACTTAGGAATGCATCCAGATATGAGTAACCTGAAAGAGAAACAAGTTTCTCAAAACCATTATTATCAACTGAATACCATACACAAGTATCTACATCTTCGATCACCTTGAAGAATCCTGATACTTGCAATACCTGGTTCTCTACTTTATTCTTATACCTATAACTTCTCAAAACTTAGACCTTGCATTTCTACGAAACACATGTCTAAGAACTAGAGAAGTCATAAGTAAACAGAATATAGTACGAGTACCAACCCCTCTGTCCTAATGGACACTGGACAACATACAATACTCTGTATAAGTCCCCTGAGTCTACTAACTCATTCCCTGTGTGTCGTAGGTTGAAAACTGTACTTATGGTTAAGAAGAATTACACCGCTGTTAAATGCTCCTTAACTAACTATCCACTGATATAGGTAAATGTCAAAGACATAATTTCAAAAAGTTATATCTCACTTTATAAAAAATAAACGTACAGGTATATCAATTTTAAATTGGTGCATAACAACGGATATTCAAAACCAAATATTTGCTGTCCGGCAAACAACCCAGGCGATTTCCTCAAATATCACCAATTACAATGAATCCCGATATAATGAGAATGATCACCCAATTCCCAATAACTTACTCCCACTCATCATCTGTAACACCATACAGATGTGAGAATCAAACCTGGCAAATACATACCCTGGAGCAAGGATTAATTGGGAAATCAGTTTTCTTTTAACAATACATAGTGAAAATGAAACATGTAAATGTTCGAAGGGGTATCCGGGTATTCCTGGTAATGCCTCTTCCATTATCAGATTCACAACTGTAACCATATATTTCTTTGCCATCTCTCCAAATCCCTTTATATGTCTTTAGTCGTTACATTCTGCACGCCATCGTTAGGCTAAATGGTTTTCTTCCTTCCCTACCGTTCGGCACCAGCCTATGGTTTGGAAGAAGACTATTCAATAAGCGTAAAAGGAGTACTGTCCTAATCTTAGTGGCACTCGCAACCCAAGAGAAGGTAAAGATAAAAGACAACTGAATAAAACTTTATTCCTATTTCTCTTGAACCAGAATCCATCCGCGAACTGGAACAAGTCCCTTCGAGTTCGTATATAACCATACGATGGAGTATCCAAATAACTGTGGATCTTGGTAGTGATACGGAGTGTCCTGGAGAAATACAAAGGTGAAGTAGGAGTGGCGATGAAATACTTGGTTTGGTCGTGAATAGCAGTCGCAATTTACTTTGCCCTCTTACTATTCCCTTTATTTGTCTTTACATAATACCTTCTTTACACCTTTTAGGCTAAATAGTTTTCTTCATGCCCTACCTTTCGGCACCTTCCTATGGTTTGGATGAAGACTATCCAATTAGCGTAATAGGCGTACCGTCCTAATCTAAGGAGCACTCGCAACCTGAGAGAAGGTAAAAGGAAAAGACAACTGAATAGTCCTATTCATTTTCTCCAAAACCGGAAACCATCCTCGAATCTGGAACAAGTTCCTTCGAGGCTTTCGGGGTTGCGGAAACGGTAAACCAAAGATTTTTCTGAACATGGTAACATGGACCGTAAAAGCCGGATCTTTACTAAACAATACACTAGCATCCTAACTAGAGATTTATCTACTCGGTTAGGGGTTATACCTCAACTTGTACTCCTTGTCTTCTTGTTGTTCTTCTCCTTGCTTGCTCCGAGGCTTGATCCGGACTTTGGTCACCTCCGTGGCCTCCTAGAGTCGAAGATGATCCACCCGAGAGATGTACACCGAGCTCCATCTCGAGCCGAGGTAACTAGGGCAAAGAGATTGCTAGTCTAGAAGCCCTAGGTTGTGTAGAGAAGATGTATGGATGTGTTTGTCTTTGTGGGATCTTTTTCTCTCAACACATGAGATCAAAAGATGAGATCAAGAGGAGGAAAAAGAAGGAGAAACTTAGCAACCATGGAGCTTTTCTTTTTCTTCTCACTTCAAGAGAGAGAATGAGAAGAGAATAATCAAAAGATTAAACCAAAAGAAATGAACCATGGTTCCAATAATACACAAAATCATCATTACTAATCCTATCATGATAGAAGTTGATGGCAAATTGAATTGACTATTATCATAACACAAGAAATAAAAAGAAAATGAAAGAAGAGTGTGGATCTCTCTTGAAGGTCAATGGTCAACACGGTCAACGGGTCAACAAAGTCAAGAGAGATCCAAGTGGTCAAATGGTCAATGCAATTAGCCATCACAAATCTATCACTAAAAGGATTAGTAAAGAATGTCTCCGGCTCATAACGGTTTTGACCAAACGAACTGTCAAAACCCTAATGAGTGTGCCATATTACGGTTTTGGCCGAACCAACTGCCAAAACCCTAATGGGGCACCTCCTCCTTCATCGCTCCTCAAAACTGTGCATACACACCCCCATCCGCATTCCGTAGAATGCGAATGCACAGAAGACAAATCAAATCCATCTGTGCAATACTAGGATATGGCTTAAACCAAAGCCTACTAGTATTTCCTGCCCGAACACCACACGCACACAAGTGTACGTAAGTGATCGCAGCCCTGCCGTAAAACCATACGGCCTCTACACGTTTCGCTCAGTGCAGGGAAACTCTCTGTGTGGGACTCTAAAGACTCGACACTACGCTGGCAGTGGGTTTAACCACAGACCGCAAGCGGCACTAGCTGTACGTAACGGTCCCCAGGTAGATGTCGATAAGAAGGCCGATGAGGTACACCCATCCGAACTCCTACTGAGCCTGTATGTGACAATCTCCGTACAGTCCGGTCTGTTCGTCTGATACATCGCATGGCGGGCCTAGGGGGGCGGTAAGCATCAGTCCCCTAATAGCGGTACAAGTCGTGTCGGAGTGAAGCCCAGAACACCCTGAGATAACACTGGAAACCTACCAGTATATCTCGCTTGCCCTGGCCAGGGACTACTCGTGTAATGGCTCTCCTAGACACAGCGCGATGTCAACCCCCAATACCGGGAGAGACGAATCCTGTCTAACCGTCACTGCCTCCAAGTGCTTCGGGACTGCACCCAACTACTACCTGTTTGCACGACTCAGTAGAGCCGTGGTAGGGTAGTAATCAAAGAACAGTGGGAACACACTCGAGGTGAAGTGACAGTGTCAAGTCAGCGGACTAAGCTGTACTCATGTCACCTGGGAACTGATAACTGACGATAGGTATAATACCAACCATCAGTTCCCGACGAGTCCTGTCCAGTGTACTCGTAACCTAACGAGCACCCGCATACTATCTCAAGTACGACATACTGACGGCTGTGGGACAGACCGTCTCCCGTGCTGGGATGAGAAGCGCATACGCTAGTCTACTCTGGAGTATCGATGCCCTGTCTCGATAATCCCACGACTAGGGACGTGTATAAAGATGTGCTTGTGGATTACCCAGCCCCCACGAGTGTGATCGCCATCACAACGCCGGTAATCAAGCAAAGATCCTAAGGGCTCTACTAATGCGTATAGGTGATACAATAAAGAAACACACATGTACACATTAAAGCAGAGACAAACCAAGTAGCATACTACTATATTGAGCAAGATTGTCTATACAACTGTGAATATCCCAAGCTTCCATCAAGTAATATACAAACTAGTATGATACAGTAATGGCCTCTAGGGCATATACACTAACAATCTCCCACTGGCACTAAGGCCATGTACTGGCGTATCGAAGACCTATCATCTCGATCAGCCGCTCGAACTGAGTCTGAGGTAAGGCCTTCGTGAATGGATCCGCCGTGTTGTCTTTTGTGTCCACTCTCCGCACCTCGATCTCCTGGCGATCAATGATCTCCCTGATCAGGTGATACCGCCTTAAGATGTGCCTGGATTTCTGATGAGACCTTGGTTCCTTCGCTAAAGCTATAGCCCCATTGTTATCGCAATACAAAGGTATTGGGTCAACAATGGACGGAACCACCTGAAGTTCACTAATGAACTTCTTCATCCAGACCGCCTCTTTTGCGGCATCGCTTGCAGCAATGTATTCAGCCTCCATCGTCGAGTCTGCGACGGTATCTTGTTTGGAACTCCTCCAACATACCGTCCCTCCGTTGAGGGTAAACACAAAACCCGAGACAGACTTGCTGTCATCTTTGTCACTCTGGAAGCTTGAATCGGTAAAGGACTCGACCCTAAGGTCTCCATTACCGTAAACCAAGAACATCTCCTTAGTCCTTCTCAGGTACTTGAGAATGTTCTTCACTGCTGTCCAGTGGTCCTCACCTGGGTCTGACTGATATCGGCTTACCGTGCTTAGCGCGTAAGCTACATCTGGTCTTGTACATAGCATCGCATACATTATAGATCCTACCGCCGAAGCGTAGGGTATAGTCCTCATGCGAACCCTCTCCTCGTCAGTCTTAGGAGACATCTTCTTGGATAGGGTAATTCCGTGCAATGCGGGTATGTTACCGCGCTTGGAATCCTCCATACTAAATCTTTTTAGTACGGTCTCTATGTACCTGGACTGCGAAAGTCCCAGTAGTCTCTTGGATCTATCTCTATAGATCTTGATCCCCAGAATGTACGAGGCATCACCAAGGTCCTTCATGGAGAACCTTTGTGACAAAAATAGCTTGACCGATTGTAGCATAGGAATGTCATTCCCTATCAAAAGAATGTCGTCCACGTACAAGACTAGGAACACGATAGTTCGTCCTACAATCTTCTTATAAACACAGGGTTCATCTTCGTTCTTGATGAAATCAAATTCCTTGATTGCCTCATCAAAACAGATGTTCCAGCTCTGCGATGCCTGCTTTAATCCATAAATGGATTTAAGCAACTTGCACACCTTCCCGCTGCTCCCACTGTCTACGAAACCTTCTGGTTGATCCATGTAAACCCACTCTTCCAAACAACCGTTTAGGAAAGCCGTTTTAACATCCATCTGCCAGATTTCATAGTCATGGAAGGCAGCAATGGCAAGTAGGATCCGAATGGATTTGAGCATAGCCACCGGAGAAAAAGTTTCATCATAGTCCAAACCAGGTCTTTGACGAAAACCTTTTGCAACGAGTCTAGCTTTATAGGTTTCCACCTGCCCATCTAAACCAAGTTTCCTTTTGTAGATCCATTTGCATCCAACGGGTTTTACTCCAGGTGGAGCAATATCCAAGGTCCACACTTTATTGGCGTACATGGACTCCATTTCGGATTGCATTGCTTCTTGCCACTTATCAGAGTCCCTACTGATAATGGCCTGTCTGAAACTGGTAGGGTCATCTTCTTCCAAGATGCAATCCTCTCGATCCCCGTCTATGAGAAAACCGAAGTATCTCTCGGGCGGACGAGATATCCTACCAGATCTGCGGAGTGGCTGAGGTTCGTTGGTTGTAACTGAATCTAGCGGTTCCACCAAATCTTTTGTTAAAGCTTGTGTTTCTGGAATTTCATCTAGTTCTACCATGCTGCCACTAATATTTTTAACAAGAAATTCTTTTTCCAAAAATGTGGCATTTCTTGAAACAATTATCTTCTGTTCCTCTGCATGGTAGAATAGATACCCACTTGAATCTTTTGGGTATCCCACAAACTTACACAAAACTGCCCGTGCCTCAAGTTTTTCTGGGTTCTGCTTTTTGACATAAGCCGGGCAACCCCAAATCTTAATACGTTTAAGATACAAACTCTTACCACTCCATATTTCATACGGAGTCTTAGGCACGGATTTGGATGGAACTTGATTCAAAAGATGCGCTGCAGTTTGAAGTGCATATCCCCAGAATGAAAGAGGCAACTCAGCACTGCTCATCATGGAGCGAACCATATCCAACAGGGTACGATTCCTCCTCTCCGATACACCGTTGTGCTGTGGTGTATAAGGAGGAGTAAGCTGAGAGAGAATACCATTCTCTTTTAAGTAATCCAGGAATTCCGTGCTTAAGTACTCCCCTCCTCTATCAGACCGGAGGATCTTGATACTTTTGCCAGTCTGGTTCTCTACTTCGTTTCTGAATTCCTTGAATTTCTCAAAAACTTCAGATTTGTGTTTCATAAGATACACATATCCGAACCTAGAGAGATCGTCAGTGAATGTGATGAAGTACGAGAACCCACCCCTTGCATGTATAGACATCGGACCACATACATCACTGTGTATGAGTCCCAAGAGCTCTGCTGCCCTCTCTCCATGTCCGGTGAACGGAGATTTGGTCATCTTCCCTTTGAGACAAGACTGACAAGTTTCATAAGATGAAAACTCGAACGTATTCAAGAGTCCATCCTAATGCAACTTATTTAGTCTTTTCTCTCCGATATGACCAAGTCGACAATGCCACAAGTAGGAATCATTCGTATCTGAATTCTTCCTCTTGCGTGTGTTTTGTACATTGAGAACTGTATTCTGATTTAGAACGTAGATACCATTACACAGTGTACCCTCTGCAACCAGTATCTTATGGAGGTAAATATTTATGATATTTCTATCAAGAACAAAGTTATATCCATCTTTATCGAGTAAAGAAACTGATATGATGTTGCAAACCATGGAGGGTACATAGTAGCAATCGTTCAAAATCATAGTCTTGCCATCTGGCAATACTAGGTGATATTCACCGACGGCTGCCGCATTAACTTGTGCTCCGTTCGCTACTCTGAGCGCCATATCACCCGGTGCAACTTTCCTACTTTTTCTCAGTCCCTGTAATAAATTACAGATATGAGATCCTGATCCGGTATCAAGTACCCAGGAGGTAGGGCTGACCGTAAAACAGTTCTCAATGACAAGAACACCTGAAGTAGATGCAAAACCATGCTTCTTCTTCAACTGGGTATCCTTGGAATCCATACAATCCCCTTTCCCTTGCTCATACTTATGACTGTTGTCACAAGTTAGAGCCGAACCAATGTTCCCCAGCCCCGAATAAGAATTCGGATCGGTCAAGCGATACATTTTATTATCTTGATTAGGGCGTGAAAAGGTTGCTACCTGGAGAGAGAGAAAAGAAACACTTAGCGTGCGCTCTTGCAAGTTTAGATTGGTTTTTAATTTATCTAAACAGGATGGCTCCCACTGTCTCTCGAATCCCTCCTCAAACCATAAAGGAAGAATTAGTCGGGATCAATCTCACCGTACAATACTTGCTTAACCGTTCAGCCAGGCCAGTGTCGGTACTTCGAGGGAGGTTTTCCAACGCTTTCGCGAAATTCCTTAATTAAGTAACCTCTTTTCCCTGTGGGTGTAGCCCCGCTAACACCTTTCTAGACACCTACTTGGTTCATAGCATTGATCGTTAAGCGAGAAAGTTCCCGAGGAGTAGCATATACTCACAGTAGGATCGGGATCCAAATATCATCGCGTGACAAAACTGAAGGAATCCTACCAGAATCATCACACTCCAAATGGTATGCAACACTAGCAAGTTTCAGTACTTTTGAAACTCCAGATGTGGTTTTTGCCCCTAGGACCCAAGTGACCTTGACACAGTCAACAAATCAAAGGGTCCTACTCAAGTTCAACCCGTCATTATCTTGATTGCATTAAACCCACCCGCATAACTCTTGACACAGTCAACAAGGTTACACGACTGTCCTAACCAATCTCATTGTATCCAGCAGATAAGCAATACTCAGCTACCTTTCACTGCGCCTTGACACAGTCAACAAACGCAGCACGAATACTAAGTATAACTTATATGAAATGACGGAGGGCTACGGCTGGGTTTTGGCGAAAACCCGTTAACGTAATGAACTTGATATCGTTGAAGGAACGTGATACACTTTTTGAAAATACAGTGGCGAAAAACTTTTGCTAAAGAGGTCACTCCCTGTGAAGGGATCTCGGCTCTTTCCTCGTCGAATGAGGTGCAGGATATTTCAAACTGAATACGTCGATGCAAAGCAAGAATTAATCGACTATAGTGAAGTTATTACCCTGACGCAAACTTTTGTCCAAGGGGTCACTCCCGATGAGGGGATCTCGGCCCTTGCCTCGTCGAATGAGGTGCTGGGCATTCATAACCGAATACCTCGATGCAAAACAAAAGTGAACGTCCTTGCAATAACAGCTTTTTTTTTGAAAAATTGTTCCCACAACGTCTTTTAGGTTTATTTTCTTGCATTAGTTCTTTTAATGCGTCCCATCATTTAAAACCTACCATTGCAGAAAACAACCAAAATATGACGTACGCTTATGCCATTCGCGTTCGCCACGGGGCCCCGTCATCACCCGTTAGGTTACTTAACTAACGACAGAGCGGGGGCTGGCTAGCGCGGCTGAAAAACATAAGCAACGCCTAAATAGCTATTATATATAGATATATAGCAATGATAGCCAATCCAGATCACAGATGAACACTTTGGATATACTAGGAACCCGCGAATCGTTCGAGCCTGCAACGAAAAGCGGATTACACGGTCGCGATGAATAGCCAATACCCCACCCAAGACCCCTATGGGTGCGACAAACTACCCGCCAAGTACCCGAAGCGAAGCAACCTCCCTCAACGCCGTGAGTAGGCCACTCGGCACTTCGAGATACCCGGTAGTTTGTGCACCCCCTCCATGGGTCTATCCTAGGAACAAAAACAGTAAAAAGAATTATACAATGACGGCTACAACCCCGACCCGGATGTGCGGCCATACAAATAATATTACATCAATTTACAAATTTATTACATGAATGAAAGAAAAAGAAACTCTCATCTCACATCCAACCCGGCTATTCATCCGCGACAATCCAACGAGTTCATATACACATACCATCAACAACACAGATCACAGATATATATAACCCCTACTAATCGACGTATAGCGATTAGTAGACGTTCAATACACATATAACATTACAGATATAACCATTAGCCAAAGTCTACAGAACATCGACCAAAAATACGGATTTTTGAGCCCCAAAAACAAATTTTGCTTTCTGGAAAATCTGGGCAGAAAAGTCATATACCAAAAATCCCAAAAACTCACCAGAAACAAACTGCAACAAAAATTATCCACGGCCGAGTCAACTCGGCCGCGGTTCTGCGGCAGAAGCAAGCTTCTGCCGCGGAACCGCGGTGAGTTGGTCGACTTGTGCGATCATTTTTCTTGCCTGTTCTAAGAAAAGCCTGAGCCGATTTTTAAGACATGATTTATTATTTTTTGAGCAGAAAAAAAATCGGCAGAAACTCAGGGTTTCCGGGGTGTTTTTTGGTTTTTTTTTTCGTTCGGTCGGACATTTTTAAATACCTTGCTAACATGCTAGGGTGTGTTTAGTTAGGCTCTGATACCACTTGCTAGGTCCACGTTACCTCTCCCGGTACTTTCGGGGTTGCGGAAACGGTAAAACAAAGATTTTTCTGAACATGGTAACATGGACCGTAAAAGCCGGATCTTTACTAAACAATACACTAGCATCCTAACTAGAGATTTATCTACTCGGTTAGGGGTTATACCTCAACTCGTACTCCTTCTCTTCTTGTTGTTCTTCTTCCTTGCTTGCTCCGAGGCTTGATCCGGACTTTGGTCACCTCCGTGGCCTCCTAGAGTCGAAGATGATCCATCCGAGAGATGTACACCGAGCTCCATCTTGAGCCGAGATAACTAGGGCAAAGAGATTGCTAGTCTAGAAGCCCTAGGTTGTGTAGAGAAGATGTATGGATGTGTTTGTCTTTGTGGGATCTTTTTCTCTCAACACATGAGATCAAAAGATGAGATCAAGAGGAGGAAAGAAGAAGGAGAAACTTAGCAACCATGGAGCTTTCCTTTTTCTTCTCACTTCAAGAGAGAGAATGAGAAGAGAATAATCAAAAGATTAAACCAAAAGAAATGAACCATGGTTCCAATAATACACAAAATCATCATTACTAATCCTATCATGATAGAAGTTGATGGCACATTGAATTGACTATTATCATAACACAAGAAATAAAAAGAAAATGAAAGAAGAGTGTGGATCTCTCTTGAAGGTCAACGGATCAACACGGTCAACGGGTCAACAAAGTCAAGAGAGATCCAAGTGGTCAAATGGTCAATGCAATTAGCCATCACAAATCTATCACTAAAAGGATTAGTAAACAATGTCTCCGGCTCATAACGGTTTTGACCAAACGAACTGTCAAAACCCTAATGAGTGTGCCATATTACGGTTTTGGCCAAACCAACTGCCAAAACCCTAATGGGGCACCTCCTCCTTCATCGCTCCTCAAAACTGTACATACACACCCCCATCCGCATGCCGTAGAATGCAAATGCACAGAAGACAAATCAAATCCATCTGTGCAATACTAGGATCTGGCTTAAACCAAAGCCCACTAGTATTGCCTGCCCGAACACCACACGCACACAAGTGTACGTAAGTGATCGCAGCCCTGCCGTAAAACCATACGGCCTCTACACGTTTCGCTCAGTGCAGGGAAACTCTCTGTGTGGGACTCTAATGACTCAACACTACGCTGGAAGTGGGTTTAACCACAGACCGCAAGCGGCACTCACTGTACGTAACGGTCCCTAGGTAGATGTCGATAAGAAGGCCGATGAGGTACACCCATCCGAACTCCTACTGAGCCTGTATGTGACAATCTCCGTACAGTCCTATCTGTTCATCTGATACATCACATGGCGGGCCTAGGGGGGCGGTAAGCGTCAGTCCCCTAATAGCGGTACAAGTCGTGTCGGAGTGAAGCCCAGAACACCCTGAGATAACACTGGAAACCTACCAGTATATCTCGCTTGCCCTGGCCAGGGACTACTCGTGTAATGGCTCTCCTAGACACAGCGCGATGTCAACCCCCAATACCGGGAGAGACGAATCCTGTCTAACCGTCACTGCCTCCAAGTGCTTCGGGACTGCACCCAACTACTACCTGTTTGCATGACTCAGTAGAGCCGTGGTAGGGTGGTAATCAAAGAACAGTGGGAACACACTCGAGGCGAAGTGACAGTGTCAAGTCAGCGGACTAAGCTGTACTCATGTCACCTGGGAACTGATAACTGACGATAGGTATAATACCAACCATCGGTTCCCGACGAGTCCTGTCCAGTGTACTCATAACCTAACGAGCACCCGCATACTATCTCAAGTACGACATACTGACGGCTATGGGACAGACCGTCTCCCGTGCTGGGATGAGAAGCGCATACGCTAGTCTACTCCGGAGTATCGATGCCCTGTCTCGATAATCCCACGACTAGGGACGTGTATAAGGATGTGCTTGTGGATTACCCAGCCCCCACGAGTGTGATCGCCATCACAACGCCGGTAATCAAGCAAAGATCCTAAGGGCTCTACTAATGCGTATAGGTGATACAATAAAGAAACACACATGTACACATTAAAGCAGAGACAAACCAAGTAGCATACTACTATATTGAGCAAGATTGTCTATACAACTGTGAATATCCCAAGCTTCCATCAAGTAATATACAAACTAGTATGATACAGTAATGGCCTATAGGGCATATACACTAACACTTTACACCTTTTAGGCTAAATAGTTTTCTTCATGCCCTACCTTTCGGCACCTTCCTATGGTTTGGATGAAGACTATCCAATTAGCGTAATAGGTATACCGTCCTAATCTAAGGAGCACTCGCAACCTGAGAGAAGGTAAAAGGAAAAGACAACTGAATAGTCCTATTCATTTTCTCTAAAACCGGAAACCATCCTCGAATCTGGAACAAGTTCCTTCGAGTTCATATATATCCATACGATGGTTTTATCCAATGGAAGTGGATGTTCGTAGTAATACGGGGTGTTCTAGAGAAAAGGGTAAAAGTAGGAGTGGCAATGAGGTATGCAACTTTGACAATCCAAAAGCCAGTGTTTTAAGAAAGTTCGGTCAACTTGGTCACTGAGTCATAGTCTAGGGTCGGGTCATGGTCGCTGATAAAGAGAGAGAGAGAAAAGAAACACTCAGCGTGCACTCAAACCTAGATCAGAATGGTTATCAATTTATCTAATCAGGAAACCTCCCACTGTAATCTCAAATTCTCCTCCAAACCTGAAAGAAGAATTAGTCGGGATCACCCGAGGAGTAAACCAACTCATCAGTGGGAATCGGGATCCAACTATCATCGCATGATAACATGATATCACATGATCACACTCCAGAAGGTATGAGCATGCCTGGCAAGTTTCAGTTTCTTTAGAAACTCCCGATGTGATTTTTACCCCATGGTCTTATGACCTTGACTAAGGCCAATAAACCATAAGTCACATGTCAAGTTCTACCCGTCATTGTCCAGGTTAATTTGAACCCATCCGTACAAGCCCTTGACTAGGGCCAACAAGGCTATACGACTGTCCCAAACCAACGCATCTATCAATGCTGCAGAAAAGTAACAAATAGCTACCATACACTATGCCTTGACTAAGGCCAATAAACATAGCATGAATACTAAGTTCTACCCGTCTGAAATGACGGAGGGCTACGAATGGTTTTTGGCGAAAAACCTTTAACGTAATGAACTTGATATCGTTGAAGGAACCGGATAGCTTTTTATAAATATAGTGGCGAAGACCTTTGCTAAAGATGTCACTCCCGTTGAAGGGATCTCGGCTCTTTCCCCGTAGAATGAGGTGCATGATATTCCAATTGAATACCACGATGCAAAGCAAAAAGGCAATCGGCTATAGTGAAGTTATTACCCTGACGCAAACTTCTATCTAAGGGGTCACTCCCGATGAAGGGATCTAGGCCCTTGCCTCGTCGACTGAGGTGCTGGATATTCATAACCGCTATACAAAACAAAATAGAACGTCCTTAGAATAACAGCTTTTTGAAAAAAATTTAAACAACATCGAACAGGTTTGCTTAGCTTGCATTGATCCGAATCAACGCAGTCCCATCAATTGATCACACCAATAAAGAACGAAAATATGATGTACGTATATGCCATCCGCATTCGCCACTGGGTCCCGTCATCACCCGTTAGGTTACTTAACTAACGACAGAGCGGGGACTGGACTAGCGCGGGTGTAAAACATATACAACATCTACTAGTATATATATCAATATATAATAATCGCTCAAGGCGTGATAAAAGCAACATCACAGAAATGCAATAAGCATCACAGAACAATACAGATAATCTGGGATCCCCGGGTTTCATAGAGCCGCTACTGAAACCGACGTTCCCCCTGGTCGTATAGATAGCCTGTGCAATGAAATCCTAGACCCCTACGAGTGCGGCAAGTTACCCGCCAAAAGATGAAGCGAGGCAGCCCCCTTCAACAAAGTGAATGGACCACCCAGCATGTAACACTTTGAATTTCCGTTAGAATGTTTTTCGTGATAATTAGTAATTGTACGTGTTATTGTATATGTGTACATAGGATTATTAGTTATTTTAGTCGGGTTTACTATTTATATTTGGTCGTGTTAGCAATTGGAAAATTTTCCTTTGTAGTGTACACTTGCACACTTAGCCATTTTTGTGACTTAGGGTTTTTGGTATAACATGTTAACCATTTTCTTTCATGCATGGTTGTTATTTTCCCCACCCTTTTATCCAAAACAAAACCCCATTTTATAATTCAAATCCAATTAAACAATGAGGCATGGTGGTTAGGTGAAAGTTTGACCTTTAGACCCATTTTCTTCCCTTCTCTCTCTCTCTTTTCCCCACTTCAGAATTCTGCAGCATTCTAGCAAAAAAAACCCATCTTTCTCCATCTTTTCTTCTCCTTTTTCATTTCCCTTTGATCCCTACACAAAACCCTACACAAATCAACACATTTTCATCACAAAACCATGGAAAAGTGAGATTTTTGAGGTGTTTGAAAGCAAATCTGCACACTTGATGTTAGAGCTGGTATTTTTGGTGTTTCATAGGGTCTTTTGAAGGTATTAACTTATGTTAGCACTCCTTTTCCTTAAACTTGTAGTATTCTTTAGCAAAAATCTCATTTTTTGTGCATTTCTAGTGATATTAAAGGATATTTGTGATTCACATGTTAGATTAGGGTTTTGTTAGTTGTGTTAGCTCTATTATGTGTTATTAGAGCTGTTTTAGGCCAGGTTTGTTTCAGTTTGCACAGAAATACCATAAAGTTCCATTTTAGTGTAAAAGTTGTAGGGTTCCTAGGCACCCTAATGAGGTTTCACAAGGCATCAACCATGCCAATTTAAAATTTTACGGTGCCGAGAAACCCTAAACTACGGATCGTTGGCTAGAAATCTAGGCGAAAAGATAACTAGTTAACACTTAACTAAAGTTTAAACGGAAATACAACCTTTGTAGATCCGGTGCTCCACCTCCATAGCTCCGCAACGAAGTCCTCTCCGCTGTCCAAAAAGAATCCCGGCTCTAGCGTCGACTTCATCGGAGAATAAGCGAGCTAGGTCGTCGATGTCCATGCCGAAGATGATCTACGTCGAGGCATCGCTAAATCAAGCTCCGACTTCACCAAGTCAAGAAACTTGTGAAGAAAACACACTCTACTACTTGGCAAGAGGTAGAGGATGAAGAAATAGGAAGTGGGTTCTATTTAGAATTGGATTTCTCACTCTTAATCATCAATCACCATTGATGGACCTTAGGTTTTCTTCTTGAGTTGAAGGAAGAAGAAGAAGAATATTATGATAAGAATTATCTTTTATAAGAAAAGAAAAACCATCCTTATCATAATAGTAACCATGGTTTAATGTAGAGAATTGATCATGGTTAGTGAATGGTTAGGTTTTTACAAGATGACAAAATGGTTGCAATGGTCAAAGTATTCATGAAGCTTCATGAATGAAACAAAAAATGCCACCATTTTATCATGCAATTTTTTCTTTTCCAAAAAGAAATAAACAAATGAATAAAATGAATAATCAAATAGTAAACCCTAACCATTCCATTAACCAAGGTTTAATTCTATACACTTAACAAAAAAGGGCATGCACCATCAAACATGATACAAGCAAGTGCACAAATCATATCGCATATGAAATGTGCACACCCGAGTGAGAAAATCCATTTAAAGTGAACCGATACTAGTTAATGCAAAGTAATATATCAAATATATAATTATGCATCAAATCATTAAATCAACACTTGATTTAACGATCCGGTCATATCGTATATAACCGACTAGTATTAATAGTAACAACTTATCGAATCAACACTTGATCCGATAACCCGGCTATATCGCATATAACCGATCAATGTCACATCGCGAGAATCGAATACAGTATCACATACTGGTATCATTCTCGGTCCCGCACATATCTCATATGCACTCCTATTTCGTTTCGCTTGAGCCAGGAAACCTCTGTGTAGGACTCTAAAGACTCGTCAATACGCCGGCAGCAGATGATGATCATATCAAACACCCACAAGCCGCAAGCGGTCTGCTAAACATAACGGCCACCCGGGTATTGAGCGATCTGAAGATCGACGAGCAAGCCCGCTCACACTCCAGTGAATCCGACCAGTAACACTACCGTACAGTCCGGTCTGATCGTCTGATATGTCGCATATCTCGCCTAGGGGTGGTAAACGTCAGACCCCAATAGTTCGATAAGTCTTGTCGATATGAGGCTCATAACGGGTCGAGAAACTACTGGTAACACTTACCAGCAATTCTATGAGCAGCCCTGGCCAGGGACTTCCTGTTATAGCCAATCGAACACAGTGCAACATCAACTCCCTATACCGGGAGAGACGAATCCCCTCCTATCGCTCATCGCCTCCATGTGACTCGGGACTGTACCCAAAAACCACCGTTTTGCACGCCCTCTTGGACGTGGTAAGATGGAAATCAAAGCAAAGTGGGAACCACACAAGACTCTATGACGATCTCGGGTCAACAGACTACTCTGTACCAGTGTCACCAGAGAACTGCTATCTGACGTGAGGTATAATACCATCTGGGAGTTCTCGGCGAGTCCGTCCAGTGTACCCAGTCTCTACTGAGCACCCGTATATCATCTCTGATGTCAAACACCAATGGATATGGGATCATCCATCGCCCATCTGTATGGGTCGAGAAGGTATACGCTAGTCTACTCTGGTATATCGATGCCCCGTCTCGATACACCCACGACTAGGGACTTTGAAGGATGTACTTATGGACTACCATGTCCCCACTAGTATGATCCGCATCATAGTCCAGGTAGTCAAGTACAGATCCTAAGGGCTTTACCAACATGTAACAGAGAGACAATCAGTGTACACGTTAAGGTAAAGAGCAACCAGATAGCATACTATCATGTCGAGCAAGAAAGTCCTCCCTATATATGTCCCAGCATCCACTACAATATACATCCTATGTATAGTAATGGCCTCTAGGGCATACATATAACTAACAAAAGTGTGGATTTTAACTTGATTAAGGCTCTGTAGGATCTGCTGCTACCCGAGATATTTCAAAGTGAAACTAGATGTTACTGTAGCATGTATGGGGAGGTATAGAGTGCACATACCAAACCTGGGAGCCCACCGCCCTACCCAGGCCGCTCGAATATTCATTCTGGCCGCAATTTGCGGCCAGATTGATGAGTTGGGATTTGGGGTTTGGGCCACTGGAGTCTGCTGCTATATGGGTTATTTTGGTATATATAGTTTTACATTATCATTTCTGTATCAAAATCTGGAGTAGAATACCCTATTTCCCGTATTTTCAATCTTTCGCGACACGCGTGATACGTGTGTGTGGGTTTGGGGTTTCTGCGTATCGTGACGCGTCGGAGTGGCTTCAGGCGCGTAATCACACGTTTTAGCGTATCGCGCACACGCGCGCTTGGTTCACGACACGAGTTACTAGTTCGGCTTTAATGTCGTGTTTGTGTGACTTCAAGCTTATGTATGATGTATTGTGTAATTCTAGGTTCGCAGGCGAGTACGGCGGACGCCGCGCAGAAGGGGAAACAAGTTGTTGGCTATACCTAGCGAGAGACTACGGTGAGTAGATTTAACATCTACGGGGATATCGCCCGCATGGCGTTCTACGTCAGGGCTTATAGGACCTTATAGCTACATTTACATACATTGACTGTGCATGGCTACTATTTAATGCATACTGCATTCCCTGCTATATGGATATAAACTAGAATTGATAGAACACCGCACCATTACTAACGGTCCATGTTGCACGAGCACTATCCTGCATGTTACACACACACCGTTAGTAATTGCCATGACACTCACACTGTAGAATTTACATCGGATCATTATATTGTAGCTCATCTATATGTGACTTGACATGATATTCATACTTGATGCATATATCACATCGGATCATTATATTGTAGATCATCTATATGTGACTTGATATGATATTCATACTTGATGCATATATCACATCGGATCGTTATGTTATAGCTCATCTATATGTGACTTGACATGATATTCATACTTGATGCATATATCACATCGGATCATTATATTGTAGCTCATCTATATGTGACTTGACATGATATTCATACTTGATGCATTTATCACATCGGATCATTATATTGTAGCTCATCTATATGTGACTTGACATGATATTCATACTTGATGCATATATCACATCGGATCGTTATGTTGTAGCTCATCTTTATGTGACTTGACATGATATTCATATTTGATGCACATATCATATCGGATCATTGACTTGCATATTGGTTTGGATTACATGTGATTTCTGGATTTGGGAACCGTGGCTATTTCAAATATGTAATCATTTAAAAACCCGGTTCCCTTGATATGATATTTCGGTGCGTCCACCATGTGTTTCCTCAGTGCTAGAGTGATATATCTGAACCCGAATCGAGGAGCTGGTTGAGGCCGATTACGGGTACATGGTGGACCCGGTATGGTACCCCGGGGCGAGAACGGTTTCGCTGTGTAGTAGGTGGGTTTTGTGCGGTATCTGTTTATCTTTCAGTTATGTACATTGTTGTATCTAGTATTCTCCATCTACCATGTATGTATTTGACTTAGTGACAGTGTGAGGACAATGATGTATATTATTTATATTCTGGTGTCGAGCTCATTGTGAGCCGACTGTACTTGCATTTTATTCTATCTGTGATGCTCCCACTTGTGGATCTTGATCTTCGCTACGGCGTCGTATATTGCTATCTTGGTGATTGTTACTTAGATTTCTTAACATGTTAGTAAGTGCTTTCATTTTAAACTTATAACACTCTATAATTTTACTGGTTTGATTTCTGGGTTTTCGGTTCACTTAGTCGTGTTACGCCTGTAGACGTTACGTGGTTAAGTGCCGGTCAGGGGCCAAACTTTAGGTCGTGACACAGCACTTCACGAAATCCGGTAACTTGAGCACCCCTCCTTGGGTCAACCTGTACCCCCTACGAGTGCGGCGAATAGCCCGCCAATTCTAGAGTAAAGCCCCCTCCGTCTCAAAGCCATGAGATGCGGGCTCGTTGCCCTCTAGAACTCGGCTATCCGGGCACCCCACCGCGGGGTAATCCTAGTACAGAAAGTAAAATTTATATACAACGGTTACATCGACCTCAGCCCGGTCGTGCCCCAAAAGAATAATATACAAAAAGGCAGTGACGGCAGTCCACATGTCGGACGCTCGCCCCGCAATATCAAATGTACAAATACAACCAAACTGTACTACCATTGCATCCAGGCTATCCACCACGACAAATCCGCAATATCACTGTTGGATATATGTATGCCCTAGAGGCCATTATGTGATAGTGGATGTATCTATACATGTATATATATATTCAGTTTGCATTCTTGCTCGACATGATAGTATGCTATCTGGTACTTCTTTATCTGACATGTTTATTTGATCATGCTTCTATTCATTCATACATGCTGATAAAGCCCTAAGGATATTGGCTTGACTACTCTGATTATGATGGAGATCATACTAGTGGGACATCTGTAGTCTATAAGCATATCCTGAAATGTCCCTAGTCGGAGGTGTATCGAGACGGGGCATCGATATACCAGAGTAGACTAGCGTATATGATACTAGACCCATGTGATGGGCGATGGATGTTCCCACATTCATCGATGTTTGACATCAAGATCATATACGGGTGCTCATTGGTGACTAGGTACACTGGATGGACTCGCCGAGAACTCCTATATGGAATTATATCTATCGTCGGATAGCAGTTCTCAGGTGACACTGGTACAGGTTAGTCTGTAGACCCGAGATCGTCATAGAGCCTTGTGTGTTCTCCCACTGTACTTTGATTGCCACCCTACCACGGCTCTACTGAGTCGTGCAAACAGGTGGCCGTTGGGTACAGTCCCGAGACACACGAAGGCAATGAGCGATAGGAGGGGTTTCGTCTCTCCCGGTATTGGGAGTTGATGCTGTGCTGTGCTCGACTGGTTATAACAGCAAGTCCCTGGCCAGGGCTGCTGAGATTTGCTGATAAGTGTTATCAGTAGTTTCTCGATCTGTTATAGACCATTCACCGACACGACCTATTGAGTTATTGGGGTCGACGTGACCATCCCTAAGCTCGATATGCAGCATATCTGACGAAGAGACCGGACTGTACGGTAGTGTTGCCGGATGGCTCGACGGGAGTTGTAACAGGTTCGCTTGTTTTCTTCTTATCGCTCAATACCCGGGTGGCCGTTACGTTTGGCTGACCGCTTGCGGCTTGGGGGTGCTTGATATGATCATCACCCACTGCCGGCGTATTGACGAGTCTTAGAGTCCCACATAGGAGTTACCTAGTCCAGGCGAAACGTTGTGGTGCGCGTATGCGATATGCGCTTGGACCCGATTAAAATGCGTGTATGGGATACCGTATATTAATTGGGCGGCTTGCTAATGGTCGGGTCATATGTGATATGACCGGATTAGTGAATCAAGTGTTGATTCATCATTAGTTTCTCACTACAAATCCTATCTTGTTTATGTTGAATGTATGCATGCATGTGTGCATTCATTCTTGTTCATGCACATATGGATGTGCAAGCACACATGCATACATACATCATATATTATCATGGTTGTTTATACAATGGAAATGGTGGATGTATAAGAATTACACCATGGTTGTATTTGGATAATTATTGGATTTAAATTAAAGCAAAAGAAAATGAAAAATGGGTTAAATCACTTAAGAAATTCTACACTCTTCTAACTCAACCATGCTCACCTAACATTTAACCCATAGTTTATTTTCTTATCATGCTTTTAATTTAAAATAAAATGTTATCTATTTATTTAACCATGGTTGGTTAAGAGAAAGAAAAATATATATAGCTATTTTCCTTCTCTTTCATAAGATAATTCATTCTCTTCTTCACAAAATCCATCATCTTCATCAACCTCCATGCTTAAGCTCTCTAGTTCTTATAAGAGAGTGAATCACTCATAAAAATAAGATTTTGAAGTGAGATCCATAGCCACAACTTCATTCTAATCAAGTCTAGCTCACTTGATTAGAGTGTTCTCCTTGTTTTACCAAACTTGTTAGCTTGGACGGGAAGCTCCGGGTGGATCGTCGTGGACGCAAGAGGACGACGAGCGGACCTTCATCCAACACCCAAAGAGCCTAAGGAGCGAAACAAAAACGGGAGCTACAAAGGTTGTAGCCTTCAAACCCTAACTTTGTTAGCTTATAGTTTTGTAACCCTAATCTTTCTAGGATCGATTCCTTTGCTTGTTAGTCTAGCACCATAAAAATGAAAAATTTAGGTCATGTGATGCTTGTAATCTCTTCATAGGGTGCTAGGCTAACCCAACATTGGTATCAGAGCCGACCTAGAACATTAGGCGACCTTTTTGCGAAGTAAAAAGTCCGATCGAAACAAAATACGACTTTTAAAGGAGCTCTCTGGAAATTTTTTAAAAACTGACTTTTTTCAGAATTAAAAATTCTCAAAAAATAGAGCAGGTAAAAATAAGACAATCTGGAGAATTCGTACGCATGAACAGTAATTTTGGCCGCGGAAGCGCGGCATAAGCAAGCTTAGGCCGCGCATCCGCGGCAATATGAGGGGAGTTTTGACCAATTTTTGCACAGTGTTTTTCTTTACCTGCTACAGTATATTTTGAGTATATTTAATCTGAATCTGCTGTTGAAAAATTCTGGAGATATTTTTAGACTCGTGGTTTCGATCGGAATTTTTCATTTCGTTTTCTTTTCGGGGTAAACTAGAAAGTATTGAAGTGTTTGAATGAATATCATTTACTCACTATTCACGGGGTTTAAATAGTTTGGAGATGCGTGCAAGTCTTTTTGAGGTGGTCCCTCTAGAAGACAACAAACCTTAACTCGATTATGTGACCGTCTCGAACTGCCCTTTGAACCCTACGGTTTGGGGCAGTACGGCGTGCCACATGTGAGGCGTTGGCTTGACCTTTCTACGGCTGGACCGCCGCTACTGTGCCACACTCCGGATCTTTTGAACCCTGCTCAAGTGTTGAGCTTTAGTGAATCTTGGGTGCTTGATAGTTCGTTCGAAAACTTTAATACTGTCTGTTTATCTGGAATGTGATACAATATGTGGAATTCATATAGTGTAGGCATGAAATACGAAATATGTGATATTTCGCATTTATGATGTCTAAAGAGAATCTGGATTCCAAATATTGTAGTTTTACACTTTCTTTTCTGTGACCGTAAGTGTAGTATGTTTGATATCGCCGGTTTTGTTGCTATACATCAACGACAATCGGGGTACGCATACTTACTTACGTTGATGATATGTGATATTATGTGTTGCTGAGATATGACATGAAGGATTGTCGCGATTGAATAGCCGGGGGGTTTTTGTGAGATGAGAGTTTTATATTTTCATTCATGTAAATTCAAATGTAATGTAATATTCTTTTATTTGGGGCACTTCCAGGTTGCGGTTGTGTCACCAGTGTTGTATATTATTTACTTTTCCGCATTAGGATGGACCCAAGGAGGGGAGCACAGGTGACCGGGTTCTGGGGTTCAGTGGGAGGCCATCTCGAGGAGTCGAGACCGGGTCTCCTAAACTCCAGGATTGGTAGGGTCACTTGCCGCTCTCGTAGGGGTCTAGGGTGTGGGCTTGGCTATTCATCGCGACTGTGGAATCCGTATTTTCTATTCTGGCTAGATACTAAATACGGACGTCCTAGTATATCCCACGTTATATCTATATTTCTGCTGCCTGTGTTCTGTGATATCTGAGACGAATGACTTATTATATATATGATATATAGTAGACGTTGCTTATGTTTTACACCCGCGCTAGTCCCGTCCCGGTATGCCGTTAGTTAAGTAGCCTAACGGTGCATAACGGAACATTGCGGCGAATGCGGATGGCATAAGCATACGTGTTATTTTCGTTTCTTTTCTGTGATTGGCTTTAGGACTTAAATGATGGGATTACATTAATGTGATTAATGTAAAGAAAATAAACCTAAAAAGATGTTGTAGAATCGGATTTGAAAACCACTCGGCTATTTATGAAAAAGCTACATTTCAAAACTGCGGAGCTTAAGCCACTCCTTTTTTGAAAAACCATTTGATTCTACAACGATATCAAGTTCAAAGCGTTAAAGATTTTCTTAAAAATCATTCGCAACCCTCCGTCATTTTAGGAAGTAGAGTACTTAGTATTCGTGCTACGTTTGTTGACCTTAGCCAAGGCGTAGTGTACGGTAGCTAAGTGATGTCTTCCTACAAACGCATATGATGCAGATTAATTAGGACGGGCATATGACTTTGTTGACCTTAGCCAAGGGTCATGTGAACGGGTCTAATTAATCAAGAAATGACGGGTTGAGCTTGACTAGTGCTCGTGATTTGTTGACCTTAGCCAAGGTCACGAGTATTAGGGGTAAAAACCACATCGGGAATTTCAAGTGTTGAAATTTGCAATGAGATTGCATACCTTCCATGTGATGGTTGGATCCCGATCCCACTGTGGGCAATAGTTGCTCCTAGGAGAGTTTTACAGTTTACAATTAGCTAACTCATTAGGTGTCTAGAAAGGTGTTAACGGGGCTCCGCCTCTGGGAAAACGAGGTTTACTCTAATTAGGTCCGTGCGAAAGCACGGGGAACCTCCCTCAAAGTACCGACACTGGCCTGGCTGAACGGTTAGCGAAGTTGTAGACTGTAATTAATCCTGGCTAGTTTTTCTTTTTAAGGTTTGAAAGAAAAACTTGATAAAAAGCAGTGGGAAACATCGATTAGACAAGATAATAAACCAATCTAATCTATGCAAGAGCTTTCGCTGAGTGTATTCTTTTCTCTCTCTTAGTGGCAGATACCAATGACTGGACTTAAGCTTCTACTAGATAAAAACAAACTGAATGGGACCAACTATAAAGACTGGCTAAGGAATCTAAAGATCGCCTTGACTTATGATAAAGTATCATATGTCCTCACAGCTTCAGCCCCGCCCGTCCCAGGCCCAAAATCCTCAGTTGCGGACATAGAAGTCCGCAAGACATGGGACGCTGACTGTGCCATGGCCACATGCCTCGCGCTTGCATCGATGGATAACACACATCAAAAGCAGCACGAGGACATGGACATTCACGGGATACAGCTCCATACAAAGGAGTTGTATGGGGAGCAATCCCGCGTATTACGATACGAAGCATCAAAGAAACTGTTTCAGATGCGAATGGCCCCTGGCACACCAGTAGGAGACCATGTGTTGAAGATGATAGCTCTTATAGAAGAGCTTGAGGACCTTGGATGGACAATGGAAAATGAACAATATATAGATATTATTCTGCAGTCCCTCCCCTCCACCTTTGCTCAGTTCATAGTAAACTTCAACATGCATGGCATGGAGAAGGACCTCCCTGAACTCCTTAATATGTTAAGGAGTGCAGAGAGCACTATGAAGTCAGCAAAGACTCCCGTTATGACCATTGGACAGTCTTCTTCTTCTCGCCCAAAAGCTAAGGCCAAGGGAAAGAAAAAGAAGAAACCCACTAATCCTAAGGGCGGAGTCAAAAAGGTGAAAGGAAAGGGAAAATCCACGGCTGGAGACCCAGGGAAAGGCGAGTGTTTTCATTGCCACAAGACAGGACATTGGAAGCGCAACTGCACGGAGTACCTAAGTCTCAAGAAGAAGCATGGTGATGCTTCTGCTTCAGGTGCGTTTGTGACTGAAAACCGTTTTTCTATAAACTCTGCTTCCTGGGTATTGGATACCGGTTCAGGTTCTCACATTTGCAATTCTATGCAGGGGCTGAGAAATAGCAAGGTTTTGAGGACAGGTGACCATACTCTCCGCGTTGGAAATGGTTCCAATGTACATACAGTCGCAGTGGGAGAGTATCACTTGGGGTTGCTATCTGGATGTATTTTGATTTTGAATCCATGTTATTTTGTACCAACTATGCTATGTAATATAATATCCGTTTCTTTGTTGGACAATGAAGGGTATAATTTTGTGTTGCAGAACAATGTTATGAACATTCACCTAAATCAAATGTTGGTTGGGTATGGTACACTTAATAACGGAATATATGTCCTAAATCAACACACAGTTTTCAGTATACAACACACTAATAAAAGAAAACTTTCAGAATTAAATGAAGCTTTTCTTTGGCACTGTAGACTTGGTCATATTAACGAAACAAGACTAAACAAGTTACACAAAGATGGATATTTAAATTCTTTTGAATATAAATCTTATGCGACTTGCCAGTCTTGTATCAAGGGTAAAATGACCAAAACTCCGTTTACCGGACACGGAGAAAGAGCTTCTCAGCTCCTGGGCCTCATACATAGTGATGTATGTGGGCCTATGTCTACACAGGCTAGAGGCGGTTTTTCATACTTCATTACATTCACCGACGATTTCTCAAGATTCGGTCATGTATTTTTATTAAAGCACAAGTCCGACGCTTTCGAGAAATTCATTGAATATAAACAAGAAGTAGAAAAACAAACCGGCTTGAGTATTAAGATGCTTCGATCAGATCGAGGTGGAGAGTATCTCAGTACAGAATTTGCAAACTTCCTAAAAGAGAATGGGATTCTCTCTCAGCTCACTCCTCCTTACACACCACAGCACAACGGTGTGTCAGAACGACGGAATAGGACCCTATTAGATATGGTCTGGTCCATGATGAGTGATGCTGAGTTACCAGTCTCGTTTTGGGGGCATGCATTGGAGACTGCAGCGTTTCTGCTAAACAGGGTTCCAACCAAAGCCGTGTCTACCACGCCATATGAGATATGGCATGGGAAGAGACCATCTCTTAAGAGAATTAAGATTTGGGGTTGCCCGGCCTATGTTAAAAAGCAGAATCCGGACAAACTCGAGACACGGTCAGTCATGTGTAACTTTGTGGGATATCCAAAGAATTCTTATGGATATCTGTTCTACCACAAAGAGGAACAAAAAGTGTTTGTTTCTCAACATGCCACATTCTTGGAAAAAGAGTTTTTCACAGATAAAGATGATGGCAAAGTGGTAGATCTAGAAGAGGTTCTAGAGACACAGACTACAAATGACGATTTGGTTGAACCGACTGTTGCAACAGAAACTGAAGAACCTCGGCCACTCCGTAGGTCTGGTAGGACTTCTCGCCCACCGGAGAGGTACTACGGTTTCCTCATTGATCGTGACAGAGAAGATTGCATCATGGAAGATGATGATCCTACCAGTTTTCAGCAAGCTATCACGAGTGGTGACTCTGTGAAGTGGCTGGATGCCATGAGATCCGAAATGCAGTCTATGTACACCAACAAAGTATGGACTTTGGACGTTGTACCCCCTGGGGTAAAACCTGTGGGGTGCAAATGGATCTTTAAAAGAAAGATTGGTGTGGATGGGCAGGTAGAGACCTATAAGGCAAGACTTGTGGCGAAAGGTTTTCGTCAAAGACCAGGTCTGGACTATGACGAAACTTTTTCGCCCGTAGCCATGCTTAAATCCATTCGGATCCTACTTGCTATTGCTGCTCACTACGACTATGAAATCTGGCAGATGAACGTTAAAACAGGATTTCTAAATGGAGATTTAGAAGAATGCGTTTATATGGATCAGCCAGAGGGCTTCATTGACAGTGGGAGCAGCGAGAAAGCATGTAGATTGCTTAAATCCATATATGGGTTAAAGCAGGCATCTCGGAGTTGGAACATCTGTTTCGATGATGTTATCAAAGAGTTTGATTTCATCAAAAATCCAGATGAACCTTGTGTTTATAGAAAGGCTGTAGGAAGAGCTGTCACATTCCTCGTATTGTACGTGGATGACATTCTTCTGATAGGAAATGATATTCCTATGCTACAGTCGGTCAAATCATTCTTATCACTAAGGTTCTCCATGAAGGACCTGGGTGATGCCACATACATCCTGGGCATAAGGATCTATAGGGATAGATCCAAAAAGTTATTGGGATTGTCCCAAACCAGGTACATCAACACCATCCTAAAAAGGTTTAGTATGGAAGACTCCAAGCGGGGTGCCTTGCCCGCTTGCCATGGAGTCACTCTCTCCAAGGATTCTTGTCCAAAGACCGATGAAGAGAGAGCTCGCATGAGCATTATACCTTATGCTTCGGCAGTAGGGTCTATAATGTATGCGATGTTATGTACACGCCCAGATGTAGCTTATGCACTTAGTGTTGTAAGCAGGTATCAATCCAACCCAGGGGAGAACCACTGGACAGCTGTGAAGAACATTCTTAAGTACTTACGAAGGACTAAAGAATTGTTCTTGGTGTATGGTAATAAAGATCTCCAAATGGAGGCCTTTACCGATTCGAGCTTCCAGAGCGATAAGGATGACAGCAAATCTATCTCAGGGTTTGTATTTACCCTCAATGGAGGGGCGGTAAGTTGGAAGAGTTCCAAACAAGATACCGTTGCAGACTCTACGATGGAAGCTGAGTACATTGCTGCAAATGATGCCGCCAAGGAAGCCGTCTGGATGAAGAAGTTCGTCTCGGAGCTAGGAGTAGTTCCAACCATTATTGATCCAATACCCTTGTATTGTGATAATAATGGGGCTATGGCGTTAGCCAAGGAGCCCAGATCCCATCAGCGGTCCAGATACATCCTGAGGCGTTTTCATTTGATCCGGGAGATTGTAGATCGCCGCGAGATCGAGATTAAGAGAGTTGACACAAAGAACAACGCCGCGGATCCATTCACCAAGGCCCTCCCTCAGCCGCAGCATGAGCGACTTTTTGAGATGTTGGGTATGAGATACGCCAATAACTGGCCTTAGTGCAAGTGGGAGATTGTTGGATATATGTATGCCCTAGAGGCCACTATGTGATAGTGGATGTATCTATACATGTATATATATATTCAGTTTGCATTCTTGCTCGACATGATAGTATGCTATCTGGTACTTCTTTATCTGACATGTTTATTTGATCATGCTTCTATTCATTCATACATGCTGCTAAAGCCCTAAGGATATTGGCTTGACTACTCTGATTATGATGGAGATCATACTAGTGGGACATCTGTAGTCTATAAGCATATCCTGAAATGTCCCTAGTCGGAGGTGTATCGAGACGGGGCATCGATATACCAGAGTAGACTAGCGTATATGATACTAGACCCATGTGATGGGCGATGGATGTTCCCACATTCATCGATGTTTGACATCAAGATCATATACGGGTGCTCAGTGGTGACTGGGTACACTGGACGGACTCGCCGAGAACTCCTATATGGAATTATATCTATCGTCGGATAGCAGTTCTCAGGTGACACTGGTACAGGTTAGTCTGTAGACCCGAGATCGTCATAGAGCCTTGTGTGTTCTCCCACTGTACTTTGATTGCCACCCTACCACGGCTCTACTGAGTCGTGCAAACAGGTGGCCGTTGGGTACAGTCCCGAGACACACGAAGGCAATGAGCGATAGGAGGGGTTTCGTCTCTCCCGGTATTGGGAATTGATGCTGTGCTGTGCTCGATTGGTTATAACAGCAAGTCCCTGGCCAGGGCTGCTGAGATTTGCTGATAAGTGTTATCAGTAGTTTCTCGATCTGTTATAGACCATTCACTGACACGACCTATTGAGTTATTGGGGTCGACGTGACCATCCCTAGGCTCGATATGCAGCATATCTGACGAAGAGACCGGACTGTACGGTAGTGTTGCCGGATGGCTCGACGAGAGTTGTAACAGGTTCGCTTGTTTTCTTCTTATCGCTCAATACCCGGGTGGCCGTTACGTTTGGCTGACCGCTTGCGGCTTGGGGGTGCTTGATATGATCATCACCCACTGCCGGCGTATTGACGAGTCTTAGAGTCCCACATAGGAGTTACCTAGTCCAGGCGAAACGTTGTGGTGCGCGTATGCGATATGCGCTTGGACCCGATTAAAATGCGTGTATGGGATACCGTATATTAATTGGGCGGCTTGCTAATGGTCGGGTCATATGTGATATGACCGGATTAGTGAATCAAGTGTTGATTCATCCTTAGTTTCTCACTACAAATCCTATCTTGTTTATGTTGAATGTATGCATGCATGTGTGCATTCATTCTTGTTCATGCACATATGGATGTGCAAGCACACATGCATACATACATCATATATTATCATGGTTGTTTATACAATGGAAATGGTGGATGTATAAGAATTACACCATGGTTGTATTTGGATAATTATTGGATTTAAATTAAAGCAAAAGAAAATGAAAAATGGGTTAAATCACTTAAGAAATTCTACACTCTTCTAACTCAACCATGCTCACCTAACATTTAACCCATAGTTTATTTTCTTATCATGCTTTTAATTTAAAATAAAATGTTATCTATTTATTTAACCATGGTTGGTTAAGAGAAAGAAAAATATATATAGCTATTTTCCTTTTCTCTTTCATAAGATAATTCATTCTCTTCTTCACAAAATCCATCATCTTCATCAACCTCCATGCTTAAGCTCTCTAGTTCTTATAAGAGAGTGAATCACTCATAAAAATAAGATTTTGAAGTGAGATCCATAGCCACAACTTCATTCTAATCAAGTCTAGCTCACTTGATTAGAGTGTTCTCCTTGTTTTACCAAACTTGTTAGCTTGGACGGGAAGCTCCGGGTGGATCGTCGTGGACGCAAGAGGACGACGAGCGGACCTTCATCCAACACCCAAAGAGCCTAAGGAGCGAAACAAAAACGGGAGCTACAAAGGTTGTAGCCTTCAAACCCTAACTTTGTTAGCTTATAGTTTTGTAACCCTAATCTTTCTAGGATCGATTCCTTTGCTTGTTAGTCTAGCAACATAAAAATGAAAACTTTAGGTCATGTGATGCTTGTAATCTCTTCATAGGGTGCTAGGCTAACCCAACAATCACAGCACAACACAGAACATCAACGTGAATGTCACGTTCGCAAATCCATTTAAATGGGCTATAACAATTAGACAAGATTTACCGATCAAATGACATTCACGGTCACAGATATAATGTAAGTACTGTAAACTAACACATTTAAAATTTTCGATCGACAAAATTTCCCAAAATGGGCCCCAAGCACAATTCCTAATACTCAAACAAATCTGGGCCCAAACAAAAAATACCAGAAACCCCAATTCCAAGTCAGAGACCACTGCAGAAAATTTGGTGCATTGATGCTACAGGAGTGCGGCGGAACCGCGGCCAAAACAAGGGTAATGCCGCGGTTCCGCAGCGCTATAGTGATGTCATGCTACGAAATTTCTGCAGTTGTCTTAGAAATGCCTGACTGATTTTCTGACACACTCAAAATAATTTTTCGACGACAAAAAAATTCGACAGAAACTGCATAAATTGGAATCGCGGTTTTGGAAATTTCGCTCGATCGAAGTTCTAAACACGTTAGAGCCAGCTAGTAAAGGTTAATGGCGTGGCTCTGATACCATGTAAGTCTACGGTAGCGCCCCGTCCGTCCGTCCGAGGCCAAAATGCCGAAACGTTCTTAAACTTGAAACCGGCGCTATCGTATACTTTAAAACCTGAATCGAACCATTAACCTACAACTAGCAACTAAAGAAGGGTTAGAAAAGCAATACCGATCGATCCGTGTCCTTCGGTCTTTGGCCACCAACCCAAGCTCCTCGCGGCATCTCCAATCTCCGGTCTTCTCGTCGGAAGGGCACCATATCTTCGAGTCTTTTTATGGGCTCCCGCTTCATCCGAAGCAACTCGGGCACGAAGTTTGCTAGCCGACGTGTCCAAGGAGATGTAGAGAATGTGTATGATCACTTAGTCTCTTGCATCCATTGATTCTCAACGCATGAGAGTGTATGGATGGAGGTTGAAGATGCAGCCATTAATAGAAATGGTGAGCTAAAGGAAGAAGAAGAAGAGGAGCCATTTTCTTTATTTTGTTCTATGATAAAAAGAGAGAGAAAGAATGAAAAATACAAGACCAAACTCTTTACAATGGCTGCCCTTCTCTCTCTTCCTCTCAATTCACCTCACAAATCAATCACACAATGTGACATTTGCATAAGAAATGAGACCATGAGTCACCTATGAAGTACATGTCTCATTTAATGCACAAAATGATGATTTAAGCTCACAATTTCCATTTTTAAGCATTAATCCAAATGTTTACAATAATAAAAAGATACGGCAACATCTAAAGTAAACTCGTGACGGATCACAAGGATACCCCTACCTGTATATACATACCTGCATCCGCATTCCGACCGAATGCGAATGCGATGAGACTAAAGTAATCCAACAAATCTAATACTAGGATCCGGCTTAAACCAAAGCCCACTAGTATGATCCGCCCGATCATGATCCGTGCACTACTTTACGTATATGATCGGACCCTGCCATATATCATACGGCCTCTACAACATTTCGCCCGAAACTTGAGAAACAATCTGTGGAGGACTCTAAAGACTCGTCAATACTTTGGCTGTGGATTTAGCCACTAGTACGTCAGTGGTACTAGTTGTACGTAACGGGCTACCAGGTATTGACTAAAAGGGAGGTCGATGAGCGTAGTCATCCTGACACCCTACTGAGCCTGTCCGTGACAATATCCGTACAGTCTGGTCTGTTCGTCTATGAGCATCGCATGTCGGGCCTAGGGGTTTGGTAAAAGTCAGACCCCCAAAAGCGGTACAAGTCATTTCGGAGTGTAGCCCAGAACACCCTGAGATATTACTGGAATACCTAGAAGTAAATCTCATGCCTTAGCCAAGGACTTCGTGCAATGGCTCACCTAGACACAGCGTGATCTCACCCCTAATACCGTGAGAGATGAAACCCCTGCCGATCCGCTCACTGCCTCCATGTGGCTCGGGACTGTACCCAACTAAAACCTGTTTGCACGACTCCTTTGAGCCGTGGTAGGGTAGTAATCAAAGCACAGTACGAACTCACACGAGACAAATGACGATCTCAGGTCGATGAACTAACCTGTACACATGTCACCGAGGAACTGCTATCTGACGTCAGGTATAATACCAACTAGCATGCTCTCGGCGAGTCTTGTCCGGTGTACTCATAATCCAATGAGCACCTGTATACATCTTAGGTGTTCCAACTGACACCAATGGCTTGTGAGACCGGCCACCGCCCCTTGTCGGGTTCTCGACTGTATACACTAGTCTACTAATGGAGTAACGATGCCCAGTCTTAAAACTCCTACAACTAGGGACCACTTTAAGGATGTGCTTATAGACTACCCAACTCTCACGTATATGATCGCCATCATACTGCTGGTAGTCAAGCAAGAATCCTAAGGGCTCTATCAATGTATAATAGGGACCTGTAATGTCACCTAAAACTGTACACGATGATAAAGATAAACCAGATAGCATAATATCATCTTGAGTAAGACTGTCCTACTGGTATAGGTCCTCCCTCAATCATTGCAATCACGTGCCTGTGATCCGATAATTGACTCTGAGGGCACTATATCCAACAGAATCAAGTCTGTATATAACTCGTTCTTCAACATGGTCCCAAGGTCCGCGAGCTCTTCAATATAGGTGACATTTTAAGGATGTGGTCAAGTACAGATGACCCGATAGGCAACCTCGCCTGAAATAATTTTTTCGAGGTCTCGTATGTTGCGATATAAGATTGCTCTCCATATAAATCCTTGGTATGGAGGAAGATTGACGCTAAGTCCTTCTTCTTGTGCTGCCTCTTTTGTTCATTATCCATAGAGGCCAGCATAAGGCGCTTGGCTTACGCACATTCTAATTCCCATGTCTTACGGATCTCAATATCCGCAAAGGTGGAATCTGGACCTGCGACGGCGGGGGCTTTAGTAGTAAGGAGGTAGCCCAGCTTGTCATAAGTAATGGCCATCTGGACATTCCTTAGAAAATCTTTATAGTTTTGCCCCGTCAATATATTTTTATCTAATAGTAACTTAAGCCCGGTCATTTTGGTTGCTGCAATTAGGAGAGAGAGATGAAGCACTCAGCATGATGCTCTTACAAGTTTAGATTGGTTATTAATTTATCTAAATAGGATGGCTCCCACTGTTTCCTCAAATCATCTTTCAAACTATAAAAGAAGAATTATTCGGGATTAATTGCACCCTACAATTCTTGCTTAACCTTTCAGCCAGGCTAGTGTCGATACTTCGAGGGAGGTTTTACAGCGTTTTCGTGAAGTTTCTTAATTAAATAACCTCTTTCCCCTGGAGGTGTAGCTCCGCTAACACCGTTCTAGACACCTACTTGATTTATAGCATTGATTGTAAAATGAAAAACTCTCCCGAGGTGTAATAAAACTCACGGTGGGATCGGGATCCATCTATCATTGTGTGACAAACTTTGAAAGAATCTTACTAAAATTATCACACTCCAGATGGTATGAAAAACTAGCATTTTTTCTTTTTCTTTGAAACTCCCGATGTGGATTTTTGCCCCGGGCGCTTAGGACCTTGCCGAAGGCCAAAATATCGTAAGACACAAGTCAAGTTCTACCCGTCATTGTCCAACTTAATCTGAACACATTCATACAAACCCTTGACGAAGACCAAAATAGCTGTACGCCTGTCCCCGATTAACGCATCTATCTATGCTACAGATGAATACCCAGCAGCTACCAATCACTATGCCTTGGCGAAGGTCAAACTACATAGATTGAATACTACTGAATACCCATCTGAAATGTTGTAGGGCTACGGCTTGTTTTGGTGAAAACCGTGAATGTAATGAACTTGATATAGTCGAAGGAACCATGATAGCTTTTAAAAGGAATGGTTTAGGCTCCGCATTTAAAAGTTTTTTTTAAGAAAACCGAGTGGTTTTGAAATTGTTCCAATGATTTAACTTTGGTTTGTTTTCTTTGCATTAAACAATATTAATGTTGTCCCATCATTTAACCCTATCATTGCATAAAGAAACAAAAATAGAACGTACACTTATGCCATCTGCATTCGCCATGGGGCCCCGTCATGCACCGTTAGGTTACTTAATTAATGGCAGAGCGGGGGCTGGACTAGTGCGGGTGCAAAACATAAGCAACGTTTATTATATATATATATATATAGCCATTCGTCTCACACAATAATAGCCATTCCAGATCACAGATAACATCAACAACAAAGATGAATATATTGGATATACTAAGATTTCCCTGTTTCGTTTTAGCCTAGAAGAAAAACAGATTCCACGTTCATGATGAATAACCAAACCCCCACCCTAGACCCCTATGGGTTGGGCAAACTACACATCAAATTCCCGAAGTAAGAAACCTCCCTCAATGAAATGAGTAGGCCACTCGGAACTTCAAGAACCCGGTAGTTTGTGCATCACACCTTGGGTCTATCCTAGTTGCAAGAAAAAGTAAATGAAATAATACAACGGTGGCTACAATCTCAACCCGGATGTGTCGTGTAAAAGAATATTACATCAAGTTACAAATATACATGAATGAAAGAAAAGAACACTCTTCTCACATCCCCCGACTATTCAATCACGACGATCCAATACTTCATATCCACAAACCATAAACAAGATACAAGATATGTGCAACCACCACTAATCGACATATAGTAATTAGTAGACGTTTAGAAACACATATACAGATAAGAAAGAATTTAGAATTTCGATCGATTAAATCTTTCCACATTTACCCCTTGTACAAGCCAGTGCACAAACAAATCCGGGCAAAAACCAAATGTACCAAAAATCATGTTTCCATGAATCTGAACCCTAGAAAAAATTTAGAGCACTACAGCCACAATTAGGCCGCGGATCCACGGCCAAATGACATATTTGGCCGCGGATTAGAGTTCTACTTAGGAGCTCATGTGCTCGAATTTTTTCCTTGGTGCTAGAAAAGCCTGCACATAATTGTAAGGTCACTAAAAATATTTTTTGAACAACTTTAAAATACGAACAGCAAGCTTGAAAATGGAGATGTGATTCGGATAATTTCTGTCGATCGAAATTCTAAATACGTGCTAACTCGCTTGTTAAGGTTTAAGTAGGCTCTGATACCACTGTAAGTCGATGTCACACACCCCACAAGGTTTGTGGGGAGGTAGAATTTATAAAAATGATTTTTATGATAAGGAACATCGACTAAACATCCAAGATCGTTCAGAAACCCTAACCAGCTAAACACATAAAGGTTCTAACTACTATGATAGTGTTTTATACCTCTTAGATACAAGTCCTTCGAGTCTTCTTCTCCTCTTATTGAGCTTCTAGAAGGTGCGGATCAAGCTCGGTCATCGGCCTCCTCGTATCGATGACGATCCACTGGAAAGTCTATGGTTCAAGCTCCAACATCAAGAATGAGGTAACTAAAGTACCTATTTTGCTAATCTAGGTAGCTTAGAAGATGGAGAGAGTTAATTGGACTATTTAATCTCAAAGAAACCTACGATTCACAACACATGTGAGGGTTAAGGTTTGAGGAAGAAGGAGGAGAGCAAAATGGAGAGAGAATGCAAAGTGTTGAATGATCAAGTCTAGTGGGCAAGTGAAGAATGGCTAATACTTTTCTCATAATCAAGCATGTAATATTTTTCCATAGAAAAATACAACCATGCTTGAATAGTAAAGTCAAATGAAATAAACAAATGAATTAGCCATGCTTTAACCATGCCATAAATATCTCCATTTTCCACCTCATTAATCTATTGTAAAAAAATCGATAAAACCAAAATGAGGTATCCCTTTCTAGAAGCATCTCTTGTAAAAATTACAAGAATGCCCTCAACGTATATACATACCCGTATTCGTACTGCAAAAAATAGGAATACAAAAAGATAAAAATAATCCAATAATATAATACTATAATGCGGCTTAATCCTAAGCCCACTAGTATTATTCGTCCGAACCACATCCGTGCAGCTAATACATGTATGTGATCAGAACCCTACACGTAAAACCATACGGCCTCTACATCGTTACGCCTGAACCATGGAAACCCTCTGTGTGGGACTCTAAAGACTCGATAGTACGTTGGCAGTGGGTTTAACCACAAGTCTGTCAGTGGCATTAGTTGTATGTAACAGCTACCCAGGTACCTGTCAAAAAGAAGGCCGACGAGCAAAATCAAACGAACCCCTACTGAGCCTATCCGTAACAATCTCCGTACAGTTCGGTCTGTTCGTCTAAGAGTATCGCATGTCGGGTATAAGGGGTGGTAAACGTCAGACCCCTAATAGCGTAATAAGTCATGTCGGTTTAGAGCCCAATAGACCCTGAGAAACTGCTGGTGTACCTACCAATAAATCTCACTTGCCCAGGACAGGGACTTTGTGTATTGGGTAACCGAACACAATGCGATATCAATTCCCAATACCGGGAGTGATGAATCCCTTCTAATCCCTACTACCTCTAAGTGCTTCGGCACTGCACCCAACTACTACCCGTTTGCACAACTCATTTGAGCCGTTGTAGGGTAGTAATCTAATTACAGTGGGAACAACTCGAGACGAATAGTGATGTCAAGTCAACGGACTAACCTGTACTCATGTCACCAGGGAATTGCTAACTGACAATAGGTATATAATCAACCAGCAGTTCCCAGCGAGTCCGTCCAGTGTAACTCATAACCCAGTGAGCACCTATATACTATCTTTGGTACCGTATACCAATGGCTGCGGGACAGGCCACCTCCCCTAACTAGGATAAGAAGCGTATACTGTTGGCTATAGTGGTTTTAATTCAATTATTGGATAGCAGGCACGTGATTGCAATGATTGAGGGAGGACCTATACCGGTAGAACAGTCTTACTCAAGATGATAGTATGCTATCTGGTTTGTTTTTATCATCGTGTACAAGCTTTATGTGACATTACAGATCACTATTACACATTGATGGAGCCAATAGGATTCTTGCTTGACTACCAGCAGTATGATGGCGATCATATACCTGAGAGTTGGGTAGTCTATAAGCACATCCTTAAATTGTCCCTAGTCATGGGAGTTTCGAGACTGGGCATCGATACTCCGAGAGTAGACTAGTGTATACGGATCGAGACCCCGATGAGGGGCAGTGGCCATTCTCACAAGCCATTGGTATCAGTTGGTTCACCTAAGATAGTATACAGGTGCTCATTGGGTTTGAGTACACCGGACGGACTCTCAAGGGCGCTGCTGATTGGTACTATATCTATCGTCAGAAGCAGTTCCCAAGTGACATGAGTACAGCTTAGTCCGTTGACTTGACAATGCTATATTGCCTCAAGTGTGTTCCCATTGTTCTTTGATTGGTACCCTACCACGGCTCAAAGGAGTCGTGCAAACAGGTAGTAGTTGGGTGCAGTCCCGAAGCACTTAGAGGCAGTGGCGGTTAGACAGGATTCGTCTCTCCCGGTATTGGGGGTTGATATCGCGCTGTGTCTGGAGAGCCATAATACAAAGTCCTTGGCCAAGGCAAGTGAGATTTACTGGTAGGTATTCCAGTAGTTTCTCAAGGTGTTCTGGGCTACACTACGACACGACTTATACCGCTATTAGGGGTCTGACGTTTACCATCCCCCTAGGCCCGATATGCGATACTCATAGACGAACAGACCAGACTGTACGGAGATTGTCACAGACAGGCTCAGTAGGGTTTCAGGATGAATTCGCTCGTTAGCTTTCCTTTCGCTCAATACATGGGCAGCCGATACGAACAGGTAGTACCACTGACATGCTTGTGGTTAAACCAACTGCCAGCGTATTGACGAGTCTTTAGAGTCCCCCATAGAAAGTTTTCCAGTTTCGGGCGAAACGTTGTAGAGGCCGTATGGTTTTATGGCAGGGTTCGATCATACACGTGCACTTATGCACGGATCATGATCGGACGTATCATACTAGTGGGATTTGGTTTAAGCCGGATCCTAGTATTAGATTTGTTGGATTACTTTAGTCTCATTGCATTCCCATTCTGTCGGAATGCGGATACAGGTATATATATATACAGGTGAGGGGTATCCTTGTGATCCGTCACGAGTTTACTTTAGATTTTGCCATTCTCTTTTTGAATTAAACATTTTGGTTTAAATGTTTGGTGGTGGAAATTGTGAGCGGAAATCATCATGAAGAGCAATTAATGTGGCATGTGCATGGGTAATGACTCATGGTCTTATTTTTTGTGCTATGTCAACATTTGTGATTGATTATTGTGTTGAAATGATGTGTGAAAAGAGAATGGACAGCCATAAGCAGTGGGGTTGATTTTGAGATTTTAAGCTAGTGCTCTCATTTTTTATTCCAACACAATAATAAGTCTAGCTCTTCTTCTTCTTCCTTCTCTAGCTCACAAGTTTCATCCATGGCTTCATCTTCAACCTCCATCCATACAATCTCATGAGTTGAGAATCAATGGATGCTTGAGACAAAGTTATTACACACATTCTTTACTTCACCTTGGACATGTCGGCTAGGAAACTTCATGTCCGAGTTGCTTCAGTTTGAAGCGGGAGCCCGTAAAAGACTTCTTGATGTGGTGCCCTTTTCAACGAGAAGACCGGAGATCGAGCGAGATTAGAGATGACGCGAGGAGCTAGAGATGGTGGCAAAAGACCGAAGACACGGATCGATCGGTATAGCCATTCTAACTTCTTGTAGTTAGCTAGTTTTGTAGGGTTGCTAGGCACACGCACAAGGGCTTACGAGGCATCAATCATGCCCGATTTAAAATTTAGCCGTGCCGAACAACCCAAATCCGGATCTTTAAACTAGAGTTTAGGCGAAAACAAGTATGTTAAACACGTTAACACTAAGTGAGAGGGATTACAACCTTTGTATATCCGGTCCTTCACTTCTTAAGCTCCGTTTTGAGGTCCCTTTGCTGCGATCATCGTGTTTCGGACTCTTGAGAGGCTCCACGAAGAGAATGATGCAAACTTGCTTCCGATCTTCGATAACAAAGATGATCTACCTTGAAGTTTCATTAACACAAGCTAACACTCACTAAATAAAGTGAACACTCTCATCTAAAGGGCAAGGGTGGATGAGGATGATGAAGTAGGATTTTTGCTCTCATTTATAATCTGTTTCTCACACATTTTTCATCACAAAGTCAAAGCTAGAAAGCTTTTTCATCAAGGAAGAAGAAGAATAGTAATTCTATTTGTGATGAATAATGAATTGTGTTAATAATTGCTTATGCAACCATGGTTCAAGATGATAGGCTAACCATTGTAGAGACTTAACCAAGGGTTAGGCTTTTGGTTAGGTTAAAGAATGAGTCACTCACAAATATCTTTGCAAAAACAAAAACAAAACGTTCTAGAAACCTCTAGAAAGCGCTAACCCAAATCAAACCCTAACCTTGTTTAATCTCCACTAATCATGTTGCATTAGTAATTATAACATGTTACAATATTATATATCACATATATAATATTTATTGTAACAAAAAAAATTAATACAATTAACATATATCGCATATATATCAATGTATTACCCGAGTGAGAAAAAGAATCTTTTAGTGAGCTAATATTAGTTAATGTAATTTAATATATCATATATATATTATTATACAATAAATTATTGAATCAACACTTGATCCGACGATCCGGCTATATCGCATATAACCGACTAATATATCATTTACCGATTCATCGAATCAACACTTGATCCGATGACCCGGCTGATATCAAATATCGCGAGAATAGAATACAGTATCTCATATCGCACTATTCTCGGCCCCGTACATATCACATATGTTCCCCTACTCCATTTTGCCTGAGTCAAGAAACCTCTGTGTAGGACTCTAATGAATCGTCAATACGCCGGCAGTTGGTGATGATCATATCAAACACCCACAAGCTGCAAGCAGTCAGCTAAACGTAATAGCCAACCAGGTATTGAGCGCTCAGAAGATCAACAAGCAAGCCTGTACATTCTCCTGTGATCCAATCAGTAACACTCCCGTACAGTCCGGTCTCGTCGTCTGATATGTCGCATATCTCGCCTAGGGGTGGTAAACGTCAGACCCCATAGCTTAATAAGTCGTGTTGATATGAGATCTATAACAATTCGAGAAACTACTGATAACACTTACCAGTAAATCTCAGAAACTCTGGCCAGGGATTTCCAGTTATATCCAATCGAACACTTCACAACATCAACTCCCTACACCGGGAGAGACAAATCCCCTTCTATCGCTCATTGCCTCCATGTAATTCGGGATTGTACCCAAAAGCCACCTTTTTGCATGCCCTCTTAGACGTGGTATGATGGAAATCAAAGCACAGTAAGAATCACACAAGACTCTATGACGATCTCGGGTCAACAGATTACTCTGTACCAGTGTCGCCGGAGAACTGCCATATGACGTGAGGTATAATACCATCTGAGAGTTCTCGGCGAGTCTGTCCAGTGTACCCGGTCTTTACTGAGCACCCGTACACCATCCTTGATGTCAAACACCTATGGATATGGGATCATCAATCTCCCATCATATGGGTCAAGATGCGTATACGCTAGTCTACTCTGGTGTATCGATGCCCTGTCTCGATACACCCTCGACTAGGAACAGTTATAGGATACACTCATCGACTACCGTGGCCCCACTAGTATGATCTCATCATAGTCCCAGTAGTCGAGTACATATCCTAAGGGCTTTATCAACATGTAATATAGAGACAATCAGAGTAGATGTTAAGATAAAGTACAACCAGATAGCATACTATCATGTCGAGCGAGAAAGTCCTCCCTATATATGTCCAAGCATCCATTACAATATACATCGTATGAATAGTAATGGCCTCTAAGGCATACATATAACTAACAATCTCCCACTTGCACTAGGGCCATTTGTTGTGGTATCGCATACCCAACAATTAGCTGCGGTTGAAGTATCTCATGCTCAACCATCCCATAAAAGTCTCTACTGGGAAAAAAGGCCTTTGTGAGTGGATCCGCGCTGTCGTCCTTTGTGTCTGCTCTCCTAACCTCGATCTCCCTGGAGATCAACCATCTCCATGATGAGGTGATACTGCCTAAGAATTATATCTCGATTTCTGATGGGACGGGGGTTCCTTGGCATAAGCCACAACTCCATTGTCACACAATGGTAGTTACGAAGTTCATCTCATGAACTTATATCTATCCAGACTGCTTCTTTGGTAGCATTCTTGGTAATGATGTATCTTGCCTTTAATCGTCTAGTAAGTCACGGTATCTAGCTTAGAACTCTTCCAACATACCGTCCCTCTACTGAGGGTAAAGACAATGCCTGCGACTGACATTCAGTCGTCCTTATCACCCTGGAACCTTTCCAGTGATTCTCCCTAGGATCGATTGATACTATCTCTCTACAACTAGTGAGAATCCTAATATCCAATCAGATCTATCTCAGAGATCCAAAACCCAGGATTTAGGAGGTATCATTTTGATCCTATATGGAGAATCCTTGTGATAAGCGGAGATTGACCAAGTGTGGCATAGGAAACTCCTTCCCTATCAAGAGTATGTCATCCACGTACTCTATGAGGATCACCACCACACTCTCTACTACCTTTTTATATATACAAGGTTTATCTACCATTTTGATGAAGTCAAATTCTTTGACTACCACATCAAAACAGACGTTCCAACTCCGCGATGCCTGCTTTATCACATAAAACATCTTGCACACGTTTCCGCTACTCCCACTGTCTACAAAGCCCTCTGGCTGTGTACTTATAGACGCTCTCTTCCAACTCAACATTTAGAAAAGCAGTCATGATACCCAATCACCAGATATCGTAGTCATGGTATGTAGCCGTGGCAAGTAGGATCTGGATGGACTTAAGCATAGTTTTGAAAGTCTCAACTTTTCCATGTACACTAAGTAATCTTCTCAAAATATACTCGCTCCTGATGGGGATTTAACCCTTCAGATAAAGCAACCAAAGTCCATACTTTGTTGGTGTATAAGGATTCCATCTCAGATCGCTAAGCATCCAGCCATTCTTACAGAGTCCCACTCCTGATGGCCAGCTCGAAACTAGTTAGGACATCATCTCATGATGCAATCCTCGCTCCCACTGACATAGAGAAACCGATGTATCTCTCAGGTGGGCGAGGAACCCTACTAGATCGGCGGAGAGGCTGAGGTTCGTTGCTTACTATTGAATCCTTCGATTCTACCAAATCATCTGCTGTAGTTTGTATAGCTGGAACTCCTTCCAGTTCTACCTTATGACCAATAATTTCTTCACAAGAAATTCCCTTTCACAAAGGTGGCATGTTGAGAAACAAAAAATCTTTTGTTCCTCGGTTAGGTAGAAGAAATTCCCTTGCGTATGCTTGGGATATCCAACAAACTTCAACAGAACTGACTTTGCCTCGAACTTGTCCGGATTATGCTTTTAGACATAGGCTAGACAACCCCAAATCAAAACAAACATAAGATATGGGCTCTTCCCATTCCATATCATATATGAAGTGGTAGGCAACTGATTTGATTTGAACCCTATTCAATAGGTATGCAGCTTCTCAAGTGCATAACTCCCAAAAGGAAATAGTAAACTCAGTAGTACTCATCATAGAGCGCACCATATCACATAGGGTGCAATTGCTCCGACCTGATACACCGATGTGCTGTGGTGTATACGGAGGAGTAATGCTGAGAGAGAATTTCATTCTCATTTAGAATAGTCCAGGAATTCCGTGCTCTAGTATTTTCCTTCTTGATCTCACCAAAAGACATAATACTTACACCCGTATTTGGTTCTCTACTTCTAACTTATATTCTGTGAATATCTCAAAAGGTTCGGACTTGTGTTTCAACACGAACATATGTCTGAATCTTGAGAGATCATCAGAGAATGTAATGAAGTACAAAGAACCGGTCTTGGCATGTGTAGACAGGGGACCTTCATACATCAGCATGTATCAATCCCAAAAGTTCACCAACTCTTTCTCTGTTTCCAATAAACAGAGCTGTGGTCATCTTATCTTTGCGACATGATTGGCAGGTTTAATAAGATGTAAATTCAAACAGATTTAAATATGCATCTAAATGTAACTTCAGCTAGTCGGGTCGTATTGATATGACCTAGTCTACAATGCCTCAAGAAGGATTCATTCATTTCTAAACTCTTCCTCTTGTTTGTGTTCCGTATACTAATAACTGTAGTTTGATTTAGAACGTCAATGCTTTTAGATAACGTGCCTGAATCGATCAACTCTTGATATAGGAAATGTTCAAAATATTATCCAACAATACAAAATTATATTCTTCTTTACTGATAAAGAAAATGATATGATGTTGTATATCAGGTTCGGTATCTAATAACATTCGTTCAGAATCAATGTCTTCTGGTAATACAGGGTGATAGTGACCAACAGACTTGGCTGCAACACTTGCACCGTTTCTATCTCATGAAACTTATCACCCATTCTCAGTTCTCTACCTATCTGTAGCCCATATAACAAATTACATATGTGGGATCTTGATCCGGTATCAAATACCGAGGACGTAAAGGATACTGAGAAACAGTTCTATGTAATGAACACACCCGAAGATGATGCATCAGCATGCACTTTCTTCGTTTGGGCGGCACGGGAAATCTGGTATTCCCCAATTTCCTGCTCTGTCTTATAACAATTATAAGTTGGAGCGGGACCAACGTTCCCTAGCGCAGTATAAAAAGCGGGTTCGGTCAATACATCCTTATTATTATCTTGATTAAGGCGTGATATGGTCGCTACCAAGGAGAGAGAGAGAAGAAAACACTCAGCATGCACTTTTACAAGATTAGATTGGTTATCAATTTATCTAATCAGGATTTCTCCCACTGTTTCAGTCAAATCTTCCTTCAAACCCTAAAAAGAAAGACTAGCCGGGATTAATTACACCCTGCAAGTTCGCCAATCTTTCAGCCAGGCCAGTGCCGGTACTTTGAGAGAGGTTCCCCGTGCTATCGCACGGACCTAATTAAAGTAAACCTTGTTTTTCCAGGGGCGTAACCCCGTTAACACCTTTCTAGACACCTACTTGATCGCCTAATTGTAATGTGTAAAACTCTCCCAGGAGTAACTCTTATTCGCAGCGGGTATCGGGATCCAACTATCTCATAGAAGGTATGCAATCTCATTGCAAATTTCAACACCTGAAATTCCTAATAATATTTTTTTTACCCCTAGCGTGCTATGGCCTTGACGCATGCCAAATGACCCATAGTCCGCTAGTCAAGTTCAACCCGTACATTTCGTGATTGAATTAAACCCACCCGTACGACCCTTGACGCATGCCAAACAACGCCGTATGAATACCCTAATCCAATCACATCGTATGCTAGCAGATAAGCACTAGTTAGCTACCTGTAACGTTTTGAAAATCGTTTCGGTGAAATTTCGAAAAATCGGTAAAATAAGGGGGTTTTCTGTAAAAAGTCAAAATACAAATATCTTATTATAAAAATTAAATATACATATTCTAGCTATGTAATTGCTATTATTTGGTGTTTATTGAGCCGCTGGTGAAATTTCAAATTTTCTGAAAAAATATTATTTTATTATTATTTTAAGCCGTCACTAATACATTTAATTGGGGAAAATTACAAATTGGAATGAGTTGAAACAAATTTTGTGCATCATAAAACATTAAATAAAATTTTATCATGTAGTTTTTGGAACGAAATCATTTGCCAAAACGGTTTAGAAATTATTGAAGAAAAAAGGCTTTTTTTAGCGTAAATGGATGTTTGGGGTATTGTATTTATCATTTTTCATCACCCCACACCCGTACCCACACCCACACACCCCCATTCACTTCTCCCCTTGGCTGAATTCAGCAGCCCCCTCTCTTGTCCCCACTTGGTTTGCAAAAGAAAAGAAAAGAAAGAAAACAAAGGAAATGAAAGGAAATTGTAAAATGAGTTGGACCTTTGACTTTATGCCTTGACTTGGACTATTTTCCTCACCTCCCTCTCTCTCCTCTCCCTTCCATTTTCAGCCGAGCCCCCCCCTTTTGTGCAGCCCCAATTTTCCCCCTCTCTTTTCCTCATCAAAAAGTCTTCAAAATCCATCAAATTTCCATCAAAAATTAAACCAAAACTCAAATCTAACTCCTACCCATTTTTCATTAGCTATTCTTGCATGGATCTAGGGAGCAAGTTGGCATTTTAGAGGCTTTGAATTTCATGTTTGATCTCTTGATCATGAGGTATAAATTCTAACCTTTTCTTAAATTGTGTTAATTGTTTCATGTTAGCTTAATTAGGTTTTTTTAATTAGTTCTAGGTGCTCGAATTAAAATTCAAGAGAAGGGTTTTGAATTAATGATTAGGGTTTGTGATCAAGTGAGGTTTTTATCAATTGGTTATGGGTGTAATGAGGAGATTAACATGTGGTTGTATGCAAAATCTAAGTTAGTTGCTATTTACTAATTTGTTAATTTAAAATTGTGATAACTTTGCTAATTGCTAACTAGGTTTTTATAATTAGTCTAATAATTAGGTTTAAAAATCTAATTATGGTTTCATAGCATTATTAACATTATAATGAGTGGTTTAATACCTTAGGTTATGCAAATCTAAGCTTAATTCTTAAATCGAGAATTTTTTTGCTTTCTGTTAAAATTGGATAATTTGTAAACTAGGTTTTTGGGGTTTATGCAATTTAATGAGATTAAATTATGGGAATCATTTTTATGACTTATTTAAGATATTTAGTGAATATTGTGGCCTCTAGATTCGTCTATACATCAAGTTTTGTACAAAAACGGTGATTTGTGCTTGCTAGATTTTCGGAAAAATGACTTTTTAAGTGAAATTGGGGTTTTTTTGTGAATTTTAAGCTATTTTATATTATAATTAGTGCTTATAATTGTACAAATTAGTGTGTTGGGAGCTTTCTCGATGGTTTGGCGTTTGTACGCCGACATCGAGGGTTTTTGGGTCGATTTGTGAAGCAACTATAGGTTTTGACCTATGTGAGATTCGTGCGTCGTTTTGGTCATGAGGCGGATTTTAATGCGATATGGTGCGTTATGATATGTAGTTACCCCATATGGACTTCGAGGCGACAAGCAAGCGCGTGGCGACGTCGGCACCGGCTAGCGAGGACCAGGTGAGTAGATTTATATCTACGGGGAGAAGTCGGGTGGATGGCGTATAGCACCCCCGCAGTCCGTGGTGATGTATACGGATGCGTATACACACCAACAATTTATGATATGTTGTTAGGATTTATTATTGATGATTTTAGATGGATATTGGTGTTGGATTGGTGCATGGTTACGAAACCTTAGGTAGTGGGTGCACTACACTTACACATACACACATATACATACTTGCATACATTCCTTATTTCTTATGGGCGTGTATGGGAATATATATTTATGTGTTCACATGGGTATGGGACTATGTGTTCATATACAGGATTTGAGGATAGTATTTGGAATTTGAGATGAGTCGATGAGATTGGGCTTGAGGCCAGGAGATCGGTGACGTGATTTGGTTCGTATTGAGATACGCCATGATGTTTTAGCGGGTCTTCTGACGTAGTAATTCTTACACCCGCATGCATACATAGATGGCATCAATATTGTACTAGACGTAGGACATTATTCCGGATCATGATATTTGATAAATAAGATACCAAATGAATAGGGTGATTGATGTGACTTTGACCCGTACCCAGATTTGGGGATGCCGTACGACGGATTTACGTACGAGCTATATATTGATGATTGATCCGCACTCTTGACTTGGGATGATTGATTATAGATATGGTATCGGATATGATATTATTGAGGCGGGATCACCGACTAATATATGCAGGTATGTATATACATCGACTCAGATGTTCGGCGGTTTCCTTACCTGTAGTCCAGCTGGTTAGCTTAGCCCTTTAGTTTAGTTTAGTTGTTAGATTAGATTCGATTCTTACCTATTTCAAAAACTAACGAATCGTGGGTATTTTAAAAGACAGCCCAAGGGATCCTACGGAGATTTCAAAAGACGTATCTTTTCATAAAAACACCGTAGCCCCTATTTTCAAAACCCCATGATTCGTGTTATTTCAAAAGGCACCATTTGTAGGACTTATATTAGATTAATGCAGATTAGTTATAGTTGCGTCTAGTTTTCAGCTTCCGCTCATTATTGCTGTTCTCTCTGCCTCGCATACTTATTTTGCTGCATATTCCATTATTGATATCATGCTGTTAGGACACCAGCACCATTACCGATGATGCGTATGTACCACGTACACCTACTTGCCGGCTCACACACATCTTCATCGGTAATTGCCATGTCACGTACACTTTAGATGATATATTTGCTTGACTTAGCTTGTTAGCTAGTAGTTTTGACATGATATTAGTGTACTTCCCTTATATGCCATATTAGACATTGTAGTTATTACTTGTCGCTTCATGCATACTGTTATTCATTGTTATGCCGTATTCATGGATTCTCATGCTTATATTCATGGTTTTACATCCTATTGATGATTCGGATTTCCATGATATTTTCTGGATTTGGAGGAAAACCGCAAAACATATATAAACTGTTTTCTCTCTTTTAAAATAAAAAGTGCGGTTTTCCCATGATGTATGAGTCGTCCACCATGAGTTTGCTGATGGATTTCGAGACCCGATTCGAGGAGGCGGATGAACCGTTTCGGGTACATGGTGGACCCGGTAAAGTACCCCGGGGCAAGAAGCGCGTGATGATGACGATGTGAGCCTGGCAGGGGAGCACTACCTACCGGTGATTTTACCCGACGTGTCGGATATCCGGAGGATACCGTCGTGGTCTTGAGATGGATGGTAGGGGCCGGTCTGGACTGACGGCGCCCTAGATATTGTGATTGAGACATTGAGATTTTGAGATTTTGAGGTACAGAGACTGTGATACAGAGATATCGAGATATTGGGATTACGTTTTGTGCCGATGCTAGGCACTGTTTTATGCTGATTTCATTATGATACCTCATTTTAAAAATACAAAGGAAATCTCACTAAATTATGAAAACAGTTCTTCATTTACATGTATTCTGTTTTCATGCATTCATACCTCATTTATATGATATATTGCTATCCTTGGGCACTGACACGGGTACATGAGATTACACTCGGGTTAGATATTTACCCTAGCCTTGTTATAGGCTGCTGGTTATATATTTGAGGATGTATATTGCTCGTATGACCTAGGATTGCGTCATACATGTGATTTCTATTCGTAGATATTTTTCTATTCACGAGTTGGCAACTCACCCCCGTTGTGCCCCAGTTTCTTGCAGGTTTGCCGTACAGGTTTCATTACGGCTTGCGGGCATAGTTTCCTTCGGGTGATTTGCTAGTAGGTGGGTTTACTTATATCGTACCCCATTATATCTTGTATATTATTATTCTGTTGTATCTAGAAGTTCCATCAACCAAACATGTAATTATTTCAGAGATAGAGACCAGTGTTGTTTATTCTATCGACCTTAGAGTCGCGCGTTGTATTTATACGAATTTCATGCCGTTTTGAGTTTCCTTTTCTGTTGTGATCCTCGCCTTTCGGCGTTGTATATTATATTGCTTGTGTGGTTGTGACCGTCGATTGACGAAGAGCTAGCTCCCGCTTGGGGATGCCTTTTTATTGATTTCGTATACTATTCATGTTGTATCCCGTTTGGGGGCCAGTATTTACAAAAGAGACTCTGCCGAAATTTTCAGTAAATTTTGATGTTTTTAAAAAACCGCATAATTCGGCTTATGCTATTAAAACTACTTGCTTTAAGTTGGTTTTTCCTGCACTCTACTATTTTCTTGGTTTGGATCTCTGGGTTTTCGGTTTACTTAGATTACGTACGCCTCGAGACGTTCGTAGTTTAAGTGCCGGTCATGTTCCGTACTTTCGGGTCGTGACAAAGTTGGTATCAGAGCGTTAGGTTTTAACCTTCAGAGCGTAGAATGACCCTTGGTTGATGGAATAGGTGACTAAAGTAGAGTGACGTACCGTTGATATGTTCCGCGGCATATTTACGACACGCCACTCCACTTATGAAGCCTTAGGATGTACATTTCCTTGTTCAGTATTATATTCCTTCCTGATCTAGCCTCATCGGTAGCAGTTTGGTTTTGCTGCTACGGTTACGGGCAGGGAGAGCTACGGCTAGAGTTGCGGTCAGCACAAGCTCGTCACGAACGAGGACTGACCAGGGCGAAATTCCGGCGACACACGATTGCAGAGATGTGTCTTTTTACTGTGTTTCCGCGCCACGAGCGTTTGGCGGATCGCCTTTATGAGGTTACTCGGAGGTGCTGATCGACACTAGAGAATTGAGCCAATGATGGAGGCCAGCCAGATTTTGATGACCGTTGGTGTGTTGCTTACTCCTGATGATTGAGGCACGGTTCAGCATGCAGACGAGTGAGCCAGTTATTGCTGCGAACGACGAGATATCGCCCCAGATGTTGGAGCTATTGCAGTATAAGTTGTACTAAGAGATGATAGAAGGTCGCTAGTCATCGAGGATGAATGACTAGGACATGTGGATCGTTCGCCTATCCCGATGCGAGGTCATCAGATAGGTTGATTCCAGCTAGAGATGACTTCACGCGGATACGTTGAGAGTCGACAGAGACGATCGAATGTCAGAAACCTATTATTCCAAGTTTAAAGTAGTCGGAAAGACATGCAGGCAATTCCATGGTCCCTCTAGAAGAATGAAACCCTAACTCGACATAATGACCGTATGAAAGCCTTTGAACCTTCGGGTTTACGGTAGTTCTACGGCGCCATTAGTGAGGCTTGGGTTTGCCCTTCTACGGCTGGACCACCGATGCTGTGGTATGTACTCGATACTATTAAACTGTGCCCAAGAGGTTGAGCTCTTGGGGGATTATGAGGTTTTGACGACTCGATCGGATGGCTCGACTTAATTCGGATGCTTGGTGGTGAGATGGATTCTTAGGAGACTCCAGATACGAGGATAGTCGTTGGAGCTCAGTCCATGCAGCCGCGACGAGACGAGTCCAAAGCAAACGACATTAGAGAAAAGTGGAGTAAGAGGTTCGTACCAGATCTAGATGAGATGACGTTCCACTCCGCCGATATCAGATATGCGATGCGCATGCCGAGGCATGGTACTTGGACTTACCTTCCAGAAGGAGTCGCGATGAGTATGCAGTCGTTCCAGAGCAAGATGCAGATATAGGAAAGGGCAACGACTTCCGGACAGTTGGCAGAGACGAGACATGGAAGAGACCGTGAGCAGGATTCCTTCCAGGACACTGCTGCAATGATACTTGCACCCAGGATCAGATGTGTCATGTACATTCAGAGAGCCAGATGCAGACGCCAGTGATATGCTGTCTTACGAGTGGTCGCGATGATTGACCGAGAGATGACCAGAGAAGTGCCAGAATGGGATCATCCCCGTTAGCACACCTGACAGGGCCGATGAGCCGATGGACCGAGAGATTGGTAATTCATAGTGAAGACCTTAACCCAGGAGTGGTCATTGTTATGCACACCAGCAGGCCAGAGTTCATGATCATCGACGAGACGTCCCACTAGGGACCGTGCCAGTTGGCCGAGATTCTTAGAGGATGCGCTTGAGCGGTACTATTCCGCCATTATTGATTACGATGTTTTGGGTGATTTATTCGTATGATTTGATTTTGATGATTGAGGATTTACGATCTTTGCACAGTGTTGCACTTGATATCGTTTTCGTGCTTTAGTTTCACATGTTTGTGATTTTACGGTTTTAAACATTTGAGTTGGTTTTGTGCGTATGCATACACACGAATTGGTTCCTGCACTCTGTATAGTTATTATATACTTGCAGTACAGTGATACGCCTTTTGTGCACTTAGATGCACTGGACTTCGATTTCGATTGTGATACTCGGTATTTGTTTTGTGCACCTTGTGCACCTGATTGATTTTGCGCACGTTCGGCGCTTGATATTGGATTTCATGATTTCGTGCACGATGGATGCACCTGATTTGGATTTTCACGCATGTTGGGCGCATGTTTTGAAGGGTGATTTTGGTGCACACCAGAGGCACTAAATTGAGAATTTTTCGTGCATGTCAGGTGCACCTGATTTTGCTGTCAGGCACACATGTTGCCTACGACAGATGTTTCGTGCACACCCGATGCACTTAGATGTTGTTTCTGTGCGCATGTATGGCACATTCATGGATTTTGATTTCCGTGCGCACCAGACGTACGTAGCATTCATGTGCATATTTTGGGATTGATTTCGTATAGAGCAGTACGTTTTTATGATATTGCTATGTGTTTTCGTACTGAGCAGGACTAGTCAGAGGACAGTACCTGAATATATTTTTGCATGCATTAATAGTTATTGAAGGGATTTCCAAAAAAAAAAGCGAGCTATAGCCTCAGTATTTACCTACGTGTCTGATATGACACAAAATGTTTAAAATAAGGAGACCCTTCTAAATTGTTTCTAAAACGGCGGAACGTACATTTCAAACAAAGGTATATATGTATATAGTTATTTTCTTATGATAGACGTCCTCCACTGTGCAGTGTTATACGCGTTGCATAGCGACTTAAAGAGATTTGGCATGCATTTCCTTCAGATACTTACAGATATAGATTCGATATTTACATGTATAGTTTCGAGTTATGTCATATTGGTTTTGATTTGGATTTGGCATTGATGTCTTCTCCATGACTCCGATGATTGCGGGATGCTTGACGAAGTTTTGATTTGAGTTATATGCTCATTTTTCAAGCGCATGTGCTGCGCTACGATTTGTTTTATGTAGTTACAATTTCGGAGCCCCGACGACTTGATGGTTTTTCTTAGATATTTTAGTATTTGGGGGAGTTTGAATTTAAATTCGGGGACCGAATTTCTTTAAGGGGGGAAGATTGTAACGTTTTGAAAATCGTTTCGGTGAAATTTCGAAAAATCGGTAAAATAAGGGGGTTTTCTGTAAAAAGTCAAAATACAAATATCTTATTATAAAAATTAAATTTACATATTCTAGCTATGTAATTGCTATTATTTGGTGTTTATTGAGCCACTGGTGAAATTTCAAATTTTCTGAAAAAATATTATTTTATTATTATTTTAAGCCGTCACTAATACATTTAATTGGGGAAAATTACAAATTGGAATGAGTTGAAACAAATTTTGTGCATCATAAAACATTAAATAAAATTTTATCATGTAGTTTTTGGAACGAAATCATTTGCCAAAACGGTTTAGAAATTATTGAAGAAAAAAGGCTTTTTTTTAGCGTAAATGGATGTTTGGGGTATTGTATTTATCATTTTTCATCACCCCACACCCATACCCACACCCACACACCCCCATTCACTTCTCCCCTTGGCTGAATTCAGCAGCCCCCTCTCTTGTCCTCACTTGGTTTGCAAAAGAAAAGAAAAGAAAGAAAACAAAGGAAATGAAAGGAAATTGTAAAATGAGTTGGACCTTTGACTTTATGCCTTGACTTGGACTATTTTCCTCACCTCCCTCTCTCTCCTCTCCCCTCCATTTTCAGCGGAGCCCCCCCTTTTGTGCAGCCCCAATTTTCCCCCTCTCTTTTCCTCATCAAAAAGTCTTCAAAATCCATCAAATTTCCATCAAAAATTAAACCAAAACTCAAATCTAACTCCTACCCATTTTTCATTAGCTATTCTTGCATGGATCTAGGGAGCAAGTTGGCATTTTAGAGGCTTTGAATTTCATGTTTGATCTCTTGATCATGAGGTATAAATTCTAACCTTTTCTTAAATTGTGTTAATTGTTTCATGTTAGCTTAATTAGGTTTTTTTAATTAGTTCTAGGTGCTCGAATTAAAATTCAAGAGAAGGGTTTTGAATTAGGGTTTGTGATCAAGTGAGGTTTTTATCAATTGGTTATGGGTGTAATGAGGAGATTAACATGTGGTTATATGCAAAATCTAAGTTAGTTGCTATTTACTAATTTGTTAATTTAAAATTGTGATAACTTTGCTAATTGCTAACTAGGTTTATATAATTAGTCTAATAATTAGGTTTAAAAATCTAATTATGGTTTCATAGAATTATTAACATTATAATGAGTGGTTTAATATCTTAGGTTATGCAAATCTAAGCTTAATTCTTAAATAGAGAATTTTTTTGCTTTTTGTTAAAATTGGATAATTTGTAAACTAGGTTTTTGGGGTTTATGCAATTTAATGAGATTAAATTATGGGAATCATTTTTATGACTTATTTAAGATATTTAGTGAATATTGTGGCCTCTAGATTCGTCTATACATCGAGTTTTGTACAAAAACGGTGATTTGTGCTTGCTAAATTTTCGGAAAAATGACTTTTTAAGTGAAATTGTGGTTTTTTTATGAATTTTAAGCTATTTTATATTATAATTAGTGCTTGTAATTGTACAAATTAGTGTGTTGGGAGCTTTCTCGATGGTTTGGCGTTTGTACGCCAACATCGAGGGTTTTTGGGTCGATTTGTGAAGCAACCATAGGTTTTGACCTATGTGAGATTCGTGCGTCGTTTTGGTCATGAGGCGGATTTTAATGCGATATGGTGCGTTATGATATGTAGGTACCCCATGTGGACTTTGAGGCGACAAGCAAGCGCGTGGCGACGTCGGCACCGGCTAGCGAGGACCAGGTGAGTAGATTTATATATACGGGGAGAAGTCGGGTGGATGGCGTATAGCACCCCCGCAGTCCGTGGTGATGTATACGGATGCGTATACACACCAACAATTTATGATATGTTGTTAGGATTTATTATTGATGATTTTAGATGGATATTGGTGTTGGATTGGTGCATGGTTACGAAACCTTAGGTAGTGGGTGCACTACACTTACACATACACACATATACATACTTGCATACATTCCTTATTTCTTATGGGCGTGTATGGGAATATATATTTATGTGTTCACATGGGTATGGGACTATGTGTTCATATACTGGATTTGAGGATAGTATTTGGAATTTGAGATGAGTCGATGAGATTGGGCTTGAGGCCAGGAGATCGGTGACGTGATTTGGTTCGTATTGAGATACGCCATGATGTTTTAGCGGGTCTTCTGACGTAGTAATTCTTACACCCGCATGCATACATAGATGGCATCAATATTGTACTAGACGTAGGACATTATTCCGGATCATGATATTTGATAAAGAAGATACCAAATGAATAGGGTGATTGATGTGACTTTGACCCGTACCCAGATTTGGGGATGCCGTACGACGGATTTACGTACGAGCTATATATTGATGATTGATCCGCACTCTTGACTTGGGATGCTTGATTATAGATATGGTATCGGATATGATATTATTGAGGCGGGATCACCGACTAATATATGCAGGTATGTATATACATCGACTCAGATGTTCGGCGGTTTCCTTACCTGTAGTCCAGCTGGTTAGCTTAGCCCTTTAGTTTAGTTTAGTTGTTAGATTAGATTCGATTCTTACCTATTTCAAAAACTAACGAATCGTGGGTATTTTAAAAGACAGCCCAAGGGATCCTACGGAGATTTCAAAAGACGTATCTTTTCATAAAAACACCGTAGCCCCTATTTTCAAAACCCCATGATTCGTGTTATTTCAAAAGGCACCATTTGTAGGACTTATATTAGATTAATGCAGATAAGTTATAGTTGCGTCTAGTTTTCAGCTTCCGCTCATTATTGCTGTTCGCTCTGCCTCGCATACTTATTTTGCTGCATATTCCATTATTGATATCATGCTGTTAGGACACCAGCACCATTACCGATGATGCGTATGTACCACGTACACCTACTTGCCGGCTCACACACATCTTCATCGGTAATTGCCATGTCACGTACACTTTAGATGATATATTTGCTTGACTTGGCTTGTTAGCTAGTAGTTTTGACATGATATTAGTGTACTTCCCTTATATGCCATATTAGACATTGTAGTTATTACTTGTCGCTTCATGTATACTGTTATTCATTATTATGCCGTATTCATGGATTCTCATGCTTATATTCATGGTTTTACATCCTATTGATGATTCGGATTTCCATGATATTTTCTGGATTTGGAGGAAAACCGCAAAACATATATAAACTGTTTTCTCTCTTTTAAAATAAAAAGTGCGGTTTTCCCATGATGTATGAGTCGTCCACCATGAGTTTGCTGATGGATTTCGAGACCCGATTCTAGGAGGCGGATGAACCGTTTTGGGTACATGGTGGACCCGGTAAAGTACCCCGGGGCAAGAAGCGCGTGATGATGACGATGTGAGCCTGGCAGGGGAGCACTACCTACCGGTGATTTTACCCGACGCGTCGGATATCCGGAGGATACCGTCGTGGTCTTGAGATGGATGGTAGGGGCCTGTCTGGACTGACGGCGCCCTAGATATTGTGATTGAGACATTGAGATTTCGAGATTTTGAGGTACAGAGACTGTGATACAGAGATATCGAGATATTGGGATTACGTTTTGTGCCGATGCTAGGCACTGTTTTATGCTGATTTCATTATGATACCTCATTTTAAAAATACAAAGGAAATCTCAATAAATTATGAAAACAGTTCTTCATTTACATGTATTTTGTTTTCATGCATTCATACCTCATTCATATGATATATTGCTACCCTTGGGGCACTGACACGGGTACATGAGATTACACTCGGGTTCGATATTTACCCTAGCCTTGTTATAGGCTGCTGGTTATATATTTGAGGATGTATATTGCTCGTATGACCTAGGATTGCGTCATACATGCGATTTCTATTCGTAGATATTTTTCTATTCACGAGTTGGCAACTCACCCCCGTTGTGCCCCAGTTTCTTGCAGGTTTGCCGTACAGGTTTCATTACGGCTTGCGGGCATAGTTTCCTTCGGGTGATTTGCTAGTATGTGGGTTTACTTGTATCGTACCCCATTATATCTTGTATATTATTATTCTGTTGTATCTAGAAGTTCCATCAACCAAACATGTAATTATTTCAGAGATAGAGACCAGTGTTGTTTATTCTATCGACCTTAGAGTCGCGCGTTGTATTTATACGAATTTCATGCCGTTTTGAGTTTCCTTTTCTGTTGTGATCCTCGCCTTTCGGCGTTGTATATTATATTGCTTGTGTGGTTGTGACCGTCGATTGACGAAAAGCTAGCTCCCGCTTGGGGATGCCTTTTTATTGATTTCGTATACTATTCATGTTGTATCCCGTTTGGGGGCCAGTATTTACAAAGGAGACTCTGCCGAAATTTTCAGTAAATTTTGATGTTTTTAAAAAACCGCATAATTCGGCTTATGCTATTAAAACTACTTGCTTTAAGTTGGTTTTTCCTGCACTCTACTATTTTCTTGGTTTGGATCTCTGGGTTTTCGGTTTACTTAGATTACGTACGCCTCGAGACGTTCGTAGTTTAAGTGCCGGTCATGTTCCGTACTTTCGGGTCGTGACACTATCGTACACAACGCCTTAACGCATGCCAAACTACCGCAGCACGAATACTAAGTAGTACTTATCTGAAATGACGGAAGGCTACGGAGGTTTTTAAGAAAACCATGAGCGTAATAAACTTGATATCGTTGTAGAATCGAGTGATTTTAAATGGAATGTTTTTAAGGCCTTCTCTAGTTTTGCTAAAGAGGTCACTCCCGGTGAAGGGATCGTTGGCTCTTTCCTCATCGAATAAGGTGCAGAATATATCATATATACCGCTGTGCAAAGCAAGAACTATAGAAGAAATCAAAAACAAACTGAGTATGCAACATCTGCTAGTTTCACTAAAGAGGTCACTCCCGGTGAAGGGAACTCGGCTCTTTCCTTATCGAATAAGGTGCTGGATGTTCTACAAGGAACACCGCTATGCTAAGCAAGAACTAGAGCTACCAGTTTTTAAACAAGTTTCTACAACATCTTTAGTTTTCTTTTAGTTTCATTAATCTCATTAATGAAGTCCCATTTTATTATGCTTCACAAGTATCTCACTTAAAACGATATCTGCAATATAACATATATCTCATATATATAATATAAACATTCGTCTCAGGCAGTAATATGATCTCATCATAGAACATTGCAGCAGAAGAACACATATGAAATATTGGATATACTAGAAGGTCCGTGTTTTCAATGCGAGCCTGTATAAAACACGGATTCCACGGTCGCGATGAATAGCCAAACCCACATCTCTAGACCCCTACGAGAGCGGCAAGTAACACTGCCAATTCTAGGGTTAGGAGACCCGGTCTCGACTCCTCGAGATGGTCTCCCACTGGACCCTAGAACCCGGTTACTTGTACTCCCCGCCTTGGGTCTACCTAATGCGGAAAAGTAAATAATATACAAAGGTGACCTCATCCTCAGCCCGGAAGTGCCCTAATAACAGAATATTACATACAAATGAATTTTACATGAATGAAAAAGAAAAAAACTCTCATCTCATATAAAACCCCCGGCTATTCAAACACGACAATCCAATATAACATATCACAGCAACACATAATATCTCATATCATCAACGTAAGCAAGTATGCGTATCCCGATTGTCGTTGATGTATAGCAACGAAGCCGGCGATACACCACATACTACGCTTACGGCCATAGAAAAGAAAGTGTAAAACTACAACAGTTGGAATCCGCAACCTTCTTAGACATCGCATGCCTAACCAAATGAATTCCTTAGACATCGCATGCCTAACAATAATAAATCCCGCATTTTAGTCTCATTATCGAAAACTCTTGTCAATATCAAGTCGGGCAATTCAACAAGATTCCCGACATCCTGTTCGAATGCCCGTCGCAAACTTTAGTAGATAGCCACACCCCGATGCCGTCGACAAAGTGCACTAAGGCGGAACATCGCTGCCGCGAGCACCCGAACGGATGCTTTTGCCGACGGGGTTCTCCTACAGTCACTTGATCGGGGCTATGGGGCGTGGCTGTCTATTAATTTTACCCGGTGAGTATCCGCGTACGCTACGTGATTGCGACGGACTTTTGATCGCATCAAAATCCTGTGGCAACCGATCATTCGAGACTGAACTGCTAGATTTATAACATTCAAATTAGTTATCTCATAACTACCTGTGGATTCCAAATATTGTACCACATTCCAGATAAAAAGATAGTGTTAAACTTTCCAATCGAATGATCAAACACCGAAGTTTTCCCAGATAGCTCAACACTTGAGCGGAGTTCAAAAAGTATCCATCACATGCCACAGTACCAATCGTCCAGCCGTAGAAGGGTCAAGCCAACGCCTCACATGTAGCACGCCGTACTGCACAAACCCTAAGATTTAGAGGCAGTTCAAGATGGTCACATAATCAAGTTAATGTTTGTGTTCTTCTAGAGGGTCCACCGCGTTACTTGCATGATTTTTCCGAAGTTTCAAACTCGAGAAAAAATCCAACTTTTGAAAAATTTTCCGACAGGGGAAAAAGTGAGTTATTAATATCCGTTCGAACTTTTTAACAGTTTCTAAAATTATCCGGAAAAACTTAAACAAAATTAAATTATCCGATCGAACCAACGTGTCCCCCATACACCCCAGAAAACTCAACACCTGAGTGGAATTAAAAATTCCCAGAATAATCAAGAATCACATACGGTTATTACTGTGCAAACAGAAAGCAACAAGTCAACTGTACGGCCACGGAACCGCCGCGCAAGCCAGGTCATTATCGCGGTTCCGTGGCGCATTGAAGGAATTGGAGGCACGTGCTGCACAGTAACCCTTGTATTTCCCTGCTGATTTTTTTGAGTATTTTTAATTCACAAAAAATCACATTTTGAAAAAATTTCCAGAAACTAGGGTATATCGTCTTTTCGGAGTTCGATCGGACTTTAAACATCGCCTAGAGCTCTAGCTTGGCTCTGATACCACTGTAGGGTTGCTAGGCACACGCACAAGGGCCTACGAGGCATCAACCATGCCCGATTTAAAATTTAGCCGTGCCGAACAACCCAAAGCCGGATCTTTAAACTAGAGTTTTGGCGAAAACCAGTATGTTAAACACTTTAACGCTAAGTGAGAGGGATTACACCCTTTGTATATCCGGTCCTTCACTTCTTAAGCTCCGTGTTGAGGTCCCTTCGCTGCGATCATCGTGTTCCGGACTCTCGAGAGGCTCCATGAAGAGAATGATGCAAACTTGCTTCCGATCTTCGATAACAAAGATGATCTACCTTGAAGTTTTATTAACACAAGCTAACACTCACTAAATGAAGTGAACACTCTCATCTAAAGGGCAAGGGTAGATGAGAATGATGAAGTAGGATTTTTGCTCTCATTTATAATCTTTTTCTCACACATTTTTCATCACAAAGTCAAAGCTAGAAAGCTTTTTCATCAAGGAAGAAGAAGAAGAAGAATAGTAATTCTATTTGTGATGAATAATGAATTGTGTTAATAATTGCTTATGCAACCATGGTTCAAGATGACAGGCTAACCATTGTAGAGACTTAACCAAGGGTTAGGGTTTTGGTTAGGTTAAAGAATGAGTCACTCACAAATATCTTTGCAAAAACAAAAACAAAACCTTCTAGAAACTTCTAGAAAGAGCTAACCCAAATCAATCCCTAACCTTTTTTAATCTCCACTAATCATGTTGCATTAGTAATTATAATATTTTACAATTTTATATATCACATATATAATATTTATTGTAACAAAAAAAATAATACAATTAACATATATCGCATATATATCAATGTATTACCCGAGTGAGAAAAAGAATCTTTTAGTGAGCTAATATTAGTTAATGTAATTTAATATATCATATATATATATATTATTATACATTAAATTATCGAATCAACACTTGATCCGACAATCTGGCTATATCTCATATAACCAACTATTATATCATTTACCGATTCATCGAATCAACACTTGATCCGATGACCCGGCTGATATCAAATATCGCGAGAATAGAATACGGTATCTCATATCGCAATATCCTCGGTCCCGCACATATCACATATATGCCCCTACTCCATTTTGCCTGTGTCAAGAAACCTCTGTGTAGGACTCTAAAGAATCGTCAATACGCCGGCAGTAGGTGATGATCATATCAAACACCCACAAGCTGCAAGCAGTCAGGTAAACGTAACAGCCACCTAGGTATTGAGCGCTCAGAAGATCAACAAGCAAGCCTGTACGTTCTCCTGTGAATCCAATCAGTAACACTCCCGTACAGTCCGGTCTCGTCATCTGATATGTCGTATATCTCGCCTAGGGGTGGTAAACGTCAGACCCCAGTAGCTTGATAAGTCGTGTCGATATGAGGACTATAACAATTCAAGAAACTACTGATAACACTTACCAGTAAATCTCAGCAACTCTGTCCAGGAATTTCCAGTTATAGACAATTTAACACTGCACAACATCAACTCCCTATACTGGGAGAGACGAATCCTCTCCTATCGCTCATTGCCTCCATGTGATTCGGGATTATACCCAAAAGCCACCTTTTTGCACGTCCTCTTGGACGTGGTATGATGGAAATCAAAGCACAGTGGGAATCACAGAAGACTCTATGACGATCTCGGGTCAACAGACTACTCTGTACCAGTGTCACCGGAGAACTGCCATCTGATGTGAGGTATAATACCATCTGGGAGTTCTCGGCGAGTCCGTCCAGTGTACCCAGTCTCTACTGAGCACCCGTACACCATCCTTGATGTCAAACACCGATGGATATGGGATCATCCATCGCCTATCATATGGGTCAAGATGCGTATACGCTAGTCTACTCTGGTGTATCGATGCCCTGTCTCGATACACCCTCGACTAGGAACAGTTATAGGATGTACTCGTCGATTACTGTGGCCCCACTAGTATGATCTCATCATTGTCCCGGTAGTCGAGTATATATCCTAAGGGCATTATCAACAGGTAACATAGAGACAATCAGAGTACATGTTAAGATAAAGTACAACCAGATAGCATACTATCATGTCAAGCGAGAAAGTCCTCCCTATATATGTCCAAGCATCCACTACAATATACATCGTATGTACAGTAATGGCCTCTAGGGCATACATATAACTAACAAGTTTAGTGTTAATGGTACGATCCGGGTAAAGGTTATGGTAGCGCTAAGTTTCGATAAGTTTTTATTCCGCATTTGGCCTCGGATTGACCGCCGGGACGCTGCCGTAACCCAACATGGTATCAGAGACACGCCATTAACCCTTTGCTAGCTTGTTTAGATAATGTTAAACTATCGAAATCAAAACAAACCTGATACACTGCACTTAGCATTCCAGTTTCTGTTGATTTTCATTTGGTCTTCAAAAATTATTTAAACAAGTGCAGAAGACTACTGACATGACCACTAGCCTACACCCCAAACACGACCCTAATCCCTCGGATTTTGGCCGAGCACATTGAGGCAAAATCCGAGCAGGGCGGTTTTTTTGAGGCTTCTGGGTTTTGTTTTTGGTGTGTGGTTTTGTTGGTTCAGTGATATTGTTTGTTTAGCCCAGTTTGGATATAGTTTTATCAGGTTGTTTGGGGCTATTCGGGGGTTATTTCGAAGTCGATATTTCTAACATTGTTTAAAATTTACAGTGCATTACATTACTTCTGTGATCATGAATCTCATTCGAGCGGTAAATCTTGTCTAATTGTTTTAGTCATTTTAGACGGGTTTGCGAACGTGACATTCGCATTAATGTTCTATGTTGTGCTGTGATGTTGCGGATTTGTCGTAGTGGATAGCTTGGATGTAATGTTAGTACAGTTTAGTTTTATTTGTACATTTGATATTGCGGGACGAGCATCCGACATGAGGACTGTCGTCACTGCCTGTTTGTATATTATTCTTTTGGGGCACGACTGGGTTGAGGTCGATGTACCCGTTGTACATATTTTTCTTTTCTGTACTAGGATTACCCTGTGGTGGAGTGCACAGATAGCCAGGTTCGAAATGGCAACGGGCCCGCATCTCATGGCTTTGAGACGGAGGAGGCTTCACTCTAGAATTGGCGGGCTATTCGCCGCACTCGTAAGGGGTATAAGTTGACCCAAGGTAGGGTGCTCAAGTTACCGGATTCAGTGAAGTGCTGGGTGGTCCATTCACTTTGCTGAAGGGGGCCGCCTCGTTTGTGGTTTTAGCGGGTAACTTGCCACGCTCGTAGGGGTCTAGGTATTCATTTCACAAGCTATCCACACGACCAGGGAAACGTCGGGTTTCACTTGTTTCTCAAAGGAAACCCTGTTAGTTATATGTATGCCCTAGAGGTCATTACTGTACATATGATGTATATTGTAATGGATGCTTGGACATATATAGGGAGGACTTTCTTGCTCGACATGATAGTACGCTATCTGGTTGTACTTTATCTTAACATGTACTCTGATTGTCTCTATGTTACATGTTGATAAAGCCCTTAGGATATGTACTCGACTACTGGGACTATGATGAGATCATACTAGTGGGGCCACGGTAGTCAACGAGTATATCCTATAACTGTTCCTAGTCGAGGGTGTATCGAGACAGGGCATCGATACACCAGAGTAGACTAGCGTATACGCATCTTGACCCATATGATAGGCGATGGATGATCCCATATCCATCGGTGTTTGACATCAGGGATGGTGTACGGGTGCTCAGTGGAGACTGGGTACACTGGACGGACTCGCCAAGAACTCCCAGATGGTATTATACCTCACGTCAGATGGCAGTTCTCCGGTGACACTGGTACAGAGTCGTCTGTTGTCCCGAGATCGTTATAGAGTATTGTGTGATTCCCACTGTGTTTTGATTTCCATCATACCACGTCCAAGATGGCATGCAAAAAGGTGGGTTTTGGGTACAGTCCCGAATCACATGGAGGCGATGAGCGATAGGAGGGGATTCGTCTCTCCCGGTATAGGGAGTTGATGTTGTGCTGTGTTCTATTGGCTATAACTGGAAATCCCTGGCCAGGGTTGCTGAGATTTACAGGTAAGTGTTATCAGTAGTTTCTCGAACTGTTGTAGACCTCATATCGACATGACTTATCAAGCAACTGGGGTCTGACGTTTACCACCCCTAGGCGAGATATGCGACATATCAGACGACGAGACCGGACTGTACGGGAGTGTTACTGATTGGATTCGCAGGAGAATGTACAGACTTGCTTGTTGATCTTCTGATTGCTCAATACCTGGGTGGCTGTTACATTTAGCTGACCGCTTGCAGCTTGTGGGTGTTTGATATGATCATCACCTACTGCCGGCGTATTGACAATTCTTTAGAGTCCTACACAAAGGTTTCTTGACTCAGGCAAAACGGAATAGGGGCACTTATATGATATGTGCGGGACCGAGAATGATCCATGTATACGATACCGTATTAGATTCTTACGATATGAGATATCAGCCTGGTATATGTGATATAGCCGGGTCATCGAATCAAGTGTTGATTCGATGAACTGATACAGATTATATTAGTCGGTTATTTGTGAAATAGCCGGATTATCGGATCAAGTGTTGATTCAATAATTTAATGTATAATTATATATTTGATATAGTAAATTACATTAACTGATATAAGCTCAATAAAAGATTCTTTTTCTCACTCGGGTAATACATTGATATATATGCGATATATGTTAATTGTATTATTTTATTTTGTTACAAAAAATATTATATATGTGATATATAATATTGTAACATGATATGATTACTAATGCAACATGTTTAGTGTAGATTAAACAAGGTTAGGGTTTGATTTGGGTTAGTTGTTTCTTGAACCTTCTAGAAGATTTCCTTTTTGTTTTTGCAAAGATATTTTGCAAGATATTTACTTAACCCAACCCACACCCTTTACTATGGTTAGATCTCTACAATGATTAAGTCTTCTCTTGACTTAACCATGGTGGCTTTGGTAATGATATGATTACTTTCGTTATTCATCACAAAAGGATTCTTCATCTTCTTCCTTGAGTTCTTCAAGGAAAAGCTTTCTATCTTTTTCAAAGGTGATGAAAATGAGTGAGAAATAGAAAACAAATGAGAGCATAAATCCTACTTCATCATCCTAATCTATCCTAGCCATTTAGATTAGAGTGTTCACTTCATTTAGTGAGTGAGAGCTTGTGTTAATGAAACTTCAAGGTAGATCATCTTTGTTATCGAAGATCGGAAACAAGCTTCCATCTTTCTCTTCATGGAGAATCTCGAGAGTCCTGAACATGATGATCGCAGCGAAATGACCACAACACGGAGCTTATGAAGTGAAGGACCGGATCAACAAAGGTTGTAATCCCACTCACTTAGTGTTAAAGTGTTTAACATGCTTGTTTTAGCCTAATCTCTAGTTTAAGATCTTGGTTTAGGGTTGTTCGTGTAAGTCCACGGTAACGCCCCGGCCGTCTAACAGACGCCAAATGCGGAACAAAAACTTTTTACAACTGGCACTATCGCGTACTATAACCCGGATCTGCCATTAAAGCTAAACTAACAAAGTACAAAGTGGGTAGAAATGTTATACCGAATGATCCGAGTCCTTCGGTCTTCAACCATCATCCCATGCTTTGTTACGGCTGCTCCGATCTCCTGAATCTCCAGTCTTCTCGTCCAGGTGGCACCACGTCGATGGATCTTTAAACGGGCTCCCGCCTCTGAACCGAGGTAACTCGATAATCAAGTTTGCTAAAAGAGATGGCCAAGATTAATATAGAGAATGAGTAGAACACTTTGTCTCGTTACATTCAATGCTATGGACGAACGGTTATTGAAGTTGCCTTTTGGATCGGGTGGTGGAATAGAATGAGCTATGAAATTTCCATACACCTATAAACTATATCTTTTCTCAAATGAACAACCATCAACTCTCTCTCACTCATGGGCCGGCCATATATAGGAGAGGGGGTGAGTGTAGGAGGAGGGAGTAGTGACCACAAAGCAAAAGAAAGAATGAGTCATAATAACACCTTGTATGAACACATTTAATGCAAATGATGAATCATTAACCCTAGTCATCAAACAACATTAAATGCACTAATGAGTCACAAAGATGCATGAACCTAGTCACCACCTTCTAGAAGGCGATAGAAAACTGGAAACTGGCAACTTCTAAAAGTGATCCTGAAACGAATTTCAGGATAACCCCGTAACAGTATAAACATACCCGTATTTGTATTACGACCGAATACAAATGCAACTGAAACAAAGATATTATATCTAAACAGTATAATACTCGGATCCGGCTTAAACCAAAACCGACCAGTATTATCTTCCCGAAAAATGACACGTGCGAAAACGCACGTGTATTTTCCGAACCCTTCCATAAAACCATACGGCCTGTACAACGTTTCGCCCGAACTTGGGAAACGGTCTGTGGGGGACTTTAATGACTCATCAACACACTGGCACTAGGTATAACCATTAGCACGTCAGAGGTACAAGCTGTATGTAACGGTTGCCTATGTATTGATTGGAAGGGACGATGACGAGCGAACTCATCCATAAACCCTACTGAGCCTGACAGTGACAATATCCGTACAGTCCGGTCCATTCGTCTAATGAGTATCGCATATCGAGTCTACGAGGGTGGATAAAGTCAGGCCCCTAATAACGCGATAAATCGTGTCGGCATGAAGCCCATCACCATCTGAGAAACTACTGATCCGAATCAGTAATTCTCCACTATCTCGGCCGAGGATTTCTAGTGATGGCCACCTGTGCACTGTGCGACATCAACCCCCAATACCGGGAGAGACGAATCCCCGACGATCTGCTAACTGCCTCCATGTGGCTCGGGACTGTACCCAAAAAGTACCTATTTGCACGTCTCCATTGAGCTTGGTAGGGTAGAAATCATAGCACAGTGGGAACTCACACGAGGCAAATGACGATCTCAGGTCGACAAACTAACCTGTACACATGTCACCTGGGAACTGTTATCTAACGATATGTATAATACCAACTAGCAAGTTCCCGGCGAGTCCTGTCCGGTGTACTCATAACCCAATGAGCACCTGTATACAACTTAGGTGAACCAACTAACACCAATGGCTTGTGAGACCGGCCACCGCTCCTCGTCGGGGTCTCGACTGTATACACTAGTCTACTCTGGAGTATCGATGCCCTGTCTCGAAACTCCTACGACTAGGGACACTTTAAGGATGTGCTTATAGACCCCAGCTCCCACGTATATGATCGCCATCATACTGCTGGTAGTCAAGCAAGAATCCTATGGGCTCTATCATCATGCAATAGTGAACTAAAGCATGTATACGATGATAAATAAAAACCAGATAGCATACTATCATCTCGAGCAAGACTGTCATATCGGTATAGGTCCTGCCTCAATCATTGCAATCATGTCCCTGCGATCCAATAATTGACTTTAAGGGCACTATATCCAACAATCTCCCACTTGCACTTAAGGTTAATTATTGCGACGTCGCATACTCACAGCCCGTGTGATACCGAACATCCAACTCCTTTACTAATCAGCTTCACAAAGCTCGTTTGTAAAACTATTGTGTTCGAGAAATAGCCTCAGTGAGTGGATCCGCCCTGATGTTTCTTTCTATGTCTCTCTTAATCTCAAGTTCGCGGAGAAAGCCATCTCCCGAATCGAGTAATACCTGTCTTAGAATATGTCTGGATATCTGATGGGATCTAGTTCATAAATGAACTCCAAATCCAAACTTCTTAGACTGTATCGATAACTGAACCTAATCAGTATCCAGCACCATGCCTCCCACAGTATCCTCTTGGACCACCGGTCCATAATACTGTCCCTCGTCAGAGGGAAAACTATAACTCTGACAATCACTCTGTCATCCATGTCACCTTTAAAGCCTGGAATGATAACCGTCTCCCGAAGGAATTTGCCGTTGTCAAATCCGTAGAACATGGACATATGTTCTAAAACGGCTTCCTTATGTTTCTTTAGGATTGGATTAATATAAACTTATCGCATCTAGTGCATAAACAATATCTGGTGTGGTACTTGACATCTCATAATTGACTCAATTGCCTAAGTAAGTGATCCTCCAATCATGCACATCCCTCTCCTCTTTAGTCTTTAAGACACCTTTAGAGAGGGTGACTCCATCACCTGCAGGTACACCACCATGCCAGAAGTCATCTATTCTAAAATACCATTAGAATACTGTCAAAGTACCTAAATTGGGAAACTACCCAATCTAGATCTAAAACCATAGATCTAGTAACCAGAATGTCTGATATTATATCCATATCCTTTGTGGAGAAACAACTGTGTGACGACCAAAGTACAACCGATCGTAGTATAAGAATTTTACTTCCTACTCTGTGTATGTTATCCAAATAACAGGACATCACACCTTACTACCTTCTTAATAGATCTATCCCCTATTCTGATGAAGTCATACCCATGACTATCACATCAAAAATTTGATGATCTTATCTCCGCTATATTTGCTCAAGCCTATAAATAGACATAAGCTACTTGCCCACTATGCTTCTGCTGCTCCCACTGACTATGACAACCCTCTGGCAGAATAATATATGCGTAGACTTCTAAAGATAGTTTAGAACGACGCTATACTTAACCTCCTGCCGGGTCTCATAGCCTGGAACAATAATAGTATAAAGTCTGGGTAAACAAGAACCTACCTGTCACCGTCCTTGAGGCTACCGGAGTACCTCTCAGGTGTCTGAGGTTACCCACCATATCTGCGGAGTGGCTATTGGAATGTCAAACCAGATTGAATATATAGGTCCTATTAAATTTTCCGTAATCGTTTGCGGTTCTGGAATCACTTCCAGTTCTACCAAACTCCCACTACTGTTTTCTGAAAAAATCCATTTTACTAAAACTGTGGCGAGTCAAGAACAATATCACTATTGATCTTCCAGATGGTAGAAAATCAACCCTCATAAATCAACCCTCATCATAGCCAGGGTCAACCAACAAACTGCCAATACAGAAACGTGCCTTGAGTTATCCAGATTCTGGTTTTAAGCATAAGCCAGAAAACTCCCCGTACCTTAACATCGTTAAGATATGAACCATTCTATATCCAATATAGAAACTTTGGCACTTATTTAATTGGAACCAGATTCTAATCATGCAGCAGTATCCAGTGCATATCTACTTAATGGAAAGAGGCTAATCAGTATTACTCAACTTAGGAATCCATCCAATTATGAGTAACCTAGAAGAGAAACAAGTTTCTCAAAACCGTTACTATCAACTGAGTACCAATCATAAGAATCTACATCTTCGATTTCTTTGAAGAATCCCGATACTTGCGACACCTGGTTTACTACTTTATTCCTATACCCACAACTTCTCAAAACTTAGACATTGTATTTCTACGAAACACTTGTCTAAAAACTAGAGAAGTTACAAGTAAACAAAACAGAGTACGGGGACCTACCCCTTTATCCTGATGGACACTGGACAACATACAATACTCTGTATAAGTCCACTGAGTTGAATAACTCAAAACCTGTGCGTCGTAGGTTGAAAACTGTACCCAAACGATTTCCTCAAATATCACCAATTATAACGAATTCCGATATAATGAGGATGATCACCTAATTCCCAATAACTTACTCCCACTCATCATCTGTAAAACCATACAGATGTGAGAATCTTACCTGGTAAATACATACCCTGGAGTAAGTATCTAATTGGGAAATCAGTTTTCCATTAACAATGCACTGAAACAAAAAAAATGTTCCGTAGGGGTATCCTGGTATTCGTAGTAATGCCTCTTCCATAATCCAATTCATGACTTTAACCGCATATTTCTTTGCCATCTCCCCAAATCCCTTTATTTGTCTTTATTCATTGCCTTCTGTACACCATCGTTAGGCTAAGTGGTTTTCTTCCTTCCCTATCGTTCGGCACCAGCCTATGGTTTGGAAGAAGACTATCCAGTAAGAATAATAAGTGTACCCTCCTAAACCTAGGAGTACTCACAACTTGAGAGAAGGTAATGATAAAAGGCAATTGAATAATACCTTATTCTATTTCTCCCGAACTGGGGAAAAAAGCAAAGGTGAAATTGGAGTGGCGATGAAGTATGCGGTTTGGTCGTGAATGATAGCAGTCGCAATTTACTTTGCCCTCTTTCTAATCCCTTTATTTTGTCTTTAGTTATTACCTTCTGTACACCCTACTTAGGCTAATTGGTTTTCTTCATTCCCTACCTTTTGGCACCTGCTTATGTTCTGGAATAAGACTATCCAATAAGCATAATAGGTGTACTCTCCTAAACCAAGGAGCCCTCGCAACCTGAGAGAAGGTGATAATAAAAGATAACTGAATAAACCAATTCTATTTCTCCTGAACCTGGATCCATCCTCGAAGAAGTCCCTTCGAGTTCGTATATAACCATATGATGGATCTATCCAATGGAAGTGGATGTCCGTAGTAATACGGAGTGTTCTGAGAAATACAAAGGGTAAAAGAAGGAGCGACAATGACTTATGCAACTTTAGACAATCCAAAAGCCAGTATTTTAAGAAGGTTCGGTCAACTTGGTCACTGAGTCATAGTCTAGGGTCGGTCAAAGGTCACTGCCAAAGAGAGAGAGAGAAAAGAAACACTCTGCGTGCACTCTAAGCTAGATCAGAATGGTTATCACTTTATCTAATCAGGAAACCTCCCACTGTACCGTTAAATTCTCCTCCAAACCTAAAAGAAGAATCGATCGGGATCACCTGAAGAGTAAACCAACTCATCAGTGGGAATCGGGATCCAACTCTCATCGCATGATAACGTGACGGAATCCACTCATGTTATCACACTCCAGAAGGTATACGCATACTTGGCAAGTTTCTTTATGTTTGAAACTCCCGATGAGATTTTTACCTCATGCTCTTATGACCTTGACTTTAGTCAACAAATCATAAGTCACATGTCAAGTTCTACCCGTCTTTATCCAGGCTGATTTGAACCCACCCGTACATACCCTTGACTTTAGTCAACAAGGTAATACGACTGTCCCAAACCAACGCATCTATCTATGCAACATATGAATACCCAGCAACTACCAAACACTATGCCTTGACTTTAGTCAACAAACATAGCTTGAATACTACTGACTATCCATAAGAAATGACGGAGGGCTACGGCTGGTTTTTGGAGAAAAACCTTTAACGTAATGAACTTGATCTCGTTGAAGGAACCTGATAGCTTTTTATAAAAATATAGTGACGAAAACCTTTTGCTAAAGAGGTCACTCCCGGTGAAGGGATCTCGGCTCTTTCCTCGTGGAATGAGGTGCAGGATATTCTAACTGAATACCGCAATGCAAAGCAACTTGTAATCGACTATAGTAAAGTTATTACCCTGATACAAACTTCTGCCCAAGGGGTCACCCCCGGTGAAGGGATCTCGGCCCTTGCCTCGTCGAATGAGGTGCAGGATATTCTAAACTGAATATCACTATGCAAAACAAAAGGAAACATATTTGTAATAACACCTTTTAAAATTTGTTCCAACAACATCAAATATAGGTTTGTTTTACTTGCATTGATAAGAATCAACGCAGTCCCATCAATCAATCACACCAGAAAAGAACGAAAATATAATGTATGTATATGCCATCCGCATTCGCCTCTAGGTCCCGTCATCACCCGTTAAGTTACTTAACTAACGACAGAGCGGGGGCTGGACTAGCGCGAGTGTAAAACATATACAACATCTAATAGTATATATACCAATATACAATAATCGCTCCAGGCATGATAATATGCAACATTACAGAAAAGTAATAAGCATCACAGAACAATACAGATAATCTGAGATCCCCGGGTTTCACAGAGCCGCTACTGAAACCCGGCGTTCCCCTGGTCGTGTGGATAGCCTGTGCAATGAAACCTAGACCCCTACGGGTGCGTCAAGTTACCCGCCAAAACCTGAAGCGAGGCAGCCCCCTACAGCATAGTGAATGGACCACTCGGCACTTCACGGAATCCAGTAACATGAGCACCCCTCCTTGGGTCAACCTGTACCCCCTACGAGTGTGGCGAATAGTCTGCCAATTCTAGAGTTAGGCCCCTCTGCCTCTCAAAGCCATGAGATACGGACCCGTTGCCCTCCAGAACCCGGCTATCCGTGCATCCCTCCGTGGGGTAATCCTAGTACATAAAAGAAAATATATACAACGGGTACATCGACCTCAGCCCGGTCGTGCCCCAAAAGAATAGTATACAAACAGGAAGTGACGGCAGTCCACATGTTGGACGCTCGCCCCACAATATCAAATGTACAAATAAATCCAAACAGCACTACCATTGCACACTGCTATCCACCACGACATATCCGCAACATCACAGCACAACACAGAACATCAACGCGAATGTCACGTTCGCAAATCCGTCTAAAAGGACTATAGCAATTAGACGCAATTTTACCGCTCAAATGACAATCCCGGTCGGAGATATAATGTAAATACTGCATACTAACATGTTTAAAATTTCGATCGACAAAACTTCCCGAAGTAGGCCAGCCGTACATCTGCTGTACTGTAACAAAATCTGGGCCCAAAAGAAATATACCAAAAACCACAATTTCACATGAAGAACACACTGGTAAAATTTGGTCCACTGTTGCCATATACTGGCCGTGGTTCCGCGGTCAAACCCAAGCTTTGACCGCTGATCTGCGGTGGTATGGTGGTAACACAAGTCCAAATTTCACCGTAACTCTTCAAAAACCCTGCTCAGTTTTCTGTGATATGCAAAATTATTTTTAGGCCCTTTAAAAAATCGACAGAAACTATTGTGCAGAAAATTGTGATTTTGGAAATTCAGTTCGATCGATATTTTAAACGCGTTAGCACAAGTTAGTAAAGCTTAATGGTGAGGCTCTGATACCACTGTAAGTCTACGGTAGCGCCCCGGCCGTCTAACAGATGCCAAATGCGGAATAAAAACTTTTTACAACTGGCGCTATCGCGTACTATAACCCGGATCTGCCATTAAAGCTAAACTAACAAACTACAAAGTTGGTAGAAATGTTATACCGAACGATCCAAGTCCTTCAGTCTTCAACCATCATCCCATGCTTTGTTGCGGCTGCTCCGATCTCCTGAATCTCCAGTCTTCTCGTCCAGGTGGCACCACGTCGACGGATCTTTAAACGGGCTCCCGCCTCTGAACCGAGGCAACTCGATCATCAAGTTTGCTAAAAGAGACGACCAAGATTGATGTAGAGAATGAGTAGAACACTTTGTCTCGTTACATCCAATGCTACGGACGAACGGTTAATGAAGTTGCCTTTTGGATCGGGTGATGGAATAGAATGAGCTATGAAATTTCCATACACCAATAAACTAAATCTTTTCTCAAATGAACAACCATCAACTCTCTCTCACTCATGGGCCGGCCATATATAGGAGAGGGGGGTGAGTGTAGGAGGAGGGAGTGGTGACCACAAAGCAAAAGAAAGAATGGGTCACAATAACACCTTGTATGAACACATTTAATGCAAATGATGAATCATTAACCCTAGTCATTAAACATCATTAAATGCACTAATGAGTCACAAAGATGCATGAACCTAGTCACCACCTTCTAGAAGGCGATAGAAAACTGGAAACTGGCAACTTCCAAAAGTGATCCTGAAACGAATTTCAGGATAACCCCATAATAGTATAAACATACTCGCATTTGTATTATGACCGAATACAAATGTAACTGAGACAAAGATATTATATCTACATAGTACAATACTCGGATCCGGCTTAAACCAAAGCCGACCAGTATTATTTGCCCGAAAAATGATACGTGCGAAAACGCACGTGCATTTTCCGAACCCTGCCGTAAAACCATACGGCCTCTACAACGTTTCGCCCGAACTTGGAAAACGGTCTATGGGGGACTCTAATGACTCATCAACACAGTGGCACTGGGTATAACCACTAACACGTCAGAGGTACACGCTGTACGTAACGGTTGCCTATGTATTGATTGGAAAGGAAGCTGACGAGCGAACTCATCCATAAACCCTACTGAGCCTGACAGTGAGAATATCCGTACAGTCCGGTACGTTCGTCTAAAGAGTATCGCATATCGAGTCTAGGGGGTGGATAAAGTCAGACTCCTAATAACGCGATAAATCGTGTCGGCATGAAGCCTATCACCATCTGAGAAACTACTGATCCGAATCAGTAATTCTCCACTACCTCGGCCGAGGATTTCTAGTGATGGCTACCCGTGCACTGTGCGACATCAACTCCCAATACCGGGAGAGAAGAATCCCCGACGATCCGCTCACTGCCTCCATATGGCTCGGGACTGTACCCAAAAAATACCTGTTTGCACGTCTTCTTTGAGCGTGGTAGGGTAGAAATCAAAGCACAGTGGGAACTCACACGAGATAAATGACGATCTCAGGTCAACAAACTAACCTGTACACATGTCACCTGGGAACTGCTATCTGACGATATGTATAATACCAACTAGTATGTTCCCGGCGAGTCCTGTCTGGTGTACTCATAACCCAATAAGCATTTGTATACATCTTAGGTGAACCAACTGACACCAATGGCTTGTGAGACCGGCCACCGCCCCTCGTCGGGGTCTCGACTGTATACACTAGTCGACTCTGGAGTATCGATGCCCTGTCTCGAAACTCCCACGACTAGGGACACTTTAAGGATGTGCTTACAGACTGCAGCTCCCACGTAAATGATCGCCATCATACTGCTGGTAGTCAAGCAAGAATCCTATGGGCTCTATCATCATGCAATAGTGAACTAAAGCATGTATACGATGATAAAGACAACCAGATAGCATACTATCATCTCGAGCAAGACTATCATATCGGTATAGGTCCTACCTCAATCATTGCAATCACGTACCTGCGATCCAATAATTGACTTTGAGGGCACTATATCCAACAGTTCGGCACGGCTAAATTTGAAATCGGGCATGGTTGATGCCTTGTAGAACCTTGTGAGAGTGCCTAGCATCCCTACAGTGGTATCAGAGCCAAGTTAGAGCTTTAGGCGAAGTCTGGGCGAAATTTAAAGTCCGATCGAACCCGGAAACCCCGATTTATACCCTTCTCAGGAATTTTTTCAAAAATGTGATTTTTTCTATATTAAAAATACTAAAAAAAATCAGCAGGGAAATACAAGGATTACTGTGCAACATGTGCCACTGATCACATTAAAGCGCCGCGGAACCGCGGCCGTACCATTGCTTGAGCGGCAGTTCCGCGGCCAAAAAGTAGAATCATGGCACGTGTTTTGCACAGTACTGTCCGTCTGTAATTCCTGATTCTTCTGGGAATTTTTTTAATTTACTCAAGTGTTGAGTTTTCTGGGATGAATTGGGGACTCGTTGATTCGATCGGATAATTTAACTTCGTTTATGTTTTTCAGGATAATTTTAGAACCTGTTAAAAAGTTCGAACGGATATCAATAACTCACTTTTTCCCCTATCGAAATTTTTTTCAAAAGTTGGATTTTTTCTCGAGTTCGAAACTTTCGGAAAATCATGCAAGTAACGCGGTGGACCCTCTAGAAGAACACAAACCTTAACTCGATTATGTGACCGTTTGAACCGCCTCTGAACCTTAGGGTTTGGGGCAGTACGGCGCTGCTACATGTGAGGCGTTGGCTTGACCCTTCTACGGCTGGACCATCGGTACTGTGGCATGTGATGGATACATTTTGAACTCCGCTCAAGTGTTGAGCAATTTGGAAAATCTTGGGTGTTTGATCATTCGATCGGAAAGTTTAACATTATCTATTTATCTGGAATGTGATACAATATTTGGAATCCACATGTAGTTATGAGATAACTAATTTGAATGTTATAAATCTAGCAGTTCAGTCTCAGTTGATCGGTTGCCACGGAATTTTGATGTGATCAAAAGTCCGTCGCAATCACGTAGCATACGCGGATACTCACCGGGTAAACTTAATAGACAGCCATGCCCCATAGCACCGACCAAGTGACTGTAGGAGAACCCCGTCGCCAAAAGCATCCGTTCTGGTGCTCGCGGCAGCGGTGTTCCGCCTTAGTGCACTTCGTCGACGACATCCGGGGGTGCGGCCGTCTACTAAAGATTTGCGACGAGCATTCGATCAAAATGTCGGGAATCTTGTTTAATTGCCCGACTAGATATTGAAAAGTGTTTTCGATAATGAGACTAAAATACGGGGTTTATAATTGTTAGGCATGCGATGTCTAAGGAATTCATTTGGTTAGGCATAAGATGTCTAAGGAAGTTGCGGATTCCAACTGTTGTAGTTTTACACCTTCTTTTCTGTGACCCTAAGCGTAGTATGTGGTGTATCGCCGGTTTCGTTGCTATATATCAACGACAATCGGGATACGCATACTTTCTTACGTTGATAATATGAGATATTATATGTTGCTGTGATATGATATATTGGATCGTCGTGTTCTGAAAAGCCGGGGGTTTTATGCGAGATGAGAGTTTTTTCTTTTTCATTCATGTAAAATTCATTGTATGTAATATTCTTTTATTGGGGCATTTCCGGGCTGAGGATGATGTCACCATTGTATATTATTTACTTTTCCGCATTAGGTAGACCCAAGGCGGGGAGCACAAGTAACCGGGTTCTAGGGTCCAGTGGGAGACCATCTCGAGGAGTCGAGACCGGGTCTCCTAACCCTTGAATTGGCAGTGTTGCTTGCCGCTCTCGTAGGGGTCTAGGGATGTGGGTTTGGCTATTCATCGCGACCGTGGAATCCGTGTTTTATACAGGCTCGTATTAAAACACGGACATCCTAGTATATCCAATATTTCATATATGTTCTTCTGGTGCAATGTTCTGTGATGAGATCATATTACTGCCTGAGACGAATGTTTATATTATATATATGAGATATATGTTATATTGCAGATTTCGTTTCAAATGTGATCCTTATGAAGCATAATAAAATGGGACTTCATTAATGAGATTAATGAAATAAAAGAAACCTAAAAATGTTGTAGAAACTTGTTTAAAAACTGGTAGCTCTAGTTCTTGCTTTGCATAGCGGTGTTCCTTGTAGAACATCCAGCACCTTATTCGATAAGGAAAGAGCCGAGATCCCTTCACCGGGAGTGACCTCTTTAGCGAAACTAGCAGATACTACAAACTCGGTTTGTCTTTTGATTGTTTTTATAGTTTTTTCTTTGCATAATGATATTTGTGAAATATCCTACACCTTATTCGATGAGGAAAGAGCTGACGATCCCTTCACCGGGAGTGACCTCTTTAGCAAAACTAGAAAAGGCCTCAAAAACATTCCTTTTAAAATCACTCGATTCTACAACGATATAAAGTTCATTACGCAAAGGGTTTCCTTAAAAACCTGTCAAAACCCTCCGTCATTTCAGATATGTAGTCTTTAGTATTCGTGCTGCGTTTGTTGACTTAGTCAAGGCGTAGCGTGCGGTAGCTGATTAGTGCTTATCTGCAAAGCATATGATGCGATTGGATTAGGGTAGTCGTCCGGCCATGTTGACTCAGTCAAGGGTCGTGCAGGTGGGTTTAATTCAATTAGGGAATGACGGGTTGAACTTTACTTGCGGTCTATGGTTTGTTGACTTAGTCAAGGTCATAGATCGCTTGGGGTAAAATATTATTGGGAATTTCAAATGTTGAAATTTGCAATGAGATTACATACCTTTTATGAGATAGTTGGATCCCGATACCCGCTGCGAGTAAGAGTTACTCCTGGAAGAGGTTTACACATTACAATTAGCCGATCAAGTAGGTGTCTAGAATGGTGTTAACGGGGTTACGCCCCTGGGAAAACGAGGTTTATTTTAATTAGGTCCGTACGAAAGCGCAGGGAACCTTCCTCAAAGTACCGGCACTGGCCTGGCTGAAAGATTGGCTAACTTGTAGTGTGTAATTAATTCCGGCTAGTCTTTCCTTTTAGGGTTTGAAGGAAGATTTGACTAAAACAGTGGGAGACATCCTGATTAGATAAATTGTCAACCAATCTAATCTTGTAAAAGCACACGCTGAGTGTTTTCTTCTCTCTCTCTCTCCTGGTTAAGACTATGTCACTCCTTAATCAAGATAATAATACGGATGTATTGACCAAACCCATTTGTTATACTGCGCTAAGGAACGTTGGTCCCGCTCCAACTTATAATTGTTATAAGACAGAGCAGGAAATTGGGGATTACCAGAATTCTCGTGCCGTCCAAACGAAGAAAGTACATGTTGATGCATCTTCTTCGGGTGTGTTCATTACACAGAACTGTTTCTCAATATCCTTTACGTCCTGGGTATTTGATACCGGATCAGGATCCCACATATGTAATTATGTTACATGGGCTACAGATAGGTAGAGAACTGAGAACGGGTGATAAATTTCATGAGATAGAAACGGTGCAAGTGTTGCAGCCAAGTCTATTGGTAGTTATCACCCTGTATTACCAGAATACATTGATTCTGAATGAATGTTATTAGATACTGAACCTGATATACAATATCATATCAATCTCTTTATTAGTAAAGAAGGATATAATTTTGTATTGTTGAACGATGTTTTGAACATTTCCTATATCAAGAGTTGATCGGTTCAGGCACGTTATCTAAAAGCATTGACTTTCTAAATCAAACCACAGTTCTTAACATACAGAACACACACAAGAGGAAAAGTTCAAAAATGAACGAATCCTTCTTGAGGTATTATAGACTAGGTCATATCAATAGGACCCGTCTAGCTGAAGTTATATAAAGATGCATATTTAAATTAGTTTGAATTTACATCTTGTGAAACTTGCCGGTCATGTCACAAAGATAAGATGACCACAGCTCCATTTATTGGAAACAGAGAAAGAGTTAGTGAACTCTTGGGATTGATACATGCTGATGTATGAAGGTCCCCTGTCTACACATGCCACGACCGGTTCTTTGTTCTTTATTACATTCACTGATGACCTCTCAAGATTCAGACATATGTTCCTGTTGAAACACAAGTCCAAAACTTTTGAGATAATTACAGAATATAAGTTAGAAGTAGAGAACCAAAAACGGGTATAAGTATTATGTCCTTTGATGAGATCAAGGAGGAGAATACTTGAGCACGGAATTCCTGGACTATTCTAAAGGAGAATGAGATTCTCTCTCAGCATTACTACTCCGAATACACCACAGCACGTCGGTGTATCGGGGCGGAGCAAACACACCCTATTTTGATATTGTGTACTCTATGATGAGTACTACTGAATTTCCTATTTCCTTTTTGGGAGTTATGCACTTGAGAAGCTGCATACCTATTGAATATGGTTCAAATCAAATCAGTTGCCTACCACTTCATATGTGATATGGAAAGGAAAGAGCCCATATCTTAAGTTTGTTAAGATTTGGTTTGTCCGGCCTATGTCTGAAAAGCAAAATCCGGACAAGCTCGAGGCAAAGTCAGATCTGTGGAAGTTTGTTGAATATCCCAAGCATACGCAAGGGAATATCTTCTACCTAACCGAGGAACAAAAAATGTTCTGTTTCTCAACATGCCATCTTTGTGAAAGGGAATTTCTTGTGAAGAAATTAATGGTCATGAAGTAGAACTGGAAGGAGTTCCAGCTATACAAACTGCAGCTGATGATTTGGTAGAACAGAAGGATTCAATAGTTTCCACCGAACATCAGCCTCTCGCCAATCTAGTTGGGCTCCTCATCCACCTGAGAGATACTTCGGTTTCTCTATGACAGTGGGAGCGAGGATTGCATTATGAGATGATGACCCAACTTGTTTCGAGCAGGCCATCAGGAGTGGGACTCTGTAAGAATGGCTGGATGCCTAGCGATCTGAGATGGAATCCTTATACACCAACAAAGTATGGACTTTGGTTGCTTTATCTTAAAGGTTAAATCCCCATCAAGAGCAAGTATATCTTGAGAAGATTACTTGGTGTATAAGGAAAAGTTGAGACTTTCAAAGCTATGCTTAAGTCCATCCAGATCGTACTTTCCACTGCTACAAACCATGACTACGATATCTGGTGGTTGGGTGTCATGACTGCTTTTCTAAATGATGTTTTAGAAGAGAGCGTCTATAAGTACACAGCCAGAGAGCTTCGTAGACAGTGGGAGCTGCGAAAATGTGTGCAAGATGCTTTATAGGATAAAGCAGGCATCGCGGAGTTGGAATATCTGTTTTGATGTGGTAGTCAAAGAGTTTGACTTCATCAAAATGGTAGATGAACCTTGTATATACAAAAAGGTAGTAGGGAGTATGGTGGTGATCCTCGTAGAGTACCTGGATGACATACTCTTGATAGGGAAGGAGTTTCCTATGCTACGCTCGGTTAATCTCCGCTTATCACAAGGATTCTCCATATAGGATCAAAATGATACCTCCTAAATCCTGGGTTTTGGATCTATGAGATAGATCTAATTGGATGTTAGGATACTCACTAGTTGTAGTGAGATGGTATCAATCGATCCTGTGGAGAATCACTGGAAAAGTTCCAGGGTGATAAGGACGATTGAATGTCAGTCGCAGGCATTATCTTTATCCTTAGTGGAGGGACGGTATGTTGGAATAGTTCCAAGCTAAATACCGTGACTTACTAGACGATTAAAGGCAAGATACATCGTTACCAAGGATGCTACTAAAGAGGCAGTCTAGAAATATAAGTGCATGAGATGAACTTCGTTCCTACCATTGTGTGACAATGGAGTTGTGGCTTATGCCAAGGAACCCCCATCCCATCAGAAATCCAGATATAATTCTTAGGCAGTATCACCTGATCATGAAGATGGTTGATCTCCAGGAAGATCGAGGTTAGGAGAGTAGACACAGAGGACAACAGCGCGGATCCACTCACAAAGGCCTTTTTCCCAGTAGAGACATTTATGGGATGGTTGAGTATGAGATACTTCAACCACAGCTAATTGTTGGGTATGCGATACCACAACAGATGGCCCTAGTGCAAGTGGGAGATTGTTAGTTATATGTATGCCCTAGAGGCCATTACTGTACATATGATGTATATTGTAATGGATGCTTGGATATATATAGGGAGGACTTTCTTGCTCGACTGATAGTACGCTATCTGGTTGTACTTTATCTTAACATGTACTCTGATTGTCTCTATGTTACATGTTGATAAAGCCCTTAGGATATGTACTCGACTACTGGGACTATGTTGAGATCATACTAGTGGGGCCACGGTAGTCGACGAGTACATCCTATAACTGTTCCTAGTCGAGGGTGTATCGAGACAGGGCATCGATACACCAGAGTAGACTAGCGTATACGCATCTTAACCCATATGATGGGCGATGGATAATCCCATATCCATCAGTGTTTGACATCAAGGATGGTGTACGGGTGCTCAGTGGAGACTGGGTATACTGGACGGACTCGCCGAGAACTCCCAGATAGTATTATACCTCACGTGAGATGGCAGTTCTCCGGTGACAGTGGTACAGAGTAGTCTGTTGACCCGAGATCGTCATAGAGTCTTTTGTGATTCCTACTGTGCTTTGATTTCCATCATACCACGTCCAAGAGGGCGTGCAAAAAGATGGCTTTTGGGTACAATCTCGAATCACATGGAGGCAATGAGCGATAGGAGGGGATTCGTCTCTCCCGGTATAGGGAGTTTATTAGTGTATATGCTCTAGAGGCCATTACTGTATCATACTAGTTTGTATATTACTTAATGGAAGCTTGGGATATTCACCTTGTATAGACAGTCTTGCTCAATATAGTAGTATGCTACTTGGTTTGTTTCTGCTTTAATGTGTACATGTGTTTATTTTAGTATATCACCTATACACATTAATGGAGCCATAAGAATCTTTGCATGATTACCAGCGTTGTGATGGCAGTCACACTAGTCGGGGCTGGGTAATCCACAAGCATATCCTTATGCAGGTCCTTAGTCGTAGGACTATCGAGACAGGGCATCGATACTCCGAAGTAGACTAGCATATGGGCTTCTTATCCCTTCTTGGGAGACGGTCTGTCCCACAGCCGTCAGTACGTCGTACTTGAGATAGCATGCGGGTGCTCGTTAGGTTACGAGTACACTGGACAGGACTCGTCGGGAACTGTTGGTTAGTATTATACCTATCGTCAGTTATCAGTTCCCAGGTGACATGAGTACAGCTTAGTCCGTTGACTTGACACTGTCACTTCGCCTCGAGTGTGTTCCCACTGTACTTTGATTACTACCCTACCAAGGCTTAAAAGAGTCGTGCAAACAGATAGTTTTTGGGTGCAGTCCCGAAGCACTTGGAGGCAGTGACGGTTAGACAGGATTTGTCTCTCCCGGTATTGGGGGTTGACATCGCGCTGTGTCTAGGAGAGCCATTACACGAGTAGTCCCTGGCCAGGGCAAGCGAGATATACTGCTAGGTTTCCAGTGTTATCCCAGGGTGTTCTGGGCTACACTCCGACACGACTTGTACCATTAGTAGGGGACTGACGTTTACCGCACCCCTAGGCCCGCCATCCGATGTATCAGACGAACTGACCGGACTGTACGGAGATTGTCACATTCAGGCTCAGTAGGAGTTCAGATGGGTTTCACCTCGTCCGTCTTCTTGTCGGCATCTACCTGGGGACCGTTACGCACAGCTAGTGCCGCTTGCGGTCTGTGGTTAAACCCACTGCCAGCGTAGTGTCGAGTCTTTAGAGTCCCACACAGAAAGCTATTTTCCTTTAGGCAAAAGAGTAGAGGTCGCATGGTTTTGCGACAGGGTTCGGTCACATCCGTGCACTTGTGCACGTTTAGTGTCCAGACAGTTAACACTAGCGGGCTTTGGTTTAAACCAGATCCTAGTGTACGTTTTGGGATTGGTTTTATCTCGTTTGTATTCGTGTTCCTCGGAACGCGGATGCGGGTGTGTATGCACAGTTGACAGAGAGACAGAGGCAGAGGATTCTCATTGGGGTTGTTGACTGTTGACTATTGACTTTTTGCTAAACCCTAATGAGAATAAGAAATATAATTAACAATAATATTAATTAATTATTATAGTGACATGGTTGTTGAGGGGTTGACTTTGTTGACTTGTTGCCTTTGTTGACCGGTTGACTAGGTTGGACTAGTTGACCATCATCATGACAATGGCTATCATTTCATGGCAAAGACTTTTGCTTGCTTGTTTGTTTTTGCAAAATGAGTGCATGAAATGATATAGCCATTTTGACTTGAACCATCACACAATACTTGATTACTGTTATTTGTTATGATGATTTTGGATTATGAGAGCTTGGATGGCAAAAGAGTTACTCATTCTCTCATTTCATTTCTCTCTCTTGCTTGAGCTCTCCCTCATGCTCTTCCTCTTGCTCTCTCTCTCTAGCTCAAGGCGACACCCTCTCATGAGTTGAGAAACATTGCCTTAGAGATAAAAGAAAACCCATATCACTTCTCTACTCATCCTAGTTCATAAGGTTTAGCAAACCAAGTGTTCTGGTTTCTTCAAGTTCGAAGAAGAACCCAAAGGTAGAAGCTTTCAGGTGGATCCATCTTCGGCGCAAGGAGACGACGAAGTAAGGTCGATCCGTACACCGGAAAGAGTTGAAGACGAAGGAGTTCAAGAAAGGTATAACCCCCTAACCAAGTAGGCAAAACGCCTGTTAGGTTTGTTAGTTAATTGTTTAACAAAGATTCGTATTTTGAGTCCATGTTACCACCTCTAGAAAAATCGTTTTTCATCATTTCCGCAAGCCCGTAAGTACCGGGAGAGGTAACGTGGACTTACAGTGGTATCAAAGCGTAGTTAAACACTATCTAACATGTTAGCAAAGTAACTAGAAATTCGATCGGAGAAAAAGTCGCGAAACGAACCCGAAAAATCAAGTTTCTGTCGATCCTGTATTCTCTTCAAAAATTAATAAATCATGCACCAAAAATTGACTCAGGCTTTTTATGACACACCCAAGAAATTTGGTCCACTGACTCGGTCAACGCGCCGTGGATCCGCGGCCGAGTTGACTAGGCCGTGGTGCAAATTTCCTGCAGAGTGTTTCTGGGGTTGTTTTGGGATTTTTAAAATATGATTTTTCTGCCGAGATTTTCCAGAAAGCAAAATTTGTTTTTGGGGCTTAAAAAAACCGTATTTTGATCGAGCTTCTAAAGACTAAAGCTAACGGGTTTATATCTGTGATGTGCTATATGTATCGACCGTCCGCTAATCTCTATACTTCGATTAGTGGGGGTTATACATATCTGTGATCTGTAATGTTGATGGTATGTGTATATGAATTCATTGGATTGTCGCGGGTGAATAGCCGGGGGTTGTGAGATGAGAGTTTTCTTTTCTTCCAATTCATGTAAATATGTAAATTGATATAATATTATTTGTATGGCCGCACAACCAGGTCGGTGTTGTAGCCATCATTGTGTAATTTCTTTTTACTGTTTTTGCTCCTAGGATAGACCCAAGGTGGGGTGCACAAACTACCGGGTATCTCGAAGTACCGAGTGTCCTACTCACGAGTTGAGGGAGGTTGCTTCGCTTCGGGTACTTGGCGGGTAGTTTGCCTCACCCGTAGGGGTCTAGGGTGGGGTTTGGCTATTCACCGCGACCGTGTAATCCACTTTTCGTTACAGGCTCGTACGAATTGCGGATTCCTAGTATATCCAATGTGTTCATCTGTGATCTGAAATGGCTATCATTGCAATATATCTATATATGATATTATTTAGGCGTTGCTTATGTTTTGCATCCGCGCTAGTCCAGCCCCCGCTCTGTCGTTAGTTAAGTAACCTAACGGGTAATGACGGTGCCCCGTGGCGAATGTGGATGGCATAAGCGTACGTCATATTTTGGTTGTTTTTTGCAATGGTAGGATGACGCATTGGAATTATTGCAAGAAAAATAAACCAAGTAAAAGTCGTTGTAACACTTACAAAACCATTCGGTTTCTTTTCAAAAATAACTTTTAAACGCGGAGCTTAAGCCACTCCTTTTAAAAGCTATCTCATTCCTTCGATTATATCAAGTTTACTACGTTCACAGTTTTGCCAAAACCATTCGTAGCCCTCCGTCATTTCACATGAATGGTCAATAAGTATTCAAGCTATGTTTGTTGGCCAAAGTCAAGGCATAGTGATTGGTAGCTATTGGGTATTCATGTGCAGCATAGATAGATGTGTTGGTTTGGGGCAGTCGTTCTACCTTGTTGGCCAAAGTCAAGGGTATGTGCGGGTGGGCTCAAATTAACCTGGAGAATGACGGGTAGAACTTGATATGTGATTTATGATTTGTTGGCCAAAGTCAAGGTCATAAGATCATGGGGCAAAAATCAACATCGGGAGTTTCAAAAGAACTGAAACTTGCTAGCGCTGCATACCATTTGGAGTGTGATGATTCTGGTAGGATTCCTTCAGTTTTGTCACGCAATGATATTTGGATCCCGATCCTACTATGAGTATATGCTACTCCTCGGGAAATTTCTCACTTAACGATCAATGCTATAAACCAAGTAGGTGTCTAAAAGGTGTTAGCGGGGCTACGCCCACAGGGAAAAGAGGTTATTTAATTAAGGAACTTTGCGAAAGTGTTGGAAAACCTCCCTCGAAGAACCGACACCAGCCTGGCCGAACGGTTAAGCAAGAATTGTACGGTGAGATTGATCCTGACTAATTCTTCCTTTTTAGTTTGAGGAGGGATTCGGGGGACAGTGGGAGCCATCCTGTTTAGACAAATTAAAAACCACTCTAAACTTGCAAGAGCATCATGCTAAAGTGTTTCTTCTCTCTCTTCTAATTGCAGTGACCAAACATCATGACCGGACTTAAGTTACTACTAGATAAAAACATACTGACAGGGCCAAACTACAAAGATTGGTTCAGGAATGTCAAAATGGCAATCACTTATGACAAGTTGGGATATCTCCTTACCACCAAAGCTCCCCCTGTCCCAGGTCCTAAAACCAGCATCGCGGATAGGGAAATCCGTAAGACCTGGGAAATCGATTGCGCGAAGGCCAAGTGCCTCGTACTTGCCTCTATGGACAACGAACATCAGAGGAGGCACGAGAATATAGACCTCGAATCCATATTTCTCCATACAAAAGAACTGTATGGAGAGCAGTCTCGTATCGCAAGATACGAAGTGTCGAAGAAGCTATTTTCGGCAAGGTTGGCCGTCGGATCATCGGTAGCGGAACACGTGCTTAAGATGATTGGCTTCATAGAGGAGCTGGTGGACCTTAGGACCACGTTGGAGAATGAGCTCTATACGGACTTGATTCTTCAGTCCCTTCCTTCCACTTACGCCCAGTTCATCCTGAATTTCAACTTGCAAGAAAAGGAAGTTGAACTTTCAGAGCTCCTCAACATGCTGAGGAGTGCAGAGGGCACCCTACAGAAAGGTAGGGAAACATCCAATTTGTTTGTAGGAGGATCTTCCTCTTCTAGGTCCAAGGCGAAAGCCAAGGGAAAGAAGAAGAAAACCCCCGCCAAACCAAGGGGCGGTGTTATTAAAGTGGATATGAAGGGAAAGGCAAAAGCAACATAGATAGCGGGGAAACTTATGGGGAAGGAAGAGTGCTTTTACTGTCATAAGAGTGGGCACTGGAAGAAAGATTGCAGGGCTTGGAAAGCCAGAACACAGGATCTGAAGCAAGTTGCGGCTTCAGCTTCAGGTGTGTATGTTATTGAAAACTGTCTATCAATAAACTCTACTTCCTGGGTATTGAATACCGGATCAGGATCTCATATCTGTAATTCTTTGCAGGTATTGAGAAACCGTAGGTTTTTGAAGGCAGGTGACATGACCCTCAAAGTTGCAAATGGAGCTAGCATGGATGCAAAGGCCGTGGGGGACTATCACCTGGGAATGTCAGATGGACATGTTTTGGTTTTACGTAATTGCTTTTTTGTACCCAACGCAACTTGTAATATCATTTCTGTATCTTTGATTTCTAAAGAAGGTTATGAATTTGCGTTTGTAAGTAATGTTGTAAACATTCACCTTAATCAAGTTCTGATTGGGTCAGGTACATTAAGCAATGGTATATACGTACTAAACCAACCACAGATTTTCAATGTCCAGAATACACACAAAATAAAGTCTCCGGAAATAAATCAGACTTTCTTATGGCATTGTAGACTGGGTCATATCAATGAGAGAAGGTTGACGAAGTTACATACAGAAGGATATTTGGATCCGTTCTAATATCAATCATATGCCACTTGTCAATCCTGTCTCAAAGGAAAGATGAAAAAGACTCCGTTCACTGGACACGGAGTAAGAGCGAGCGAGCTCTTGGGACTCGTACACAGCGACCTGTGCGGTCTAATGTCTACACATGCGCGAAGCGGTTATTCTTACTTCATTACTTTTACGGACGACTTTTCAAGGTACGGTTATGTCTTCTTAATGAAACATAAATCCGAAGCCTTTGGAAAATTCTAGGAATATAAGAATGAAGTAGAAAAACAAACCGGCAAAAGTATCAAGACACTGAGATCGGATCGAGGTGGTGAATACTTGAGTGCCGAGTTCCTGGATTACTTAAAAGTGAATGGAATTCTCTCTCAGCTTACTCCTCCATACACTCCGCAACATAACGGTGTATCGGAGAGACGGAACCGAACCCTATTGGATATGGTACGGTCCATGATGAGTAACGCTGAGTTACCGCGATCATTCTGGGGATATGCACTAGAATCAGCTGCATACCTTTTGAACCGAGTTCCAACAAAGACTGTGCCTACTACACCATATCAGATGTGGTGTGGGAAGAGACCCTATCTTAATCACATTAAGACACGGGGATGTCCAGCTTTTGTCAAAAAGCAGCATGCAGACAAACTCGAGGCACGCTCAGTACAGTGCAAGTTTGTGGGATATCCAAAGAACTCCAATGGATATTTCTTCTATTGCGAAGAGGAACAAAAGATTTATGTTTCTCGTCATGCCCACTTCTTGGAAACTAAGTTTTTGGAAAATCAGATAAGTAGGAGCGCAATAGAACTGGAAGAAATTCCAGAACCACGAGCTATTACTGAAAGCTTAGTAGAACCAGGGGGTTCAAAAGAAAATGATATTCCTATGCCGCTCCGCAGAAGTAGTAGGCAGTCTCATCCGCCCGAGAGATACTACGGTTTTCTCATAGACGGGGATAGAGAAGATTGCATCATTGATTATGATGAGCCGACTAGCTTCCAGCAGGCCATTCAGAGCGTTGACTCGGTAAAATGGCTGGATGCAATGCGGACCGAAATGGAGTCCATGTACACCAACAAAGTATGGACGTTGGACGTTACTCTAGATGGGGTAAAACCCGTAGGATGCAAGTGGATCTTCAAAAGGAAGATTGGTGTAGATGGACAGGTTGAGTCCTATAAAGCTAGACTGGTTGCAAAGGGTTTTCGTCAAAGACCTGGCTTGGACTATGACGAGACCTTTTCTCCAGTAGCTATGCTGAAATCCATTCGGATCCTTCTTGCCATTGCTGCCTTCCACGATTATGAGATTTGGCAGATGGACGTAAAGACCGCTTTTCTAAATGGAAATTTAGAGGAGTGTGTTTATATGGACCAGCCAGAGGGTTTCATTCAGAGTGGGAGCAGCGGAAAGGTGTGCAAGTTGCTTAAGTCCATCTATGGACTAAAGCAGGCATCGCGGAGTTGGAACATCTGTTTTGATGAGACGGTCAAAGAATTTGGCTTTATCAAAAATCCAGATGAACCATGCATCTATAGTAGATTTGTAGCGAGAACTGTAGTATTCCTCGTTTTATACGTGGATGACATTCTCTTAATAGGAAATGACATTCCTATGCTACAATCTGTCAAAGGGTTCTTGTCACACAGGTTCTCCATGAAAGACCTGGGTGATGCCTCATACATTCTGGGGATCCGGATCAATCGTGACAGATCCAAGAGGATACTGGGACTCTCACAGGCCAGGTACATCGACACCATACTGAAAAGATTCAGTATAGAAGATTCCAAGCGCAGTAATCTACCGGCTTGTCACGGGATCACCCTTTCCAAAGAGATGTCTCCCAAAACTGATTTGGAAAGGGATTGCATCTCTATTATACCCTACGCTTCTGCGGTAGGCTCTATAATATATGCGATGCTGTGTACCAGACTAGATATAGCTTATGCACTGAGTGTGGTAAGCCGGTATCAGTAAAACCCTGGGGAGAAACACTGGATAGCGGTAAAGAACATTCTCAAGTACCTGAGAAGGACTAAGGAGATGTTCATGGTGTATGGCGGAAAAGACCTCCAGATCGAGGCCTTTGCTGACTCTAGCTTCCAGAGTGACAAGGATGATTCCAAGTCCATGTCGGGTTATGTCTTTACCCTCAATGGAGGGGCGGTGTGTTGGAAGAGTTCCAAACAAGAAACCGTTGCTGACTTGACGATGGAAGCGGAATATATCGCTGCTGCAGATGCCGCAAAAGAAGCTGTCTGGATAAGGAAGTTCTTAACGGAACTTCAGATGGTTCCGTCCATTGTTGATCCAATACCGCTGTATTGCGACAACAACGGGGCTATAGCTTTAGCGAAGGAACCCAGGTCCCATCAGAATTCCAGACACATCTTAAGGCGGTATCACCTGATCAGGGAGATCGTGGGTCGCCAGGAGATCGAGGTTCGGAGAGTTTCTACGGATGATAACACTGCTGATCCACTCAAAAAGGCCTTACCCCAGACTCAGTTCGAGCGGCTGATCGAGATGATAGGTCTTCGATACGCCAGTACATGGCCTTAGTGCAAGTGGGAGATTGTTAGTGTATATGCCCTAGAGGCCATTACTGTATCATACTAGTTTGTATATTACTTAATGGAAGCTTGGGATATTCACCTTGTATAGACAATCTTGCTCAATATAGTAGTATGCTACTAGGTTTGTTTCTGCTTTAATGTGTACATGTGTTTATTTTAGTATATCACCTATACACATTAGTGGAGCCCTTAGGATCTTTGCTTGATTACCAGCGTTGTGATGGCAGTCACACTAGTGGGGGCTGGGTAATCCACAAGCACATCCTTATGCAGGTCCCTAGTCGTAAGACTATCGAGACAGGGCATCGATACTCCGGAGTAGACTAGCGTATGCGCTTCTTATCCCTGCTTGGGAGACGGTCTGTCCCACAGCCGTCAGTACGTCGTAGTTGAGATAGTATGCGGGTGCTCGTTAGGTTACGAGTACACTGGACAGGACTCGTCGGGAACTATTGGTTGGTATTATACCTATCGTCAGTTATCAGTTCCCAGATGACATGAGTGCAGCTTAGTCCGTTGACTTGACACTGTCACTTCGCCTCGAGTGTGTTCCCACTCTACTTTGATTACTACCCTACCACGGCACAAAGGAGTCGTGCAAATAGGTAGTTTTTGGGTGTAGTCCGGAAGCACCTGGAGGCAGTGACGGTTAGACAGGATTCGTCTCTCCCGGTATTGGGGATTGACATCGCGCTGTGTCTAGGAGAGCCATTACATGAGTAGTCCCTGGCAAGGGCAAGCGAGATATACTGGTAGGTTTCCAATGTTATCTCAGGGTGTTCTGGGCTACACTCCGACACGACTTGTACCGTTAGTAGGGGACTGACGTTTACCGCCCCCCTAGGCCCGCCATGCGATGTATCAGACAAACAGACCGGACTGTACGGAGATTGTCACATTCAGGCTCAGTAGGAGTTCAGATGGGTTTCACCTCGTCAGTCTTCTTGTCGGCGTCTACCTGGGGACCGTTACGCACAGCTAGTGCCGCTTGCAGTCTGTAGTTAAACCCACTGCCAACATAGTGTCGAGTCTTTAGAGTCCCACACAGAAAGCTATTCTCCTTTAGGCAGAAGAGTAGAGGTCGCATGGTTTTGCAACAGGTCGCATTGTTTTGCGACAGGGTTTGGTCACATCCGTGCACTTGTGCACGTTTAGTGTCCGGACAGTTAACACTAGCAGTCTTTGGTTTAAGCCATATCCTAGTGTACATTTTGGGATTGGTTTTATCTCGTTTGTATTCGTGTTCCTCGGAACGCGGATGCGGGTGTGTATGCACAGTTGACAGAGAGACAGAGGCAGAGGATTCTCATTGGGGTTGTTGACTGTTGACTATTGACTTTTTGCTAAACCCTAATAAGAATAAGAAATATAATTAACAATAATATTAATTAAGTATTATAGTGACATGGTTGTTGAGGGGTTGACTTTGTTGACTTGTTGACTTTGTTGACCGGTTGACTAGGTTGGACTAGTTGACCATCATCTTGACAATGGCTATCATTTCATGGCAAAGACTTTTGCTTGCTTGTTTGTTTTTGCATAATGAGTGCATGAAATGATATAGCCATTTTGACTTGAACCATCACACATTCTTGATTACTATTATTTGTTATGATGATTTTGGATTATGAGAGCTTGGATGGCAAAAGAGTTACTCATTCTCTCATTTCATTTCTCTCTCTTGCTTGAGCTCTCCCTCATGCTCTTCCTCTTGCTCTCTCTCTAGCACAAGGCAACACCCTCTCATGAGTTGAGAAACATTGCCTTAGAGATAAAAGAAAACCCATATCACTTCTCTACTTATCCTAGTTCACAAGGTTTAGCAAACCAAGTGTTCTAGTTTCTTCAAGTTCGAAGAAGAAGCCAAAGGTAGAAGCTTTCAAGTGGATCCATCTTCGGCGCAAGGAGACGACGAAGTGAGGCCGATCCGTACACCGGAAAGAGTTGAAGACGAAGGAGTTCAAGAAAGGTATAACCCCCTAACCGAGTAGACAAAACTCCGGTTAGGTTTGTTAGTTAGTTGTTTAACAAAGATCCATATTTTGATTCCATGTTACCACCTCTAGAAAAATTGTTTTTCATCATTTCCGCAAGCCCGTAAGTACCGGGAGAGGTAACGTGGACTTCAGAGTTAATGTTGTGCTGTGTTCGATTGGTTATAACTGGAAATCCCTGGCCAGGGTTGCTGAGATTTTCTGGTAAGTGTTATCAGTAGTTTCTCGAACTGTTATAGACCTCATATCGACACGACTTATCAAGCTACTGGGGTCTGACGTTTACCACCCCTAGGTGAGATATGCGACATATCAGACGACGAGACCGGACTGTACGGGAGTGTTACTGATTGGATTCGCTGGAGAATGTACAGGCTTTCTTGTTGATCTTATGATCGCTCAATACCTGGGTGGCTGTTACGTTTAGCTGACTGCTTGCAGCTTATGGGTGTTTGATATGATCATCACCTACTGCTGGCGTATTGACGATTCTTTAGAGTCCTACACAGATGTTTCTTGACTCAGGCAAAACGGAGTAGGGGCACATATGTGATATGTGCGGGACTGAGAATGATGCGTGTATACGATACCGTATTAGATTCTCGCGATATGAGGTATACGATACCGTATTAGACTCAGGCAAAACGGAGTAGGATCAAGTGTTGATTCGATGAACTGATACAGATTATATTAGTCGGTTATTTGTGAAATAGCCGGATTATCGGATCAAGTGTTGATTCAATAATTTAATATATAATTATATATTTGATATATTAAATTACATTAACTGATATAAGCTCACTACAAGATTCTTTTTCTCACTCGGGTAATACATTGATATATATGCGATATATGTTAATTGTATTATTTTATTTTGTTACAATAAATATTCTATATGTGATATATAATATTGTAACATGATATGATTACTAATGCAACATGTTTAGTGGAGATTAAACAAGGTTAGGGTTTGATTTGGGTTAGTTGTTTCTTGAACCTTCTAGAAGGTTTCCTTTTTGTTTTTGCAAAGATATTTTGCAAGATATTTACTTAACCCAACCCATTACTTAACCCAACCCACACCCTTTACTATGGTTAGATCTCTACAATGGTTAAGTCTTCTCTTGACTTAACCATGGTTGCTTTGGTAATGATATGATTACTTTCATTAGTCATCACAAAAGGATTCTTCATCTTCTTTCTTGAGCTCTTCATGGAAAAGCTTTCTAGCTTTTTCAAAGGTGATGAAAATGAGTGAGAAATAGAAAACAAATGAGAGCATAAATCCTACTTCATCATCCTAATCTATCCTAGCCATTTAGATTAGGGTGTTCACTTCATTTAGTGAGTGAGAGTTTGTGTTAATGAAACTTCAAGGTAGATCATCTTTGTTATCGAAGATCGGAAGCAAGCTTGCATCTTTCTCTTCGTGGAGAATCTCGAGAGTCCGGAACATGATGATCGCAGCGAAGGGACCACAACACGGAGCTTATGAAGTGAAGGACCGGATCTACAAAGGTTGTAAGCCCTCTCACTTAGTGTTAAAGTGTTTAACATGCTTGTTATCGCCTAATCTCTAGTTTAAGATCTTGGTTTAGGGTTGTTCGGCACGGCTAAATTTTAAATCGGGCATGGTTGATACCTTGTAGAACCTTGTGAGAGTGCCTAGCATCCCTACAAACCCGGGGCCCCCAGATTATCTGTATTGTTCTGTGATGCTTATTACTTTTCTGTGATGTTGCATTTATCATGCCTGGAGCGATTATTATATATTGATATATACTAGTAAATGTTGTATATGTTTACACCCGTGCTAGTCCAGTCCCTGCTCTGTCGTTAGTTACGTAACCTAACGGGTGATGACGGGACCCAGTGGCGAATGCGGATGGCATATACATACATTATATTTTCGTTCTTTTGTGGTGTGATTAATTGATGGGACTGCGTTGATTCAGATCAATACAAGGAAAACAGACCTATTCGATGTTGTTGGAACAATTTTCAAAAAGTTGTTATTAGAAGGATGTTTTTTTTGTTTTGCACAATGGTATTCGGTTATGAATATCCAGCACCTCATTCGACGAGGCAAAGGCCGAGATACCTTCCCCGGGAGTGACCCCTTGGACAGAAGTTTTGCATCAAGGTAATAATTTCACTATAGTCGATCACTTTTTTCTTTGCATCGCGGTATTCAGTTGGAATATCCTGCACCTCATTCTACGGGGAAAGATCCGAGATCCCTTCAACGGGAGTGACCTCTTTGGCAAAGATTTTCGCCAGTATATATTTATAGAAAGCTATCCGGTTCCTTCAACGATATCAAGTTCATTACGTTAAAGGTTTTTCGCCAAAAACCAGCCCTAGCCCTCCATCATTTCATATTAGTATTGCTTAGTATTCATGCTACGTATGTCGTGCATTGCCGAGGCGTAGTGTTCGGTAGCTCTGTAATGCTTTTTTGTCGCATGGATATGTGGATTGGTTAGGACAGTCGTACGGTTATGTTGGTATTGTCAAGGACTCGTACGGGTGGGTTTAACGCAATCAAGATAATGATGGGTTGAACTTGACTAGGACTCTTTGATATGTTGGCATTGTCAAGGTCACTTGGGTTCTAGGGGTAAAAACATACATCGGGAGTTTCTAAAGAAACTGAAACTTGCCAGGAATGCGCATACCTTCTAGAGTGTGGTGACTTGAGTGGATTCCATCAAGTTATCATGCGATAATAGTTGGATCCCGATTCCCACTGATAAGTTGGTTTACTCCTCGGGTGATCCCGACTAATTCTTCTTTTAGGTTTGGCGCAGAATTTGAGGATACAGTAGTAGACATCCTGATTAGATAAAGTGGTTGACCATTCTAATCTAAGTTAGAGTGCACGCACAGTGTTTCTTTTCTCTCTCTCATTAGCTGTGACCATGTCCTGACCCTAGACTATAACTCAGTAACCAAGTTAACCAAACTTTCTTAAAACACTGGCTTTTAGATTGTTTGAGTTGCATATAACATTGCCACTCCTTCTTTTACCTTTTGATTTTCTCCAGAACACCCCGTATCACTATGAACATCCATTTCCGTTGGATAAATCCATCGTATGGTTATATACGAACTCGGAGGAACTTGTTCCAGATTCGAGGATGGATTCTGGTTCTGGAGAGATTGAATAGGATTATTCAGTTGTCTTTTCATTTTACCTTCTCTCAGGTTGTGAGGGCTCCTAGGATTAGGAGAGGGTACACCTATTACGCTTATCGGATAGTCTTCTTTTAAACCATAGGCAGGTGCCGAAAGGTGGGGAATGAAGAAAACCAATTAGCCTAAGTGTAGTGTATAGAAGGTATTAAGTAAAGACAAATAAAGGGATTAGAAAGAGAGTAAAGTAAATTGCGACTGCTATCATTCATGACCAAACCGCGAATTTCATCGCCCCTCCTACTTCACCTTTGCTTTTCTCTGGTTCAGAAGAAATAGAATAAGGTTTATTCAGTTATCTTTTATCATCACCTTCTCTCAGGTTGCGAGTACTCCTAGGATTGGGAGGGTACACCCATTATGCTTTTTGGATAGTCTTCTTCCAAACCATAAGCTGTTGCCGAACGGTAATGAAGGAAGAAAACCATTAAGCCTAAGGGGGTGTAAAGAAAGTATTGAGTAAAGACAAATAAAGGGATTTGGAGAGATGGCAACGAAATATACGGTTACAGTCATGAATCTGATAATGGAAGAAGCATTACTTGGAATGCCCGGATACCCCTTTGAAACATTTTCATGTTTCAGTTTCACTGTGCATTGTTAATATAAAACTGATTTCCCAATTAGACCCTTACTCCAAGTTATGTATTTATCTAATATGATTCTCACATCTGTATGGTTTTACAGATGATGAGTGGGAGTAAGTTATTGGGAATTAGGTGATCATCCTCATTATATCGGAACTCGTTGTAATTGGTGATATTTGAGTAAATCCCCTGGGTTTTTGCCGGACGGCAAATATTAAGTTTTGAATATCCGTTGTTATGCACCAATTTCAAACTGATATATCTGTACATTTATTTTATAAAGTGAGATATAACTTTTTGAAATTATGTCCATGACATTTACCTATATCAGTTGATGGTTAGGTAAGGAGTATTAAACAGCGATGTAATTATTCATAACTATAGTACAGTTTTCAACCTACGACGCACAGGGTTTGAGTTATTTAACTCAGGGGACTTATACAGAGTATTGTTTGTTGTCAAGTATCCATTAGGACAAAGGGATTGGTCCTCGTACTATATTCTATTTACTTGTGACTTCTCAAGTTTTTGACAAGTATTTCGTAGAAATACAATGTCTATGTTTTGAGAAGTTATAGGTACAAGAATAAAGTAGAGAACCACGTGTTGCAAGTATCGGGATTCTTCAAGGTGATCGAAGAAGTAGATACTTGTGTTTGGTATTCGGTCGATAGTAATGATTAAGAGAAACTTGTTTCTCTTTCAGGTTACTCATAATTGGATGCACTCCCAAGTTGAGTAATGCTGATCGGTCTCTCTCCATATAGTTGACATGCACAGGAGACAGCTGCATGATTTAAATCTGGTTCCACTTAAATCAGTGCCTATGTTTCTATAATGTATATATCATGGATCATATCTTAACGATGTGAAGGTATTTGGAGTTGTCTGGCTTATACTTAAAACCAGACTCTGGATAACTCAAGGCACGTTTCTGTAATGGCAGTATGTGGGTTAACCCAGGCTATGACGAGGGTTAACTTTCTACCATCTGGAAGATCAATAGTGATATTGTTCTTGACTCGCCATAGTTTTAGTAAAAGGGATTTTTTTTCAGAAAAACAGTAGTGGGAGTATGGTAGAACTGGAAGTGATTCCAAAACCGTAGACGATTACTGAAAATTTAATAGAACCTAAAGATTCAATCAGGTTTGACATTCCATTAACCACTCCGCAGATATGGTGGGTAACCTCAGGCACCCGAGAGGTACTCCGGTATCCTCAAGGACGGTGACAGGGAGGTTCTTGTTTATCCAGACTTGACAATATTGTTGTTACAGACTATGAGACCGGGCAGGAGGATGAGTATAGCGTTGTTCTAAACTGTTGGATATAGTGCCCTCAGAGTCAATTATTGGATCACAGGCACGTGATTGCAATGATTGAGGGAGGACCTATGCCGGTGGGACAGTCTTACTCAAGATGATAGTATGCTATCTGGTTTATCTTTATCATCGTGTACTGCTTTAGGTGACCTTACGAGTCGCTATTACACGTTGATAGAGCCCTTAGGATTCTTGCTTGACTACCAGCAGTATGAGGGCGATCATATACGTGAGAGCTGGAGTCTATAAGCATATCCTAAAAAGGTCCCTAGTCGTGGGAGTTTCGAGACAGGGCATCGATTCTCCAGAGTAGACTAGTGTATACAGTCGAGACCCCGACGAGGGGCGGTGGCCGGTCTCACAAGCCACTGGTGTCAGTTGGTTCACCTAAGATGTATACAGGTGCTCATTGGGTTATGAGTACACCGGACAGGACTCGCCGGGAACCTGCTAGTTGGTATTATACCTGACGTCAGAAAGCAGTTCCCAGGTGACATGTGTACAGGTTAGTTCATCGACCTGAGATCGTCATTTGTCTCGTGTGAGTTCCCACTGTGCTTTGATTACTACCCTACCACGCTCAAAGGAGACGTGCAAACAGGTTTTAGTTGGGTACAGTCCCGAGCCATATGGATGCAGTGAGCGGATCTGCAGGGGTTCGTCTCTCCCGGTATTGGGGGTGAGGTCGCGCTGTGTCTAGGAGAGCCAGAACATGAAAAGTCCTTGGTCAAGGCAGGAGATTTGCTTGTAGGTATTCCAGTAGTATCTCAGGGTGTTCTGGGCTACACTCCAACACGACTTGTACCGCTTTTGGGGGTCTGACTTTTACCAACCCCCTTGGCCCACCATGCGATGCTCATAGATGAACGGACCGGACATTACGGATATTGTCACTGACAGGCTCAGTAGGGTGTCAGGATAAAGTCGCTCATCGATGTCCCTTTTGGTCAGTACCTCGTAGCCCGTTATGTATTGGCTGATACCTCTGACGTGCTAGTGGTTAAATCCACAACCATAGTATTGACGAGTCTTTAGAGTCCACTACACACAGTTACTCAAGTTTCGGGCGAAACGCTGTAGAGGACGTATGGAGATATGGCAGGGTTCGATCAGATACGTGCGGTATTGCACGGATTGTGATCGGACGGATTTTACTAGCCGGCTTTGGCTTAAGCCGGATCCTAGTATTAGACAGTGTAGATTTTGTGTCTTTGCATTTGTGTTCAGTGGGAATACAAATGCGGGCATGTATATGCAGTAGCGGGGTTTTCTCGTAATTTATTACGGGATCAGTTTTCTGAAGTTGTCAGTTTGCATTCCGTTCCGGCCAGTTTTCTTTTGTTCCTTCGCGGCCGGACTTTCCGATGGAGGGGGTTATTTGCAAGTTTGCAAATAACTTATTTGTGGAGGGGTTTATTGTGATTGTGTATTCTTATCATGATGAGATTCTCTTCTAGTCCATTCCTATGCTTTTTGTGATGGTGCTTTGATTAGATGAGATAAGAAATTGGTGTGACCTTTTTCTTCACATATTCATTCCCTTTCTTCTCTTGGATTAATTATTCATTTTATCTCCACCATGAAAAAAAAAGGGCCGGCCACTTTTGAGGGGTGAGAAGAGAGAGGTTCATTTGGGGTGGCATTTTTTTTTCATCACATTTTTTCTAGCTTGCTACAAATTCCTCACCTCTCCAAAAGATCATTTCTCCACATACCATGGCAACTTCACTAAAACCCCAATGAGACATGTTTTCTACACTTGCCTACTGCAAACCTTGGACGCGTCGGCTAGCCAACTTCATGCCCGAGTTGCCTCGGTCCAGAGGTGGGAGCCTGTAAAAGTATTCGGCTACGTGGTGCCCTTTCCGACGAGGACGTGACGGACCGAGATTCCGCATGAGATCGGAGTGGAGACGAAGACCGAAAGGACACGGATCGCTTGGTATACTTCTCTACCCAATTCTTAGTTTGCTAGTGGCTAGGTTAATGGCCCGATCCGGGTTAAAAGTGCGCGGTGGTGCCGGTTTGCATGTTCGCAAAGTTTTTCGTTTCCGCGTTTCTGGCGTCGGATCGACGGCTGGGGCGCCGCCGTGCACTTACATTGGTATCAGAGCCACGCCATTAACCTTGCCTAGCTTGCTCTAGTATGTTTAAAGACTCGATCGAACAAAATCCCAAAAACCGTATTTCGTGTGCACATGTGTTCTCTGTCGAAATTTTTTCAGCTCTAAAAATTTTTGAGCTCATTGCAGAAACACATGGAGAAAATTCTAAGACTTCTGGGAAAATTCGATGCATTGATTCGTTAGTACGGCCGCGGTTCCGCGGTGGGAATGTGCTATCTTTACACCAGATTTTTCCAGTGGGCTTTTGAATAGGAAATAGGGGTTTTGGGACATTCTTTTTGGGCCCAGATTTTCTGTAAGAGCTACAGTAGTGCTTGGGGCCCACTTTGATAAATTTGTTCGATCGGATATTTTAAACATATTAGTTCACAGTATTTACATTATACCTGCGACCGTGAATGTCACTTGATCGAAAAATCCTATCTAACTGCTATAGCCCGGTTAGACGGATTTGCGAACGTGACATTCACGTTGATGTTCTGTGTATTGCTGTGTTGTTGCGGATTGGTCGTGGGGATAGCCTGGATGCAATGTTAGTGCAGTTTTGTTTTATATGTACATTTGATATTGCGGGGCGAGCGTCCGACATGTGGACTGCCGTCACTGCCTGTTTGTATTATTCTTTTGGGGCACGACCAGGTTGCGGTCGATGTACCCGTTGTATGTATATTTTTACTTTCTGTACTAAGATTACCTCACGGAGGGGTGCACGGATAGCCGGGTTCTAGAGGGCAACAGGCCCGCATCTCATGGCGTTGAGACGGAGGGGGCTTTACTCTAGAATTGGCGGGCTATTAGCCGCACTCGTAGGGGGTACAGGTTGACCCAGGAGGGGTGCCCAAGTTACCGGATTCCGTGAAGTGCTGGGTGGTCCATTCACGTTGCTGAAGGGGGCTGCCTCGCTTAAGGTTTTGGCGGGTAACTTGCCGCGCCCGTAGGGGTCTAGGATCTCATTGCACAGGCTATCCACACGACCAGGGGAACGTCGGGTTTCAGTAGCGGCTCTATGAAACCCGGGGATCCCAGATATCTGTATTGTTCTGTGATGCTGTACATTTCTGTGATGTTGCATTTTATCACGCCTTGAGCGAAAATTATATATTACATATATACTAGTAGATGTTGTATATGTTTTGCATCCGCGCTAGTCCAGTCCCCGCTCTGTCGTTAGTTAGCTAACCTAACGGGTGATGACGGGACCCAGTGGCGAATGCGGATGGCATATACGTATGTCATTATTTTCGTTCTTTATTGGTGTGATCAATTGATGGGACTGCGTTGATTCGGATCAATGCAAGATAAACAAACTTATTTGATGTTGTTGGAACATTTTTCAAAAAGCTGTTATTGCAAGGGCGTTCTCTTTTGTTTTGCACAGTGGTATTCAGTTGGAATATCCTGCTTCTCAGTCGACAAGGCAAGGGCCGAGATCCCTTCACCGGGAGTGACCCCTTGGACAGAAGGTTGCGTCAGGGCAATGACTTCACTATAGCCAATTACATTTGCTTTGCATCGTGGTATTCAGTTGGAATATCCTGGACCTCATTCTACGTGGAAAGAGCCGAGATCCCTTCACCGGGAGTGACCTCTTTAGCAAAGGTTTTCGTTACTATATTTTTATAAAAAGCTATCCGTTCCTTCAACGATATCAAGTTCATTACGTTAAAGGTTTTCGCCAGAAACCATTCGTAGCCCTCCGTCGTTTCATATGGATAGTCAATAGTATTCAAGCTGTGTTTTTTGGCCAATGTCAAGGCATAGTGTTTGGTAGTTGTTGGTTATTCATATGTAGCATAGATAGATGCGTTGGTTAGGGACAGTCGTATAGCCTTGTTGGCCAAAGTCAAGGGCTTGTACGGGTGGGTTCAAATTAACCTGAAGAACGACGGGTAGAACTTGACATGTGACTTATGATTTGTTAGCCGAAGTCAAGGTCATAAGAGCATGGGGCAAAAATCACATCGGGAGTTTCTAAAGAAACTGAAACTTGCCAGATATGCGCATACCTTCTGGAGTGTGATAGCGTGAGCGGATTCCGTCACGTTATCATGCGATGATAGTTGGATCCCGATTCCCACTGATGAGTTGGTTTACTCCTCGGGTGATCCCGGCTAGTTCTTCTTTCAGGTTTGGAGAAGAATTTGACGTTACAGTGGGAGGTTTCCAGATTAGATAAAGTGATAACCATTCTGATCTAGGTTAGAGTGCACGCTGAGTGTTTCTTTTCTCTCTCTCTTTGGCAGCGACCATTGACCCGACCCTAGACTATGGCTCAGTGACCAAGTTGACCGAACCTTCTTAACACTGGCTTTTGGATTGTCAGAGTTGCAAACCTCATTGCCACTCCTACTTTTACCCTTTTCTCCAGGACACCCCGTATTACTACGAACGTCCACTTCCATTGGACAAACCCATCGTATGGTTATGTACGAACTCGAAGGAATTTATTCGAGGATGGTTTCTGGTTCTGGAGAAAACGAATAGGACTATTCAGTTGTCTTTTCCTTTTACCTTCTCTCAGGTTGCGAGTACTCCTTGGTTTAGGAGATAGTACACCTATTACGCAAATTGGATAGTCTTCTTCCAAACCATAGGCTGGTGCCGAACGGTGGGGAATGAAGAAAACCAATTAGCATAATGATTGTGTACAGAAGGTATTAAGTTAAGACAAAGAAAGGGATTAGTAAGAGGGCTAAATTGCGACTGCTATTCACGACCATACCAAGTATTTCTTCGCCAATCCTAAATCACCTTTGTATTTCTCCAGGACTGTAACATTTCAAAAAAATAAAATATTATTTTTGGGAATTTTCATAATTTAATATTAATTTTTAATGAATATTCTAGTAGTCGGTATAATTAAATACCGATAAATGGTGAAAATTCCGGAGAAAATTTTGGAAAATTCTAAAATAGGGTATTTTGTGGAAATATGTCATTTTTAAGCTTTTATGGTTACGTAAATGCTATTTTGGTGTTAACCGCGATTAAAAATCGCTAATTTGTATTTTTTGCTTTTTGTGCAAAAACTGTGCACCATAACATTTCTACACTTGTTACACTTGTTTCTTGTTTTGGTCATGGTGGCCTAGGGCTGGACCATGCTTAGATGACCATGGTGGGTTAAACCATTTGATTAGGTTAATTGGGTTAATTAAGGGTTTTAGCTTGTTAAGGGTGATTAGGGTTAGGTTAACTTGTGTAGGAGAGAGTGTGAGCCATGATGGCTTGTGGGTGCTAACATGTTTCAAGAGTGAGAGAGAGATGGTTAGGGTGTGCCATGATCCCTCTCAGGCTTCATTATCCTCTGTGCTCTTTCTTACTACCTCTAACTCTCACACATCACACCTCTTCAAAACAGCTTCAGCCAACATCAGCAGCTGAAACATTGCTTCAGCCAACCCTACACAGCCACAAAACAGCCCCCTGCATCAGCTGCGGATACACCACATCAGCCCCCATTCCCTCACATCAACAGCTACCCCAGCCCCCAATAGCTGCAGCCACTAGCTCCTAACCACCTTAGCCCAATACCTACACACTCACACCAGCCCCTAGCAGCATAGCCAACACCTACATCATCACTTCAGCCACCATCAGCACATCAGCCTTGAATTCAGCTGAAACAAATCTATCATCCCCCTAGCTGCTGCTACAAGCTGTAACATCAGCCACCTATACACTCACACCAGCCCTTACAACAGCTACAGCAGTTGCAGCCACTAGCCCCACATCTATACGCCCCCATATCAACAAATCAGCTGCTGAAACAGCCATTTCAGCAGCTACATCAGCCCAATCTCCTCACTTCAGCACTACATCAGCCCTTAGCATCATTGCAACAACTCCAACACTTCACCACAAATACCTCAAACCCCTTCCATAGCTACTACTTCATCAACTACAAAATATAACAAACAACAGCAGCAGTTTCAGCCAGAAACCAACAAGCCACAGCAGCAACAACTCTATTCAAACCAACACCCCCCAACACCATCATCAAACCACAACTACAACACTTCATCTCACAACAAAAACAACCTCAACCCCTGCCAGTAGCTGCTGCAAACAGCAACCCATACACTACCACTACAGCAGCAGCATCAGCAACCTAAAACAGAACCAGCATCAGCCTATGTTGCAACAGCAGCTTCAGTCCCGGGGCACTTCAGCAGCACCAACCCAACCCTCCTTCCTTCATCCTCTTTTCTCCTACATTCTAGGATTCTCTTGAGGTATAATCTTGCAACCCAATTCCTATCTCGCAAGTTATAGCTGTTAGAAACTGAAATTTACTGTTATATCTGTAATCTAGTGCTAGTTTAGGAATTTTGAGTGAGATTTGGCCAAGAGATGGTTTTGAATGTTAGTATAGTCTTATTAGGAGTGTATGAGACCAGATTAACCAAGATTACCCCAGATTTCCAGTTGGATATCAGAGTTGTTCGACTTGGTGTAAATTAGCGTTTTTGTCAATTTTGTGACCTTTCTGAGATCTGCTTTCACCCCGGGAACCCTAAAATAAAATTGACTTGACATAGGTACGTGCAGGCACCCTAGAACCACCACCCAAAGCCCCAACCCCTGAACCTACTCCCTGGCTGCAGATAAATCCCATCTGGCCGTAAATTGCGGCCAGAGCATGGGTTCTGGTGCTCGTTTCAGTTCTGTAGCCTCACACCCTGTAAACTTGACCCTGGGTATGTCTAGTTTTGACTGATTCCAGTTAGGATAGAATCTGAGTTGATTTTCATGAGTTGACGTATGATTTACGACTTGATTTCGTATGGATTTTGGGTATTTAGTGATTCGTTTCCGTCGGGTGGCGTTTGAACGCCAACGACCAGTGAGCATTGACTGTGTTTGCACGCAAGGCGATAGGTTTTTACTTATTGGCGTAACGTGCACCATTTTGGTTTCCGACATGGTTTTCATGTGTTTTAGCGTGTGATATCCTTGTAGGTACCCCATGTGGCGTCGGAGCGTTGGAGATGCAAATGGAGACATCGGCACCGGCACGCATATAACAAGGTGAGTAGATTTATATCTACGGGGAGAAGTCGGGTGGATGGCGTATAGCACCCCCGCAGTTCGTAGTGATGTGTACGGATGCGTATACACACTAACAATTATTATATGTTGTTGGGATTAATTATAAATGTTTAAATGGATTTTGGTATGTTGGATTTATGAAAGGTGACGAAACCCTAGGATAGTGGGTGCACTACACATACATACATACACATACATACATGCATACATCTTTATTTCATATGTGGTTACGGGATTCTATATAGATATGTGTCCACATGGGTTTTGGATTATGTGTTCACATACGGATTTGAGGGTGATACTTGGGATTGAGATGAGTCGATGATTTTTGATCTGAAATTATGATATCGGTGATATGGTAAAATTCGTATTTAAGATACGTCTTGATGCTTTAGAGGATTTTTGGGGATGATGATGCCATAGGAATGATGACATAAATATATAATGATCGACACGTGATTATGTTATGAGATATGATATGATATGATATGACAAGATATTTATGATAGGCCGCCTTGGGCGTTGTTTACTCCTTGAGATGATTTGGGCTGATGATATCGTTTTTGCTAGAGGCTATAAATCAGAAGCTGGATTATGATTATATTGACGATATATGATGATGATATTGATTTATAGGAGACTGTCGATCAGTGATCAGATCTTGATTATAGTGATGATGTTATCATGGTACTAGACATAGGTCAGTATCCAGATTATAATATTTGATAAGAGAATACTTGATGAATAATATGACAAATGTGATATTGACCCGTACCCAGATTTGGGGATGCCGTACGACGGATTTACGTACGAGCTATAAATTGATGTTTGATCCGCCCTCTTGACTTGTGGATAACCGATTATAGGGATATGGTATCGGATGTGATATTATCGAGGCGGATCACCGACTATATATATATATGTATATATATGTATCGACTCAGAGGTTAGGCGGTTTCGCTTATCTACTGTTAGCTTTAGCTCCGCCTTTAGTTGGTGTAGCTATATGACTTTTATGACATTAGATGCAGTTCAGCCTTCATTGTGTTAGTATTCAGCTCCCACACTTTATCATTATTGCTCTGCATCGCATACTGTTGTGATTCATATTTCATTATTGATATCCTGCTGTTAGGACACCAACACCATTACCGATGATGCGTATGTACCACGTACACTTATTTGCCGGCTCACACACATCTTCATCGGTAATTGTCGTGTCACGAACACTTAGAAAATATTATTGCTTGATTTAGCTTGTTAGCTAGTAGTGACATGATATTAGTATGCTTGCCTTATATGCCAGCTTGACATTGTAGTTATTACTTGTCACTTCATGCATACTGTTATTCATTATATGCTGCATTCATGGATTCTCATGCTTATATTCATGATTTCACATGCTATTGATGATTTGGATTCGGGTTTCCATGAGATTTTCTGGTTTTGGAGGAAAACCGCAAAACATACATATAAACTGCTTTCTCTTTTTAATAAAAATGCGAGTTTCCCATGATGTATGAGTCGTCCACCATGAGTTTTGCTGATGGATTTCGAGACCCGATTCGAGGAGGCAGATGAACCGTTTCGGGTACATAGTGGGCCCGGCGCGGTACCCTGGGGCAAGAAGATCGCAGGAGATGGCGTTGAGCCTGGCAGGGGAGCACGACCGACCGGTGATATTACCCGACACGTCGGATATCCGGAGGATACCGTCGTAGTCATGAGATGGATGGTAGGGACCGATCTGGACTGACGGCGCCCTGGATATTATGATTGAGACATTGAGATTTGAGATATTGAGGTACAGAGATTGTGATACAGAGATATCGAGATATTTAGATTTATGTTTTGTGCCGATGCTAGGCACTGTTTTATGCTGATTTCATTATGATACCTCATTTTAGAATACAGAAATCTCACAAATTTATGAAAGCTGTTTTCTCCAGTACATGCATTCAGTTCCATGCATTCTTACATCATTCATATGATATATTGCCACCTGATGCACCGACACAGGCACATGGGTTTACACTTAGATTAGATATTTACACTAGACATGGTTAGAGATTGCTGGTTATATATTTGAGAATTATATATTTTGATCGTATGACCTAGGATTGCGTCATACATGCGATTTTCTGTTCGTAGATCTTTTTCTACTCACGAGTTGGCAACTCACCCCCGTTGTGGCCCAGTTTCTTACAGGTGTTGCCGTACAGGTTCCATTACGGCTTTGCGGGCACTGTTCCTTTCGGGTGACTTGCTAGTAGGTGGGATATTGTATCGTACCCATCATTATACATTGTATATTATATTTCAGTTGTATCTAGAAGTTCCATCAACCAAACATGTACTTATTTGAGATAAAGACCAGTGATGTTTATTCTTTCGACCTTAGAGTCGCATGTTATACTTCTGTGGATTTCATGCTGTTGAGTTCCTTTTCTGTTGTGATCCTTGTCTTTAGGCGTTGTATATTATGTTGCATACTAGTTGATTTGATATGGTTCTTCATACTCTCTACTTCTTTTCTTGGTTTGGATTTCTAGGTTCGGCTTACTTAGAGTACGTACGCCTCGAGACGTTCGTAGTCTAAGTGCCGGTCATGCTCCGTACTTTCGGGTCGTGATAAGGACACTCCGTATCACTACGAAGATCCCAAGTTTATTGGATAATCCATCGTATGGTTATATACGAACTCGAAAGGAACTTATTCCAGTTCGGGGATGGATCCTGGTTCAGGAGAAATAGGAATAAGGTTTATTCGGTTGTCTTTTATCTTTACCTTCTCTCGCATAGCGAGTGCTCCAAAGATTAGGATAGTACACCCATTATGCTTATTGGATTGTCTTCTTCCAAACCATAGGCTGGTGCCGAACGGTAGGGAAGGAAGAAAACCATTTAGCCTAAAGGGGTGTACAGAAGGTAATGACTAAAGACATATAAAAGGGATTTGGAGAGATGGCAAAGAGATATACGGTTACAGTTGTGAATCTGGATAATGGAAGAGGCATTACTAGGAATACCAGGATACCCCATCGAAACATTTTAATGTTTCAGTTTCACTGTGTACTGTTAAAAGAAAACTGATTTCCCAATTAGACACTTGCTCCAGGGTATGTACTGACCAGGTTTGATTCTCACATCTGTATGGTTTTACAGATGATGAGTGGGAGTAAGTTATTGGGAATTAGGTGATCATCCTCATTATATCGGAATTCGTTGTAATTGGTGATATTTGAGGAAGTCACCTGGGTTGTTTGCCGGACGGCAAATATTTGGTTTTGAATATCCGTTGTTATGCACCAATTTCAAATTGATATATCTGTACGTTTATTTTTATAGAGTGAGATATATCTTTTGAAATTATGTCTATGACATTTACCCATATCAGTGGATGGTTAGGTAAGGAGCATTGAACAGCGGTGTAATTCTTCTTAACCATAAGTACAGTTTTCAACCTGCAACACACAGTGAATGAGTTATTAGACTCAGCGGACTTATACAGAGTATTGTATGTTGTCCAGTGTCCATTAGGACAGAGGGGTAGGTACTCATACTATATTCTGTTTACTTGTGACTTCTCTAGTTCTTAGACAGGTGTTTCGTAGAAACGCAGGGTCTAAGTTTTGAGATGTTATAGGTATAAGTAAAGTAGAGAACCAGGTATTGCAAGTATCGGTATTCTTCAAGGTGATCGAAGATGTAGATACTTGTGAATGGTATTCAGTTGATAGTAATGATTAAGAGAACTAGCTTCTCTTTCAGGTTACTCATAATTGGAAGTACTCCTAAGTTGAGTAACACTGATCGGCCTCCTTCCATTTAGTTGACATGCACTGGAAACAGCTGCATGATTTGAATCTTGTTCAATTAAATCAGTGCCTCTGTTTCTGTATTGGATATAGAACAGTTCATATCTTGACATTGTTAAGATACTGGGAGTTGTCTGGCTTATGCTTAAAACCTGACTCCGGATAACTCAAGGCACGTTTCTGTAATGGCTGTTTGTGGGTTAACCCGGGCTATGACGAGGGTTGATTTTCTACCATCTGGAAGATCAATAGTGATATTGTTCTTAACTCGCCACAGTTTTAACAAAAAAAAGGACTTTTTCAGAAAACAGTAGTGGTAGTATGGTAGAACTGGAAGTGATTCCAGAACCGCAAACGATTACTGAAGATTTGATAAGAACCTAAAGATTCAATCTGTTTTGACATTCCATTGGCCACTTCGCAGATAAAGTGGGTAACCTCAGGCACTCTAGAGGTACTTCGGTATGCTCAAGGACGGTGGCAGTGAGGTTCTTGTTTACCCAGACATTCCATTGCTGTTGTTCCAGACTGTGAGTCCCGGCAGGAGGATGAGTATAGCGTCATTCTAAACTAGTTTTAGAAGTGCACGTCTATATGACTCTGCCAGAGGGTTGTCATAGTCAGTGGGAGCAGCGGAAGCATTGGTAGACATCAGGCTTATGTCTATTTATAGACTAAAGCAGATATAGCGGAGATAAATCATCTATTTCTGATGTGACAGTCATAGGTTTGACTTCATCAGAATAGGGGATGGATCTGTTAAGAAGGTAGTAGGGTGTGATGTCCTGGTATTTGATGACATACACAGAGTAGGAATTGATATTCCTATACTACGATCGGTTATACGTTGGTCGTCACACAGTGGTTTCTCCATAAAGGACTTGGATATTATATCAGACATTCTGGTCACTAGATCTATGGTTTTAGATCTAGATTTGGGTGGTTTCCCAATCTGGGTACTTAGACAGCATTCTATGAGTATTTAGAATGGACGACTCCTGGCATGGTGGTGTACCTGCAGGTAATGGAGTCACCCTCTCTAAAGGTGTCTTACAGACTAAAGGGGAGAGGGATACGCATGATTGGCAGATCACTTGCTTAGGCAATTGAGTCAATCATGAGATGTTAAGTACAACACCAGATGTTGTTCTTGCAGTTGAAGCAATAAGTTGATATTAATCCAATCCTGGAGAAACAATCGGAAGCAGTTTTAGAACAAAAGTGGATGTTCTAGGGATTTGATAACGGCAGCCTCCTTTAGGAGACGGTTATCATTCCAGGCTTCCAAGGTGACCTGGATGGCAGAGTGGCTGTCAGAGTTATAGTTTTCCCTCTGACGAGGGGCAGTATTTTGGACAGGTGGTCCAAGGCAATACTGAGGGAGGCATGGCGCAGGATACTGATTAAGTTCAGTTGACGATACAGTCTAAGAAGTTTGGATTTGGAGTTCATTTATGAGCTAGGTCCCATCAGACATCCAGACATTCTAAGACAGGTATTGCTTATTTCGGGAGATGGCTTTCTCCGCGAACTTGAGATAAAGAGAGGCATAGAAAGAAACACCAGAGCGGATCCACTCACTGAGACTATTCCTCGAACACAATAATTTCGCAAACGAGCTTTGTGAGACTGACTAGTAGAGAAGTTGGGTGTTCGGTATCACACGGGCTGTGAGTATGCGACATCGTAATAATTAGCCTTGAGTGCAAGTGGGAGATTGTTGGATATAGTGCCCTCAGAGTCAATTATTGGATCACAGGCACGTGATTGCAATGAATGAGGGAGGACCTATGCCGGTGGGACAGTCTTACTCGAGATGATAGTATGCTATCTGGTTTATCTTTATCATCGTGTACTGCTTTAGGTAACCTTATGAGTCGCTATTACACGTTGATAGAGCCCCTAGGATTCTTGCTTGACTACCAGCAGCATGAGGGCGATCATATACGTGAGAGCTGGAGTCTATAAGCACATCCTTAAAAGGTCCCTAGTCGTGGGAGTTTCGAGACAGGGCATCGATTCTCCAGAGTAGACGAGTGTATACAGTCGAGACCCCGACGAGGGGCGGTGGCCGATCTCACAAGCCACTGGTGTCAGTTGGTTCACCTAAGATGTATACAGGTGCTCATTGGGTTATGAGTACACCGGACAATACTCGCCGAGAACCTGCTAGTTGGTATTATACCAAACGTCAGATAGCAGTTCCCAGGTGACATGTGTAAAGGTTAGTTCATCGACCTGAGATCGTCATTTGTCTCGTGTGAGTTCCCACTGTGCTTTGATTACTACCCTACCACGCTCAAAGGAGACGTGCAAACAGGTTTTAGTTCGGTACAGTCCCAAGCCACATGGAGGCAGTGAGCGGATCTGCAGGGGTTCGTCTCTCCCGGTATTGGGGGTGAGGTCGCGCTGTGTCTAGGAGAGCCAGAACATGAAAAGTCCTTGGCCAAGGCAGGAGATTTGCTGGTAGGTATTCCAGTAGTATCTCAGGGTGTTCTGGGCTACACTCCAACACGACTTGTACCGCTTTTGGGGGTCTGACTTTTACCAACCCCCTAGGCCCGCCATGCGATGCTCATAGACGAACGGACCGAACATTACGGATATTGTCACTGACAGGCTCAGTAGGGTGTCAGGATGAGTTCGCTCATCGACGTCCCTTTTGGTCAGTACCTCGTAGCCCGTTACGTATTAGCTGATACCTCTGACGTGCTAGTGGTTAAATCCACAACCATAGTATTGACGAGTCTTTAGAGTCCACTACACACAGTTACTCAAGTTTCGGGCGAAACGCTGTAGAGGCCGTATGGAGATATGGCAGGGTTCGATCAGATACGTGCGGTATTGCACGGATCGTGATCGGACGGATTTTACTAGCCGGCTTTGGCTTAATCCGGATCCTAGTATTAGACAGTGTAGATTTTGTCTCTTTGCATTTGTGTTCAGTGGGAATACAAATGCGGGCATGTATATGCAGTAGCGGGGTTTTCCCGTAATTTATTACGGGATCAATTTTCTGAAGTTGCCAGTTTGCATTCCGTTCCGGCCAGTTTTCTTTTGTTCCTTCACGGCCGGACTTTCCAATGGAGGGGGTTATTTGCAAGTTTGCAAATAACTTATTTGTGGAGGGGTTTATTGTGATTGTGTATTCTTATCATGATGATATTCTCTTCTAGTCCATTCTTATGCTTTTTGTGATGGTGCTTTGATTATATGAAATAAGAAATTGGTGTGACATTTTTCTTCACATATTCATTCCCTTTCTTCTCTTGGATTAATTATTCATTTTTTCTCCACCATGAAAAAAATGGGCCGGCCACTTTTGAGGGGTGAGAAGAGAGAGGTTCATTTGGGGTGGCATTTTTCATTCATCACATTTTTTCTAGCTTGCTACAAATTCCTCACCTCTCCAAAAGATCATTTCTCCACATACCATGGCAACTTGAGACATGTTTTCTACACTTGCCTACAGCAAACCTTGGACGCGTCGGCTAGCCAACTTCGCGCCCGTGTTGCCTCGGTCCAGAGGTGGGAGCCCGTAAAAGTATTCGGCTACGTGGTGCCCTTTCCGACGAGGACGTGACGGACGGAGATTCCGCGGGAGATCGGAGTGGAGACGAAGACCGAAGGACATGGATCGCTTGGTATACTTCTGTACCCATTTCTCAGTTTGCTAGTAGCTAGGTTAATGGCCCGATCCGGGTTAAAAGTGCGCGGTGGTGCCGGTTTGCAAGTTCGCAAAGTTTTTCGTTTCCGCGTTTCCGGCGTCGGATCGACGGCCAGGGCGCCGCCGTGCACTTACATAAACTAGCTTTAGAAGTGCACATGTATATGACTCTGCCAGAGAGTTGTTGTAGTCAGTGGGAGCAGCGGAAGCATAGTGGACAAGTAGCTTATGTCTATTTATAGACTAAAGAAAATATGGCGGAGATAGATCTTCTATTTTTGATGTAACAGTCATAGGTTTTGACTTCATCAGAATAGGGGATGGATCTGTTAAGAAGGTAGTAGGGTGTGATGTCCAAGTATTTGGATGACATACACAGAATAAGAAGTGAAATTCCTATACTACGATCGGTTATACTGTGGTTGTCACACAGTGGTCTCTTCATATAGGACATGGATATAATATTAGGCATTCTGGTTACTAAATCTATTCTTTTAGATCTAGATTTGGGTAGTTTCCCAATCTGGGTACTTAGACAGTATTCTAAAGGTGTTTTAGAATGGACGACTTCTGGCATGGTGGTTTACCTGCAGGTGATGGAGTCACCTTCTCTAAAGGTGTCTTACAGACTAAAAGGGAGAGGGATGTGCATGATTGGCATATCACTTGCTTAGGCAATTGAGTCAATCATGAGATGTCAAGTACCACACCAGATGTTGATTTTGCACTAGATGCAATAAGTTTATATATTGATCCAATCCTACAAAAACGTTAGGAAGCAGTTTATGAACATAAGTGGATGTTCTAGGGATATGATAACGACAGCCTCCTTCGGGAGACGGTTCTCATTCCAGGCTTCCAGGGTGACCTGGATGACAGAGTGACTGTCAGAGTTACAGTTTTCCCTCTGACGAGGGGCACTAGTTTGGATAGGTGGTCCAAGAGGATACTGAGGGAGGTATGGCGCAGGATACTGATAAAATTCAGTTGATGATGAAGGGTCCCGGCAGTGCCCCGGCCGTCGAAACACGGCCAAAATGTGGAACAAAAATTTATCAAACCGGCGCTACCGCTACCCGAATCCCGGATCGACCTTAAACCCTAAACTAGCAAACTAACTAAGAGTTAGAATCATTATACCGAGTTGATCCGTGTCCTTCGGTCTTCATTCCAATCTCCTAGCGATCTTTTGATGATGTTTGGTTTCCGGTCTTTCTCCATCTCCGATGATCCACCCGAGGGAAACGGTGCATGCTCCAACCTCGACAAACGAGGTAACCGTCGCTCCAAAGTCGCTAGCTAAGGAGAGTAGGGGTGTATGAAAATGTCACTATAATTTTTCTCTCATCCATATGCTCCATGGAGCAACTCAAGAAGAAGAATGGAGGTGAGAAAGCATTTGGCATGAACAAAAATGGCTAAGTATATTGTGAGAATGAGAGTGGAGAGTAATGCAAGTGTGTAATCAAATGGAAAAATTGACCCCCACCATTGTAGTGGACGGCCCCCCTTTCATTCCCACAAAAAATTCATTTTCTTTTTACCATTAAACAATGCAAAAAAATCACAGCCATACTTTAAACCCATACTTTGCTACGTGCCATGTCATTGTCCATGCCACCTCACACCCTCCACCTCATTATAAGGCAAATGAATTTCCTAAAAGGGAAAATCAATAATGAGGTGGCAAATCTTCTAGAAGCTATTCCATATAAAATACGGAATACTTCCCGGTACATGTATCAAAATACATATACGCGTATTCGTACCAAAATACGAATAGCCGAGAGAGAAAACGAATAGTGAACAATAATACCAGAATACATATATATATAAATAAATACATATGTAAATTATTAAATCAAAAACCCGATTTAATAATCTGGCTTAATCCTAAGCCGCTAGTATTATCAACCGTCCGATTAAAGTCTGCGCAGCTTGCACATATTTAATCGGACACCTGTATGTACCAGCATACATCATGTACACCATATCGCCTGAACCGTGAAAACTCTCTGTGTAGGACTCTAAAGACTCGTCAATACGCTGGCAGTGGGTTTAACCACAAACACATCAGTGGCACTAGCTGTGCGTAACGGCTACCCAGGTATTGAGCGAAAGGAGGCCGACGAGCAAACTCATCCTGAACCCCTACTGAGACTGACAGTGACAACATCCGTACAGTCCGGTCTGTTCGTCTAAGAGTATCGCATATCGAGTCAGGGGGATGGATAAAGTCAGAACCCTAACAACGCAATATTTAGTGTCGGCATGTAACCCATCAACTCCAGAGAAACTATCGATCCTGGATCGGTAATCCTCGTCTACCATGGCCATGGATTTGTGGTGATGGCCACCCATACACAATGCGACACCAACCCCCAATACCGGGAGAGACGAATCCCCGATGATCCGATCACTGCCTCCATATGGCTCGGGACTTTACCCAACTAAAACCAGTTTGCACAACTCCTTTGAGCCGTGGTAGGGTAGTAATCAAAGCACGGTGGGAACTCACACGAGACAAATGACGATCTCAGGTCGACAGACTAACCTGTACACATGTCACCTGGGAACTTCTATCTGACAATAGGTATAATACCAACTAGCAGGTTCCCGGCGAGTCCGTCCAGTGTACTCATAACCCAATGAGCACCTGCATACTATCTTAGATGAACAAACTAACACCAATGGCTTGTGAGACATGGCCACCGCCCCTCGTCGGGGTCTTGATCAGTATACACTAGTCTATACTGGAGTATCGATTCCCGGTCTCGATACTCCTACGACTAGGGACATTTAAGGATGTGCTTATAGGCCCCAGCTCCCACATATATGATCGCCATCATAATGCTGACAGTCAAGAAAAAATCCTATGGGCTCTATCAACATGTACATGATGATAAAGACAAACCAGATAGCATACTATCATCTTGAGTAAAACTATTTTATCGGTATAGGTTCTCACTCAATCATCATAATCACAAATCTGCGACTATGATAATTGCCTTGAGAGCACTATAGCCAACAATCTCCCACTTGCACTTAAGGATAATTATTGCGATGTCGTATACTTACAGCCCGTGTGATACCGAACACCTTACTTCTCTACTAATCGATTTCGCAAAGCCCGTTTGCAAAATGATTGCGTTCGAGAAATAGCCTCAGTGAGTGGATCCGCTCCAATGCTTCTTTCTGTATCTCTCTATATCTCAAATTCGCGGAGAAAACTATCTCCCGAAATGAGCAATACCTGTCCTAGAATTTGTCTGGATATCTGATGGGACCCAGTTCACAAATCAACTCCAAATCCAGCAAACTACTCAGACTGTATCGTCCACTGAATTTAATCAGTATCCTGCGCTATGCCTTTCCTCAGTATCCGCTTGGACCACCTGTCCAACATATTGTCCCTCAAAAGAGGGAAAAACTATAACTCTGACAGTAACTCTGTCATCCAGGTCACCTTGGAAGCCTGAAATGATAACCGTCTCCCGAAGGAGGCTGCCATTACCACATCCATAGAACATCCATTTATGTTCATAAACTGCTTCCCAATGTTTCTTCAGGATTAGAATAATATATCTGCTTATTGCATTTAGTACAAAAGCAATATCTGGTGTGGTACTTGACATTTCATGATTAACTCAATTGCCTAAGCAAGCGATATGCTAATCATGCAGATCCCTCTCCCCTTTAGTCTGTAAGACGCCTTTAGAGAGGGTGACTCCATCACCAGCAGGTACTCCACCATGCCAGGAGTCGTCCATTTAATGTCAAAGTACCCAGATTAAGATACTTCCCAAATCTAGATTTAAAACCATAGATCTAGTAACCAGAAAACTTGATATTATTTATATATCCTATGCGGAGAAAACAACTGTGCGACAACCAAACTATAACCGATCGTAGTATAGGAATATCCCTTCCTATCAAATGCATGTCATCCCAATACCTGGACATCACTCTCTACTACCTTCTTAGCAGATCCATCTCCTATTCTGATGAAGTCAAAGCTGTTGGATGTATATGCCCTAGAGGCCAGTATTGTATATGTATACATATGGATACTAGGGATATATATGTACAGAATAATCTTGCTCAGTTTTATAGTATATTATTTGACTTGTCTTTATCGGGATATGTGTATTTATTGTTATTATATCTGGTTTGCACATATTGATAAAGACTCGATACGGTAGTATACTATTGTGGTTTGTCTTTATCTTAACATGGTATATGTCATACTCGTTATTATATATTGCGGTTGCACGTTGATAAAGCCCATATGATCTTTCTTGAATACCTGCGTTGTGATGGCGATCATACTTGTGGGAGAAGGGTAGTCCATAAGCACATCCTTGAATGGTCCCTAGTCGCGTGAGTATCGAGACTGGGCACTGATACTCCAGAGTAGACTGGTGTGTACGTTTCTTGCCCCGTCGGGGGATGGTTGGTCCTGCAGCCATTGGTCTGATGCACCTAAGATCATATACAGGTGCTCACTGGGTATGAGTACACTGGACGGACTCGCCGAGAACTTCCATATGGTACTATACCTATCGTCAGATGGAAGTTCTCAGGTGACATTTGTACAGGTTAGTCTTTGGACCTGAGATCGGCATTTGTCTCGTGTGAGTTCCCACTGAACTTTGATTACTACCCTACCACGGCTCTACTGAGTCGTGCAAATAGGTTTTGGTTGGGTTCAGTCCCGAGCAACATGGAGGCAGTGAGCGATTGTCGGGGATTCGTCTCACCCGGTATAGGGAGTCGATATCACACTGTGATTCGATTGGTCAGGACCATAAGACCTTGGCCAAGGCAGTTGGGATCTACTGATAGGCTGATCTGTAGTTTCTAAAATTGGTCCTGAGCCACATCAGCATGACTTATCAGGTTGTTAGGGTCTGACGTTTACCATCCCCTAGACCCGGTATGCGATACTCTTTGACGAAGAGACCGGACTGTACGGATATTATCACGGATAGGCTCAGTTGGAGTTCAGACGAGCTTGCTCGTCGGCCTTCCTTTTTGACAGGTACCTGGGCAGCCGTTACGTACAGCTAGTGCCGCTGACGTGCTTGTGGTTAAACCCACTACAAGAGTACTGTCGAGTCTTTAAATTCCCACACAGAGGGTTTCCCTGATCCAGGCAAAATGATGTAGTAGCCATATTGGATACGTGCAGGGTTCGATCGATTGATGTACTTGGTACTCGGATTTTTCGATCGGACAGTTTGTAATACCCGGCTCAGGTTTGAGCCGGATTATTAAATCAGGTATTGATTTAATAATTTACGTATATGTATTTCGATATATATATTCTAGTATTATGTTCTTCGTGTTATTCTATCTCTTTTAGGCGTTCGGATTTTTATCTGATTGCCGGTATATTTGTACAGTAGTTGGAAACCCGTATTTATTACAGTTTTCCTTCTAGAAGGTGGCCACCGCATTTTGTATTTTCCATTTATTTCATAAATGGAAATGAGGTGTAAAGTAAGAGTATGGGAGGAAAAGAGGTGACCATGCTTCAATAGTAGTCAAATGACTTCATAATTCATTTTGGGTTTACTATTGAAGCATGGTTGCTAATTGTTTAATGAAAGAATTGATATACAAAACTATAGTGTGTATTTTCTCTTTCTTGATTGATTCATTATTTTCCTTGAGCTCTCTTTTGCTCTCATCTCCTCCCTCCTCTTGCTTTGATCCACCTTCATCTTCTTCCTCTTCACTAACATTCTCATAAGTTGAAAAACAAGTGAAGATGTTAGAAAAGAGATAGAAAATACTTAGACACCCTCACTACATCCTAGAATACTTGGTTTAGCAACCCAAGTTTTCTAGTTGCTCATTTTGTTACATAGTTAGGAGTTAGAACCATGGATCGTACTCCCCGGGTGGATCATCAAGGACCAAGGAAGACCGGAGAACAAGCTCGATCCCGGAGAACCGACGGAGCAAGGAAAGAAGATCAAGCAAGTTCAAGGTGACTAGTAGGAGCTAAGGATGAAGAACGAAGACCGAAGGACTTGGTTCGTTCGGTAAGAATTCCTCATCATAGTAGATAGCTCCCCTAGTTAGCTAGTTAGTTTTATGGAAAGATCCGGTTAAATTTTATTCTAGTGCCAAGTTTTTGTTCGCAAGAAAATTTTTGTTCTGTATTTGGCCAGGGAAGTTAGCCGGGGCACTAGGGTAACCGTTCATAGTATCTGAGCCACCCATAAAACTTACACTAGCTAGTTCAAACGTGTTTAGAATAACGATCGACCGAAAATTTCAAAAACTGCATTTCAAATCATGGGTTTTCTGTCGATTTTAAAAGTGCTCGAAAAATCAATATTTTGCTCTAAGAAAATCATGCAGGCTTTTTTAAGACCACAGAAGAAAAATTGTCACGTGATCCCTCTAAACCGCCACGGATCCGCCGCGCAAACACCCTATTGGCTGCAGATCCAGGGCCGTTTTGGGGCCCACGTGGTCAAATTTTCTTCTGGGCCTCAATATTTGGAAATTGTGGTTTCTGGAATAATTACTTTTTGGGCCCAGATTTGTTACAGTGTTTGTTTAATACTTAGGGCCCACTTGGAAAGTTTAGTCGATCGTAATTTTAAGATATGTGTTTTATTATCAGTACATTCACTTTTATCTGCGACCGGGAATGTCACTCGATCGGTAAAACTCGTCTGATTGCTATATGTTCTTTTAGAAGGGTTTTGCGACGTGACATTCACGTTGATGTTGTGTGCTTGTGCTGTGATTGTGGTTGGATTGTCGTGGTGGATAGCATGTGGTGCAAAGTTATAAATACAGTTTATAATTTAATTGTACATTTGTTATTGCGGGGCGAGCGTCCGACATGTGGACTGCCGTCTTTGCCGTTTGTATATTATTTTACGGCACGACCGGGCTGAGGTCGATGTCACCAGTTGTATATATATATATATATATATATATATATATTTAATATTCTGTACTAGGATTACCCCATGGAGGAGTGCACGGATAGCCGGGTTCTGGAAGGCAACAAGCCCGCATCTCATGGCGCTGAGACGGAGGGGGCTTCGTTCTAGAACTGGCAGGCTATTCGCCGCACTCGTAGGGGGTACAAGTTTTCATTGCACAGGCTATCCACACGACAGGGAACGTCGGGTTTTATTTGCGGCTCAAATGAAACCCGGGGCTCCAAGATTATCAGCCATTCTGTAATGTTATCTGTGATGTTGTTTATTATCATGCCTGGGACGAATGTTATATATACTTATATATATACTAGTAGATGTTGTATATGTTTTGCACCCGCGCTAGTCCAGGCCCCGCTCTGTCGTTAGTTAAGTAACCTAACGGGTGATGACGGGGCCCCGTGGCGAATGCGGATGGCATATACGTATATTTTATTTTCGTTCTTTTCTGGTGTGATAGGTTTCAAATTTGATAGGGCCGCATTAATTTTAATTAATGCAAGATAAAAACCTAAAAAGATGTTGTTGGAACCAGATTTTAAAAAACTGACATTACAGACGTTCTCTTTTGTTTTGCATAGTGATATTCTGTTTGGAATATCCTGCACCTCATTCGATGAGGCAAGGGTCGAGATCCCTTCACTGGGAGTGACCCCTTGAGTAAAAGTTTGCGTCAAGGTAATAACTTTAATATTGTCGACTATTTTTGCTTTGCATCGAGGTATTCAGTTTGGAATATCTTGCACCTCATTCGACGAGGAAAGAGCTGAGATCCCTTCACAGGGAATGACCTCTTTAGCAAAAGTTTTCGCCACTATATATTTACAAAACTACTCAGGTTCCCTCAACGAAATCAAGTTCATTACGTTAACAGGTTTTTCGCCAAAAACCTAGCCGTAGCCCTCCGTCATTTCAGATAGGTACCACCTAGTAATCGTTCTGTGTTTGTTGGCAAGCGTCAAGACACAGTGAACGGTAGCTGAGTGATATTTACCTGTTGCATAGATATGCGATTATTCGAGATAGTCGTACAGCTTTCTTGGCAAGCGTCAAGAGTTTGTGCGGGTGGGTTCGAGTTAATCCAGGACAATGACGGGGTTGAACTTGACTAAAGGCCTATGACTTGTTGGCAAGCATCAAGGTTATAGGTCGTTAGGGGCAAAAACCACATCGGGAGTTTCAAACATACGGGAAACTTGCAGATTTAGCATGCCTTCTGGAGTGTGGTGACTAGAGTGGATTCCATCTACTGCATCACATAATGATAGTTGGATCCCGATCCCACTGATGAGGAGGATTACTCTCGGGAGATTATCACACTTAACAATCAATGCTATAAACCAAGTAGGTGTCTAGAAAGGTGTTAGCGGGGCTACGCCTCCAGGGAAAAGAGGTTATATAATTAAGGAACTTCGCGAAAGCATTGGAAAACCTCCCTCGAAGTACCAACACCGGCCTGGCTGAAAGGTTAAGCAAGTATTGTAACATGCGATTAATCCTGACTAGTTCTTATTTTAGGGTTTGAAGAAGAATTTGAGGAAACGGTGGGAGCCATCCTGGTTAGATAAATTAATAACCAATCTGATCTTGCAAGAACGCACGCTGAGTGTTTTCCCTCTCTCTCCAGGTAGCAACCATTTCATGCCCTAATCAAGATAATAAAATGTATCGCTTGACCAATCTGAATTCTTATTCGGGGCTGGGGAACGTCGGTTCATCTCTAACTTATGACAATTGTCATAAGTATGACCAAGGGAAAGAGGAATGTTTGAATTCCTTGATAAACCCATCGAAGAAGAAACATACTGTTGCGTCTTCTTCAGGTGTTCTTGTTATTGAGAACTGTTTTCTGGTCAGTCCTACCTCCTGGGTACTCGATACCGGATCAGGATCTCATATCTGTAATTTATTGCAGGGACTGAGAAAAAGTAGGATAGTTGGACCTAATGATATGTCCCTCAGAGTGGGGAATGGTGCACAAGTTAATGCTGCTGCCGTCGGTGAATATCGCCTAGTATTGCCAAATGACAATACTATGATTTTGAACAATTGCTACTATGTGCCTTCCATGCTTTGCAACATCATATCAGTTTCTTTACATGATAAAGATGGATATAACTTTGTTCTTGATAGAAATATCATGAATATTTACCTTGATAAGGTGCTGGTTGCAGAAGGTACACTGTGTAATGGTATCTATGTTCTAAATCTGAATACAGTTCTCAATATACAAAACACACGCAAGAGGAAAAGTTCAGATACGAACGAATCCTACTTGTGGCTTTGTAGACTTAGTCATATCGGAGAGAAAAGACTAAGTAAGTTATATAAAGATGGATTCTTGAATACGTTCGAATTTTCATCTTATGAAACTTGTCATTCTTGTCTCAAAGGAAAGATGACCAAATCTCCGTTCACCGGGTATGGAGAAAGAGCAGCAGAGCTCTTGGGACTCATACACAGTGATGTATATGGTCCGATGTCTATACATGAAAGGGATGGGTTCTCGTACTTCATCACATTCACTGACGATCTCTCTAGGTTCGGATATGTATATCTTATGAAACACAAATCTGAAGCTTTTGAGAAATTCAAAGAATTCAGAAAGGAAGTAGAGAACCAGATTGGCAAAAGTATTGAGATCCTCCGATCTTATAGAGGGGGGAGTACTTAAGTACGGAATTCAGGGACTTTTTGAAGGAGAATGGTATTCCTTCTCAGCTTACTCCTCCTTACACACTACAGCACAACGGTGTATCGGAGTGGAGGAATCGTACCCTATTGGATATGGTTCGCTCCATGATGAGTAATGCCGAGTTGCCTCTTTCATTCTAGGGATATGCACTTGAAATGGCAATATATGTATTGAATAGGGTTCCTACCAAAGCTGTGCCTACCACTCCACATGCATTGTAGGAGCGGAAGAGACCATACCTTCATCTTATTAAGATATGGGGATGTCCAGCTTATGCAAAGAAGCAGAACCCGGATAAACTCGAGGCACGGTCAGTTTTGTGTAAGTTTGTAGGATATCCTAAGCATTCGCAAGGATATCAGTTCTACCACACCGAAGAACAGAAGGTGTTTGTTGCTCGCCACGCTGTCTTTTTAGAAAAGGAATTTCTTGCAAAAGGAATTAGTGGGAGCACGGTAGAACTGGAAGAAATTCCAGAGGAACAAACTGTAACTGAAGATTTGGTAGAACCTCAGGATTCAATAACCCCGGACGAACCTCGGCCACTCCGCAGATCTAGTAGGATTTCTCATCCGCCCGAGAGAGACTACGGTTTTCTCATAGATGGGGATTGAGAGGATTGCATCTTGGAAGAAGATAATCCTACTAGTTTCAGACAGGCCATTATCAGTAGGGACTCTGATAAGTGGCTGGATGCTATAAAATCTGAAATGGAGTCCATGTACACCAATAAAGTGTGGACCCTGGAAGTTGCTCCACCTGTGGTAAAACCCGTTGGATGCAAATGGATCTACAAGAAGAAACTTGGTGTGGATGGGCAGGTGGAAACCTATAAGGCTAGACTCGTTGCAAAAGGTTTTCGTCAAAGACCAGGAGTGGACTATGACGAAACCTTTTCCCCAGTAGCTATGCTCAAATCCATTAGGATCCTGCTTGCCATTGCTGCCTTCAATTACTATGAGATTTGGCAGATGGACGTAAAAACGGCTTTTCTAAACGGAAGTTTAGAAGAGCACGTTTATATGGATCAGCCAGAAGGTTTTGTAGACAGTGGGAGAAGCGGGAAGGTGTGCAAGCTGCTCAAATCCATTTATGGATTGAAGCAAGCATCACGGACCTGGAACATCTGTTTTGATGAGACAGTCAAAGATTTTGACTTCATCAAGAACAAAGATGAGCCATGTATCTATAAGAAGATTGTAGTACGAACTGTCGTGTTCCTAGTCTTGTACGTGGACGACATTCTTTTGATAGGAAATGACATTCCTATGCTACAATCGGTCAAGCTATTCTTATCATAAAGGTTGTCTATGAAAGACCTAGGTGATGCCTCGTACATTCTGGGGATCAAGATCTACAGAGATAGATCCAAGAGATTACTGGGACTTTCACAGTCCAGGTACATAGAGACCATACTAAAGAGATTTAGAATGGAAGATTCCAAGCACGGTAACATACCCGCATTGTACGGAATCACCCTCTTTAAGGAGATGTCTCCCAAGACTGACGAGGAGAGGGTTCGCATGAGCACTATGTTAGTGTATATGCCCTAGAGGCCATTACTGTATCATACTAGTATGTATATTACTTGATGGAAGCTTGGGATATTCACAGTTGTACAGACAATCTTGCTCAATATAGTAGTATGCTACTTGGTTTGCCTCTGCTTTAATGTGTACATGTGTGTTTATTTATTATATCACCTATACGCATTAGTAGAGCCCTTAGGATCTTTGCTTGATTACCAGCGTTGTGATGGCGATCACACTCGTGGGGGCTGGGTAATCTACAAGCACATCCTTATACACGTCCCTAGTCGTGGGAGTACCGAGATAGGGCATCGATACTCCGGAGTAGACTAGCGTATGCGCTTCTCATCCCAGCACGGGAGACGGTCTGTCCCACAGCCGTCAGTACGTCGTACTTGAGATAGTATGCGGGTGCTCGTTGGGTTACGAGTACACTGGACAGGACTCGTCGGGAACTGATGGTTGGTACTATACCTATCGTCAGTTATCAGTTCCCAGGTGACATGAGTACAGCTTAGTCCGCTGACTTGACACTGTCACTTCGCCTCGAGTGTGTTCCCACTGTTCTTTGATTACTACCCTACCACGGCTCTACTGAGTCGTGCAAACAGGTAGTAGTTGGGAGCAGTCCCGAAGCACTTGGAGGCAGTGACGGTTAGACAGGATTCGTCTCTCCCGGTATTGGGGGTTGACATCGCGCTGTGTCTAGGAGAGCCATTACACGAGTAGTCCCTGGCCAGGGCAAGCGAGATATACTGGTAGGTTCCAGTGTTATCTCAGGGTGTATTGGGCTTCACTCCGACACGACTTGTACCGCTATTAGGGGACTGACGTTTACCGCCCCCCTAGGCCCGCCATGCGATGTATCAGACGAACAGACCGGACTGTACGGAGAATGTCACATTCAGACTCAGTAGGAGTTCAGATGGGGTTTCACCTCGTCAGCCTTCTTGTCGACATCTACCTGGGGACCGTTACGCACAGCTAGTGCCGCTTGCGGTCTGTGGTTAAACCCACTGCCAGCGTAGTGTCGAGTCTTTAGAGTCCCACACAGAGGGTATTCGCCTCTGGGCAAAACAGAGTAGAGGTCGCATGGTTTTGCGACAGGGTTCGTTCTCATCCGCGCACTTGTGCACGTTTGGAGTCCGGACGGATTATACTGGCAGGCTCTGGTTTGAGCCAGATACTGGTATATATATATGGGGTTGCTTTTATATCTTGGTATTCTTGTTCCTCGGAACGAGAATGCAGGTGTGTATGCACAGTTGCTTGAGGCGGAGGATGAGGTTTTTCATTAGGGTTTCGGAACGGGCGCGTATGCACAGTTGACAGTTATCATTTTCCAAACCCTAATGGATTTATGAATTATCTATTAATAATAGTAATTAAATGAGAATTATGTTATGGTTGATTTTGTTGACTTGTTGACCATGGTTGACTTGTTGACCATGGTGGAATGTTGACCACCATCATGCTTTAAAAAGTCCTCCTTGATTCATGCTTACTTTTGACTAAATGAAGCATGGTAGTGGTCATTCCTAATTGCCATCAACTATTCTCATTTTGAATTATTATCATTTAGATAATTCATTTTCTTTTTGATATGGTTGCAAAAAGAAAAAGAGAGCTCATTCTATCATAACCTCTCTCTCTCCTCATTTCATCTTCTTCCTCCTCTTGAAAAGAGAAACCTTCTCATGTGTTGAGAATCATTCTCTTTAGATAGAAAAGCAAACCCTAATCACTCTCTACTCATTCTAGGATGAAGGTTTAGCAAGCCGGAAACCCTAGTTCACTCAAAGATCGAGGAAGAGCCCAAAGTCGAACCTTCGAGGTGGATCTATCTTCGGCAAGAAGAAGGCGACGAGAAGAGGACCATTCCAGCTTCTACAAAGAACAAGAAAGATGAACAACAACAAGAAGAGAAGGAGTTCAAGTTTAGGTATAACCATCAACATAGTAGCTAACTCTCTTTAGCTAGAATGCTAGTTTAGTTTAGCAAAGATCCGGCTTTTACGGTCCATGTTACAAAGTTTAGAAAAATTTTGATTTACCATTTCCGCAACCCCGTAAGTACCGGGAGAGGTAACGTGGACCTAACAGTGGTATCAGAGCCTAACTAAACTTAAACTAGCTTGGTAGTGAAGTGTAACGAAGTTCGGAACCAAAAAATCGCAAAACCGGAAAACTAAAAACCTGAGTTTCTGTTGAAATTTTTTTGGCTCAAAATGAAAAACTTTATACTTGTAAAATCGTCTCAGGGTTTTGTTTGAACACAGAAGAAAACCGATGACGTCATTCATTTAAGTCGCCGCGCTTCCGCGGCACGAGGTAGGCATGTGCCGCGGAAGCGCCGCAGATTGGTTTCGTTGCTGCATCGTTTTTCGTGCAGTGTTCTTCTGGTTGGATTTTGTGATTTTTAAGATGTATTATATGTGCCCAGATTTTCCAGAACTGAAATTTGCTTTTGGGGTCCTATAATTCCGTATTTTTTCCGAACTTCACTGCACTTTGACTATGTTGGTTATATCTGTGATGTTTGCATGTATTGAACGTCGGCTAATCGCTATAAGTCGATTAGTCGGGGTTATACATGATCTGTAATGTGCTGGAATGTGTATATGAATGTGTTGGACTGTCGCGGGTGAATAGCCGGGGTGGATGTGAGATGAGCTTTTGTTTTTCTTTCATTCATTGTAAATGTAAATTGATGTAATTATATTATTTGTTTGGCCGCACAACCGGGTCGGGGTTGTAGCCGTCATTGTATAATTCTTTTTTACTGTTTTTGCTCCTAGGATAGACCCATGGAGGGGTGCACAAACTACCGGGTAGCTCGAAGTGCCGAGTGGCCTACTCATGGCATTGAGGGAGGTTGCTTCGCTTCGGGTACTTGGCGGGTAGTTTGCCGCACCCGTAGGGGTCTTGGGTGGGGTATTTGGCTATTCACCGCGACCGTGTTATCCGCTTTTCGTTCCAGGCTCGAAAGGATTGCGGATTGCTAGTATATCCAATGCATTCATCTGTGATCTGTAATGTCTATCATTGCTTTACTATTTAGGCGTTGCTTATGTTTTACAGCCGCGCTAGCCCAGCCCCCGCTCTGTCGTTAGTTAAGTAACCTAACGAGTGATGACGGGACCCCGTGGCGAATGCGAATGGCATAAGCGTACGTCATATTTTGGTTGTTTTCTGCAATGGTAGGATTAAATGATGGGACGCATTAAAAGAACTAATGCAAGAATATCACGCATTAAAAGAACTAATGCAAGAAAAATAAACCTATAAAACGTTGTTGGAACAAGTTTTTCAAAAAGCTGTTATTGCAAGGACGTTCATTTTTGTTTTGCATCGCGGTATTCGGTTATGAATACCCAGCACCTCAGTCGACGAGGCAAGGGCCGAGATCCCTTCACCGGGAGTGACCCCTTGGACAAAAGTTTGCGTCAGGGTAATAACTTCATTATAGTCGATTATTCTTGCTTTGCATCGAGATATTCATTTTGTAATATCCTGCACCTCATTCGACGAGGAAAGAGCCGAGATCCCTTCACAGGGAGTGACCTCTTTAGCAAAAAGTTTTTCGTCACTATATTTTCAAAAGGTGTATCACGTTCCTTCAACGACATCAAGTTCATTACGTTAACGGGTTTTTCGCCAAAAACCCAGCCGTAGCCCTCCGTCGTCTCTTATAAGCTATACTTAGTATTCGTGCTGCGTTTGTTGACTGTGTCAAGACGCGGTGAACGGTAGCTAAGTATTGCTTATTTGCTGGATACAATGTGATTGGTTAGGACATTTGTGTAACCTTGTTGACTGTGTCAAGGGTTATGCAGGTGGGTTTAATGCAATCAAGACAACGACGGGATGAACTTGACTAGGACTTTTTGATTTGTTGACTGTGTCAAGATCACTTGAGTCCTAGGGGCAAAAACCACATCGGGAGTTTCAAAAGAACTGAAACTTGCAGATTTAGCATACCTTCTGGAGTGTGGTGACTAGAGTGGATTCCATCTAGGTTATCACACAATGACAGTTGGATCCCGATCCCACTGATGAGTTGGTTTACTCTCGGGAGATTATTTCACTTAACGATCAATGCTATAAACCTAGTAGGTGTCTAGAAAGGTGTTAGAGGGGTTACGCCCACAGGGAAAAGAGGTTCTTTAATTAAGGAACTTCGCGAAAGCGTTGGAAAACCTCCCTCGAAGTACCGACACTAGCCTGGCTGAAAGGTTAAGCAAGTATTGTAACGTGAATTAAAACCCGGCTAGTTCTTCTTTTAAAAAGGTTTTAAGAAGGATTTGAGGAAACAGTGGGAGACACCCTGGTTAGATAAATTAATAAACCAATCTAATCTTGCACGAGCATACGCTGAGTGTTTCTTTTCTCTCTCTCCAGGCAGCAACCTTTTCACGCCCTAATCAAGATAATAAAATGTATCGCTTGACCGAACCGAATTCTTATTCAGGACTGGGGAAAGTTGGTTCAGCTCTAACTTGTGACAACCGTCATGAGTATGAGAATGGGAAAGAGGAAAGTATGGATTTCCAGGATACCCAGTCGAAGAAGAAGCATGGTTTTGCATCTACTTCAGGTGTTCTTGTAATTGAGAACTGTTTTACGGTCAGCCCTACCTCCTGGGTACTTGATACCGGATCAGGATCTCATATCTGCAATTTATTGCAAGGACTGAGAAAAAGTAGGAAAGTTGCACCGGGTGATATGTCGCTCAGAGTAGCGAACGGAGCACAAGTTAATGCGGCAGCCGTCGGAGAATATCACCTAGTATTGCCAAATGGCAAGACTATGATTTTGAACGATTGCTACTATGTACCCTCCATGGTTTGCAACATCATATCAGTTTCTTTACTCGATAAAGATAGATATAAGTTTGTTCTTGAAAAGAATATCATGAACATTTACCTTGATGAGGTACTGGTTGCAGAGGGTACACTGTTTAATGGTATCTACGTTCTAAATCAGAATACAGTTCTCAATATACAAAACACACGCAAGAGGAAGAATTCAGATACGAATGAATCCTACTTGTGGCATTGTAGACTCGGTCATATCGGAGAGAAAAGACTGAGTAAGTTGCATAGAGATGGACTCTTGGATGCGTTCGAGTTTTCATCTTATGAAACTTGTCAGTCTTGTCTCAAAGGGAAGATGACCAAATCTCCGTTCACCGGACATGGAGAAAGAGCAGCAGAGCTCTTGGGACTCGTACACAGTGATGTATGTGGTCCGATGTCTATACATGCAAGGGGTGGGTTCTCGTACTTCATCACATTCACTGACGATCTCTCTAGGTTCGGATATGTGTATCTGATGAAACACAAATCTGAAGCTTTTGAGAAATTCAAGGAATTCAGAAAGGAAGTAGAGAACCAGACAGGCAAAAGTATCAAGATCCTCCGGTCTGACAGGGGAGGGGAGTACTTAAGCACGGAATTCCTAGATTACTTAAAAGAGAATGGTATTCTCTCTCAGCTTACTCCTCCTTATACACCACAGCACAACGGTGTATCGGAGCGGAGGAATCGTACCCTACTGGATATGGTTCGCTCCATGATGAGTAGTGCTGAGTTACCTCTTTCATTCTGGGGATATGCACTTCAAACTGCAGCACATCTATTGAATCAAGTTCCATCCAAATCCGTGCCCAAGACTCCGTATGAAATATGGAGTGGTAAAAGTTTGTATCTTAAACGTATTAAGATTTGGGGTTGCCCAGCTTATGTCAAAAAGCAGAACCCAGACAAACTTGAGGCACGGGCGGTTTTGTGTAAGTTTGTGGGATACCCAAAAGATTCAAGTGGGTATCTATTCTACCATGCAGAGGAACAGAAGATAATTGTTTCAAGAAATGCCACATTTTTAGAAAAAGAATTTCTTGTTAAAAACATTAGTGGCAGCACGGTAGAACTGGATGAAATTCCAGAAACACAAGCTTTAACAGAAAATTTGGAGGAACCGCTAGATTCAATAACCCCAAACGAACCTCAGCCACTCCGCAGATCTGGTAGGATTTCTCATCCGCCCGAGAGATACTACGGTTTTCTCATAGACGGGGATCGAGAGGATTGCATCTTGGAAGAAGATGACCCTACCAGTTTCAGGCAGGCCATTATCAGTAAGGACTCTGATAAGTGGCAGGAAGCAATGCAATCTGAAATGGAGTCCATGTACGCCAATAAAGTGTGGACCATGGATATTGCTCCACCTGGGGTAAAACCCGTTGGATGCAAATGGATCTACAAAAGGAAACTTGGTGTAGATGGGCAGGTGGAAACCTATAAAGCTAGACTCGTTGCAAAAGGTTTTCGTCAAAGACCTGGTTTGGACTATGACGAGACTTTTTCTCCGGTGGCTATGCTCAAATCCATTCGGATCCTACTTGCCATTGCTGCCTTCCATGACTATGAAATCTGGCAGATGGATGTTAAGACGGCTTTCCTAAACGGTTGTTTGGAAGAGTGCGTTTACATGGATCAACCAGAAGGTTTCGTAGACAGTGGGAGCAGCGGAAAGGTGTGCAAGTTGCTTAAATCCATTTATGGATTAAAGCAGGCATCGCGGAGCTGGAACATCTGTTTTGATGAGGCAATCAAGGAATTTGATTTCATCAAGAACGAAGATGAACCCTGTGTGTATAAGAAGATTGTAGGACGAACTGTCGTATTCCTAGTCTTATACGTGGACGACATTCTTTTGATAGGAAATGATATTCCTATGCTACAATCGGTCAAGCTATTTTTGTCACAAAGGTTCTCCATGAAGGACCTGGGTGATGCCTCGTACATTCTGGGGATCAAGATCTATAGAGATAGATCCAAGAGACTATTGGGACTTTCGCAGTCCAGGTACATAGAGACCGTACTAAAGAGATTTAGTATGGAGGATTCCAAGCGCGGTAACATACCCGCATTGCACGGAATTACTCTCTCCAAGAAGATGTCTCCTAAGACTGACGAGGAGAGGGTTCGCATGAGCACTATACCCTACGCTTCGGCGGTAGGATCTATAATGTATGCGATGCTATGTACAAGACCAGATGTAGCTTACGCGTTGAGCACGGTAAGCCGGTATCAGTCAGACCCAGGGGAGGACCACTGGACAGCAGTGAAGAACATTCTCAAGTACCTGAGGAGGACTAAGGAGATGTTCCTGGTTTACGGTAATGGAGACCTCAGGGTCGAGTCCTTTACCGATTCAAGCTTCCAGAGTGACAAAGATGACAGCAAGTCTGTCTCGGGTTTTGTGTTTACCCTCAACGGAGGGGCGGTATGTTGGAGGAGTTCCAAGCAGGATACCGTCGCAGACTCGACGATGGAGGCTGAATACATTGCTGCAAGCGATGCCGCAAAAGAGGCGGTCTGGATTAAGAAGTTCATTAGTGAACTTCAGGTGGTTCCGTCCATTGTTGACCCAATACCTTTGTATTGCGATAACAATGGGGCTATAGCTTTAGCGAAGGAACCAAGGTCCCATCAGAAATCCAGGCACATCTTAAGGCGGTATCACCTGATCAGGGAGATCATTGATCGACAGGAGATCGAGGTGCGGAGAGTGGACACAAAGGACAACACTGCGGACCCATTCACGAAGGCTTTACCCCAGACTCAGTTCGAGCGGCTGATCGAGATGATAGGTCTTCGATACGCCAGTACATGGCCTTAGTGCAAGTGGGAGATTGTTAGTGTATATGCCCTAGAGGCCATTACTGTATCATACTAGTATGTATATTACTTGATGGAAGCTTGGGATATTCACAGTTGTACAGACAATCTTGCTCAATATAGTAGTATGCTACTTGGTTTGCCTCTGCTTTAATGTGTACATGTGTGTTTATTTATTATATCACCTATACGCATTAGTAGAGCCCTTAGGATCTTTGCTTGATTACCAGCGTTGTGATGGCGATCACACTCGTGGGGGCTGGGTAATCTACAAGCACATCCTTATACACGTCCCTAGTCGTGGGAGTACCGAGATAGGGCATCGATACTCCGGAGTAGACTAGCGTATGCGCTTCTCATCCCAGCACGGGAGACGGTCTGTCCCACAGCCGTCAGTACGTCGTACTTGAGATAGTATGCGGGTGCTCGTTGGGTTACGAGTACACTGGACAGGACTCGTCGGGAACTGATGGTTGGTACTATACCTATCGTCAGTTATCAGTTCCCAGGTGACATGAGTACAGCTTAGTCCGCTGACTTGACACTGTCACTTCGCCTCGAGTGTGTTCCCACTGTTCTTTGATTACTACCCTACCACGGCTCTACTGAGTCGTGCAAACAGGTAGTAGTTGGGAGCAGTCCCGAAGCACTTGGAGGCAGTGACGGTTAGACAGGATTCGTCTCTCCCGGTATTGGGGGTTGACATCGCGCTGTGTCTAGGAGAGCCATTACACGAGTAGTCCCTGGCCAGGGCAAGCGAGATATACTGGTAGGTTCCAGTGTTATCTCAGGGTGTATTGGGCTTCACTCCGACACGACTTGTACCGCTATTAGGGGACTGACGTTTACCGCCCCCCTAGGCCCGCCATGCGATGTATCAGACGAACAGACCGGACTGTACGGAGAATGTCACATTCAGACTCAGTAGGAGTTCAGATGGGGTTTCACCTCGTCAGCCTTCTTGTCGACATCTACCTGGGGACCGTTACGCACAGCTAGTGCCGCTTGCGGTCTGTGGTTAAACCCACTGCCAGCGTAGTGTCGAGTCTTTAGAGTCCCACACAGAGGGTATTCGCCTCTGGGCAAAACAGAGTAGAGGTCGCATGGTTTTGCGACAGGGTTCGTTCTCATCCGCGCACTTGTGCACGTTTGGAGTCCGGACGGATTATACTGGCAGGCTCTGGTTTGAGCCAGATACTGGTATATATATATGGGGTTGCTTTTATATCTTGGTATTCTTGTTCCTCGGAACGAGAATGCAGGTGTGTATGCACAGTTGCTTGAGGCGGAGGATGAGGTTTTTCATTAGGGTTTCGGAACGGGTGCGTATGCACAGTTGACAGTTATCATTTTCCAAACCCTAATGGATTTATGAATTATCTATTAATAATAGTAATTAAATGAGAATTATGTTATGGTTGATTTTGTTGACTTGTTGACCATGGTTGACTTGTTGACCATGGTTGAATGTTGACCACCATCATGCTTTAAAAAGTCCTCCTTGATTCATGCTTACTTTTGACTAAATGAAGCATGGTAGTGGTCATTCCTAATTGCCATCAACTATTCTCATTTTGAATTATTATCATTTAGATAATTCATTTTCTTTTTGATATGGTTGCAAAAAGAAAAAGAGAGCTCATTCTATCATAACCTCTCTCTCTCCTCATTTCATCTTCTTCCTCCTCTTGAAAAGAGAAACCTTCTCATGTGTTGAGAATCATTCTCTTTAGATAGAAAAGCAAACCCTAATCACTCTCTACTCATTCTAGGATGAAGGTTTAGCAAGCCGGAAACCCTAGTTCACTCAAAGATCGAGGAAGAGCCCAAAGTCGAACCTTCGAGGTGGATCTATCTTCGGCAAGAAGAAGGCGACGAGAAGAGGACCATTCCAGCTTCTACAAAGAACAAGAAAGATGAACAACAACAAGAAGAGAAGGAGTTCAAGTTTAGGTATAACCATCAACATAGTAGCTAACTCTCTTTAGCTAGAATGCTAGTTTAGTTTAGCAAAGATCCGGCTTTTACGGTCCATGTTACAAAGTTTAGAAAAATTTTGATTTACCATTTCCGCAACCCCGTAAGTACCGGGAGAGGTAACGTGGACCTAACACACTATACCCTACACTTCGGCGGTAGGATCTATAATGTATGCGATGCTATGTACAAGACCAGATGTAGCATACGCGCTAAGCGTGATGAGACGTTATCAGTCAGACCCAGGTGAGGACCGCTGGACAGAAGTAAAGAACATTCTCAAGTACCTGAGAAGGACTAAGGAGATGTTCCTGATTTACAGTAATGGAGACCTCAGGGTCGAGTCTTTTACCGACTCAAGCTTCCAGAGTGATAAGGATGACAGCAAGTCTGTCTCGGGTTTTGTGTTTACCCTCAACGGAGGGGCGGTATGTTGGAAGAGTTCCAAACAGGATACAGTCGCAGACTCGACGATGGAGGCTTAATACATTGCTGTAAGCGATGCCGCAAAAGAGGCGGTCTGGATAAAGAAGTTCATGGCTGAACTTCAGGTGGTTCCGTCCATTGTTGATCCGATACCAATGTATTATGATAACAATGGGACTATAGCTTTAGTGAAAGAACCATGGTCCCATCAGAAATCCAGGCACACCTTAAGGCGGTATCACCTGATCAGGGAGATCGTAGATCGCTAGGAGATCGAGGTCCAGAGAGTAGATACGAAGGACAACACGGCGGATCCATTTACAAAGGCCCTCCCTCAAGCACAGTTCGAGCGACTATTTGGGATGTTGGGTATGCGGTACGCCAGCAGCTGGCCTTAGAGCAGACTTTGGGTATTCGGTATGCCAATCACTGGCCTTTAGTGCAAGTGGGAGATTGTTGGGTGTATATGCCCTAGAGGCCAGTATTGTATATGTATACATATGGATACTAGGGTTATGTTGTACAGAACAATCTTGCTCAGTTTTGTAGTATATTATTTGACTTTTCTTTATCGGGATATATGTATTTATTGTTATTATATCTGGTTTGCACATATTGATAAAGACTCGATACGGTAGTATACTATTGTGGTTTGTCTTTATCTTAACATGGCATATGTCATACTCGTTATTACATATTGTGGTTGCATGTTGATAAAGCCCATAGGATCTTGTTTGACTACCTGCGTTATGATGGCGATCATACTTGTGGGAGCAGGGTAGTCCATAAGTACATCCTTGAATGGTCCCTAGTCGCGTGAGTATCGAGACTGGGCACTGATACTCCAGAGTAGACTGGTGTGTACATTTCTTGCCCTGTCGGGGGATGGTTGGTCCCGCAGCCATTGGTCTGATGCACCTATGATCGTATACAGGTGCTCACTGGGTGTGAGTACACTGGACGGACTCGCCGAGAACATCCATATGGTACTATACCTATCGTCAGATGGAAGTTCTCAGGCAACATGTGTACAGGTTAGTCTTTGGACCTGAGATCGGCATTTGTCTCGTGTGAGTTCCCACTGAACTTTGATCACTACCCTACCACGGCTCTACTGAGTCGTGCAAACAGGTTTTGGTTGGGTTCAGTCCCGAGCCACATGGAAGCAGTGAGCGATTGTCGGGGATTCGTCTCTCCCGGTATAGGGAGTCGATATCGCACTGTGATTCGATTGGTCAGGACCATAAGACCTTGGCCAAGGCAGTTGGGAAGTACTGATAAGCTGATCAGTAGTTTCCAAGATTGGTCCTGAGCCACATCGGTACGACTTATCAGGCTGTTAGGGTCTGACGTTCACCATCCCCTAGACCCGGTATGTGATACTCTTTGAAGAAGAGACCGGACTGTACGGATATTGTCACGGATAAGCTCAGTAGGAGTTCGGACGAGCTTGCTCGTCGGCCTTCCTTTTTGACAGGTAGCTGGGCTGCCGTTACGTACAGCTAGTGCCGCTGACGTGCTTGTGGTTAAACCCACTGCCATAGTACTGTCGAGTCTTTAGAGTCCCACACAGAGGGTTTCCCTAATCTAGGAAAAACGATGTAGTAGCCGCATTGGATACGTCCAAGGTTCGATCGATTGATGTACTTGGTACTCGAATTTTTCGATCGGACAGTTTATAATACTAGCCGGCTCGGGTTTGAGCCGGATTATTAAATCAGGTATTGATTTAATAATTTACGTATATGTATTTCGATATATATATTCTAGTATTACGTTCTTCGTGTTATTTTATTTCTTTTGGGCGTTCGGATTTTTATCTGATTGCCGGTATATTTGTACAGTAGTTGGAAATCCGTATTTATTACAGTTTTCCTTCTAGAAGGTGGCCACCTCATTTTGTATTTTCAATTTATTTCATAAATGGAAATGAGGTGTAAAGTAAGAGTATGGGAGGAAAAGAGTTGACCATGCTTTAATAGTAGTCAAATGAATTTATAATTCATTTTGGGTTTACTATTGAAGCATGGTTGCTAATTGTTTAATGAAAGAATTGATATACAAAACCATTCTGTATATTTTCTCTTTCATGATTGATTCATTATTTTCCTTGAGCTCTCTTTTGCTCTTATCTCCTCCCTCCTCTTGCTTTGATCCACCTTCATCTTCTTTCTCTTCACTAATATTCTCATGAGTTGAGAAACAAGTGAAGAGGTTAGAAAAGAGATAGAAAATACTTAGACACCCTCACTACATCCTAGACAACTTGGTTTAGCAAACCAAGTTTTCTAGTTGCTCCTTTTGTTACATAGTTAGGAGTTAGAGCCATGGATCATACTCCCCTGGTGGATCATCAAGGATCAAGGAAGACCGGAGAACAAGCTCGATCCCGGAGAACCGACGGAGCAAGGAAAGAAGATCAAGCAAGTTCAAGGTGGATAGTAGGAGCTAAGGATGAAGAACGAAGACCGAAGGACTTGGTTCGTTCGGTAAGAATTCCTCATCATAGTAGATAGCTCTCCTAGTTAGCTAGTTAGTTTTATGGAAAGATCCGGTTAAGTTTTATTCTAGTGCCAAGTTTTTGTTCGCAAGAAAATTTTTGTTTCGCATTTGGCCACAGAAGTTGGCCGGGGCAGTAGGGTAACCCTTCAAAAGCCTATGACTGTTACATCAAAAATAGATGATCTATTTCCGCTATACCTGCTTTAGTCTGTAAATAGACATAAGCTACTTGCCTACTATACTTCCGCTACTCCCACTGACTACAACAACCCTCTGGCAGAGTCATATACACGTGCACTTCTAAAGCTAGTTTAGAATGATGGTATAATCATCCTCCTACCGGGTCTTATAGTCTGGAACAGCAACAATGGCAAGTCTGGGTAAACAAGAGCCTCCCAGTCACCGTTACTGAGACGACCGAAGTACCTCTCGGATGCCTGAGGTTACCCACCAAATCTGTGGAGTGGCTAATAGAATGTCGAAAAAAATTGAATCTTCAGGTTCTATTAAATCTTCAGTAATCATTTGTTGTCACAACCCGAAAATTGGCACGTGACAGCCCTAATACTACGCAACGCCTAAAGACGTAACGCAGTAAAAGAAAGCCAAAACCCAGAAATCTAAACGAAGAAAATACGGAAAAGATAATATATGTTTTTGAAACATTTGAAATCACAACCCAAATTCTTTAAAAGTCTTACTTTCTTTCTTTAAAATTTTGGCAACACCCCCTTTTTGTAAAAACTAGCCAAGATGAATACGATACAAATATATGACGCCGTAGCGAAGAAATAAAGACAATAGAGAGAAAGCTGTATATAAAAGGCAACAAATCCACAATTAATATACAATAATATGCTCACCAAGTCTCTAAGTCAACAACATACTAGTAGAAGGAGAGTACAAAATACAACGAATGTACAATATGAAATATAGATAATCATCCAACCCTCCTAAGCAAAATAGTACTGTGAGCTGATGCGGTATCTGTAGCAAAAGATGATAGATGAATAGCAGAATAGCCTGCCTCGACTACTCTGGGGAACAACCTGAAACACCTGTGGCACAACGGGGGTGAGTTGCTAACTCGTGAATAGTAGATAACATATGCATGTAATCGCACGAATGTACGTACAGCATGAATCTAAGATATGTGATTACAGTAATAACATGTCACGTGAATGCAGAATAATAGAGAGTACACTAGCAGGTACAATCAATATGTGAAGCAATGATGACATGATAATAGTTTGCAATAACTATGCAATAGGGATATGAGAAAGCAAATATGCAACTATCATAAGGGTACACTAACAGGTACTACCAGTATATGAATCTGTGCAAAGAATAGATAAGTGTGAGGTATATGGTGGAATATGTCATTTCCACAGAAACCTGACATCGTGGCCGGATCACAATCCATCAAGACACTCAAATCCCAAATCCTCAAATCAGCCCCCAAGTTGGGCTCTCATATCATATAAGTCTCACATCTCCTCAATGTACAATATCGAATAGATCTCCTATATCCCGAATGTACAAATCATCAATCTCTTTCATATCCAATATCCAATCACAATGAATTACCTATATCTCAAGTCGAATCTCAAATAATTTCTAACATCCTATATATATATTTGCAGAAATAAAATATGATGGGGGTAATACACATATATTAGCGTCTCATTCCACTAATATTGGTGTAAGGGTATATATAACAACGGCTAAATCACCTATTATATATACAAAGGTATTAAAAGAAATATCATGAAAACAATGTGCCAAGCATCGACACAGAAATCCTGATCACGTATCATACGCTATCCCGAAAGCATGAGTGCCTAGCTCTGACCCTCGTCTTTCGACGTATGCATACGTACATGACTCCCAGCGTTGTCTCCGTGATCCTCCGTCGAGTCATGGGTACTGTCACCGGTAGGTACTCGCCTGTCTCCAGGCTCAATCTGCAAAGTCCATCGATCTTCTTGCCGAGGGGAACCATACCGGGCCCCACCATGTACCCTCATACGGCAACCACACCTCGTATGGAGTATATAATCAGAACCGATAAATCTCATGGTGGCTGCGCAAATATCATATCAAGGAAACCGGGTTTTTTAATGTATGCATAATTTCATGAACTCCCGCGGTTCCCAAATCCAGAAATCATCATGTGAAATCAAAATAGCAATGCACAAGTCCAGGAATACATATATGCGATATATCTGAATGCGAGCATATAAATGAAAATATGTAGCTGAAACCAGATGTATGCGAAATCAATAAGGTACAGCTAAATATAGGTAACTACCTATAAGTAAAAGATGTCGTATACCCCCCTGGGTATAAGTGGAATATGTAGGATATCCCCCCCGGTATAAGTAAAATATGTGCATGGTATACCTGTAGCTGTATCGCAAGGTGTATATGTACCTATCACTAATGGTAAGATACACTACAGGTATACCGATAAGATAGATGTCATATATGATAAGCAATATAGTATCACTAAGGGGTTGTGTGTGACATGGCAATTATTGACGGTGTGTGTAGCATACAATCCGTGCTCGTGCAATATGAACCGTCAATAATATATGCAGTGTCCTACGACTGCTAGTCACAGTACAACTATATCAAGGAAATAAAATAAAGGCGCAATTCTAACAATGACGTAGAATATGCGACAAGTATTTGAATCCTAGCCCAGACGCATAACGCCATGCGGGCGATTCCCCTGTAGATGTTAAGTCTACTCACCTACACTCCATGCTAGGTGAATCCTACCATCTGCTCCCCCCTGTAGCAGTGTCCGTAGTCCCTGCTTGCAAACCTGCAATTTAGACACAAAAATCATATATAAACCAAATATTCCGCAAAACGCGATATCGAACCAAAACGAGAAACTCGCGTCGCGAACTAAACGCGCGTGTGCACGATACGCTAAAACGTGTGTATACGCGTCTAAAACTATCGCGACACGCCGCGATACGCTGGATCACAGAACCCACACACGTATCGCGCGTAACGCGCAAACACAACGGACATGCAAAACGATATATGATCCTAGATTTTCCTACAGGTCAAATATTACAAAACTAGACATGACAAAACACTAGACAACACTTCAGACAAGCCTAGCCAAGACCCCAACAGCCCTGCCCCCTACTTGGCCGCAAATTGCGGCCAAACACAATAAATCTGCGGCCTCAGTTGGGAATGGGGGTCTCGTGTTCTGGTGATGGTGTCTAGACCTAGGTAGCATGTTCCAGTTTCCTCAATTTTGTTCTGTAGGGTCCGGGTCAATAGCAGATCACAGAAAGCCAATACATTGCTTTAAAACACCAATTTAGCACAACACACAAAACCCTATGGTATTTTAGTGTAACCTGGGTTGAATCTCAGTTGAGGTGACCTAACAACACTAGAATGTGCTAGGTTAACCAACTCAAACACATTCTAACCAAAATTCCACATAAAACACCATAACTAGCACTAAACTCACATTAATCGCAAACCGAAGCTAAACTAACACACAACTAAGCAAACTAGGAATTGGTGTTCAGAAATTATACCCTCTGGAACCCTAAGAAGCAAGTGAAGGGAAAGAACTGAGTTGCTACAGCTGCTAGTGATGCAGGGGCTGCAATGAAGCTGCTGCTGATGTTGCCAGTGCTGATGCTGATGTTGCTGATGATAATGTCTGCTGCTGATGATGATGGATGCTGGTGTTGGAGCTGCTGCTGCTGCCTAGCTCTGCTGTTGTGGGTGTGTGTGTTGCTGATGAAGCTGCTGCTGTTGCTAGCTTCTGGTGATGCTCTCTACTGCTGCTGCCGCTAATGGTGTTGCTGTTGCTAATGGTGCTGAAGTTGTTTCTGGTGCTGCTACTTGCTTCTCTGCTGCTGCTGCTGCTGTTGTTTGCTGCTGCTGGAGCTGAAGCAGGGGTGTGTTGTGTTGTGTTGTGTTGTGTTGTGTGAGAGAATGAGAGTGAGAGAATGAGAAGGAAGAAGGAAATGAGATCTAGCATAAGTCAACCCTTTCTCTCCCTCTCTCTTCATTAATGAAGGCATGGGAAAAGCCATCATGCCTCATAATACACTCTCTCTCTCTCTCTCTCACACCAAGTCAACCCAAGAACAATCATTTTTAAATTTAAAACCCCATTTAAATCCATTTTATTTTAAAAACAACCATATACAAATAAAAACCCAAAAGCACCTAATACAATATTAAACAAGATTAAGGAATGGTTAGTTCACCATGTTGCTAATCATGTTTAAACCCCAAAAACAACCCTAGTTAACATGCACAAGTGTGTGCAAGCCTAGCAAAAATCTAATAAAATATTCATTAAATAGGATAAAATAATTGAAAACTAATTTAGTAAACTTTTTATTAAAAACCATACAATAAAATATAATTAGCTACAAAACACATTCTAAGGTGTTACAATCTCCCCCCCTTTAAAGAAATTCATCCCCGGATTTAAAAATATATCGATACGCGTACCTTCAAGGAGAAGATTACAACTCCCAAATCTCGCTCGTGGCCTCCCAAGTGATTATCTCACTATACGGCTACGTCCAAGAAAAACCATTCACAGATAGCAAGACCCTTGACCGATATTCCTCCACCTGCCGAGCCATTAACACAATTGGCTGCTGGTGAGCGAAAGATCGCGTCCAAGCCAAAAGGTTTGGTGCCAATTTATGTGAGAAAGGTAATGAAGGTAATTGTAAAGTATCATCACAAGGAATACGTGGTGAAAATTCAATAATCTGGGCGGAAGTGCCAAATTAAAGGCAACGAAACTAACTCGCTTATAGGATCTTAAAAGGACCTAAATCCTGGGACAAGCTTCCCAAAATCCAACACGTCATTCATCGGAAAGTCCGTAGGAATACATGATCTGTCCCTGCGAACTCGAGTTTATGACCAAGGCAGTTGGCATAAGACCTCAGTTCGCAATGGACAATTCCCATCCTGACCTAACACAACTGGACCATCTCCGAACTCTCTAGACTAGCTGGGGTCCAAAGTCCTACTTACGCAGAGTCAGAAGAACAGACTGGTGATCGACACGACCTAACCCCTAAACCTAAAGGTGGCCAATTGGAGTGTCTCCTGATAACAGCTATCGAAGAAGAACCCTAACAATGGCGAGTGACGATCCCCAACTGCCGATAACAATCAATACAACCACACAATTTAACAAGAAACAACTGAGCAAATTGAGTATAACCGGACGACAAGAATCCGAATGGAGTCACACCCTGACTAAACTTGGGTAGAAACCATAACGAAATTCGTGGAGATCTGCTCCCACTCCTACTTCGGAACGGTTAAAGATTGCAATTCTCCAGCCGGCCTCAGATGCTCAATCCAAACACACAACAAGATAGACACCTTGAAACGAAACCTGAAACTTCTCTTTATATCCCTGTCCACCCGTAACTATCTCACAAGTCACGCTAAATGTTGGTGGAACTTGAATGCATAAAGAGAGTTGACAGATGTGCATGTTCTAGGATTTCATGTCTCTATCTGATAATGTCAGGTACACAAACGTGTCCCTAACTTAGTACGTCATTGTCATAAATCAAGGTCTCCGAATCAATACCCAGCCGAGTATGCTCAAGTATCTCTGACGTACGAGCATCGGCGGGCAGTGTCTCGCGAAAGCGATTAAAGGAAAGTGGTCGGGCACGGACATGAGCAAGTTGTCCCCTCCGTAGAGACGAACTTAAGCTGTACTCAACGATCACACAAGAACTATAAATCTGCAGAAGACTATCACAACAATCAAATCCGCTGCAGGAAGATGTACATTAAGCTCTGGTGGTCCGTGAAAATCTGACATGACTCTCGAACAAGTAGTGTCACCAAATCTCCAACGCAAAACCACCGCGGCCATCTCCAGATCATGAGTGGAATATCCTCCTCGTACTCCCTCCAAATGTAGGGAAGCAAAAGCGATAACTCTAAAGTGTCACCTCAGTACACACTCGAGCCCACTCAAGAAACATTACAGTTAAACAACAAAGTCGCCTGAACCAAAAACAAAGAAAGAACTGATACAGTTGTTAACCGAATCTCCAACTGCCGAAAACTCCGTACACATGCCTCAGTCCACAGAAAAGGAACCTCCCTTCCGGTCCATTCAGTCGACGGTGCAACACTACTCTAGCAATCCTGCATGAAACGGCGGCAAAAACCTGCTAAGCCCAACAATCTGCGGATCTCTGTCCTGCACACAAGTCTGGGCCTAGGTTGTACGGCCACGATCTCCCTCGGAACCATACGGAACAGTCTCCCGTGACTATAAGACCTAGGAGTCAACACAAAACAAGCCTGAAGAAACACTCCGAGAATCTAGCAAACTGCTGGTGCTCTCCCGGTATCTGCATAAAAAATCCTCAAGTGCAACTACTGTCCCTCAAGACACATTAAGTAGACCAGAATGTCGTAAATAACACAACAGAAACTGGTCGAGGAACGGCCTGAAGAAATCTGGTTCATCAAATCTACGAATGCTGCTAGGGCACCAGTGAATCCAACGACTCACAAAAACACACAAAACCCGTCGCACGCATAAGGCAGTCTTCGGAATGCCGTCACTCCGAACCGCAATAATGATGACCTGATCCCAAGCAAACTTAGAAAATGTCTCGCACTCTGGAGCTGATCGAAGAAATCGTCAATGCGAGGTAAGGGTTACCTATCCGCACCGTAAGCCGGTTCAATTAACGATCCGTCGATACGCAACCCTAAACTGCCGTCTTTCTCCTTGACGAACAGGAATAGGAGCTTCCAAAAGCGAAACACTCAGACGCACAAAACTCCCCAAACCACAACTCTGCAGCTGATCCTTTAGCTCCCAAGCTTCGTCGGCTTATCCGGAACAACGTCGGAAAAACTCTCGCACGAAAGGAACACCGTTTCAACAACCCTCTGTGGCTACGGTATCACGAATGAACGCCAAGAATCCACGACATCCCCTTAGAAGCCGACTAACAAAAAAAAGAGCTGAATTCAAGCTGTGAGAGGCGGCACATGTTGGAGATAGTGCCCTCAGAGTCAATTATTAGGTCACAGGTACGTGATTGTAATGATTGAGGGAGGACCTATCCCGGTAGGACAGTCTTACTCGAGATGATAGTATGCTATCTGGTTTACCTTTATCATCGTGTACTGCTTGAGGTGACCTGACACGTCGCTATTACACGTTGATAGAGCCCCTAGGATTCTTGCTTGACCACCAGCAGTATGAGGGCGATCATATAAGTGGGAGCTGGGGGTCTATAAGCTTATCCTTAAAAGGTCCCTAGTCGTGGGAGTTTCGAGACTGGGCATCGATACTCCATTAGTAGACTAGTGTATACAGTCGAGACCCCGACGAGGGGCGGTGGCCGGTCTCACAAGCCACTGGTGTCAGTTGGATCACCTAAGATGTATACAGGTGCTCATTGGGTTATGAGTACACCGGACAGGACTCGCCGGGAACATGCTAGTTGGTCATATACCAGACGTCAGATGGCAGTTCCCTGGTGACATGTGTGCAGGTTAGTTCATCGACCTGGGGATCGTCATTTGTCTCGTGTGAGTTCCCACTGTACTTTGATTACTACCCTACCACGGCTCAAAGGAGTCGTGCAAACAGGTTTTAGTTGGGTACAGTCCCGAGCCACATGGAGGCAGTGAGCGTATCTTCAGGGGTTCGTCTCTCCCGGTATTGGGGGTGAGGTCGTGCTGTGTCTAGGAGAGCCATTACACAAAGTCCTTGGCCAAGGCAAGGAGATTTACTGGTAGGTATTCCAGTAGTATCTCAGGGTGTTCTGGGCTACACTCCGACACGACTTGTACCGCTTTTGGGGGTCTGACTTTTACCAACCCCCTAGGCCCGCCATGCGATGCTCATAGACGAACGGACCGGACTGCACGGATATTGTCACTGACAGGCTCAGTAGGGTTGTCAGGCTGAGTTCACTCACAGACATCCCTTTTAGTCAGTACCTGGTAGCCCGTTACGTATTGGCTTATACCTCTGACGTGCTAGTGGTTAAATCCACAACCAAGGTATTGACGAGTCTTTAGAGTCCCCCACATTCTGTTACTCAGCTTTCGGGCGAAAAGTTGTAGAGGCCGTATGGAGATATGGCAGGGTCCGGTCAGATACGTGCGGTATTGCACGGATCAGGATCGGACAGTTTGTACTATAGGCCGTATGGGTATATGGCAGGGTTCGATCAGATACGTGCGGTATTGCACGGATCAGGATCGAACAGATATTACTAGCCGGCTTTGGTTTAAGCCGGATCTTAGTATAGTACAGTGTAGAGTTTGTCTCATTGCATTTGTATTTCGGTCGAAATACAGATGCGGGTGTGTATGCACAGTATTGGGGTTTTCCTGTAATTTATTACGGGACCAGTCTTCTGGAGTTGCCAGTTTGCTTTCCGTTTCGGCCGATTTCCATTGTTCCGTTCATTGGCCGAAGATTGGTGGAGGAGGGTTTATTTGCATTGTTGCAAATAGGCATTTGTGGAGGGGGTCTTTGCATCTTTGTTTTATCATGATAGCCTCTCATTGACCTTGACTTCTAGCTTCATGATTGCTTGACTTTTAGTGATCATCATGGTTGTTGATGATGAGTTTGGTGATGATGGTTGGATGAGTGTTGGTTTTGCTTGTGATCATTGCTTGATATCATAACCATTCCTTTCTTTCTCTTTTTGATTATGGTTGTGGTTTTTGATCTTTTGGTTTTTATAATATCACTCCCTCACTCCATGCTCTTCTTCTCACCTCTTTGGCCGGCCACTTAGGATGGGGGCTGTCCAATATTGTGTGGGTGTATTTTTGGTTCACATCATGCTCCAAAATACCCACTAGCTCCTCCACATTGTTCTGGTTTTTTCACCCCTCCACCAAATGGCATCTCCACTACCCCATAAGGAGACACAAGTTCTACTACATATTCTACAACGAACCTTGGGCACGTCGAGTAGCCGGCTTCGTGCCCGAGTTGCCTCGGCATTGAGGTGGGAGCCCGTAAACGAAGAAGGCGATGTGGTGCACTTCCGGCGACGAGGAGGAGACGGGACTTTTCCGCAGGAGATCGGGACCATGACGAGAAGACCGGAGGACTTGGATCGTCGGTATATCTCTAACCCATCTTCTTGTTAGCTTAGACTAGTTAATGGTTCGATCCGGTTAAAGTGCGCGGTGGTGCCGGTTTGCTAAGTCCGCAAAATTTAAGTTATTCACCGCTTCCGCATTCCGGCGTCGGATTGACGGCCGGGGCGCCGCCGTGCACTTACAGTGGTATCAAAGCCTCCCCATTAACTTAGTCTAGCTTTGTGTAATGTGTTTTTCTGTTCCGATCGATCGAAATGTCCGAAAACCCCAATACACCCACGACAGTTTCTGTTGAAATTTTTCTGTCTCCAAAAATTTTTCAGGTTGCATAAAAGTACTGTGCTAGAAATTCTAAGAACACTGTTCAAATTCGACGCACTAATCTTCTTACTTGACCGCGGAAGGGCGGCCAAAACCCACGTTTGGCCGCGCTTCCGCCGCAGTCTACAGGGATCAGTGGGTTGGGTTTTTACAGTGGGCTTCTGGGCTTAAATTAGGGGTTTTGGGATATTAAAATTGGGTCCAGGTTTTCTTTAACTGCTACAGTATTCTTTGTGGGCCCACTTGTTAAAGTTTGATCAATCGGATATTTTAAACACATTTTTCACAGTATTTACATTATATCTGCGACCGTGAATGTCACTCGATCGGTAAATCCGGTCTAACTGCTATAGCCCGGTTAGACGGATTTGCGAACGTGACTTTCACGTTGATGTTCTATGTATTTGCTGTGATGTTGCGGATCGGTCGTGGGGGATAGCCTGGATGCAATGCTAGTACTGTGCTGTTGTATTATGTACATTTGATATTGCGGGGCGAGCGTCCGACATGTGGACTGCCGTCACTGCCTGCTTGTATTATTCTTTTGGGGCACGACCTGGTTGCGGTCGATGTACCCGGTGTATGTATATTTTACTTTCTGTACTAGGATTACCCCGCGGGGGGGGTGCACGGATAGCCGGGTTCTAGAGGGCAACAAGCCCGCATCTCATGGCATTGAGACGGAGGGGGCTTCACTCTAGGATTGGCGGGCTATTCGCCGCACTCGTAGGGGGTACAGGTTGACCCAGGAGGGGTGCCCAAGTTACCGGATTCCGTGAAGTGCTGGGTGGTCCATTCACGGCGCTGAAGGGGGCTGCCTCGCTTCAGGTTTTGGCGGGTAACTTGCCGTGCCCGTAGGGGTCTAGGATTTCATTGCACAGGCTATCCACACGACCAGGGGAACGTCGGGTTTCAGTAGTGGCTCTGTGAAACCCGGGGATCCCAGATATCTGTATTGTTCTGTGATGCTGTACATTTCTGTGATGTTGCATTTTATTCACGCCTTGAGCGAAATACTATATATTGGTATATATATTAGTAGATGTTGTATATGTTTTGCATCCGCGCTAGTCCAGTCCCCGCTCTGTCGTTAGTTAGCTAACCTAACGGGTAATGACGGGACCCAGTGGCGAATGCGGATGGCATATACGTACATCAATATATTTTCGTTCTTTTTGGTGTGATCAATTGATGGGACTGCATTGATTCGGATCAATGCAAAGTTAAAAACAAACCTAATCTGATGTTGTTGGAACACTTTTTCAAAAAGCTGTTATTGCAAGGACGTTTACTTTTGTTTTGCATCGTGGTATTCATTAGAATATCCTGCTCCTCAGTCGACGAGGCAAGGGCCGAGATCCCTTCACCGGGAGTGACCCCTTGGACAATAAGTTTGCGTCAGGGCATTAACTTCACTATAGCCGATTACTTTTGCTTTGCACCGTGGTATTCATTTGGAATATCCTGCACCCCATTCTACGGGGAAAGAGCCGAGATCCCTTCACCGGGAGTGACCTCTTTAGCAACGGTTTTCGTCACTATATTTTCAAAAAGCTATCCGTTCCTTCAACGATATCAAGTTCATTACGTTAAAGGTTTTCGCCAGAAACCATTCGTAGCCCTCCGTCGTTTCAGACGGGTAGCACGTAGTATTCATGCTATGTTTGTTGACCTTCGTCAAGGCATAGTGTATGGTAGCTGCTTGTTACCTTTCTGTTGCATAGATAGATGCGTTGGTTTGGGACAGTCGTATAGCCTTGTTGACCTTCGTCAAGGGCTTGTACGGGTGGATTCGAATTAACCTGGATAATGACGGGTAGAACTTGACATGTGACTTATGATTTGTTGACCTTCGCCAAGGTCATAAGAGCATGGGGCAGAAATCACATCGGGAGTTTCAAAAGTACTGAAACTTGCCAGATATGCGCATACCTTCTGGAGTGTGATACCGTGAGCGGATTCCGTCACGTTGTCATGCGATGAGAGTTGGATCCCGATTCCCACTGATGAGTTAGTTTACTCCTCGGGTGACCCCGACTAATTCTTCTTTCAGGTTTGGAGGAGAATTTGAGGTACAGTGGGAGGTTTCCAGATTAGATAAATTGGTAACCATTCTGATCTTGGTTAGAGTGCACGCTGAGTGTTTCTTTTCTCTCTCTCTCTGGCAGCGACCATTGACCCGACCCTAAGACTATGACTCAGTGACCAAGTTGACCGAACCTTCTTAAACACTGGCTTTTGGATTGTCAGAGTTGCAGACCTCATTGCCACTCCTACTTTTACCCTTTTCTCCAGGACACCCCGTATTACTACGAACGTCCACTTCCATTGGACAAAACCATCGTATGGTTAGATACGAACTCGAAAGAATTATTCGAGGATGGTTTCCGGTTCTGGAGAAAACGGATAGGATTATTCAGTTGTCTTTTCCTTTTACCCTCTCTCAGGTTACGAGTACTCCTTGGTTTAGGGGTAGTACACCTATTACGCAAATTGGATTGTCTTCTTCCAAACCTTAGGCTGGTGCCGACCGGTAGGGAATGAAGAAAACCAATTAGCATAACGATGGTGTGCAGAAGGTATTAAGTTCAGACAAAGCAAGGGATTAGTAAGAGGGCAAAGTAAATTGCAACAGATATTCACGACCAAACCAAATATTTCATTACCACTCCCACATCACCTTTGTATTTCTCCAGGACACTCCGTATCACTACGAAGATCCACAGTTTATTTGGATACTCCATCGTATGGTTATATACGAACTCGAATGGAACTTGTTCCAGTTCGGGGATGGATTCTGGTTCAGGAGAAATAGGAATAAGGTTTATTCGGTTGTCTTTTATCTTCACCCTCTCTCATTGCGAGTGTTCCTAGGATGCGGACAGTACACCCATTATGCTTATTGGATAGTCTTCTTCCAAACCATAGGCTGGTGCCGAACGGTAGGGAAGGAAGAAAACCATTTGGCCTAAAAGGGTGTGCAGAAGGTAAAGACTAAAGACATATGAAGGGATTTGGAGAGGTGGCAAAGAACTATACGGTTACAGTCGTGAATCTGGAAGAGGCATTACTAGGAATACCAGAATACCCCATCGGAACATTTCAATGTTTCAGTTTCACTGTGTAATGTTAAAGGAAAACTGATTTCCCGATTAGATACTTACTCCAGGGTATGTATTTACCAGGTACGATTCTCACATCTGTATGGTTTTACAGATGATGAGTGGGAGTAAGTTGTTGGGAATTGGGTGATTATCCTCATTATATCGGGATTCGTTGTAATCGGTGATATTTGAGGAAATCACCTGGGCTGTTTGCCGGTCGGCAAATATTTGGTTTTGAATATCCACTGTTATGCACCAATTTCAAATTGATATATCTGTACGTCTATTTTCATTGAGTGAGATATACCTTTCTGAAATTATGTCTACGACATTTACCTATATCAGTGGATGGTTAGGTAAGGAGCATTAAACAGCGGTGTAATTCTTCTTAACCATAAGTACAGTTTTCAACCTACGACACACAGTGAATGAGTAATCAGACTCAAGGGACTTTTACAGAGTATTGTATGTTGTCCAGAGTCCATCAGGACAGAGGGGATGGTCCTCGTACTATATTCGGTTTACTTATGACTCCTCTAATTTTTAGACAGGTGTTTCGTGGAAACACAGGGTCCGAATTTGGAGAAGTTATATGTATTTGAATAGAGTAGAGAACCAGGTATAGCAAGTATCGGGATTCTTCAAAGAGATCGAAGATGTAGATACTTGTGTATGGTGTTCAGTTGATAGTAATGATTAAGAGAAATTGCTTCTCTTTCAGGTTACTCATAATTGGAAGTATTCCTAAGTTGAGTAACGCTGATCTGGCCTCCTTCCATTTAGTTGACATGCACTGGAGACAGTTGCATGATTTGGATCTGGTTCAATTAAATCAGTGCCTCTGGTCCTATATGGGATATAGAACAGTTCATATCTTAACGATGTTAAGGTACGGGGAGTTGTCCGGTTTATGATTAAAACCAGACACTGGACAACTCAAGGCACGTTTCTGTAATGGCTGTTTGTGGGTTGACCCAGGCTATGACGAGGGTTGACTTTCTACCATCTGGATGAACAATAGCGATATTGTTCTAGACTCGCCACAGTTTTAATAAAAATGGATTTTTTCAGAAAACAGTAGTGGGAGTATGGTAGAACTGGAAGTGATTCCAGAACCACAAACGATTACTGAAGATTTGATAAGGAACCTAAAGATTCAATCTGGATTGACATTCCATTGGCCACTCCGCAGATAAAGTGGGTAACTTCAGGCACCCGAGAGGTACTCAGGTAGCCTCAAGGACGGTGACAGGGAAGTTCTTGTTTACCCACACTTGCCATTGTTGTTGTTCCAGGCTGCGAGACCCGGCAGGAGGATGAGTATAGCGTCGTTCTAAACTAGTTTTAGAAGTGCACGTCTATATGACTCTGGCAGAGGGTTATCGTAGTCAGTGGGAGCAGCGGAAGCATTGGTGGACATCAGGCTTATATCTATTTATAGACTAAAGCAGATGTAGCGGAGATAGATCATCTATTTCTGATGTGACAGTCATGGGTTTGACGTCATCAGAATAGGGGATGGATCTGTTGAGAAGGTAGTAGGGTGTGATATCCTGGTATTTGGATGACATACATAGAATAGGAAAAGAAATTCCTATACTACGATCGGTTATACTTTGGTCGTCGCACAGTGGTTTCTCCACAAGGGACTTGGACATTATATCAGACATACTGGTTACTAGATCTATGGTTTTTAGATCTAGATTTGGGAGGTTTCCCAATCTGGGTACTTTGACAGCATTCTAAGAGCATTTAGAATGGACGACTCCTGGCACGGTAGTGTACCTGCAGGTGATGGAGTCACCCTCTCCAAAGGTGTCTTATAGACTAAAGTGGAGAGGGATGTGCATGATTGGCAGATCACTTGCTTAGGCAATTGAGTCAATCATGAGATGTCAAGTACCACACCAGATGTTGTTCTTGCACGAAATGCAATAAGTTGATATTGATCCAATCCTGGAGGAACAGTCGGAAGCAGTTTTAGAACATAAGAGGATGTTCTAGGGATATGATAACGACAGCCTCATTCGGGAGACAGTTATCATTCCAGGCTTCTAAGGTGACATGGACGACAAGGAGGTTGTCAGAGTTATAGTTTTCCTTCTGATGAAGGGCAGTATTTTGGACAGGTGGTCCAAGGCAATACTGAGGGAGGCATGGCGCGCAGGATACTGATTAAGTTCAGTTGACGATACAGTCTAAGAAGTTTGGATTTGGAGTTCATTTATGAGCTAGGTCCCATCAGACATCCAGACATATTCTGAGACAGGTATTGCTCTTTTCGGGAGATGGTTTTCTCCGCGAACTTGAGATATAGAGAGACAAAGGGAGAAACAACTAAGCGGATCCACTCACTGAGGCTATTCCTCGAACGCAATAGTTTCGCAAACGAGCTTTGTGAGACTGACTAGTAGAGGAGTTGGGTGTTCGGTATCACACGGGCTGTGAGTATGCGACATCGCAATAATTAGCCTTGAGTGCAAGTGGGAGATTGTTGGAGATAGTGCCCTCAGAGTCAATTATTAGGTCACAGGTACGTGATTGTGATGATTGAGGGAGGACCTATCCCGGTAGGACAGTCTTACTCGAGATGATAGTATGCTATCTGGTTTACCTTTATCATCGTGTACTGCTTGAGGTGACCTGACACGTCGCTATTACACGTTGATAGAGCCCCTAGGATTCTTGCTTGACCACCAGCAGTATGAGGGCGATCATATAAGTGGGAGCTGGGGGTCTATAAGCTTATCCTTAAAAGGTCCCTAGTCGTGGGAGTTTCGAGACTGGGCATCGATACTCCATTAGTAGACTAGTGTATACAGTCGAGACCCCGACGAGGGGCGGTGGCCGGTCTCACAAGCCACTGGTGTCAGTTGGATCACCTAAGATGTATACAGGTGCTCATTGGGTTATGAGTACACCGGACAGGACTCGCCGGGAACATGCTAGTTGGTCATATACCAGACGTCAGATGGCAGTTCCCTGGTGACATGTGTGCAGGTTAGTTCATCGACCTGGGGATCGTCATTTGTCTCGTGTGAGTTCCCACTGTACTTTGATTACTACCCTACCACGGCTCAAAGGAGTCGTGCAAACAGGTTTTAGTTGGGTACAGTCCCGAGCCACATGGAGGCAGTGAGCGTATCTTCAGGGGTTCGTCTCTCCCGGTATTGGGGGTGAGGTCGTGCTGTGTCTAGGAGAGCCATTACACAAAGTCCTTGGCCAAGGCAAGGAGATTTACTGGTAGGTATTCCAGTAGTATCTCAGGGTGTTCTGGGCTACACTCCGACACGACTTGTACCGCTTTTGGGGGTCTGACTTTTACCAACCCCCTAGGCCCGCCATGCGATGCTCATAGACGAACGGACCGGACTGCACGGATATTGTCACTGACAGGCTCAGTAGGGTTGTCAGGCTGAGTTCACTCACAGACATCCCTTTTAGTCAGTACCTGGTAGCCCGTTACGTATTGGCTTATACCTCTGACGTGCTAGTGGTTAAATCCACAACCAAGGTGTTGACGAGTCTTTAGAGTCCCCCACATTCTGTTACTCAGCTTTCGGGCGAAAAGTTGTAGAGGCCGTATGGAGATATGGCAGGGTCCGGTCAGATACGTGCGGTATTGCACGGATCAGGATCGGACAGTTTGTACTATAGGCCGTATGGGTATATGGCAGGGTTCGATCAGATACGTGCGGTATTGCACGGATCAGGATCGAACAGATATTACTAGCCGGCTTTGGTTTAAGCCGGATCTTAGTATAGTACAGTGTAGAGTTTGTCTCATTGCATTTGTATTTCGGTCGAAATACAGATGCGGGTGTGTATGCACAGTATTGGGGTTTTCCTGTAATTTATTACGGGACCAGTCTTCTGGAGTTGCCAGTTTGCTTTCCGTTTCGGCCGATTTCCATTGTTCCGTTCATTGGCCGAAGATTGGTGGAGGAGGGTTTATTTGCATTGTTGCAAATAGGCATTTGTGGAGGGGGTCTTTGCATCTTTGTTTTATCATGATAGCCTCTCATTGACCTTGACTTCTAGCTTCATGATTGCTTGACTTTTAGTGATCATCATGGTTGTTGATGATGAGTTTGGTGATGATGGTTGGATGAGTGTTGGTTTTGCTTGTGATCATTGCTTGATATCATAACCATTCCTTTCTTTCTCTTTTTGATTATGGTTGTGGTTTTTGATCGTTTGGTTTTTATAATATCACTCCCTCACTCCATGCTCTTCTTCTCACCTCTTTGGCCGGCCACTTAGGATGGGGGCTGTCCAATATTGTGTGGGTGTATTTTTGGTTCACATCATGCTCCAAAATACCCACTAGCTCCTCCACATTGTTCTGGTTTTTTCACCCCTCCACCAAATGGCATCTCCACTACCCCATAAGGAGACACAAGTTCTACTACATATTCTACAACGAACCTTGGGCACGTCGAGTAGCCGGCTTCGTGCCCGAGTTGCCTCGGCATTGAGGTGGGAGCCCGTAAACGAAGAAGGCGATGTGGTGCACTTCCGGCGACGAGGAGGAGACGGGACTTTTCCGCAGGAGATCGGGACCATGACGAGAAGACCGGAGGACTTGGATCGTCGGTATATCTCTAACCCATCTTCTTGTTAGCTTAGACTAGTTAATGGTTCGATCCGGTTAAAGTGCGCGGTGGTGCCGGTTTGCTAAGTCCGCAAAATTTAAGTTATTCACCGCTTCCGCATTCCGGCGTCGGATTGACGGCCGGGGCGCCGCCGTGCACTTACAGCACAACTATCCACCTGCACAACAAGAACTGACCTGCCGAGAAAAACAAACCTGACTGTTTCCTCACGGTAGTCCACAGATTCCTAGCACATAGTTAACCAGTCCTTGCCCAGGAGAACGTCAAATCCAACATCTCTAGAAGGATCGAAACGACGGACGAATCTCTATCTCCTATCCGATTGGCATACAACTGAAATACGTGTCGCGCAACAAAAGAATCGCTGACAGAAGTTAAAACAACAACTATGACTAATCTACCCAACCACGGTACAAGCATGGAAAACAAACGAATACATCAAAAGAACATATAAATTAAAGATACCTGAAAACTCTGCATTGGACGCCTGCACGTCCCGATGAGTAGAAGCAAACTCCTGTGTCTGCCCTCTACTCGCAGCTGGATGAACTCCTCTGGTAGACTAAGCCCTCTGAGCAAATCTTCCACGCCCACGGCCTCTCTGATGACGATCCTGACGAGGTGCTAAGGAACAATCCCTGACGAAGAGCTGAAGGCTCCCGCATCGAAAACATCCACGCGCTGACTGCTGACCATCCTGAGGATGAGAGCTGAATGACTGTCCTCGTCTTAAGCCTCTGCTACTCCCGCGACGGCCACGAAATCTGTCTTGATGACCAAACCTCTGCCTCTGGGCTGGTACACTGGTACAAGTCCTCCACTGTCCTGGAACTCTCTGTGCCTCTGAAATATACGCCTCGTCAACTGGAGCTACAACCACTGGTGCTATGTAAGTGACAGACAGCTGCACGCTGATCGTAAGCGAAAACTGAGTAACAGGGGTGACAACCTCCTGTCGTAGCTCCCGAACGACCTTAACCAATGCACTCATCATCTGGCGGAAGTCCTGCATCTCTGCCAAAAGTCTATCAATAGTATATGTCGTAGGCTGATCCGTCTGCACCTATGCAACTAGAGTGCCATCCTGGTCAGTACTCGTCTCACCCGAGCCAACTCTGACCTCGGCCTTCGCTGCATCATTCTGAGTCCCCATAGTCGTCGGTGGCAAGGCTATAAATAGATATAAGATTCGATGAGAATAAGGAATCGAATCTCAAGGATATGAATCATCAAGGAAGGAATTTCAAGCAAATTGTACTTAGGTCACTTAAGGCGAAGTACCGCATCGTGGGTATGCTGCAGACATACACACACTACGTTACTCTGCTTAATCTACCTACTCCATCATACTAAGGTCATCCTACACTCCGAAAGGTAAAACCTAGCGCTCTGATACCAACTTTGTCACGACCGGAAAATTGGCACGTGACAGCCCTAATACTACGCAACGCCTAAAGACGTAACGCAGTAAAAGAAAGAAAAAACCCAGAAATCTAAACCAAGAAAATACGGAAAAGATAATATTAGTTTTTGAAACATTTGAAATCGCAACCCAAATTCTTTAAAAGTCTTACTTTCTTTCTTTAAAATTTTGGCAACACCCTCTTTTTGTAAAAACTAGCCAAGATGAATATGATACAAATATAAGACGCCGTAGCGAAAATAAAGACAATAGAGAGAAAGCTGTATATAAAAGGCAACAAATCCACAATTAATATACAATAACGTCTTCACCAAGTCTCTAAGTCAACAACATACTAGTAGATGGAGAGTACAAAATACAAAGAATGTACAATATGAAATACAGATAATCATCCAACCCACCTAAGCAAAATAGTACTGTGAGCTGATGCGGTATCTGTAGAAAAAGATGATAGATGAATAGCTGAATAGCCTGCCTCGACTACTCTGGGGAACAACCTGAAACACCTGTGGCACAACGAGGGTGAGTTGCCAACTCGTGAATAGTAGATAACATATGCAGGTAATCGCAGGAATGTACGTACAGCATGAATCTAAGATATGCGATTACAGTAATAACATGTCACGTGAATGCAGAATATTGTAAAGTACACTAGCAGGTACAATCAATATGTGAAGCAATGATGACATGATAATAGTATGCAATAACTATGCAATAGGGATATGAGAAAGCAAATATGCAACTATCATAAGGGTACACCAACAGGTACTACCAATATATGAATCTGTGCAAAGAATAGATAAGTGTGAGGTATGGGGTGGAATTTGTCATTTCCACGGAAACCTGACATCGTGGCTAGATCACAATCCATCAAGACACTCAAATCCCAAATCTTCAAATCAGCCCCCAAGTTGGGCTCTCATATCAATAAGTCTCGCATCTCCTCAATGTACAATATCGAATAGATCTCCTATATCCCGAATGTACAAATCATCAATCTCTTTCATATCCAATATCCAATCTCAATGAATTACTTATATCCCAAGTCGAATCTCAAATAATTTCTAACATCCTATATATATATTTGCAGAAATAAAATATGATGGGGGTAATACACATATATTAGCGTCCCATTCCACTAATATTGGTGTAAGGGTATATATAACAACGGCTAAATCCCCTGTTATATATACAAAGGTATTAAAAGAAATATCATGAAAACAATGTGCCAAGCATCGACACAGAATTCCTGATCACGTATCATACGCTATCCCGAAAGCACGAGTGCCTAGCTCTGACCCTCGCCTTTCGACGTATGCATACGTACATGACTCCCAGCGGTGTCTCCGTGATCCCCCGCCGAGTCATGGGTACTGTCACCGGTAGGTACTCGCCCGCCTCTAGGCTCAATCGGCAAAGTCCATCGATCATCTTGCCGAGGGGAACCATACCGGGCCCCACCATGTACCCTCATACGGCAACCACACCTCGTAAGGAGTATATAATCAGAACCGATAAATCTCATGGTGGCTGCGCAAATATCATATCAAGGAAACCAAGTTTTTCAATGTATGCATAATTTCATGAACTCCCGCGGTTTCCAAATCCAGAAATCATCATGTGAAATCAAAATAGCAATGCGCAAGTCCAGGAATACATATATGTGATATATCTGAAATGCGAGCATATAAATGAAAATATGTAGCTGAAACCAAATGTATGCGAAATCAATAAGGTACAGCTAAGTATATGTATCTACTTATAAGTAAATGATGTCGTATAGCCCCCTGGGTATAAGTGGAATATGTAGGATATTCCCTCCGGTATAAGTAAAATATGTACATGGTATACCTGTAGCTGTATCGCAAGGTGTATATGTACCTATCACTAATGGTAAGATACACTACAGGTATACCGATAAGATAGATGTCATGTATGATAAGCAATATAGTATCACTAAGGGGTTGTGTGTGACATGGCAATTATTGACGGTGTGTGTGTAGCGTACAATCCGTGCTCATGCAACATGAACCGTCAATAATATGTGCAGTGTCCTACGGCTGCTAGTCACAGTACAACTATATCTAGAAAAAAAAGTAAAGGCGCAATTCTAACAATGACGTAGAATATGCGACGGGTATTTGAATCCTAGCCCAGACGCATAACGCCATGCGGGCGATTCCCCTGTAGATGCGAAATCTACTCACCTACACTCCATGCTAGGTGAATCCTACCACCTGCTCCCCCTGTAGCAGTGTCCGTAGTCCCTGCCTGCAAACCTCAATTTAAACACAAAAATCATATATAAGCCAAATATTCCGCAAAACGCGATATCGAACCAAAACGAGAAACTCGCGTCGCGAACTAAACGCGCGTGTGCACGATAAGCTAAAACGTGTGTATACGTGTCTAAAACTATCGCGACACGCCGCGATACGCTGGATCACAGAACCCACTCACGTATCGCGCGTATCGCGCAAACACAACGGACATGCAAAACGATATATGATCCCATATTTTCCTACAGGTCAAATATTACAAAACTAGACATGCCAAAACACTAGACAACACTTCAGACAACCCTAGCCAAGACCCCAACACCCCTGCCACCTACTTGGCCACAAATTGCGGCCAAACACAATAAATCTGCGGCCTTAGTTGGGAATGGGGGTCTCGTATTCTGGTGATGGTGTCTAGACCTAGGTAGCATGTTCCAGTTTCCTCAATTTTGTTCTGTAGGGTCCGGGTCAATAGCAGATCACAGAAAGCCAATACATTGCTTAAAAACACCAATTTAGCACAACACACAAAACCCTATGGTATTTTAGTGTAACCTGGGTTGAATCTCAGTTGAGGTGACCTAACAACACTATAATGAGCTAGGTTAACCAACTCAAACACATTCTAATCAAAATTCCACATAAAAGAGCATAACTAGCACTAAACTCACATTAATCGCAAACCGAAGCTAAACTAACACACAACTAAGCAAACTAGGAATTGGTGTTCAAAAATTATACCCTCTGGAACCCTAAGAAGCAAGTGAAGGGAAAGAACTGAGTTGCTACAGCTGCTGGTGATGCAGGGGCTGCAATGAAGCTGCTGCTGATGTTGCCAGTGCTGATGCTGATGTTGCTGATGATGATGTCTGCTGCTGCTGCTGATGGATGCTGGTGTTGGAGCTGCTGCTGCTGCCTTGCTCTGCTGTTGTGGGTGTGTGCGTTGCTGATGAAGCTGCTGCTGTTGCTAGCTTCTGGTGATGCTCTCTACTGCTGCTGCTGCTAATGGTGTTGCTGTTGCTAATGGTGCTGATGTTGTTTCTTGTGCTGCTACTTGCTTCTCTGCTGCTGCTACAACTGTTGTTTGCTGCTGCTGGAGCTGAAGCAGGGGTGTGTGTGTGTGTGTTGTGTTGTGTGAGAGAATGAGAGTGAGAATGAGAAGGAAAAAGGAAATGAGATCTAGCATAAGTCAACCCTTTCTCTCCCACTCTCTTCATTAAAGAAGGCATGGGCAAAGCCATCATGCCTCATAATACACTCTCTCTCACACACACACCAAGTCAACCCAAGAACAATCATTTTAAAATTTAAAACCCCATTTAAATCCATTTATTTTAAAAACAACCATATACAAATAAAACCCCAAAAGCACCTAATACATTATTAAACAAGATTAAGGAATGGTTAGTTCACCATGTTGCTAATCATGGTTAAACCCCAAAAACAACCCTAGTTAACATGCACAAGTGTGGGCAAGCCTAGGAAAAATCTAATAAAATATTCATTAAATAGGATAAAATAATTGAAAACTAATTTAGTAAACTTTTTATTCAAAACCATACAATAAAATATAATTAGCTACAAAACACATTCTAAGGTGTTACATTTGTGGTTCTGAAATCACTTCCAGTTCTACCATAATCCCACTATTGCTTTTCTGAAAAAATTCATTTTACTAAAACTGTGGCGAGTCAAGAACAATATAAATATTGATCTTCCTAATGGTAGAAAGTTAACCCTCGTCAAAGCCCGGGATAACCCACAAACAGCCATTACTGAAACATGCCTTGAGTTTATCCGGATTCTGGCTTTAAGCATCAGCCGGACAACTCCCTATACCTTAACATCGTTAAGATATAAATTGATTCTATATTAATCTAATATAGAGACAAAAGCACTAATCTAATTTGAACCAAATTCAAAAACATGCATATGTCTCCAGTGCATATCAACCAAATGGAAAGAGGACAATCAGTATTACTCATCTAGGAGTGCATCCATATACGAGTAACCCGAAAGAGAAGCAAGTTCTCAAAGCCATTACTATTAACTGAATACCAAACACGAGTATCTACATCTTTGACTTCCTCGAACAATCCTGATACTTACAACAGATGGTTCTCTACTTTATTCTTATACGTATAACTTCTGAATATCTGTACCTTGCATTTGAACGAAATACTTGTCCAGAACTGGAGAAGTCACAAGTAAACAGAATATAGTACGGGTACCAACCCCATTGTCCTAACGGACACTGGACAACATACAATACTTTGTATAAGTCCCCTGCGTCCAACAATTCAAACTCTGTGCGTCATAGGTTGAAAAACTGTATTTTGGTTAAGAAGAGTTACACCGCTGTTGAATGCACCTTACCTAATCATCAACTGATATAGGTAAATGTCATAGACACAATATCAAAAAGTTATATCTCACTTTATAAAATAAATGTACAGATATATCAGTTTGAAATTGGTGCATAACAACGGATATTCAAAACCAAATATTTGCCATCCGGCAAAATCCAGATGATTATCTCAAATATCACCAATTACTACGAATTCCGATATAATGAGGATCTAATCACCCAATTCCCAATATCTTACTCCCACTCACCATCTGTAATAACATACAGATGTGATAAACTGATCCGGTAAATACATACCCTAGAGTTAGATTCCAATTGGGAAAACAGTTTTCAATTAATATCGCATAGTGAAACTGAAACATAAAATGTTTCGAAAGGATTAACTGGTATTCCTAGTAACGCCTCTTCCATTATCCTGAATCATGACTGTAACCATATACTTACCTGCCCTCGCTCCAATCCCTTTATTATGTCTTTACTTATTACCTTCTGTACACCTTCTTTAGGCTAATTGGTTTTCTTCATTCCCTACCCTTCGGCACCAGCCTAAGGTTTGGAAGAAGACTATTCAATAAGTGTAATAGGTGTACTCTCCTAATCCTAGGAGCCCTCGCATCCTGAGAGAAGGTAAAGAGAAAAGACATCTGAATAATCCTATTCTTTTTTTCCTGAACCAGAATCCATCCTCGAAAAGGTTCCTTCGAGTTCGTATGTAACTATATGATGGATTTATCCAATGGAAGTGGATATCCGTAGTGATACGGAGTGTTCTAGAGAAAAGAAAAGTGGATGTAGGAGTTGCAGGGGTATACACGATCTTTGTCGTGAATGATGGTGATCGCAATTTTCTTTGCCATTATTCTAATCCCTTTATTTGTCTTTACTTATTACCTTCTGTACACCACAATTAAGCTTGTTGGTTTTCTTCCTTCCCTACTGTTCGACACCTGCCTATGGTTTGGAGGAAGACTATCCAATAAGCTCAATAGGTGTACCCTCTCCTAATCCTAGGAGCCCTCAAAATCTAAGAGAAGGTAAAAGGAAAAGAAAACTGAATAATCCTAATCAAACTCTCCAGAACCAGAATCCATCCTCGAAACAGATCCTTTGAGTTCGTATATAACCATACGATGGATTTATCCAATTGAAGTGGATGTTCTTAGTAATACGGGGTGTTCTGGAGAAATGAAAAGGTGATATAGAAGTTGCAATGATGTATGCGACACCGTGACATTCCAAAAGCCAAAGTGTTATAAGAAGGTTCGGTCAACTCGGTTTCATGAGTTTTAGTCAAAGGTCGGGTCATAGTCATAGCCAGAGAGAGAGAAGAAACACTCAGCATGCACTCTAAAATAGATTAGAATGGTTAATTATCTAATCTGGATGGCTCCCACTGTTTCCTCGATTTCTCCACCAAACCTAAAAGGAGAATTAGTCGGAATCACCCGAGGAGTATTCCTACTCATCAGTGGGAATCGGGATCCAACTATCATCGCATGATAACTTGATGGAAGTCACTCAAGTTACCACACTCCAGAAGGTATGCGCAAGCCTGGCAAGTTTCCTGTATGTTTGAAACTCCCGATATGATTTTTACCCCTAGGACCCAAGTGACCTTGACAATGCCAACATATCCAAGAGTCCTAGTCAAGTTCAACCCGTCATTATCTTGATGGCGTCAAACCCACCCGTACGAGTCCTTGACAATGCCAACATAACCGTACGACTGTCCTAACCAATCCACATATTCATGCGACAGAAAAGCATTACAGAGCTACCGCACACTACACCTCGGCAATGCACGACATACGTAGCACGAATACTAAGCAATACTAATCTGAAATGATGGAGGGCTACGGCTGGTTTTTGGTGAAAAATCTTTAACGTAATGAACTTGATATCGTTGAAGGAATCCAAGTGGTTTTATAAATATATAGTGGCGAAAACGTTTGCTAAAGAGGTCACTCCCGGTGAAGGGATCTCGGCTCTTTCCCCATCGAATGGGGTGCAGGAAATCCCAAACTTAATACCACGATGCAAAGCAAAAGTAATCGACTATAGTAAAGTTATTACGTTGACGCAAACTTTTACCCAAGGGGTCACTCCCGATGAAGGGATCTCGGCCCATGCCTTGTCGAATGAGATGCAGGATATTCCAAATGAATACCACTGTGAAAAGCAAAAATGTTCATCTTTAATGTCAGTTTTTAAAAACTTGGTCCCAACAACATCATATATAGGTTTGTTTTATCCTTGCATTGATAAGAATCTATGCAGTCCCATCAATTAATCACACCAGAAAAGAACAAATATAAAATGTACGTATATGCCATCCGTATTCGCCACTGGGTCCCGTCATCACCCGTTAGGTTACTTAACTAACGACAGAGCGGGGACTGGACTAGCGCGGGTGCAAAACATATACAACATCTACTAGTATATATAAATATATATATAACATTCGTCCCAGGCATGATATAAAGCAGCATCACAGAAACATCACAGAAGCAACACATAATGGTGGATAATTTGGAGCCCCGGGTTTCACTTGAGCTGCAAGTGAGACCCGACGTTCCCTGTCATGTGGATAGCATTTGCAATGAAACCTATACCCCGTACGAGTGCGGCGAATAGCCCGCCAATCCTAGAGTAAGGTCCCTTCCGTATGAATGCCTTGAGATGCGGACCAGTTGCCCTCTAGAACCCGGCTATTCGTGCACTCCACCGCGGGGTAATCCTAGTACAGAAAATAAAATAATATACAAGGGTGACATCGACCTCAGCCCGGTCGTGCCCCAAAATAATAATATACAGACTGGCAGTGACGGCAGTCCACATGTTGGACGCTCACCCCGCAATATAAAATGTACAAATGAAATCAACTGTACTAACATTGCACCATTGCTATCCACCACCACAATCCAGCCAGAATCACAGCACAACACAGAACATCAACATGAATGTCACGTTCGCAAACCCGTTTAAAAGACATATAGCAATTAGACGAGTTTACCGATCAAATGACATTCACGGCCGCAGATAGAAATGTATGTACTGTCAAACACACGCTTAAAAAATCGATCGACTAAGTTCCAAATTGGCCCCAATAGCAAAAACAACACTTTACTGAAACCTGGGCCAAAACAGAATATCACAAAAATCACAATTCCAAGAAATAGAGCTATAGAAAACATTTCGACTCCCGTTGCCACTATTCCGCCGCGGAACCGCCGCCAATAGGGGCTTATTGCGGCGGATCGGCGGCGTTTTAGTGGAATGATGATCCCAAATTTTTTGTGTCCCCATAAAATCGCCTGCATGGATTTTTAAGATGCCTCCAATAATTTTTTTACCACATTTGAAAACCGACAGCAAACTGATAATTAGAATCGTGTTTTTGGAAACTTTGGTCGATCGATCTTTTAAGTATGTCTAAACAAGCTAGTAAGGGGTTTAAAGGGTGGATCTGATACCATAAAGGGTCCCGGCAGCGCCCGACCGTCGAAACACGGCCAAAATGTGGAACAAAAATTTATCAAACCGGCGCTACCGCTACCCGAATCCCTGATCGACCTTAAACCCTAAACTAGCAAACTAACTAAGAGTTAGAATCATTATACCGAGTTGATCCGTGTCCTTCGGTCTTCATTCCAAGCTCCTAGCGATCTTTTGATGATATTTTGTTGCCGGTCTTCCTCCATCTCCGATGATCCACCAGAGGGAAACGGCGCAAGCTCCAAGCTCGACAAACGAGGTAACCGACGCTCCAAAGTCGCTAGCTATGGAGAGTGGGGTTGTATGAAAATGTCACAATAATTTTTCTCTCATCCATATGCTCCATGGAGCAACTCAAGAAGAAGAATGGAGGTGAGAAAGCTTTTGGAATGAACAAAAATGGCTAACTATATTTTGTGAGAATGAGAGTGGAGAGTAATGCAAGTGTGTAATCAAATGGAAAAATTGACCCCCACCATTGTAGTGGCCGGCCCCCCTTTCATTCCTACAAATAATTCATTTTCTTTTTACCATTAAATAATGCAAATAAATCACAACCATACTTTAAACCGATACTTTGCTACATGCCATGTCATTGTTGGGTTAGCCTAGCACCTCATGAAGGGTTTGGAAGCATCACATGAACCAAAAGTTGAATTTTTAGGGTGCTAAGTTAACGAACATAGAATCGTTCCTAGAAAATTAGGGTTTCAAAAACTTTTCACATCATCTCATGAAGGAAAGGCTAGGGTTTTGAGAGTACAACCTTTGTAGCTCCCTACGCTAGACTCCTCGGCTACCTGGGGTTTGAAAAAGCTACGCTTGAACTCCTCTAGGTCACCGACGATCCACCCGGAGTCCGCTTTGTCCAAGCTTGCAACTTCACCCGATCAAAAGAATGAAATGAAGCTAACACTCCAAACAAGTGGGCTAGACTTGTGTAGAATGGTGTTGTAGTTCTCTTTCTCACTTCAAAGTCCTAACTTGATGAGTATTATGCTCACTTGAAAAATCTAGAGAGCAATGGAAGAAGGAGGAAGAAGATGGTGGCCCTTTTTGAATAAGAGAAAAAAAAATCTTCTTGAAAAAAATAGAAAATATATCTTTATATATTTTTTATCTCTCATCTCAAACCATGGTTGAATCATTATTGAACTTGAGTTAAAAACCAAAAGGAAAAGTAATCCATGGATAAATGGTGGGTGAGTATGGTTAGGTCAAGAAGAGTGTAGAAACAATCCAAAACTAACCCTTTTTCCTTTTCCTTTTGTTTTAGCTTAAATACAATAATAATTCATATAAAAACCCATGGTGTGAGTCTTATATTGCCACCATTTTCTTTGTATAAGCAACCATAATTGATGATGTTTGTATGTATGTATGTATGCACATCCATATGTGCATGAATCTATAAAGAAAGTAAACATGCATGCATATATCCATCATACTCAAGAAAGGATTTCAAGTGAGAAGCTAATGGTTAAATGATAAATCAACACTTGATTTATCAATCCGGCCATATCACATACGACCCCTACCAAAAGCAAGCCGCTCGATCAATATACGGTATCCTATACGCGCATTTTAATCGGTTCCATGCACATATCGCATACGCGCACCACAACGTTTCGCCTGGACTAGGAAACTCCATTGTGGGACTCTGAGACTCGTCAATACGCCGGCAGTAGGTGATGATCATATCAAGCACCCCCAAGCCGCAAGCGGTCATCTAAACGTAACGGCCACCCGGGTATTGAGCGATCAGAAGAGAACAAGCGAACCTGCTACAACTCCCGTCGAGCCAATCGGCAACACTTCCCGTACAGTCCGGTCTCCTCATCTGATATGTCGCATATCAAGTCTAGGGGTGGTAAACGTCATCCCAATAACCGATAAGTCATGCCGATGTGAGGCTCATAATGAGTCGAGAAACTACTGGTAACACTTACCAGCAAATCTCTGAATCAGCCCTGGCCAGGGACTTCCCTGTTACGGCCAATCGAGCACAGCGCAACATCAACCCCTAATACCGGGAGAGACGAAACCCCTCCTATCGCTCATTGCCTCTATGTGACTCTGGACTGTACCCAAAAACCACCGTTTTGCACGCCCTCATGGACGTGGAAAGGTGAAAATCAAAGCACAGTTGGAATCACACAAGTCTCTATGACGATCTCGGGTCTACAGACTAACATGCACAAGTGTCACCTGAGAACTGCCATCTGACGTGAGGTATAATACCATCTGGGAGTTCTCGGCGAGTCCGTCGAGTGTACCCAGTCTCCACTGAGCACCCGTATACCATCTCTGATTTCAAACACCAATGGATATGGGATCATCCATCGCCCATCTCATGGGTCGAGAAGCGTATACGCTAGTCTACACTGGTATATCGATGCCCCGTCTCGATACTCCTACGACTAGGGACCTTGAAGGATGTACTTATGGACTACCATGTCCCCACTAGCATGATCTGCATCATAGTCCAGGTAGTCAAGTACACATCCTAAGGGCTTTACCAACATGTAACTATAAGACAGTTTAAAGAGACTAGTATACATGTTAAGATAAAGAGCAACCAGATAGCATACTATCATATCGAGCAAGAAAGTGATCTATATATATGTCCAAGCATCCAATATAATATACATCATCTGTACAATACTGGCCTTTAGGGCATACATACAACTAACAATCTCCCACTTGCACTAGGGCCGGCTACTGTAGTATCGCATACCGAGGATCCCGAAGAGTCTCTCAAACTGTATCTAGGGAATGGCCTTCGTGAGTGGATCCGCTGTGTTATTCTTCGTGTCGACCCTCCTGACCTCGATCTCCCGGCGATCAACTATCTCCCGGATCAGGTGATACCGCCTCAGAATATGCCTGGATCGCTGATAGGACCTGGGTTCCTTGGCCAAACCCACCGCTCCATTGTTATCGCAATACAAAGGTATTGGATGCTCAATGGATGGAACCACTCCAAGTTCAGTAATGAACTTCTTGATCCAGACAGCCTCTTTCGCAGCATCGTTGGCAGCGATGTATTCAGCCTCCATTGTCGAGTCTGCCACGGTTTCCTGCTTGGAACTCTTCCAGCTAACCGCCCCTCCGTAAAGGGTAAAGACAAATCCCGACTGCGACTTGGAGTCGTCCTTATCACTCTGGAACCTCGAATCGGTAAAGGACTCCACTTGGAGTTCTCCGTTACCATACACCAAGAGCATCTCTTTAGTCCTTCGTAAGTACTTGAGAATGCTCTTCACAGCTGTCCAATGACTCTCTCCAGGATCAGCTTGATACCTACTCACTACACTTAGTGAGTATGCTACATCGGGTCTGGTACATAGCATCGCGTACAAGATAGAGCCTACAGCCGAAGCATAGGGTATCCCTTGCATGCGAGCTCTCTCCAAATCAGTCTTGGGAGACATCTCTTTGGAGAGAGTGACTCCAGAGATCGTGGGCAAGTTCCCACGCTTGGATTCTTCCATACTAAAACTCTTTAGTATGGTGTCAATGTACCTGGATTGGGACAATCCCAATATCCGTTTGGATCTATCTCTATAGATCCTAATTCCCAATATGCATGAGGCATCAACAAGATCTTTCATTGAGAATCTTTGTGATAAGAAGAGCTTGACCGATTGCAGCATAGGAATATCATTTCCTATCAAGAGTATGTCGTCCACGTACAATACGAGGAAGACAACCTTACTCTCTGCCACCTTCTTGTAGATACAAGGTTCATCTGGGTTTTTGACGAAATCAAACTCTTTGATAACGATGTCAAAGCAGATGTTCCAACTCCGCGATACTTACTTTAATCCATAAATGGATTTAAGCAGCTTGCACACCTTCCCGCTGCTCCCACTGTCTACGAAGCCCTCTGGCTGAATCATGTACACGCACTCTTCTAAATCACCGTTTAGAAAGGCGGTCTTAACATCCATTTGCCAGATTTTATAGTCATGATATGCAGCGATGGCAAGCATGATCCGGATGGATTTAAGCATAGCCACTGGAGAAAAGGTTTCGTCATAGTCCACACCTGGTCTTTGACGAAAACCTTTTGCAACAAGTCTAGCTTTGAAAGTCTCCACTTTTCCATCTACACCAAGTTTTTTCTTGAAGATCCACTTGCTCCCAATGGGTTTTACCCCTTCAGGAGCAGCTTCCAAAGTCCATACTTTGTTGGTGTACATGGATTCCATCTCGGACCGCATAGCATCCAGCCATTTCACTGAGTCCCTACTCGTGATGGCCTGCTCGAAGCTAGTTGGGTCATCATCCTCCATGATGCAATCCTCGCTGCCACCATCCATGAGAAAACCATAGTATCTCTCAGGTTGGCGAGGAACCCTACTAGATCGGTGGAGAGGCTGAGGTTCATTGGGAACTACCGAATCCTCTGGTTCAACCAAATCTTCTGTCGTAGTCTGTATTGCTGGAACCTCTTCCAGTTCTACCTCCTTGCCACTAATCTCTTTTTCAAGAAATTCCTTTTCTAAAAAGGTGGCATGTCGAGAAATAAACACCTTTTGTTCCTCGGTGTGGTAGAAGATATACCCGCGCGAATGTTTAGGATATCCAATAAACTTACACAGAATGGACATTGCCGCGAGTTTGTCTGGATTTTGCGTTTTTACATATGCCGGACAACCCCATAGCTTAACATAATTAAGACATGGTCTCTTTCCTTTCCATATCTCATATGGAGTGGTTGGCATGGATTTGGTGGGAACCATATTCAATAGGTCTACAGCTGTTTCCAGTGCATATCCCCAAAAGGAAATAGGTAACTCAGTTGTGCTCATCATAGAGCACACCATATCTAATAGGGTGCGGTTCCTCCATTCTGATACACCGTTGTGCTGTGGTGTATATGGAGGAGTCAGCTGAGAGAGAATCCCATTCTCTTTTAGGAAGTCTAGGAATTCATTGCTCAAGTATTCACCTCCTCGATCAGATCGAAGGACTTTAATACTTTTTCCGGTTTGGTTCTCGACTTCTTGTTTATATTCTCTAAATTTCTCAAAAGCTTCTGATTTGTGTTTGATCAGGAACACATATCCGAATCTAGAGAGATCGTCAGTGAATGTAATGAAGTACGAAGAACCATCCCTGGCATGTGTAGACATTGGACCGCATACATCACTATGTATCAGTCCAAAGAGTTCGGTAACTCTTTCTCCGTGTCCCGTAAACGGAGTTTTGGTCATCTTGCCTTTGAGACATGACTGGCAAGTGTCATAAGATGAAAATTCAAACGGATTCAAATATCCATCTTTATGTAACTTAGCTAGTCTTGTCGCATTGATGTGACCCAGTCTACAATGCCACAAGAAGGATTCGTTCAGTTCTGAACTCTTCCTCTTGTGTATGTTTGTTATACTCAGAACTGTTGATTGATTTAGACCATAAATGCCATTGAACAACGTGCCTGATCCAACCAACTTTTGGTTATGGAAAATGTTCATAACATTATCCTATAATACAAAATTATATCCTTCTTTACTCAATAAAGAAACCGATATAATGTTGCATATCAGTTTCGGCATGTAATAGCATTCGTTCAGAACCAAAGTATTACCAGTTGGTAATGCAAGGTGATATTTCCCGACAGTCTTGGCTGCAACAATTGCACCATTTCCAACCCTTATGTCTTTATCACCTTCTCCAAGTTCTCTACCTTTCCTAAGCCCATGTAACTGATTACATATATGGGATCCTGACCCGGTATCTAATACCCAGGACGTAGGGTAAATGGAGAAACAGTTCTCTGTAACGAACACACCCGAAGAAAATGAATCATCATGTACTTTCTTCATTCCGGTGGCTTGGGAATCCTGGTATTCCCTTATATCCTGTTCATTCCTATAACTCTTATATGAAAGAACGGAACCAACGTTCCCCAGCACAGTATAACATGCGGGTTCAGTCAATACATCCATATTATTATCTTGATTAGGGCATGACATGGTCGCTACCTGGAGAGAGAGAGAAGAAAACACTTTAGCGTATGCTCTTGCAAGATCAGATTGGTTATTATCTTATCTAATCAGGATGGCTCCCACTGGTTTTTATCAAATCTTCCTTCAAACCCTAAAAGGAAAGACTAGCCAGGATTAATTACACCCTACAACTTCGCCAATCTTTCGGCCAGGCCAGTGTCGGTACTTTGAGGGAGGTTCCCCGTACTTTCGCACGGACCTAATTAAAGTAAACCTCGTTTTTCCAGAGGCGTAACCCCGTTGACATCTTTCTAGACACCTACTTGATCGGCTAATTGTAATGTGTAAAACTCTCCCAGGAGTAACTCTTACAAGCAGTGGGTATCGGGATCCAACTATCTCATAGAAGGTATGCAATCTCATTGCAAATTTCAACACTTGAAATTCCCGATAATATTTTGCCCCTAGCGTCCTATGATCTTGACGCAGGCCAACAAACCATAGTGCGCTAGTCAAGTTCAACCCATCATTTCTTGATTGAATTAAACCCACCCGTACGACCCTTGACGCAGGCCAATAAAGTCGCACGACTACCCTAATCCAATCTGCATCACATGCATTAACAGATAAATACTAAGTAGCTACCGCACACTACGCCTTGACGCAGGCCAACAAACGTAGCACGAATACTAAGTAGGATTTATCTGAAATGACGGAGGGCTACGATAGGTTTTTCTGAAAACCTATTGCGTAATGAACTTGATATCGTTGTAGAATCAAGTGAAGTTTTGAAATGGAGTGATTTTGAGGCTTTTCTAGTTTTGCTAAAGGGGTCACTCCCGGTGAAGGGATCGTCGGCCCTTTCCTCGTCGAATGAGGTGCGGGATATATCATATATATCACTGTGCAAAGCAGAAACTATAGAAGCAATCAAAAGACAAACCGAGTGTATAGCATCTGCCTGTTATTGCTGAAGGGGTCACTCCCGGTGAAGGGATCTCGGCCCTTTCCTCATCGAATAAGGTGCAGGGTATATCATATATACCGCTATGCAAAGCAAAACTGTAGCTACCCTTTTTATTTGAAAATTTGATTCTACAACATCTTTTAGGTTTCTTTTCTTTCATTAATCACATTAATGAAGTCCCATCATTTAAGTCACCTAAACATTACAGATAAATACGACGTACACTTATGCCATCCGCATTCGCCTCGATGTCCCCTCGTGCACCGTTAGGTTAGGTAACTAACGACAGAGCAGGGCAGGGCTAGTGCGGGTGTAAAACATAAGTAACGCCTATATAATATATCATATATACTATATACTGTATCCATCACATCATATCAAATGATCACATCACAGATATCGCAGCAGAAACATAGATATAATATGGGATATACTAGGACGTCCGTATTTAGTATTTAGCCAAAATAGAAAATACGGATTCCACAGTCGCGATGAATAGCCAAGCCCACACCCTGGACCCCTACGAGAGCGGCAAGCAACCCTACTAATTCTAGAGTTTAGGAGACCCGGTCTCGACTCCTCGAGATGGCCTCCCACTGAACCCCAGAACCCGGTCACCTGTGCTCCCCTCCTTGGGTCCATCCTAATGCTGAAAAGTAAATAATATACAACACTGGTGGCATCAACCTCAACCCGGAAGTGCCCCAAATAAAAGAATATTACATTACATTTGAATTTACATGAATGAAAATATAAAACTCTCATCTCACATAAAATCCCCCGGCTATTCAATCGCGACAATCCTGCACATCAGATCTCAGCAACACATAATATCTCATATCATCAACGTAAGTAAGTATGCATACACCGATTGTCGTCGACGTATAGTAATGACAATCGGCAATACCACTACATACTACACTTACGGTCACAGAAAAGAAAGTGTAAAACTGCAATATCTGGAATCCACATTCTCCTTAGACATCGTAAATGCGAAATATCACATACCTCGTATTTCATGTCTTATAATATGAATTCCACACATTGCATCACATTCCAGATAATTAGACAGTATTAAAGTTTTCGAACAAACGATCAAATACCCAAGATTCCCTAAAGCTCAACAATTGAGCGAAGTTCAAAAACTCGGAGTGTGACACAGTAGTAGCGGTCCAGCCGTAGAAGGGTCAAGCCAACGCCTCACAAGTGGCACGCCGTACTGCCCCAAACCCTAAAGTTCAAAGGGCAGTTCAAGACGGTCACATAATCGAGTTACGGTTTGTTGTCTTCTAGAGGGACCACCACAAAACTTGCACGTATCTCCAAAATATTTAAACCCCGTGAACAGTGAGCAAATGGTACTCGTTCAAACATTTTAATACTTTCTAATTTATCCGGAAAAGACAAGAAATGAAAATTCGGATCGAATCGACAAGTCCAAAACCATCTCCAGAATTTACAGAACTAAATTCAGATTAAAAATACGAAATACCATATACAAGCAGAGGCATTAGTTTCTGTACAAAAACGAGTCCACGAATCAACAGAACGGCCGCGGAAACGCGGCCTAAGCAGGATATTGCCGCGGTTCCGCGGCGAAAATAACTGTTCATTGACTCATTTTTCACAGTAACTCTTATATTTACCTGCTGAATTTTTTGCATATTTTTAATTCTGAAAATAACCAGTTTTTAAAAAATGTCAAGAGTGCATTCTTAAAGGCCGTATTTCGGTTCGATCGGAGTTTTAACTTCGTAAAATTGTCGCCTAATGTTCTAGGTCGGCTCTGATACCAATGTTCGGTTAGCCTAGCACCTCATGAAGGGTTTGAAAGCATCACATGAACCAAAGGTTGAATTTTTAGGGTGCTAAGTTAACGAACATAGAATCGTTCCTAGAAAATTAGGGTTTCAAAAACTTTTCACATCATCTCATGATGGAAAGGCTAGGGTTTTGAGAGTACAACCTTTGTAGGTCCCTACGCTAGACTCCTCGGCTACTTGGGGTTTGAAAAAGCTCCGCTTGAACTCCTCTAGGTCACCGACGATCCACCCGGAGTTCGCTTTGTCCAAGCTTGCAACTTCACCCGATCAAAAGAATGAAATGAAGCTAACACTCCAAACTAGTGGGCTAGACTTGTGTAGAATGGTGTTGTGGTTCTCTTTCTCACTTCAAAATCCTAACTTGATGAGTATTATGCTCACTTGAAAAATCTAGAAAGCAATGGAATAAGGAGGAAGAAGATGGTGGCCCTTTTTGAATAAGAGAAAAAAAAATCATCTTGAAAAAATAGAAAATATATCTTTATATATTTTTTATCTCTCATCTCAAACCATGGTTGAATCATTATTGAACTTGAGTTAAAAACCAAAAGTAAAAGTAATCCATGGTTAACTGGTGGGTGAGTATGGTTAGGTCAAGAAGAGTGTAGAAACAATCCAAAACTAACCCTTTTTCCTTTTCCTTTTGTTTTAGCTTAAATACAATAATAATTCATATAAAAACCCATGGTGTGAGTCTTATATTGCCACCATTTTCTTTGTATAAGCAACCATAATTGATGATGTATGTATGTATGTATGTATGCACATCCATATGTGCATGAATCTATAAAGAAAGTATACATGCATGCATACATCCATCATACTCAAGAAAGGATTTCAAGTGAGAAGCTAATGGTTAAATGATAAATCAACACTTGATTTATCAATCCGGCCATATCACATACGACCCCTACCAAAAGCAAGCCGCTCGATCAATATACGGTATCCTATACGCGCATTTTAATCGGGTCCATGCGCATATCGCATACGCGCACCACAACGTTTCGCCTGGACTGGGAAACTCCATTGTGGGACTCTGAGACTCGTCAATACGCCGGCAGTGGGTGATGATCATATCAAGCACCCCCAAGCCGCAAGCGGTCAGCTAAACGTAACGGCCACCCGGGTATTGAGCGATCAGAAGAGAACAAGCGAACCTGCTACAACTCCCGTCGAGCCAATCGGCAACACATCCCGTACAGTCCGGTCTCCTCGTCTGATATGTCGCATATCAAGTCTAGGGGTGGTAAACGTCAGACCCCAATAACCGATAAGTCGTACCGATGTGAGGCTCATAACGGGTCGAGAAACTACTGGTAACACTTACCAGCAAATCTCTGAATCAGCCCTGGCCAGGGACTTCCCTGTTACGGCCAATCGAGCACAGCGCAACATCAACCCCCAATACCGGGAGAGACGAAACCCCTCCTATTGCTCATTGCCTCCATGTGACTCGGGACTGTACCCAAAAACCACCGTTTTGCACGCCCTCATGGACGTGGTAAGGTGGAAATCAAAGCACAGTGGGAATCACACAAGACTCTATGACGATCTCGGGTCTACAGACTAACCTGCACAAGTGTCATCTGAGAACTGCCATCTGACGTGAGGTATAATACCATCTGGGAGTTCTCGGCGAGTCCGTCCAGTGTACCCAGTCTCCACTGAGCACCCGTATACCATCTCTGATGTCAAACACCACTGGATATGAGATCATCCATCGCCCATCTTATTGGTCGAGAAGCGTATACGCTAGTCTACACTGGAATATCGATGCTCCGTCTCGATACACCTACGACTAGGGACCTTGAAGGATGTACTTATGGACTACCATGTCCCCATTAGTATGATCTGCATAATAGTCCAGGTAGTCAAGTACACATCCTAAGGGCTTTACCAACATGTAACTATAAGACAGTTTAAAGAGACTAGTATACATGTTAAGATAAAGAGCAACCAGATAGCATACAATCATATCGAGCAAGAAAGTGATCTCTATATATATCCAAGCATCCAATATAGTATACATCAACTGTACAATACTGGCCTCTAGGGCATACATACAACTAACAGTCATTGTCCATGCCACCTCACACCCTCCACCTCATTATAAAGCAAATGAATTTCCTAAAAAGAAAAATCAATAATGAGGTGGCAAATCTTCTAGAAGCTATTCCGTATAAAATACGGAATACTTCTCGGTATATGTATCGAAATACATATACGCGTATTCATACTAAAATACGAATAGCCGAGAGAGAAAACGAATAGCGAACAATAATACTAGAATACATATATATATAAATACATATGTAAATTATTAAATCAAAAACCCGATTTAATAATCCGGCTTAATCCTAAGACGCTAGTATTATCTACCGTCCGATTAAAGTCTGCGCAGCTTGCACATATTTAATCGGACACCTGTATGTACCAACATACGTCATGTACACCATACGCCTGAACCGTGAGAACCCTCTGTGTGGGACTCTAAAGACTCGTCAATACGCTGGCAGTAGGTTTAACCACAAGTACGTCAGTGGCACTAGCTGTACGTAACGGCTTCCCAGGTATTCAGCGAAAGGGAGGCCGACGAGCAAACTCATATTGAACCCCTACTAAGCCTGACAGTGACAATATCCGTACAGTCCGGTCTGTTCGTCTAAGAGTATCGCATATCGAGTCTAGGGGGTGGATAAAGTTAGACCCCTAACAACGCGATATTTAGTGTCGGCATGTAACCCATCACCTCCTGAGAAGCTATCGATCCTGGATCGGTAATCCTCGTCCACCATGGCTATAGATTTGTGGTGATGGCCACCCGTACACAATTCGACATTGACCCCCAATACCGGGAGAGACGAATCCCCGACGATCCGATCACTGCCTCCATGTGGCTCGGGACTGTACCTAACTAAAACCTGTTTGGACGACTCCTTTGAGCCGTGGTAGGGTAGTAATCAAAGCACGGTGGGAACTCACACAAGACAAATGACGATCTCAGGTCGACAGACTAACCTGTACACATGTCACCTGGGAACTGATATCTGACAATAGGTATAATACCAACTAGCAGGTTCACGGCGAGTCCGTCCAGTGTACTCATAACCCAATGAGCACCTGCATACTATCTTAGGTGAACAAACTAATACCAATGGCTTGTGAGACCTGGCCACCACCCCTCGTCGGGGTCTTGATCAGTATACACTAGTCTACACTGGAGTATCGATGCCCAGTCTCGATACTCCTACGACTAAGGACATTTAAGGATGTGCTTATAGGCCCCAGCTCCTACATATATGATCACCATCATAATGCTGACAGTCAAGCAAGAATCCTATGAGCTCTATCAATATGTACATGATGATAAAGACAAACCAGATAGCATACTATCATCTTGAGTAAGACTGTTTTATCGGTATAGGTTCTCACTCAATCATCATAATCACAAATCCGCGACTATGATAATTGCCTTGAGGGCACTATAGCCAATAGATGATACATTCTAAGAAGTTTGCTGGATTTGGAGTTCATATGTGAACTGGGTCCCATTAGATGTCCAGATATATTCTAAGACAGGTATTGCTCATTTCGGGAGATTGCTTTGTCCGTGAACTTAAGATAAAGAGAGACTTAGAAAGAAACATCAGAGCGAATCCACTCACTGAGGCTATTTCTCGAATGCAATAGTTTTACAAACGAGCTTTGTATAACTGATTAGTAGAGAAGTTGGGTATTCGGTATCACACGGACTGTGGGTATGCGACACCGCAATAATTAACCTTAAGCGCAAGTGGAAGATTGTTGGCTATAGTGGCCTCAAGTCAATTATTGGATCGTAGGCACGTGATTGCAATGATTGAGGAGGACCTATACCGATAGAACAGTCTTACTCAAGATGATAGTATGCTATCTGGTTTTTCTTTATCATCGTGTACATACTTTAGGTGACATTACAGATCACTATTACACGTTGATGGAGCCCATAGGATTCTTGCTTGACTACCAACAGTATGATGGCGATCATATACGTGAGAGTTGGGTAGTCTATAAGAACATCCTTAAACTGTCCCTAGTCGTAGGAGTTTCGAGACTGGGCATCGATACTCTGAGAGTAGACTAGTGTATACGGATCGAGACCCCGATGAGGGGCGGTGGCCGGTCTCACAAGCCATTGGTGTCAATTCGTTCACTTAAGATAGCATACAGGTGCTCATTAGGTTATAAGTACACCGGACGGACTCGCAGGGGCACTGCTGATTGGTACTATACCTATCGTCAGAAGCAGTTCCTAGGTGACATGAGTACAGCTTAGTCCGTCGACTTGATACTGCTACATTGCCTCAAGTGTATTCCCACTGTTCTTTGATTGCTACCCTACCAGGGCTCAAAGGAGTCGTGCAAACAGGTAGTAGTTGGGTGCAATCCCGAAGCACTTAGAGGCAGTGGCGGTTAGACATGATTTGTCTCTTCCGATATTGGGGGTTGATATCGCGCTGTGTCTAGGGAGCCATTACACAAAGTCCTTGGCCAAGGCAAGTGAGATTTACTGGTAGGTATTCCAGTAGTTTCTCAAGGTGTTCTGGGCTATACTCTGACACGACTTATACCGCTATTAGGGGTCTGACGTTTACCATCCCCCTAGGCTCGATATGCGATACTCATAGACGAACAGACCGGACTGTATGGAGATTGTCACAGATAGGCTCAGTATGGTTTCAGGATGAGTTCGCTCGTCAGCTTCCCTTTCGCTCAATACATGGGCAGCCGTTACGTACAGCTAGTACCACTGACGTGCTTGTAGTTAAACCCACTGCCAGCATATAGACGAGTCTTTAGAGTCCCCCACAGAAAGTTTCCCAGTTTCGGGCGAAATGTTGTAGAGGTCGTATGGTTTTATGGCAGGGTTCGATCATACACGTGCACTTGTGCATGGATCATGATTGGACGGATCATACTAATGGGCTTTGGTTTAAGCCGGATCCTAGTATTAGATTTGTTGGATTACTTTAGTCTCATTGCATTCGCATTTAGTCGGAATGAGGATGCAGGTATGTATATATACAGGTGAGGGGTATCCTTGTGATCCGTCACGAGTTTACTTTAGATGTTGCCATTCCCTTTTTGGATTAAACATTTTGGTTTAAATGTTAGTGGAAATCATCATGATGAGCAATTGATGTGGCATGTGCATGGGTGATGACTCATGGTCTTATTTTTTGTGCTATGTTAACATTTGTGATTGATTATTGTGTTGAAATGATGTGTGGAGAGAGAATGGACAGCCACAAGTAGTGGGGTTGGTCTTGAGATTTATAGCTAGTGCTCTCATTTTTCATTCCAACACAATAATAAGTCTAGCTCTTCTTCTTCTTCCTTCTCTAGCTCACAAGTTTCATCCATGGCTTCATCTTCAACCTCCATCCATACAATCTCATGAGTTGAGAATCAATGGATGCTTGAGACAAAGTTATTACACACATTCTCTACTTCACCTTGGACATGTCGGCTAGCAAACTTCATGTCCGAGTTGCTTCAGTTTGAAGTGGGAGCCCGTAAAAAGACTTCTTGATGTGGTGCCCTTCTCGACGAGAAGACCGGAGATCGAGCAAGATCGGAGATGGCGCGAGGAGCTAAAGATGGTGGCTAAAGACCGAAGGACACGGATCGATCGGTATAGCCATTCTAACTTCTTGTAGTTAGCTAGTTTAGTGTTAATGGTACGATCCGGGTAAAGGTTATGGTAGCGCCAAGTTTTGAAAAGTTTTTGTTCCGCATTTGGCCTTGGATAGACGGCCGGGGCGCTGCCGTAACCCAACATATACACTAGTATACTCTGGAGTATCGATGCCCTGTCTTTATAATCCTACGACTAGGGACAAGTATAAGGATGTCCTTATAGACTACCCAGCCCCCACTACTGTGACTGCCATCACAACGCTGGTACTCAAGCAACGATCCTAAGGCCTCTATCAACATATATTAGCGATATGTTAAAAGAAAAATATACACATGTTAAGATAGAATCAAACCAGATAGTATATTATCATATTGAGCAAGACTATTACTATATCTGTATATATCCCAAGCTTCCAAAATATAATATACAATCCAGTAGTATACAATAATGGCCTCAAGGGCATATATCACTAACAAAAAACTCAATCATCCTAAAGAAAGGACCACTTGAATAAATTTTCGATTTAATCTCATGAAATAAAATCTCAACAATAGAATTAAAATGACTTGGCACCCTTCTTCAATTTGGAAATTAAAAATTGAAGCAGAAAATAAGGTTCGAAGGTCATTTTGGGAAGCATACATGATTCACTAAAGAAACTAACTGTTGGAACTTATTTCAATGAAACCAAAAATAAATAATAATAAAATTGCACTAGAATAATTATCGATCGAGCAGAATCTAAAGCACGGGTATCTCGCTTTATTTAATGCAAATTTCGCACCATCCTGAATGAAATCTAGTTGTTCGATCTGATACAGCAGATTGCCGGTATGTTTCCTCCAAGATACAATAGCCTGACTCCATCGATTCACTCTCCGATTCCTGCATAGAATAAAGAGAAAGAGATCTTCACACGCCTTTCTCTACTCGGTGTTATTAAGTAACATGGAGGATTTTTGATAAGAAATTGTTATCTACCAATTAAAAATAAGAATATAATTATAAACAAGGCTAGGAAAATATAATATATAAATTATCAATTAAATCAAATGTTAAATGTCCATTTAAAACTAAAACTAAACTTTGAAAAGGGCCCAACGGGTTAAGGCCTTAAATGTGCTAGCAGGGGAAAATGGAGAACAACTAGACAATCCTAAAGGATACATTACTATGGGCACCAAGTTTTCAAGGCAGTTATAAAGATATACTAGCCAAGGTGGAGATTGTAGTGAAGGTGTCTTGCATATCAACAAGACTGTTCGAGAAACCAGAAAAAGGGACAAACGTCTGCAGCGGTGAGTACATACGTCTGGTAAATAAAGAGCCCAATTTCCAGGAAGCTCGCAGACGTCTGAGCTATCAGCTTCAGACGTTTGCCAAATATCTGGCCAGACGCTTGGTCAAGGGAAGACGTATGACCCTTATAGCTCAGACATCTAGGCACGCTTTTTTGACATAAAGTACGACGTACTAATGGCTGTAGGACAGACCATCTCCCGTGCTGGGATGAGAAGCATACACACTAGTCTACTCCGGAGTATCGATGCCCCGTCTCGATAGTCCTACGATTAGGGACCTGTATAACGATGTGCTTGAAGACTACCCAGCCCCCACTAGTGTGACTGCCATCACAACGCTGGTAGTCAAGCAAAGATCCTAAGGGCTCTATCAATATGTATTAGCGATATATTAAAAGAAACATATACACATATTAAGATAGATACAAACCAAGTTGCATACTACTATATCGAGTAAGACTTTCATCAATCTATGTATATATCCCAAGCTTCCAAAATGTAATATACAAACTAGTACTATACAATAATGGCCTCTAGGGCATACATATCCAACACATGGCTCAAAGGAGTCGTGCAAACAGGTTGATTTTGGGTACAGTCCCGAGTCACATGGAGGCAATGAGCGATGGGAGGGTTTTTGTCACTCCCGGTATTGAGGGTTGATATTGTGCTATGCTCGATTAGCTATAACAGTAAGTCCCTGGCCAGGGCTGATGAGATTTACTGGTAAATGTTATCAGTAGTTTCTCGAACCGTTATAGACGACACATCGGCATAACTTATCAATTTACTGGGGTCTGACGTTTACCATCCCCCAGACTCGATATGCGACATATTAGATGAAGAGACCAGATAGAACGATAATGTTACTTATAGACTTCATGGGACTTTGGACAATCCTGCTTGTTGATCTTCTATTCGCTCAATACCTAAGTAGCCGTTACGTCCAGCTACTACCGCTGACGGCTTGTGGGTAATTGATGTGATCATTACCTACTGCTAACGTATTGACCAGTCTTTAGAGTCCCACTCAAAGGTTTCATAGCTCAAGCGAAACGAAGTAGGACACATATTTAATATGTACGGGACCTTGATTAAATACGTGTATGTGATACCGCATTCTAATCTCATGATATATAATATTGGTCGGCTATATATGTTATAACAGGGTTATTGAATCAAGTGTTGATTCGATAAATTGATATACATATAAATGATATTAGTCGGTTATATATGATATAGCCAGATTATTGAATTAAGTATTGATTTAATAATTTGATGTATAATTATATATTTGATATATTAACTAATATTAGCTCACTAAAGAATTTCTTCTCTTGATATGTGTGTGTGTGTGTGTGTGTGTGTTGATATATATATATAATTATGTGATATATATACTTGTATATATATATATTACATATACTATTGTGTCATGCTAGATGATACAATGGACATGGGTGTATGAGACTCATACCAAGCCAAGGATAATGTTGGGTTTTATTATTTAAAGTAAATCCAAAATTAAGTGGAAAATGAGCATGGCTTGGATGCTTGTAGAAGCATGTAGAAACCATGACTCATTCCACTAATTTTGTTTTACTTGAGATATTTTATAACCTAACCATTATCTTTACCCCATGGTTAAGTCTCTACATATATTTTTGAGATATTTTCCTCACCCAAGTTCTACACAAGCTTCATCTTCTTCCTCCTCTTGAAAATTAGAGAGTGAAAAAGATAAAGAGAAAAAGAATTCTAAAGTGAGCAAAACTCCTACTTCATCAATCTATACCGAACTAGCCATTTTGTATAGGTCGTTTCCTTCACTAATTCCTTAATTAGTAAAGAGGTGGCTTGAGTTAGAGATTCTTCAAGGTTGATCATTTTCGGCCTCGAAGATCCTTAAACAAGCTCATTCTTTTCGTCAAGTGGAGCCTTTGAAGAGTTCTAGGGACTACTACTTGGAGCTTTAGAAGTGAATGACCGGTCTATAAAGGTTTTATTCCTTTTTCACTTAGTGTAAACTTTTTTTACTTGCTTATAAACCCTAATTCTCTAGTTCGATTCTAGGATGGCATGCATCAACATACTAGATTTTTAAAATTGCATACTCGATGCCTTTTAAAACCAAGTAGTGGTGCTAAGGTATACCTTCATGGTATCAGAGCTACTAAGCATTGGATGTCGACCTATGCGGGGTTCCCACTGTGTGACAGTGTGGCGAAGCATAGGCTCTTACCCCCAGGATGTCCCGAGACAGGAAGGTGTTCCGGCGGATTGTAGTCCTCATGAGGGGGCATGCGTAAAAATTAGCTGTCGAGGGACCTGTAGGTGCCACGGCGACCTCATTGGATGGGGTTGCTGCCTGACTTACATGGTATCAGAGCCTAGCTAAAGCATTAGGAGTGTCCTAGACGACGTTAAAGTGTTCGATCGAACTTCGAAACCCGTCAAATTCCTAGTTTCTGGAAAAAAATTGAAAAGTTTGAATTTTTAAGATTAAAAATATGCAAAAAATCGTGCAGGGTATATAATGGAGCCCCAAGAAATTCGAGGGCCCAACTCTACGATTCGGTCGTGGAACCCGGCCTAACCTAGGGTTTGGCCGCGGAACCACGGCCTAATCTAGGGTTAGCCGCGGTTGCGCAGCAACATTGGTGAGTTGGGGACTCATTTTTCTTTTGCTGCTCCATAGTGATATTTGGCACTTTCTGGGTATTTTTTCTGAGACTCAAGTTGTTGAGGTCTCTGGGATTTGTTGGTGTTTGATAATTCAATCGAAACGTTTAACATCGTCTAGATTATATTGGTATGTGATACAATATTTAGAATCTACAATAATTAGTTTTGTGAAAACTAGTTAGTGTTTTGTAAATCTAGCAATTTAGTCTCTTTTGATAGATTGCCACGGGGTTTCGATTCGGATCAAAACTTCGTCGCAATCTCGTATAGTACGTGAACACTCGCTGGGTAACACTGCTAGATAGCCATGCCCCATAGCCCCGACCAAGTGACTATAGGAGAACCTCGTTGCCTAAAGCATCCACTCGGGTGCTCGCGGCCACGGTGTTCCTCCTAAGTGCACTTCGTCGACGGCTTCATAGGCGTGGCTATCTACTAAAGTTTCTGACGAGCATTCGATCAGGTTGTCGGAAATCTTGTTGAATCACCCTACTGGTTATTGAAAAGTGTTTTCAATTCGAGACTGAAATGTGAGGTTTATAGTGTTAGGCATGAAATCCGAAGCATAAGATATTCCGGGTTTATGATGTCTAAGGTGTTGTAGATTCTAATTGTTGTAGTTTTCATTTTCTTTTCTGTGACCATAAGTGTAATATGTGGTGTATCGCCGATTTTGTTTCTATACGTCAACGACAATCAGGAGATGCATATTTACTTACGTTGATTACATATGATGTTTATGTGTTGCTATGATATGTTATATTGGATCGTCGTGTTTGAATAGCCGGGGATTTTTGCGTGAGATGAGAGTTTTTCATTTTCATTCATGTAAAAATTGTATGTAATATTCTTTTATTGGGACACTTCCGGGTTGAGAATGATGTCACCTGTAACGTTTTAAAAATAATTAAATAAATAATTAAATGAATAAAAGTGTTTAAGTGAATTTTAGGATTTTCGGTAAAGTAAAACGTATTTTTCGTAAAACCAAACCGTGATTGTTTTTCATTATAAATTCAAAAATACCTATTTAATTATGTAATTACTAGTAAATAGTGTTTATTTAGCCACTTATAAATTTTTAGTTTAATTAAAAAATTTTCCTAAATTAATTATTTTAATATTAACATAAGCTTTATTTTTACACTAAATTAGTGTAAATTACAAATTTAAATGGTTTTAATTTGTAAAAATGAACCATGGCATATTAGAATTTAGTGTGTATCATGCAAAAATTATTTGCAAATTTTTCCTAATTTCTAGAGCTTTCTTGAGTTGCTATAGTAAATAAATAAATAAATAATTAATTAAACCATGAAAAGACTTTAAATGATGATTCTTTCTTGAAACTTCCACACTTTTCTTCACTCTTTTCTCTTTCTCCCTCCCCATGGCCGGCCACAACTCATCCATGGCAGCCCCCCCCATTTTCCACCTCATTTTTATTCAAAAATCATCAAAAATACATCAAAAATTCAATTAAAATTCCACAAAATCATATATATTTTCATACCCTTTATTCTCTACTCTTCTTTACATGGAATTTGGAGTGGGAAAGCATGTATTTTTGAGGCTCATTTTCAAGTTTGGACATGAGGTTGTGGAGGTATAAATCCTTCTCTTTTATTTTATTTCTATTAGATATTTCTTTTAAAGTTTAATTAGATTTAATCTATTAATTCTATTTACTACTTTTAAAATTCAAGTTAGGGTTTGAAAAATCAAGTTGTGATTTTTATTAATTAATGAGGGTTATAGTCACTAGTTTAACATATTTAGAAGTGGAAATTCTTATAGGGATGATATGTTGTAAATTGTTAACCTAAAATTGATTTAATTATACTTTTTAGCTAACTAGTTTTTTATAAAATATGTTTATGGGTAATATAAAATTCCAATTAAGATTTCTATCATTAGATTGTAGTTTTAGTGAGCATATTAACATGTTAATGGGAAGAAAAACTTAGTTTGATCACTAGATTCAATTGATAATTGGAAAATAGTAATAAAATGCTATTATTTTATTAACTAGATTTTGGAAAATTCTAAATAAAAGGGATTTAAAATATAATATTGGTTTCATTATATCATTATCATCATAAATTGTGGTTTAAGTCATTAATTTATGCAAAATCATGTTTTGAGGTGGAATTGTGGTATTTTGCTTGGAAAATGTTGAAAATTGTTAAATGTTGTAAACTAGAAATTTCAAATTTATATAAATTTGTGTAATAAAAATATAGTAATGGTTTGTATAGTCTAGTAATGCTATTTAATGAGTTTTATGACCATTAGTTTCATTTAAATGTCAAGTTTTGATGAAAAACGGTATATTGGCATTTTCGGGTTTTTGCGAAATTGGACAGTTTGATAGATTTTAGGGTTTCGATGGATTTAATCGTGTTTTATAGTATAAGTAATGTGTTTTTAAACTACAAGTTGTTTGATGATGTTATCTCGATCCATCGGAGTTTGTACGCCGATATCGAGCGGTATTTGGTTCTTTTGCGTGGACGGGACATAGGTTTTAACCTATGCTTGTTCTTTGTATCGTTTGACTTTTGTATGTGATTCAGTTTACGATGCTATTTAAATGTTTGCGTCTAGGTACCCCTCACGTGGACTGCTGGCGATGAAGAGGAGGATGGCGACACTGTCTTCGGCAGACATGGACCAGGTGAGTAGATGTATATCTACGGGGGGAAGTCGGGTGGATGGCGTTTAGCACCCCCGCAACGTAGAATAGGAATAGTACTTAGTGACATTAGGAAACCCGATGTGACCCTAGATTCTTACCGAGCAGGACCTTAGTAATGACCCTAGGCGGGACTAGACTGATTTAGGAAAACCATACCTGAGGATGAATACTTCGGGAAAGGTTCGTAGGTTTCTGATAGAAACATACACGCACACACTAAAACTTGACTTGGCGTACACGTATATGTGTGTATATATATAAAACTAGGTATAGGTGTATATATATACACCACACGTATATGGGATTCATTGATGTGATATGATATCCGAGGTATGATGAAACAGTATAACTGGGCTTGATGCCGTGATTCTTGACTATACAGTCATAATAAAGTGTTAGCGGATCATTAGAGAATGAGATAATGAACACGCATTTATAAATTATAAAGAGTGGTGGTGATATTGATGTACATAGGACGCTAGAATAGTACCCGGACTGTAACTGGTGACTGATCACGATATGATATATGTATAACTTGATTACGACATGATATTTCTGAGGATAAACTAATGATGCTTATCATGATGGCAATGATATATGATTGATGTATGCGATCACAGTTTAACACCTTGATCATGAGATGTGCTGATGATGACATTATACGAATGAGGAGACACCTAGGAGATACTTGACCGTACCCCGATATTGGGATGCCGTACGATGGATTTTACCGTACGAGGCTTAGATTTGATGATTGATCCGCACTCTTGATTCGAGGAAGCCGTACTACGTACGTGACGCTATTGAGGCGGGATCGCCGACTATTAGAGATATTGATTAAGACCTTAGGTAGACTCTAGTTTCTTACTGACTAGTCTATTAGGTATAATTCCTTAGGATGTTAGATGGACACTGGTTTAGGTTCGACTCACATAGTGGTAGTTGTACTCATATCTCGCAGAAGAGTGGATAATGCACATCTGTATTTACATTCATACTGTAATCATCATGGTGCATGTTCTTTTATATGTTACTATAATCAGTATAAACTTTACCTGTTAGGACACCAGCACTATTACCGATGATGCGCATGTTCCACGCACATTTATTTGCCGGCTCACACACATCATCATCGGTAATTGCTATGTCACGTACACTTTAGATCATATTGTCTTTTATGGATAGAATCAGTTAGCAACTAGACAGATATAATATTGTGATTATTTTCTGACATTAGTATAAGACATGATATTTATTACTTAGACATTGATGCATTCATATTTCATGTTATCGCACAGTAGTATGGGCATATGCTGACACTTATCATATACTTACTCATGATTTTGAGATTTGGATTTCTATGAGATTTCTGGATTTTTGGGGAAAACCGCAAAAATATATAAAAACTTCTCTCTCTCTCCTCTTCTCTTTTTAAATAAGATGCGGTTTTCTCGTGATGTATGAGTCGTCCACCATGAGTATTTCATGTTTTCTGTTGGATTTCGAGACCCGATTCGAGGAGTGGATGAACCGTCTCGGGTACATGGTGGGCCCGGTATGGTACCCCGGGGCAAGAAGATCGAGTTGTAGACGATGAGCCTGTCAGGGGAAGGCTACCTACCGGTGATGTCTGGCGCGGCGGATATCCGGAGGATACCGACCGTTGTCGTGAGATTTGATGATATGGGCCGATCCGGACTGACGGAGCCCGAGATATTGAGACTTGAGATTACATGTGTTGTGTCGATGTTTGACACGGATTTCCATGGGTTTCATTATTCAGATTTCAGATTCTTATACACATTCTACTATGATAATAGCTAAAGATTTCTTATACATATATATCTGGATTTCAGGATTTGTTACTTTACCTTCATGGTGCATGCATTTCATTCATATGACATAGTATTATATGAGGCACTGACACGACACGGAGTATTTGCACTTACACGTAGTATTACCCTGCTATTACTAGATGATTGGGATATTATAGTGTATTATTATTATGACCTAGGATAGCGTCGTGCATTCGATTTCTTTTCGTAGATGTTTTCTACTCACGAGTTGGCAACTCACCCCCGTTATGCCAAATTCTTTACAGGTTCGATGTACAGGTTTCCGTGGCAGCTTGTTGGCACATCTTTTCTTCAGGGTGATTTGCACGGTAGGTTGGTTCACTTGTATCCGAACCACCATTGTACTTTTATTCATTCATTTGTATCTAGTAAGCTCCATCAACCATATTTGTATTACTTGATAAGTTTATTGGACCAGTTGTTTATTTCGACCTTAGAGTCGCGCATGTGTTACTCAGATCTGGTGGTTTTGTTTTCTTTTGAGTTTTGAGCCTCGCCTATTGGCGTTGTATATTATTGTGCTTGCTGTGGTTGTTTCCGCCTGTTGGCGTTGATGCTAGCTCCCGTTTGGGGATGCTTTTTATTGTTTATGTATATTATACTTGTTGTACCCGTTTGGGGGCCGGTTTTTACAGAGGAGACTCTGCCGAAATTTTTGGGAAAATTGCTGATGCTTTTAAACTTGTTTTCTTTTTCTTCTTCTTCTTCTTCTTCTTCTTCTTCTTCTATGGTTTAGATTTCTGGGCTTCGGCTTACTTAGGTTACGTGGCGCCTCTAGACGCTTCGTAATCTAAGTGCCGGTCACGTTCCGTACTTTCGGGTCGTGACAAAGTTGGTATCAGAGCGCTAGGTTTAACCCTGTATAAGTCTAGGTGACCCTTGGTTGATGGAGTAGGCGATTTAGGTAGAGTAACGTACCGTGGGTATGGTCCGCGGCATACTTACGATACGCTACTCTGCTTAAGGAGCCTTAGGATGTACATTGTTTGCACCGTATTTCATTCGTTCCTTTGATCTATCTTCGTCGATGTCGGATGGTGGTTTCTGTTACCACGGGCAGAGGGAGCTGCGGCTCGAATGCGATAACCATTAGAGTATTGGTTATTCTTGAGAATTGAAGCATTGCTTAGCGTGCGGGCGAAGGGTATTCACATGCCGTCCGGATGAAGTTAAAGGGTTCGAACGATTATCAGAAAACCATTTTCCTAAGTTTAAAGTATTCGGGAGAACATGCAGGTATTTCGATGGACCCTCTAGAAGAATGAAACCCTAACTCGACATAATGACCACGAGAACACCCTTGAACCTTAGGGTTTACGGCAGTTCCGCTGTGCCATTAGTGAGGCTTAGGTTTGCCCTTCTACAGCTGGATCATCGATGCTGGGGTATGTACCGGATATTTTTAAACTGTACTTGAGTGTTGAGCTCTCGGAGAATTATGGGATTTTGATGGATCGATCGAAAAGTTTAATGTAGTCCGGATATCAGGTGAAGGGATCGATTACATGGGAGACTCTAGATATGAGTGTTGCCGTTGGTAGCGCAGTCTGCATAGCTACGAAGAGGCGAGTTTAAAGCAGCCGACATCAGAGGAAAGAGGCGCACATTGACGATAGTGTTTACGATTGTGATTTAGTGATTTGAATTTCATATTTTCATTGATTGGATTTTGGTATTTTGAGGACTTTGTTCTACGATTGGTATTTCATGTGTGTACCTTCATTCTATTTGTGTTTCATATATCAGTTGTATTGATGTTGTTTAGTACACAACCAGTACACTTGATTTGGTTTTATATATTTGGGATTTTTGATTTGATTTCGTGCATTGGGGTTACACGTGATTTTGACATATGTTTCGACCTAGTTTTCATGCATTTTTGTGCTGTGATTTCGATTTTGATATTCGATGTATGTTTTCGTGCACCATGTGCACCTGATTAGGATTCTTGCGCATACTTGGCGCACTTGATGCGATTTTGTGCACACCAGATGCACTAAATCGGGGTTTTGTGCAGATTAGATGCACCTGATATTGTGTCGTGCACGCCCGTTGCACTTGACAGATATTTTTGGTGCACACCTGTTGCACTTAGTTTTGTTTTGTAGGTATTCATGGTATCTGTAATTGGTTTCGATTTCAGTGCGCACCGGACGCACATGACATTTTATTGATGTGATTGGGATTGATTTTAGTTTGAGCAGTATGTTTTCCTAATTATTATTATTGATTTAGTAACCAGGCGGGACGTGTATGTTAAATAAACGATATATATATATAGTTATTTTTTTTTTAAATAAACGTCCGCTACTTATGCCGTGACACGTGCATCACACGGCAATTTTCAAAAGGGGTTTTTGTATATTTCCTTATCCAGATACTTGTACAGTTTCACTATGATGCACACTATATATAAGTTGTAGATTGATGTATATTATGTTGGTTTTCATATTGGGTTTTGATATTTTATTCTCGCCATAACTCCGATGATTTCGTTATGCTTGACGGAGTTGATTTTTGTTATGTATTGATGATTTCGGAGCCCCGATGATTTGAGTGTTTTGCTAAATGTTTTAGTATTTGGTGGGGGAGTTTTAATTTAAATTCGGGGACCGAATTTCTTAAAGGGGGGAAGATTGTAACGTTTTAAAAATAATTAAATAAATAATTAAATGAATAAAAGTGTTTAAGTGAATTTTAGGATTTTCGGTAAAGTAAAACGTATTTTTCGTAAAACCAAACCGTGATTGTTTTTCATTATAAATTCAAAAATACCTATTTAATTATGTAATTACTAGTAAATAGTGTTTATTTAGCCACTTATAAATTTTTAGTTTAATTAAAAAAATTTCCTAAATTAATTATTTTAATATTAACATAAGCTTTATTTTTACACTAAATTAGTGTAAATTACAAATTTAAATGGTTTTAATTTGTAAAAATGAACCATGGCATATTAGAATTTAGTGTGTATCATGCAAAAATTATTTGCAAATTTTTCCTAATTTCTAGAGCTTTCTTGAGTTGCTATAGTAAATAAATAAATAATTAATTAATTAAACCATGAAAAGACTTTAAATGATGATTCTTTCTTGAAACTTCCACACTTTTCTTCACTCTTTTCTCTTTCTCCCTCCCCATGGCCGGCCACAACTCATCCATGGCAGCCCCCCCCATTTTCCACCTCATTTTTATTCAAAAATCATCAAAAATACATCAAAAATTCAATTAAAATTCCACAAAATCATATATATTTTCATACCCTTTATTCTCTACTCTTCTTTACATGGAATTTGGAGTGGGAAAGCATGTATTTTTGAGGCTCATTTTCAAGTTTGGACATGAGGTTGTGGAGGTATAAATCCTTCTCTTTTATTTTATTTCTATTAGATATTTCTTTTAAAGTTTAATTAGATTTAATCTATTAATTCTATTTACTACTTTTAAAATTCAAGTTAGGGTTTGAAAAATCAAGTTGTGATTTTTATTAATTAATGAGGGTTATAATCACTAGTTTAACATATTTAGAAGTGGAAATTCTTATAGGGATGATATGTTGTAAATTGTTAACCTAAAATTGATTTAATTATACTTTTTAGCTAACTAGTTTTTTATAAAATATGTTTATGGGTAATATAAAATTCCAATTAAGATTTCTATCATTAGATTGTAGTTTTAGTGAGCATATTAACATGTTAATGGGAAGAAAAACTTAGTTTGATCACTAGATTCAATTGATAATTGGAAAATAGTAATAAAATGCTATTATTTTATTAACTAGATTTTGGAAAATTCTAAATAAAAGGGATTTAAAATATAATATTGGTTTCATTATATCATTATCATCATAAATTGTGGTTTAAGTCATTAATTTATGCAAAATCATGTTTTGAGGTGGAATTGTGGTATTTTGCTTGGAAAATGTTGAAAATTGTTAAATGTTGTAAACTAGAAATTTCAAATTTATATAAATTTGTGTAATAAAAATATAGTAATGGTTTGTATAGTCTAGTAATGCTATTTAATGAGTTTTATGACCATTAGTTTCATTTAAATGTCAAGTTTTGATGAAAAACGGTATATTGGCATTTTCGGGTTTTTGCGAAATTGGACAGTTTGATAGATTTTAGGGTTTCGATGGATTTAATCGTGTTTTATAGTATAAGTAATGTGTTTTTAAACTACAAGTTGTTTGATGATGTTATCTCGATCCATCGGAGTTTGTACGCCGATATCGAGCGGTATTTGGTTCTTTTGCGTGGACGGGACATAGGTTTTAACCTATGCTTGTTCTTTGTATCGTTTGACTTTTGTATGTGATTCAGTTTACGATGCTATTTAAATGTTTGCGTCTAGGTACCCCTCACGTGGACTGCTGGCGATGAAGAGGAGGATGGCGACACTGTCTTCGGCAGACATGGACCAGGTGAGTAGATGTATATCTACGGGGGGAAGTCGGGTGGATGGCGTTTAGCACCCCCGCAACGTAGAATAGGAATAGTACTTAGTGACATTAGGAAACCCGATGTGACCCTAGATTCTTACCGAGCAGGACCTTAGTAATGACCCTAGGCGGGACTAGACTGATTTAGGAAAACCATACCTGAGGATGAATACTTCGGGAAAGGTTCGTAGGTTTCTGATAGAAACATACACGCACACACTAAAACTTGACTTGGCGTACACGTATATGTGTGTGTATATATAAAACTAGGTATAGGTGTATATATATACACCACACGTATATGGGATTCATTGATGTGATATGATATCCGAGGTATGATGAAACAGTATAACTGGGCTTGATGCCGTGATTCTTGACTATACAGTCGTAATAAAGTGTTAGCGGATCATTAGAGAATGAGATAATGAACACGCATTTATAAATTATAAAGAGTGGTGGTGATATTGATGTACATAGGACGCTAGAATAGTACCCGGACTGTAACTGGTGACTGATCACGATATGATATATGTATAACTTGATTACGACATGATATTTCTGAGGATAAACTAATGATGCTTATCATGATGGCAATGATATATGATTGATGTATGCGATCACAGTTTAACACCTTGATCATGAGATGTGCTGATGATGACATTATACGAATGAGGAGACACCTAGGAGATACTTGACCGTACCCCGATATTGGGATGCCGTACGATGGATTTTACCGTACGAGGCTTAGATTTGATGATTGATCCGCACTCTTGATTCGAGGAAGCCGTACTACGTACGTGACGCTATTGAGGCGGGATCGCCGACTATTAGAGATATTGATTAAGACCTTAGGTAGACTCTAGTTTCTTACTGACTAGTCTATTAGGTATAATTCCTTAGGATGTTAGATGGACACTGGTTTAGGTTCGACTCACATAGTGGTAGTTGTACTCATATCTCGCAGAAGAGTGGATAATGCACATCTGTATTTACATTCATACTGTAATCATCATGGTGCATGTTCTTTTATATGTTACTATAATCAGTATAAACTTTACCTGTTAGGACACCAGCACTATTACCGATGATGCGCATGTTCCACGCACATTTATTTGCCGGCTCACACACATCATCATCGGTAATTGCTATGTCACGTACACTTTAGATCATATTGTCTTTTATGGATAGAATCAGTTAGCAACTAGACAGATATAATATTGTGATTATTTTCTGACATTAGTATAAGACATGATATTTATTACTTAGACATTGATGCATTCATATTTCATGTTATCGCACAGTAGTATGGGCATATGCTGACACTTATCATATACTTACTCATGATTTTGAGATTTGGATTTCTATGAGATTTCTGGATTTTTGGGGAAAACCGCAAAAATATATAAAAACTTCTCTCTCTCTCCTCTTCTCTTTTTAAATAAGATGCGGTTTTCTCGTGATGTATGAGTCGTCCACCATGAGTATTTCATGTTTTCTGTTGGATTTCGAGACCCGATTCGAGGAGTGGATGAACCGTCTCGGGTACATGGTGGGCCCGGTATGGTACCCCGGGGCAAGAAGATCGAGTTGTAGACGATGAGCCTGTCAGGGGAAGGCTACCTACCGGTGATGTCTGGCGCGGCGGATATCCGGAGGATACCGACCGTTGTCGTGAGATTTGATGATATGGGCCGATCCGGACTGACGGAGCCCGAGATATTGAGACTTGAGATTACATGTGTTGTGTCGATGTTTGACACGGATTTCCATGGGTTTCATTATTCAGATTTCAGATTCTTATACACATTCTACTATGATAATAGCTAAAGATTTCTTATACATATATATCTGGATTTCAGGATTTGTTACTTTACCTTCATGGTGCATGCATTTCATTCATATGACATAGTATTATATGAGGCACTGACACGACACGGAGTATTTGCACTTACACGTAGTATTACCCTGCTATTACTAGATGATTGGGATATTATAGTGTATTATTATTATGACCTAGGATAGCGTCGTGCATTCGATTTCTTTTCGTAGATGTTTTCTACTCACGAGTTGGCAACTCACCCCCGTTATGCCAAATTCTTTACAGGTTCGATGTACAGGTTTCCGTGGCAGCTTGTTGGCACATCTTTTCTTCAGGGTGATTTGCACGGTAGGTTGGTTCACTTGTATCCGAACCACCATTGTACTTTTATTCATTCATTTGTATCTAGTAAGCTCCATCAACCATATTTGTATTACTTGATAAGTTTATTGGACCAGTTGTTTATTTCGACCTTAGAGTCGCGCATGTGTTACTCAGATCTGGTGGTTTTGTTTTCTTTTGAGTTTTGAGCCTCGCCTATTGGCGTTGTATATTATTGTGCTTGCTGTGGTTGTTTCCGCCTGTTGGCGTTGATGCTAGCTCCCGTTTGGGGATGCTTTTTATTGTTTATGTATATTATACTTGTTGTACCCGTTTGGGGGCCGGTTTTTACAGAGGAGACTCTGCCGAAATTTTTGGGAAAATTGCTGATGCTTTTAAACTTGTTTTCTTTTTCTTCTTCTTCTTCTTCTTCTTCTTCTTCTTCTATGGTTTAGATTTCTGGGCTTCGGCTTACTTAGGTTACGTGGCGCCTCTAGACGCTTCGTAATCTAAGTGCCGGTCACGTTCCGTACTTTCGGGTCGTGACATCACCATTGATTTATATTATTTACTTTCCCGCATTAGGATAGACCCAAGGAGGGGAGCACAAGTAACCTGATTCTAGAGTCTAGTGGGAGGCCATCTCGAGGAGTCGAGACCGGGTCTCCTAACTCTAGATTTAGTGGGGTTGCTTGCCACTCTCGTAGGGGTTTAGGGATGTGGGTTTGGTTATTCATCACGACCGTGGAATCTGTGTTTTTTACTGGCTTAATTTAAAACACGGACGTCCTAGTATATACTATATTTCATATGTTGACTTCTGTTGCTATGTTCTGTGATGTGATCATATAACTGCATGAGACGAATGCTTTATATTATGTATATGATATATAATAAACAGTGCTTATGTTTTGCACCCGCACTAGTCCTACCCCTGCTCTGCCGTTAGTTAAGTAACCTAACGATGCATGACAGGGCTCCATGGCGAATGCAGATGGCAAAAGCGAACGTTCTATTTTCGTTTCTTCTGTGATGTTTAGAAAACATAAATGATGGGACGTCATTAATGAGATTAATGAAAAAGAAAGAAACCTAAAGATGTTGTAGAATCAAAATTTTCAAAAAGGTAACTCTAGTTCTTGCTTTGCATAAGTGGTGTTCCTTGATGAATATCCAGCACCTCATTCGATGAGAAAAGAGCCTAGGTCCCTTCACCGGGAGTGACCTCTTTAGCAAAAGCTGGCAAATGCTGCAACCCACTCGGTTTGTTTTGAAAACAACTCAATTTTAAAAGGAGGGCTTAAACCACTCCTTTGCAAATCACTCACTTCTATAATGATATCAAGTTCATTACGCTAAATGTTTTCTTAAAAACCTGTCGTAACCCTCCGTCATTTCAGATAAGGACTATTTTAGTATTCGTGCTGCGTTTGTTGGCCTTCGTCAAGGCATAGTGTACGGTAGCTGATTAGTGCATATCTGCCGCATATGATACGATTGGATTAGGGTAGTCGTATGACTTTGTTGGCCTTCGTCAAGTGTTGTGCGGGTGGGTATAATTCAATCACGAAATGTACGGGTTGAACTTGACTAGCAGCCTATGCTTTGTTGGCCTTCGTCAAGGTCATAGAACGTTAGGGGTAAAAACAGATATTGGGAATTTAAGGTGTTGAAATTTGCAATGAGATTGCATACCTTCTATGAGATAGTTGGATCCTGATACCCACTGCGAGTAAGTGTTACTCCTGGGAGAGTTTTGCACTTTACAATTAGCTGATTCAGTAGGTGTCTAAGAAAAGTGTTAATTGGGTCATGCACCTGCGGAAACGAGGTTATTTAATTAGTTCCATGCGAAAGCATGAGGAGACTCCCTCGGAGTACCAATACCTTTCTGGCTGACCGATTGGCGAACTTGTAGGGTATAATTATCCCGGCTAATCTTACCTTTTAAAGTTTGAAGGAAAATTTGATAAATATAGTGGGAGCCTTCCTGATTAAATAAGATAATAACCAATCTAATCATGCAAGAGCGCACGCTAAACTGTTTTCTTCTCTCTCTCTCTCCAGGTAGCGACCATGACACACCTTAATCAAGATAATAATATGGATGTATTGACCGAACCCGCTTATTATACTAAGCTGGAGAATGTTGGTTCCGCTCTATCTTATGATTGTCATAAGTCTGAGCAAGGAATAGGGGAATATCAGGATTCCCACGCAACCGGAACAAAGAAAGAGCATGATGATGAATCTTCTTCGGGTGTGTTCATTACCAAGAACTATTTCTCCGTTTTCTCTACGTCCGGGGTATTAGATGTAATTCTACGGTAGCTCCCTGGCCGTCATTCTGACGCCAAACGCGGAACAAAAACTTTTATAACTGGCGCTATTGCATACTATAACCCGGATCTTGCCATTAACGCTAAACTAACAAACTGTAAAGAGGTAGAAAGGCTATAACGATCGATCCGAGTCCTTCGGTCTTTAGCCATCATCCCACGCTCCTCGCGGTAACTCCGATCTCCTGTCTCCTCATCGAGGTGGCACCACGTCAACGAATCTTTAAACGATCTCCCGCCTCTATACCGAGGAAACCCGGTCATCAAGTCTGCTAAAAGAGATGATCAAGATGAAGTAGAGAATGAGTAGAATACTTTGTCTCAAACACCCTAGGGCTCTCATCGCATGAGAGGGATAGGATGGAGGTAGAAGAAGATGTTTAGGATTGGAAATGGTGAACTCAAGAAAATTAAGAGAGCAAATGAAAACCAAGCATATAAAACTTCTCTCTTATTTTCTTCTCATGTGAATTGATATATATGAGGTTATCTTTATCAAAAAACAAAGAGAAATATCTAAAGAAAATATCTCCTCAAAATATCTCATCACAAAACAAAACGCCATTAATTCTTCATGACTCACTTAGTGACTCATTAACATGAGCCACTAATGAACATGCTAGAATAAATGTGTCATCCATAATGAGTCACCGTTTCCAAAATCCAATAATCATTTAAAACAAAATGATTAATCCAAAAAGAAATGCATCTTCTAAAATATTCTCGTAATGGATTACGAAAATACCCCTCGCCTGTATATACATACCTGTATCCGTATTCCGACCGAATACGAATACGAGAGACTAAAATATTCCGACTCATTATAATACATGGATCCGGCTTAAACCAAAGCCCACCAGTATTATCTGCCCGAAATATAACACATGCATAAATGCATGTGCATTTTCCGAACCCTGCCATAAAACTATACGGCCTCTACAACGTTTCGCCCGAACTTGGGAAACTATCTGTGGGGGACTCTAAAAACTCGTCAGTACCGTGGCAGTGGGTTTAACTACAAGCACGTTAGCGGCACTAGCTGTGCGTAACGGCTGCCTATGTACTGACCGAAAGGGAAGCCTGATGAGCGAACTCATCCTGGAACCCTACTGAGCCTATCAGTGACAATATACATACAGTCCGGTCCGTTCGTCTATGAGTATCGCATATCAGGCTTAAGGGGCTGGTAACGTCAGACCCCCAATAGCGGTATAAGTCGTGTCAGAGTGTAGCGCAGAACACCTTGAGATACAACTGGAGTACCTACCAGTAAATCTCCTGCCTCGACTGAGGGCTATGTGTAATGGCTCTCCTAGATACAGCGCGATCTCACCCTCAATACCGGGAGAGACGAATTCCCTGCCGATCCGCTCACTTGCATCCATGTGGCTTGGGACTGTACCCAAAAAAAATCTGTTTGCACGACTCCTTTGAGCCGTGGTAGGGTAGAAAACACAGCACAGTGGGAACTCATACGAGACAAATGACGACCTCAGGTCGATGAACTAACCTGTACACATGTCATCGGGGAACTGCTATCTGACGCTAGGTATAAATACCAACTAGCAGGTTCCCGGCGAGTCCTGTCCGGTGTACTCATAACCCAATGAGCACCTGTATACATCTTAGGTGATCCAGCTGACACCGGTGGCTTATGAGACCGGCCGCCGCCCCTCGTCGGGGTCTCGACTGTATACACTAGTCTACTCCGGAGTATCGATGCCCTGTCTCGAAACTCCCATGACTAGGGACCACAATTAAGGTGTTCTTATAGACTACCCAACTCTCACATATATGATCGCCATCATACTGTTTGTAGTCAAGCAAGATCCTAAGGGCTCTATCAACGTGTAATAGTGATCAGTCACCTGAACCTGTACACGACTGATAAAGGCAAACCAGATAGCATACTATCATCTCGAGTATGACTGTCCTACCGGTATAGGTCCTCCCTCAATCATTGCAATCATGTACCTGCGATCCAATAATTGACTTTGAGGGCACTACATCCAACAATCTCCCACTTGCACTTAAGGCTAATTATTGCGATGTTCCATACTCACAGCCCGTATGATACCGAATACCTAACTCCTCTACTAATCAGTTTCACAAAGCTCGTTTGTAAAACTCTTATGTTCGAGAAATAGGCTCAATGAGTGGATCCGCCCTGATGTATCTTTCTATGTCTCTCTTAATCTCAAGTTCGCGGAGAAAGCCATCTCCCGAATTGAGTAATACCTGTCATAGAATATGTCTGGATATCTAATGGGACCTAGTTCATAAATGAACTCCAAATCCAAACTTCTTAGACTGTATCGTCAGCTGAACCTAATCAATATCCAGCACCATGCCTCCCACAGTATCCTCATGGACCACCTGTCCATAATACTGCCCCCTTTGCCAGAGGGAAAACTATAACTCTGACAATCACTCTGTCATCCATGTCTTCTTTGGAAGCCTGGAATGATGACCGTCTCCCGAAGGAGGCTGCCGTTATCAAATCCGTAGAACATGCACTTATGTTTTAAAAACTGCTTCCGCATGTTTCTCCAGGATTGGATTAATATAAACTTATTGCATCTAGTGCAAAAACAACATCAGGTGTGGTACTTGACATCTGATGATCAACTCAATTGCCTAAGCAAGTGATATGTTAATCATGCACATCCCTCTCCCCTTTAGTCTGTAAGACACCTTTAGAGAGGGTGACTCCATCACCTGCAGATACACCACTATGCCAGGAGTCATCTATTCCAAATATTTTTAGAATACTGTCAAAGTACCCAGATTGGGAAACTACCCAAATCTAGATCTAAAACCATAGATCTAGTAACCAGAATGTCTTATATTATATCCATATCCTGTGTGGAGAAACAACTGTGTGACAACCATAGTATAACCGATCGTAGTATAGGAATTTTACTTCCTACTCTGTGTATGTCATCCAAATACCAAGACATCACACCCTACTACCTTCTTAACAGATCCATCCACTATTCTGATGAAGTCAAAGCTATGACTGTCATATCAAAATTAGATGATCTATCTCCGCTATATCTACTCTAGTCTATAAATAGACATAAGCTACTTGCCCACTTTGCTTCCGCTGCTCCCACTGACCGCAAAAACCCTCTGGCAGAATAATATATACGTGCAGTTCTAAAGCTAGTTTAGAATGACGCTATACTTAACCTCCTGCAGGGTCTCATATCCTGGAACAACAGTAGTGTCAAGTCTGGGTAAACAAGAACCTCCCTGTCACCGTCCTTGAGGCTACCGAAGTATCTCTCGGGTGCCTGAGGTTACCCACCATATCTGCGGAGTGGCTAATGGAATGTCAAACCTGATTGAATCTTTAGGTTCTATTAAATTTTCCGTAATCGTTTGCGGTTCTAGAATCACTTCCAGTTCTACCATACTCCCACTACTGTTTTCTGAAAAAATCCATTTTACTAAAACTATGCGAGTCAAGAACAATATCACCATTGATTTTCCAGATGGTAGAAAGTCAACCCTCGAATAGCCTGGGCCAACCCACAAACTGCCATAACAGAAACATGCTAGGAGTTATCCAGAGTCTGGTTTTAAGCATAAGCCGGATAACTCCCCATACCTTAACATCGTTAAGATATGAACCATTCTATATCCAATATAGAAACTTTGGCACTTATTTAATTGGAACCAGATTCTAATCATGCAGCTGTCTCCAGTGCATATCAACTTTAATGGAGAGAGGCTTGATCAGCATTACTCAACTTAGGAATACATCCAATTATGAGCAACCTGAAAGAGAAACAAGTTTCTCAAAACCATTACTATTAACTGAATACCAATCATAAGTATCTGCATCTTCGATCTCTTTGAAGAATCCCGATACTTGCGATATCTGGTTCTCTACTTTATTCCTATATCCACAACTTCTCAAAACTTAGACCTTGTATTTCTACGAAACACTTGTCTAAAAACTAAAGAAGTCATAAGTAAACAGAACATAGTACGAGGACCAACCCCTATGTCCCAATGGACACTGTACAACATACAATAATCTGTATAAGTCCGCTGAGTTGAATAACTCAAAACCTGTGCATCGTAGGTTGAAAACTGTACTTATGGCTAAGAACTACTCCGCTGTTCAATGCTCCTTACCCAATCGTCAACTGATATAGGTAATGTCACGGACATAACTTCAAAAAGTTGTATCTCACTTTATAAAAATAAACGTACAGATATATCAATTTGAAATTGGTGCATAACAATGGATATTCAAAACCAAAAACTTGCCGTCTGGCAAAAACCCAGGCGATTTTTTCAAACATCACCAATTACAACGAATTCCGATATAATGAGGATGATCACCTTATTCCCAATAACTTACTCCCACTCATCATCTGTAAAACCATACAGATATGAGAATCATACCTGGTAAATACATACCCTGGAGTAAGTACCTAATCGGGAAATCAGTTTTCCTTCAACAACGCACAGTGAAACTGAAACATGAAAATGTTTCGTAGGGGTATCCTGGTATTCCTAGTAATGCCTCTTCCATAATCCAATTCGTGACTGTAACCGTATATTTCTTTGCCATCTCTCCAAATCCCTTTATTTGTCTTTATTCATTACCTTCTGCACACCTCTTTAGGCCAAGTGGTTTTCTTCCTTCCCTAACGTTCGGCACCAGCCTATGGTTTGGAAGAAAACTATCCAGTAAGCATAATAGGTGTACTCTCCTAAACTAAGGAGCCCTCGCAACCTGAGAGAAGGTGATGATAAAAGACAACCGAATAAATCAATTCAATTTCTCTTGAACCTGGATCCATCCTCGAAGAAGTCCCTTCGAGTTCGTATATAACCATACGATGGATCTATCCAATGGAAGTGGATGTTCATAGTGATACGAGGTGTTCTGAGAAATGCAAAGGGTAAAAGAAAGAGCGGCAATGACTTATGCAACTTAGACAATCCAAAAGCCAGTATTTTAAGAAGGTTCGGTCAAGTTAGTCACTGAGTCATAGTCTAAGGTCGGTCAAAGGTCGCTGCCAAAGAGAGAGAGAAAAGAAACACTCTGCGTGCACTCTAACCTAGATCAGAATGGTTATCACTTTATCTAATCAGGAAACCTCCCACTGTACTATCAAATTCTCCTCCAAACCTGAAAGAAGAATCAATCGGGATCACCCGAAGAGTAAACCAACTCATCAGTGAGAATCGGGATCCAACTCTCATCGCATGATAACGTGAAGGTATCCACTCACGTTATCACACTCTAGAAGGTATGCGCATGCCTGGCAAGTTTCAGTTTCTTTAGAAACTCCCGATGTGATTTTTACCCCATGTTCTTAAGACCTTGACGAAGGCTAACAAATCACAAGTCACATGTCAAGTTCTACCCGTCATTATCTTGTCAATTCGAACCCACCTGTACATACCCTTTGACGAAGGCCAACAAGGTAATACGACTGTCCCAAACCAACTCATCTATCTATGGAACAGAAAAGTAACAAGCAGCTACCATCCGCTATGCCTTGACGAAGGCCAACAAACAAAGCATGAATACCACATGCTACCGTCTGAAACAACGGAGGGCTACGACTGGTTTTGGCAAAAAACCTTTAACGTAATGAACTTGATCTCGTTGAAGGAACCTGATAGCTTTTTATAAAAATATAGTGGTGAAAACCTTTGCTAAAGAGGTCACTCCCGGTGAAGGGATCTTGGCTCTTTCCTCGTGGAATGAGGTGCAGGATATTCCAACTGAATACCGTTATGCAAAACAACATGTAATCGACTATAGTGAAGTTATTACCCTGATGCAAACTTCTGCCTAAGGCGTCACTCCTGGTGAAGGGATCTCGGCCCTTGTCTCGGCGATTGAGGTGCAGGATATTCCAACTGAATACCACTTTTCAAAACAAAAGAAAACATCTTTGTAATAACACTTTTTAAAACTGTTCCAACAACATCCAAACAGGTTTGTTTTCCTTTGCATTGATCAGAATCAACGCAGTCCTATCAATTAATCACACCAGAAAAGAACGAAAATAAAATGTACGTATATGCCATCCGCATTCGTCACTGGGTCCCGTCATTACCCGTTAAGTTACATAACTAACGTCAGAGTGGGGACTGGACTAGCGCGGGTGAAAAACATATACAACATCTACTATGTAACGTTTTGAAAATCGTTTCGGTGAAATTTCGGAAAAATCGGTAAAATAAGGCGGTTTTCTGTAAAAAGTTAAAATACAAATATCTTTATTATAAAATTAAATATACATATTCTAGCTATGTAATTGCTAGTATTTGGTGTTTATTAAGCCACTGGTAAAATTTCTAATTTTCTGAAATTTTTTCCGAAATTAATTATTTTAATAATATTTTAAGCTGTTAAAAATACATTAAATTAGCGATAAATAAAAATTTGAATAGGCTAATTACACCCTATAGAACCATGAAAACTAGAATCTAGTTAGTAATATAAATTTTTAGCAATTTAGTTCAAGTTCTAATTGGTTATAATTAAGGAAAAACTAAAATTTAAATAATTTAACTAAAACTTGCAATTTGGTAACTTGAGGGGGTCTTTTTGCATGAAATTTCTTTGTAACCTCTCACATTTCCTCACCCCTCCACCATGGCCGGCCCCACCATCATCAACATCCCATATTTTCTTCCCTCTTGTTTGTCTTCATCTCATGTGAAGGAAATGGTTGAAAAAGGGTTTTATATATATTATTTTGAGGTAAGGGTATTATGGTAATATGAGAGGGCTTTGACTTGGAATTTTTTTCACCATTCCCTCACACTCTCCCCCATTCCCCTTAGACAAAAATTCCAACAGCAGCAACCCCCATTTCTTCTTCTCTTTTCTCTTCAAAACTCCATCAAAAAAATCATCGAAAATGCTTCAAAAATCCCACAAAATCAAAATCTAACTCCTACCCATTATTTCTTTGCCCAAGCTAGCATGGATCTTGGAGGAAATTTGGCATTTTGGAGGCTATGATCTTCAAGTTGATCTCTTGATCATGAGGTATAAAGATTCATCCATATTTGTTAGTTGTTAATTGAATGTTTAAATCAAGCTTAAATTGGTGTTTTGAAAAAACAAATAAAGGGATTTGGAATTCAAGTTTGAAATTTCAAGTGGATGGTTTTGAAGGGAGATTAGGGTTTGGTTATTGGATTATGGTTGTGATGGGTAGATTAACATGTAATTGATTGCTAAAATTAATCTAGTTGCTGGTTTGCATTTTTGTTAAATTAAATTTGTAATAGTTATATAAATTGCAAACTAGTTTTTTTAAATGTATATATTTTAGTGAGATAAAATAGTAGTAGATATTTGTATGACCTAAATATGTTAATTAGAGAGCATTATGGCCACTAAATTTTGTTAAAATGTTTTTATTGGTTAAAACATCAAGTTTTGAACAAAAAGGGTAATTGTGCTAACTAGATTTTGGTTTAAGGAAATTTAGCAAGATTAAAAATATAGTAAATGTTTATGTTAGAGATAGTGCCCTCAGAGTCAATTATTGGATCACAGGCACGTGATTGCAATGATTGAGGGAGGACCTATCCCGGGATGACAGTCTTACTCGAGATGATAGTATGCTATCTGGTTTACCTTTATCATCGTGTACTGCTTCAGGTGACCTTACAGGTCACTATTACACGTTGATAGAGCCCCTAGGATTCTTGCTTGACGACCAGCAGTATGAGGGCGATCATATACGTGAGAGCTGGGGTCTACAAGCACATCCTTAAATGGTCCCTAGTCGTGGGAGTTTCGAGACAGGGCATCGATTCTCCAGAGTAGACTAGTGTATACAGTCGAGACCCCGACGAGGGGCGGTGGCCGGTCTCATAAGCCACTGGTGTCAGTTGGTTCACCTAAGATGTATACAGGTGCTCATTGGGTTATGAGTACACCGGACAGGACTCGCCGGGAACATGCTAGTTGGTCTTATACCTGACGTCAGATAGCAGTTCCCAGGTGACATGTGTACAGGTTAGTTCATCGACCTGGGGATCGTCATTTGTCTCGTGTGAGTTCCCACTGTGCTTTGATTACTACCCTACCACGGCTCAAAGGAGTCGTGCAAACAGGTTTTAGTTGGGTACAGTCCCGAGCCACATGGAGGCAGTGAGCGGATCTTCAGGGGTTCGTCTCTCCCGGTATTGGGGGTGAGGTCGCGCTGTGTCTAGGAGAGCCATTACACGAAGTCCTTGGCCAAGGCAGGAGATTTGCTGGTAGGTATTCCAGTAGTATCTCAGGGTGTTCTGGGCTACACTCCGACACGACTTGTACCGCTTTTGGGGGTCTGACTTTTACCCACCCCCTAGGCCCGACATGCGATGCTCGTAGACGAACGGACCGGACTGTACGGATATTGTCACTGACAGGCTCAGTAGGGTGTCAGGATGAGCTCGCTCATCGACGTCCCTTTTGGTCAATAGCTGGTGGCCCGTTACGTATTGGCTTATATCTCTGACGTGCTAGTGGTTAAATCCACAGCCATAGTATTGACGAGTCTTTAGAGTCCACCACACATTCAGTTACTCAGCTTTCGGGCGAAACGCTGTAGAGGCCGTATGGAGATATGGCAGGGTCCGATCAGATACGTGCGGTATTGCACGGATCAGGATTGGACAGTTTGTACTAGAGGCCGTATAGTTATATGGCAGGGTTCGATCTGATACGTGCGGTATTGCACGGATCAGGATCGGACGAACATTACTAGCCGGCTTTGGTTTAAGCCGGATCCTAGTTTAGTACAGTGTAGATTTTATCTCATTGCATTTGTATCCGGTCGGAATACAGATGCGGGTGTGTATGCACAGTATCGGGGTTTTCCTGTAATTTATTATGGGACCAGTTTTCTGGAGTTGCCAGTTTGCATTCCGTTCCGGCCGGTTTTCCTTTGTTCTTTCCCGGCCGGACTTTTCCGATGGAGGGGGTTATTTGCAAGTTTGCAAATAACACTTTGTGGAGGGTTTTATTGCAAAAGTATTGATTATGATATCTTTCATCCATGATGCATTTATTGTGAAGTGAAAGGATTTGATTTGGATGTGAGTTTTGTGATCATTATGTTCTTGGATGTGGTCACCATTGCTTTTCTCCTACCATCACCTCCCTTCATGCCTTTTGATTCATTCCTCCACCCTTCTCACAATGATCATGGCCGGCCACATTTGGTTCATGATGAGAGAAATTTCCATTTTAGTGTGACACAAATTTCTTCACCTCATTCTTCTAGTTTTGGAAAAATGAAAGCACCATTTTTCCATAACTTTATTCCTCCATCATGGCAACCAACCCCAAAGAGACGTATTCTACATTTGCCTACAGCAAATCTTAGGCGCGTCGGCTAGCCAACTTCGTGCCCGAGTTGCCTCGGTATTGAGGTGGGAGCCCGTAAAAGTACCCGGGTTCGTGGTGCCCTTTTCGACGAGGAGGAGACGGACGGAGATCCCGCGAGGAGATCGGAGTGGAGATGAAGACCGGAGGACTCGGATCAGTCGGTACATCTCTTCCCTTTCTTCTTGTTAGCTAGACTAGTTAATGGTTACGATCCGGGTGTTTAGTGCGCGGTGGTGCCGGTTTGCTAAGTCCGCAAAAATTAAAGTTTATCACCGTTTCCGCATTTGGCCGTCGGATTGACGACCGGGGCGCCGCCGTGCACTTACACTGGTATCAGAGCCTCGCCATTAACTTCGTCTAGCTTTGTTTGATGTGTTTTGCATTTCCGATCGACCAAAATTCCAAAACTTACATTTTCCTTCGCATCAGTCTTCTGTTGAAATTTTTTGGTCTCGAAAAATTTTTCAGGTTGTCTCAGAATGATGTGCAGAGAGTTCTAAGAACACAGAAAAAATTCGACAACATGATCCATCTTCAAGAGCGCGGATCCGCGGCCATTAACCTTTACTAGGCCGCGGATCCGCCGCCATAATGAGAGATCATGTGATCGTTTTTTTGCAGTGGGCTTGTGGGCTAAAAATAGGGGTTTTGGAATATTAAAATTGGGCCCAGAATTTCTGTTAGTGCTACAGTATTGCTTGGGGGCCCACTTGATAATTTTTGATCGATCGGATATTTTAAACACATTATTTCACAGTATTTACATTATATCTGCGACCGTGAATGTCACTCGATCGGTAAATCCGGTCTAACTGCTATAGCCCGGTTAGACGGATTTGCGAACGTGACTTTCACGTTGATGTTCTGTGTATTTGCTGTGATGTTGCGGATCGGTCGTGGGGGATAGCCTGGATGCAATGCTAGTACTGTGTTGTTGTATTATGTACATTTGATATTGCGGGGCGAGCGTCCGACATGTGAACTGCCGTCACTGCCTGTTTGTATTATTCTTTTAGGGCACGACCTGGTTGCGGTCGATGTACCCGTTGTATGTATATTTTACTTTCTGTACTAGGGTTACCCCGCGAAGGGGTGCACGGATAGCCGGGTTCTAGAGGGCAACGGGCCCGCATCTCAGGGCATTGAGACGGAGGGGCTTCAGTCTGGAATTGGCGGGCTATTCGCCGCACTCGTAGGGAGTACAGGTTGACCCAGGAGGGGTGCCCAAGTTACCGGATTCCATAAAGTGCTGGGTGGTCCATTCACGGTGCTGAAGGGGGCTGCCTCGCTTCAGGTTTTGGCGGGTGACTTGCCGCTCCCGTAGGGGTCTAGGATTTCATTGCACAGGCTATCCACACGACCAGGGGAACGTCTGGTTTCAGTAGTGGCTCTGTGAAACCCGGGGTTCCCAGATATCTGTATTGTTCTGTGATGTTGCATTTTATTCACGCCTTGAGCGAAATATAATATATTGGTATATATATTAGTAGATGTTGTATATGTTTTTCATCCGCGCTAGTCCAGTCCCCGCTCTGCCGTTAGTTAGCTAACCTAACGGGTGATGACGGGACCCAGTGGCGAATGCGGATGGCATATACGTACGTCAGTATATTTTCGTTCTTTGTGGTGTGATCAATTGATGGGACTGCGTTGATTCGGATCAATGCAAGTTAAAACAAACCTATTCTGATGTTGTTGGAACACTTTTCAAAAAGCTGTTATTGCAAGGACGTTCACTTTTGTTTTGCATCGTGGTATTCATTTGGAATATCCTGCTCCTCAGTCGACGAGGCAAGGGCCGAGATCCCTTCACCGGGAGTGACCCCTTGGACAGAATTTTGCGTCAGGGCATTAACTTCACTATAGCCGATTACTTTTGCTTTGCACCGTGGTATTCATTTGGAATATCCTGCACCCCATTCTACGGGGAAAGAGCCGAGATCCCTTCACCGGGAGTGACCTCTTTAGTAAAGGTTTTTGTCACTATATTTTCTAAAAAGCTATCCGTTCCTTCAACGATATCAAGTTCATTACGTTAAAGGTTTTCGCCAGAAACCATTCGTAGCCCTCCGTCGTTTCATATGGGTAGTCAATAGTATTCAAGCTGTGTTTGTTGGCCAAAGTCAAGGCACAGTGTTTGGTAGCTGTTGGTTATTCATATGCAGCATAGATAGATGCGTTGGTTTGGGACAGTCGTATAGCCTTGTTGGCCAAAGTCAAGGGCTTGTACGGATGGGCTCAAATTAACCTGGAGAATGACGGGCAGAACTTGACATGTGACTTATGATTTGTTGGCCAAAGTCAAGGTCATAAGAGCATGGGGTAAAAATCACATCGGGAGTTTCAAAAGTACTGAAACTTGCCAGATATGCATACCTTCTGGAGTGTGATACCGTGAGCGGATACCGTCACGTTATCATGCGATGATAGTTGGATCCCGATTCCCACTGATGAGTTAGTTTACTCCTCGGGTGACCCCGACTAATTCTTCTTTCAGGTTTGGAGGAGAATTTGAGGTACAGTGGAAGGTTTCCAGATTAGATAAATTGGTAACCATTCTGATCTAGGTTAGAGTGCACGCTGAGTGTTTCTTTTCTCTCTCTCTTTGGCAGCGACCATTGACCCGACCCTAGACTATGACTCAGTGACCAAGTTAACCGAACCTTCTTTACACCGGCTTTTGGATTGTCAGAGTTGCAGACCTCATTGCCACTCCTACTTTTACCCTTTTCTCCAGGACACCCCGTATTACTACGAACGTCCACTTCCATTGGACAAAACCATCGTATGGTTAGATACGAACTCGAAGGAATTCGAGGATGGTTTCCGGTTGTGGAGAAAACGGATAGGATTATTCAGTTGTCTTTTCCTTTTTGCCTCCTCTCAAGTTACGAGTACTCCTTAGTTTAGGAGATAGTACACCTATTACGCAAATTGGATAGTCTTCTTCCAAACTTTAGGCTGGTGCCGAACAGTAGGGAATGAAGAAAACCAATTAGCCTAAACGGTGTGCAGAAGGTATTAAGATTAAGACAAAGCAAGGGATTAGTAAGAGGGCAAAGTAAATTGCGACTGATATTCACGACCAAACCAAGTATTTCTTCGCCAATCCTAAATCACCTTTGTATTTCTCTAGGACACTCCGTATCACTACGAAGATCCACAGTTTATTGGATACTCCATCGTATGGTTATATACGAACTCGAAAGGAACTTGTTCCAGTTCGGGAATGGATTATGGTCCAGGAAAAATAGGAATAAGGTTTATTCGGTTGTCTTTTATCTTCACCTTCTCTCGCATTGCGAGTGCTCCTAGGACTAGGACAGTACACCCATTATGCTTATTGGATAGTCTTCTTCCAAACCATAGGCTGATGCCGAACGGTAGGGAAGGAAGAAAACCATTTGGCCTAAGGGGTGTGCAGAAGGTAATGACTAAAGACATATAAAGGGATTTGGAGAGGTGGCAAAGAATTATGCGGTTATAGTTGTGAATCTGGATAATGGTAGAGGCATTACTAGGAATACCAGGATACCCCATCGAAACATTTCAATGTTTCAGTTCAACTGTGTACTGTTAAAAGAAAACTGATTTCCTGATTAGACACTTGCTCCAGGATATGTATTTACCAGGTTTGATTCTCACATCTGTATGGCTTTACAGATGATGAGTGGGAGTAAGTTATTGGGAATAGGGTGATCATCCTCATTATATCAGGATTCGTTGTAATCGGTGATACTTGAGGAGATCATCTGGGCTGTTTGCCGGTCGGCAAATATTTGGTTTTGAATATCCGCTTTTATGCACCAATTTCAAATTGATATATCTGTACGTCTATTTTCATAGAGTGAGATATACCTTTTTGATATTATGTCGATGACATTTACCTATATCAGTGGATGGTTAGGTAAGGAGCATTAAACAGCGGTGTAATTCTTCTTAACCATAAGTACAGTTTTCAACCTACGACGCACAGTGAAAGAGTTGTTAGACTCAGCGGACTTATACAGAGAAATTGTATGTTGTCCAGTGTCCATTAGGACAGAGGGGTTGGTCCTCATACTATATTCTGTTTACTTTTAACTTCTCTAGTTCTTAGACATGTGTTTCGTAGAAACACAGGGTCTAAGTTTTGAGGAGTTATAGGTATTTGAATAGAGTAGAGAACCAGGTGTAGCAAGTATCGGGATTCTTCAAAGTGATCGAAGATGTAGATACTTGTGTATGGTATTCAGTTGATAGTAATGATAAAGAGAAATTGCTTCTCTTTCAGGTTACTCATAATTGGAAGCATTCCTAAGTTGAGTAACGCTGATCGGCCTCCTTCCATTTAGTTGACATGCACTGGAGACAGCTGCATGATTTGAATCTGGTTCAATTAAATCAGTGCCTCTGGTTCTATATTGGATATAGTACAGTTCATATCTTAACATTGTTAAGGTACGGGGAGTTGTCCGGCTTATGATTAAAACCAGACTCTGGATAACTCAAGGCACGTTTCTGTAATGGCTGTTTGTGGGTTGACCCAGGCTATGACGAGGGTTGATTTTCTACCATCTGGCAGATCAATAGAAATATTGTTCTAGACTCTCCACAGTTTTATTAAAAATGGATTTTTTCAAAAGAGTAGTGGGAGTATGGTAGAACTAGAAGTGATTCCAGAACCGCAAACGATTACTGAAGATTTGATAAGGAACCTAAAGATTCAATCTGTTTTGACATTCCATTGGCCACTCCGCAGATAAGGTGGGTAACTTCAGGCACCCGAGAGGTACTCCGGTAGCCTCAAGGACGGTGACAGGGAAGTTCTTGTTTACCCACACTTGCCATTGCTGTTGTTCCAGGCTGCGAGGCCCGGCAGGAGGATGAGTATAGCGTCGTTCTAAACTAGCTTTAGAAGTGCACGTCTATATGACTCTGCCAGAGGGTTGTCGTAGTCAGTGGGAGCAGTGGAAGCATTGGTGGACATCAGGCTTATGTCTATTTATAGACTAAAGCAGATACAGCGGAGTTAGATCATCTGTTTCTGATGTGACAGTCATAGATTTGACATCATCAGAATAGGGGATGGATCTGTTGAGAAGGTAGTAGGAAGTGATATTCCTATACTACGATCGGATATATTTTGGTCGTCACACAGTGGTTTCTCCACATGGGATTTGGACATTATATCTGACATACTGGTTACTAGATCTATGGTTTTAGATCTAGATTTGGGTGGTTTCCCAATCAGGGTACTTTGACAGCATTCTAAGAGTATTTAGAATGGATGACTCCTGGCATGGTAGTGTACCTGCAAGTAATGGAGTCACCCTCTCTAAAGGTGTCTTATAGACTAAAGTAGAGAGGGATGTGCATGATTGGCAGATCACTTGCTTAGGCAATTGAGTCAATCATGAGATGTCAAGTACCACATCAGATGTTGTTCTTGCACTAGATGCAATAAGTTGACATTGATCCAATCCTAAAGAAACAGTCGGAAGCAGTTTTAGAACATAAGTGGATGTTCTAGGGATATGATAACGACAGCTTCATTTGGGAGACAGTTATCATTCCAGGCTTCCAAGGTGACATGGACGACAAGGAGGTTGTCAGAGTTATAGTTTTCCTTCTGACGAGGGGCAGTGTTTTGGACAGGTAATCCAAGGCAATACTGAGGGTGGCATGGCGCAGGATACTGATTAAGTTCAGTTGACGATACAGTCTAAGAAGTTTGGATTTGGAGTTCATTTATGAGCTTGGTCCCATCAGGCATCCAGACATTCTAAGACAGGTATTGCTCATTTCGGGAGATGGCTTTCTCCGCGAACTTGAGATATAGAGAGACATAGAAAGAAACATCAGAGCGGATCCACTCGCTGAGGCTTTTCCTCGAACGCAATAGTTTCGCAAACAGGCTTTGTGCGACTGACTAGTAGAGGAGTTGGGTGTTCGGTATCACACGGGCTGTGAGTATGCGACATCGCAATAATTAGCCTTGAGTGCAAGTGGGAGATTGTTGGAGATAGTGCCCTCAGAGTCAATTATTGGATCACAGGCACGTGATTGCAATGATTGAGGGAGGACCTATCCCGGGATGACAGTCTTACTCGAGATGATAGTATGCTATCTGGTTTACCTTTATCATCGTGTACTGCTTCAGGTGACCTTACAGGTCACTATTACACGTTGATAGAGCCCCTAGGATTCTTGCTTGACGACCAGCAGTATGAGGGCGATCATATACGTGAGAGCTGGGGTCTACAAGCACATCCTTAAATGGTCCCTAGTCGTGGGAGTTTCGAGACAGGGCATCGATTCTCCAGAGTAGACTAGTGTATACAGTCGAGACCCCGACGAGGGGCGGTGGCCGGTCTCATAAGCCACTGGTGTCAGTTGGTTCACCTAAGATGTATACAGGTGCTCATTGGGTTATGAGTACACCGGACAGGACTCGCCGGGAACATGCTAGTTGGTCTTATACCTGACGTCAGATAGCAGTTCCCAGGTGACATGTGTACAGGTTAGTTCATCGACCTGGGGATCGTCATTTGTCTCGTGTGAGTTCCCACTGTGCTTTGATTACTACCCTACCACGGCTCAAAGGAGTCGTGCAAACAGGTTTTAGTTGGGTACAGTCCCGAGCCACATGGAGGCAGTGAGCGGATCTTCAGGGGTTCGTCTCTCCCGGTATTGGGGGTGAGGTCGCGCTGTGTCTAGGAGAGCCATTACACGAAGTCCTTGGCCAAGGCAGGAGATTTGCTGGTAGGTATTCCAGTAGTATCTCAGGGTGTTCTGGGCTACACTCCGACACAACTTGTTCCACTTTTGGGGGTCTGACTTTTACCCACCCCCTAGGCCCGACATGCGATGCTCGTAGACGAACGGACCGGACTGTACGGATATTGTCACTGACAGGCTCAATAGGGTGTCAGGATGAGCTCGCTCATCGACGTCCCTTTTGGTCAATAGCTGGTGGCCCGTTACGTATTGGCTTATACCTCTGACGTGCTAGTGGTTAAATCCACAGCCATAGTATTGACGAGTCTTTAGATTCCACCACACATTCAGTTACTCAGCTTTCGGGCGAAACGCTGTAGAGGCCGTATGGAGATATGGCAGGGTCCGATCAGATACGTGCGGTATTGCACGGATCAGGATTGGACAGTTTGTACTAGAGGCCGTATAGTTATATGGCAGGGTTCGATCTGATACGTGCGGTATTGCATGGATCAGGATCGGACGAACATTACTAGCCGGCTTTGGTTTAAGCCGGATCCTAGTTTAGTACAGTGTAGATTTTATCTCATTGCATTTGTATCCGGTCGGAATACAGATGCGGGTGTGTATGCACAGTATCGGGGTTTTCCTGTAATTTATTACGGGACCAGTTTTCTGGAGTTGCCAGTTTGCATTCCGTTCCGGCCGGTTTTCCTTTGTTCTTTCCCGGCCGGACTTTTCCGATGGAGAGGGTTATTTGCAAGTTTGCAAATAACACTTTGTGGAGGGTTTTATTGCAAAAGTATTGATTATGATATCTTTCATCCATGATGCATTTATTGTGAAGTGAAAGGATTTGATTTGGATGTCAGTTTTGTGATCATTATGTTCTTGGATGTGGTCACCATTGCTTTTCTCCTACCATCACCTCCCTTCATGCCTTTTGATTCATTCCTCCACCCTTCTCCCAATGATCATGGCCGGCCACATTTGGTTCATGATGAGAGAAATTTCCAATTTAGTGTGACACAAATTTCTTCACCTCATTCTTCTAGTTTTGGAAAAATGAAAGCACCATTTTTCCATAACTTTATTCCTCCATCATGGCAACCAACCCCAAAGAGACGTATTCTACATTTGCCTACAGCAAATCTTGGGCGCGTCGGCTAGCCAACTTCGCGCCCGAGTTGCCTCGGTATTGAGGTGGGAGCCCGTAAAAGTACCCGTCTTCGTGGTGCCCTTTTCGACGAGGAGGAGACGGACGGAGATCCCGCGAGGAGATCGGAGTGGAGATGAAGACCGGAGGACTCGGATCAGTCGGTACATCTCTTCCCTTTCTTCTTGTTAGCTAGACTAGTTAATGGTTACGATCCGGGTGTTTAGTGCGCGGTGGTGCCGGTTTGCTAAGTCCGCAAAAATTAAAGTTTATCACCGTTTCCGCATTTGGCCGTCGGATTGACGACCGGGGCGCCGCCGTGCACTTACAGTTTATGTGGCCTATTTAGGCTATTTAGTGAGTATTGTGAACTCTAGTTTGCTAAAACATCAAGACTTGTAGTAAAACGGTTAACAACCCCCCTTTACAAGACTTTTTGCAAATAAACCGATTTAATCAATTTATTGGTTTTGATGATTTCACCATATTTCATATATATGTTTAGTGTTTGTGAATGTGCAGATGGGTGTGTTTGGGTTTTTCTCGATGGTTTGGCGTTTGTACGCCGACGTCGAGGGTTTTTAGGTTGATTTGTGAAAGCAAACCATAGGTTTTGACCTATGTGGGATTCGTGTGTCGTTTTGGTCATGAGTCGGATTTTAATGCGATACGGTGCGTTATGATATGTAGGTACCCCATGTGGACTTCGAGACGACAAGCAAGCGCGTGGCGACGTCGGCACCGGCGAGCGAGGAACAGGTGAGTAGATTTATATCTACGGGGAGAACTTGGGTGGATGGCGTATAGCACCCCCGCAGTTCGTGGTGATGTATACGAATACGTATACACACATATATATTGATTATATATTGTTAAGTTTATTGAAGATAAAGATAGATTTTAGGTGTGATTGGATAGGTTTAGTTTTGCGAAACCCTAGAGTAGTGGTTGCACCACACATACACACACACACACCCATACTTGCATACTTTCTTCTTTCATTTTTACTTATACGGGAATATGTATTTATGTGTTCACATGGGTATGGGACTATGTGTTGACATACTGGATTTGAGGATAGTATTTGGGATTTGAGGTGAGTCGATGAGAATGATTTGAGACCGTGAGATCGGTGATATAGCAGGATTCGTATTTGAGATACGTCATGATGTCATAGCGGATCCTTGGACAACGATACCATGTGAATAGTGATAATAATGAAACGATCGACATATGATCGTGTTATGAGATATGATATGTTAGGCTATTTATGATAGGCCGTATTGGGCGACGTATACTTCTTCATGATGATATGTGCTGATGATATCGGTTTGTACGAGACGGTCGATCAGTAGTCAGATCTTGATTAGATTGATGGTATTAGTATTGTACTAGACGTAGATCAGTACCCCGGATTATGATCTTTGATAAAGAGGATACCAAATGATTAATTTGATGAATGTGATACTGACCTGTACCCAGATTTGAGAATGCCGTACGACGGATATACGTACGAGCTATATATTGATGTTTGATCCGCACTCTTGACTTGGAAATGTCTGATTATAGATATGGTATCGGATGTGATATTTTCGAGGCGGGATCACCGACTAATATATATATATATATATATATATATATATGTATGTATGTATGTATATATGTATGTATGTATGTATGTATCGACTCAGACGTTAGGCGGCTTCTTTACCTTTAGTTTAGCTTGACAGCTTAGCCCTATAGTTTAGTGTAGTTGTTAGCCATATTAGTTGTCGTTGTGTCTAGTATTCAGCTCCCGCTCATTATTGTTGTTCGCTCCGCATCGCCTGTTTACATTATGATTCATATTCTATTGTTGATATCATGCTGTTAGGACACCAGCACCATTACCGATGACGTGTATGTACCACGTACACTTACTTGCCGGCTCACACACATCTTCATCGGTAATTGCCATGTCATGAACACTTTAGAAAATACTATTTCATTTGACATAGGTTGTTAGCTAGTAGTTTAGACATGATATTAGTGTACTTGCCTTATATGCTAGTTTAGACATTGTAGTTATTACTTGCTACTTCATGCATGTTATTGTTCATTGATATGCCACATTCATGGATTTTATGTCTATATTCACTGTTTACATGCTATTGAGGATTTGGATTCGGATTTTCCTGAGATTTCCAGGATTTAGGGGTAACCGCAAAAATACTTATAAACTTCATTCTCTCTTTTTAAAAGAAAAGTGTGGTTTTCCCATGATGTATGAGTCGTCCACCATGAGTTTGCTGATGGATTTCGAGACCCGATTCGAGGAGTTGGATGAACCGTTTCGGGTACATGGTGGACCCGGTAAGGTACCCGGGGCAAGAAGTGCGTAATGATGACGATGTGAGCCTGGCAGGGGAGCACTACCTACCGGTGATTTTACCCGAAGTGTCGGATATCCGGAGGATACAGTCGTGGTCTTGAGATGGATATTAGGGGCTGGTCTGGACAGACAGTGCCCTAGATAGTGAGATTGAGACATACAGAGATATTTGAGATATTGAGGTACAGAGATTGCGACACAGAGATATCGAGATATTTGGATACTTGTTTTGTGTCGATGCTAGACACTGTTTATGCTGATTTCATTATGATATCTCATTTTAAATGTACAAAAATCTCACTAAGTTATGAAAGCGGTTTCTTCAGTTTCATGTATTCTGTTTTCATGTATTCATACCGTATCCATATGATATATTGCTACCTAAGGCACTGACACGGGCACATGAGATTACACTTGGGTTAGATATTTACCCTCGCCATTGTTATAGGCTGCAGGTTTTATATTTGAGGATTATATATTATGATCGTATGACCTAGGATTGCGTCATACATGCGATTTCTGTTCGTAGATGTTTTTCTACTCACGAGTTGGCAACTCACCCCCGTTGTGCCCCAGTTTCTTGCAGGTTTTGCCGTACAGGTTTCATTATGGATTGCGGCACTACTTCCATTCCGGGTGACTTGCTAGTAGGTGGGTTTATTTGTATCGTACCCATCATTATACCTTGTATATATTATTCAGTTGTATCTAGTAAATTCCATCAACCAAACATGTATTTATTTTAGAGATAGAGACTAGTAATGTTTATTCTTTCGACCTTAGAGTCGCGCGTTGTATTCCGATGGATTTTCTTGCTGTTTTGAGTTTCCTTTTGAGTTTTGATCCTCGTCCTTGGTGTTGTATATTATATTTCTTGTGTGGTTGTGACCATCGACTGACGAAGAGCTAGCTCCCGCTTGGGGATGCCTTTTTATTGATTTCGTATACTATTCATGTTGTATCCCGTTTGGGGGCCAGTATTTACAAAGGAGACTCTGCCGAAATTTTCAGAAAATACTTGATTTTTTTTTAAATGCATAATTCGGCTTATGCTATTAAAACTACTTTCTTTTGTTTGGTTTTCCTTCACTCCACTACTTTTCTTGGTTTGGATTACTGGGTTTTCGGTTTACTTAGATTACGTACGCCTCGAGAAGTTTCGTAGTTTAAGTGCCGGTCATATTCCGTACTTTCGGGACGTGACAAAGTTGGTATCAGAGCGTTAAGTTTTACCTTCAGAGCGTAGGATGGCCCTTGGTTGATGGAATAGGTGATTAAAGTAGTGTGATGTACCGTGGGTATGTTCCGCGGCATACTTACGATACGCTACTCCACTTAAGAATGCCTTAGGATGTACATTTCTTTGTTCAGTGTTATATTCATTCCTGATTTAGCCTCATCGGTACCACTTATGGTTTTGCTGCCACGATTACGGGCAGGGAGAGCTACGACTAGAGTTGTGGTCAACACGTGCTCGTCACGAACGAGGACTGACCAGGGCGTGATTCCGGCGACACACGATCGCAGAGATGTGTCTTTTTATTGTGTTTTCGCGCCACGAGCGTTGGATGGATCGCCGTATGAGATTACTCGGACGTGCAGATCAGCACCAGAGGATTGAGCCAATGATAGAGGCCAGCCAGATTTTGATGACCGTTGGCGTATTGCTTGCTCATGATGATTAAGGCACTGTTCAGCATGCAGACGAGTGAGCTAGTTATTGCCGCGAACGACGAGATATCGCCCAGATGTTGGATCTATTGCAGTACGAATTGTACTAGAGATGATAGAAGGTCGCTAGTCACCCGAGGATGAATGACTAGGACATATGGTTCGTTCGCCTACCCCAATGCGAGGTCATCAGATAGATTGATTCCAGCTAGAGACGACTTCACGCGGTGACTTTGAGGGTCGACAGAGATGATCGAATATCAGAAACCTATTATTCCAAGTTTAAAGTATTTGGAAGAGCATGCAGGCAATTCTAAGGACCCTCTAGAAGAATGAAACCTTAACTCGACTTAATGACCGTGTGAAAGCCTTTGAACCTTAGGGTTTGCGGCAGTTCCGTGGCGCCATTAGTGAGGCTTGGGTTTGCCCTTCTACGGCTGGACCATCGATGATGTGGTACGTACTCGATACTATTAAAATGTACCCAAGATGTTGAGCTCTTGGGGGATTATGAGGTTTTGACGAATCGATCGGATGGTTTGACTTCATTCGGATACTAGGTGGTAAGATTCATTCTTGGGAGACTCCAGATACGAGGATAGCCGTTGGAGCTCGGTCCATGCAGCCACGACGAGATGAGTCCGAAGCTGTCGACATTAGAGAAAAGTGGAGTAAGAGGTTCGTAGAAGATCTGGATAAGATGACGTTCCACTCTGCCGACATTGGAGATACGATACGCATGCTGAGGCGTTGTACTTAGATATACCTTCCAGAAGGAGTCGCGATGAGTATGCAGCCATTCCGGAACGAGAACAGATCTAGTAAGGGACGATGACTTCCGGATAGTTCGGCAGGGACGAGATTTGGGAGAGATCTCGACTGGACCTTTCTGGAATAAATTACGAGAAGACTTGGACCCAGGAGTGGTCACGTTACGCACACCAGCAGGCCAGAGCTCAGGATCGTCGATGCGACATGCTATGAGTGACCACGACAGTTTACCAGAGATTCTTGGTGGATGTGCTTGAGCGGGACTATTCCACCATACTTGATTTCGGTATTTTGGGCCATCTATTCGCATGACTGATTTTGATGATTGAGTTTCATGATATTTGTTTTCATGCACCATGGTTGCACCTACTGAGTATTTAGGATTTTTTTGCACAGTTGTTGCACTTGATATCGTTTTCGTGCCTTGGTTTCACATGTTTATAATTATATGGGTTTCATACAGTGAGTTGATTTTGTGCATATGTACACACACGCTTTGGTTTTTGCACTCGGTATAGTTCACATATACTTGTAGTGCAGTGATACGCATTTTGTGTACTTAGATGCACTGGACTTCGATTTCAATTGTGATATTCGATATTGTTTTATGCACCTGATTGGATTTTGCGCATGTTCAGCGCCTGATATTGGATTTCATGATTTCGTGCATGATGGATGCACCGGATTTGAATTTTCGCGCATGTTGAGCTCATGTTTTGATATGCGATTTTAGTGCACACCAGATGCACTAAATCGAGATTTTTCGTGCATGTCAGATGCACCTGATTTTGCTGTCAGGCATACACATTGCCTATGACAGATGTTTCGTGCACACCCGTTGCACCTTGATGTTGTTTTGTGCACATGTATGGCACATCCATGGATTTTGATTTCCGTGCGCACCAGACGCACGTAGTATTCATATGCATATTTTGGGATTGATTTCTTATGGGGCAGTACGTTTTTATGATATTGGCTATGTGTTTTTGTATGGAGCAGGACTAGTCAGAGAACAGTACCTGAATATATTTTGCATGCATTGATAGATTTCAAGGGATTTCCAAAAAGCGAACTATAGTCTCAGTATTTACCTACGTGTCTGACATGACACGAAACGTTTAAAACAAGGAACCCTTCTGAATTGCTTTCAAAAATGGCGGAACGTGCACATTAAACAAAAGGTTTATATGTATATGGTTATTTTCTTATGATAGACGTCCGCCACTGTGCAGTGTTATTCGCATTGCATATCGACTTTAGTAGATTTTGCATGTATTACCTTCAGATATTTGCATATATAGATTTGATATTTACATGTATAGTTTCGAGTTATATCATATTGGTTTTGCTTTGGATTTGGCATTGATGTCTTCCCCATGACTCCGATGATTGCGGGATGCTTGACGGAGTTTTGATTTTGAGTTATATGCTCATTTTTCATGTGCGTGCATTGCGCTACGATTTGTTTTATGTACTTATGGTTTCGGAGCCCCGACGACTTGATGGTTTCGCTGAAATGTTTTAGTATTTGGGGGGAGTTTTAATTTAAATTCAGGGACCAAATTTCTTTAAGGGGTGAAGATTGTAACGTTTTGAAAATCGTTTCGGTGAAATTTCGGAAAAATCGGTAAAATAAGAGGGTTTTCTGTAAAATGTCAAAATACAAATATTTTTATTATAAAATTAAATATACATATGCGGGCTATGTAATTGCTAGTATTTGGTGTTTATTGAGCCACTGGTAAAATTTCTAATTTTCCGAAATTAATTATTTTAATATTATTTTAAGCTGTTAAAAATACATTAAATTAGCGATAAATACAAATTTGAATAGGCTAATTACACCCTATAGAACCATGAAAACTAGAATCTAGTTAGTAATATAAATTTTTAGCAATTTATTTCAAGTTCTAATTGGTTATAATTAAGGGAAAACTAAAATTTAAATAATTTAACTAAAACTTGCAATTTGGTAACTTGAGGGGGTCTTTTTGCATGAAATTTCTTTGTAACCTCTAACATTTCCTCACCCCTCCACCATGGCCGGCCCCACCACCATCAACAGCCTATATTTTCTTCCCTCTTGTTTGTCTTCATCTCATGTGAAGGAAATGGTTTTAAAAGGGTTTTATATATATTATTTTGTGGTAAGGGTATTATGGTAATATGAGAGGGCTTTGACTTGGAATTTGTTTTCACCATTCCCTCACACTCTCTCCCATTCACCTTGGCCGAAAATTCCAACAGCAGCAGCCCCCATTTCTTCTTCTCTTTTCTCTTCAAAACTCCATCAAAAAAATAATCCAAAATGCTTCAAAAATCCCACAAAATCAAAATCTAACTCCTACCCATTATTTATTTGCCCAAGCTAGCATGGATCTTGGAGGAAATTTGGCATTTTGGAGGCTATGATCTTCATATTGATCTCCTGGTCATGAGGTATAAAGATTCATCCATATTTGTTAGTTGTTAATTGAATGTTTAAATCAAGCTTAAATTGGTGTTTTAAAAAAACAAATAAAGGAGTTTGGAATTCAAGTTTGAAATTTCAAGTTGATGGTTTTGAAGGGAGATTAGGGTTTGGTTATTGGATTATGGTTGTGATGGTTAGATTAACATGTAATTGCTTGCTAAAATTAATCTAGTTGCTAGTTTTCATTTTTGTTAAATTAAATTTGTAATAATTATATAAATTGCAAACTAGTTTTTTTAAATGTATATATTTTAGTGAGATAAAATAGTAGTGTATATTTGTATGACCTAATTATGTTAATTAGTGAGCATTATGGCCACTAAAATTTGTTAAAATGTTTTTATTGGTTAAAACATCAAGTTTTGAACAAAAAGGGTAATTGTGCTAACTAGATTTTGGTTTAAGGAAATTTAGCAAGATTAAAAATATAGTAAATGTTTATGTAGCCTATTTAGGCTATTTAGTGAGTATTGTGAACTCTAGTTTGCTAAAACATCAAGATTTGTAGTAAAACGGTTAACGACCCGTCTTTACTAGACTTTTTGGAAATAAACCGATTTAATCAATTTATTGGTTTTGATGATTTCACCATATTTCATATATATGTTTAGTGTTTGTGAATGTGCAAATGGGTGTGTTTGGGGCTTTCTCGATGGTTTGGCGTTTGTACGCCGACGTCGAGGGTTTTTGGGCTGATTTGTGAAAGCAAAACATAGGTTTTGACCTATGTGGGATTCGTGTGTCATTTTGGTCATGAGTCGGATTTTAATGCGATACGGTGCGTTATGACATGTAGGTACCCCATGTAGACTTCGAGACGACAAGTAAGCACGTAGCGACGTCGGCACTGGCGAGCGAGGACCAGGTGAGTAGATTTATATCTATGGGGAGAAGTCGGGTGGATGGCATATAGCACCCCCGCAGTTCGTGGTGATGTATACGAATACGTATACACACATATATATTGATTATATATTGTTGATTTTATTGAAGATAAAGATAAATTTTAGGTGTGATTGGATAGGTTTAGTGTTGCGAAACCCAAGAGTAGTGGTTGCACCACATATACACACACACACCCATACTTGCATACTTTCTTCTTTCATTTGTACTTTTACGGGAATATGTATTTATGTGTTCACATGGTTATGGGACTATGTGTTCACATACTGGATTTGAGGATAGTATTTGGGATTTGAGGTGAGTCGATGAGATTGATTTGAGACCGTGAGATCGGCGATATAGCAAGATTCGTATTTGAAATACGTCATAATGTCATAGCGGATCCTTGGACGACGATACCATGTGAATAGTGATAATAAAGAAACGATCGACATGTGATCGTGTTATGAGATATGATATGTTAGGCTGTTTATGATAGGCCGTATTGGGCGATGTATACTTCTTCATGATGATATGTGCTGATGATATCGGTTTGTACGAGACTGTCGATCAGTAGTCAGATCATGAAAAAATTGATGATATTAGTATTTTACTAGACGTAGATCAGTACCCCGGATTATGATCTTTGATAAAGAGGATACCAAATGATTAATTTGATGAATGTGATACTGACTTGCACCCAGATTTGGGGATGTCGTACGACGGATTTACGTACGAGCTATATATTGATGTTTGATCCGCACTCTTGACTTGGGAATGTCTGATTATAGATATGGTATCGGATGTGATATTATCGAGGCGGGATCACCGACTAATATATATATATATATATATATATATATATATATATCGACTCAGACGTTAGGCGACTTCTTTACCTTTAGTTTAGCTTGACACTTAGCCCTATAGTTTAGTGTAGTTGTTAGCCATATTAGTTGTCGTTGTGTCTAGTATTCAGCTCCCGCTCATTATTGTTGTTCGCTCCGCATCGCCTGTTTACATTATGATTCATATTCTATTGTTGATATCATACTGTTAGGACACTAGCACCATTATCGATGCCGGCTCACACACATCTTCATCGGTAATTGCCATGTCACGAACACTTTAGAAAATACTATTTCATTTGAGATAGGTTGTTAGCTAGTAGTTTATACATGATATTAGTGTACTTGCCTTATATGCTAGTTTAGACATTTTAGTTATTACTTTCTACTTCATGCATGTTATTATTCATTGATATGCCGCATTCATGGATTTTATGTCTATATTCACTGTTTACATGCTATTGAGAATTTGGATTCGGATTTTCTTGAGATTTCCTGGATTTAGAGGAAAACCGCAAAAACACTTATAAACTTCTTTCTCTCTTTTTAAAAGAAAAGTGCGGTTTTCCCATGATGTATGAGTCGTCCACCATGAGTTTGCTGATGGATTTCGAGACCCGATTCGAGAAGTTGGATGAACCGTTTCGGGTATATGGTGGACCCGGTAAGGTACCCCGGGCAAAAAGCGCATGATGATGACGATGTGAGCCTGGCAAGGGAGCACTACCTACCGGTGATTTTACCTAACGTGTCGGATATCCGGAGGATATCGTCGTGGTCTTGAGATGGATATTAGGGGCCGGTCTGGACTGACGGCACCCTAGATAGTGAGATTGAGACATACAGAGAAATTTGAGATATTGAGGTACAGAGATTGCGACACAGAGATATCGAGATATTTGGATACTTGTTTTGTGTCGATGCTAGACACTGTTTATGCTGATTTCATTATGATACCTCATTTTAAATATATAAAAATCTCACTAAGTTATCAAAGTGGTTTCTTCAGTTTCATGTATTCTGTTTTCATGCATTCATACCGCATCCATATGATATATTGCTACCTGTGGCACTGACACGGGCACATGCGATTACACTTGGGTTAGATATTTACCCTAGCCATTGTTATAGGCTGCAGGTTTTATATTTGAAGATTATATATTATGATCGTATGACCTAGGATTGCGTCATACATGCGATTTTTGTTCGTAGATGTTTTTCTACTCACGAGTTGGCTATCACCCCCGTTGTGCCCCAGTTTCTTGCAGGTTTTGCCATACAGGTTTCATTACGGCTTGCTGGCACTATTTCCATTCCGGGTGACTTGCTAGCAGGTGGGTTTATTTGTATCGTACCCATCATTATACCTTGTATATATTATTCAGTTGTATTTAGTAAATTCCATCAACCAAACATGTATTTATTTTAGAGATAGAGACCTGTAATGTTTATTCTTTCGACCTTAGAGTTGCGCGTTATATTCCTATGGATTTTCTTGATGTTTTGAGTTTCCTTTTGAGTTTTGATCATCGCCCTTGGCGTTGTATATTATATTGCTTGTGTGGTTGTGACCGTCGATTGACGAGGAGCTAGCTCCCACTTGGGGATGCTTTTTTATTGATTTCGTATACTATTCATGTTGTATCCCGTTTGGGGGCCAGTATTTACAAAGGAGACTCTGCCGAAATTTTCAGAAAATACTTGATGTTTTTTTTAAAACTCTTAATTCGGCTTATGCTATTAAAACTACTTGCTTTTAGTTGGATTTCCTTCACTCCACTACTTTTCTTGGTTTAGATTTCTGGGTTTTCAGCTTACTTAGATTACGTACGCCTCGAGACGTTTCGTAGTTTAAGTACCGGTCATATTCCGTACTTTCGGGACGTGACATACTAGTATATATACCAATATACAATAATCGCTTCAGGCGTGATAATATGCAACATTACAGAAAAGTAATAAGCATCACAGAACAATACAGATAATCTGGGATCCCCGGGTTTCACAATGCCGCTGCTGAAACCCGACGTTCCCCGGGTCGTGTGGATAGCCTGTGCAATGAAACCTAGACCCCTACGGGTGCGGCAAGTTACCCACCAAAACCTGTAGCGAGGCAGCCCCCTACAGCAAAGTGAATGGACCTCCCTACACTTCACGGAATCCGGTAACTTGGGCCCCCTCCTTGGGTCAACCTGTACCCCCTACGAGTGCGGCGAATAGTCTGCCAATTCTAGAGTGAGGCCTCTCTGCCTCTCAAAGCCATGAGATGCGGACCCGTTGCCCTCCAGAACCCAGCTATCCGTGCACTCCATCGTGGGGTAAAACCTAGTACAGAAATGAAAAATATGTACAACGTGTACATCGACCTCAGCCCGGTCGTGCCCCAAAAGAATATTATACAAACAGGCAGTGACAGCAGTCCACAAGTTGGACGCTCGCCCCGCAATATCAAATGTACAAATAAATCCAAACTGCAATACCAATGCACACTGCTATCCACCATGTCAAATCCGCAACATCACGGCACAACAAAGAACATCAACGCGAATGTCACGTTCGCAAACCCGTCTAAAAGGACTATAGCAATTAGACGCAATTTACCGCCCGAATGACATTCACGGTCAGAGATATAATGTAAGTACTGTAAACTAACAAGTTTAAAATTCCGATCGACAAAACTTCCTGAAGTGGGCCCCACGTACAACTGCAATGCTCAAACAAAATCTGGGCCCAAAAAAAGTATTCCATAAACTACAATTTTCCATGCAAGACATTACTGTAGAAATAGGGTTTACTGTTCCTACAAACTGGCGGCGGAACCGCGGCCAAACCATAGTTTGTGCGGTGGAACCGCGGCCAAACCATGGTTTGTGCGGCGGTTCCGCGGCAGTACAATGGTGTCAGTCGACCAAATTTCATCAGAATTCTTAAAAAGGCCTGCTCGATTTTCTGAGATGCTCAAAATGATTTTTAGACCTATTTAAAAATTCGACAGAAACTTTAGCCTGAAAATCGCGGTTTCGGAAATTTCATTCGATCGATATTTTAAACGCGTTAGAACAAGTTAGTAAAGGTTAATGGAGTGGCTCTGATACTATGTAAGTCTACGGTAGCGTCCCGACCGTCATTCTGACGCCAAACGCGGAACAAAAACTTTTATAACTGGCGCTATCACATACTATAACCCGGATCTTGCCCTTAACGCTAAACTAACAAATTGTAAAGAGGTAGAAAGGCTATACCGATCGATCCGAGTCCTTCGGTCTTTATCTATCATCCCACGCTCTTCGCGGTAACTCCGATCTCCTGTCTCCTTGATCAGTCGAAAATACTGCATCTTTTAACCGGCAATTTCCTTATCATTTGCACTCATCTAGAAGTGTTCGGCATTCATATAGCACATATTAGCAAATCATTCGTTAAATATCAGATTGCATGTATTAGACTTTAAAACCGGCACTATAAGGGAAATTGACTGCATTTCATAGCATGGCATCATTCCTATATATTGCAACTTGTGTTTCGAAGTCAGTGCAGGACATTACAGAAGATCGGTCAAATTTACAAGCGAAGACGGTTAAAAAGACGCCAACTCATGGATTTGGAATCTGGTATTGATCTAAGAAGCATTCAGAGATTTAACATATCAGGAAATACATCAAAGTACAGAAGCAAACAGACCATGAAGTATGAAGCACCAAACAAGCCACTTGGCCGCGGAACCGCGGCCGGAGCCGCCTTGCGCCGCGGTTCCGCGGCGACTTGTCCACATCAGCATCTCAAAGTTGCTTCATAACTCTTATCTCTGTACCTACACTTCAGAAAGCCATTGCAAGTTCCAGAATACTCCTGAAGCTTCTGCCAGTTCAGCAAACCTAAGGTTCCTAACTAAACCCCCCTAGCTTCCTTAACAAGCTTCACTTAAACTCTATTAAGGACCTAGAACCTTCCCCCTAACCTCCTAGCTTAGGGTAGAAGCTAATCCCCTAACTAACTACTTCTAGAAGCCTCTTCCTCTAACTAACTTTTGGAGGGAAAACTCAAATTTGAATTCCTAGACCTAGGGTTTGGAAAACCTGTAAATAGACCCCTAAGGCTCACTTGAAATGGTTACTCATTAGTTGGCTAAATTCTAGTTCATTCTTCATTTTCCCCAATTTCCACCCACAAGTCTAGTAACAAGACTTGTGTCAAAACCCTAACCCTAATCCAAAGCCCAAATTCAAGATCCTTTGAGTTCTAGCAAGCAAGTCTTCAATCAATCTTTAGAAGCGGAACCGGACATCAACGGAGCACGAGATCCGAGCCGATCCACGACTCAAAGAGCCGAGCGACGCTAGAATCGACGATCAAAGTTCCATCCTCTTGTAGTTCTTAAGAGTTGTAACTAAATTGTTGATATAATAAAGGTGAAGATTCTTTAAACTTGCTTATTTTCAATTCGAGCATTATGATTAGTATTCAATTCTTGAATGTATTCTCCGTGATGATGCTTGAGTAAAACTCTGCTCATGGAGGAATCGAAACGATTGTAGAATGATGATGTTGACGAATCCTTAACGTTTTCTTAAGTCTTATAACAATTGTAAATTCTTGAAAATCGAATGATCGATGATCTAGATCGATGCGAATGCGTTCTTGATTCCTTTCGCACGATCTAGAGATCAACGATCGATCATCCGACTTTCAAGAAGCTATCTAGTGAATGTGATTCATCGAATGGACAAAGGATAGGATGAGGAACCCTAATTCTTCACAAGATCCTTGATCCTCGATGAATTCTACATCGATTTAGCATCAACTTGTTAATGGATAAGAAATCGTATTCTTGAATCTTCATCACATCTACTATCGAATCGATTCCTACAAGCTATACTTCAAATCTTGAAACCTAAATCAATTGGAATTCTATCTTTCTTGATTCTTGATGTTTATCGTTTTCTGGATTCTTGATTAGAATAGTGATACTTGAAACTCATCGATAAAAATCTTGAATCATTTTTGATTTTCTTTTTTATTAAAGTTTCGATTCAAACAAAACAAGATACGAACGAATCGCGCAATCCCTATGGACGATCCGCACTCACTAATGCGCTACAATCCGACACCGTTATTGATTGCGATCAAATATTTTTGGTTGTGATTTCTATTCAATTGTCTCAAACATACACAACAAGAATTTCATTCAATCAAATGGCGTCGTTGCCGGGGATCGCGAGCTAATTCGTTCTATATTGAATTTTTGAATTGAAAGATTTATTTCATTATAATTTTGTGATCAAAATTCGCACAAAATCTAAACGTGTGTTGTGATTTGATTGCGAGGAATTCTGGAAGCTGTGGAGAAAGTGAAAAAAAATTTCAGACATTTCCAGAGAGCTCAAGGAGTTAGCAGCAGATTGCTGTGGAAAAATTGTATAGTGAACAGCACCTACGGCCGCCCTTCCGCGGTCTAAGCCCTCTATTGCCGCGGTTCCGTGCCTTGGTGAAGGATTCGCTGCATGAAATTTTCTCTGTGAGTCTCTAACTTTCTTATCTCCTTCTCTGTCTGCTCCAAATAACAAATTTCTGCAGGCTTCTTTGCAAAAATCGCAGCGCCGCGCAATAAGCAAAATTAAATTGTGCGTGTTTTGATTTTTGTGGTTGTTTGCATAATTAATACGGAAATTAAGGGGCAAAGACCAAATCCAGATTAGCTGGGGAGTTCATTACCCTTCCTAAGCCCCAAAAATCACAAAATTTGCATCCGCATTGACCGTTATTAACTAAAAAATATCTATAGATGACTCTAAGGACCGTCGCGCTCACTTAGGAAAGAAGAAGGCCGTGGGTAACTCATTGCTTATCCGCGTTTTCTTGTAGTGTCTAAGGCAAGTGCGTCGAAGGCTAGTGGTTATTAATTAGGCCCACTACTTACGTAGTGGAGTACCTTCCCACTTACCTGGCACTTACCTGCCACAGGGGGATAAAGAGGCAGTGGATGATTTTATTCTGCGACTTGTCTTTTGGCAGTTATGAGCGGTCTAGAGCTTTGACATAGGTGGCTATAGATTTTAGGGTTTTGCTTGTTGCATTTGTTGTGTTGCATCATTTTTTCAAAAATCCGTCCAATTTTCAAAACAAACACCGCATACATTCATTCATTCCCCTAATTATAAATCACGCTGCCACTTGTACTAACCCTTTTTAGTGCAAGATAGGCTGGACAACGGGATTCTAGTGCCTGTTTAGTCCGCGTCCCTTCCATCGACCCTAAAGTCGGTATTTCTACATTTACCCCTTCTTTACCTACCACCACACCCACACTGATGGATCCTACTCCATCAAATTTCTTTACCACTACCCTGCCGCCGTCCGTTGGTGGGCAGAATCCACCCCGCATCTCTCTCCAAGAGAGGTGCTATCCTAGGCGAGGTCCTCTTTCGACCTGCTTGTCCATTCCACCAGCCAACGGGGAAAATTTTGAAATTAAACCCCAATACATCAACCTTCTATCCAAATACCACGGTCTCGAGACTGAGGATGCATACGTGTTTATCATGAAATTTGAAAATGTATGCGCAATGATAGGTACGTCACAACTTTCAGTGGATGCTATGCGTCTATGACTTCTTCCATTTACTTTGTGCGATATAGCCGAGAAGTGGCTATATAACACTACCGCACATTCCATTACGAATTTGGAAGATTTCGTTGCAGCATTCCTTAAGAAATTCTACCCTAATCACAAGACAGCTCGAGTCCGCAGCGAAATAAATCAATTCACCCAGCTTCCAAATGAACCATTTTCAAAATATCTTGACCGCTTCAAGGATCTGTTGGTTCAATGCCCACATCACTGAATCCCGATATGGGAACTGTGCCGAATCGTATATGAGGGCAGTAACCCTAACACTAAACAGAGTCTTGAAAACATGTGTCAAGGAACCTTTATGACTAAGGATGATGGAGAAGCTTGGAAATACTTAGAAGATTTCGCTGAAAAATCTTTACAGTGGGAAATTCCATCATTTAGGGGTGGCAATAACCAATCGGATGTTTCCATAGGAGTTAGAGCTGACATTTCAGCTATACATAAGAAACTCGAGACTATAGAAAACAAATTTTTAGCTGCCGCCTTAAATCAAATGTCGCTTCCCAAAACTGTATGTGGCTGCTGTTCTGATCCTTCTCATTTGACGGAAGAATGTCCACGAAATTCTCCGTTTCAAGGTCATGAACATATCAATTCTTCCTTTCAAAGACCTAGGAACGATCCATTTTCTTCCACATATAATCAGGGTTGGAGGAATCACCCAAATTTTGCCTGGAACCAATCACAAAATCAAAATACGATTCCAAGCCAAAACAATTTTCAAAGGGTCCCTCCACCACAACAGCAACCACCACTTCAATTGAGTCAGCACCCCTTCCAATCACAGAACTTTCAAAATCCGGTCAACACACCTGCACCGTCTAGTCCTTTACAATTGACCGGGACTGATGAATCCTCTTCATTCATAAACTTACTTCTGACAAATCTCATGCAAGTATCGGCTGAAATAAAAACTTCCGTCGATGATATAAAGAAAAACTCAGCGTCTCAAGCTGAGAGTATCAAATCAATGGAAGCAGAAATTGCACGATTAAAAGCCGAAATGAGTGCAAGAGAGAAAGGGAAACTCCCAGCTCAACCTTTACCAAATCTTGGCTATTCACATCATGTGAATGCAATCACCACGTTGAGATCTGGGAGAGTGCTTGACAATCACGTTGGGGAAGAGATTGATGACACTGAAAAATCTATCGATGATACCCCGGCTGAGACCTTTCCTTCCACCTCTACTTCTAATTCTAACCCCAGTTCTTCTACCCGACCACCTTCTTCCGAGCCGATTCTTCATTTCCCACAAGGCTCGCCACCTCAGTCCACCTCTTCTACTCTTCCACGGACGATCCCCACTTCTATTTTGGGATCGGGTCCACACACACTTCCTTCTCCTATGATGGACCCAGCGCTTATTGCTAAAGCACCTTATCCTAATCGGTTAAGGGCTAACACATCGAGTCCACATATGGAGAAGATCACTGAGATGTTTAAACAGGTTAATATCAACATCCCACTTCTAGATACTATCCAACAAGTCCCAGCATATGCGAAAGTTCTTAAAGACTTGTGCACTAAGAAGAGGAAGAAACAAATGCCCAAGAAGAAATTCATAGCAAAGACTGTAGACACGGCTTTCCCCAAGCAATTACCGAGGAAACGTAAGGATCCAGGCTATCTTACTATTTCCATCTCTATTGGGGAGAAACACACCAACCAAGCTCTACTAGACCTTGGGGCAAGTGTTAACCTGCTTCCTTTCTCAGTCTATGAGCAGTTAGGGATCGGAGAGTTGAAACCATCTCCTTGCACTCTCCAGATGGCTGACCGATCAATCACCAAACCTAGGGGTGAACTGGAGGATGTGTTAATAAAAATCGGGGAATTTATATTCCCTGTGGATTTTATTGTAATTGATACACAGCCTGTAGCGAACCCACGGAATCAAATTCCGGTGATTTTAGGTCGCCTCTTTTTGGCCACTTCCAATGCTATCATCAACTGTCGTAACGGTTCTATGACCCTATCTTTCGGGAATAGGACAATAGAACTGAACATTTACAAGTTGGGAAGTGTACCCTCCGAACCTACTGCTCAGGTCTGTTCTGTCGACTTAATGGATGTCGACAGCAGCAAATTTGATGATCCTCATGATACTGATCTAGACTCTTTTCATACGTTATTGTTTGACCCAACTATGTATCATACATATACGGACTCTTCCACTGAGATGTCCGGGTCAACAACTAACACTGATTATTAATTACTTTTGGAGTCTGAAGATCACCCCGCACTTTGTGATGACATTATTCTTCGGGGTATTGATGAAACTTTTGAGGAGATCTTCGCTGATGAACTCACATTTTTGAATGACACGGGTGTTGAGATGAATCCACATCCAATCACTGATATTGAACCTCTACCCCTTCTTTTGAATTGTAAAAAGAATGCGAGTAATCCATCACATTCACTGCATCGTCTCTCCTAAATGAGACGCACACACTTTCTATTCCACCACTTACCCTTTCCCCACTTCTTTTTCCACCAACCCGAGCACTGCATTGATAAAATTTTTGAATGGCTGGTGTTAACCTTCGGTCTTTGCAAAGCTTGGCATCGACCAATGATTTTTGACCCCCTCATGTGATTTTCAAAGATTAACATTGCATAACTCAATTTTTGGGGGGGGACATTTTTTCTGGCTCTTGAAAAGAAAATTTTTACAAAAATTTTGAGTCAAAAATAAATTTGGGGGAGGTTCTTCACTTAAATATTTTTCACCCACTAATAAATTCCTCCCAAGCTTACAGGTTTTTTCGAGATTTAACAGAAGGCAACAGTGAGGACACTGTTGAAAACAAGTTTGGGGGAGGTTTGTGCTTATTTTTGCATCATTTGCATATCATTTGCATAAGCACAAAACATTTTTGAAAACCTATAAAAATTTAAAATTTTTCAAAAAGATAAAAATATTTTTATACATAAATAAGATAATAAAAGATTAGACAGTGAAAAATTACATCCATGAGATTAGAAAAATTTAAGAAAACTAAGAAAATTAGATGTTTTCTTATACGAACTAGTAATAAGTAGTTATGAGCCGTTGTCCCAAGGGTTAGTAAGATGAAGAAAGTCACTAATCTGAGGATAAAAATAAGTCTGAAAAATTGTTCTTATTCTGGAAGCCAAACATTTTGAACGTTGATACCCTGCTATTCGCACTTACACACGTCTTAAAGCCCGGGATAGTAGAGGATACCTTGAAATGCTCTTGTCTTAAAGCCAATGTATGAAGGAAATAAAAAAAAGTGAATAAGAAAAATAAAATGGTGAGAAAAATGGACACTGGTTTTGTTATCGCCGAGGGCAATAAAAAAATATATAGCGAGGGTGCCTCTTCACCTAGTGCCCTAAGGCCAACTGGTTTGGGAGTCACTGCTATGCCTAAGGTGGTGCAAGACGAGGAAAATACACCAAATAAGCAAGCACATGAGTAATCGGTCGGTTAGTACCTCAAGAAGTATTAACGGTCGCATGAAAGTGTGTGAGCAATCTCATCTAATATTCATTAAGTAAAAATTACTGAGGCTGATGGGCAAGAGTATGATAGCTTGAATTGAATTCTCCGGGTGTAGGGATGTCCTTTACACACACGCAGGGTTATATGATCGATGTTTGGAAGAAAGATAGGGATAAGAATAAGACGATGTTTTATTGAGGGATGACGTGATTTCTAACATCTTTTCATGACTATTAAGATAGGGCTCATAACAACCGAAAAGCTAGCTTAGTTGGAAACCCTAATTTTCAAGGCTTTTCTTCTACGATTCTTTTCTTTAAATGTAATATTCATGATCTTTCTTTTATTATTGGTTTTTGTGGGTGTAATCCACTGAAAACCCTCAGGAGATAACACTCCTCCTACTAGGGACACCTAGAGGTTTAAAGGCTTGTTGCACGTGCTCAGTGCAATCGTGTTGCCTACGAAAGTGTGCTAGTTAGTTTTTCTCTTTCTTTATTTTCTCCTTCTCTTTTTAATAAAATCATTCGCTCGAGACGATCGAAAATAAGTTTGGGGGAATTTGATCAGTCGAAAATACTGCAAGTTTTAACCGGCAATTTCCCTATCATTTGCACTCATCTAGAAGTGTTCGGCTTTCATATAGCACATATTAGCAAATCAGTCGTTAAATATCAGATTGCATGTATTAGACTTTAAAACCGGCACTATAAGGGAAATTGACTGCATTTCATACCATGGCATCATTCCTATATATCGCAACTTGTGTTTCGAAGTCTGTGCAGGACATTACAGAAGATCGGTCAAATTAACAAACGAAGACGGTTAAAAAGACGCCAACTCATGGATTTGGAATCTGGTATTGATCTAAGAAGAATTCAGAGATTTAACATATCAGGAAATACATCAAAATACAGAAGCAAACAGACCATGAAGTATGAAGCACCAAGGAAGCCACTTGGCCGCGGAACCGCGGCCGGAGCCGCCTTGCGCCGCGGTTCCGCGGCGGCTTGTCCACATCAGCATCTCAAAGTTGCTTCATAACTCTTATCTCTATACCTACACTTCAGAAAGCCATTGCAAGTTCCAGAATACTCCTGAAGCTTCTGCCAGTTCAGCAAACCTAGGGTTCCTAACTAAACACCCCTAGCTTCCTTAACAAGCTTCACTTAAACTCTATTAAGGACCTAGAACCTTCCCCCTAACCTCCTAGCTTAGGGTAGAAGCTAATCCCCTAACTAACTACTTCTAGAAGCCTCTTCCTCTAACTAACTTTTGGAGGGAAAACTCAAATTTGAATTCCTAGACCTAGGATTTGGAAAACCTGTAAATAGACCCCTAAGGCTCACTTGAAATGGTTACTCATTAGTTGGCTAAATTCTAGTTCATTCTTCATTTTCCCCAATTTCCACCCACAAGTCTAGTGACAAGACTTGTGTCAAAACCCTAACCCTAATCCAAAGCCCAAATTCAAGATCCTTTGAGTTCTAGCAAGCAAGTCTTCAACCAACCTTTAGAAGCGGAACCGGACTTCAACGGAGCACGAGATCCGAGCCGATCCACGACTCAAGGAGCCGAGCGACGCTAGAATCGACGATCAAAGTTCCATCCTCTTGTAGTTCTTGAGAGTTGTAACTAAATTGTTGATATAATAAAGGTGAAGATTCTTTAAACTTGCTTATTTTCAATTCGAGCATTATGATTAGTATTCGATTCTTGAATGTATTCTCCGTGATGATGCTTGAGTAAAACTCCGCTCGTGGAGGAGTCGAAACGATTGTAGAATGATGATGTTGACGAATCTTTAACTTTTTCTTAAGTCTTATAACAATTGTAAATTCTTGAAAATCGAATGATCGATGATCTAGATCGATGCGTTCTTGATTCCTTTCGCACGATCTAGAGATCAACGATCGATCATTCGACTTTCAAGAAGCTATCTATTGAATGTGATTCATTGAATGGACAAAGGATAGGATGAGGAACCCTAATTCTTCACAAGATCCTTGATCCTCGATGAATTCTACATCGATTTAGCATCAACTTGTTAATGGATAAGAAATCGTATTCTTGAATCTTCATCACATCTACTATCGAATCGATTCGTACGAGCTATACTTCAAATCTTGAAACCAAAATCAATTGGAATTCTATCTTTCTTGATTCTTGATGTTTATCGCTTTCTTGATTCTTGATTAGAATAGTGATACTTGAAACTCATCGATAAAAATCTTGAATCATTTTTGATTTTCTTTTTTATTAAAGTTTCGATTCAAACAAAACAAGATACGAACGAATCGCGCAATCCCTGTGGACAATCCGTACTCACTAATGTGCTACAATCCGACACCGTTATTGATTGCTGTCAAATATTTTTGGTTGTGATTTCTATTCAATTGTCTCAAACATACACAACAAGAATTTCATTCAATCACTCCTCATCAAGGTGGCACTACGTCAACGGATCTTTAAACGGGCTCCCGCCTGTATACCGAGGCAACTCGGTCATCAAGTCTGCTAAAATAGATGACCAAGATGAAGTAGAGAATGAGTAGAATACTTTGTCTCAAACACCCTAGGGTTCTCATCGAATGAGAGGGGTAGGGTGGAGGTAGAAGAAGATGTTTAGGATTGGAAATGGTGAACTCAAGAAAATCAAGAGAGCAAATGAAAACCAAGCATATAAAACTTCTCTCTTATTTTCTTCTCATTTGAATAGATATATTTGAGGTTATTTTTATCAAAAACCAAAGAGAAATATCTAAAGAAAATATCTCCTCAAAATATCTCTTCACAAAACAAAACACCATTAATTCTTCATGACTCACTTATTGACTCATTAATATGAGTCACTAATGAACATGCTAGAATAAATGTGACTTCCATAATGAGTCGCCCTTTCCAAAATCCAATAATTATTTATACCAAAATGATTAATCCAAAAAGAAATGCATCTTCTAAAATATTCTCGTAACGGATTACGAAAATACCCCTCGCCTGTATATACATACCTGTATCCGTATTCCGACCGAATACGAATACAAGAGACTAAAATATTCCGACTCAATATTATACATGGATCCGGCTTAAACCAAAGCCCACCAGTATTATCTGGCCGAAATATGACACGTGCATAAATGCACGTGCATTTTCCGAACCCTGCCATAAAACCATATGGCCTCTACAACGTTTCGCCCGGACTTGGGAAACTATCTGTGGGGGACTCTAAAGACTTGTCAGTACCCTGGCAGTGGGTTTAACCATAAGCACGTTAGCGGCACTAGCTGTGCGTAACAGCTGCCCATGTACTGACCGAAAGGGAAGCCCGATGAGCGAACTCATCCTGGTACCAGCCTATCAGTGACAATATACATACAGTCCGGTCCGTTCGTCTATGAGTATCGCATATCGGGCCTAGGGGGCTGGTAACGTCAGACCCCCAATAGCGGTATAAGTCGTGTCAGAGTGTAGCCCAGAACACCTTGAGATACAACTGGAGTACCTACCAGTAAATCTCCTGCCTCGGCCGAGGGCTATGTGTAATGGCTCTCCTAGACACAGCGTGATCTCACCTACAATATCGGGAGAGACGAATCCCCTGCCGATCCGCTCACTTGCTTCCATGTGGCTCGGGACTGTACCCAAAAAAAACCTGTTTGCACGACTCCTTTGAGCCGTGGTAGGGTAGAAATCAAAGCACAGTGGGAACTCACACGAGACAAATAACGACCTCAGGTCGATGAACTAAGCTGTACACATGTCACCAGGGAACTGCTATCTGACGCTAGTTATAAATACCAACTAGCAGGTTCCCGGCGAGTCCTGTCCGGTGTACTCATAACCCAATGAGCACCTGTATACATCTTAGGTGATCCAGCTGACACCAGTGGCTTGTGAAACCGGCCACTGCCCCTCATCGGGGTCTCGACTGTATACACTAGTCTATTCCGGAGTATCGATGCCCTGTCTCGAAACTCCCACGACTAGGGACTACAATTAAGGATGTGCTTATAGACTACCCAACTCTCACGTATATGATCGCCATCATACTATTGGTAGTCAAGCAAGATCCTAAGGGCTCTATCACCGTGCAATAGTGATCAGTCACCTGAACCTGTACACGACTGATAAAGGCAAACCAGATAGCATACTATCATCTCGAGTAAGACTGTCCTACCGGTATAGGTCCTCCCTCAATCATTGCAATCACGTACCTGCGATCCAATAATTGACTTTGAGGGCACTACATCCAACATTAGATACCGGATCAGGATCCCACATATGTAATATATTACATAGGTTAAGAAGAAGTAGAGAACTGGGAAAGGGTGATAAATCTCTAGTAATAAGGAATGGTGCAATTGTTGCAGCGAAAGCAGTTGGCAAATATCACCTTGTATTACCAAATGGTAATACATTGATTCTGAACGACTGTTATTTTGTACCAAAAATGATGTGCAATATAATATCAATTTCTTCATTAGATAAAGAAGGATATAATTTTATACTAGAGAATAATGTTATCAACATTTTCTTAAATCAAGTGTTGATTGGGTTCAGTACGTTGTATAATGGTATATGCGTTCTAAATCAAACCACGGTTCTAAATATACAGAACACACATAAGAGGAAAAGTTCAGAAATGAACAAAGCCTTCTTGTGGCATTATAGACTTGGTCATATCAATGCGACAAGACTAGCTAAGTTGCATAAAGATGGATATTTGAATCCGTTTGAATTTACATCTTATGAAACTTGCCAGTTATGTCCCAAAGGCAAAATGACCAAAACTCCGTTTACTGGAGACGGTGAAAGAGCTACTGAACTCTTGGGACTGATACATAGTGATGTATGTGGTCCTATGTCTACTTATGCCAGGAATAGTCCCTCGTACTTTATTACATTCACCGATGATCTCTCAAGATACAGACATGCATTCTTGATGAAACATAAATCTAAATCTTTTAAGAAATTCAAGGAATATAAGTGCAAAGTCGAGAACCAAACGGGTAAAAGTATTAAAATCCTTCGATCTGATCGGGGAGGAGAATACTTAAGCACAGAATTCCGTGACTATTTAAAAGAGAATGGGATTCTCTCTCAGCTTACTCCTCCGTATACACCACAGCACAATAGAGTATCGGAGTGGAGGAATCGCACCCTATTAGATATGGTGCGCTCTATGATGAGTATTGCTGAGTTACCTATTTTATTTTGGGGTTATGCACTTGAGACAGCTGCATACCTATTGAATATGGTTCCGACCAAATCCGTGCTTACCACTCCATATGAGATATAGAAAGGGAAGAGACCATGTCTTAATTTTACTAAGATATGGGGTTGTCTGGCTTACGTTAAAACGTAAAATCCAGACAAGCTCAAGGCAAGGTCAGTTCTGTGGAAGTTTATAGGTTATCTCAAGCATTCATGAGGGTATATCTTCTACCACACTGAGAAACAAAAGGAGTTTGTTTCTCGACATGCCACCTTTTAAGAAAAGGAATTTCTTGTGAGAGAAATTAGTGGTAATGTGGTAAAACTGGAAGAAGTTCCAGCTACACAAAGTACAACTGATAATTTGGTGGAACCGGAGGATCCAATAGTCCACAACGAACCTCAGCCTCTCCGAAGATCTAGTAGGGTTCCTCATCCACCTGAGAGATACTACGGTTTTCTCATAGACGGTGGGAGCGAGGATTGCATCATGGAAGATGATGACCCAGCTAGTTTCGAGCAGGCCATCACAAGTGGGGACTCTGTGAAATGGCTGGATGCTATGCGATTTGAGATGGAATCCATGTACACTAACAAAGTATGGACTTTGGAAGTTTCTCCTGAAGGGGTAAAACCCATCGAGAGCAAGTGGATATTTAAGAACAAACTTGGTATAGATGGAAAGGTTGAGACGTTCAAAGCTAGACTTATAGCAAAAGGTTTTCGTCAACGACCAAGTGTCGGTTATGATGAAACCTTTTCTCCATTGGCTATGCTTATGTCCATAAGGATCCTACTTGCCATTGCTGCATACCATGACTACAAAATCTGGCAGATGGATGTCAAGACCGCTTTTCTAAATAGTGATTTAGAAGAGAGTGTGTACATAATACAACTAGAGGGCTTTGTAGATAGTGGGAGCAGCGGAAAGGTGTGCAAGCTGCTTAAATCAATTTACAAATTAAAACAGGCATCGCGGAGCTGGAACATCTGTTTTAATGTGGCAGTCAAAGAGTTTTACTTCATCAAAAATGTAGATGAACCTTGTATATACAAGGAGGTTGTAGAGAGTAAGGTTATCTTCCTCGAATTGTACGTGGATGACATACTCTTTATAGGAAATGATGTTCCTATGCTACACTCGGTCAAGCTCTTCTTATCATAAAATTTCTCCATAAAAGATCTAAGAGATGCCTCCTAAATCCTGGGGATTAAGATCTATAGATATAGATCTAAGCGGATGTTGGGATTTTCCCAATCCAAGTACATAGACACCATACTAAAGAGGTTTAGTATGGAAGATTCTAAGTGTCGAAATTTACTCACATGCTCAGGAATCACTCTCTCCAAAGAGATGTCTCCCAAGATAGATTTGGAGAGGGCTCGCTTGCAAGGGACACCCTATGCTTCGGCAGTCGGGTCTATCATGTATACGATATTATGTACCAGACCGGATATAGCTTACGCACTTAGTGTGGTAAGCAGGTATCAATCAGATCCTGGGAAGAATCACTGGACAGCTGTGAAGAGCATTCTTAAATACTTGAGAAGGACTAAAGAAATGTTCTTGGTGTATGGTAACGGAGAACTTCAGGTGGAGTCCTTTACCGATTCGAGCTTCCAGAGTGATAAGGACGACGGTAAGTCGGTCTCAGGTTTTGTCTTCACCCTCAATGGAGGGGCGGTATATTAGAAGAGTTCCAAGCAAGATACCGTGGCAAACTCAACGATGGAGGCTGAATACATCGCTGCCAACGATGCCGCCAAAGAGGCTGTCTGGATGAAGAAGTTCATAGCTGAACTTTGTGTGGTTCCATCCATTGAGCATCCAATACCCTTGTATTGTGATAACAATAGAGCCGTGGCTTTGGCCAAGGAACCCCGGTCCCATCAGTGATCCAGACATATTCTTAGGCGGTATCACCTGATCCGGGAGATAGTAGATCGCTAGAAGATCGAGGTCAGGAGAGTTAACACGAAGAACAACACGGTGGATCCACTCACGAAGGCCCTCCCCCAGACACAATTTGAGAAACTTTTTGGGATGTTGGGTATGCGATACTACAACAACTGGCCTTAGCGCAAGTGGGAGATTGCTAGTCATATGTATGCCCTAGAGGCCATTATTGTTGATGATTGTATATTATAGTGGATGCTTGGACATATATATATATATATATAGGACTTTCTTGCTCGACATGATAGTATGTTATCTGGTTGCTCTTTATCTTAACATGTACACTTGTATTATTATACTGTCTCTTTGATACATGTTGATAAAGCCCTTAGGATATGTACTTGACTACCAGGAATATGATGCAGATCATACTAGTGGGGCCAGGGTAGTCCACAAGTGTATCCTTTAATTGTTCCTAGTTGATGGAGTATCGAGACAGGGCATTGATATTTTAGAGTAGACTAGTGTGTATGTTTCTTGACCCTGTATGGGGCGATAGTTGGTCCCATAGCCATTAGTGTTTGACATCAGAGATTGTACACAGGTGCTCATTAGAGAATGGGTATACCGAACAGGACTCGCCGAGAACTCCTAGATGGTACTATACCTATCGTCAGATAGCAGTTCTCTAGTGACACTGGTACAGGTTAGTCTGTAGACCCAAGATCGTCATAGAGTCTTGTGTGGTTCGCAGTGTGCTTTGATTTCCTCTCTACCACGGCTCAAAGGAGTCATGAAAACAGGTGGATTTTGGGTACAGTCCCGAGTCACATGGAGGCAATGAGCGATAGGAGGGATTTCGTCTCTCCCAGTATTGGGAGTTGATGTTGCGCTATACTCGATTGGCTATAATAGCAAGTCCCTGGCCAGGGCAGATGAGATTTACTGGTAAATGTTATCAGTAGTTTCTCAAACCGTTATAGACCACACATCGTCATGACTTATCAAATTACTGGGGTCTGATGTTTACCATCCCCCAGACTCGATATGCGACATATCAGACGAAGAGACCGAACTGTATGGTAGTGTTACTTGTTGGTGTGTAGTAGCGCCTCTAGTTGGGTTAAAATATCATAAAGTAATGAACTTTTAAATTTCTAGAGGGCTATTACAAACAAACTACGAATCATTACTAGAGATTAGAGTAAAAGCAACAATAAATGAAGTCTAAGCTAAAGGAAAGGAACTACAACCTTTGTAGCTAACTCCTTCACTCTCTTTGGACTCCAACAGCTTTGCTCGAACCTTGGATCAACTCCGCTCAAAATCCTTCATCGTCTACGATGATCCACCCGGAGATTCTTAGCTCAAGCTCTTTGCTTCATAAGATCAAGAACAAGTGGAGCAAACACCCTACAAAAAAGGGCTAGATAAGTGTAGAATGATGATGTGGTTTGCATTCTCAATTAAAAACCCTTTCTTTTTAAGTTCCTCACTCATATGAAAACTCAAGAAAGCATGAAGGAGGAAGAGGAAGAAGATGGCAAAGCTTTTTCAATATTGTGATAATCTTATGAAAAGAAAAAAAAAGAAAAAAATGAATATATATGAGACACTCTACAATATAACTATGGTTAAATAAATATCTAGATATTTTGTAGATGAGTTAAAGAACAAAGGAAATTTAACCTATGGTTAAAGTCAATGATCAAAGCTAGAAGAGTGTGGAAACAATGAGTCATAAGTTAATTTCCTTTTTCTTTTACTCATAAACAATATATATATATATATATATATATATATATATATATATATATATATATATATATATATATATATATATATATATCAACCATGTGAGTCTTGCATTGCCAACTCCTATGTATCAACAACCATATACATATGTATGTATGTATGTATGTATGTGTGCATTCACATTATCATGTGTATGTATAAACATATATGCATACATGCATGCATACATCCAAAAGAAAAGGTTTAATTAAAAGTGAGCTAAAAGTTAATATTAAATCAACACTTGATTTAATAAATCGGTCACATCACATATGACCCGACCAATAGTAAATGCCCGAATAAAATACTGTATCTCATACTCGCATTTAATCGAGCTCCCGCGCATATCTCATATGCACACCATATCTTTTACCTGAGCTAGGAAAATCCTGTGTGGGACTCTAAGACTCGTCAATATGCCGGTAGTAGGTTATGATCATATCAAACACTCATAAGCCGCAAGCGGTCAGCTAAACGTAACGGCCACCCGGGTATTGAGCGTGTTGGAGTTAGTGCCCTCAGAGTCAATTATTGGATCACAGGCACGTGATTGCAATGATTGAGGGAGGACCTATCCCAGTAGGACAGTCTTACTCGAGATGATAGTATGCTATCTGGTTTATCTTTATCATCGTGTACTGCTTTAGGTGACCTGACATGTCGCTATTACACGTTGATAGAGCCCCTAGGATTCTTGCTTGACTGCCGGCAGTATGATGGCGATCATATACGTGGGAGCTGGTAGTCTATAAGCACATCCTTAAATGGTCCCTAGTCGTAGGAGTTTCGAGACAGGGCATCGATACTCCGTTAGTAGACTAGTGTATACAGTCGAGACCCCGACGAGGGGCGGTGGCCGGTCTCACAAGCCACTGGTGTCAGTTGGTTCACCTAAGATGTATACAGGTGCTCATTGGGTTATGAGTACACCGGACAGGACTCGCCGGGAACCTGCTAGTTGGGCTTATACCTGACGTCAGATAGCAGTTCCCTGGTGACATGTGTACAGGTTAGTTCATCGACCTGAGGATCGTCATTTGTCTCGTGTGAGTTCCCACTGTGCTTTGATTACTACCCTACCACGGCTCAAAGGAGTCGTGCAAACAGGTTTTAGTTGGGTACAGTCCCGAGCCACATGGAGGCAGTGAGCGGATCTGCAGGGGTTCGTCTCTCCCGGTATTGGGGGTGAGGTCGCGCTGTGTCTAGGAGAGCCATTACGCAAAGCCCTCGGCCGAGGCAGGAGATTTACTGGTAGGTATTCCAGTAGTATCTCAGGGCGTTCTGGGCTACGCTCCGACACGACTTGTACCGCTTTTGGGGGTCTGACTTTTACCAACCCCCTAGGCCCGCCATGCGATGCTCATAGACGAACGGACCGGACTGTACGGATATTGTCACTGACAGGCTCAGTTGGGTGTCGGGATGAGCTTCCTCATCGACGTCCCTTTTGGTCAATAGCTGGTGGCCCGTCACGTATTGGCTTATACCTTTGACGTGCCAGTGGTTAAATCCACAGCCATAGTATTGACGAGTCTTTAGAGTCCACCACATTTACAGTTACTCAAGCTTTCGGGCGAAACGCTGTAGAGGCCGTATGGAGATATGGCAGGGTCCGATCAGATACGTGCGGTATTGCACGGATCAGGATCGGACGGTTTTGTACTAGTAGCCGTATAGGAATATGGCAGGGTTCGATCTGATACGTGCGGTATTGCACGGATCAGGATCGAACGGATTTTACTAGCCGGCTTTGGCTTAAGCCGGTCCTAGTCTAGTACAGTGTAGATTTTGTCTCATTGCATTTGTATCCGGTCGGAATACAGATGCGGGTGTGTATGCACAGTATTGGGGTTTTCCTGTAATTTATTATGGGACCAGTTTTCTGGAGTTGCCAGTTTGCATTCCGTCCCGGCCGGTTTTCCTTTGTTCTTTCCCGGCCGGACTTTTCCGATGGAGGGGGTTGTTTGCAGTTTTGCAAATAACTTTTGGTGGAGGTTTTATTTGTAAGATGTTTTATTATGAAAGCATCTTTTGATACCTTTCTTATCCATCTTTATCATTTGCTTTTTGTTGATGAGATAGGATTAGGATTGATTTCATGTTGATGTGAGATTGTTATGATGAGGTTTGGATAAGGTCACCACTTCCTTGCTCCTACACTCACCTTCCTTCTAAGGTGATGGTTTGATATTCTTTTCTTCTCTACCTCCACCATTCTTATGCTTACTAGATGATAAGTTTTTTTTCAAGAGAGGAAAAAAGAAAGAGAGAAGAAGAAGAAGAAGAGAGCTTGAGTTTCATTTCTTGATCTCATTCATGCTAGAAAAATGCAAGCACCATTTTTCTAATCTCATTTCCTCCATCATCTTCAAATGGCAACAAAACCCAAGTGAGACAATCTACTACACATTCTACAGCACATCTTGAGCATGTCGAGTTGCCGGCTTCATGCGCGAGTTGCCTCGGTATTGAGGCGGGAGCCCGTAAAAGAAGAAGGCGATGTGGTGCCCTTTCCGGCGAGGAGGCGACGATGTGGAGGCAACACTTTCCGCGGGAGATCGGGACGATGACGAGAAGACCGGAGGACTCGGATCACTCGGTATACTTCTCACCCTATCTCTTGTTTGCTAGCATTAGGTTAATGGTTACGATCCGGGTTTTCATTGTCCGCGGTAGCGCCGGTTTCCGAGTAAGGAAAATTTTTATTCCGCATTTTGGCCTCGAGCAAGAGGCCGGGGCGCTGCCGTGGCGCAACATGGTATCAGAGCCACGCCATTAACCTTACCTAGCTTATTCTAATGTGTTTTGCTTATCCGATCGACCGAAATTCCAAAAACCGTATTTTTTATTGCACATCAGTTTCTGTCGAAATTTTTTGGAGTCTAAAAATTTTTCAGGTGGTCTCAGAATGATGTGCAGGGAGTTCTAAGAACTCTGGGAAAATTCGAGACAGTGATCACTCAACAGGAGTGCGGAAGCGCCGCAAAAACCCTATTTGTGCCGCCCTTCCGCCGCAGGTTGGTGGGGTCACTGCTTCGATTTTCTCCAGTGGGCTTCTGGGCTATAATTAGGGGTTTTGGAATATTAAAATTGGGCCAGTTATTTCTGTGAGTGCTACAGTTTTCTTTTGGGGCCCACTTGTTAATTATTTGATCGATCGGATATTTTAAACACATTATTTCACAGTATTTACATTATATCTGCGACCGTGAATGTCACTCGATCGGTAAATCCGGTCTAACTGCTATAGCCCGGTTAGACGGATTTGCGAACGTGATTTTCACGTTGATGTTCTATGTTTATGCTGTGGTGTTGCGGATCGGTCGTGGGGGATAGCCTGGTTGCAATATAGTACAGTTTTGTTGTTTTATGTACATTTGATATTGCGGGACGAGCGTCCGACATGTGGACTGCCGTCACTGCCAGTTTGTATTATTCTTTTGGGGCAAGACCTGGTTGCGGTCGATGTACCCAGTGTATGTATATTTTACTTTCTGTACTAGGATTACCCCGCGGTGGGGTGCACGGATGGCCGGGTTCTGGAGGGCAACAAGCCCGCATCTCATGGCATTGAGACGTAAGGGGCTTCACTCTAGGATTGGCGGGCTATTCGCCGCACTCGTAGGGGGTACAGGTTGACCCAGGAGGGGTGCCCAAGTTACCGGATTCCGTGAAGTGCTGGGTGGTCCATTCACGGTGCTGAAGGGGGCTGCCTCGCTTTAGGTTTTGGCGGGTGACTTGCCGCACCCGTAGGGGTCTAGGATTTCATTGCACAGGCTATCCACACGACCAGGGGAACGTCGGGTTTCAGCAGCGGCTCTGTGAAACCCGGGGTTTCCAGATATCTGTATTGTTCTGTGATGCTGTACATTTCTGTGATGTTGTTTTTTATTCACGCCTTGAGCGAAATACTATATATATTAGTAGATGTTGTATATGTTTTACATCCGCGCTAGTCCAGTCCCCGCTCTGCCGTTAGTTAGCTAACCTAACGGGTGATGACGGGACCCAGTGGCGAATGCGGATGGCATATACGTACGTCAGTATATTTTCGTTCTTTGTGGTGTGATCAATTGATGGGACTGCATTGATTCGGATCAATGCAAGTTTAAACAAACCTAATCTGATGTTGTTGGAACACTTTTTCAAAAAGCTGTTATTGCAAGGACGTTCTCTTTTGTTTTGCATAGTGGTATTCATTTGGAATATCCTGCTCCTCAGTCGACGAGGCAAGGGCCGAGATCCCTTCACCGGGAGTGACCCCTTGGACAGAAGTTTGCGTCAGGGCATTAACTTCACTATAGCCGATTGCTTTTGCTTTGCATCGTGGTATTCAGTTGGAATATCCTGCACCTCATTCTACGGGGAAAGAGCCGAGATCCCTTCACCGGGAGTGACCTCTTTAGTAAAGGTTTTCGTCACTATATTTTATAAAAGGCTATGCAGTTCCTTCAACGATATCAAGTTCATTACGTTAAAAGTTTTTCGCCAAAAACTAGACGTAGCCCTCCGTCATTTCTTACAAGTATTACTTAGTATTCGTGCTGCGTTTGTTGACGGTGTCAAGGCGTAGTGTGCGGTAGCTAAGTAGTGTTTGTTTGCAGCATATTAATGGGATTGGTTAGGACAGTCGTGCGGCCTTGTTGACTGTGTCAAGGGCTCGTACGGATGGGTTTAATGCAATCCAGGATAATGACGGGTTGAACTTGACTAGGACTCTTTGATTTGTTGACTGTGTCAAGGTCACTTGAGTCCTAGGGGTAAAACACACATCGGGAGTTTCAAAAGAACTGAAATTTGCCAGGCATGCGCATACCTTCTGGAGTGTGGTGACGTGAGTGGATTCCGTTACGTTATCATGCGATGAGAGTTGGATCCCGATTCCCACTGATGAGTTAGTTTACTCCTCGGGTGACCCCGACTAATTCTTCTTTTAGGTTTGGAGGAGAATTTGAGATACAGTGGGAGGTTTCCAGATTAGACAAAGTGATAACCATTCTGATCTAGGTTAGAGTGCACGCTGAGTGTTTCTTTTCTCTCTCTCTTTGGCAGCGACCATTGACCCGACCCTAAAACTTTGACTCAGTGACCAAGTTGACCGAACCTTCTTAACACTGGCTTTTGGATTGTCAGAGTTGCAGACCTCATTGCCACTCCTATTTTTACCCTTTTCTCCAGGACACCCCGTATTACTGCGAACGTCCACTTCCATTGGACAAAACCATCGTATGGTTAGATACGAACTCGAAGGACTTCGAGGATGGTTTCTGGTTCTGGAGAAAACGGATAGGATTATTCAGTTGTCTTTTCTTTTCACCTTCTCTCATTGCGAGTACTCCTTGGTTTAGGAGATAGTACGCCTATTACGCAAATTGGATAGTCTTCTTCCAAACCTTAGGCTGGTGCCGAACGGTGGGGAATGAAGAAAACCAATTAGCATAATGATGGTGTGCAGAAGGTATTAAGTTAAGACAAAGTAAGGGATTAGTAGGAGGGCAAAGTAAATTGCAACTGATATTCACGACCAAACCAAGTATTTCTTCGCCAATCCTAATTCACCTTTGTATTTCTCCAGGACACTCCGTATCACTACGAAGATCCCATTTTATTGGATAATCCATCGTATGGTTATATACGAACTCGAAAGGAACTTGTTCCAGTTCGGGGATGGATTCTGGTTCAGGAGAAATAGGAATAAAGTACATTCAGGTGTCTTTTATCTTCACCTTCTCTCGCGTTGCGAGTGCTCCTAGGATTAGGACAGTACACCCTTTATGCTTTTTGGATAGTCTTCTTCCAAACCATAGGCTGGTGCCGAACGGTAGGGAAGGAAGAAAACCATTTGGCTTAAAGGGGTGTACAGAAGGTAATGACTAAAGATATATAAAGGGATTTGGAGAGGTGGCAAAAAAATTATACGGTTACAGTTGTGAATCTGGACAATGGAAGAGGCATTACTAGGAATACCAGGATACCCCATCGAAACATTTCAATGTTTCAGTTTCACTGTGTAATGTTAATAGAAAACTGATTTCCCGATTAGACACTTACTCCAGGGTATGTATTTGCCAGGTATGATTCTCACATCTGTATGGTTTTACAGATGATGAGTGGGAGTAAGTTATTGGGAATTGGGTGATCATCCTCATTATATCGGGATTCGTTGTAATCGGTGATATTTGAGGAAGTCACCTGGGTTGTTTGCCGGTCGGCAAATATTTGGTTTTGAATATCCGTTGTTGTGCACCAATTTCAAATTGATATATCTGTACGTCTATTTTCATAGAGTGAGATATACCTTTTGATATTATGTCTATGACATTTACCTATATCAGTGGATGGTTAGGTAAGGAGCATTGAACAGCGGTGTAATTCTTCTTAACCATAAGTACAGTTTTCAACCTACGACGCACAGTGAAAGAGTTGTTAGACTCAGCGGACTTATACAGAGTATTGTATGTTGTCCAGTGTCCATTAGGACAGAGGGGTAGGTGCTCGTACTATATTCGGTTTACTTATGGCTTCTCTAGATCTTAGACATGTGCTTCGTGGAAACACAGTGTCTAAGTTTTGAGGAGTTATAGGTATTTGAATACAGTAGAGAACCAGGTGTAGCAAGTATCGGGATTCTTCAAGGTGATCGAAGATGTAGATACTTGTGTATGGTGTTCAGTTGATAGTAATGATAAAGAGAAATTGCTTCTCTTTCAGGTTACTCATAATTGGAAGCATTCCTAAGTTGAGTAACGCTGATCGGCCTCTCTCCATTTAGTTGACATGCACTGGAGACAGCTGCATGATTTGAATCTGGTTCAATTAAATCAGTGCCTCTGGTTCTATATTGGATATAGAACAGTTCATATCTTAACGATGTTAAGGTACGGGGAGTTGTCCGGCTTATGCTTAAAACCAGACTCCGGATAACTCAAGGCACGTTTCTGTAATGGCTGTTTGTGGGTTGACCCAGGCTATGACGAGGGTTGACTTTCTACCATCTGGCAGATCAATAGAAATATTGTTCTAGACTCGCCACAGTTTTTATTAAAAATGGATTTTTTCAGAAAATGTAGTGGGAGTATGGTAGAACTGGAAGTGATTCCAGAACCACAAACGATTACTGAAGATTTGATAAGGAACCTAAAGATTCAATATGATTTGACATTCCATTAGCCACTCCGCAGATACGGTGGGTAACTTCAGGCACCCGAGAGGTACTCCGGTAGCCTCAAGGACGGTGACAGGGAAGTTCTGGTTTACCCACACTTGCCATTGTTGTTGTTCCAGGCTGCGAGACCCGGCAGGAGGATGAGTATAGCGTCGTTCTAAACTAGCTTTAGAAGTGCACGTCTATATGACTCTGCCAGAGGGTTGTCGTAGTCAGTGGGAGCAGCGGAAGCATTGGTGGACATCAGGCTTATGTCTATTTATAGACTAAAGCAGATGTAGCGGAGATAGATCATCTATTTCTGATGTGACAGTCATAGGTTTGACGTCATCAGAATAGGGGATGGATCTGTTGAGAAGGTAGTAGGAAGTGATATTCCTATACTACGATCGGTTATACTTTGGTAGTCACACAGTGGTTTCTCCACAAGGGACTTGGATATTATATCAGACATACTGGTTACTAGATCTATGGTTTTAGATCTAGATTTGGGTGGTTTCCCAATCTGGGTATCTTGACAGCATTCTATGAGTATTTAGAATGGACGACTCCTGACACGGTAGTACACCTGCAGTTGATGGATTCACCCTCTCTAAAGGTGTCTTATAGACTAAAGGGGAGAGGGATACTCATGATTGGCAGATCACTTGCTTAGGCAATTGAGTCAATCATGAGATGTCAAGTACCACACCGGATGTTGTTCTTGCACTAGATGCAATAAGATGATATTGATCCAATCCTGGAGAAACAGTCGGAAGCAGTGTTAGAACATAAGTGAATGTTCTAGGGATATGATAACGACAGCCTCATTTAGGAGACGGTTATCACTCCAGGCTTCCAAGGTGACATGGATGGCAGAGTGGCTGTCAGAGTTATAGTTCTCCTTCTGACAAGGGGCAGTATTTTGGACAGGTGGTCCAAGGCAATACTGAGGGAGGCATGGCGCAGGATACTGATTAAGTTCAGTTGACGATACAGTCTAAGAAGTTTGGATTTGGAGTTCATTTATGAGCTAGGTCCCATCAGACATCCAGACATTCTAAGACAGGTATTGCTCATTTCGGGAGATGGCTTTCTCCGCGAACTTGAGATATAGAGAGACATAGAAAGAAACTTCTCTGCGGATCCACTCACTGAGGCTATTCCTCGAACGCAATAGTTTCGCAAACGAGCTTTGTGAGACTGACTAGTAGAGGAGTTGGGTGTTCGGTATCACACGGGCTGTGAGTATGCGACATCGCAATAATTAGCCTTGAGTGCAAGTGGGAGATTGTTGGAGTTAGTGCCCTCAGAGTCAATTATTGGATCACAGGCACGTGATTGCAATGATTGAGGGAGGACCTATCCCAGTAGGACAGTCTTACTCGAGATGATAGTATGCTATCTGGTTTATCTTTATCATCGTGTACTGCTTTAGGTGACCTGACATGTCGCTATTACACGTTGATAGAGCCCCTAGGATTCTTGCTTGACTGCCGGCAGTATGATGGCGATCATATACGTGGGAGCTGGTAGTCTATAAGCACATCCTTAAATGGTCCCTAGTCGTAGGAGTTTCGAGACAGGGCATCGATACTCCGTTAGTAGACTAGTGTATACAGTCGAGACCCCGACGAGGGGCGGTGGCCGGTCTCACAAGCCACTGGTGTCAGTTGGTTCACCTAAGATGTATACAGGTGCTCATTGGGTTATGAGTACACCGGACAGGACTCGCCGGGAACCTGCTAGTTGGGCTTATACCTGACGTCAGATAGCAGTTCCCTGGTGACATGTGTACAGGTTAGTTCATCGACCTGAGGATCGTCATTTGTCTCGTGTGAGTTCCCACTGTGCTTTGATTACTACCCTACCACGGCTCAAAGGAGTCGTGCAAACAGGTTTTAGTTGGGTACAGTCCCGAGCCACATGGAGGCAGTGAGCGGATCTGCAGGGGTTCGTCTCTCCCGGTATTGGGGGTGAGGTCGCGCTGTGTCTAGGAGAGCCATTACGCAAAGCCCTCGGCCGAGGCAGGAGATTTACTGGTAGGTATTCCAGTAGTATCTCAGGGCGTTCTGGGCTACGCTCCGACACGACTTGTACCGCTTTTGGGGGTCTGACTTTTACCAACCCCCTAGGCCCGCCATGCGATGCTCATAGACGAACGGACCGGACTGTACGGATATTGTCACTGACAGGCTCAGTTGGGTGTCGGGATGAGCTTCCTCATCGACGTCCCTTTTGGTCAATAGCTGGTGGCCCGTCACGTATTGGCTTATACCTCTGACGTGCCAGTGGTTAAATCCACAGCCATAGTATTGACGAGTCTTTAGAGTCCACCACATTTACAGTTACTCAAGCTTTCGGGCGAAACGCTGTAGAGGCCGTATGGAGATATGGCAGGGTCCGATCAGATACGTGCGGTATTGCACGGATCAGGATCGGACGGTTTTGTACTAGTAGCCGTATAGGAATATGGCAGGGTTCGATCTGATACGTGCGGTATTGCACGGATCAGGATCGAACGGATTTTACTAGCCGGCTTTGGCTTAAGCCAGTCCTAGTCTAGTACAGTGTAGATTTTGTCTCATTGCATTTGTATCCGGTCGGAATACAGATGCGGGTGTGTATGCACAGTATTGGGGTTTTCCTGTAATTTATTACGGGACCAGTTTTCTGGAGTTGCCAGTTTGCATTCCGTCCCGGCCGGTTTTCCTTTGTTCTTTCCCGGCCGGACTTTTCCGATGGAGGGGGTTGTTTGCAGTTTTGCAAATAACTTTTGGTGGAGGTTTTATTTGTAAGATGTTTTATTATGAAAGCATCTTTTGATACCTTTCTTATCCATCTTTATCATTTGCTTTTTGTTGATGAGATAGGATTAGGATTGATTTCATGTTGATGTGAGATTGTTATGATGAGGTTTGGATAAGGTCACCACTTCCTTGCTCCTACACTCACCTTCCTTCTAAGGTGATGGTTTGATATTCTTTTCTTCTCTACCTCCACCATTCTTATGCTTACTAGATGATAAGTTTTTTTTCAAGAGAGGAAAAAAGAAAGAGAGAAGAAGAAGAAGAAGAGAGCTTGAGTTTCATTTCTTGATCTCATTCATGCTAGAAAAATGCAAGCACCATTTTTCTAATCTCATTTCCTCCATCATCTTCAAATGGCAACAAAACCCAAGTGAGACAATCTACTACACATTCTACAGCACATCTTGAGCATGTCGAGTTGCCGGCTTCATGCGCGAGTTGCCTCGGTATTGAGGCGGGAGCCCGTAAAAGAAGAAGGCGATGTGGTGCCCTTTCCGGCGAGGAGGCGACGATGTGGAGGCAACACTTTCCGCGGGAGATCGGGACGATGACGAGAAGACCGGAGGACTCGGATCACTCGGTATACTTCTCACCCTATCTCTTGTTTGCTAGCATTAGGTTAATGGTTACGATCCGGGTTTTCATTGTCCGCGGTAGCGCCGGTTTCCGAGTAAGGAAAATTTTTATTCCGCATTTTGGCCTCGAGCAAGAGGCCGGGGCGCTGCCGTGGCGCAACATGAACAGAAGGACACCAAGCGAACTTGTCAAAACTCCCGCAAAGCCACTGGTAACACTTACCGTACAGTCCGGTCTCTTCGTCTGATATGCTGCATATCAAGTCTAGGGATGGAATCGTCGAGCCCTTATAACTCAATAAGTCATTTCGATATGGACTATGACCGGTCGAGAAACTACTGATAACATTTATCAACAAATCTCATCAGCCCTGGCCAGGGACTTCAAGTCAAAGCCAATCGCGCATTGCACAACATCAACTCCCAATACCAGGAGAGACGAAAACCCCTCCTATCGCTCATTTTCTCCATGCGTCTCGGGACTGTACCGAAAAGCCACCTGTTTATACAACTCAGTAGAGCCGCGGTAGGGTGGAAATCAAAGTACAGTGGGAGAACACACAAGACTCTATGACGATCTCGGGTATACAGACTAACCTGTACCAGTGTCACCTGAGAACTGCTATCTGACGATAGATATAATACCATATAGAAGTTCTAGGTGAGTCCGTTCGGTGTACCCTGTCTCTACTGAGCACCCGTATACAATCTTTGATGTCACAACACCAATGGATATGGGACCATCCACCGCCCATCATATGGGTCAAGAAACGTATACGCTAGTCTACTCTGGAATATCGATGCCTTGTCTCGATATACCCTCGACTAGGAACATTTAAGAATATGCTTATAGACTACACATTCTCCACAAGTATGATCTCCATCATAGTCATGGAAGTCAAGCGTATATCCTGAGGACTTTATCAACATGTATCAAATGAACCGTACCAAGTAAACATGTCAAGATAAAGTACAACCAGATAGCATACTATCATGTCGAGCAAGAAAGTCATCTGTATATATATACATGTCCAAGCATCCACTAAACATATAATGGCCTCTAGGGAATACATATATCCAACAATCTCCCACTCCCACTAAGGCCAATTAATGGCGTATCTCATACCCAACATCTCAAAAAATCGCTCATGTTGCGGCTGTCGAAGGGCCTTGGTGAGTGGATCCGTGGTGTTATTCTTTGTATCTACTCTCCGAATCTCGATCTCTTGGCGACCTACTATCTCCCGGATCAAATAATATCGTCTCAGGATGTGTCTGGACTTTGTTGGGGTCAAAATTTACACCCCGGTTGACCAAGTCAAAATCAAAGTCAACTAGCCAAGTGCGCCCAAGCCCAGGTCAAGTGGGCCAATGCCTGTGTCGAGCCCGAACATGAAGCCACCGGCCTCCCCCATACCAAAATAAAAATTTTGTAATAAATAATTTTGGTGTATTTCATTTTTTTATTTTATGAATAAATGTAAGAAAAAAGGGCATAAAGCCAAATTTTTGTAAAGCCCATGGCTTATGTGCAAAAAGAAATAGCACATGGGGTATGGGATGGGCAAAATGCCATTTTATAAAGCCCAAGGGGCTATATGTAAATTGTATAGATTATAAAGGCAAAGATAATGAAAATATCTCAAGATCTTTTTCTCTCTCTTTCAAAAAAATCATAATCTGTGCTCTTTCTCCTTCCTCAAGGTTCTAAAACTTTTTTCTTTCTTTTGAATTAAATCAAGAGTTTTACTCTTCCTTTTCCAAAACTAAATAGTTTTTCATCACCAAAACCACAAATGGGAGCTTGGATCTTCCATCAGATCTTAAAAAGGAAAGATTTTTAAAATCTCACCCCTCTTGTTATCCAAGAGCCGGCCAACAGAGGAGGAAGAAAGAGACCCATCTTCAAAGACCCCACTTTGGGGAAGATCCAGGGCTCAAGGGAGAATCCCCTTCATCAGCTCCAAAAATATCTTAGGAGTTTAACTCCTCAATATATATATATATATATATATATACAAAATAATAATTATTTCTTTCTGGGAGTACAACTCCCAGTGCAGGGAGCAACTCCCTTTTGCCTCCCAGCACCCGAGCACCCACGTGCTTGGCACGTGAGGCGCTAGCGCCCAAAGCGCTATCGTCCGAGCGCCCAAAGCGCTAGTGCCCGAGTGCCCACATGCCTGGCATGTGAAGTGCTAGCGCCGAAAGCGCAAGCACCCAAAATGCGAGCGCCCGAGCGCTCACGTGCTTGGCACGTGAGGTGCTAGCGCCCATGCGCCTAGCACGTGAGGCGCTAGCGCCCAAAGCACAAGCGCCCGAGCGCCCACTTTCCTAGAACGTGAGGCGCTAGCGCCCAAAGCGATAGCGCCCGAGCGCCCGCGTGTCGTGCACGTGAGGCGCTGGCGCTTTCTCCCACGCATCCTTTGGATGCCTTTCCCTTATATATATGTCTGTATGTATGTATGTATGTATGTATGTATATATGTATGTATGTATGTATATATGTATGTACATACACACACACATACTCTACAACACTGTCCCCCGTTAGAAAAAATTTCTAACGGGGCGCTGCCCCGCACCCCGCAAGGGGGCTGCTAGCACCCTTAACCCCCAGCCCGCTATCCGTGTTGCGGGACCCCCGTAAAAACTCTGTGGGCCCCCCGATATATCCAAAACCGCTTCAAAACACAACACTGCATATTGAGTTCGCATGACTTGTTTGACCCATCAATCGAAGGTTCTCTCGCTCCGAAGGCGAGGGGTAATTAACGGCAGCTTAGTCCGTGGCTGCCGGAGATTCGGATCCCCACAATCAATAAACCCCAGCCTACCCTAGGCAGGGGGAATCTGTAATGCGCCTGACAAGCGCGCGCATTCCCATTTCAATGGGGTAACGAAAAACACCCTACAGATTCTGGCACGCCTGGTGGGACCTTTCTCTCCTCCCATATCTCGGGTCAACTGTTCATGCGAACTCATTTAACATATATGCCGATGTTTGTACTGAAGTAATGTTCCTTTTATGCAGAAATCAACTTTCAACGACAATATCTCCTATGATGAATTCAGCTTCTGATGCGACCCCGATCTCGTACGTGGTCAAGATCAATGCCCGCGTGGTTCTCCCTGCCAGTCTCATCCGTCAATGGGAGGATCCACCCCGTCAATTTGGTTCCGTCATCATCTACCCTGCTGGAAGCGCTCATCTTGCTGGGGTCACGGCAAACCAAGCGACCAAACCGACCTCAAGGGGCAGGAGGCCGAACGTTGTGGTCGCCAAAGCATCCCACCCCAGATGCAAATCTGTATTTGAACGGCTCTCCACTGTTCCAACTGGGGGAAAGGCCGTCAACACCATTGGGACCATGTTTATATCATAATATTTCATTATTCCATTCCCCATTCTTATTCATTTTACAAATAAACAGGTGCTTTTGACCCATGTCTGCTACATAGTTGCAGATTACAGATTCTCGGGACAAACAGTGAAAAAGACAAAAGACGATACAAAAGTGAGACTACGACCGATAAATGGTAGAATCTTGATCGTGCCCACATCTTGAGGAACATTGAAGATCAATTAACAAGTTCACAAAAAACAAAGGCAACGCAAGGTTCAAGACTTCGTCACGAAGTAACGGTAAAAGTCCACTACAATTATGCACTGTGGAAATCTGTAAGAGAACTAGAACCCAACCTGAGAAACAAACTGAAGAAAATAACAGGAAAAATGTAACAGAACAATACCTAAGAAGAAGAGCCCATAAGCCCAGTACTTGGCCGCGGATCCGCGGCCAAACATGGGCTTTGGCCGCGGAATCGCGGCCATGAAGAGCCCGTATTGATGGAAAAATTCTGAGGCGGCTGGGAGCATTGACTAGGTCTTTTTCTTACGGGGTATTTTTGTAATAGCAGACATGCGGCGATTGTAAAGCAAAGGTTTTCTATGTCCTATAAATAGAGACCCAAATACCTCTTTTGGGGTATGCCTCTTCTCATGTTTTCTTTCATTAATAAAATTCAGATTTCTTTTGGAGAGCTTCGATGCCTCTTTTCATTTCATCAATTCAGATCTGAAAAGTCCTGTGTAAATGTTTGGAGAGAGCCATCAATAAAGTAAGTAATTTTATTTAATTGCCTTAGTATAGATCTTTAATTCCTTACACTAGTTAGATAGTTAGATATGTTCTTCAATTCCCTAATGAGCGAGTAGTCTCCTCACTTGTTAGGGTTAGCTTTGGGGAAGGCTTGAGAGATGAAGATCTCTCACCCCTTTTTTGCCCATCACACGTTTTTATAGGACTCCATGCAAAACATGCACACACCGCTCCCTACGGCACCCTATCCCACGAGGTAGCGGTGATACCGTAGTATAAAGGCCCGGTTGAGTGTGTTTTCCATGGAGGTTAGGGTAAGGATCGATAAAGGAAGGATAAGAACTTAGAGGAAGAAACATCGTTTCTTCCCGATGGTACTAATCCCCTTTATTGATAATTACCATAACACCTCATAGATCTTAATTTGGGTATAGAAAGCGGTGAGATTTATTTACATTTCCAAACTTACCCTAAACCTAACCCTAGCAAGATTTAGATCTTGATAAATTTAGTTTTTAGATTTAATCAATCCGACACCCATCGGAATTAACTCGTTAGACCAATTAGGAAATTCACAAAATCCCTGTGGACCGATCCGTACTCACCGGCTAGCTACCAAGCGACGCCGTTCTTGATTGCGGTTATATAAATATTCTTTTGACGAATCAAATGGCGCCGTTGCCGGGGATGGCGTAGTATTTCCTTTTTGCAATTTCGGGTTAATCTAAATTAAAAAATCATAAAAACAGAAAATATAAAAAAATTGATAAAAATTTTATCATTTATTGTTTGAAGGGTATTTTTTTGTGTGAATCTTTGCAGGATCGACGGATCTGGAGAAATCCAGAAAGCGAAACAGAAAAATAAAAATCTGAACGACAAAGGATCACAAAACCAGAGGGGCTCATAAATTTGTGGGAACCAATCCTCACAATAGACCGCGGAACAGCGGTCGGGAAGGCCTTCTAGCGGCGGAACCGCCGCCGCTTTGTTGACTCAGCGCGTGAAAAAAATTTCGGGATCTGAACCCTCCACTCCACCGTGGAACCGCCGCGCTTTGCCTATTTCAACCGCGGAAACGCGGCTATCTCGTGACGCCAGCAAGTGGAAAAGCACTATTTGTTTCCACTCTCTCTCCTCTGAATCTCCCAATATATCTTTTGTCGAATCTCCTGCAGGATTCTTTGCGCTAAAAAAATCTTTCCCCTTCCAATAATTGATCTTGTGCAAGATTTTTTGCGCCGCGCTACAAAAAAAATTGTTTGCAAGTGATTGTTACTGCTTTGCATATTTTTAATCGGACTTTATGGGGCTTGAAACTAATCCAGATTGGGTGGGGATTTCATCACCCTTCTCAGGACCCCAGAAATCACATAAGGCATATGCATTGACCATCTCTTAATTAAAAAAAATTAGACTCAGCCCTAAGGACTTCGCACTCAATAGGACAGAGGACTAGTTGTAGGCATCGGCCGTTGATCCTAACCTGACTTTGCGGTGTCTAGGCAAGTGTGTCTAAGGGGAGTGGTTACTTAATTAGGGTCACTACTTATAGTGGAGAGCCTCCCACTCACCTGGCACTTACCTGGCCGCAATTGGCGGTGAAGAGGCGGTTTGAGGTCTTATTTCTAGCCCTTTGGAACAGTTAGGAGCTGTCTAGCTGACCTAGGTGACCCTAGATCTAGGCCTAATTGTGCATTTGTGGTTGATTGAACGTGTGTCAAGCCCTTTATCGAAAATTTTTGCAAAAAGCTCCACATATTTATTAAAAAAAAAAGGAAAATTTTATAAAAACTTGCAAAATTTTGTCGCTACAAAATCCGTGCACCCCACATTATTTTTCTTCTCCTTTCTTACATCATGGGTACCCCACCTCCTAAAACTCTTGCCAAACTTTGGTACCTTCAACCAAACATTGCTTCTTACGCGAATTGTTTTGGTCGAATTACGGACGGCCCCTCCATGCCCAAAATTACTTTGAAAGATCGAATAGAAGCATCTAGGAGAAACAGTTTGACTCCGCAATCCACTTTGTATCAACCGTTTCAACCTTCACCACCTTCTTACGTTGATACACCTTTTTCGAGTCCGATTGTAACTCCGAGACCCATGTCTATTGCTGAACAAATTGAACAATCTCGTAGCCAATCTTTCACTCCTCTCCACACATCCAGTTCTTTGGATCAACAAGTCCATTCACCTTTTTATCCAAATGTTGATCCTACTACTGTCCAACCATTCAATTCCTACCAGTCCTACCTAACTTTCACACCTTCCCTAGATATTTCTTCTACACAGCCATTTAGGAGTTTCCAAAATCCTAGCAACTTTGAATCTTTTACTGAAACCCCTTCACAACCCGTGTCTAGTCTGAAACAGTCGTTAGAAGCCTATATGGTAGCGACAAACCAAATGCTAAGGAATGTGGATGCGTCTATAGCCGCCCTTATACAACCTAGTGACCCAGTAGCTAGTTTCCAACTTGCTCCAAAAATTCCAATGTATGATGCGGCGGTTAGACAGAGTGAGAATTTGAGTGGAGAAAGTGAGCTATACACCCTTCCAAATCAAACCTACCCATCACCAATTGAATCCCACAACTCCGGTTTTGAATGTCTATTAAATGTTCCAAATGATTCACCAGTTGAAGATAGAACGTCTAATGAGTTGTATGACTTTGTAGTGCTTGATTTACCAAATTGTGAAGGGTCCCCTTCGAGTGAAACCATCACCAATCCCTTTGATCTCTACACCTCCAATCTAGAACCTAATTTGATAGATATCCATGCTTTTGATGAGGTGTCCGAAATAATTGATTTTCACTTGATCGAGGATATAGACGCCGGGAATATTTTGGATGATGAACCCGTTGATTTGACTGAAATTTTATCTCCAATTCATCATCCCGAATCATTAAATGTTTCTCCCGAACTTCATATACGTCTTGATTTTGATGAAAATTGCATGGATGAAATAATTTTTGAGGAGAATTATGAGGATAGTATTGAGGATGAACCGTTTTTGTTTGATGAGTCAGATTTTCCAATTCATTCTCTTAAAACTTTAACTGTTATACTTCCTAAATCAACCCTCCTTTCAATCATTGTGACCACACAGGAGGACTGTGAGCTTGAAAGATTTCTATTCGATCACAGCAGTTTGGACGCCACTAGTGCGTACCTCTTTGAATCTAACACAGTTCTCACAGACAATAACGATTACGAGTGCTTCACTTTTTCAGACGATATTGAAGACTCACCGCCCGAGTTTGAGTCCTTTGAATTTTCAGATGAACCATCAGACTCGGTTTCTTACAATCATTTCGAACCATTGATGGAATCTTTCAAGTTCGAGACACTTTACTACGGTGAGAATAAGACTATCCCTAATTCACTCCCTTTCGTCCTTCCTATCGTTTCGACCATACAAGAATCCGTCGCGTTTCCGCTTCCAATGGATGGTTTACCAAGTTCGACGTACCCATGTTTTCTTGCGAATCTTATGGGATTTAACCCCATTTCTCAACGGGTTGATAGATTAGGACAATCGCTTTTAACACATCGGTCATCACAAATTGCGCTAATTTATTCACTTAATTTACACACTCAAGTTCTTGCTACACTTCTTTCTCTTTTCTGCCATTCTTCTCCTCCACCGAGACCATATTCCACTCTTCTTCCCATTCGGTCTCGTGTGCTTCTCAACTCCTTTCTCTACACTCCATTCTTCCACCAGCCCTACCATTATCACGATAAAATTTTTGAATGGTTGGTGCTAACTTTTGGCTTGTGTAAGGCCTTGTTTAGTTTGGGGAGGACCTTGTTGTATATGTGTGTGTGTGTATGTGTGTGTGTGTGTGTATATTGTTTTCTTTTTCTATTAACAATAATATAAAAAAAATAAAAAATTTTTTATAAATAAATAAACAGGGGAGTGCCGACATTTTTGACTCTCTTGGTGTAGCATGATAGTGAGGACACAGTCAAGTTTAAGTTTGGCGGCATGCCCGGTAAGCTTTCTTCCTTCGCATTCTTGTGTACATTTTTGCATTTGCATAGTTATTTTAAAACCCATAAAAATTGAAAATTATAAAAATTATAAAAATTAAAGTATTCAATTTTGGCCATAATTGACTTGAGTTTGACAAAAAGGTTAACTAGATAAGAACAACTAGATCTTATACTTAGTAAATTAAAAACTCTAAAAATAACCTTTCTTAAAATTTAACGGTAGAAAGTATATGTCTTTGTGGTTTATTTAGAAATAGGAAAATTTTGAGTTCACTTCTTGGGCTAAGTTAATACAAGGGAAGAGTATTGGTATTTTTATTAAATTATAAGTTTGAAAAATAATTCCTAAGCTTAAATCTATATTCTGAAAATGTATACCCTACAATTTGCACAAACACGAACCTTGAAACTTGGAATAGTAGAAGAGACCTTGAAATGCTTTTGTCTAAAGTCCTTAGTACGAAGAAAATAAAATTAAAAAAAAATTCAAGTGTGAATAATGAGATGATAATAAAAAATGAACACTGGTTTTTGTGATTACTTAAGGCTGCAAAAATAGAAAAATATTTAGCGAGGGTGCTTCATCACCTAGTGCCTTAGACCAACTGGTTTGGGAGTCACTGCTAAAGCCTTAGGTATTACAAGACTAGGAATTATGCTTTAATATGCAAACACATCTTTTAATCGGTTGTTGGTACCTCAAGAAGTATTAACGGTCGCATGAAGGATGTGTGAGCAAAATTCACCAATTAAGTAGTGCTTTAGACAACGGACAAGAGTATGATTGCTTGATTTGAATTTCCAAGTGTAGGGGTGATTTATACACACACGTAGGGGTATGTGATTGGGATTTAGATAAGAGATGGGAATGAAGAATAGGACTTGTATATTTAGTAGAGATGATAAAAATTCATAAGATGAGATAGAACCCTAGAAGGAAAACTTAAGAGATTCCGAAAGCTAAGTAAGTCTACAGAATATATATAATCTTAAGTTAATTGATAAGGAAGCGTGAAGAACATGGGTAGATAATTTACGAGTCGAAGATAATAGAATTCTTTGTTAGAAAACCTAATTGAAAAATAAAAGTTAATGGGCCAAATTGATAGGATTTTGTGGGTAGTATCCGCTGAAAACCCTCAGGAGACAACACTCCTCCTACTAGGGACACCTAGAGGTTTAAAGGCTTGTTGCACGAGCTCGGTGCAATCGCGTTTCCCTACGAAAGTGAGGTTAGGATTTTTTCGAGAATAAAACTAGGTTTGCTCGAGGACGAGCAAAAGATAAGTTTGGGGGTATTTGTTCATATCATAATATTGCATTATTACATTCCCCATTCTTATTCATTTTACAAATAAACAGGTGCTTTTGACCTATGTCTGCTACATAGTTGGAGGTTACAGATTCTCGGGACAAAAACAGTGAAAAAGACAAAAGACGATACAAAAGTCAGACTACGACCGATAAATGGTGGAATCTTGATAAAGCCCACATCTTGAGGAATATTGAAGATCAATTAACAAGTTCACAAAGAACAAAGGCAGCGTAAGGTTCAAGACTTCGTCACGAAGCAACGGTAAAAGTCCACTACAATTATGCACTATGGAAATCTGGAAGAGAACTAAAAGCCAACCTGAGAAACAAACTGAAGAAAATAACAGGAAAAATGCAACAGAACAATACCTGAGAAGAAGAGCCCACAAGCCCAGTACTTGGCCGCGGATCCGCGGCCAAACATGGGCTGTGGCCGCGGAACCGCGGCCATGAAGAGCCCGTATTGATGGAAAAATTTTGAGGCGGCTGCGAGGATTGACTAGGTCTTTTTCTTACGGGGTATTTTTGTAATAGCAGACATGCGGCGATTGTAAACCTAGGATTTTCTATGTCCTATAAATAGAGACCCAAATACCTCTTTTGGGGTATGCCTCTTCTTATGCCTCCTTTCATTAATAAAATTCAGATTTCTTTTGGAGAGTATCGATGCCTCTTTTCATTTCATCTATTCAGACCTAAAAAGTCCTGTGTAAATGTTTGGAGAGAGCCATCAATAAAGTAAATAGTTTTATTTAATTGCCTTAGTATAGATCTTTAATTCCTTGCCCTAGTTAGATAGCTAGATATGTCTTCAATTCCCTAATGAGCGAGTAGTCTCCTCGCTTGTTAGGGTTAGCTTTGGGGAAGGCTTGGGAGATGAAGATCTCTCACCCCTTTCTTGCCCATCACACGTTTTTATTGGACTCCATGTAAAACATGCACACACCGCTCCCTACGGCACCCTATCCCATGAGGTAGCGGTGATACCGTGGTATAAAGGCCCGGTTAAGTGTGTTTTCCATGGAGGTTAGGGTAAGGATCGATAAAGGAAGGATAAGAACTTAGAGGAAGAAACACCGTTTCTTCCCGATGGTACTAATCCCCTTTATTGATAATTACCATAACACCTCATAGATCTTAATTTGGGTATAGAAAGTGGTGAGATTTATTTACATTTCCAAACTTACCTTAAACCAAACCTTAGCAAGATTTAGTTCTAGATAAATTTAATTTTTAGATTTAATCAATCCGACACCCATCGGAATTAACTCGTTAGACCAATTATGAAATTCACAAAATCCCTGTGGACCGACCCATACTCACCGGCTAGCTACCAAGCGATGCCGCTCTTGATTGCGGTTATATAAATATTCTTTTGACGAATCAGGCCACAAAGCAGCTCCAGCAAGCTCAGGTGGTGCCCTTGACAATCGTGCAAACGGGCATCTTCTCTGGCCTCTCTATCAATCGATCTACGGTGTCTTCCCGAAGAGTCGAAGTCTGCCAAGTGTTTAAAACAGAAAAGTTAAGGCAGAAGCGGCTCAGGTATCGAGCCAACATGAGGGCCAGTACTCCGGCCAAGTGGAATCTTGTGAGGTTCCAAAAGCAGGGTTACTCCGCAATGACGGCTGAGTCGGCCGTAAAAATCAGCAATTCCTTCGAACCTCTGAAGTGGGTTCAGAAAAATGCCATGACTACCAGAATCAAGAAGACAGCGGTTCGAACGTCGCTACAAAGAGACGTGTTCCGGCCCCAACAGAAAAAGTATGACACTGTCTCTTCAAGAGTCTATTAGGCGCTCTGTGCCGCGCGAAAAAATCGGGGCAAAACCAAAAATGAAGCGTCAGCACCATTCATGAATCCAGCCAGGCCATCCGCCTTCAGTCGACTGCCCGTTACCGAAACAAGAGGGTCAAGACAGCGATCCATGAAATCAGCCACCGATAATAAAATGACGGCTGGGTATGTTATCCATACGGTCTATATGGCGGGCGGGCGCCCCAGCGACAACCTTCGCAGCAAAAGCAAGGATGGGGCCACCACATCCCAAGCCCAATCTGGCTTGAATGTGGTTGCCGCTTCCCAAGAACAGCCGCCTCCGCTGGATGATGAAAACCCTCTTGATGAGGATGATAGGCAAAAAGATCCTTCAGTCCATGTAGAGTCAAGCTCGGACAGCGAGGAAGAGCCGACTTTCCGCCCCAGGACCGCGGAGTAAGAGCTGCTTCAAGAGCTTCAAAAACAACTCAGGAGAAAGGATAAAGAGATGCCCAAGCTCTATTCGAAAATTGACGACCTAACGAACGTTGTGATGCAGCTTACGGCTCAAATTGCTCGAGCGCCTCCCAATCAAGCACAAGTCGCTACCCATGAGCCGGATGATGACAATCCGAAGCGGCCGATGCCTGTCCCTTTGGGTCCAAGATTGGTCGAGCCGCACGAAAGCCGGACACATTCCGCTTCTGGGGACGCCTTGGCCCCAAATAGCATTATCCCGTTAACACAAGATTGGATAATAGATTTGGTCACCAGCAAGGTTAAAACATTGGTGGCCGAAACTGAAGCTCAGAAAGAAATTGGCAGTAGTGGGCGGCCATATCCCGCACAGTACGATCTAATCCAGTCCACGAGCGGCTACGTCATTCCTAAGTTCGGAAGATTTGACGGAACGGGAAATGCAAATCAGCACGTCGCCCACTTTAAAGCGTCGTGCAGAAATACAGGGGGCAATTATGCGCTCCTTCTTTGTCAGTTTGTCAATAGTTTGACTGGTGTCGCTTTCGACTTGTACGCGAGTATACCAAACGGGTCCGTCATTACCTTTGCCCAAATGGAGTCTCTGTTTCGGCAAAAGTTCATGAGTGTCAGTGATAAAATCTCCATTTGTAACATTTCTGTAAATATAAAATATTATTTTTGGAATTTAATATTAAAATAATATTTTTCCCGAAAACTGCCCGATTTACGAAATTGGGGTTTCCGAAAAAGGGTATAAATATATACCAATAATTATGAAATAAATGAAAATTAAAATGAATTATTCATTTAATAATATAATTAAAGGATCTGGCATTTTTAAAATTTATTATATGCGGTTTTGATAAATACCCGATTAGTGCACTGCTAATCGCGATTAGGCCAAATCCGTGTTTCTACAGATTTCCATGGTTAGTGCACCATATCATGTTCTATTGGTTACATGTTGTTGTATTTGTGTTGTTTTATGGGTATTATGTGATTTGGTTTTGAATTTTTAAAGAGAAAAGATAAAGGAATGGCAAAAGGGTAATTTAGTGAAAAGGGTATGATTGGAGAGAGAGAGAGAGAGAGAGAGAGAGAGAGAGAGAGTGTGTGTGTGTGTGTGTGTGTGTGTGTGAATAAGTAAGAGAGAGGGGGGGCTGCTGCCATGATTCATTTTCCCCATCATTTTCATCTCCCTCTTCATCTTCCTCAATTCCACAACCCTCCACTTCAAACCCTAGATCTATCTCCAAATAACCCCCAAAACCCTAAACCCTTTTCATTAAAATTGATCACCTCCTTCTCCTCTACACATTGGACCAAGAAAAGTTAGATTTTGACAACCTTGAGGAGCTAAAGTTTTCTTGAGAGGCCTTAATGAGGTATAACTTCTTCCCTTTAGATTAGTTTTGTGAGATATCGTGTTTTAGTTTGTTTTGTGATGTCGCTAACCTGCTGTGACTCCGAGTGTTCACTGTGAAAATAAACAGTGTAGTAATGTTGTAATTCTTACCCTGAGTGTGCACTTGTGACCCCGACCCTACCTGATCGGGTTTGACCGTTGACAATGGGGGGATTTCCGGCGACCTCGGATGAGTAGGGGGAGTCAGGTCTCGGTTTTGTAGGGTAGTTACCTAAAGATATGTAGAAGTGTTTGGTCTTACTAGATTTTCCTGTAATGAATTTAGGTAAAATCTGGGAACATTGGTAAGTGGTTACATGACCATGGCGACACGTTTCCTGACCTGAGCCATAGATTTGAACCCGATGCGCGAGCTTAGGATTTTGTTCCGTATCGATTTTGTGACTTTTGGTGTGCCTACAGTGAATCTAGGATGACCTGGGGAATTTCTGAGACAACCAAACAATACCAGAGACCAATTTTAGACCATAGGAGACCACCATGACAAAACGAGACCCAACTGAGCATGGGGGGCGGTCTCTCCGGAATTTCTAGGGATGGGGCCGGCCACATGGCTGTCTGGGGTGTTGGGGTTGGTTCAGTAGCTCAATTACACATTATACATCACCCTATACTTGTTTTCTTGGCTTTATTTGACCCGAGTCAAAATCTGGGAGCAGTTTAGTATGACTTTAGCTATGTTTTCCGTATTTTGAACGATGAGTTTTGACATTTGGATTCGTTTTTTGTTGTCGCATGTTTGTATATCGACAACAAGGGTTGTTTAGTTGATTTTATACGCGTGTGCTATAGGTTCTAACCTACGAGAAAGGCGCGTGCCGTTTTGGATTTTAGAACTTGATTTTAATAGCGTTGCGATATGCGTTGTTATTGTAGGTACCTTCGCGTGGATTCCGAAGCGACGGAGCGTGGCGTCATCGACATCGGCAAACAAAGACCAAGGTGAGTGGATCTATATCCACGGGGGAAGTCGGGTGGATGGCGTATAGCACCCCCGCAAAGTTTTGGTGGAAACCGATTTGTAGTTTATGGTTAAGAAAACCTAAATTGGGAAACTAGGGTTAGGGATAAATGATAGTTAGTAAAACCATATTAGAAACTAATGATAGTTAGAAGTGATATGATATGGCTAATATGAAATGACGGGAATTGAGGATGATATTTGATGATATTGCCGTTTAGGGTACCATAGGACTAGATAGTCGATGTAGATGTGTCATCCGAACCATACATATTTCTAAACCGAAGAATCGTATGCATCTTTTAAACAGTTACCTTGAGGGACGTTATGGATTTTCAAATGATATCTTTTCCTTAAAAACACCGTAACCCCTATTTTCAAAACTATGATTCGCTTCTTTTAAATTCTGTTTGTATAGTTCGGGTGTGTAGGTTAGATTAAATACTCATACTTAAAGTAGAGATAGAATGTTTATGTAAACTCGACTTGATGTGAGATACGAATGCGATGAAAGAATATGAGACGGATATAATGATATGATGAGTTGATGGCATGATGGTATACGGATGCGAGTCGATTGAGATGAATTATACCCTGTCGGTCCCCTGATATGAGATTATTGCGGATCCGACCTGTGACATAAGTATATAGAGACACTTATATATGTTGTGAATCGTGAGTGATAGTCGTACGAGACGTTAGGTCCGTACCCTCCTCGTATTATAGGATGATAGGATCCCTGATAGCTTAATGCCGCCGTACGATGATTTTCCGTGCGTGACGAGTTGACTTGATGATTGATTCTTACCCTTGACTAGAGGTTGCCGTACGATGGATTATACCGTACATGATGTGTAAGTCTACGGTAGCGCCCCGGCCGTCATTCTGACGCCAAACGCAGAACAAAAACTTTTATAACTGGCGCTATCGCATACTATAACCCGGATCTTGCCATTAACGCTAAACTAACAAACTGTAAAGAGGTAGAAAGGCTATACCGATCGATCCGAGTCCTTCAGTCTTTATCCATCATCCCACGCTCCTCGCAGCAACTCCGATCTCCTGTCTCCTCATCGAGGTGGCACCACATCAACGGATCTTTAAACGGGCTCCCGCCTCTATACTGAGGCAACTCAGTCATCAAGTCTGCTAAAAGAGATGACCAAGATGAAGTAGAGAACGAGTAGAATACTTTGTCTCAAACACCCTAGGGTTCTCATCACATGAGAGGGTTAGGGTGGAGGTTGAAGAAGATGCTTAGGGTTGGAAATGGTGAACTCAAGAAAAATCAAGAGAGCAAAAGAAAACCAAGCATATAAACCTCTCTCTTTTTCTTCTCATGTGAATAGATATATAAGGTTGAAAATCTTTTAAAACCCAAAACAAAATATCTTATAAAAATATCTCCTCAAAATATCTATCCACAAAACAAAACTCATTAATTCTTAATGACTCACTAGATGACTCATTACATGAGTCATTAGTGAACATTCTAGAATTGATGAGTCATACTAATGAGTCACACTTTCCAAAATCCATAATCATTTAAACCAAAATGATTAATCCAAAAAGAAATGCAACTTCTAAAGTATTCTCGTAACGGATTACGAAAATACCCATCACCTGTATATACATGCATGTATCCGTATTCCGACCGAATACGAATACGAGAGACTAAAATATTCTGACTCAATATAATACATGGATCCGGCTTAAACCAAAGCCCACCGGTATTATCTGTCCGAAATATGACACGTGCGCAAACGCACGTGCATTTTCGAACCCTGCCATAAAACCATACGGCCTCTACAACGTTTCGCCCGAACTTGGAAAACTATCTGTGGGGGACTCTAAAGACTCGTCAGTACCCTGGCAGTGGGTTTAACCACAAGCACGTCAACGGCACTAGCTATGCGTAACGGCTGCCCATGTACTGACAGAAAGGGAAGCCGATGAGCGAACTCATCCTGGAACCCTACTAAGCCTATCAGTGAAAATATACGTACAGTCCGGTCCTTTCGTCTATGAGTATCGCATATCGGGTCTAGGGGGCTGGTAACGTCAGACCCCTAATAGCGGTATAAGTCATGCCAGAGTGTAGCCCAGAACACCTTGAGATACTACTGGAGTACCTACCAGTAAATTTCTTGCCTCGGCTGAGGGCTTTGTGTAATGGCTATCCTAGACACATCGCGATCTCACCCCCAATACCGGGAGAGACGAATCCCCTGCCGATCCGCTCACTTGCCTCCATGTGGCTCGGGACTGTACCCAAAAAAAACCTGTTTGCACGCTCTTTTGAGCCGTGGTAGGTTAGTAATCAAAGCACAGTGGGAACTCACACGAGACAAATGATGACTTCAGGTTGATGAACTATCCTGTACACATGTTACCAGGGAACAGCTATCTGACACTAGGTATAATACCAACTAGCAGGTTCCCGACGAGTCCTGTCCGGTGTACTCATAACCCAATGAGCACCTGTATACTTCTTAGGTGATCCAACTGACACCAGTAGCTTGTGAGATCGGCTACCGCCCCTCGTCGGGGTCTCGACTGTATACACTAGTCTACTCCGGAGTATCGATGCCCTGTCTCGAAACTCCCACGACTAGGGACCACTTTTAAGAATTTCCTTATAGACTACCCAACTCTCACATATATGATCACCATCATACTGTTGGTAGTCAAGCAGGATCCTAAGGGCTCTATCAACGTGTAATAGTGATCATGTTACCTAAATCTGTACACGACTGATAAAGGCAAACCAGATAGCATACTTTCATCTCGAGTAAGACTATCCTACCGGTATAGGTCCTCCCTCAATCATTTTAATCACGTACCTGCGATCTAATAATTGACTTTGAGGGCACTATATCCAACAATCTCCCACTTGCACTTAAGGCTAATTATTGCGATGTTGCATACTCACAGCCCGTGTGATACCGAACACTTAACTCCTCTACTAATCAGTTTCACAAATCTCGTTTGTAAAACTCTTGTGTTCGATAAATAGCCTCAGCGAGTGGATCCGCCCTGATGTTTCTTTCTATGTCTCTCTAAATCTCAAGTTCGCGAAGAAAGCCAGCTCCCGAATACAGTAATACCTGTCTTAGAATATGCCTGGATATCTGACGGGACCTAGTTCATAAATGAACTCTAAATCCAAACTTCTTAGACTGTATTGAGAATTGAAACAAATCATTGTCCAGCACCATCCCTCCCACAGTATCCTCTTGGACCACCTGTCTATAATACTGCCCCTCGTCAGAGAGAAAACTATAACTCTGACAATCACTCTGTCATTCATGTCACCTTTGGAAGCCTGGAATGATAACCGTCCCCCGAAGGAGGCTGCCGTCATCAAATCCCTAGAACATTCACTTATGTTCTAAAACTGCTTCCTTATGTTTCCCCAGGATTGGATTAATATAAACTTATCGCATCTAGTGCAAAAACAACATCTGGTATGGTACTTGACATCTCATGATTGATTCAATTGCCTAAGCAAGTGATATACCAATCATCCACATCCTTCTCCCCTTTACTCTGTAAGACACCTTTAGAGAGGGTGATTCCATCACCTGCAGGTACACCACCATGCCAGGAGTCGTCCATTCTGAAATACTATTAGAATACTGTCAAAGTCCCACATTGGGAAACTACCCAAATCTAGATCTAAAACCAAAAATCTAATAACCAGAATGTCTGATATTATACCCATATCCTGTATGGAGAAACAACTGTGTGACAACCACAGTATAACCGATCGTAGTATAGGAATTTTACTTCATACTCAGTGTATGTCATCCAAATACCAAGACATCACACCCTACTACCTTCTTAACAGATCCATCCCCTATGAAGTCAAACCCATGACTGTCACATCAAAAATAGATGATCTATCTCCGCTATATCTGCTTTAGTCTATAAATAGACATAAGCTACTTGCCCACTATGCTTCCGCTACTCCCACAGACCACAACAACCCTCTGGCAGAATAATATATACGTGCACTTCTAAAACTAGTTTAGAACGACGCTATACTTAACCTCCTACCGGGTCTCATAGTCTGGAACAACAGTAGTGTCAAGTCTGGGTAAACAAGAACATCCCTGTCACCGTCCTTGAGGCTACCGGAGTACCTCTTAGGTGCCTGAGGTTACCCACCATATCTGCGGAGTGGCTAATGGAATGTCAAATCTGATTGAATCTTTAGGTCCTATTTAAATTTTCCGTAATCGATTGCGGTTCTGGAATGACTTCCAGTTCTACCATACTCCCACTACTGTTTTCTGAAAAATCCATTTTACTAAAACTGTGGCGAGTCAAGAACAATATCACCATTGATCTTCCAGATGGTAGAAAGTCAACCCTCGTCATAGCCTGGTCCAACCCACAAACTGCCATTACAGAAACGTGCTCTGAGTTATCCAGAGTCTGGTTTTAAGCATAAGCCGGACAACTCCCCATACCTTAACATCGTTAAGATATGAACCATTCTATATCCAATATAGAAACTTTGGCACTTATTTAATTGGAACCAGATTCTAATCATGTGCATAACAACTTATTGGAAAGAGGCTAATCAGCATTACTCAACTTAGGTTTACATCCAATTATGAATAACATGAAAGAGAAACAAGTTTCTCAAAACCATTACTATCAACTGAATACCCATCACAAGTATCTACATCTTCGATCTCTTTGAAGAATCCCGATACTTGCGACATCTGGTTCTCTACTTTATTCCTATACCCACAACTTCTCAAAACTTAGACATTGTATTTCTACAAAACACTTGTCTAAAAACTAGAGAAGTCACAAGTAAACAGAACATAGTACGAAGACCTACCCCTTTGTCCTGATGGACATTGGACAACATACAATACTCTGTATAAGTCTGCTGAGTTGAATAACTCAAAGCCTGTGCATCGTAGGTTGAAAACTGAACTTATGGTTAAGAACTACTCTGCTGTTCAATGCTCCTTACCCAATCGTCAACTGATATAGGCAAATGTCATCGACATAATATCAAAAAGTTAAATCTCACTTTATAAAAATAAACGTACAGATATATATAAATTTGAAATTGGTGCATAACAACGGATATTCAAAACCAAATACTTGTCGTCCGGCAAAAACCCAGGCGACTTCCTCAAATATCACCAATTATAACGAATTCCGATATAATGAGGATGATCACCTTATTCCCAATAACTTACTCTCACTCATCATCTGTAAAACTATACAGATGTGAGAATCATACCTGGTAAATACATACCCTGGAGTAAGTATCTAATCGGGAAATCAGTTTTCTTTTAACAATGCACAATGAAACTGAAACATGAAAATGTTTCGTAGGGGTATCCTGGTATTCCTAGTAATGCCTCTTCTATAATCCAATTCATGACTGTAACCGTATATTTCTTTGCCATATCTCCAAATCCCTTTATTTTGCCTTTAGTCGTTACCTTCTGTACACCATCGATAGGCTAAATGGTTTTCTTCCTTCCCTACCGTTCGGCACCGGCCTATGGTTTGGAAGAAAACTATCTAGTAAGCATAATAGGTGTACTCTCCTAAACCAAGGAGTACTCGCAACATGAGAGAAGGTGATGATAAAAGACAACGGAATAATACCTTATTCTATTTCTCCCGAACTGGGGAAAAAAGCAAAGGAGAAGTAGGAGTTGCGATGAAGTACGCTGTTTGGTCGTGAATGATAGCAATCGCAATTTACTTTGCCCTCTTTCTAATCCCTTTATTTTGTTACTTATTACCTTCTGTATACCCTACTTAGGCTAATTGGTTTTCTTCATTCCCTACCTTTCGGCACCTGCCTATGGTTTGGAAGAAGACTATCCAATAATCGTAATAGGTGTACTCTCCTAAAGCAAGGAGCCCTCGCAACCTGAGAGAAGGTGATGATAAAAGACAACTGAATAAACCAATTCAATTTCTCCTGAACCTGGATCCATCCTCGAAGAAGTCCCTTCGAGTTCGTATATAACCATACGATGGATCTATCCAATGGAAGTGAATGTTCGTAGTAATACGAGGTGTTCTGAGAAATGCAAAGGGTAAAAGAAGGAGCGGCAATGACTTATGCAACTTCAGACAATCCAAAAGCCAGTATTTTAAGAAGGTTCGGTCAACATGGTTACATAGTCATAGTCTAGGGTCGGTCAAAAGTCGCTGCCAAAGAAATAGAGAAAAGAAACACTCTTCGTGCACTCTAACCTAGATCAGAATGGTTATCACTTTATCTAATCAGGAAACCTCCCACTGTACTGTCAAATTCTCCTCCAAACTTGAAAGAAGAATCAATCGGGATCACCCGAAGAGTAAACCAACTCATCAGTGGGAATCGGGATCCAACTCTCATCGCATGATAACCTGAAGGAATCCACTCACGTTTTCACACTCCAGAAGGTATGCGCAAGCCTGGCAAGTTTCTGTTTCTTTAGAAACTCCCGATATGATTTTTTCCCCATGCTCTTATGACCTTGACGTTGGCCAAAATGCCATAAGTCACATGCCAAGTTCTACCCATCATTATCTTGTCAATTTGAACCCACCCGCACATGCCACTGACGTTGGCCAAATGGCAGAACGACTGTCCCAAACCAACTCATCTATCTATGCAACAGATGAATACCCAGCAGCTACCAAACACTATGCCTTAGCGTTGGTCAAAATACATAGCTTGAATACTACTGAATACCCAAATGAAATGACGGGGGGCTCCAGCTGGTTTTTGGTGAAAACCCTTTAACGTAACGAACTTGATATCGCTGAAGGAACCTGATAGCTTTTTATAAAAATATAGTGGCGAAAACCTTTTGCTAAAGAAGTCACGCCCGGTGAAGGGATCTCGGCTCTTTCCTCGTAGAATGAGGTGCGGTTATTCAAACTGAATCCCGCGATACAAAACAACTTGTAATCGACTATAGTGAAGTTATTACCCTGACGTAAATTTCTGCCCAAGGGGTCACTCCCGGTGAAGGGATCTCGGACCTTACCTCGTCAAATGAGGTGCAGAATATTCCAACTGAATACCACTGTGCAAAACAAAAGAAAACGTCTTTGTAATAACACTTTTTAAAATTGTTCCAACAACGTCCAAACAGGTTTGTTTTTCTTGCATTGATCAGAATCAACGCAGTCCCATCAATTAATCACACCAGAAAAGAACGAAAATAAAATGTACGTATATGCCATCCGCATTCGTCACTGGGTCCCATCATCACCCGTAAGGTTACTTAACTAACGACTGAGCGGGGACTGGACTAGCGTGGGTGTAAAACATATACAACATCTACTAGTATATATACCAATATACAATAATCGCTCTAGGCGTGATAAATGCAACATTACAGACAAGTAATAAGTATCACAGAACAATACAGATAATCTGGGATCCCCGGGTTTCACAGAGCCGCTACTGAAACCCGACGTTCCCCTGGTCGTGTGGATAGCCTGTGCAATGAATCCTAGATCCCTACGGGTGCGGCAAGTTACCCGCCAAAACCTGAAGCGAGGCAGCCCCCTACAGTAAAGTGAATGGACCACCCTACACTTCACGGAATCCGGTAACTTGAGCACCCCTCCCTGGGTCAACCTGTACCCCCTACGAGTGTGGCTAATAGTCTGCCAATTCTAGAGTGAGGTCCATTTGCCTCTCAAAGCCATGAAATACGGACCCGTTACCTTCCAGAACCCGGCTATTCGTGCACTCCGTCGTGGGGTAAACCTAGTACAGAAATGAAAAATATGTACAACGGGTACATCGACCTCAGCCCGGTCGTGCCCCAAAAGAATATTATACAAACAGGCAGAGACGGCAGTCCACATGTTGGATGCTCGCCCCACAATATCAAAGGTACAAATAAATCCAAACTGCACTACCATTGCATAATGCTATCCACCACGACAAATCCGCAACATCACAGCACAACACAGAACATCAACGCGAATGTCACGTTCGCAAACCCGTCTAAAAGAGCTATAGCAATTAGACGCAATTTACCGCTCGAATGACATACACGGTCGAAGATATAATGTAAGTACTGTAAACTAACAAGTTTAAAATTCCGATCGACAAAACTTCCCGAAGTGGGCCGCACATACATCTGCAGTACACAAACAAAATCTGGGCCTAAACAAAATATTCCAGAAACCACAATTCCCATGAAAGACACTACTATAGAAAAATGGTGCACTGTTGCTCCAAAACGGCGGTGGAACCACGGCCAATACATGGCTTATGCGGCGGTTCCGCGGCGCTCTGGAGGTAACAGTTGACCAAATTTCTACAGTATTCTTAAAAAAGCCTGCTCGATTTTCTGAGATGCTCAAAATGATTTTTAGACCAGTTTTAAAAATCGACAGAAACTTTATCATGAAAAATCCGGTTTTCGAAATTTCGTTCGATCGATATCTTAAACACGTTAGAACAAGTTAGTAAAGGTTAATGGAGTGGCTCTGATACCATGTAAGTCTACGGTAGCGTCCCGGCCGTCATTCTGACGCCAAACGCGGAACAAAAACTTTTATAATTGGCGCTATCGCATACTATAACCCGGATCTTGCCATTAACGCTAAACTCACAAACTGTAAAGAGGTAGAAAGGCTATACCGATCGATCCAAGTCCTTTGGTCTTTAGCCATCATCCCACGCTCCTCGCGGCAACTCCGATCTCCTGTCCCCTCATCGAGGTGGCACCATGTCAACGGATCTTTAAACGGGCTCCCGCCTCTATACCGAGACAACTCGGTCATCAAGTCTGCTAAAAGAGATGACCAAGATGAAGTAGAGAACGAGTAGAATATTTTATCTCATACACCCTAGGGTTCTCATCACATGAGAGGGTTAGGGTGGAGGTTGAAGAAGATGTTTAGGGTTGGAAATGGTGAACTCAAGAAAAATCAAGAGAGCAAAAGAAAACCAAGCATATAAACCTCTATCTTTTTCTTCTCATGTGAATAGATATATGAGGTTGAAAAACTTTTAAAACCCAAAACAAAATATCTTATAAAAATATCTCCTCAAAATATCTATCCACAAAATAAAACTCATTAATTCTTAATGACTCACTAGATGACTCATTACATGAGTCATTAATGAACATTCTAGAATTGATGAGTCACTCTAATGAGTCACACTTTCCAAAATCCATAATCAATTAAACCAAAATGATTGATCCAAAAAGAAATGCATCTTCTAAAGTATTCTCGTAACGGATTACGAAAATACCCCTCACCTGTATATACATACTTGTATCCGTATTCCGACCGAATACGAATACTAGAGACTAAAATATTCCGACTCAATATAATACATGGATCCGGCTTAAACCAAAGCCCACCAATATTATATGTCCGAAATATGACACGTGCGCAAACGCACGTGCATTTTCGAACCCTGCCATAAAACCATACGGCCTCTACAACGTTTCGCCCGAACATGGGAACTATCTGTCGGGGACTCTAAAGACTCGTCAGTACCCTGGCAGTGGGTTTAACCGCAAGCACGTCAGCGGCACTAGCTGTGCGTAACGGTTGCCCATGTACTGACCGAAAGGGAAGCTGATGAGCGAACTCATCCTGGAACCCTACTGAGCCTATCAGTGATAATATACGTATAGTCCGGTCCGTTCATCTATGAGTATCGCATATCGGGCCTAGAGACTGGTAACGTCAGACCCCTAATAGCGGTATAAGTCGTGTCAGAGTGTAGCCCAGAACACCTTGAGATACTACTGGAGTACCTACCAGTAAATCTCCTGCCTCGGCCGAGAGCTTTGTGTAATGGCTCTCCTGGACACAGCACGATCTCACCTACAATACCAGGAGAGACGAATCCCCTGCCAATCCGCTCACTTGCCTCCATGTGGCTCGGGATTATACCCAAAAAAAAAACCTGTTTGCATGACTCCTTTGAGCCGTGGTAGGGTAGTAATCAAAGCACAGTGGGAACTCACACGAGACAAATGACGACCTTAGGTCGATGAACTAACCTGTACACATGTCACCAGGGAACGGCCATCTGACGCTAGGTATAATACAAACTAGCAGGTTCCCAGCGAGTCCGATCCGGTGTACTCATAACCCAATGAGCACCTGTATACATCTTAGGTGATCCAACTGACACCAGTGGCGTGTGAGACCGGCCACCGCCCCTCGTCGGGGTCTCAACTGTATACACTAGTCTACTCCGGAGTATCGATGCCCTGTCTTGAAACTCCCACGACTAGGGACCACTTTTAAGGATGTGCTTATAGACTACCTAACTCTCACGTATATGATCGCCATCATACTGTTAGTAGTCAAGAAGGATCCTAAGGGCTCTATCAACGTGTAATAGTGATCATGTCACCTAAAGCTATACACGACTGATAAAGGCAAACCAGATAGCATACTATCATCTCGAGTAAGACTGTCCTACCGTTATAGGTCCTCCCTCAATCATTGCAATCACGTACCTACGATCCAATAATTGACTTTGAGGGCACTATATCCAACACGATGTTGTTTCGGCTAGATGCCGATTGATAGATTCACCGACTCAGACGTATGATGGTTACGTATACCTTATAGCTTTTAGCTGATGATTTACCTTATGTGATTTACCTTATGCTGCCTTCATGATATTTTTATTGCATTGCATATACCTGTGTTAATACACTTACACCTTTATCGATGATGTGTATGTTACACGTATATGGATTTGACGGCTCACACACTTCATCATCGATAATTGCCATGTCACTACACAGTAGGATTGCTGCATCATGATACGACTTTTTGCATAATTTACTTGCTATAGTTACCTGTGCACTTTTATACGATGATGCATTTGACTTTGGAGATATTGGGAACCGCAAGACATATTTTCAAAACTGGAATTATTTAAAGGAGAGGTTTTCCCTTAATATGACATATCATTGTTCCATGTTGTATGATATACGGATATGCTTACATTTCATCATATGTCGCATACATCATGTTTTATGATTTTACGCATTATGATATGCTGTTTTCATAAGATTTCTGGATTTGAGAACCGTGGTCATTCTAAAAGAAAGTATGTATTGTTTTAAAAACCCGGTTTCTCTTGATATGATATTTCAGTGCGTCCACCATGTGTTTTCTCGTTTCTGAGAGTGGCATGTGAAACCCGATTCGAAGAGCGGTAGGCACCGTCTGCGGGTACATGGTGGACCCGGTGAGGTACCCCGGGGGAAGAAGACTCGTATATGTTAGACGGTGAGCCTGGCAGGGGAGCACTACTTACCGGTGATAGTATTTAGACTCGACGGTTATCCGGAGGATACCGACCGGAGTAGCGAGATGGATATGAGGGCCGACTATGGTGTGCGGCGCCTGAGGGCCGATCTGAGGATGCGGCGCCTGAGATATATGAGGTTTTACGTGTCGATGCTGGACATGGTTTTCATAATGTTTCGAGTGTCGATGCTGGACACTCAGGTTCCATGATTTTGAGGTGTCACGAGGGACACATGTTGATTTATATCCTCATATTTTCATGCATATGCTTTTATGATATTTACATGCATAATGTTATTGCGTCAGTGGTTGGCGCATGGACTAGATCCACATACATACATACATTGATTTTACTGTTGGAGGTTATACACATGCTTATATACATTGACTACCTTGTTGGCACACATACAGACCCGGTCACCCTAGATATCATAGTATTACCTTTATGATATAGTTGACCTAGGAGTCGTTGTTTATTCGATTTCTATCTGTTGATATTTTTCTACTCACGAGTTGGTAACTCATCCCCGTTGTGCCACAGTTCTTGCAGGTTGACCGCTTGGATCAGTAACGGCTTCACTGGCACACAGTTGCATTTGGGTGTTTTGCATTGGTAGGTGGGATACTTGTATCGTACACACTCTTATATTTATATTTCATATTGTATCTAGTTAACTCCATCAATCAAAATTTGTAAATTGTATAAGTAATGAGACTTAGTAGGTTTGTGGTTGCGAGACTTAGAGCGAAGGGTTTTCTGCTACTTGTGGTTTTGATGTCTTGCTTATTTCCTTATCTTTTGTGGTGATCTTCGCCGTTGGGTGTCGTATACTTATATTTACTGTCTTGCGTGGTTGTGATCCTCAGTTTGGCGAAGAGCTAGCTCCCACTTGGGGATGCCATTATTCTTAATTATGTATTTGTGGTTTTGGATCAAAATATACAAAAGTGGTGCTGCCAAAATTTTTAAAAGACGAAACATGTTTTCAAACTAGTAAATTTCACTTGCATCATTCATATTCCTTTTCTAGGCATTAAGAAAACTTGATTTCATTATACCTTTATTTCAAAACCTCGCCTCCTTTATTTTTCTTAAAAGGTTTAGATTTCTGTGTTTCAGCTTACTTGAATTACGTTACGCCTTTAGACGTTGCGTGATTTAAGTGCTGGTCATGAGCTAATATTTCAGGTCGTGACACCATTGTTGACCTTGTAAGGACCAAGCCAAGGAAGAATGAAAGCAACACTGACTTTATCGCGCGATGGCGTTATCGCACAGTCAAGTGCGAACGCCGCTGGAGCAGGAGCAGTCCGTCAGCCTTCTCATTGGGAACCTCAGCAATTGGATGGTCCCATTCTTATGTAAAGCAGGCCTCAAGACATTTCAAGAGCTTACCAAGAAATTCCAAATGCTGGAACGCTCGAAGAAAGAGTCTACCCCGGACTCTCAGAAAGACAAGACTTGGAAAAGCTAGAGGGACGACAACTGTAGAAGCGGGAGTTCCAGCAGTACCAATGTCTTCAATACGTCCGACAATGAAGACAAGCGAAAAGCAGGCGATTCCAAAACCAACCGGCCTCGAAAACCATTGCTGGAAGAGAAGGGCTTTCCCTAAGGGAGAAAAAGAACAAGGTTTACTCTTTCAGAAGGGACAAGGTCCGCAAGATATTCAAACATGTCTTGAACAATGGTCTACAATTTCCGGAGTCGAAGAGACCCCACGAAGCAAAAATGACCGACAATCCCCTGTATTTCCCATACCAAAGAGTAGTGAGCCATGCGATCGAGGATTGCTATATCTTCAAAGACTGGGTCGAGAAGCAGTACAAGGCTGGAGAGATCGAGCTGTCCAAAAGTGTGTTGGTGAACAATCAAGTTGCAACCGCCAACTTTGTACAGACAGAAGCTGAAGCTTTCTGGGAGCAGACAGCCGAACCTGCTGCCGTGAGAAATGAAATGGACTCACCACGGCCTCCATGGAGTACGCACATATCTAATAAGACGAAGAAGATGATAAAGCTACTTCGGAAAGAGCCCAGGACGGAATGGGAAAGGCAGAAGAAGCCTACCATTCCCGCTGCCAATGCAGCTCCATCAGGCTCAAAATCCAAAAAGCTTAAGAAGAAGAAAAGTGCAGCTCGGGGTGAAAAAGAGTCTGCAGTGAGATCGGCCATTCAAAAATATATTGATTCCCTCGAAGACTATGAACAGAAGGAAAGAACTCTGATTCAATTGAAGGAGTTCCTCCTTATAGAAGTGGCTGAAAGTCTGGAGGAGTTAAAGGAAGACTCCAATGAAGAGATCCCTATATTGACCTGCTACGCCATCCATCTTGGCAGCGACTCTAAGGAGGAGCTCTGTTTTTCCGAAGAGGACGAAGAGCTCGCCACAAGGGCCAACCAAATCTAGCTTAGAAACGGTAGGGCTCTACCGTCGAATCAGGGCAACGCCCAAAAAGGAAGGAAAAACAAGTCACTGATGAAGAAGATGGCGGAGAGCCAGCTAATGAAAACTCAAGTCCTTCCTCGGTGGACTATAATGTCTTGGCTCATCTCCGGAAGCTTCCGTCTCTCCTGAGCATCTATGATGCCTTGGTCCTATCTAAGGAGCTTAGAGATGTTCTCATTCACGCTCTACAAAACCCCGAGCGGTATCAGGCTCGCTTTGCTGAAATTAATATGAAAGAAGCCCAATACGCTTTGCATGCCGCCGCAGTCACGTTTAAGGACGAAGACTTGCTACTGGGAACGGCTGAACATAATCGGCTGCTTTTCGTGACCGAGTACAGTGACGGAGATCGGATTAATCACATATTGATTGATCCGGGGTCCTCAGTGAACATCATGAACTTACGTACTCTGAAGAGTTTGTCAATGGACGTCCGACATCTGTAAAGGAAAAGGATTGTCATTCAAGGCTTCAATCAAAACTGCCAGTAAGTTCTGGGGTCTATAGCTTTGCCAATCAAATTTGGGGATCTGCAAACTGAAGCTAAGATATACGTGATCGACGCTGACACGGCTAATAAAATTCTCTTGGGACGGCCGTGGCTCCACGATTACGGCATCGTTCCGTTAACTCTCCATCAATGCATGAAATATACTAAAAATGGCGAAGAAAGACACATTGACGGAGACATCCAACCGTTCGGTGTGCATGAAATCCGATATGAAGATTCTCGGTACTTTGTGAACGTCCAAAGTGCTGAGCCGCAGCTGACCAAAGACAGAACAGACCGGAAACTTAAAAGCAAGTCTGAGCCGGCTGTCACTTTCAAAAGCAGAAACCCCCATGTGCGTCGGCGTTTCGGCAGTGACACTGATGAATCCGATGCTGGAAGTCCGTCCTTCCGTAAAGCTCGCCCTCATTTCGGTAGCGATACTGACGAATCTGATACTGAAGGCCCATCCGACTGCCAAATTCGCCATCGTTTAGGTAGCGGCACTAAAGAGTTGGAGGAAGAGGACCCGCCTTGCAACATCTGTGCAGAGTGGGACCCCATGCAACAAGCGAAACTACGAGGGACCTTTGAAATTGCAGAAGGGTTCCTAGCCATCACAAGGGTGCCTGAGCAGATGTGTAAAGAGCTCGATGCATTGTCAGTCTCCACCGTAGACCAGCTGAAAACTTTCTATGTTCCCGGAAGGAAAAGTGGACAGAAGGGCATACTATTTTATGGGTCAAATCATGTTGTGCACACGGACGATTTGTCTGTCACGTGCCTTCTATACGAGAGAGGCATAAGGGTCGTCCTCAATCCCAGATATTATGCACTTGAGATGAGGGAATACTTCAAAAGGTGCGGATGCCGGTTATATCAAGCAGAGTCCGAAGCAAAGTTTTATGAAGGGCTTTGGCATCCGCCTCAAGTCCGAGCACTCATCAATGGACGAATTCCAGATAGACGGGGCATAGGTTTCATCCAGCCTGATTATAAGGCATGCTACATGATCCATATTGGTGAAGCCAACGAAAAGTCAAATGATGATGACGAGCTAGCCAAGCCAGAAGAAGCTCCTCAAGAGCTCGAAGATGGGGGACAAGCAACCTTTGACGAGCTAACCGAGATTAACTTAGGAATGCCCGATAATCCAAGTCCGACCTACATCAGCTCACTCTTGTCAGAGGGAATGAAAGCGCAGATAATCGCCCTGCTGCACGAGTTCATCGACTACTTCACATGGACGTACAAAGAAATGCTTGGCATTTCCCCTGAAGTGGCCATGCATAAGCTGGCTATATCTCCTGATGCTAAGCCAGTCAAACAAGCTCCTCGAAGAATGAGAAGGGAACTGGAAGAAAAGGTCATCAAGGAAACCAAGAAACTCATCGATGCCGGCATCATCAGGGAAGAGAAATATACGGACTGGATCGCATGCATAGTCCTAGTGAAGAAGAAAAACGGGCAGATCCGAGTTTGTGTAGATTTCAGGGACCTCAACAAGGCATGTCCTAAAGACGACTTCCCGCTATCGGTCATGGAAATGATGGTTTATGACACCTCAAATTATGAGCTGTTCACCTTTATGGATGGCTCGTCTGGATATAATCAGATCAAGATATCGCCTGAGGATGAGAAACACACAGCATTTCGAACCCCGATCGGAATATATTGCTACAAGGTGATGCCAATCGGACTGAAGAACGCAGGTGCTACATACCAAAGGTCAATGACCAATATCTTTGATGACCTAATTCATAAAGTCGTCGAATGTTATGTTGATGATCTGGTCGTCAAGACTAAAGCCAAGTCCGATCACATCCAAGATCTTAGGACCATTCTGACCAGACTGAGGGAGTACGATCTAAAAATGAATCCTCTGAAATGCGCTTTTGGCGTGTCATCGGGAAAATTCCTGGGCTTCATAGTCCGACATTGAGCGATCGAAGTTGACCCATCAAAGATAAAGGCCATCATAAAGATGCCCCCTCCAAAGAATCTGACACAGCTAAGATCCTTTCAGGGAAAGCTTGCTTACATACGATGGTTTATCTTAAATTTATCGGGGAGATGTAAGCCCTTCTCAAAGCTCATGAAGAAAGGAGCTCCTTTTTTCTGGGTTGCCGAATGTCAAGAAGCGTTTGAAAGCATCAAACAGTACTTGTTGTACCCTCCAGTGCTGGCCGCTCCCATTCCAAATAAACCGCTGATCCTCTATACTGCCACGCTAGATGAGTCACTCGGTGCGCTCCTTGCCCAGAACAATGAGTAGGGAAAATAAAATGCCCTCTATTATCTCAGTCGAACTTTAGTCGAAACGGAACACAACTATTCCCCGATCGAAAAGCAATGCTTGGCTCTGATGTTCGCTGTGAAGAAGCTGAGGCACTATCTGCTAGCTCATCGGGTTATGCTGATCTCTAAGGTCGACCCGCTCAAACACTTAATGACCAAAGCAAGCCTAGCCGGTAGAATGTCAAGATGGGCTGTCATGCTACTTGAGTTTGACATAGTTTATATTCCTCAGAAAGTAGTAAAAGGGCAAGCTCTTGCCGACTTCATTGCTGCTCATCCCATATCAGAGGGGTCATCGATCAATTGCGAGTTACCCGACAAACAGGTGCTGCATCTCGAGGAAGATGAGCCATGTTGAGAGCTCTACTTTGATGGAGCCTCATCAGTGAGGAGCTCTGGCAGATCAAGCATCCCGTAGATAAAAGTAGGGATAGGATTGGTGTTCATCACGCCATCGATGGGAACCCTACGACGTTCTTTTGCTCTCACCAAGCCTTGCACAAACAATGAAGCTGAGTATGAAGCTCTGATAGCTGGTCTAGAGCTCGCTATAGGAATGGAAATCCTTCGACTACGGGCTTACGGTGACTCCCAGCTTGTTGTCAACCAAGTAAGCGGCGACTATAAGATATACAAACCCTAGTTAGCTCGGTACAGAAGCCGAGTGGTGGAACTTATGAAACGGTTCAGTCACATTGAATTAATAAGAGTCCCTAGAGCGTTGAACGGGAAAGCCGACATACTCACTCGCCAAGCTAAAGAGCTAGCTGATCCTGACATGGACGAAATTCTAATCATAGTCAGAAGCCGGCAAATTCTGCCTCCAGCCTCTTTGCGTGAGGAAGAAAGCATAGAACAAGAGAACAATCCTGTCGAAGAATCTTCGATCATCCAAGACGAGCCCGATTGGAGGGAACCCTTCATAGAGTACCTCCGATGCGACAAGCTGCCCGAAGGAAAATCTGCGAGAATTCAGCTGAAGAAGAGAGCTCTCCGATACGTGTTCGTAAATGACACGCTATACAGTAGATCATATGACCAACTCTGGCTCAGGTGTCTGTCATTGACCGAAGCCCAGAAAGTCATGAAAGAAGTTCACTCGGGCGTTTACGGTGCTCACCAGTCCGGCCCTAATATGCGACTTCAAATTAAATGGCTTGGGTATTACTGGCCCACCATGATACGGGATTGCGGAGAGCATGCAAAGAAATGTCATATCTGCCAAATTCAAGGTGATTTCATTCACAAGAATCCCAATCCGTTGCATCCTACGGTGGCGTCGTGGCCCTTCTAAGTCTGGGGCACCGACATTATTGGCCCAATTGATCCACTGTCATCCAGAGGCCACCGGTTCATATTGGCCACAACTGACTATTTCTCCAGATGGGCTGAAGCTGTCCCGCTAAAAGAAGTCAAGATAGAAAAATTCTGACGTTCTTCCAGCATAATATTCTATACCGCTTTGGTACACCAAGAAGAATCATTTCTGACAACGGACCTTCTTTCAAGAGCTTCAAAGTCTCAAGATTCGCTACTCAGCACAAGATAGACTGGAGATATTCCTCCATCTATAATCCAAGAGCCAATGGGCTACCCGAAGCTTTCAATAAGACTCTATGCAAGCTCCTGAGGAAAATTGCTTCAGCCAACAAGAGAGACTGGAATCTCAAACTTCACCAGGCGTTGTGGGCATATCGTACCACGCACCGTACTCCAACTCAGTCCACTCCGTACTCATTGCTCTTCAGAGTGGAGGCGGTCCTCCTCCTCGAAGTCAAAGTTTCAAGCATAAGAATGGTCGTTCACCACAAGTTGACGGAAGAGAAAAACGTACTCCTTTGGCTTGAAGAGCTCGACGCGCTCAAAGAAAAGAGGCTCGCGGTGCAGCAAAATCTGGAGCTATACCGAGCTCAAATGTCACGGGCCTATAAAAAGATGACCCATCTCCGCGCTTTCAAGAAAGGCGAATTAGTGTTGGTCCTCAAAAGACCGATCATCTCCAATCGACATGCCAAGGGAAAATTCGAGCCAAACTGGGAAGGACCATACGTCATCGAAAAAGTGTTCGACGGAGGATCCTACCAACTAATAAGTGCCGAGGGAGAAAAGCCTATGCCACCCATCAATGGCCGATATCTCAAGAAATACTACGCGTGCATGCTCCAAGTCGCAGGCGAATTGATCACACCGGCCCTACGGTCTGGATCATACATCCTGCAAAACCGTATACAATCCATGGGCGTAAACGACCCCTATCTCTCCCAAAGTTCTACCGGCGAGACTACATTTAAAGTCCCACCGGCCTATAAAAAAACAAAAAAAAATGGTATGTTCACAAGCAAAATGGGTACCGATGAAAACTCGAAAGGGCTCCATAAGAAAAAACAGCAGGACTGCCGTGGAGTTTGTGAAAACCCGGAAGGGAGTAAACTCATGAAAAGAGATAAAATACACTCAAAAAGTCCTCTCGACCATGTGAAGAGAAAATCCCTGCGTGAGATCCTTACAACTCACAAAGGAGCAACACACTTAGGAATCCTCACGATTGCTAAGGAGAACATACACCTGTGAGATCATCTCGACTCGTAGGGAGAAAATGCTTTTATGGGACCCTTACGGCTCATAAAATTGAAAAGCCTTAGGTGATAGGGATCTAAACCTGTCTCTTGAGCCATCGCTCCCCAACGGGCAACGGCAAATGATGAGTCGCTCCAAACATTTCGCTTCAGTGTTAGCGGTGCTGATGCCGACCAAAAGCCCAAATCCCAAGTCCTCCCGGGGCAAATGATGAGTTGCTCCAGGCATTATTCCAGTGCAGCAATGCTGATGCCAAACAAGATCCAAATTCTAAGTCTCCCAACGGCAAATGATGAGTCGCTCCTGATATCACATTCCAGTGCAGCGATGCAGACGCCAACCATAATCCAATCTCCCAAAATTCTCCCGGCCTTACGGTTGGTTCCCAAGTTGACTACCATATACAATCCACGGGCTCAAATAATTCTCATCATACCCATGAACTACTGCAACCACTAGTTACACGGCTGGTCTCCGCCCTTGGAATTATGCTCCATTTGGGAGGACCCACTCATGTGTCCTCACAATACATGAGGGGAACAAACTTACGGGATCCTCACGACTCATAAGAAAACACCTTCGTAGGATCCTTACGACTCACAAAGGAAAAACACACTTGGGAGTCCCCACAACTCCTAAGGAGAAAGTACACCTTCGAGATCCTCTCGACTCGTAGGGAGAAAATGTTTTTATGGGACCCTTATGGCACATAAAATTGAAAAGCCTTAGGTGATAGGGACCTAAACCTGTCTCCTAAGCCATCGCTCCCCAACAGGAAAAGGCAAATGTTGAATTACTCCTGGCACATGTACTTCAGTGTTTGAAACACTGATGCCTACCCTAACCCTAAAATTCCAAACTCCAATCCAATAGACCCCTAAGTCTTTAAATTGGGAACAGATGACCCCTAAGTCGTTAAACTGGGAACAGATGACCCCTAAGTTGTTAAACTGGGAACGAGGGAAATTGTCACGACCCGAAAGGTACGGAACGTGACTGGCACTTATGTTACGAAACGTCTCAAGGCGTACATAAAATAAGTAAGCCAAAGCCCAGAAATCAAAACCCGATTAAGAAATAGAGTGAAGAAAAAACCAATTTATTGAAAGCGATTTAATCCATTAAGTCACATCAACATTCATTTTTCCAAAAAATTTCGGCAGAGTCTCCTTTGTAAAAATAGGCCCCCAAACGGGTACAGAACAGGAGTATAAATGAATAACATGAAATGAGGCATCCCCAAGCGGGAGCTAGCTCCTCGCCGAAGTGGACTCAAATCCCACGCAATATAAATTAGCAATGTGCAAAAATAAGCATGAGAAGCACCAGTAAAATATCATGTCGACTCAAGTGAGCTCGACCCAAAAAACAGCATAAAAGACCACAAATCTCACAACCTCGTCTCTAGGTCAATATACAACAATACAAATAACAGTACTCTAGATACAATGAATATACAAGGTGGTACAAAAAATAACACAACCCACCTACGAGCAAAAGCCTCGAGTCCAGGCAAAAGAGGCAAATGAGGCAAAAGAAGCTAGTGCGTCCGCCGCTACTGTGCTGACGGAGCGGACCTATAAAAAGGCTGTGGCACAACGGGGGTGAGTTGCCAACTCGTGAGTAATAAATAACATCTATAGAGGCTATCGCAAGAATGAACGCAAGTATCATAACATCTACAATACTGATATGGCAAGATATACTAGCAGATATGTATGCAACATGAATCACTATACAATACTAAACTGGCATGATGTGCTAGCAGGTATGTATGCAACATGAATAAACTCGTGATCTTAATATGGAGGTATAAGAAATCATTGTTTTCTTCTTAGAAGTCTCTTTTGAAATATCAATATAATATCAATAGAATCAACAGAAACCCGTGTCCAGCATCGACATCTCAACAACTATCTCAAATCTCATGTATCCATATCACAGCATCTCTGGCCTCAGCCGTTCGGCTGACCCATCTCAAGTATCAGTATCTCAACATCTCACGGTCACGGTCGGTATCCTCTGGATATCCTCCGTGCCAAAAAGTCACCGGTAGGTAGTCTGTACCCTGCCAGGCTCATCGTCTACTACTCGAATTTCTTACCCTGGGGTACCTTACCGGGCCTACCATGTACCCGAGACGGTTCATCCAACTCCTCAAAACGGGTCTCGAAAACCAACAAAAAAAAACTCATGGTGGACGACACATAAATCACTAGAAAACCGCAACTTGCATATTTTGAAAAAGGTAATAAGTTTAAAATTCCTTGCGGTTTTCCCCCAAAATCCAGAAATCTCATAAATCTCAAGAAAATCATCATAAGTGCACAGGTCAATGATAATGAATGCCTATAGTATCAACAAGTCGAACTGCAATGAATAACTAATAGGCTAGGCATGAACAAACGATGTAATGAGGTAGATGCATATGAATAACAATCCTACATGGTTATCCTGAGGAATTTAAATGCATTAGCACGGTTTAAGCATCATATATGGTGAAGTTGTTCTAGATTATAAGTTATCTAGTGCTGTGGCATAGCAATTACCAAGTCGTGTGTGTACGCAAGAATAGTGCTCGTGCTGCATATAGAAACCCTGGCAATGGTGCAGGTGTCCTATGGAATGAGTTCGCATATGTATGTCAATATATAGATCATGAATATAGCAAGATATTCAGGCAAGCATTATACTCATAATTACTAATACCACTAGTAATCTTTTAAATTACTCAAACTATCGGGTGACTTGCGCCATTCAAACGATTGTCCCCCATAGATGTCACATCTACTCACCCGTGATCTCGCGCTAGGTGTATCCGACCACCTTCTTTCCTTTCTCCGCGGCGCTCGAAGTCCCCGCCTGCGAACCTAGAATTTACATAAAGTAACACACATAAGGCAAATCCTGCCAAAACGTGATATATCGATCAAAGGAATAACTCGCGTTGGAAACTAAACGTGCATGCACTCGATACGTCAAGACGTGCGTAACCTCACCAGAAACCACCCCGACTTGCTATGGCGCGTAGTGCACTACAGACCGAAAACACAAAACACACGTGTTGCACGAGTCAAAAAGTATTGAAAAAGGGTTTTAAGCTCCAGATTTTGACTCGAGTGAAAATATAAAAAGTTGCGTATACCAAAAACCCTAATTAAACAGCAGACTCCTACAGACCAAAACCCAACACCTACACCCACATTCTGGCAGCAATTTGCGGCCAGACAGAATAAATCTGTGGCCTAAAGGGGGAGAGGAGTCCCCGTGCTTCGTTTGTGTGTCTCTGGCTTGGTCACTATGCTACAGTATCAGTAACTTTTTCCTGAAATACCCGGGTCAAGAGCAGATCACAGAATGGCTAAAAAGTCTAAACTAAACGCTAAGTTACACCAATTTGAAACAATATGGTAGTTTAGTGAAATCTGGGGCAAATATTAATTTTCATGGCCTTAAAACACTTAGTTAAGCTATACTAACCCTAAGGATCCTTACTTGGCCAAATCATCACTCAAATCACCGTTTCAAGCACCAAACTCATAATAAACACTAACCGAAGCTAAATAATATACAAGATTAGCAGGCAAAGAATTGAGTTTAGAGATTATACCCCTCTAGATCCTAGGATGTAGGAAGAAGGAGAAGAAGAAGAGGAGAAGGAGCTGTTGCTGCTGCTGGAGTAATGCTGCTGCCTGCTACAGCTGCTGCTGTTGGTGTTGTTGTTGCTTGCTGTTGCTGAAGCTGCTACTGCTGATGCTGAAGCTGTTGCTGAGGCTGCTGTTTCATATGCTGCTGCTGATGCTGAAGTTGTGTGTGTGTGTGTGAGTGAGAGGGAGAGAGATGTGTGAGAATGAGTGAGGCACAAAATATAATTGTTTTGAAAACAAATGAGAGTCAACCCCTCACCCTCTCTCCTCATTAAATATAAGCATGGGCTCAAGCCATCATGCCCCCCTCTCACCTATTCAAGTCAACACCTAAAACTAATTCCATTTAAAAAAAATTAATTACCCTCAATTAAGATCAAATTAGCTTAGTAAAAATAGTTTAGTCCACCATGGTTGTTAAACATGGTTTAATCCAAATTTAACCCTAGTTTACATGCACAAGTGTGTGCAAGGATAGTTAAATTCTAGTAAAATCTTTATTAATTTTGATAAAATATTTGAAAACCAATTTGGTAAACTTTTTATTAAAAACCATACTTTAGAGTATAATTAGCCACTAATCACATCCTAAGGTGTTACAATCTTCTCCCCGTAAAGAAATTCGTCCCCGAATTTCTTTATATAGCTACGCGTACCTTCAAAAAGTTGCGGGAATTTCTTCCGCATATCGCCCTCGGCCTTCCAAGTGATCTCTTCACCATTCAGGCTACGCCAAAGAACCTTCACAGATGGCAAGACCTTTGATCAAAGTTTCTTCACCTGCCGATCCAATATCACTACTGGCTGCTCGGTGAACGAAAGATCGTGCTCAAGCTGAACGGTCTGATGCTGAATCATGTGAGAAGGGTCAGGAAGATATCTACATAGCATCGACACGTGAAATACGGGGTGAACATCTGGAAAGCTAGGTGGAAGAGCCAAACGATACGCAACCGCGCCGACACGCTCGAGGATCTCGAAGGGACCCACAAATCTGGGACTAAGCTTTCCTTTTCTCCCAAATCTCATCATGCCCTTCATCGGAGAGACCCTCATAAAAACGTGATCGCCAACTGCGAACTCTAGTCTGCGACGGCGTCTGTCTGCATATGATTTCTGCCTGCTCTGAGCCGCTCTCATCCGATCTTGAATCAACAGTACTTTCTCGGTCGTCTCCTGCACGATCTGCGGGCCCAAAATATTGCTCTCGCTAAGCTCAGTCCAACAAACGGGCGATCTACATCTCCTCCCATATAAGGCCTCGAAAGGTGCCATCTGAATAGTATCCTGGAAGCTGTTGTTGTAGGAGAACTCCACTAAGGGTAAATGATGATCCCAGCTACCACCAAAGTCTAAAACGCACGCTCGGAGCATGTCCTCGAGAGTCTGAATAGTCCGCTCTGACTGGCCGACGGTCTGCGGATGAAATACTGTGCTGAAACTCAAACGGTTGCCCAACGCCTCCTGAAGTCTCTGCCATAGTCGGCTGGTAAACTGGGTGCCTCGATCTGACACGATACAAGTCGGGATGCCATGCAACCGTACGATCTTGTCGATGTAAATCTGGGCATACTGAGCAAAACTGAAAGTGGTCTTCACTGGCAGGAAGTGAGCCGCTTTCGTCAATCGATCCACGATCACCCAAATGGAGTCGTACCCTCGACTGGTCCTGGGTAGACCTACAACGAAGTCCATAGAAATCTGCTCCCATTTCCACTCCGGAATGGGCAAAGGCTGCAACTCTCCTGCTGGCCTCTAGTGCCCGGCCTTGACTTGCTAACAAGTCAGGCATCTAAACACGAAGTCTGTGACGTCCCTCTTCATCCCGTCCCACCAATAAACATCTCTCAGATCACGGTATATCTTGGTGGAACCCGGATGAACGCTATATATCGATCTATGCGCCTCCTCAAGAATCTCACGCCGCAGTCCTTCAGAATCTGGTACGCGCAATCGAGTCCCAAATCGCAGTACTCCCTGATCATCGATCATGAATTCGAAATCTCTGCCCTACCTAATCTGCACCATGATCTCTAAAAGACGGTCATCACTGGGCTGTGCCTCTCGAATACGGTGAAGCAACTGCGGACGTGCACGAACATGCGCAAGCTGTCCCCCTGTCGGAGTGAACTCGAACTCAACTCGGCTGTCGCATAAAATCTGCCAATCTGCTGACGACTGCCTCTGTACGGCGCTCAAATAAGATAAACTACCTCCGGGCCTCCTACTCAAAGCATCAGCCACCACGTTCGCCTTGCCCGGATGGTAAAGGATCTCGCAATCATAGTCTCTCACCAGCTCCATCTAACAGCGATGTCTCAGATTCAGGTCTCGCTGCTGAAATATATACTTCAAGCTCTTGTGGTCCGTAAATATCTGGCACGATTCGCCGTATAGGTAATTTCTCCAGTTCTTAAGTGCAAACACCACTGCGGCCATCTCTAAATCGTGCGTAGGATAGTTCTGTTCATGCGTCTTCAGCTGCTGAGAAGCATACGCGATAACTCTGTCATGCAGCATCAATACGCAACCTAGTCCCACTCGAGAAGCGTCGCAATAAACCACCAATCCGCCCGATCCCGAAAGCAATGACAACACTGGTGCAGTAGTCAAACGAGTCTTCAATTGCAGGAAGCTATGCTCGCACGCCTCGGTCCAATCAAAAGAAACTCCCTTCCGGGTCAACCCGGTCAACAGTGCAGTGATACGGGAGAAGACCTGAACAAATCGTCGGTAGTAGCCAGCCAGGCCTAGGAAACTATGGATCTTCATAACTGATGTCGGTCTGGGCCAATGCTGAACGACATCGATCTTCTTCGGGTCACCACATATGCCATCTCTCGTAATCACGTGACCCAAGAAATCAACGCTGTCAAGCCAAAATGCACACTTGGAGAATTTCACGAACAGCTGGTGCTATCTCAAAGTCTGCAACGTGATCCGCAAATGCTGCTCGTGCTCCCCTCGGCTCCGGGAATACACCAAAATATCGTCAATAAACACGATGATGAACAGATCTAGATACGGCCTGAAAATGCGGTTCATCAAATCCATAAACACGGCTTGTGCATTGGTGAGTCCGAACGACATCACCAAAATCTTATAGTGCCCGTAACGCGTGCGAATAGCCGTCCTCGGAATATCCTCCTGCCGCACCCGCAACTGATGGTAACCCGATCGCAAGTCAATCCTCAAAAAGTATCCTGCACCCTGAAGCTTGTCGAATAAATCATCGATACGTGGTAAGGGATATCTGTTCCGTACGGTAACTCTGTTAAGCTGGCGGTAATTAATGCACAAGCGCAAACTGCCGTCTTTCTTCTTGACGAACAGGACAGGAGCACCCCACGGAGAAACACTAGGTCAAATAAGCTCTTTATCTAACAAATTCTGCAACTGATCCTTCAGCTCTCTAAGCTCCGCCGGGACCATCCAATAAGGCGGTATGGAAATAGGTCCCGAGCCAGGAATCAAGTCAATGCAGAACTCAACATCGCGCTCAGGCGGTAGCCCAGGCAGCTCGTCAGGGAAAACATCAGGGAACTCACTAACAATCGGGACCTGGTCCAAAGGAACCTCTGCAGCTCGAGTATCACAAACATAAGCTAAGAATCCCTGACATCCCTTCCGTAGTAGCTGACCGGCGCAAAGAGACGAAATCAAGCTGGGAAGGGTGACACTGCGGTCTCCCTGAATAACAAGGACTGGCTCTCCCGGAAAGCTAAATCTGACTGCCTTCTCACGGCAGTCCACAGATGCATAACAAGTGGCTAGCCAGTCCATTCCCAGAAGCACATCAAAGTCCAACAAATCGAGAAGAATCAAATCAACCGATGAATCCCTCTCCCCGATACGAACGGAACACAATCGAAACACAAAACGAGCGACAAATGACTCGCCTACCGGAGTAATAACCGGAAGAGACTGATCTAACGACAATGACTCTTGGCCTAACATCGGTGCAAAGTATGTAGAGACATACGAATGTGTGGAACCTGGGTCGAATAATACTCGTGCGTCGAAAGAACATACTGGCAAGGTACCTGTCACAACGGCACTGGATGCCTGCGCATCCTGCGGTGTCGAAGCGAATACTTGGACCTGTCCCCCACCAATAGTTGGTTGACCTCTGCTTCGGCCTCTGCTTCTTCGTCCTCTCTGAATAGGACCGCCGCGTCCACGGCCTCTGGGTGTATCTAACTGACATGGAGCATCGCCGGGGGTAGTAAGTAGAGCTCTCTGAGGAAGTGGTGAAGGTGGTAAAGTCACGTGTGGAACTGTCGCCGCTCCCTGTCGTCTCACCGGACAGTCTCTGATACGATGGTGCGGACTCCCGCACCCAAAACATCCTGGCAATGCCTGCTGGCCCTGCGGATAAGAACCAAATAGCTGACCCCGTCCAACTCCTCTGCCGGCACCATCTTTCGGATAGAATCTAGCACGATGCCTCTGGGCTGGCATATCAGTACGAATCCTCTTCGGCCCAGAAACGGCCGAAGTCTCTGAAATGCGTGCCTCCATCCGTAAGGCCGTGTCCATAACCGCTGCATAAGTGTCGAAGTGTTGGGCGCCGATGGCAAGAAATAACTGGGTGTCGAGTCCCTACACGAACCTCTTCACTCTCTTTTCTTCAGTATCAACCAAATAAGGAGCATATCTGGACAACTGCGTAAACTGGACATCATACTCGGACACTGTCATCCCTGGAGTCATGCGCAGGGCCTCAAAACTACGAGCTCTAGCATCACGAACGCTCTCGGGAAGGAAACGGGCTAGAAATACAGCTGTGAACTCGGCCCAAGTCATAGGAGGTAGACCTGCAGCTCGACCTCTCTCGACCGACTCACACCATGTCTGAGCAAGGCCCTCTAAACGGAAACTCGTAAGCTCCACCCATCGATCATCAGAACACCTGAGCGAACGGCAAATCCTGGCTAATCTGTTATGGAATGTCTGTGGATCCTCCGCTGCATCTGTGCCGGTGAAGACTGGAGGTCTCAGTCTCATGAAATCCTGTAGCGATACTGGAATAGCCACGGTAGTAATAGTAGGAGCAGCTGTCTGGGAAGCAGGTACAATGGTAGTCTGTGCTGCGGTAGGTACGTCCTCCGTTCTCGGTGCACGACTGGCCTCTACTAAGGATCCCACCATCTGTCGTAACTCCTGCATACCTCCCATCATCTGTCGTAGCTCCTCCATACCGGACTCTAGCCTATCCATGTAGCCTGAGGAAGGCGGATCAGTCTGTCCCTGAGGCATAGGTATGCCGCCCTGCTCGGTCCTCGTCTCAGACGAGCCTGCTCGGATCTCATCTTGGGTGGCAGCCCTCTGCGCTCTCGTAGCCTTCGGCGGCATAGTGGCTGGTACAGGAAACAGGATAGTAAGAACAGTGCAATAGAATCATAGGATACAGGGAATTGAAGAAGGAATTTCAAACAAGTATATCCTAAAGTCAACTAGGCGGATTACCGTATCGCAAGTATGCCGCGGTCATACACACGCTACGTTACCCTCCTTAAGTCACTTACTCCATCTACCAAAGGTCATCCTACACTCAGAAAGGTAAAACACAACGCTCTGATACCAACTTTGTCACGACCCGAAGGGTACGGAACGTGACTGGCACTTAAGTTACGAAACGTCTCAAGGCGTACGTAAAATAAGTAAGCCAAAGCCCAGAAATCAAAACCCGATTAAGAAATAGAGTGAAGAAAAAACCAATTTATTGAAAGCGATTTAATCCATTAAGCCACATCAACATTAATTTTACCAAAAAATTTCGGCAGAGTCTCCTTTGTAAAAACAGGCCCCCAAACGGGTACAGAACAGGAGTATAAATGAATAACATGAAATGAGGCATCTCCTAGCGGGAGCTAGCTCTTCGCCGAAGCGGACTCAAATCCTACGCAATATAAATCAGCAATGTGCAAAAATAAGCATGAGAAGTACCAGTAAAATACCATGTCGACTCAAGTGAGCTCGACCCCAAAAACAGCATAAAAGTCCACAAATCTCACAATCTCGTCTCTAGGTCAATATACAACAATACAAATAACAGGTATGGTAGATACACCAGATGGAGTACTCTAGATACAATGAATATAAAAGGTGGTACAAAAAATAACACAACCCACCTACGAGCAAAAGCTTCGAGTCCAGGCAAAAGAGACAAATGAGGCAAAAGAAGCTAGTGCGTCCGCCGCTACTGTGCTGACAGAGCGGAAAAAGGCTGTGGCACAATGGAGGTGAGTTGCCAACTCGTGAGTAATAAATAACATCTATAGAGGCTATCGCAAGAATGCACGCAAGTATCATAACATCTACAATACTGATATAGCAGGATATACTAGCAGATATGTATGCAACATGAATCACTATACGATACTAAACCGGCATGATGTGCTAGCAGGTATGTATGCAACATGAATAAACTCATGATCTGAATATGGAGGTATAAGAAATCATTGTTTTCTTCTTAGAAGTCTCTTTTGAAATATCAATAGAATATCAATAGAATCAACAGAAAGCCGTGTCCAGCACGACACCTCAACAACTATCTCAAATCTCATGTATCCATATAACAGCATCTCTGGCCTCAGCCGTCCGGCTGACCCATCTCAAGTATCAGTACCTCAACATCTCGCGGTCACGGTCGGTATCTTCTGGATATCCGCCGTGCCAAAAAGTCACCCGTAGGTAGTCTGCCCCCTGCCAGGCTCATCGTCTACTACTCGAACTTCTTGCCCCAGGGTACCTTACCGGGCCCACCATGTACCCGAGACGGTTCATCCAACTCCTCGAAACGTGTCTCGAAAACCAATAAAAAAACTCATGGTGGACGACACATACATCACTAGAAAACCGCAACTTGCATATTTTGAAAAAGGTAATAAGTTTAAAATTCCTTGCGGATTTCCCCCAAAATCCAGAAATCTCATAAATCTCAAGAAAATCATCATAAGTGCACAGGTCAATGATAATGAATGCCTATAGTATCAACAAGTCAAACTGCAATGAATAACTGATAGGCTAGGCATGAACAAACGATGTAATGAGGTACATGCATATGAATAACAATCCTACATGGTTATCCTGAGGAATTTAAATGCATTAGCACGGTTTAAGCATCATATATGGTGAAGTTGTTCTAGATTATAATTTTTCTAGTATTGTGGCATAGCAATTACCAAGGCGTGTGTGTACGCATGAATAGTGCTCGTGCTGCATATAAAAACCCTGGCATTGGTGCAGGTGTCCAATAGATTGAGTTCGCATATGTAAGTCAATATATAGATCATGAATGTAGCAAGATATTCAGGCAAGCATTATGCTCATAATTACTAATACCACTAGGAATCTTTTAAATTACTCAAACTATCGGGCGACTTGCGCCATGTAAAAGATTGTCCCCCGTAGATGTCACATCTACTCACCCGTTGTAACGTCTTCAAAATAATAAAATATGATTTTTGGGAAATTTTATAATTTAATATTATTTTAATGAATATTTTAATATTCTGGTATAATTAAATACAGATAAATGGGGAAAAATTATGGAAAATTCTAAAATAAGGTATTTTAAGGAATTGCCTCGTTTTCTGTGCATGCCCCCATTTCCTCTAGTTTTGACCCTGAGTATGTCTAGTTTTGACTGATTCCATCTAGGGTGAAATCTGGGTTGATTTTCCTATGTTGGTGTATAATTTGGGACTTGTTTTAGCATGGATTTTGGTATTTGGTGATTCATTCCTGTCGGGTGGCGTTTGGACGTCAACGACGAGTGGATTTTGATTGTGTTTACATGCGAGTCGATGGGTTTTTACCTATGCGGGTAGCGTGTGCTATTTTGGTTTCCGATGTGATTTTCATGTGCTTTAGCATTGTGATATACTTGTAGGTACCCCGCATGATGTTGAGGCAAAGGAGGTGAATATAGCGACATCGGCTTTGGCACACGAGAAGCAAGGTGAGTAGATTTATATCTACGGAGAGAAGTCGGGTGGATGGCGTATAGCACCCCCGCAGTCCGTGGTGATATATACGAATACGTATACACACGAATATTTATTATGTGTTGTTTAGGGTTATTGATGGTAATAATGATAATTTGATGATAAGAATATATTGGTTTAGTATAGTGCGAACCCTAGAGTAGTGGTTGCACTCACACATACATTTACACACATACTTGCATTCATTCTTTTATTTATTAGAGTGCATATGATGGTGCGTATATCTACACATGGGTATGGGACTATGTGTTTATATACGGGATTGGAGGATGATACGTGGTTTGAGATGATACTTGATGTGAGGCCGTGAGATCAGCGATGTGACATAGCTTGTCTTCGAGGTGCGATATGATAGTTTTAGCGGGCCTTTGGACATGTGCTTTACCCGCATTCATATTTTTATAGATGGTATCGATTTGTACTAGACTTAGAGTAGTACCCCAGATTATGCGATCTGATGATAGTGATACCTGATATGTGATGAGGTACTGTGATATTGACCCCTACCCAGCTATTGGGATGCCGTACGACGATCTACCGTACAAGCCGATATTGATGATAGATCCGCACTCATGACTCGAGGATATCTTACGATATGTTATTGAGGCGGGATCACCGACTATCATATCTATATATATTGACTCAGATTAGGTGGTTTCTTACCCCTCCTGTCTAGATTACTTAGTAGACATTAGACTGGACTGAGTCATACCTATTTCAAACTAACGAATCGGGAATATTTTAAAGATAGGCAGAAGGGTCATACGGATATTTTCAAATGATGTATCTTTTCTTAAAACACCGTAGCCCTTGTTTTTCCAAAAGCCCTGATTCGTCTTATTTCAAATGGCACCCCTGCATGACTTGTACAGATTGGTGTAGATTCTTTACTTTTGCGTTGATTATTCGATTCCGCATATTCATGCTATTTGCAGTGCATCGCTTGTACTGTGGTTATATTTCAGTCATGCTGCTAGGACACCAGCACCATTATCGATGATGCATATGTTCCACGTACACTTGTTGCCGGCTCACACACTCATCATCGATAATTGCCATGTCACTACACTATAGTACTATTGCATTCATGATATGATTCTGGCATGGCATATTGTACACTTATACCTGTACACATATATAGATGATTCTAGCTTGATTGGGGATTTGGGAACCGCAAGATACTCTTTAAAAACAGATTCCTTTTAAAAGAGCGGTCTCCCTCGACATGTGCACATTATTATTCCATGTTGCATGACTTACTGATATGCTTGTATTACTGTTACATGCCGCATACATCATGCTTTGACTGTACGCATTGAGATATGTTGTTTCTATGATATTTCTGGATTTGGGAACCGAGGGTATTTCAAAAGTGAATATGTCATTTCTTTAAAAACCCGGTTACCCTTGATATGATATTTCAGTGCGTCCACCATGTGTTTTCTCGGTGCTGAGAGCGACATGTGTAACCCGAATCGAGGCGTGGATGAGCCGATTGCGGGTACATGGTGGACCCGGTATGGTTCCCCTCGGCAAAATGATCGATGAGCTTTGCCGATTGAGCCTGGAGGCGGGCGAGTACCTACCGGTGATTGGTTGGACCTGACGGTTATCCGGAGGATACCGATCAGAGTCGATAGATGTTTTGGGCATACTGCCGGGGCCGAGGGCCGATACCGCAGACAGAGCCCGCGGGCCGATCCGGACTGACGGAGCCCGATATATGAGGATTTACGTGCCGATGCTGGGCACAGTTTTCATGATGTTTTCGGGTGTCGATGCTGGGCACCCTGGTTCCATGATTTTGATGTGTCGCGAGGGACACGGGTGGTTATATCCTCATATTATTTCCCATGCACCTGATTCATGATATTTACATGCATGGTGGTTATTGTCAGTGGGTGACGAGTGGACGGGATCCACGAGTGTGCAGATTTGATTACATTGGTTATACCTCATATTCTTGACATGCTATTACCTGAGGCACTAGCACGAGCACTTGGCATTACACTCATGTAGAGATTACATTGCCAGTTTAGCATGCTTCAGCTTTATTCATATTGAGGTTTATGTATATCTGATCGTTTTGACCTAGGATGGGTCATGCATTTGATTTCTGCTTGTAGATATCTTTCTATTCACGAGTTGGCAACTCACCCCCGTTGTGTCCCAGTTCTTGCAGGTTTGCCGTACAGATTCCATAGCGGCATTTCTGGCACACTGCTTCCTTATGGGTGACTTGCTTGGATAGGTGGGTTCTTTTGTATCAGAACCGCCCTTTTTCATGTATTATTTATTGTACCTAGAATTGTCCATCAACCAAAACTTATAGTTTGTTTCAGACTTAGAAATCAGTGTTGTATTATTTCGACCTTAGAGTCGCGCTTGTAGTATTGCGGTTTTCTGGCTGTCTTTTGAGTTTCTTTTCAGTTTTGATCCTCGCCCCTTGGCGTTGTATATTATTATTGCTTGCGTGGTTGTGACCGTCGATGGACGAAGAGCTAGCTCCCGCTTGGGGATGCCTTTTATCATGTCATATATATTATTCTTGTTGTACCCCGTTCGGGGCCAGTTTTTACAAAGGAAACTCTGCCGAAATTTTCAGGAAAAATTACACATTTTAAAAATTCATATTCGGCTTACTTATTTAAAAACTTGATTTTCAAACATGATTTCCTTACTTTTCAAAAACAGTTTTCCTTATTTACTCTTTAAATGGTTTTAGATTGCTGGGCTTTTGGCTTACTTGGATCAGATGGGGTCCTATAGACTTCATATGGTTCAAGGGCCAGTCACGTGCTCTTTCGGGTCGTGACAAAGTTGGTATCAGAGCGCTAGGTTGACCTTGGTTCGAGTCTAAGTTTGACTATGTGGAGCCTAGGGCGTTATCTATATAAGGAACTTAGGCTTGACCTTACGGAACTTAGACTTGGTCGAGGGGGTATTAGACCCGAACTTTCGTCGTGTAGGATGACCCTTGGTTGATGGAATAGGTGACTAAAGTAGAGTGACGTACCGTGGGTATGTTCCGCGGCATACTTACGACACGCCACTCCGCTTAAGAAACCTTAGGTTGTACATTTCCTTGCATTGTGTCATATTCCTTCCTATGATCTATCTTCATCGATACTGGTTATGGTTTTGCTGCCGCGATTGCACGGGCAGAGTGAGCTACGGCTCGAGTTGTCAGCATGAGCTCGTCAGGGACGAGGGCTGACTGGGGCGTGATTCCAGAGACATACGGTTGCATTGAGGCTTCGTATTTTGTGTTTCCGCACTATGGGCGTTTGACAGATCGCTGTTGCGAGATTTCTAGGACATACCGGTCGGTACCAGAGGATTGAGCCACTGATAGAGGCCAGCCAGGTTGTGATGACCGTTGATATTATCGCTTATCCAGGGTGGTTGAGGCGCTATTTAGCGTATAGACGAAGGAGCCAGTTGTTGCTGCTAATGATGAGATACCGCCCAGATGATTGGAGCTACTGCAGCATGGCATGTTCTTGGAGACATGATAGTGAGTCGCTAGTCACCGAGGATGAATGACTAGGACATGTGGTTCGTTCGCTTACCCCGATATGAGGTCATCAGGTAGATTGATTCCAGCTAGAGACGACTTCACGCAGATTCGTTGAGAGTCGATTGAGACGATCGAATGTCAGGAACCTATTTTCCAAGTTTAAAGTATACGGAAAGACATGCAGGTGATTCTATGGACCCTCTAGAAGAATGAAACCCTAACTCGACTGAATGACCGTGTGAAAGCCTTTGAACCTTAGGGTTTGCGGCAGTTCCTCGGCGCCATTAGTGAGGCTTGGGTTTGCCCTTCTACGGCTGGACCACCGACGCTGTGGCATGTACTCGATACTATTAAACTGTACCCGAGATGTTGAGCTCTTGGGGGATTGTGAGGTTCTGACGAGTCGATCGGATGATTCGACGTCATTCGGATATCATGTGATGGGACACTGCTTGGGAGACTCCAGATACGAGCATAGCCGTCGGAGCGCAGTCTGTGTAGCCATGATGAGATGAGTCCGAACCAGTCGATATTGGAGCAAGGTGGAGTAAAGAGTTCGCACGAGATTTCGACGAGATGACGTTCCACTCCGCTGACATCAGAGATGTCACATGCACGTTGAGGACGTGTTCGGCTAGATATCTTCTACTGAGTGATGAAGATACTGAGTTCGTGATTTCGAGTCCGTGTTAGAGACTTCGGGTGGACCGTAGCCGAGGACATTGCAGTGTGCAGATAAAGACGCGACGTCGAATGGTCGATGATACAGACAAGCGGGACAAGAAGTTCGTGCGAGAGGCAGACGAGCTGTTACTACACCCCGTTAAGATTAAAGGCCGGACATGCATACAGAGGCGCAGAGATGCGACCAGCTTCTGAGGAAATGTTGTACTAAGGACGCAGAGGTCCAGAGAGCGAGAAAAGATTACGCCAGAGTACCAGCCTCCTTACAGTTTGGCTTAGGCAAGATCAGAAGAGACCTTGAGTAGGATTCCTTCCAGTACACTGCTGCAATAAGAGTTGCACCCAGGATCGGATGTGTGATATGCATTCAGAGGACCCGAGGTCGGCGCCAGAGATGTGCTGCTTTACGAGCGGTCGTGAGGATTGACCGAGAGATGACCAGGGAAGTGCAAGAACGGAATCGTTCCTGTCAGCACACCTGACCGAGCCGATGAGCCGATGGATTGCGAGTTGGTAATCTACAGGAAAGATCAGGAACCAGAGGCAGAGGACGCCAGCCGCGAGCAAGAGGCAAGTAGATATCTTGCGCCGCTAGCATCGGATGTACCGGTACCTTCTCGACCCTGAAGGAGGGTATACCGACGACGGTAATTATGATTTGTGATTTTGTGATTTGATTATCACGTATCCGTTGCTTTGGATTTCGGTATTTTGGGCGATCTATTCGCATGATTTAGTCTTGATGACTGAGTTTCATGATATTTGATTTTGTGCACCATGGTTGCACCTACTGGGTATTTATACCTTGTACATAGTTATTACTCTTGAGCTGTTGATTGCGATTTCATGCCTATTTTATGCTGGTGATTTGATTTACGCTTCCAACAGAGTTTCATGTAATTTTAGTGTTTTGATTTTGCACTCGGTATAGCTTATATGTGCTTGTAGTGCATCGATATGTGTTTTGTGCCCGCAGCTGCACACGTTTATGATTTTCTTCATATCTAGATACACTTGGTGTTGCTGCTTACGTATTTGAGTTATTGCTTGGTATTTGTGCATGGGATGCACCAGTTCTATACTTCGTGCATTTGTCGCACCAGTTTCATGTTTCTTGCGTTTATCGCGTCAGATTTATATTTCGTGCCTTTGTTGCACCGGATTTATATTTTGTGCATTACGATTGCACCTGACTTCGATTTGATGCCTTTCGGTATGTCGATTTTGATTGTGATATTGATGTGGATTCTTGCACTCCGTGCTTTTGACTGGACTTACGCATATTCGACGTTGCTATTGGATTTTGTGATTCCGTGCATATTGAGTGCGCAGGGTCTAGATTTTCATTCGTGCATGATGGATGCACCGATTTGGATTTTCGCGCATGTTGGGCGCATGTTTTGAGATACGATTTTGGGGCACACCAGATGCACTAAATCGAGATTCTTCGTGCATGTCAGATGCACCTGTTTTGGCTGTCAGGCACACATGTTGCCTATGACAGATGCTTCGTGCACACCCGTTGCAACTAGATGTTGTTTTGTGCACATGTTTAGCGCATATATGGATTTTGATTTCCATGCGCGTCAGACGCACAGGGTGGTGTTATGTGCATTTTTGGAATTTATTCCTTTTGGAGCAGTACATTTTTATGATGTGGGATATTTTCTTTCATACTGAGCAGGACTAGTCAGTGGACAGTGCCTGGATATATTTTGCATGCATCGATAGTTATCGAAAGGATTTCCGAAAAGCGAGCTATAGTCTCAGTATATACCTACATGTCCGATATGACACAAACGTTTTAAAAACAAGGAAACCCTTCTGATTATTTTCAAAATGGTGGAACATGCTTATTAAACAAAGGATATATATACGCATATATAGTTATTTTCTTATGAGAAACGTCCGCCACTGTGCAGTGTTACGCGCATCGCACAGCGACTTAAAAAGATTTGGCATACAGTTGCATCAGCTAATTACATGTATAGATTGGGTGTCTACATGTATAGTCTTGGTCCATATCATATTGATTTTGTATTGGATTTGACATTGTGTCGTTACCATGACTCCGATGATTGCGGATGCTTGATGGAGTGTTGCTTTTGAGTTATCTGCTCAGTACTCATGCGCATGCATTGCGCTATGATGTTTTATGTATAGATGATTTCGGAGCCCCGGTGACTTGGAATTTGTATTGAAATATTTTAGTATTTGGGGGTTTAAATTTAAATTCGGAGACCGAATTTCTTTAAGGGGGGTAGATTGTAACGTCTTCAAAATAATAAAATACGATTTTTGGGAAATTTTATAATTTAATATTATTTTAATGAATATTTTAATATTCTGGTATAATTAAATACAGATAAATGGGGAAAAATTATGGAAAATTCTAAAATAAGGTATTTTAAGGAATTGCCTCGTTTTCTGTGCATGCCCCCATTTCCTCTAGTTTTGACCCTGAGTATGTCTAGTTTTGACTGATTCCATCTAGGGTGAAATCTGGGTTGATTTTCCTATGTTGGTGTATAATTTGGGACTTGTTTTAGCATGGATTTTGGTATTTGGTGATTCATTCCTGTCGGGTGGCGTTTGGACGTCAACGACAAGTGGATTTTGATTGTGTTTACATGCGAGTCGATGGGTTTTTACCTATGCGGGTAGCGTGTGCTATTTTGGTTTCCGATGTGATTTTCATGTGCTTTAGCATTGTGATATACTTGTAGGTACCCAGCGTGATGTTGAGGCAAAGGAGGTGAAGATAGCGACATCGGCTTTGGCACACGAGAAGCAACTTGAGTAGATTTATATCTACGGGGAGAAGTCGGGTGGATGGCGTATAGCACCCCCGCAGTCCGTGGTGATGTATACGAATACGTATACACACGAATATTTATTATGTGTTGTTTAGGGTTATTGATGGTAATAATGATAATTTGATGATAAGAATATATTGGTTTAGTATAGTGCGAACCCTAGAGTAGTGGTTGCACTCACACATACATTTACACACATACTTGCATTCATTCTTTTATTTATTAGAGTGCATATGATGGTGCGTATATCTACACATGGGTATGGGACTATGTGTTTATATACGGGATTGGAGGATGATACGTGGTTTGAGATGATACTTGATGTGAGGCCGTGAGATCGGCGATGTGACATAGCTTGTCTTCGAGGTGCGATATGATAGTTTTAGCGGGCCTTTGGACATGTGCTTTACCCGCATTCATATTTTTATAGATGGTATCGATTTGTACTAGACTTAGAGTAGTACCCCAGATTATGCGATCTGATGATAGTGATACCTGATATGTGATGAGGTACTGTGATATTGACCCCTACCCAGCTATTGGGATGCCGTACGACGATCTACCGTACGAGCCGATATTGATGATAGATCCGCACTCATGACTCGAGGATATCTTACGATATGTTATTGAGGCGGGATCACCGACTATCATATCTATATATATTGACTCAGATTAGGTGGTTTCTTACCCCTCCTGTCTAGATTACTTAGTAGACATTAGACTGGACTGAGTCATACCTATTTCAAACTAACGAATCGGGAATATTTTAAAGATAGGTAGAAGGCTCATACGGATATTTTCAAATGATGTATCTTTTCTTAAAACACCGTAGCCCTTGTTTTTCCAAAAGCCCTGATTCGTCTTATTTCAAATGGCACCCCTGCATGACTTGTACAGATTGGTGTAGATTCTTTACTTTTGCGTTGATTATTCGATTCCGCATATTCATGCTATTTGCAGTGCATCGCTTGTACTGTGGTTATATTTCAGTCATGCTGCTAGGACACCAGCACCATTATCGATGATGCATATGTTCCACGTACACTTGTTGCCGGCTCACACACTCATCATCGATAATTGCCATGTCACTACACTATAGTACTATTGCATTCATGATATGATTCTGGCATGGCATATTGTACACTTATACCTGTACATATATATAGATGATTCTAGCTTGATTGGGGATTTGGGAACCGCAAGATACTCTTTAAAAACAGATTCCTTTTAAAAGAGCGGTCTCCCTCGACATGTGCACATTATTATTCCATGTTGCATGACTTACTGATATGCTTGCATTACTGTTACATGCCGCATACATCATGCTTTGACTGTACGCATTGAGATATGTTGTTTCTATGATATTTCTGGATTTGGGAACCGAGGGTATTTCAAAAGAGAATATGTCATTTCTTTAAAAACCCGGTTACCCTTGATATGATATTTCAGTGCGTCCACCATGTGTTTTCTCGGTGCTGAGAGCGACATGTGTAACCCGAATCGAGGCGTGGATGAGCCGATTGCGGGTACATGGTGGACCCGGTATGGTTCCCCTCGGCAAGATGATCGATGAGCTTTGCCGATTGAGCCTGGAGGCGGGCGAGTACCTACCGGTGATTGGTTGGACCTGACGGTTATCCGGAGGATACCGATCAGAGTCGATAGATGTTTTGGGCATACTGTCGGGGCCGAGGGCCGATACCGCAGACAGAGCCCGCGGGCCGATCCGGACTGACGGAGCCCGATATATGAGGATTTACGTGCCGATGCTGGGCACAGTTTTCATGATGTTTTCGGGTGTCGATGCTGGGCACCCTGGTTCCATGATTTTGATGTGTCGCGAGGGACACGGGTGGTTATATCCTCATATTATTTCCCATGCACATGATTCATGATATTTACATGCATGATGGTTATTGTCAGTGGGTGACGAGTGGACGGGATCCACGAGTGTGCAGATTTGATTACATTGGTTATACGTCATATTCATGACATGCTATTACCTGAGGCACTAGCACGAGCACTTGGCATTACACTCATGTAGAGATTACATTGCCAGTTTAGCATGCTTCAGCTTTATTCATATTGAGGTTTATGTATATCTGATCGTTTTGACCTAGGATGGGTCATGCATTTGATTTCTGCTTGTAGATATCTTTCTATTCACGAGTTGGCAACTCACCCCCGTTGTGCCCCAGTTCTTGCAGGTTTGCCGTACAGATTCCATAGCGGCATTTCTGGCACACTGCTTCCTTATGGGTGACTTGCTTGGATAGGTGGGTTCTTTTGTATCAGAACCGCCGTTGTTCATGTATTATTTATTGTACCTAGAATTGTCCATCAACCAAAACTTGTAGTTTGTTTCAGACTTAGAAATCAGTGTTGTATTATTTCGACCTTAGAGTCGCGCTTGTAGTATTGCGGTTTTCTGGCTGTTTTTGAGTTTCTTTTCAGTTTTGATCCTCGCCCCTTGGCGTTGTATATTATTATTGCTTGCGTGGTTGTGACCGTCGATGGACGAAGAGCTAGCTCCCGCTTGGGGATGCCTTTTATCATGTCATATATATTATTCTTGTTGTACCCCGTTCGGGGCCAGTTTTTACAAAGGAAACTCTGCCGAAATTTTCAGGAAAAATTACACATTATAAAAATTCTTATTCGGCTTAGTTATTTAAAAACTTGATTTTCAAACATGATTTCCTTACTTTTCAAAAACAGTTTTCCTTATTTACTCTTTAAATGGTTTTAGATTGCTGGGCTTTTGGCTTAGTTGGATCAGATGGGGTCCTATAGACTTCATATGGTTCAAGGGCCAGTCACGTGCTCTTTCGGGTCGTGACACCCGTGATCTCGCGCTAGGTGTATCCGACCACCTGCTTTCCTTTCTCTGCGGCGCTCGAAGTCCCCGCCTGCGAACCTAGAATTTAAATAAAGTAACATATATAAGGTAAATCATGCAAAAACGTGATATATCGATCAAAGGAATAACTCGCGTTGGAAACTAAACGCGCGAGCACTTGATACGTCAAGACGTGCATAACCTCACTAGAAACCACCCTGACTCGCTGTGGCGCATAGTGCACCACAGACCCAAAACACAAAACACACGTGTCGCACGAGTCAAAAAGTATTGAAAAGGGGTTTTAAGCTCCAGATTTTGACTCGAGTGAAAATATAAAAAGTTGCATATACCAAAAACCCTAATTAAACAGCAGACTCCTACAGACCAAAACCCAACACCCACACCCACCTTCTGGCCAAAACTTGCGGTCAGACAGAATAAATCTGCCGCTTAAAGGGGGAGAGGAGTCCCCGTGCTTCGTGTGTGTCTCTGGCTTGGTCACTATGCTACAGTATCAACAACTTTTTCCTGAAGTACCCGGGTCAAGCAGATCACAGAATGGCTAAAAAGTCTAAACTAAACGCTAAGTTACACCAATTTGAAACAATATGGTAGTTTAGTGAAATCTGGGAAAATCTTAGTTTTCATGGCCTTAAAACACTTAGTTAAGCTATACTAACCCTAAGGATCCTTACTTGGCTAAATCTTCACTCAAATCACCATTTCAAGCACCAAACTCATAATAAACACTAACCGAAGCTAAATAATATACAAGATTAGCAAGCAAAGAATTGAGTTCAAAGATTATACCCCTCTAGATCCTAGGATGCAGGAAGAAGGAGAAGAAGAAGAGGAGAAGGAGCTGTTGCTGCTGCTGGAGTGCTGCTGCTGCCTGCTACAGCTGCTGCTGTTGGTGTTGCTGTTGCTTGCTGTTGCTGAAGCTGTTACTACTGATGCTGAAGTTGTTGCTAAGGCTGCTGTTTCAGATGCTGATGCTGATGTTGAAGTTGTGTGTGTGTGTGTGAGTGAGAGGGAGAGAGATGTGTGAGAATGAGTGAGGTACAAAATATAATTGTTTTGAAAACAAATGAGAGTCAACCCCACACCCTCTCTCTTCATTAAATGTAAGCATGGGCTCAAGCCATCATGCCCCCTCTCTCTCACCTATTCAAGTAACTAATTCTATTTTAAAAAAAACAATTACCCTCAATTAAAATCAAATTAGCTTAGTAAAAATAGTTTAGTCCACCATGGTTGTTAAACATGGTTTAACCCAAATTTGACCCTAGTTTACATGCACAAGTGTGTGCAACGCTAATTAAATTCTAGTAAAATCTTTATTAATTTTGATAAAATATTTGAAAACCAATTTGGTAAACTTTTTAATAAAAAACATACTTTAGAGTATAATTAACCACTAATCACATCCTAAGGTGTCACAGAAATCCCCTCACGCCAAATGATGAGTTGCTCCCGGCATTATTCCAGTGCAGCAATGCTGATGGCGACCCAAAAACCAAACTCAAAGTCCCACCCGGCAGCACTTCTAAGCTCAAAAGTCCCGCTGGATATGTAGGGAACTTCCAAAACAAATCAAATCAAACAAATCAACCCTGACACCGCGGAAAGCGGAGCAAGTCAAATCAAATCCCGACACCGTAAGAAGCGGAACGAGTAATCGACCATCCAAGTCGTAAAAAGGGCAGCATCAACCGTCCAAGTCACAAAAAGGGCAGCACTGATCGTCCAAGTCGCAAAAAGGGAAGCACCGACCGTCCAAGTCGCAAAAAGGGCAACACCGACCTTCCAAGTCACTAAAATGGAAGAACCGACCGTCCACATCGCAAAAAGGGCAGCACCGACCGTCCAAGTCATATAAAGGGCAACACCGACCGTCCAAATCGCAAAAAGGGCAGCACCGACCGTCCAAGTCACAAAAAGGGCATAACCGCCCGTCCAAGTCGCTAAAAGGGCAGCACCGACCGTCCAAGTCGCAAAAAGGGCAGCATCGGCCGTCCAAGTCGCAAAAAGGGCAGCACCGACCGTCCACGTCGCAAAAATGGCAGCATTGACCTCCACGTCGTTAAAACGGGAATCAGATCAAGTTGACCTCCATGCGAAAGAAGATCCTTCAATTTCATGCACACAACCCACATAGGTGGTGTGCATTTATTAATGAGGAGCAATTTGTTGGGGTCAAAATTTATACCCCAGTTGGCCAAGTCAAAATCAAAGTCAACCCCAAACCAAGTGGGCCCAAGCCCAGGTCAAGTGGGCCAATGCCCGAGTCGAGGCCGAACATGAAGCCGCCGGCCTCGCCCATACCAAAATAAAAATTTTGTAGTAAATAATTTTGGTGTATTTCTTTTTTTTATATTATGAATAAACGTAAGAAAAAAGGGCATAAAGCTAAATTTTTGTAAAGCCCATGGCTTATGTGCAAAATGAAATAGCACATGAGGTATGGGATGGGCAAAATGCCATTTTGTAAAGCCCAATTGGCTATATGTAAAGTGTATAGCCTATAAAGGCAAAGATAATGAAAATATCTCAAGGTCTTTTTCTCTCTAAAAAAAATCAAGATCTGTGCTCTTTCTCCTTCCTCAAGGTTCTAAAACCTTTTTCTTTCTTTTGAATTAAATCAAGAGTTTTACTCTTCCTTTTCTAAAACTAAATAGTCTTTCACCAACAAACCCACAAAGGAGAGCTTGGATCTTCCATCAGATATTAAAAAGGAGAGATTTTTAAAATCCCACCCCTCTTGTTATCCAAGAGCCGGCCAACAGAGGAGGAAGAAGGAGACCCATCTCCAAAGACCCAACTTTGGGGAAGAACCAGGGCTCAAGGGAGAAGTCCCTTCATCAGCTCCAAAAATATCTTAGGAGTTTAACTCCTCAAAAAAAAAAAAATTATATATATATATATATACAAGATAATAATTATTTCTTTCTGGGAGTAAAACTCCCAGTGTAGGGACCAACTCCCTTTTGTCGCCCAGCGCCCGAGCGCCCACGTGCTTGGCACGTGCGGCGCTAGTATCCAAAGCGCTAGAGCCCGAGCGCCCACGTGTCCGGCACGTGAGGAGCTACCACCCAAAGCTCTACCGCCCGAGCGCCCACGCGCCTGGCACGTGAAGCGCTGACACTCACAGCGGTACCGCCCGAGCACCCACGTGCCTGGCACGTGAGGCGCTAGCATCCAAAGCGCTAGCGCCCTGGTGCCCAAAGCGCTAGCACCTAAAGCGACAGCCTGAGCGCCCGAGCGCCCGCGTGCCGCGCACATGAGGCGCTGGCGCTTTCTCCCACACATCCTTTGGATGCTATTTCCCTTACACACGCACACACATACACATACTCTACAACACTGTCCCCCGTTAGAAAAAAATTTTAATGGGGCACTGCCGCGCACCCCGCAAGGGGCTGTTAGCCCCCTTGACCCCCAGCCCGCTATCTGGGTAGCGGGACCCTCGTAAAAAATCTGCGGGCCCCCCGATATATCTAAAACCCCTTCAAAGCACAACGCTGCACATTGAGTTTGCATGACCTGTTTGACCCGTCAATCGGAGGTTCTCTCGCTCCAAAAGTGAGGGGTAATTAACGGCAGCTTAGTCCGCGGCTGCCGGAGATTCGGATTCCCACAATCAATAAACCCCAGCCTCCCTAGGCAGGGGGAATCTGTAATGCACTTGACAAGAGCGTGCTTATTCCCATCTCAATAGAGTGACAAAAAACACCCTACAGACTTCTGATGGGATCTGGGTTCTTTGGCCAATGCCATAGCTCCATTATTATCACAATAAACTAGTATTGGATTATTGATGGTTGGAACTACTCCTAGTTCCGCGACGAACTTCCTCATCCAGACGGCTTCCTTGGCAGCATCATTTGCAGCAATATACTCAGCTTCCATCGTGGAGTCTGCAACGGTAATCTGTTTGGAACTCTTCCAACACACCGCCCCTCTATTGAGGGTAAATACAAACCCTGAGATAGATTTACCGTCATCCTTATCACTTTGGAAGCTGGAATCGGTAAAATCCTCCATTTGGAGATCCCCATTACCATACACCAAGAACAATTCGTTAGTCCTTCGTAAGTACTTAAGAATGTTCTTCACAGCTATCCAGTGTCGCTCCCCTGGTTTAGATTGATACCTGCTTACTACAACTGGTGCATAAGCTATATCAGGGCGAGTACATACCATTGCATACGTTATAGATCCTACGGCTGAAGCGTAGGGTATAATGCTTATGCGAGCTCTCTCTTCATCAGTCTTCGGACAAAAGTCCTTAGAGAGAGTGATTCCATGGTAAGCGGGCAAGGCACCACGCTTGGAATCTTCCATACTAAACCTTTTTAGGATGGTATCAATGTATTTTGATTGGGACAATCCCAATAACCTCTTGGATCTATCTCTATAGATCCTTATGCCCAAAATGCATGAGGCATCACCCAGGTCCTTCATGGAGAACCTTTGAGATAAAAATAGTTTGACCGATTGTAGCATAGGAATATCATTTCCTATCAAGAGAATGTCATCTACGTATAATACAAGAAAAGTGACAGTACTCTCTACAATCTTCTTATAAATGCATGGTTCATCTATATTTTTGATAAAATCAAACTCTTTGATTATATCATCAAATCAGATGTTCCAGCTCTGAGATACCTGCTTTAATTCATAGATGGATTTAAGAAACCTACATGCCTTTTCGCTGCTCCCACTATCAACAAAGCCCTCTGGCTGATCTATAAAAACGCATTCTTCTAAATCACTATTTAGAAATGCAGTTTTTACGTCCATCTGCCAGATTTCATAATCGTAATGAGCAGAAATAACAAGTAGGATCCGAATGGATTTAAGCATTGCTACTGGAGAGAAATTTTCATCATAGTCCAATCCTGGTCTTTGACGAAACCTTTCGCTACAAGCCTTGCTTTAAAAGTCTCTACCTGTCCATCTACACCAATCTTTCTCTTAAAGATCCATTTGCTTCCTACGGGTTTTATCCCAGGAGGTGCAACGTCCAAAGTCCATACTTTGTTGGTGTACATGGACTCCATTTTGGATCTCATGGTATCCAGCCACTTCACTGAGCCGTCACTTGTGATGGCTTGCTGCAAGCTAGTAGGGTCATCATCTTCCATAATGCAATCTTCTCTATCACCGTCAATGAGAAACCCATAGTATCTCTCTGGTGGGCGAGAAGTTCTACTAGATCTCCGAAGCGGCTGAGGTTCTTGAAGTTCTACTGCAACATCAGGTTCAACTGTCACGATCCGGAAATAGCACATGACTGGCACTTGAATCATATGACGTCTATAGAACCCCATCTAATTCGAGTAAGCTAAAATCCCAGAAATCTAAACCATTTTAAATGAGAAATGAAGAAAACTTATTTAAAAACAAGTGGTTTTAATAACATAAGCTGAAGTATTGCATTTTTAAAATCTCAAGTCTTTTCTGAAAATTTCGGCAGAGTTTCCTTTGTAAATACTGGCCCCAAAAGGGTACGACATGCATAATATGAATAAAGGCATCCCCAAGCAGGAGCTATCTTTTCATCAATTGACGGTCACAACCACGCAAGCAATATAATGTACAACGCCAAGGGCGAGGATCAAAACTCAAAAAGAAACTCAAAATTATCAAGAAAACCATAATAATACAATGCGCGACTCTGAGGTCGAAAGAATAAACAACTGGTTTTCTAAGTCTGAAATAAATATACAAGTCTGGTTGATGGAGTTTACTAGATACAACAATGTAAATAAAATACAAGGGTGGTCACGATGCGAGTGAACCCACCTACCAAAGCAATCACCCGAAATGAAAGCGGTGTGCCAAAAACCCGCAATGAAACCTGTACGGCAAAAACCTGCAAGAACTGTGGTACAACGGGGGTGAGTTGCCAACTCGTGAGTAGAAAACATCACAGAGAAGAAATCGTATGTATGACTAAATCCTAGGTAAATACGATCAGTAATATATATCGTCAATATGATAAAGTATGAAGCATGATAAGGTGGAAAGGGTAAACATATATACATAAGTGTAATACCAAGTGCTCGTGTCAGTGCCTCAGGTAACAACATATCATTAATATGAGGTATGATCAATGTAATCAACATGAAATCAGTGTCAACTATATCATGAAGGTAATACTATGATATCTAGGGTAACCATATCAATATAGGTGCCAACTATATACTCAAGTCTATAAGTATGTGGATATCATCCAACTATTTAATCAATGCCTGTATGCATATGGATCTCGTCCACGTGTCAACCCATGACACAACAACATCATGCCTGTAAATGTCATAAAAGCATATGCATGAAAGTATGAGGATATAAATCAACGTGTGTCCCTCACGACATATCAAAATCATGGAACCCGGGTGTCCATCATTGACACTCAAAACATCATGAAACCCGTGTCCAGCATTGACACGTAAATCCTCATATATCTCAGGCTCCGTCAGTCCGAATCAACCCACAGGCTCCGTCTGCGGGATCGGCCCTCGGGCTCCGGCAGAACGGGTCGGCCCAATATCCATCTCTTGACTCCGGTCAGTATCCTCCGGATAACTGCCAGGTCTAACCAATCACCGGTAGGTAGTGGTCCCTTTGCCAGGCTCACCGTCTACGGCACAGCAATCTGTTCTCGCACCGGGGTACCATACCGGATCCACCATGTAGCCGTAATCAGCCTCATCCAGCTCCTCGAATCGGGTTTCACATGTCCCACGTCTCAGAACCGAGAAAACGCATGGTGGACGTACTGAAATATCATATCAAGAGAAACCGGGTTTTTAAAACAGTACATGCTTTCCTTTGAAATAGCTACGGCTCTCAAATCCAGAAATCTCATAAAAACAACATATCTCAATGCGAAAAATCATAAAGCATGATGTATGCGACATATGATAAAAACGTAAGCATATCCGAATATCATGCAACATGCAACCGTGATATGACATATTAAGGGAAACCGCTCTTTTAAATGAATCCAGTTTTGAAAATATCTCATGCAGTCCGCAATTCTCAAAAACCAAAGCCAGCATCATCTATGTATATGCAATAAGTATGTATCTAGGTATGGATGCACAAGTGGTATATACGCAAATATGAGTGTACAATAGGTATGTGCGCAAGTGTGGATGTACAAGTGGTATATACGCAAGTATGAGTGTACAATATGTATGTGCGCAAGTATGGATGTACAAGTGGTATATACGAAAATATGAATGTACAATATGTATGTGCGCAAGTATGGATGTACAAGTGGTATATACGCAAGTATGAATGTACAATATATATGTGCGCAAGTATAGATGTACAGGTGGTATATACACAAGTATGAATGTATAATATGTATGTGCGCAAGTATGTCATGCAAGGAATCATATCCTTATGCAACAAACCTACTGTGTAGTGACATGGAAATTATCGATGATGAAGTGTGTGAGCCGGCAAGTAGATGTACGTGGAGCATACGCATCATCGGTAATGGTGCTGGTGTCCTGATAGCATGGGTTTAATAAAACATAAATCATAAGTATATTAGCATGCAATGGGCTAATAACAATGTGAATATATGGAAATGGAAAAGTAAATGCAACAATAAGGAATCTACATTAGCTATACGAGTCATACAGTTTGTCATTTGAAATCACACGAATCGTGGTGTTTGGAAAATAGGAGCTACGGTGTTTTTAAGAAAAAGAGTACGTCCTTTGAAATATCCGTTTAATCCCTTGGCATGTCTTTAAAATACTCACAATTCGTTAGTTTTGAAATAGGTATGACTCGATTCTAGTCTAACATGTATAAGTATCTACAGGACTAAACTAACAGACTCATCGAAAGGGTAAGGGAAAACCACCTAAGTCTAAGTCGATATATATAAATATAATAGTCAGTGATCCCGCCTCAATAGTATCACCTACAATACTATATATAACATGACATCCTCGAGTCAAGAGTGTGGATCTATCATCAATATATAGCTCGTATGGTAAATGCATCATACGGCATCCCAAATCTGGGTGCGGGTCGAATATCACATTTATCTCATCATTTATCTGGTATCCTTATCATCATATCTCATGAACTGGGGGTAGTGATCTAAGTCAAGTACAAACTGATACCATCTGCATATATAGGAGTGTATGAAAACACACGCCTAAAGGCCCGCTAACATCTCATGTCGTATCTCACAATACGAAACAAAACATATCACTGATCTCATAGCATCTTGCCTAAACTCATCGACTCATCTCCAAGTACCATGTAAAATCCTCATCATCCATGTGTAGGTATACGTATATATATACATAGTCCGATATCTATGTGTGTGTGTATATATACATATCCCCATATACGCACAAGTAAAATAAAGTAAGCATTTGTGTACGTGTGGGTGTGAACCTTATTCTAGGGCTCACGACAAAACTAACTAGCGACACTATCATTAAATTACACTAAAGTTATCCATGACTCCCAAAGTCTATCTAGATAATCATAAACTAACAATAAACATATAAATATATCCATATAATATATATACCATATACTACACTACGAACTGCGGGGATGCTATACGCCATCCACCCGACTTTCCCGTAGATATATATCTACTCACCTTGATCCTCGCTTGCTGGAGTCGATGACGCCACGCTCATCCTCGTCATCTTGAAATCCAGTTGGGGGTACCTACAACCAATACACAATTGCAAATGCGTATTAAAATCAAGTCGGAAAACTAAAACGGCACACGTTTCGCTCATAGGTTAAAATCTATAGCCTACACCTGCAAAACTACCAAACAACCCCCGTCGCTGACATACAAATATCAGACGATGGAACACAAAATCAAATACCAAATCCGAAATTAAAATGAAGTTGCAAAACAATGCAGCAACTCAAGTAAATGGTCCCAGATTTTACTCTAAGTGAAATTAGCCAATTTTGCATATATGGAGGGTCTAATTTACTGGAGATAAAGCCCTGGACCAAACACGGATCATTTCCACTCTACCCAGGCCGCAAATAGCGGCCAAAATGAGTAAATTTGCGGCCAGAATTTGGAGTGGGGGTCTCAGGTTTTGGGTATAGGTTCTAGGTTGCCTGCACATCTCTCAGTCTTCGCTAAATATTTTTCAGATCACCCGGGTTATAGCAGATCACCAAAACACATCACAATTCTCATAATTTTCCGATATCGGGGTTTCTAAGTTTGGGGTTTAAGTCTCTGTTTTAGGTCAATTTACCATCACTACAGGGGTTGTAGTCTCTAATTACACCTCAATTGCACCTTTGGAATCAATTCAAACCCTCATCCCTAACTTGGAATATCAAAGTTCACTATACAACACGATATCGATTCAAAACATGTAAGGATGCTAAATAGAATGAAATACAACTCTAATGGTAAAGGAATTACCTTATTTGGCAACTCAAGAATTTTCTTGAGTTGCCCCAAGTGTCCAAAATCCTTGCTTTCTTGGTCCAAGGTGTTTGTGTGGAGCTTGATCATGTTTTTAATGAAAGTGAGATGAAGTTTTGATGGATTTTTCATGATGAAGTGAGGGGTTGAGGTGGTGGAAGGAGGAGGGCAGCAGCCAGGTGAGAGGGAGAGAGGAAAAGATGAAGGAGAATGAAGGAAACAAATGGGCATGGCTCTCTCTTGACCCCTCACACTCTCTCTCTTGCCCATACCTCATTATTTTAGCCTTTTTCTTTTCTTTTCTTATCTTTTCTTTTGTTTTCTCTACTCATTTAAACCAAGCACAAAGAAAAACCAAATGAAGCCATGGTTACAAAATGTAGCAAATGTGAAAAATGACATGGTGCATATCATGTGCACAAAACAGGCTTAATGCACGATTAGCGATATTTAATCACGATTAGCATTAAAATAGAATATAATAAATCATAAAAATTCATAATTTGCCTAAATCACATAAAGCACCCTCATTTCAGTAATTTCTATAATTTTCCAAATATTTTCCACTTTATCGGCATTTAACGAGATGGGAATCTTATCAATATCTTAAGTAAGCTGATGAAAGATCGGGCTACTTTTTATACCGCATTATTAAAATATTCATAATATTTATTATTTAATTATAAAAATTCCCCAAAATAATGTTTTATTTTTCTGAAATGTTACATCAACCAATTCATTATGAATAATTTGTGTCTCTAGAATTTCTTCTAGTTCTACCGCATTGCCATCAGTACTATTTGTAAAAAATTCATTTTCCAAAAATGTGGCAAGTTGAGAAACAAATGTTGGGCTTCTCTTGCACCTAGTTTAGGATTTGGTAGCATCACTCATGCCACTTTAAAATTTAGAGAGGTGCAAAGCAAGCAAACCATGAATCATGCTAGAATTTCTAGGGTAACAAAGTTTGTATCACATACAAAGAAGTAAGGAGATAAGGATTACAATCTTTGTAGTCCGTTCCTTCACTTCATAAGCTCCGTGTTGAGGTCCCTTCACTGCGATCATCATGAACTCCGACTCTCGTGAGGCACCAAGAGGTGAATGATGCATCTTGCTTGAAGTCTTCTTGATCCAAGATGATCTACCTTGAAGAATCTCTAACCCAAGCTTACACTTCACTAATGAAGTAATTAGAGAAGTGAACACCCTAATCTAAGTGGCTAGAATAGATGAGGATGATGAAGTAGGAATATTTCTCTCTTTTGTTTTCAATTTCTCACTAATAATCACCACAACTCAAAAAGCTAGAAAGCTTTTGCAAGAGCAAGAAGAAGAAGAAGATGAAGCTTTTTCTTTTGTGATGCATAATGAATTATTGTTGTGGTTACAATTGCAACCATGAGTTATGAATGAAGGCTTTAACTCATGTAGAGAATAAACTATAGTTAAGGGTTTGGGTTGGGTTAACAAATATCTACACAAAATATCAAAGCTAAAGACAAAGTCAAAGCTTCATGAAGCATCCATGAATTTCATTCGAAAGCTAACCCTAATCCAAACCTAACCAGGTTTAAACCCTAAATCAATGTTGCATTTGTAACCCTAACATGTTACAATATTATATATCACATATATAATATATAATGTAACAAAAGAAAATAATACAATTAACATATATCGCATATACATCAATGTATTATCCAGTGAGAAAATGAATCAATAAAGCGAGCTTATATTAGTTAACGTAATGTAATATATCATATATATAATATACATTAAATTATCGAATCAACACTTGATTCGACAATCCGGCTATATTGCATATAACCGATTAATATAACATGTACCAATTCATCGAATCAACACTTGATCCGATGACCCGGCTATATCACATATACCCGGCCGATATCACATATCGTGAGAATAGAATACTGTATCTCATATCGTATTATTCTCGGTCCCGCACATATCACATATGTGCTCCTACTCCGTTTTTCCTGAGCCTGGAAACCTCTGTGTAGGACTCTAAAGAATCGTCAATACACCGGCAGTAGGTGATGATCATATCAAACACCCACAAGCTGCAAGCGGTCAGCTAAACGTAACAGCCACCCAGGTATTGAGTGATCAAAAGATCAACAAGCAAGCCTGTACATTCTCCTGCGAATCCAATCAGTAACACTACCGTACAGTCCGGTCTCTTCGTCTGATATGTCGCATATCCAGTCTAGGGGTGGTAAACATCAGACCCCAGTAACCGATAAGTCGTGTCGATATGAGGCTCATAATAGGTCGAGAAACTACTGATAACTCTTACCAGTAGCACTCCATATCAGCCCTGGCTAGGGACATCCAGTTATAGCCAATCGAACACAGCACAACATCAACTCCCTATACTGGGAGAGACGAAACCCCTCCTATCTCTCATTGCCTCCATGTGATTTGGGACTGTACCCGAAAGCCACCGTTTTGCACACCCTCTTGGATGTGGTAAGGTGGAAATCAAAGCACAATAGGAATTACCCAAGACTCTATGACGATCTCGGGTCTACAGACTAACCTGTACCAGTATCACCGGAGAACTGCTATCTGACGATTGGTATAATACCATCTAGGAGTTCTCGCCGAGTCCGTTCAGTGTACCCAGTCTCCACTGAGCACCCGTACACCATCTTTGATGTCAAACACCAATGGATATGGGATCATCCATCGCCCATCATATGGGTCAAGATGCGTATACGCAAGTCTACTCTGGAGTATCGATGCCCTGTCTCGATACTCTCTCGACAAGGAACAGTTATAGGATGTACTCTTTGACTACCCTGGCCCCACTAATATGATCTTCATCATAGTCCCAGTAGTCGAGTACATATCCTAAGGGCTTTATCAACATGTGAGAGAAAGAAAGTAAACCAATACAAGTCAACATGCTAAGATAAAGTGAAACCAAATAGCATACTATCATGTCGAGCAAGAAAGTCCTCTCTATATATATCCAAGCATCCACTATAATATACATCATATGTACAACAATGGCCTCTAGGGCATATATATAACTAACAATCTCCCACTTGCACTAAAACCAGCTGTTGTAGTATCTCATACCCAACATCCCGAAGAGTCTCTCAAATTGTATATGGGGAATGGCCTTCGTGAGTGGATCCGCAGTGTTGTCCTTCGTGTCAACTCTCCTGACCTCGATCTCGCGGCGATCAACTATCTCCCGGATCAGGTGATACCACCTCAGAATATGTCTGGACTTCTGATGGGAACTAGGTTCCTTTGCCAAAGCCACAGCTCCATTGTTATCACAATACAAATGTATTGGATGCTTAATGGATGGAACCACACCAAGTTCAGTAATGAACTTCTTCATCCAGACAGCCTCTTTGGCTGCATCGTTGGCAACAATGTATTCAGCCTCCATCGTCGAGTCTGCCACGGTTTCTTGCTTGGAACTCTTCCAACAAACTGCCCCTCCATAAAGACAAATCCCGAGTGCGACTTAGAGTCGTCCTTATCACTTTGGTAGCTTGAATCGGTAAAGGACTCCACCTGGAGTTCTCCATTACCATACACCAAGAACATCACTTTAGTCCTTTTCAAGTACTTAAGAATGTTCTTCACAGCTGTCCAGTGATTCTTTCCTGGAGCTGCTTGATACCTACTCACTACACTTAGTGAGTATGCTACATCGGGTCGGGTCAGGTACATAGCATCGCGTACATGATAGAGCCTACTGCCGAAGCATAGGGTATCCCTTGCATATGAGCTCTCTCCAAATCAGTCTTGGGAGACATCTATTTGGAGAGAGTGAGTCCAGAGATCATGGGTTGGTTCCCACGCTTGGACTCTTCCATACTAAACCTCTTTAGTATGGTGTCAATATACCTGGATTGGGACAATCCCAGTATCCGTTTAGATCTATCTCTATAGATCTTTATTCCCAAAATGCAGGAGGCATCACCTAGATCTTTCATTGAGAATCTATGTGATAAGAAGAGCTTGACCGAGTGCAGCATAGGAACATCATTTCCTATCAAGAGTATGTTATCCACGTACAATACGAGGAAGACGACCATACTCTCTGCAACCTTCTTGTAAATACAAGGTTCATCTACGTTCTTGATGAAGTCAAACTCTTTGACTACAACATCAAAGTAGATGTTCCAACTACGCGATACCTGCTTCAACCCGTAGATGGATTTAAGCAGCTTGCATACCTTTCCGCTGCTCCCACTATCTACGAAGCCCTCTGGCTGAGTCATGTACACGCACTCCTCTAAATCACCATTTAGAAAGGCGGTCTTAACATCCATTTGCCAGATTTCGTAGTCATGGTATGCAGCAATAGCAAGTAAGATCTGGATGGACTTAAGCATAGCCACTGGAGAAAAAGTTTCGTCATAATCCATACCTGGTCGTTGACGAAAACCCTTTGCAACATGTCCAGCTTTGAAAGTCTCCACTTTTCCATCTACACCAAGTTTCTTCTTAAAGATCCATTTGCTCCTAATGGGTTTTACCCCTTCAGGTGCAACTTCCAAAGTCCATACTTTGTTGGTGTACATGGATTCCATCTCAGATCGCATTGCATCCAGCCACTTCACAGAATCCCCACTCGTGATGGCCTGCTTGAAGCTAGTTGGGTCATCATCTTCCATGATGCAATTCCCGCTTCCACCATCAATGAGAAAACCGTAGTATCTCTCAGGTGGATGAGGAACCCAACTAGATCGGCGGAGAGGCTGAAGTTCGTCAGGGACTACTAAATCCTCTCGTTCTACCAAATCTTCTGTCGTAGTTTGTGTCACTGGAACCTCTTCCATTTCTACCTCATTGCCACTGATTTGTTTCATAAGAAAACCCTTTTCTATGAAAGTGGCATGTCGAGAAATAAACACTTTTTGTTCCTCGGGGTAGTAGAGGATATACCCTTGTGAATTTTTGGGATATCCTATAAACTTGCACAAGACAGACCTTGCCTCGAGTTTGTCCGGATTGTGCCTTTTGACATAGGCCGGACAACCCCATATCTTAACATACTTAAGAGATGGTCTCTTCCCCTTCCATATCTCATATGGAGTGATAGGCACTGATTTGGTAGGAACCATATTCAATATGTGTATGGCTGTCTCAAGCGCGTACCCCCAGTAGGAAATAGGCAACTCAGCATTGCCCATCATAGAGTGCACCATATCTAATAGGGTGCGATTCCTCCGCTCCGATACACCATTGTGTTGTGGTTTATAGGGAGGAGTAAGCTGAGAGAGAATCCCAATCTCTTTTAGATAGTCCAGAAAAGCATTGCTCAAATATTCTCTTCCTCGATCAGATCGAAGGATCTAAATACTTTTGCCCGTTTGGTTTTCTAATTCGTTCTTATATTCTCTGAATTTCTCAAAAGCTTCAGACTTGTGTTTAAACAGGAACACATGTCCGTATCTTGAGAGATCGTCAGTGAATGTAATGAAGTAGGAAGAACCGTTCCTGACATATGTAGACATGGGACCACATACATCACTATGTATTAGTCCCAAGAGTTCCGTAACTCTTTTTCCGTGTCCACTAAACAGAGTTTTGGTCATTTTTCCTTTGAGACATAACTGGCAAGTATCATGAGATGAAAATTCGAACGGATTCAAATATCCATCCTTATGTAACTTAGCTAGCCGTGTCGCATTGATATGAGCTAGTCTACAATACCATAAGAAGAATTCGTTCATTTCTGAACTCTTCCTCTTGTGTGTGTTTTGTACATTAAGTACTATAGTTTGGTTGAGAACGTATATGTCTTTATTTAATGATCCTGATCCAATCAACTTTTGATTCAGGAATATGTTCATAACATTATCCTTACTACAAAATTATATCCTTCTTTGCTCAATAAAGAAACTGATATAAGATTGCATATCAGGGTCGGAATGTAATAGCATTCGTTCAAAACCAATGTATTACCATTTGGTAACACAAGGTGATATTCGCCAACTGCTTTGGCTGCAACATTTGCACCATTCCCTACTCTTACGGAATGATCACCCTCTCCCAGTTCCCTACCTTTCCATAGCCCATGTAACATATTACATATATGGGATCCCGATCCGGTATCTAATACCCAGGACGTAGAGAGAACTGAGAAACAGTTCTCGATAACTAACACTCCTGAAGAAGATGCATCAACATGTTTTTTCTTCGTTTAGGTGGTGTGAGAATCCAGATATTATACTATTCCCTGCTCGGACTTATAACAATTATAAGTGGGAGCGGGACCAACGTTCCCTTGCTCAGTATAACAAGCGGGTTCAGTCAATACATCCATATTATTATGTTGATTAAGGCCTGATATGGTCGGTACCTGGAGAGAGAGAGAGAGAACACTTTAGCGTATGCTCTTGCAAGATTAGACTAGTTATTATCTTATCTAATGAGGATGGCTCCCACTGCTTTTTATCAAATCTTCCTTAAAACCCAAAAAGGTAAGACTAGCCGGGATTAATTACACCTTACAAGTTTGCCAATCTTTCTGCCAGGCCAGTGTTGGTACTTTGAGGGAGGTTCCCCGTGCTTTCACACGGACCTAATTAAAATAAACCTCGTTTTCCCATAAGCATAACCCCGTTAACACCTTTCTAGTCACCTACTTGATCGGCTAATTGTCCTGTGTAAAATTCTCCCAGGAGTAACTCTTACTCGCAGTGGGTATCAGGATCCATCTATCTCATAGAAGGTATGCAATCTCATTGCAAATTTCAACACTTGAAATTCCCGATAATGCTTCTGCCCCTAACGTGCTATGACCTTGACGAATGCCAAACAACCCATAGTCCGCTAGTCAAGTTCAACCCGTACATTTCTTGATTGAATTAAACCCACCCGCACGACCTTTGACGAATGCCAAACAACGCCGTATGAATACTCTAATCCAATTGCATCATATGCTACGGATAATTAGTAAATAGCTACCGTACACTACACCTTGACGAATGCCAAACTACCGTAGCACGAATACTAATTATTACTTATCTGAAATGTCGGAGGGCTACGCAGGTTTTTCTGAAAACCATGAGCGTAATGAACTTGATATCGTTGTAGAAATAGGTGATTTTGAAAAGGAGTTTTTTTGAGGCTTTTCTAGTTTCGCTAAAGAGGTCACTCCCGGTGAAGGGATCTCGGCTCTTTTCTTATCGAATAAGGTGCAGGATATTTCACAAATACCGCGGTGCAAAGCAAGAACTATAGAAGCAATCAAAAACTAAACCGTGAGTTTGTAGCATCTGCCAGTTTTGCTAAAGAGGTCACTCCCGGTGAAGGGATCTTGGCTCTTTCCTCATCGAATAAGGTGCAGGGTATATCACATATACCACTATGCAAAGCAAAAACTGTAGCTACCCTTTTTGAAAATTTGATTCTACAACATCTTTTAGGTTTCTTTCTTTTATTAATCTCATTAATAAATCCTATCATTTATGCTTCCTAAGCATCACAGAAGAAACGAAAGCCGTAATATTTATATATCATAATATATATATATATAGTATAAGCATTCGTCTCAGACAGTAATATGATCTCATCACAGAACATTGCAGCAGAAGATAACATATGAAATATTGGATATACTAGGACGTCCGTGTTTTATATCGAGCCAGTATAAAACACGGATTCCACTGTCGCGATGAATAGCCAAACCCACATCCCTAGACCCCTACGAGAGCGGCAAGTAACGCTGTCAATTCTAGGGTTATGAGACCCGGTCTCGACTCCTCGAGATGGCCTCTCACTGGACCCTAGAACCCGGTTACTTGTGCTCCCCGCCTTGGTTCTATCCTAATGCGGAAAAGTAAATAATATACAATGGTGACATCAATCTCAACCCGGAAGTGCCCCAATAAAACAATATTACATACAATAAATTTTACATGAATGAAAATAAAAAAAAACCCTTATCTCACATAAAACCCCCGGCTATTCAGAACACGACAATCCAATATAATATATCACAGCAACACATAATATCTCATATCATCAACGTAAGCAAGCATGCATATCTCGATCGTCGTTGATGTATAGCAACGAAGCTGGAAATACCCCGCATACTACACTTACGGTCGCAGAAAAGAAAGTGAAAAACTACAACATTTGGAATCCATAATCTCCTTAGACATCGTAAACCCGAAATATCACATATTATGGATTTCATACCTAACTATATGAATTCCACATATTGTATCACAATCACAGAATATCATGACGATATTTAACATTTCGATCGAATCAACATACACTCACAAATTACCCCCGTGAGCACAACACTTGAGCACAGTCGAAACACTCAAAAACCGTGCCACGGTGTCCATGGACCAGCCGTAGAAGGAGTTAACCAACGCCTCATGTATGACACCACGGAACTACGGAAAACCCGAAGGTTCGAACGCAGTTCCGTTGGCATAGAATCGAGTTAAGTTTATTATAGTCTTCTAGGGGGTCCATAGGGGTACTTGCACGATTTTACGAATATAATCAACTTCGGAAAATTACAACACTTGGAAATTTCAGCGGGGTACAAAATGTGGTGTGTGAAGTTCGATCAAACTGCTAAAAGTAGTCAAAGTTAGCAATACAATGTTAAGTTGTATGACTACGAAGCACTACGAATTAGCCCCAGGTCAAACTAATCATCACATGAAAATTGGGCTAAATAAACAATACTAGGAAACCTAAAATGAACCCAAAAGAGCATAGATGGAATACGGAGGGCAGAAGAGGCACTGGGGCTAGCCTGGCCGGAATTTTGGCCTTGGTGCTCAGTTCAAATCCGAGCACCCCCCCCCCCCCCCCGTATTTCACCCCTGTTCATATTTTGGTCCATTGATCATTCTGCACTTGTTCGGAAAAAATTTTAAGGACTTTTTAGAAAATTTACAGAGAGCAAAATAGGGTAAGCATAATATCGTATTTCGGAGTGGATTTCGTTTTCGTAATTGTTATAACACCGTATTTAGAATTCTAGTTTGGCTCTGATAACACCGTATTTAGAATTGTTATAACACCGTATTTAGAAGTCTAGGGTTTGGTAGCATCACTCATGCCACTTTAAAATTTAGAGAGGTGCAAAGCAAGCAAACCATGAATCATGCTAGAATTTCTAGGGTAACAAAGTTTGTATCACATATAAAGAAGTAAAGAGATAGGGATTACAACCTTTGTAGTCCGTTCCTTCGCTTCATAAGCTCCGTATTGAGGTCCCTTCGCTGTGATCATCATGAACTTCGACTCTCGTAAGGCTCCAAGAGGTGAATGATGCATCTTGCTTGAAGTCTTCTTGATCCAAGATGATCTACCTTGAAGAATCTCTAACCCAAGCTTACACTTTACTAATGAAGTAATTAGAGAAGTGAACACCCTAATCTAAGTGGCTAGAATAGATGAGGATGATGAAGCAGGAATATTGCTCTCTTTTGTTTTCAATTTCTCACTAATAATCACCACAACTTAAAAAGCTAGAAAGCTTTTGCAAGAGCAAGAAGAAGAAGAGGATGAAGCTTTTTCTTTTGTGATGAATAAAGAATTATTGTTGTGGTTACAATTGCAACCATGACTTAAGAATGAAGGCTTTAACTCATGTAGAGAATAAACTATAGTTAAGGGTTTGGGTTGGGTTAACAAATATCTACACAGAATATCAAAGCTAAAGACGAAGTCAAAGCTTTATGAAGCATCCATGAATCTCATCCAAAAGCGAACCCAAAAGCTAACCCTAATCCAAACCCTAACTAGGTTTAAACCCTAAATCAATGTTGTATTTGTAACCCTAACATGTTACAATATTAAATATCACATATATAATATATAATGTAACAAAAGAAAATAATACAAGTAACATATATCGCATATACACCAATGTATTATCCAGTGAGAAATTGAATTAATAAAGCGAGCTTATATTAGTTAACTTAATGTAATATATCACATATATAATATTCATTAAATTATCGAATAAACACTTGGTTCGACAATCCTGCTATATTGCATATAACCGACTATGATAGCATGTACCAATTCATCGAATCAACACTTGATCCGATGACCCGGCTATATCACATATACCCGGGCGATATCACATATCGTGAGAATAGAATACGGTATCTCATATCGTATTATTCTCGGTCCCGCACATATCACATATGTGCTCCTACTCCGTTTTGTCTGAGCCAGGAAACCTCTGTGTAGGACTATAAAGAATCGTCAATACGCCGGCAGTAGGTGATGATCATATCAAACACCCACAAGCTGCAAGCGGTCAGCTAAACGTAACAGCCACCCAGGTATTGAGCGATCAGAAGATCAACAAGCAAGCCTGTACATTCTCCTGTGAATCCAATCAGTATCACTACCGTACAGTCCGGTCTGTTCGTCTGATATGTCGCATATCCAGTCTAGGGGTGGTAAACGTCAGACCCCAGTAACCGATAAGTCGTGTCGATATGAGGCTCATAACAGGTCGAGAAACTACTGATAACTCGTACCAGTAGCACTCTATATCAGCCCTAGCCAGGGACTTCCAGTTATAGCCAATCGAACACAGCACAACATCAACTCCCTATATCGGGAGAGACGAAACCTCTCCTATCGCTCATTGCCTCCATGTGATTCGGGACTGTACCCAAAAGCTACCGTTTTGCATGCCCTCTTGGACGTGGTAAGGTGGAAATCAAACCACAGTGGAAATCACACAAGACTCTATGATGATCTCGGATCTACAGACTAACCTGTACAAGTGTCACCGAAGAACTGCTATCTGATGATTGGTATAATACCATCTAGGAGTTCTCGGCAAGTCCATTCAGTGTACCCAGTCTCCACTGAGCACCGTACAGCATCTTTGAAGTCAAACACCAATGGATATAGGATCATCCATCGCCCATCATGTGGGTCAAGATGCGTATACGCTAGTCTACTGTGGGGTATTGATGCCCTGTCTCGATACTCTCTCGACTAGGAACAGTTATAGGATATACTCTTTGACTACCCTGGCCCCACTAGTATCATCTGCATTGTTCCCCGCCGAACACGGAGACGCGGCCGTGCGGGTCCGTCTAGCCTGAGGTTCGGGGCAGATGCAAATTGGTGCTATCCATCCACCTCCCCGAAGATGCCAAGTTGATTTATGGCACCATGTATCGAAGGCTAAAACGGATGCGTCCGATGTAGCAGACTTCGTCAGATTCCCCCTCGTTTGAGGCGTTTTTGATTGTGGGGACGCTCTTCCCTGCAGTCGCAAGCCCCTGTAGTTAATTACGCTACCGAATCACGGTAACAACTTTCTCCTACTCCAGATGGTCACTTTGTATCATGGGTGTTTGGTTTTGATTGCCCGTGGATTGTATACGGATACTAATTTATGTTGTCGCCCGTAGGGTATGGATTAGTCCAAATCCTTATTTTCTTAGATTTGGGTTTGGCGGTAGGGTTTAAGGATACGTTAGCCTCATTCGAGACTAAGATCAACTTAAACGTTTGTTAAGGATAACTTAGTCTAATTTTAGACTAAGATCAACTTAACGGGATCGTTTAGATCCAACAAAAGAGCATTTGGACTCTATTGTTTAGTTTAGGGACATTGCGGTCAATTGGTTTAAGGACATTGCGGTCCAATGTTAGTTTAAGGACATCTCGGTCCAATGTTAGTTTAAGGACATCTCGGTCCAGGTTAAGGACATCATAGTCCGTGAGTTTAAGGACCCCACAGTCCTGGTTTAGAGATATCGTAGTCTATAAGGTTTAAGGACATCATAGTCCATGAGTTTAAGGACCCCACAGTCCGGTTTAGAGACATTGTAGTTGTAGCGCTACGGCAGCGCCCCGGCCGTCTACTCGAGACCAAAATGCGGAATTAAAATTTTTTTAACATTAAACCGGCGCTGCCGCGGACAATAAACCTGGATCGTAACCATTAACCTAATCCTAGCTATCAAGAGAATGGGGTAGAAGCTATACCGAGCGATCCGTGTCCTCCGGTCTTCGTCTCCACTCCGATCTCCCGCTGAATCCTCGTCCGTCACCTCCTCGTCGAAAAAAAAAGGGCACCACGTAGCCGAATACTTTTACGGGCTCCCACCTCTGGACCGAGGCAACTCGGGCGTGAAGTTGGCTAGCCGACGCGTCCAAGGGTACTGTAGGTTGTAGTGTAGTAAGTATGTCTCGATGCGGGTATGAAGTTGCCATAGAGATGATGGAGAGGAGAAAGAACTTTGGAGAGGATGAAGGTGTATATATTTTTCAAGCATGAGGAATGAGATGAATAATTTCCACACCAAGAAAAAAAAACTCTCTCATTCTCTCCCCTCCTTTTTGTGGCCGGCCCCCCCTTATCAAAATGGTGGAGAGAATATACAAGGGAGGTGAGTGTAGGAGATAGAAATGGTGACCACATCCAAATAGATGATAATGAGGTAATAAAGTCACATCACTTCTAATCTAATCTTATCATAATAAAAGAAATGGATGAGATGGAAAAAGCATCTCATGATGAAGCCACAAAAGCAAGAAACCCCTCCACAATAAGTTATTTGCAAACTTGCAAATAACCCCCTCCATCGGAAAGTCCGGCCGCGAAGGAACAAAGGAAAACCGGCCGGAACGGAATGCAAACTGGAAACTTCAGAAAACTGATCCCGTAATAAATTACAGGAAAACCCCGCTACTGCATATACATGCCCGCATTTGTATTCCCACTGAATACAAATGCAATGAGACAAAATCTACACTATCAAATACTAGGATCCGGCTTAAACCAAAGCCGGCTAGTAAAAACCGTCTGATCACGATCCGTGCAATACCGCACGTATCTGATCGAACCCTGCCATATCTCCATACGGCCTCTACAGCGTTTCGCCCGAAACTTGAGTAACTGAGTGTGGTGGACTCTAAAGACTCGTCAATACTATGGCTGTGGATTTAACCACTAGCACGTCAGAGGTATTAGCCATACGTGACGGGCCACCAGCTATTGACCAAAAGGGACGTCGATGAGCGCACTCATCCTGACACCCTACTGAGCCTGTCAGTGACAATATCTGTACAGTCCAGTCCGTTCGTCTATGAGTATCGCATGGCGGGCCTAGGGGGTTGGTAAAAGTCAGACCCCCAAAAGCGGTACAAGTCGTGTCGGAGTGTAGCCCAGAACACCCTGAGATACTACTGGAATACCTACCAGTAAATCTCCTGCCTCGGCCGAGGGCTTTGTGTAATGGCTCTCCTAGACACAGCGCGACCTCACCCCCAATACCGGGAGAGACGAACCCCTGCAGATCTGCTCACTGCCTCCATGTGGCTCGGGACTGTACCCAACTAAAACCTGTTTGCAAGACTCTTTTGAGCCGTGGTAGGGTAGTAATCAAAGCACAGTGGGAACTCACACGAGACAAATGACGATCTCAGGTCGATGAACTAACCTGTACACATGTCACCAGGGAACTGCTATCTGACGTCTGGTATAAACACAACTAGCAGGTTCCCGGCGAGTCCTGTCCGGTGTACTCATAACCCAATGAGCACCTGTATACATCTTAGGTGAACCAACTGACACCAATGGCTTGTGAGACCGGCCACCGCCCCTCGTCGGGATCTCGACTGTATACACTAGTCTACTAATGGAGTATCGATGTCCAGTCTCGACACTCCCACGACTAGGGACCTTTTAAGGATGTGCTTATAGAATCCAGCTCTCACGTATATGATCGCCCTCATACTGCTGGTAGTCAAGCAAGAATCCTAGGGGCTCTATCAACGTGTAATAGCGACTCGTAAGGTCACCTAAAGCAGTACACGATGATAAATATAAACCAGATAGCATACTATCATCTCGAGTAAGGCTGTCCTACCGGGATAGGTCCTCCCTCAATCATTGCAATCACGTGCCTTTGATCCAATAATTGACTCTGAGGGCACTATCTCCAACAATCTCCCACTTGTACTCAAGGCTAATTATTGCGATGTCGCATACTCACAGTCCGTGTGATACCGAACACCCAACTCCTCTACTAGTCAGTCTCACAAAGCTCGTTTGCGAAACTATTGCGTTCGAGGAATAGCCTCAGTAAGTGGATCCGCTGTGGTGTTTCTTTCTATGTCTCTCTTTATCTCAAGTTCGCGGAGAAAGCCATCTCCCGAAATGAGCAATACCTGTCTTAGAATGTGTCTGGATATCTGATGGGACCAAGCTCATAAATGAACTCCAAATCCAAACTTCTTAGACTGTATCGTCAACTGAACTAAATCAGTATCCTGCGCCATGCCTTTCCCTCAGTATCCACCTTGACCACCTGTCCAAAATACTGCCCCTCGTCAGAGGGAAAACTATAACTCTGACAGCCACTTTGTCATCCAGGTCACCTTGGAAGCCTGGAATGATAACTGTCTCCCGAAGGAGACTGCCGTTATCATATCCCTAGAACATCCATTTATGTTCTAGAGCTTCTTCCGATTGTTTCTCCAGGATTGGATTAATATCAACTTATTGCATCTCCTGCAAGAACAACATCTGGTGTGGTACTTAACATCTCATGATTGACTCAATTGCCTAAGCAAGTGATCTGCCAATCATGCACATCCCTCTCTACTTTAGTCTATAAGACACCTTTAGAGAGGGTGACTCCATCACCTGCAGGTACACTACCGTGCCAGGAGTCGTCCATTCTAAATACTCATAAAATGCTGTCAAAGTACCCAGATTGGGAAACCACCCAAATCTAGATCTAAAACCATAGATCTAGTGACCGGAATGTCTTGACATTAAATCCAAGTCCCATGTGGAGAAACCACTGTGTGACAACCAAAGAATAACCGATCGTAGTATAAGAATATCACTTTCTACTCTGTGTATGTCATCCTAATACCAGGACATCACACCCTACTACCTTCTTAACAGATCCATCCCCTATTCTGATGAAGTCAAACCTATGACTGTCACATCAGAAATAGATGATCTATCTCCGCTATATCTGCTTAAGTCTATAAATAGACATAAGCCTCTTGCCCACTGTGCTTCCGTTGCTCCCACTGACTATGACAACCCTCTGGCAGAGTCATATAGACGTACACTTCTAAAGCCAGTTTAGAACGACGCTATACTCATCCTCTGCCGGGTCTCACAGTCTGGAACAACAGCAATGGCAAGTCTGGGTAAACAAGAACCTCCCTGCCACCATCCTTGAGCATACCGAAGTACCTCTCGGGTGCCTGAGGTTACCCACTTTATCTGCGGAATGGCCAATGGAATGTCAAATCAGATTGAATCTTGAGGTTCTTATCAAATCTTCAGTAATCGTTTGCGGTTCTGGAATCACTTCCAGTTCTACCATACTCCCACTACTGTTTTCTGAAAAAATCCATTTCTTAATTAAAACTGTGGCGAGTTAAGAACAATATCACTATTGATCTTCCAGATGGTAGAAAGTCAACCCTCGTCATAGCCCGGGTCAACCCACAAACAGCCATTACAGAAACGTGCCGTGAGTTATCCAGAGTCTGGTTTTAAGCATAAGCCGGACAACTCCCCGTACCTTAACAATGTCAAGATATGAACTGTTCTATATCCAATATAGAAACAGAGGCACTGATTTAATTGAACCAGATTCAAATCATGCAGCTGTCTCCAGTGCATGTCAACTAAATGGAGAGAGGCCGATCAGCGTTACTCAACTTAGGAGTACTTCCAATTATGAGTAACCTGAAAGAGAAGCTAGTTCTCTTAATCATTACTATCAACTGAATACCATTCACGAGTATCTACATCTTCGATCACCTTGAAGAATCCCGGTACTTGCAACATCTGGTTCCCTACTTTATTCATATACCTATAACTTCTCAAAACTTCAGACCTTGTGTTTCTACGAAACACTTGTCTAAAAACTAGAGAAGTCATAAGTAAGCCAAATATAGTACGAGGACCAACCCCTCTGTCCTAATGGACACTGGACAATATACAATACTTTGTACAAGTCTCCTGAGTGTAATAACTCATTCACTGTGTGTCGTAGGTTGAAAACTGTACTTATGGTTAAGAAGAATTACACCGCTGTTCAATGCTCCTTACCTAACCATCCACTGTTATAGGTAAATGTCACAGACATAATTTCAAAAAGGTATATCTCACTCTATAAAAATAGACATACAGATATATCAATTTGAAATTGGTTCATAACAACGGATATTCAAAACCAAATATTTGCCGTCCGGCAAACAACCCAGGTGACTTCCTCAAATATCACCAATTACAACGAATTCCGATATAATGAGGATGATCACCTAATTCCCAATAACTTACTCCCACTCATCATCTGTAAAACCATACAGATGTGAGAATCATACCTGGTAAATACATACCCTGGAGCAAGTGTCTAATTGGGAAATCAGTTTTCTTTTAACAGTACACAGTGAAACTGAAACATTGAAATGTTTCGATAGGGTATCTGGGTATTCCTAGTAATGCCTCTTCCATTATCCAGATTCACAACTATAACCGTATAATTCTTTGTCATCTCTCCAAATCCCTTTATATGTCTTTAGTCATTACCTTCTGCACACCCCTTTAGGCCAAATGGTTTTCTTCCTTCCCTACCGTTCGGCACCAGCCTATGGTTTGGAAGAAGACTATCCAATAAGCATAATGGGTGTACTGTCCTAATCCTAGGAACACTCGCAATGCGAGAGAAGGTGAAGATAAAAGACAACCGAATAAACCTTATTCCTATTTCTCCTGAACCAAGATCCATCCCCGAACTGGAACAAGTTCCTTTCGAGTTCGTATATAACCATACGATGGAGTATCCAATAAACTTGGGATCTTCGTAGTGATACGGAGTGTCTTGGAGAAATACAAAGGTGATTTAGGATTGGCGAAGAAATATTTGGTTTGGTCGTGAATATCAGTCGCAATTTACTTTGCCCTCTTACTAATCCCTTTCTTTGTCTTAACTTAATACCTTCTGTACACCGTTTAGGCTAATTGGTTTTCTTCATTCCCCACCGTTCGGCATCAACCTAAGGTTTGGAAGAAGACTATCCAATTTGCGTAATAGGTGTACTATCTCCTAAACCAAGGAGTACTCGCAATGAGAGAAGGTGAAAGGAAAAGACAACTGAATAGAACTATTCGTTTTCTCCAGAACCGGAAACCATCCTCGAATTCCTTCGAGTTCTTATATAACCATACGATGGTTTTGTCCAATGGAAGTGGACGTTCGTAGTAATACGGGGTGTCCTGGAGAAAAGGGTAAAAGTTGGAGTGGCAAAGAGGTCTGCAACTCTGACAATCCAAAAGCCGGTCTTATAAGAAGGTTCGGTTAACTTGGTCACTGAGTCATAGTCTAGGGTCGGGTCAATGGTCGCTGCCAAAGAGAGAGAGAAAAGAAATACTCAGCGTGCACTCTAACCTAGATCAGAATGGTTATCAGTTTATCTAATCAGGAAACCTCCCACTGTAACCTCAAATTCTTCTCCAAACCTAAAAGAAGAATTAGTCGGGATCACCCGAGGAGTAAACCAACTCATCAGTGGGAATCGGGATCCAACTATCATCGCATGACAACGTGACGGAATCCACTCACGTCACCACACTCCAGAATGTATGCGCATGCCTGGCAAGTTTCAGTTTCTTTAGAAACTCCCGATGTGATTTTTACCCCAAGCGGCTTATGACCTTGACTAGGTCAACAAACCATAAACCGCCAGTCAAGTTCAACCCGTCATTATTCTGGATTGCATTAAACCCACCCGTACGTGCCCTTGACTAGGTCAGCAAGGCCGCACGACTGTCCTAACCAATCCCATTTATGCAACAAACAAGTACCACTTAGCTACCGAACACTACGTCTTGACTAGGTCAACAAACGCAGCACGAATACTAAATAATACCCGTAGGAAATGACGGAGGGCTACGGCTGGTTTTTGGCGAAAAACCTTTAACGTAATGAACTTGATATCGTTGAAGAAACTGCATAACTTTTTATAAAAATATAGTGACAAAAACCTTTGCTAAAGAGGTCACTCCCGGTGAAGGGATCTCGGCTCTTTCCCCGTAGAATGAGGTGCAGGATATTCCAACTGAATACCACGATGCAAAGCAAAAGTAATCGGCTATAGTGAAGTTTTTGCCCTGACACAAACTTCTGTCCAAGGGGTCACTCCCGGTGAAGGGATCTCGGCCCTTGCCTCGTCGACTGAGGAGCAGGATATTCCAACTGAATACCACTGTGCAAAACAAAAGTGAACGTCGTTGCAATAACAGCTTTTTGAAAAATGTTCCAACAACATCAGAATAGGTTTGTTTATCTTGCATTGATCCGAATCAACGCAGTCCCATCAATTGATCACACCACAAAAGAACGAAAATAATGATGTACGTATATGCCATCCGCATTCCCCACTAGGTCCCGTCATCACCCGTTAGGTTACTTAACTAACGACAGAGCGGGGACTGGACTAGCGCGGATGCAAAACATATACAACATCTACTAGTATATATATCAATATATAATATTTCGCTCAAGGCGTGATAAAATGCAACATCACAGAATTGTAGAGCATCACAGAACAATACAGATATCTGGGATCCCCGGGTTTCACAGAGCCGCTGCTGAAACCCGACGTTCCCCTGGTCGTGTGGATGTAGGGTTCCTAGGCACTCTAGTGAGGTCTCACAAGGCATCGAACATGCCATCTTCAAAAATTCTAGGTGCCGAGAGACCCGACTACGGATCGTATGCTAGAAAACTAGGCGAAAAAGCTAACTAGTTAACACTTAACTACAAGATACGGAAATACAACCTTTGTAGATCTGGTGCTCCACCTCCATAGCTCCGCAACGAGGTCCTCTCTGCTGTCCAAATCAAATCCGGGCTCAAGCGTCGGCTTCGTCGGAGAATGGGCAAGCTAGGTCGTCGATGTCCATGCCGAAGATGATCTACGTCGAGGCATCGAAAGATCAAGCTCCACCTTCACCAAACCGTGAAAACTTGTGAAGGAAACACACTCTACTACTTGGCAAGAGGTAGAGGATGAAGAAATAAGAAGTGGGTAGACTTTAGTTTTGGATTTCTCACTCTAATTCATCAATCACCATTGATGAAGTCAAGGTTTCTTCTTTTGTTCAAGGAAGAAGAAGAAGAAAATCTTATGATAAGTTAATTATGAAAAGAATAATAATATCATTCTTATCATAACTTTAACCTAAGTTAAGTGTAGAGAATTGACCAAGGTTAAAGGAATGGTTAGGGTTTAGGAGATGAGACAAAAATGGTTGCATCATCAAAGCTTCATGAAGCTTCAAGTGCAAACAAAATAAGCCACCATTTTTCTCTCATTTCTTTTCCTTTTTCCAAAAATAAAAAGACGAATTAATGAATAAGTAAAACCCTTAACCATTTAAATAACTTTGGTTAAATTCTTTACACATAACCTAGCAATCATGCATCATCAAACATGATACAATAAAGTGCACAAAATCATATCGCATATGTAATGCGCACACCCGAGTGAGAAAATCCATTTTAAAGTGAACCGATACTAGTTGATGCAAAGTAATATATCAAATATATAATTATACATTAAATCATTAAATCAACACTTGATTCAATGATCCGGTTATGTCGCACATAACCAACTGGTATCATTAGTAACAACTTATCGAATCAACACTTGATCCGATAACCCGGCTATATCGCATATAACCGATCAATGTCACATCGCGAGAATCGAATACAGTATCACATACTGGTATTATTCTCGGTCCCGCACATATCTCATATGCGCTCCTATTTCGTTTCGCTTGAGCCAGGAAACCTCTGTGTAGGACTCTAAAGACTCATCAATACGCCGGCAGCAGATGATGATCATATCAAGCACCCACAAGCCGCAAGCGGTCTGCTAAACGTAACGGCCACCCGGGTATTGAGCGATCTGAAGATCGACGAGCAAGCCCACTCACACTCCAGTGAATCCGACCAGTAACACTACCGTACAGTCCGGTCTGATCGTCTGATATGTCGCATATCTCGCCTAGGGGTGGCAAACGTCAGACCCCAATAGCTCGATAAGTCGTGTCGATATGAGGTCTATAACACTTCGAGAAACTACTGGTAACACTTACCAGTAAATCTCAGCAACCCTGGCCAGGGATTTCCTGTTATAGCCAATCGAACATAGCGCAACATCAACCCCCTATACCGGGAGAGACGAATCCCCTCCTATCGCTCATTGCCTCCATGTGACTCGGGACTGTACCCAAAAACCACCGTTTTGCACGCCCTCTTGGACGTGGTAAGATGGAAATCAAAGCACAGTGGGAACCACACAAGACTCTATGACGATCTCGGGTCAACAGACTACTCTGTACCAGTGTCACCAGAGAACTGCCATCTGACGTGAGGTATAATACCATCTGGGAGTTCTCGGCGAGTCCGTCCAGTGTACCCAGTCTCTACTGAGCTCCCGTATATCTCCTCTGATGTCAAACACCAATGGATATGGGATCATCCATCGCCCATCTTTATGGGTCGAGAAGGTACACGCCAGTCTACTCTGGTATATCGATGCCCCGTCTCGATACACCCTCGACTAGGGACTTTGAAGGATGTACTTATGGACTACCATGTCCCCACTAGTATGATCCGCATCATAGTCCAGGTAGTCAAGCACACATCCTAAGGGCTTTACCAACATGTAACAGAGAGACAATCAGTATACACGTTAAGGTAAAGTTCAACCAGATAGCATACTATCATGTCGAGCAAGAAAGTCCTCCCTATATATGTCCCAGCATCCACTACAATATACATCCTATGTACAGTAATGGCCTCTAGGGCATACATATAACTAAAAATCTCCCACTTGCACTAGGGCCATCTGTAGCAGTGGTTGTAGTATCTCATACTCAACCATCCTATAAAAGTCTCTCTCTGGGAACAGGCCTTTGTGAGTGGATCCGCTGTGTTGTCCTCTGAGTCTACTCTCCTAACCTCGATCTCCCTGGAGATCAACCATCTCCATGATCAAGTGATACTGCCTTAGAATATGTCTGGATCACTGATGGGACCGGCGTTCCTTGGCATAAGTCACAACTCCATTGTCACACAATGGGAGGAACATAGTTCATCTCATGAACCAATATACACCCAAACAGCCTCTTTGGTAGCATCTTAAGTAGCGATGTATCCAGCCTTTATCTTCTAGTATGCCACGGTATCTAGCTTGGAACTCTTCCAACATACCGTCCCTTTACTGAGGGTAAAGACAATGCCTGTGACTGACATTCAGTCGTCTTTATCACTCTGGAACACTTCCAGCGATTCTCCCCAGGATCAATTGATATCATCTCACTACAACTAGTGAGAATCCTAACATCCAATTAAATCTATCTCATAGATCCAAAATCCAGGATTTAGTAGGTATCACTTTGATCCTATATGGAGAATCCTAAGCGGAGATTAACCGAGCGTAGCATAGGAAACTCCTTCCCTATCAAGAGTATGTCATCCACGTACTCTACGAGGATCGTCACCATTCTCCCTACTACCTTCTTGTTTATACAAGGTTCATCTACCATTTTGATGATGTCAACTTCTTTGACCGCTTCATCAAAACAGATGTTCCAACTCCGCGATGCCTGCTTTATCCTATAAAGCATCTTGCACACGTTTCCGCTGCTCCCACTGTCTACGAAGCCCTCTGGCTGTGTACTTATGGACGCTCTCTTCTAAACATCATTTAGAAAAGCTGTCATGACACCCAACCACCAGATATCGTAGTCATGGTATGTAGCCATGGCAAGTAGGATCTGGATGGACTTAAGCATAGCCACTTAGAAAAGGTTTCATCATCATCCCATACCTGGTCAATGATGTAGACCTTTAACAAGTCTAGCTTTGAAAGTCTCAACTCTTCCATGTACACCAAGTAATCTTCTCAAGATATACTTGCTGCTGATGGAGATTTAACCCTTCAGATATAGCAGCTAAAGTCCATACTTTGCTGGTGTATAAGGATTCCATCTCAGATCACTAAACATCCAGCCATTCTTACAGAGTCTCACTCCTGATGGCCAGCTCGAAACTAGTTGGGTCATCATCTCATGATGCAATCCTCGCTCCCACTGTCATAGAGCAACCTAAGTATCTCTCAAGTGGGTGAGGAACCCTACTAGATCGGCGGAGAGGCTGAGGTTCGTTGGAATTTACTGAATCCTTTGGTTCTATTAAATCATCAGCTGCAGTTTGTATAGCTGGAACCTTTCCAGTTCTACATTACAGGCCTTGCCTCGAGCTTGTCCGGATTTTGCTTTTAGACATAGGCCGGGCAACCCCAAATCTTAACTAACTTAAGATATGGGCTCTTCCCTTTCCATATCACATATGAAGTGGTAGGCAACTGATTTGATTCGAACCCTATTCAATAGGTATGCAGCTTCTCAAGCGCATAACCCCTAAAGGAAATAGGTAACTCAGTAATACTCATCATAGAGCACACCATATCATATAGGGTGTGATTGCTCCGTCCCGATATACCATCGTGCTATGGTGTATACGAAGGAGTAATGCTGAGAGAGAATCTCATTCCCCTTTAGAATGGTCCAGGAATTTCGTGCTCAAGTATTCTCCTCCTTGATCACATCAAAGGACATAATACTTTTACCCGTATTCTGGTTCTCTACTTCTAACTTATATTCTATGAATATCTCAAAAGGTTCAGACTTGTGTTTCAACAGGAACATAGGTCTGAATCTCGAAAGATCATCAGAGAATGTAATGAAGTATAAAGAACCAGTCTTGGCATGTGTAGACAGGGGACCTTACATACATCAACATGTATCAATCCCAAGAGTTCACTAACTCTTTCTCTGTTTCCAATAAACAGAGCTGGTGTCATTATATCTTTGTGACATGACTGGCAAGTTTCACAAGATGTAAATTCAAACTGATTTAAATATACATCTATATGTAACTTCAGCTAGTCGGGTCGCATTGATATGACCTAGTCTACAATACCTCAAGAAGGATTCGTTCATCTCTGAACTCTTCCTCTTGTGTGTGTTCTGTATACGAAGAACTGTAGTTTGATTTAGAACATTGATGCTTTTAGATAACGTGCCTGAACCGATCAACTTTTGATATAGGAAATGTTCAAAACATTATCCAGCAATACAAAATTTTATCGTTTCTTTACAAATAAAGAGAAAGATATGATTTTGTATATCAGGTTCAGTATCTAATAACATTCGTTCAGAATCAATGTATTGGTAATACAGGGTGACAGTGACCGACAGACTTGGCTGCAACACTTGCCCCGTTTTCTGCCTCATGAAACTTATCACCCGTTCTCAGTCCTCTACCTTTTTGTAGCCCTATGTAACAGATTACATATCTGGGATCCTGATCTGGTATCACATACCCAGGACGTAAAGGATACTGAGAAACAGTTCTCTGTAATGAACACACCCGAAGATGATGCATCAGCATGCACTCTCTTCGTTTGGGCAGCACGGGAAATCTGGTATTCCCCAATTTCCTGCTCTTTCTTATAACAATTATAAGTTGGAGCGGGACCAACGTTCCCCAGCTCAGTATAACAAGCGGGTTCGGTCAATTATCCGTATTATTATCTTGATTAAGGCGTGATATGGTCGCTACCTGGAGAGAGAGAGAAGAAAACACTCAGCGTGCGCTCTGTCAAGAATAGATTGGTTATTATTTTATCTAATCAGGATGGCTCCCACTGCTTTTTATCAAATCTTCCTTCAAACCCTAAAAGGAAAGACTAGCCGGGATTAAGTACACACTACAAGTTCGCCAATCTTTCAGCCAGGCCAGTGTCGGTACTTTGAGGGAGGTCCCCCGTGCTCTCGCACGAACCTAATTAATGTAAACCTCGTTTTCCCAGAGGCGTAACCTCGTTAACACCTTTCTAGACACCTACTTGATCGGCTAATTGCAATGTATAAAACTCTCCCAGGAGTAACTCTTACTCGCAGCGGGTATCGGGATCCAACTATCTCATAGAAGGTATGCAATCTCATTGCAAATTTCAACACTTGAAATTCCCGATAATATTTTGCCCCGAACCTCCTATGACCTTGACAAAGGCCAACAAACCATAGGATGCTAGTCAAGTTCAACCCGTCATTTCCTGATTGAATTAAACCTACCCGCACGGCCCTTGACAAAGGCCAACAAGGTCGCACGACTACCCTAACTCAATCTGCATCATATGCATAAGCAGATAAGCACCAGTTAGCTACCGCACACTGCGCCTTGACAAAGGCCAACAAACGCAGCACGAATACTAACTACTACTTATCTGAAATGACGGAGGGCTACGACAGGTTTTTATGAAAACCTATTGCGTAATGAACTTGATATCGTTGTAGGATCGAATGAATTTTGAAATGGAGTGTTTTTGAGGCTTTTCTAGTTTTGCTAAAGGAGTCACTCCCGGTGAAGGGATCGTCGGTCCTTTCCTCGTCGAATGAAGTGCGGGATATATCACATATATCACTGTGCAAAGCAAAAACTCTTAAAAGCAATCAAAAGAGAAACCGAGGGTGTAGCATCGACCAGTTATTGCTAAAGGAGTCACTCCCGGTGAAGGGATCTCGGTCCTTTCCTTATCGAATAAGGTGCAGGATATATCACATATACCGCTGTGCAAAGCAAGAACTGTAGCTACCTGTTTTATTTTGAAATTCGATTCTACAACATCTTAGGTTTCTTTTATTTCATTAATCACATTAATGAAGTCCCATCATTTAAAATGTACCTAAACATCACAGATAAATACGACGTACACTTATGCCATCCGCATTCGCCTCGATGTCCCCTCGTTCACCGTTAGGTTAGGTAACTAACGGCAGAGCGGGGCAGGGCTAGCGCGGGTGTAAAACATAAGTAACGTCTATATAATATATCATATATACTATATACTGTATCTATCACAGAACATCACATGATCACATCACAGATATCGCAGCAGAAGAATCATATGAAATATTGGATATACTAGGACGTCCGTGTTTTCAATACGAGCCAGTATAAAACACGGATTCCACGGTCGTGATGAATAGCCAAACCCACACCCCTAGACCCCTACGAGAGCGGCAAGTAACCCTGCCAATTCTGGAGTTAGGAGACCCGGACTCGACTCCTCGAGTTGGTCTCCCACTGGACCCCAGAACCCGGTTACTTGTGCCCTCCTCCTTGGGTCTATCCTAGTGCGGAAAAGTAAATAATATACAAAAGGTGACTACTTCCGCAACCTGGAAGTGCCCCAGTAAAAGAATATTACATACAAGTTTTTACATGAATGAAAATGAAAAACACTCATCTCACATAAAAACCCCCGGCTATTCGTACACGACGATCCAATATAACATATCCAGCAACACATAACATCACATGTCATCAACGTAAGTAAATATGCGCATCCCAATTGTCGTTGACGTATAGCAACGAAACCGGCGATATCACATATTACACTTACGGTCACAGAAAAGAAAGTGTAAAACTACAACAGTTGGAATTCGCAACCACCTCAGACATCGCATGCCTGACCAAATGAATTACTTAGACATCACATGCCTAACAATTATAAACCCCGCATTTCAGTCTCATTATCGAAAACACTTTTCAATAACGAGTCGGGCAATTCAACAAGATTCCCGACATCCTGATCGAATGCTCGTCGCAAACTTCAGTAGACGGCTGCACCCCCGATACCGTCGACGAAGTGCACCAAGGCGGAACACCGCTGCCGCGAGCACCCAAACGGATGCTTTCGGCGACGGGGTTCTCCTACAGTCACTTGGTCGGGGCTATGGAGTGAGGCTGTCTATTAAGTTTACCCGGCGAGTATCCGCGTACGCTACGTGATTGCGACGGACTTTTGATCACATCAAAATTCCGTGGCAACCGATCAAGTGAGACTAAACTGCTAGATTTATAACATTCATTCAGTTAACTCATAACTATTTCTGAATTCCAATTATTGTATCCCATCCCGGATAAATAGAAAATGTCAAACTTTCCGATCGAACAATCGAACACCCAAGTTTTCCCGATACAGATCAACACATGAAATAAGTCTAACAACATGCAGTTCGTGCCTCAGTACCAACGGTCCAGCCGTAGAAGGGTCAAGCCAACGCCTCACATGTGGCACGCCGTACTGCCCCAAACCCGAAGGTTCAAAGGGCAGTTCAAGACGGTCACATAATCGAGTTAAGGTTTTTTGTCTTCTAGAGGGACCATCGAGTTACTTGCACTACTTAGAACGTCGTTAAACTACGGAAAAATCCAACACTTGGAAATTTCCCGACAGGGGAAAAATTGGGTATTTATATCCGGTCGAACTTTTTAACATATTCTAAAATTTATCCGGAAAGCCACACAGACAAAATTTGATAATCCGATCGAACTCATGAAAACCCAAAACAACCCCTGAAAACTCAACTGTATAATAAATATTAAAATATCCCAGGAAAATCAGCACAGAAATCTGCGAATTACTGTGAAAAGAAAAATGCGCAAAACGACAAAACCACCGCTGAACCGCCGCGGCATGCATAGCACGTGCCGCGGTGGAAAAGTTGACTTAGGCCCACGAAATTTACAGTAATTCTTAGAAAACCCTGCTTGATTTTCTGCATATTTTTAATCTTGAAAAATCCACAATTTTAAAATCTGGACAGAGAGCATTCTCGGGTGTGGGTTTCGGGTTCGTTCGGGTTTCAAATTCCGTCTGGACTTCGCCTAAGGCTCTAGCTAGGCTCTGATACCACTGTATGGTTCCTAGGCACTCTAGTGAGGTCTCACAAGGCATCGAACATGCCATCTTCAAAAATTCTAGGTGCCGAGAGACCCGACTACGGATCGTATGCTAGAAAACTAGGCGAAAAAGCTAACTAGTTAACACTTAACTACAAGATACGGAAATACAACCTTTGTAGATCCGGTGCTCCACCTCCATAGCTCCGCAATGAGGTCCTCTCCGCTGTCCAAATCAAATCCGGGCTCAAGCGTCGGCTTCGTCGGAGAATGGGCAAGCTAGGTCGTCGATGTCCATGCCGAAGATGATCTACGTCGAGGCATCGAAAGATCAAGCTCCACCTTCACCAAACCGTGAAAACTTGTGAAGGAAACACACTCTACTACTTGGCAAGAGGTAGAGGATGAAGAAATAGGAAGTGGGTAGACTTTAGTTTTGGATTTCTCACTCTAATTCATCAATCACCATTGATGAAGTCAAGGTTTCTTCTTTTGTTCAAGGAAGAAGAAGAAGAAAATCTTATGATAAGTTAATTATGAAAAGAATAATAATATCATTCTTATCATAACTTTAACCTAAGTTAAGTGTAGAGAATTGACCAAGGTTAAAGGAATGGTTAGGGTTTAGGAGATGAGACAAAAATGGTTGCATCATCAAAGCTTCATGAAGCTTCAAGTGCAAACAAAATAAGCCACCATTTTTCTCTCATTTCTTTTCCTTTTTCCAAAAATAAAAAGACTAATTGATGAATAAGTAAAACCCTTAACCATTTAAATAACTTTGGTTAAATTCTTTACACATAACCTAGCAATCATGCATCATCAAACATGATACAATAAAGTGCACAAAATCATATCGCATATGTAATGCGCACACCCGAGTGAGAAAATCCATTTTAAAGTGAACCGATACTAGTTGATGCAAAGTAATATATCAAATATATAATTATACATTAAATCATTAAATCAACACTTGATTCAATGATCTGGTTATGTCGCACATAACCGACTGGTATCATTAGTAACAACTTATCGAATCAACACTTGATCCGATAACCCGGCTATATCGCATATAACCGATCAATGTCACATCACGAGAATCGAATACAGTATCACATACTGGTATTATTCTCGGTCCCGCACATATCTCATATGCGCTCCTATTTCGTTTCGCTTGAGCCAGGAAACCTCTGTGTAGGACTCTAAAGACTCGTCAATACGCCGGCAGCAGATGATGATCATATCAAGCACCCACAAGCCGCAAGCGGTCTGCTAAACGTAACGGCCACCCGGGTATTGAGCGATCTGAAGATCGACGAGCAAGCCCGCTCACACTCCAGTGAATCCGACCAGTAACACTACCGTACAGTCCGGTCTGATCGTCTGATATGTCGCATATCTCGCCTAGGGGTGGCAAACGTCAGACCCCAATAGCTCGATAAGTCGTGTCGATATGAGGTCTATAACACTTCGAGAAACTACTGGTAACACTTACCAGTAAATCTCAGCAACCCTGGCCAGGGATTTCCTGTTATAGCCAATCGAACACAGCGCAACATCAACCCCCTATACCGGGAGAGACGAATCCCCTCCTATCGCTCATTGCCTCCATGTGACTCGGGACTGTACCCAAAAACCACCGTTTTGCACGCCCTCTTGGACGTGGTAAGATGGAAATCAAAGCACAGTGGGAACCACACAAGACTCTATGACGATCTCGGGTCAACAGATTACTCTGTACCAGTGTCACCAGAGAACTGCCATCTGACGTGAGGTATAATACCATCTGGGAGTTCTCGGCGAGTCCGTCCAGTGTACCCAGTCTCTACTGAGCACTCGTATATCTCCTCTGATGTCAAACACCAATGGATATGGGATCATCCATCGCCCATCTGTATGGGTCGAGAAGGTACACGCTAGTCTACTCTGGTATATCGATGCCCCGTCTCGATACACCCTCGACTAGGGACTTTGAAGGATGTACTTATGGACTACCATGTCCCCACTAGTATGATCCGCATCATAGTCCAGGTAGTCAAGCACACATCCTAAGGGCTTTACCAACATGTAACAGAGAGACAATCAGTATACACGTTAAGGTAAAGTTCAACCAGATAGCATACTATCATGTCGAGCAAGAAAGTCCTCCCTATATATGTCCCAGCATCCACTACAATATACATCCTATGTACAGTAATGGCCTCTAGGGCATACATATAACTAACAGTGGATAGCCTGTGCAATGAAAATCCTAGACCCCTACGGGCGCGGCAAGTCACCCGCCAAAACCTGAAGCGAGGCAGCCCCCTTCAGCAATGTGAATGGACCACCCAGCAATTCACGGAATCCGGTAACTTGGGCACCCCTCCTGGGTCAATCCTATACCCTCTATGAGTGCGGCGAATAGCCCGCCAATTCTAGAGTGAAGCCCCCTCCGTCTCAATGCCATGAGATGCGGGCCCGTTGCCCTCTAGAACCCGGCTATCCGTGCACCCCTCCGCGGGGTAATCCTAGTACAGAAAGTAAAATATACATACAACGGGTACATCGACCGCAACCTGGTCGTGCCCCAAAAGAATAATACAAACAGGCAGTGACGGCAGTCCACATGTCGGACGCTCGCCCCGCAATATCAAATGTACATAATACAACAAAACTGTACTAATACTACAACCAGGCTATCCCCCACGACCGATCCGCAACAACACAGCACAATCACAGAACATCAACATGAATGTCACGTTCGCAAATCCGTCTAACCGGGCTATAGCAGTTAGACAGGATTTACCGATCAAGTGACATTCACGGTCGGAGATATAATGTAAATACTGTGAACTAATGTGTTTAAACTTTTCGATCGATCAAATTTATCGAAGTGGGCCCCAAGCATTACTGTAGCACGTAAAGAGAGTCTAGGCCCAAAAAGAATATTCCAAAAACCCTATTTTCAACCCAAAAGCCCACTGCAAAAAATTGGTGAAGTGAAGACACAATACTGCGGCGGAACCGCGGCCAAATAAGGGTTATGGCCGCGGTTCCGCGGTCGTATGGAGGGATCAGACTACCAAATTTTGACAGTGTTCTTAGAATTCCATATATATCATTCTGCAACAACCTGAAAAATTTTTGGAGCTAAAAAAATTTCGACAGAAAGCACATGGAATGAAAATGCGGTTTTGGGATAAATGTTCGATCGAAGTTTTAAACACACTAGACCAAGCTAGTCTAGGTTAATGGCGTGGCTCTGATACCATGTTGCGCTACGACAGCGCCCCGACCGTCTACTCGAGGCCAAAATGCGGAATTAAAATTTTCTTAACTTTAAACTGGCGCTACCGCGGACAATAAACCCGGATCGTAACCATTAACCTAATCCTAGCTATCAAGAGAATGGGGTAGAAGCTATACCGAGCGATCCGTGTCCTCCGGTCTTCGTCTCCACTCCGATCTCCCGCGGAATCCTCGTCCGTCGCCTCCTCGTCGAAAAAAAAAAGGGCACCACGTAGCCGAATACTTTTACGGGCTCCCACCTCTGGACCGAGGCAACTCGGGCGCGAAGTTGGCTAGCCGACGCGTCCAAGGGTACTGTAGGTTGTAGTGTAGTAAGCATGTCTCGATGCGGGTATGAAGTTGCCATAGAGATGATGGAGAGGAGAAAGAACTTTGGAGAGGATGAAGGTGTATATATTTTTCAAGCATGAGGAATGAGATGAATAATTTCCACACCAAGAAAAAAACTCTCTCATTCTCTCCCCTCCTTTTTGTGGCCGGCCCCCCCTTATCAAAATGGTGGAGAGATTATACAAGGGAGGTGAGTGTAGGAGATAGAAATGGTGACCACATCCAAATAGATGATAATGAGGTAATAAAGTCACATCACTTCTAATCTAGTCTTATCATAATAAAAGAAATGGATGAGATGGAAAAAGCATCTCATGATGAAGCCACAAAAGCAAGAAACCCCTCCACAATAAGTTATTTGCAAACTTGCAAATAACCCCCTCCATCGGAAAGTCCGGCCGCGAAGGAACAAAGGAAAACCGGCCGGAACGGAATGCAAACTGGCAACTTCAGAAAACTGATCCCGTAATAAATTACAGGAAAAACCCGCTACTGCATATACATGCCCGCATTTGTATTCCCACTGAATACAAATGCAACGAGACAAAATCTACACTGTCAAATACTAGGATCCGGCTTAAACCAAAGCCGGCTAGTAAAAACCGTCCGATCACGATCCGTGCAATACCGCACGTATCTGATCGAACCCTGCCATATCTCCATACGACCTCTACAGCGTTTCGCCCGAAACCTGAGTAACTGAGTGTGGTGGACTCTAAAGACTCGTCAATACTATGGCTGTGGATTTAACCACTAGCACGTCAGAGGTATTAGCCATACGTGACGGGCCACCAGCTATTGACCAAAAGGGACGTCGATGAGCGCACTCATCCTAACACCCTACTGAGCCTGTCAGTGACAATATCCGTACAGTCCGGTCCGTTCGTCTATGAGTATCGCATGGCGGGCCTAGGGGGTTGGTAAAAGTCAGACCCCCAAAAGCGGTACAAGTCGTGTCGGAGTGTAGCCCAGAACACCCTGAGATACTACTGGAATACCTACCAGTAAATCTCCTGCCTCGGCCGAGGGCTTTGTGTAATGGCTCTCCTAGACACAGTGCGACCTCACCCCCAATACCAGGAGAGACGAACCCCTGCAGATCCGCTCACTGCCTCCATGTAGCTCGGGACTGTACCCAACTAAAACCTGTTTGCATGACTCCTTTGAGCCGTGGTAGGGTAGTAATCAAAGCACAGTGGGAACTCACACGAGACAAATGACGATCTCAGGTCGATGAACTAACCTGTACACATGTCACCAGGGAACTGCTATCTGACGTCTGGTATAATCCCAACTAGCAAGTTCCCGGCGAGTCCTGTCCGGTGTACTCATAACCCAATAAGCACTTGTATACATCTTAGGTGAACCAACTGACACCAATGGCTTGTGAGACTGGCCACCGCCTCTCGTCAGGGTCTCGACTGTATACACTAGTCTACTAATGGAGTATCGATGCCCAGTCTCGACACTCCCACGACTAAGGACCTTTTAAGGATGTGCTTATAGACTCCAGCTCTCACGTATATGATCGCCCTCATACTGCTGGTAGTCAAGCAAGAATCCTAGGGGCTCTATCAACGTGTAATAGCGACTCGTAAGGTCACCTAAAGCAGTACACGATGATAAAGATAAACCAGATAGCATACTATCATCTCGAGTAAGACTGTCCTACCGGGATAGGTCCTCCCTCAATCATTGCAATCACGTGCCTTTGATCCAATAATTGACTCTGAAGGCACTATCTCCAACAGTAGTCTATAAGGTTTAAGGACATCGTAGTCCATGAGTTTAAGGACCCCACAGTCCGGTTTAGAGACATCGTAGTCTATAAGGTTTAAGGACATCGTTGTCCATGAGTTTAAGGACCCCACAGTCCGATTTAGAGACATCGTAGTCTATAAGGTTTAAGGACATCGTAGTCCATGAGTTTAAGGACCCCACAGTCCGGTTTAGAGACATCGTAGTCTATAAGGTTTAAGTACATCGTAGTCCATGAGTTTAAGGACCCCACAGTCCGTAGAAATGTGTGGTCATCGGGACCCATCACCTCTCTGAAGATGTTGAAGGATTACAACGACAAATATCAGAGGAGTAACGAGATGTACCCTCGAACCGTTGTGAGTTGGTTGAAAGATCTGTAGCCCAGTTTGGGACTAAGATCAGTTGAATATTTGTGAGCAAATGTGCTCAGTTCAATATAAATTGAGGACTTATGGCCAGAGTTGGGCTAAGTCCAATTAAAATGTTTAACATTTTTTTTTGTTCTGGCTGTTAAACCTTTATTTGGGCTCGGCTCTTTTAATAATGCTAACAATTGAGTTCTGACATCTTTTGTCTTCATCAGAACAAAGTGTGTTCTGACAATGCGCCACGTGGCGCATCGGACGCTTTGCGCCAGTTAAAGAGCGCATTGCGCTTCTGTCGGGTAGCGCACACGAAGGGGACACGTGTCGCGCTTAGCACTAAGCGCTAGTTTATTAGCGCATTGCATTTTTAATTTATGAGCGCGTTGCGCTAGTTTTTTGGCGCACCAGTGAGTGACACGTGGCGCGCTTGGCGCTGAGCGCCAGTTCATGAGCGCAGTGCGCTGTTTCAGAAGTGCGAAGCGCAGATTGTGTCTTTGGTTAACACGTGGCATGTTTTGGCGCTGAGCGCCGGTCCGAGAAGAACAAAATCGCAATTCATGAGTGCAAGGCACTTTCTAATAGCACAAAGCGCATTTGATCGAATTTAAGATCAAAGAACAAATTTGTGTTCTTCTTAAAGGAGGCTTTGCCTCAAGATTCAAGAACAAAAGTTCTTGTTTTATAAAAGGGCTCTGCCATTGTAGATCAAGGATCTGTGAATGAAGTAAATACTTCTTTTATTTTTTAATGATTATATCTTTTGATCTTTTTTCTTTTTATCAAAGGCCTTGATCTTTTATAGATCTATGATCTTTTTAGAAGATGGTTCTTCTTTTTATCAAAGACCTTGATCTTTTATAGATCTATGATCTTTTTAGAAGATGGTTCTTCTTTTTACGAGATGGTTTCATCTCTGTTATTCAAGAACTAGTTCTTTAGCTTGAAGATGAAGAAATGATCTTCTTTTTTCTAAGAGCTTGCTCTTCTTTCTCTTTGAGTTTTTTCTCAAAGTTTGCAAAGGGTTTTTCTCTATATTTCTGTATATCTCTGAGACTTGAAGTCTAGGGGCCTTTATATAGGGCCAATTGATTTGTTAAATCAGTTTTAAGAGATCTTTCTTTGATTGATTTGGGAATATTTCCCACCGTTGGATCTTTGATCCTAGGGCTTCTGCTTTGCAGAAAATAATCTTCTTGTTTTAATAAAATTGGAAAGATTTTTCCATAACAGAATTTTAATTCTGATTAATTAATAATTTATTATTATTAGATCTTTTGAACTAATGGTGGGGAATTTTTAATTCCAGCGCTGGCGCACCTTGCGCTGGCACACCTTGCGCCGGCGCACTTACGTTCGACACGTGGCACGCAGCGCAGAGCGCAGCGCAACTGCGCTAGTGCACCCGTGTTTGACACATGGCGCGCAGCGCAGAGCGCAGCACAACTGCGCAGAGCGTAGCGCAACTACGCTAGCGCATCCGTGTTTGACACGTGGCGCGCAGCGCAGAGCGCTGAATCTGAAGCGTTGCTTCAATTTTTTTGAGTTTTGAAATTTTAAAACAGAGCTTTGCTCTGATTGGGGGTGCGCTTCCTAGGGCGCAGCGCACCTGGTGCTAGCGCGTCTGTGTCTGACACGTGGCGCGCAGCGCGCCTAGCGCTGCATTTGAAACGTTGCTTTAATTTTCAAATTTTGAATTTTAAAACAGAACTTTGCTCTGATTGGGGAAACAAATGGCCCCCCACCGCTGTGCTCACATGGCGTACACGTGTGCAGCGGTGGCAACATCTGAGCCCTTGGATCAACTCAGAAATCGAAGAGGCGGTTCAATGCCTATAAATAGGACCTTTGGTCCCTTAGATGATTATCATCTTCTTTCTTGAGAATTTTTATTCAGAGCCTTACTCTTCAGTTTAAGAACTTTTCAAGAGTCGGAACTCTACCAAAACTTAGGTAAAGTTTAAAATTTTAATAAATTAGGTTTTTACCCATTAACAGAGCCTTGCTCTCATGAACCCATAGATCTAAACAGATCTTTTCTTGGGGTTTCTTAGCCCATGAACAGAGCTCTGCTCTTTGATAATATGTAGATCTCTTGATCTTTGATGAAGAACTCTTAAGAGTTTTTCATGGATCTTGAAGATCCCAGAATTTTTAATTCACAAAAATTAATTTTAATTAATCCTTGATGGATTTTTCCATCATCATTACAGAGACAGGCTCTTTAAGGAATTGTATTCCTTCATGATCAGAGTTTGACAAGTGTCACTCTGTCATAGAGCTTTACTCTCAAAGGGAGATTTTCTCCTTTTTCAAGGGATTTCTCATTCAATGAGAATTTCCTTGAGGATTTCCTCATTAATTAACAGTCTCATCCAATAATGAGGCTGTTTTACTAATTGATACATTGTCATCTGGATTTTGTGGGTCCCCCTTTGCTCCCCTTTCCACTGCATTGCAGTGTGGTACAAATTTTAAAATACCGAGTGTCAGATTAAATTAAGGCACTGACAGTTGACTTTTGTCCCTCCTTGCAGGCGACATGTCTTTCGATGCTACGTTCTCATTCGTTCGCTCAGAGGGAGGATTCTCAGAGCCACCTGTGGACCGGGAGGTCCTTGCACTTATCAAAGACCGTGACCTAGAACACAAAAATCTCCACTTGTGAGGTAGATGGTATGACCAGATTATCAGAGGTCGTCGAAGATTCTCTTGTGCGACGCCGTCGGAGCCGATCTCGGCGATTCCATATGCAGATGCACCCCCAGTGAACTATGTCGTGGAGGTTGTTAATTGGACTTCGGAGGGTATTCTTCAACCTTCGATTGCCGCCATACCCATGCAACTACCGGCAGCTTTGGATACCTTGGGGCGGCGCATATGCCAGGCCGAGTCGTGCCCTTAGGGACAACCCTACAACATCGGGTTGACTCCCCGACATTCGGCCGGGTACTTGCAGTGGGCCAGGTACATCTTGTCAGTGAAGAAAACGCAGCAGCTGAAGCTCGGCCTATATCCTGCGGTTTATGCTTTGTTGTTCCAATATTCTTCTCCTCCCACATGGTGGATTAAGGCATTCTTAGAGCAGTGGAACATCCCAACCCATACCTTCCTTCTACTGGACAGAGAAGTCTCTATCTCCTTAGAAGAATTTGCTGAGATTTCCGGTCTGCCGGTTAGGGGGGGGCACTATGAGGTGTTGCTTCCTCTGGATGAATACGTGTTTGCCACCAAGCCGGTGGTGATGGGCCTAACACCGGAGAATGCCATTCAACACCAGTTTCCTAGTCGGATAAAGGTGCTGAACGTGTACGAGTGCCTCTTCTTGGAATCCGGAGGCCGGGGGGTCAGTTTCACGGACTTCATTGCCCGGTTTCTTCGCCCGGAGATTTTCTCGTAGGGTGGCAAAAAGTTTGCCAAGCTCGACGACCCCTTAGGCTTTCGTTTGGACCGTCGACCAGTACTTGAAGCCGATCAGAAGGGCTTTTTTCTTCCTGATGCTGCGATCATCCCTCTGTCAGAAATCGCCGCACCGGGCATTGACGAGGAGGCTTTCTTTCTCGGGTTTCTTGGGCTATGGTTGTGCTGGTTCGCGCCCCTTATGCACCCTCGCTATATGAGGTCGTCCGTCTTCTACCCAGCGCATCGAATGGTTGCTGGGATAGAAGTGGCCATTGGGATTGCTGGGTTAGCCCATCTGTACCATGGTCTTAGCGTGGCGGCGGATACAACTGAACCGAGGGTGCATTCCGCCAATTTCCCGATGCATTACTTTACTTCGTGGATGGAGATGCACGTGCTCGGGGTCTTTGGCATTCACAAAAGACCTTCATTCTACGAGAAATGCAAGCTCCCGCGAGTTATGCGGCTGGTTGACGCATCCATCGTGAGTCCGTCACAGCAGGAAGCTAGGGGCTTGCTTCTTCACCCACGTACGATCGGAGATGCTATGTCTTTCACGGACAAAGTCCTAACGATCGGCCAGGAAACTTCCAAGTCGGTGCTGGCATTGCGTGACGTTTTTAAGGACGGGGCCTCCGTGTTGAAAGCCTGGGAGATTCTCCATTTATACTCCATCAAGCCGGGCATTCTTGTTTTCAGGCTAAATGATGCAGCGCTATTTATGAGGTACAATCCCCATCATTTTGCCCAGCAGTTGAGCTATAACCAGGGGGTCCCACTGGAGGCGTTCTTGATAGAACCCACTGTAGGGTTCCTAGGCACTCACAAGAGGTCTCACAAGGCATCAACCATGCCAATTTCAAATTTTACGGGTGCCAAGAAACCCTAATACGGATCGTTGACTAGAGGTTTAGGCGAAAAACGAATCTAGTTAGCAATTTAACTAAAGGAGAGAGGCTACAACCTTTGTAGATCCGGTTCTCCACTTCCTTAGCTCCACGTGGGTGTCCTCTCGCTGTCCATCATGAATCCCGAACTCAATCGTCGGCTTCATCGGAGAAACGGGCGAGCTAGGTCGTCGGCTTCGTGCCGAAGACGATCTACGTCGAGGCATCACAAGTTCAAGCTCCGACTTCACAAATTTGTGAAACTTGTGAAGAAAACACACTCTACTACTTGGCAAGAGGTAAAGGATGAAGAAATAGGAGGTGGGTTCACTTTTGAATTGGATTTCTCACTCTTATTCATCAATCACCATTGATGAGGTCTAGGGTTTTTTTCTTGAAGAAGAAGAAGAAGATGAAGATATATTATGATAAGTTATTTAAAATGAAAAGAAAATGAATACTTATCATAATGTAAACCATGGTCAAGTGTAGAGATTAAACTAAGGTTAGTTGGAATGGTTAGGGTTAAGGATGAGATACGAATGGTGGACTTTGTCAAAGCTTCAAGAAGCTTCAACATAGAAACAAAATAAGCCACCATTCTTAATAATATCCAAAATGAATAAAAAAATAAATAACTAAGTAAATAATCAAAACCCTAACCATTCATATAACCATGGTTTAACCTTTACATAAACCCAAGTGAGCAAGTATCATCAAACATGATACGTACAAGTGTACAAAAGTATATCACATATACAATGTGCACATCAAGTGAGAAAATCCATTTAAAGTGAACCAATACTAGTTAATGCAAAGCAATATATCAAATATATAATTATACATTAAATCATTAAATCAACACTTGATTTAACGATCCGGTCATATCGCATATAACCGACTAGTATCATATGTACCGGCTTATCGAATCAATCCTTGATTCGATATCTAGGTTATATCGAATATAACCAATCGATACATCCATCGCGAGAATGGAATACGGTATCACATACACGCATTATTCTCGGTCCTGCACATATCTCATATGCGCTCCTATTTCGTTTCGCTTGAGCCAGGAAACCTCTGTGTAGGACTCTAAAGACTCGTCAATACGCCGGTAGCAGATGATGATCATATCAAGCACCTACAAGCCGCAAGCGGTCTGCTAAACGTAACGGCCATCCGGGTATTGAGCGATCAGAAGATCGACGAGCTAGCCCGCTCATACTCCTGTGAATCCGACCAGTAACACTTACCGTACAGTCCGGTCTGATCGTCTGATATGTCGCATATCTCACCTAGGGGTGGTAAACGTCAGACCCCAATAGCTCGATAAGTCGTGTCGATATGAGGCTCATAACGGGTCGAGAAACTACTGGTAACACTTACCGGCATATCTCTGATCAGCCCTGGCCAGGGACTTCCCTGTTACGGCCAATCGAGCACTGCGCAACATCAACCCCCAATACCGGGAGAGACGAAACCCCTCATATCGCTCAATGCCTCCATGTGACTCGGGACTGTGCCCAAAGACCACCGTTTTGCACGCCTTCATGGACGTGGTAAGGTGGAGATCAAAGCACAGTGGGAATCACACAAGACTCTATGACGATCTCGGGTCTACAGACTAACCTGTACAAGTGTCACCTGAGAACTGCCATCTGACGTGAGGTATAATACCATCTGGGAGTTCTCGGCGAGTCCGTCCAGTGTACCCAGTTTTCACTGAGCACCCGTATACCATCTCTGATGTCAAACACCAATGGATATGGGATCATCCATCGCCCATCACATGGGTCGAGAAGCGTATACGCTAGTCTACACTGGTATATCGATGCCCCATCTCGATACACCCACGACTAGGGACCTTGAAGGATGTACTTATGGACTACCATGTCCCCACTGGTATGATCTGCATCATAGTCCAGGTAGTCAAGTACACATCCTAAGGGCTTTACCAACATGTAACTATAAGACAGTTTAAAGAGACTAGTGTACATGTTAAGATAAAGAGTAACCAGATAGCATACTATCATATCGAGCAAGAAAGTCATCTCTATATATGTCCAAGCATCCAATATAATATACATCATCTGTACAATACTGGCCTCTAGGGCATACATACAACTAACACCCACTGCCACCAGAGAGGGAATACGGGGTGCGCTGCATCACTTCATGCGCTTGAATACAGGCTCCCACTTCTTTATTAGCGAGCCGAGTTGCGTTCCGAGGGCCCTCAACATACACGGGGCCTGGTATCAACACGCAATAGGTGCTGTTATCAGGGAAGAGAAGGGGCTGCTGCTCGATCGCAAGAGTGCGCCTCCTGCCGGTGATCGCAACGTCCCATTAAAGCGACGGATCGCTGTCCCCCATCCGCTAAGAGAGGCTACTGTAGATGAGCCTCCACGTGTGCTATGCCCTATGCGTGGATTGCCCCGTGCTCTAGTGGAGATGGTAGATGTGCCATCGGTGCCCCGTGCTCGCGCGGAGACGGTAAATGCAGCTTCACCCGAATCTAGTGTGGGCTCGGATATCGGGACTCGTCGCCCCAAGGTGCCCACCAAGCGTAAGCTCGTGCTTGCTGCAACTGGAGCTCACGCACAGAAGAAGAAGAAGAAGAAGTCAGTCCTCTCCCAAGATGTTGTACTTGGCCTGGAGCCTCAGGCTCCTTATAACATGGGCTTAAGTGAATATGGGACTAATGAGGGTTTCTTCATAGCGCCAGAAGACACTGATCTCGAGGCCGCTATTATAGCTTCTGTACGCTCTGCCACTCACCAAACAGAAATAGCCGCCCTCGTGCAATCAAGTAAACGTTAATCGCGTCTTGTTATTGCATTATATCTTCATTCTTACTGTCATGTTTTGATTGACATTTCTCCTTTTGTAACAGGCTTTACCACTGAAGAGATTCTGGCAGCTTCCCTCGGATCCTTCGAAGAGGAGGAGAGGAATCGTGCTTTGTTGGGCATTGGTATGTCTCAGTTTATTTTGTCTTCATTATCCTTTCTTATAGACAATCTGACCCTTTCTTTATCTCATCGCAGGGACCACAGCGCCGATCCCGCAGAATGAAGCGGAAATTCTTCCCGGGCCAGCTACCGATGTCCCGGCCTCTTCGGCACTGCCGAAAGAGGCATTACTCAAACGAACGATGACGGAAGCCTTGACGGCTCTAGAGGTAACCCCGGGTGCGGACGATGACGCCCTGTTGAAGGAGGCTTCTAGAAGGTCCACTTTGATGGCTCGGGTATAAAGGAAACGCCGAGTGCGTGCAGCGAGGGAGCGTAGTGCTGCCTTAGTCGCGGGTGTGGGTTTGAGTACCGCTACCCCTACCCCTGCTCCCTCAGAGGAATCTCCGGTCGCCTTGTCTACTGCTTACAGACGGGCGGCACGTACGGCTCGGGAAGCAAACGGTAAATCAACTCAAGGTAATGTGCCGTGAGGTTCTGTTGTTAAAGTTTTAAGTATCAATTCTCATATTTTCTATCTTGCAGAGCCGAGTCTTCCCGAAGAGGTGGCGGTGACCACTGAGCCTGAGGTAGCGGTGGAGAAGGTAGCCGCGATTGTCGAACCTGAGTCGGTGGTAGGCGAGATGGCTGTAATTGCCGGGCTCGAGGTGGTGACTGATAAGTCAGTCACGATTGCCGAGCCTGAGATAGTTGTGGAGGACGTAGCTACAGCCGCCGATCCCGAGGTGTTGATGGATGAGACGACTACAATTGCTGAGTCCGAGGTGGCCGCTCTTTCTCAAGAGTCAGGCACCGCCCCAATCATTGCTCTTTCTACCTGCGACCCTTTGCCATCTCCTGGCGTCGCGAGCGTTACAACGGCTCTGGTAGTGTCAGGGAATGAGGCGATAAGAGGTGAGAACCTCCAGATGGAAGAGGATGGAGCAGTTGCTGTGTCAAGTGACGCCCTTGTCGCGGTTCTGACTGGAAACTCACTAGGTAGATTTTGGATCATTTCTTTTCTTTTTATTCTACAATCTTTTCAATCTTTCCTCACATGGTTTATCTTGTTTCTAATGCAGGCATGGCTAGTGCTGATGTCGCGCTACCCGAGGCAATGCCATCAGCTACCGCCTCGACGGTGACACCTCCTCTACCCTCTCTCATACCATCTTAGATGTTGGAAGGAGCAGATTCGTAACCCATCAGTCTTATTTTTTTAAGCTGTATAATTTATGTACTGACGTTGCATTACTGTGTCCTTGTAGGAGTCCTTTTCGACCACCTATATCAGGTGTTGTACCCACTCTTCTCCTTCCTGTCAGAGATTAGTCCGCCTGCTGGTGTCGGTGAGTATCTTTCCTAAACGATTTCCTTTCTTCAACGGGAAGTCGCATTACTGCTAACTCTTCTTTATGTTGCTTGTAGCCTTACAAATTGAAGGAGGGGACGAAGCTGTCGTTGCGCTACCAACACTCCCAGCTCTGCCCCCTGCTGCAGCTGGTATAGTAGACTCTATTTTGTGTATATTCTTTATTTCTCAAGCGATCCGACTATGATTTATTTTATAGCAAGCATATCAACTCCAGCCTCTTTCGAGTCTCGCATTATAATGCCAGCAGGGCCCTTTTCCAGACGTCCGTCCTCGAAAGGCGCCGTGAATAGTCTGCGCATGCTGAGCGACTATATTGAGGAGCTCGACGTGGAGACTCTCACATCTGCTGCGGATTTTGCCGCGGAGATTAACCCCATGCTGGCGACGCTTGTGAACTTTCATGGTGAGGGCGTCATTGAGTCCTGGGTCAATTGCTGCAGGGAAATCGAGGCTTGCCTGCATGAGCTTGAGCTTAGGTGTCCTGCACCTGAGATTCTGGCTGCGAGCACTCAACGGGCCGCGTGGATCGAGGAGAGAACTTCTTACTTCCGCCATCTTGAACAAGAAGTGGCTTTAAAGCAGAAGGAATGTAAAGAAACTTCAAGAGAATCTGCTCGACTGCATGCTCAGGTTGATGCGAATGCTGCCCAGTTGAAAGTTATCTTCGAAGGCCTTCTGCAATGCATTTCTGATGGGTTAACGTTGAGGCAGAAGCTCGACATCATCGAGCGGGATGCACAAAATCGTGAAGCAGCTCAGCGGGCCGCCGAAGAACAACTTTCGTCTTACTTGCAGCAGCGAGCCCAGGTTGAAGCAGAGTTGGCCGCGGCAGCTGATCAAGAAGAGGGGTTGAAGGAAGTGCGCGAGCGGCTGATTAGATTATTGAAAGCGCTTCCTTCTCAATAATTTTTTGTACTCTTTGTAATTTTGAATAAAGTGTATTCGTTCTTTTATTCTTTCGCATGATGTATTTTTGTTCCCAATTGAATTCATGAATAAAAGATACATTTTTTTTTGCAATGTCTTGTGTCGTCTCTCTGCTTTCTTCTTTCTTTTGTTATCAGCATGTCACCTTAGCAAACATAGTCGGCAGATTATAGAGTGAGCATCTTGTCTTAGCTTCTTCGAGGGGTAGTGATGGCTTTAGGGAACAGGGTTAGGATCTGTCACCTAAGACTTTTCAATTTTATGAGCCGTAAGGGTCTCATAAAAATTTTCTCCCTTCGAGTCGTGAGGATCTCGTAGGTGTGTTTTCTCCTTAGGAATCGTGAGGATTCCTAAGTGCGTTTTCTCTTATAAGTCGTAAGGATCTTATAAGAGAGTTTTTCTTCCTTACGAGTCGAGAAGACCCGTAAGTGTTTAGTGGGATGGACATGTAGATGACGTATTTTCGAAACGGGGTGATATGGATGACGTATTTCCGTGACGGGGTCATATGGATGACGTATTTCCGAACGGGGTCATGTGCATGACGTATTTCCGAGCGGGGTCATGTGGATGACGTATTTCCGAACGGGGTGTTGGGGTAAAAATTTACACCCCGGATGACCAAGTCAAAATCCAAGTCAACCTCAAGCCAAGTGGGCCCATTCCCAGACCCAGTGGGCCCATGCCCGGGTCGAGCCCGAACATGAAGCGGCCGGCCTCCCCCACGCCAAGATAAAAATTTTGTAATAAACAATTTTGTTGTATTTCTTTTGTTTTATTCTATGGATAAATGTAAGAAAAATAGGCATAAAGACAAATTTTTGTGAAGCCCATGGCTTATGTGCAAAAAGAAATGGCACATGAGCCATGGGATAGGCAAAATGCCATTTTGTGAAGCCCAAGGGGCTATGTGTAAAGGGTATAGCCTATAAAGGCAAAGATAATGAAATATCTCAGCAACTTTTCTCTCTCCAAAAAAAGGTTTCAGATCTGAGATCTTTCTCCTTCTTCAAGGTTCCAAAACCTTCTTCTTTCTCTTGAATTAAATCAAGAGTTCTACTCTCCTTTTTATAAAACAAATTAGTTTTTCACCACAAAACCCATCAAGGGGAACTCAGATCTTCCATTAGATCTCAAAAAGGAGTGATTTTTAAAATCCCTTATCTCTTGATCTTCAAGATCCAGCTAACAAAGGAGGAAGAAGAAGAACCCCTCCCATTAACCCAAAAAAAAAAAACACACTCAGGAGTCCAACTCCTTTCTAATTTCTCTTCCGGGATTTTCTGGGGTCAAAAGCCCTCTTTTCCTCGCCGGCGCGCTAGCGCTCGAGCGCAAAGCACCTACGTGCCGACACGTGGCGCGTTTGCGCTCCAGCGCACTGCGCGCGAGCGCAAAGCGCCCACGTGCGGACACGTGGCGCGCGCGCTTGCGCTCCTGCGCACTGCGCCCGAGCACAAAGCGCCCACGTGCCGACACGTAGTACGCGCGCTTGCGCTCCTGCGCACTGCGCCCGAGAGCAAAGCGCCCACGTGCCGACACGTGGCGCGCTTGCGCTCACGCGCACTGCGCCTGAGCGCAAAGCGCCCACGTGCCGACACGTGGCACGCGCGCTTGCGCTCCAGCGCCTTGCGCACAGCACCTAAGCGCACAGCGCTCAAGGCGCTGGCCCCACGCATCCTTTGGATGTCTTTTCCCCCCTTTTTGTTTATATATACATGTATATATATATGTATACATATGTACACATACACATATTCCGCAACATTCTCCCCTCCAAAAAAAATTTTCGGCCGGGGCGCTGCCCCGAACCCCGCAAGGGGGCTGGTAGCCCCCTTGACCCCCAGCCCGCTATCCGGGTAGCGGGACCCCCGTAAAAACTCTGCGTGGCTCCCGATATATCCAAAGCCCCCTTTCAAAACAAAACACACGTACACTGCACATTGAGTTCGCATGACCAGTTTAACCCGTTAATCGGAGGTTCCCTCGCCCCAAAGGCGAGGGGTAATTAACGGCAGCTTAGTCCGCGGCTGCCGGAGATTTGGATCCCCACAATCATTAAACCCCGGCCTACCCTAGGCAGGGGGAATCTGTAGTACGCCTGAGAAGCGTGCCCGTATTCCCATCTCAATGGGGTGACGAAAAACACCCTACAGATTCTGGCACGCCCGGTGGGACCAATCTCTACTCCCATATTTCGGGTTAAACGTTCATGCGAACTCAATCAATATACATACCTGTATTTATACTAAAAATAATGCTTTTTCATGCAGATTTTCAAGCAATCAACCTTCGACGACAATGTCTCCCCAGACGAATTCAGCTTCCAACGTGACCCCGATTCCGTACGTGGTCAAGATCAACGCTCGTGTGGTTCTCCCCGCAAGCCTCAGTCGACAGTGGGAGGAACCGCCCCGCCAGTTCGGCTCCATCATCATCTACCCTGCCGGAAGCGCTCATCTGGCAGAGGTCCCCGCGGAACAGGTGGCCAAGCCGGTCTCAAGGGGCAAGAGGCCGAATGTCATGATCGCCAAGGCACCACAACCGAAACTTAAGACGCTATCTGAACGATTCTCTGGTGCTCCAGCGGGGGGCAAGAACTTTGGTACAAAGGGCAAAATCAAATGTTGCGGACGAGCTCAGGCGATGACTCCAACAAATGCACAATTGAGCGTATCTCCAAGGCCCTCCATCGCCCGGTCTGCGGCGTCTTCCCAAAGAGCCGAAGTCTGCCAGGTGCTTAGAACAGAAAAGTTAAGGCAGAAGCGGCTCAGGTATCGAGCCAACAAGAGGGCCAAGGCTTCGGCCAAATGGAATCTTGTGAAGTTCCAAGTGCAGGGTTGCCCAGCGACGACGGCTGAGTCGGACGTAAGAATCAGCAATTCCTTCGAGCCTCTGAAGTGGGTTCAGAAAAATGCCATGACCGCCAGAATCAAGAAGACAGCGGTCCGAATAGTGCCACAAAGAGACGTGTCCCGGCCCCAACAGAAGAAGTATGACACTGTCTCTTCAAGAGTCTATCAAGCACTCTGTGCCGCACGAAAGCAGCGGGGCAAACCCAGAAAAGAAGCGCCAGCACCATTCAAGAACCTGGTTAGGCCAGCCGCCTTCAATCGACTACAGCTACCGAAACAAGGGGGTCAAGACAGCAATCCATGAAATCAGCTGCCAATGATAGAAAGACGGCCGGATATATCATCCATACGGTCTATATGGCGGGCGGTCGCCCCAGCGACAACCTTCGCAGCAAAAGCAAGGATGGGGCCACCACATCCCAAGCTCAATCTAGCCTGAATGTGGTTGCCGCTGCCCAAGAACAGCTGCCCCCGCTGGATGAAGAAAACCCTCTCGATGAGGATGATAGGAAGAAAGACCCCTCGGTCCACGCAGAGTCAAGCTCGGACAGCGAGGAAGAGCCGACTTTCCGCCCCAGGGCTGCGGAGCAAGAGCTGCTTCAAAAGCTTCGAAAACAGCTCAGGAGCAAAGATAAAGAGATGGCCAAGCTCTATTCGAAGATTGACGACTTAACGAACGTGGTGATGCAGCTTACGGCTCAAATTGCTCGAGCGCCTCCCAATCAAGCACAAGACGCTACTAATCAGCCGGGTGATGACAATCTGAAGCAGCCAATGCCTGTTCCTTTGGGACCAAGACTGGTCGAGCCGCATGAAAGCCGGCCACATTCCGCTTCTGGGGACGCCTTGGCCCCAGATGACACTATCCCGCTAACACAGGATCGGATAATGGATTTGGTCACCAGCAAGGTTAAAACATTGGTGGCCGAAGCTGAAGCTCAGAAAGAAATCGGCAGTAGCGGGCGGCCATATCCCGCGCAGTACGATCTGATTGAGTTCCCAAGCGGCTACGTTATTCCTAAGTTCGGAAGATTTGATGGAACGGGGAATGCAAATCAGCACGTCGCCCACTTCAAAGCATCGTGCGGAAATACAGGGGGCAATGACGCGCTCCTTCTTCGTCAGTTTGTCAACAGCCTGACTGGCGTCGCCTTCGACTGGTATGCGAGTATACCGGACGGGTCCGTCATTATCTTTGCCCAAATGGAGTCCCTGTTTCGGCAAAGGTTCATGAGTATCAGTGATAAAATCTCCATTGCCGACCTTGTGAGGACCAAGCCGGGGAAGAATGAAAGCAACACCGACTTTATCGCTCGATGGCGTAATCTCACAGTCAAGTGCGAACTGCCGCTGGAGCAGGACCAGTCCGTCAGCCTTCACATTGGGAACCTCAGCAATTGGATGGTCCCATTCTTGTGTACAGCGGGCCTTAAGACATTTCAGGAGCTAACCAAGAAAGTCCAAATGTTGGAACGCTCAAAGCAAGAGTCCCCGCCGGACTCTCAGAGAGACAAAACTTGGAAAAGCAAGCGGGACGACAGCCGTAGAAGCGGGAGTTCCAGCGGTACCAATGTCTTCAATGCGTCCGACAATGAAGAAAAGCGAAGGGCGGCCGAATCCAAAACTAACCGGTCTCGAAAGCCATTGTTGGGAGGAGATGGGCCTTCCCTAGAGGAGAAAAAGAACAAGGTTTACTCTTTCAGAAGGGACAACGTCCGCAAGATATTTAAAGATGCTTTGAACAACGGCCTCCAATTGCCGGAGTCGAAAAGACCCCAAGAAACAAAAATGACCGACAATCCTCTGTATTGCCCGTACCACCGAGTAGTGAGCCATGCGATTCAGGATTGCTATATCTTCAAAGATTGGGTCGAGAAGCAGTACAAGGCTGGAGAGATCGAACTGTCCAAAAGTGTGTTGGTGAACAATCAAGTTGCAGCCACCAACTTTATACAGACAGAAACTGAAGCCTTCTGGGAGCAGACAGCCGAACTCGCTGCCCTGAGAAATGAAACGGACTCATCGTGGCCTCCATGGAGTACGCACATATCTAATAAGACGAAGAAGATGATAAATCTACTTCGGAAGGAACCCAGGACGGAATGGGGAGGGCAGAAGAAGCCTACCAGTCCAGCTGCCAATGCGGCTCCATCAGGCTCAAAATCCAAGAAGCTCAAGAAGAAGAAAAGTGCAGCTCGACGCGAAAAAGAGTCTGCAGGGAGATCGTCCATTCAAAAATATATCGATTCCCTCGAAGAATATGAACAAAGGGAAAGAACATTGATTCAATTGAAGGAGTTCTTCCCTGTACAAGCGGCTGAAATTCTGGAGGAGTTAGAAGAAGACTCCAATGAAGAGATCCCAGTAGTGACCTGCTACGCCATCCATCTTGGCAGCGACCCTGAGGATGAGCTCTGTTTTCCCGAAGAGGACGAGGAGCTCACCACAAAGGCCAATCAAATCCAGCTCAGAAGCGGCAGGGCTCTACCGCCAAATCAGGGCAACGCCCCAAAAGGGAAGGAAAAACAAGTCGCTAATGATGAAGATGGCAGAGAACTGGCTGATGAAAACATAGGTCCTTCCTCGGTGGACTATAATGTCTTGGCACATCTCCGGAAGCTTCCTTCTCTCCTGAGCATCTACAACGCCTTGGTCCTATCTAAGGAGCTTAGAGATGTTCTCATTCACGCTTTACAAAACCCCGAGCGGTATCAGGCTCACTTTGCTAAAATTAATATGAAAGAAGCCTAGCACGCTTTGCATGCCGCCGCAGTCACATTTAAGGATGAATACTTGCTACTGGGAACGGCTGAGCATAATCGGCCGCTTTACGTGACTGGGTACAGCGACGGAGATCGAATTAATCGCATATTGATTGATCCGGGGTCCTCAGTGAACATCATGAACTTGCGGACGCTGAAGAGTTTGTCAATGGACGTCCGACACCTGTCAAGGGAGAGGATTGTCATTCAAGGCTTCAACCAAAATTGCCAGCAAGTTCTAGGGTCTATAGCTTTGTCAATCAAATTCGGGGATCTGCAAACTGAAGCAAAGATATACGTGATCGACGCAGACACGTCTTATAAGATTCTCTTGGGGCGGCCGTGGCTCCACGATTACGGCATCATTCCGTCAACTCTCCATCAATGTATGAAGTATACTAAAAATAGCGAAGAAAGACGTATTGACGGAGACATCCAGCCGTTCGGTGTGCATGAAGTCCGCTATGAAGATTCTCGGTACTTTATGAACCACCAAAATGCTAAGCCACAACTGACTGAAGATAGACCGGCCCCAAGACCCAAAAGCAAATCTGCGCCGGTTGTCACTTTCAAAAGTAAAAACGCCCAAGTGCGCCCACATTTCGGTAGCAACACTGATGAGTCCGACGCTGGAAGCCCGTCCTTCCGTAAAACCCGCCCTCGTTTCGGCAGCGATACGGACGAATCTGTTACTGAAGGTCCATCTAGCAGCAAAGTCCGCCCTCATCTTGGCAGTGACACTTAAGAGTCAGAAGAAGAGGACCTGCCGTGCAACAGCTGTGCAGATTGGACCCCTATGCAGCAAGCGAAACTACGAAAGACCTTCGAAGTCGCAGAAGGGTCCCTAGCCGTCACAAGGGTGCCGGACCAGATGTGCAAAGAGCTCGATGCGTTGTCAGTCTCCACCGTGGACCAGCTGAAAACTTTCTACGTCCCCGGGAGGAAAAATGGACAAAAGGGCATCCTGTTTTACGGGTCAACCCCCGTTGTGCACCCGGACGATCTTTCTGTCGTGTGCCTTCCCTATGAGAGAGGCATAGGAGCCGTCCTCAATCCCAGATACTATGCGCCCGAGATGCGGGAATACTTCAAAAAGTGCGGATGCCGGTTATATCAAACGGAGTCTGAAGCAAAGTTTTACGAAGAGCTATGGCATCCACCCCAGGTCCGAGCGCTCATCGATGGACGAATTCCAGATAGACGGGGCATAGGCTACATTCAACCTGATTCCAAAGCGTGCTACATGATCCATGTTGGTGAGGCCAGCGAAAGATCAAATGATGATGACGAGATAACCGAGCCAGAAGAAGCTCCTCAAGAGCTCGAAGATGGTGGACAAGCAACCTTTGACGATCTAACCGAGATTGACTTAGGAATGCCCGATAATCCAAGGCCGACCTACATCAGCTCGCTCTTGTCAGAGGAAATGAAAGCACAAATAATTGCCCTACTGCATGAGTTTGTCGACTGCTTCGCGTGGACATACAAAGAAATGCCAGGCATTTCCCCTGAAGTGGCTGTGCATAAGCTGGCTATATCTCCTGATGCTAAGCCAGTCAAACAAGCCCCTCGAAGAATGAGAAGGGAACTAGAAGAAAAAGTCATCGAGGAAACCAAGAAGCTCATCGATGTCGGCTTCATCAGGGAAGAGAAATATGCGGACTGGATCGCATGCATAGTCCCAGTGAAGAAGAAAAATGGGCAGATCCGAGTTTGTATCGACTTCAGGGACCTCAACAAGGCATGTCCTAAAGACGACTTCCCGCTACCGGTCATGGAAATGATGGTCGATGACACCTCAAATTACGAGCTGTTCACCTTCATGGATGGCTCGTCTGGATACAATCAGATCAAGATGTCGCCTGAGGATGAGAAGCACACAGCATTTCGAACCCCGATCGGAATATATTGCTACAAGGTGATGCCGTTCGGATTGAAGAACGCAGGCGCTACATATCAAAGGTCAATGACTAATATCTTTGATGACCTAATCCATAAAGTCGTTGAATGCTATGTTGATAATCTGGTCGTCAAAACTGAAGCCAAGGCCGACCACATCCAAGATCTTAAGACCGTTCTCACCAGACTGAGGGAATTTGACCTGAAGATGAATCCTCTGAAATACGCTTTTGGCGTGTCATCGGGAAAATTCCTAGGCTTTATAGTCCGGCATCGAGGGATCGAAATTGACCCATCAAAGATAAAGGCCATCATGGAGATACCCCCTCTAAAGAGTCTGACGCAGCTGAGGTCTTTCCAAGGCAAGCTTGCTTATATACGGAGGTTTATCTCAAATTTGTCGGGGAGATGTAGGCCCTTCTCAAAGCTTATGAAGAAAGGAGCTCCTTTCATCTGGGATGCCGAATGTCAAGCGGTGTTCGAAAGCATCAAACAATACTTGTTGCACCCGCCAGTGCTGGCCGCTCCCATTCCAAATAAACCGCTGATTCTCTACACTGCCGCGCTGGATGAGTCACTCGGTGCGCTCCTTGCCCAGAATAACGAGGAGGGAAAAGAAAATTGTAAGTCCGTGTTGCCCACCCCGGTGCTTACGGGGAGGCGGAAAACATAATAAAAATCGGATTTTTAATGACTTAGGCAACATGGACTAAGCTTGTGAGGATCTTTGCTAAACATAAACTAGCTAACCCTAACTACAAAGTAGCTAAGTGATGAAAGGTTATACCTTTGGTCTTTAGTCCTTCTCTCCTTGCTCCTAGGTATGGTAGAAAAGGATCACCTTGCTTGTCTTCTCCCGTCAAAGAAGGATCCACCCGAAAGCCACCACCTTTAGCTTCAACTCCAAGCTAGGAGTAACTAGAGTGCAAGAAATGCTAAGACTTGAACCCTAGAAGTGAGTAGAGAAGATCAAGAGAGGGTTTTTCTCAAGCTTTTTGTTTCTCAACACATGAGAGGGAGAGAGCTTGAGGGAGAGGATGAGCAAGAGAGAGAAATAGAATGAGAGAATGAGAAAAATAGTGAGCCATTCTCACTAATATGTGAGGATAAGTTTAATTAGATAATTAGCTTGAAAATTGTCATGATAAATCATGAATTGACCATTATCATTTCATTTTTGCAAAGATCAAAGAGCATCTTCCAAATGAAATGATTATGGTCAAGTTGTCAACATGGTCAACAAGTCAATGAAGTCAAATTGTCAACAACAACCATGCACAATAATTAAGCTAATTATCAATTAACAATAATCCACACAAAAACAATAGGGTTAATAAAATGACAATAGTCATTAACCCTAAACAAGGTCCTCTCCCTCAATCTCAAGCAACTGTGCATACGCACCCGCATTCGTGATCCGAGGAACACGAACACAATGAGAAAAACCAATCTCAAATCATATACTAGGATCCGGCTTAAACCAAAGCCCGCTAGTATAAACTGTCCGGACAGCAAACGTGCACAAGTGCGCGGATGCGAACGAACCCTGTCGCAAAACCATGCGACCTCTACTCATTTTGCCTAAAGGCGAATAGCTCTCTGTGTGGGACTCTAAAGACTCGACACTACGCTGGCAGTGGGTTTAACCACAGACCGCAAGCGGCACTAGCTGTACGTAACGGTCCCCAGGTAGATGTCGATAAGAAGACTGACGAGGTGAACCCCATCTGCACTCCTACTGAGCCTGTATGTGACAGTCTCCGTACAGTCCGGTCTGTTCGTCTGATACATCGCATGGCGGGCCTAGGGGGGCGGTGAACGTCAGTCCCCTAATAGCGGTACAAGTCGTGTCGGAGTGTAGCCCAGAACACCCTGAGATAACACTGGAAACCTACCAGTATATCTCGCTTGCCCTGGCCAGGGACTACTCGTGTAATGGCTCTCCTAGACACAGCGCGATGTCAACCCCCAATACCGGGAGAGACGAATCCTGTCTAACCGTCACTGCCTCCAAGTGCTTCGGGACTGCACCCAAAAACTACCTGTTTGCACAGCTCCTTTGAGCCGTGGTAGGGTAGTAATCAAAGTGCAGTGGGAACACACTCGAGGCGAAGTGACAGTGTCAAGTCAGCGGACTAAGCTGTACTCATGTCACCTGGGAACTGATAACTGACGATAGGTATATTACCAACCAACAGTTCCCGACGAGTCCTGTCCAGTGTACTCGTAACCTAACGAGCACCCGCATACTATCCCAAGTACGACGTACTAACGGCTGTGGGACAGACCGTCTCCCACACTGGGATGAGAAGCGCATACGCTAGTCTACTCCGGAGTATCGATGCCCTGTCTCGATAGTCCAACGACCAGGGACCTGTATAAGGATGTGCTTATAGATTACCCAGCTCCCACGAGTGCGAGCGCCATCACAACGCTGGTAATCAAGCAAAGATCCTAAGGGCTCTACTAATATGTATACCAGCAATATGTTAAAAGAAACACATGCATATATTAAAGCAGAGACAAACCAAGTAGCATACTACCATTTCGAGCAAGATTGTATATACAACTGTGAATATCCCAAGCTTCCATTAAGTAATATACAAGCTAGTATGATACAGTAATGGCCTCTAGGGCATATACACTAACAATCTCCCACTTGCACTAAGGCCATGTACTGGCGTATCGAAGACCTATCATCTCGATCAGCCGCTCGAACTGAGTCTGGGGTAGGGCCTTCGTGAATGGATCTGCTGTGTTATCCTCTGATGCAACTCTCCGGACCTCGATCTCCTGGCGATCTACGATCTCCCTGATCAGGTGATACCGCCTTAAGATGTGTCTGGATTTCTGATGGGACCTGGGTTCCTTCGCTAAAGCTATAGCCCCGTTGTTGTCGCAATACAGAGGTATTGGGTCAACAATGGACGGAACCACCTGAAGTTCTTTCAAGAACTTCCTTATCCAGACAGCTTCTTTTGCGGCATCAGATGCAGCGATGTATTCCGCTTCCATAGTCGAGTCAGCAACGGTTTCCTGTTTGGAGCTCTTCCAACACACCGCCCCTCCATTGAGGGTAAAGACAAAACCCGACATGGACTTGGAATCATCCTTGTCACTCTGGAAGCTGGAGTCAGCAAAGGCCTCAACCTGCAGGTCTTTTCCGCCATACACCAAGAACATCTCCTTAGTCCTTCTCAGGTACTTGAGAATGTTCTTTACTGCTATCCAATGTTTCTCCCCTGGGTTTGACTGATACCTGCTTACCACACTCAGTGCATAAGCCACATCTGGTCTGGTACATAACATCGCATACATTATAGAGCCTACCGCAGAAGCGTAGGGTATAATAGACATGCGATCCCTCTCCAAATCAGTCTTGGGAGACATCTCTTTGGAGAGGGTGATCCCGTGACAAGCCGGTAGATTACCGCGCTTGGAATCTTCCATACTGAATCTCTTCAGTATGGTGTCGATGTACCTGGACTGCGAGAGTCCTAATATCCTCTTGGATCTGTCACGGTAGATCCGGATACCCAGAATGTAGGAGGCATCACCCAGGTCTTTCATGGAGAACCTGTGTGACAAGAACCCCTTGACAGATTGTAGCATAGGAATGTCATTTCCTATTAAGAGAATGTCATCCACGTATAACACGAGGAATACTACAGTTCTCGCTACAAATCTACAATAGATGCATGGTTCATCTGGATTTTTGATAAAGCCAAATTCTTTGACCGTCTCATCAAAACAGATGTTCCAACTCCGCGATGCTTGCTTGAGTCCATAAATGGACTTGAGCAACTTGCACACCTTTCCGCTGCTCCCACCCTGAATGAAACCCTCTGGCTGGTCCATATAGACACACTCCTCTAAATGACCATTTAGAAAAGCTGTCTTTACGTCCATCTGCCAAATCTCATAATCGTGGAAAGCAGCGATGGCAAGAAGGATCCGAATGGATTTCAGCATAGCTACTGGAGAAAAGGTTTCGTCATAGTCCAAACCAGGTCGCTGACGAAAACCCTTTGCTACCAGTCTAGCTTTATAGGTCTCAACCTGTCCATCTACACCAATCTTCCTTTTGAAGATCCACTTGCATCCTATGGGTTTTACCCCGTCTGGAGCAATGTCCAACGTCCATACTTTGTTGGTGTACATGGACTCCATCTCGGTCCACATTGCATCCAGCCATTTTACCGAGTCGACGCTCTGAATGGCTTGCTGGAAGCTAGTAGGCTCATCACAATCTAGGATGCAGTCCTCTCTATCCCCGTCAATGAGAAAACCGTAGTATCTCTCGGGCGGATGAGACTGCCTACTACTCCTGCGGAGCGGCGTAGGAATGTCCTGTTCTTTTGAACCTTCTGGTTCCACTAAACTTTCAGTAATAGTTTGTGGTTCTGGAATTTCTTCCAGTTCTATTGCGCTCCCACTTATTTCTTTTTCTAAAAACTGATGTTCCAGAAAGTGGGCATTGCGAGAAACAAGGACTTTTTGTTCCTCTGCGTAATAGAAAAGATACCCCCTGGAGTTCTTTGGGTATCCCACAAACTTGCATAGTACTGAGCGTGCCTCGAGCTTGTCCGTATGCTGCTTTTTGACATAAGCTGGACATCCCCAAATCTTCAAGTATTGAAGATAGGGTTTCTTCCCACTCCATAACTCATATGGTGTGGTAGGCACAGTCTTAGTGGGAACACGGTTCAAAAGATATGCAGCTGTTTCTAGCGCATATCCCCAGAAAGATCGCGGTAACTCAGCATTACTCATCATGGACCGTACCATATCCAATAGGGTTCGGTTCCGTCTCTCCGATACACCGTTATGTTGCGGGGTGTATGGAGGAGTAAGCTGAGAGAGAATTCCATTCTCTTTTAAGTAATTCAGGAATTCGGCACTTAAGTATTCTCCTCCTCGATCCGATCTTAGGATCTTGATACTTTTGCCGGTCTGTTTTTCTACTTCATTCTTATATTCCTGGAACTTATCAAAAGCTTCGGATTTATGCTTTATTAAGAAGACATGTCCGAATCTTGAGAAATCATCCGTAAAAGTTATGAAGTAAGAAAAACCGCTTCGCGCATGTGTAGACATTGGACCGCACACGTCGCTGTGTACGAGTCCCAAGAGCTCGCTCGCTCTTTCTCCGTGTCCAGAAAACGGAGCCTTTGTCATCTTTCCTTTGAGACAGGATTGACAAGTTGCATATGATTGATATTCGAACGAATCTAAATATCCTTCAGTATGTAACTTAGTCAATCTTCTCTCGTTGATGTGACCCAGTCTACAATGCCATAAGAAAGTTTTATTAATTTCTGGAGACTTTCTTTTGTGTGTATTCTGGATATTGAAAACCTGTGGTTGGTTTAAAACGTAAATACCGTTGTTCAATGTACCTGACCCAATCAACACTTGATTAAGGTGAATGTTCACTACATTACTTACAAATGCAAATTCATAACCTTCTTTAGATAATAAAGATACAGAAATGATATTACAGGTTGCATTTGGTACATAATAACAACTACGCAAAACCAAAAAGTGTCCATCTGATAATCCCAGGTGATAGTCCCCCACGGCCTCTGCATCCATGCTAGCACCGTTCGCAACTCTGAGGGTCATGTCACCTGCCTTCAAAACTCTACGCTTTCTCAACGCCTGCAAAGAATTACAGATATGAGATCCTGATCCGGTATCCAATACCCAGGATGTAGAGTTTATTGATAGACAATTTTCAATAACATACACACCTGAAGCTGAAGCTGCAACTCGCTTCAAATCCTGTGTTCTGGCTTTCCAAGCCTTGCAATCTTGTTTCCAGTGGCCACTTTTGTGACAATAGAAGCATTCTTCCTTCCCCACCAGCTTCCCCGCTATCTTTGTTGCTTTACCCTTTCCCTTCGTATCCACTTTACCGACACCGCCTCTTGGTTTGGCGGGGGCTTTCTTCTTCTTGCCCTTGGCTTTCGCCCTGGACCTAGAAGAGGAAGATCCTCCTACAAACAAAGTGGATGTCTCCCTACCCTTCTGTAGGGTGCCCTCAGCAGTCCTCAACATGTTCAGAAGCTCGGCAAGTTCAACCTCCTTTCCTTGCATGTTGAAGTTAAGAATGAACTGGGCGTAAGTGGAAGGAAGGGACTGGAGAATCAGATCAGTATAGAGTTCATTCTCCAACGTGGTCCCAAGGTCCGCGAGCTCCTCTATGTAGCCGATCATCTTAAGCACGTGGTCCGCTACCGATGATCCGACGGCCAACCTTGCCGAAAAGAGCTTCTTCGACACTTCGTATCTTGCGATACGAGACTGCTCTCCATACAGTTCTTTTGTATGGAGAAATATGGACTCTAGGTCCATATTCTCGTGCCTCCTCTGATGGTCATTGTCCATCGAGGCTAGTACGAGGCATTTGGCCCTCGCGCAATCTATCTCCCATGTCTTACGGATTTCTACATCCGCGACGCTGGAGGTGGGACCTGGGACGGGGGGAGCTTTGGTGGTAAGTATATACCCCAGCTTGTCATAAGTGATAGCCATCTTGACATTCCTGAGCCAATCTTTGTAGTTTGGCCCTGTCAATATGTTTTTATCTAATAGTAACTTAAGTCCGGTCATCTTGAATGGTCGCTGCAATTAGGAGAGAGAAAAGAAACACTTTAGCATGATGCTCTTGCAAGTTTAGAGTGGTTTTTAGTTTGTCTAAACTGGATGGCTCCCACTGTTTCTCGAATCCCTTCTCAAACCATAAAGAAAAGGATTAGCCGGGATCATTCTCACCGTACAATACTTGCTTAACCGTTCAGCCAGGCCAGTGTCGGTACTTCGAGGGAGGTTTTCCAACGCTTTCGCGAAGTTCCTTAATTAAGTAACCTCTTTTCCCTGTGGGCGTAGCCCCGCTAACACCTTTCTAGGCACCTACTAGGTTTATAGCATTGATCGTTAAGTGAGAGTTTTCCCGAGGAGTAGCATATACTCACAGTAGGATCGGGATCCAAATATCATCGCGTGATAAAACCGAAGGAATCCTACCAGAATCATCACACTCCAAATGGTATGCAACGCTAGCAAGTTTCAGTACTTATGAAACTCCCGATGTGGATTTTTGCCCCATGCTCTTATGACCTTGGCGTGAGGTCAAAATGTCATAAGTCACATGTCAAGTTCTTCCCATCATTATCCTGGTTAATTTGAACCCACCCGTACCTACCCTTGACGTAGGCCAAAACGGCAGTACGACTGTCTCAAATCAACGCATTCTATCTATGCAACGGATAAATATCCGGCAGCTACCAATCACTATGCCTTGGCGTGAGGTCAAAATACATAGCTTGAATACTACCGAATATTTAACCGAAATGATGGAGGGCTACGGATGGTTTTGGCGAAACCGTGAACGTAGTGAACTTGATATAATCGATGGAACGAGATAGCTTTTAAAAGGAGTGGTTCAAGCTCCGCGTTTAAAAGTTTTAGTTTTGAAAAGAACCGAGTGGTTTTCAAAGTGTTCCAATCGACTTTTACTTGGTTTATTTCTTGCATTAGTTCTTTTAATGCGTCCCATCATTTAATCCTACCATTGCAGAAAACAACCAAAATATGACGCACGCTTATGCCATTCGCATTCGCCACGGGGCCCCGTCATCACCCGTTAGGTTACTTAACTAACGACAGAGCGGGGGCTGGGCTAGCGCGGCTGTAAAACATAAGCAACGCCTAAATAGTTATTATATATAAATATATAGCAATGATAGACATTACAGATCACAGATGAATACATTGGATATACTAGGAATCCGCAATGCGTTCGAGCCTGCAACGCAAAGCGGATTACACGGTCGCGGTGAATAGCCAATACCCCACCCAAGACCCCTACGGGTGCGGCAAACTACCCGCCAAGCACCCGAAGCGAAGCAACCTCCCTCACCACCGTGAGTAGGCCACTCGGCACTTCGAGATACCCGGTAGTTTGTGCACCCCCTCCATGGGTCTATCCTAGGAGCAAAAACAGTAAAAAGAATTATACAATGACGGCTACAACCCCGACCCGGTTGTGCGGCCATACAAAGAATATTATTACATCAATTTACATGTTACAAATGAATGAAAGAAAATAACGCTCATCTCACATCCAACCCGGCTATTCACCCGCGACAATCCAATCCATTCATATCCACAAACCAACAATCACAGATCACAGAGATGTATAACCCCGACTAATCGACTTATAGCGATTAGCCGACGTTCAATACATACAAGCATCACAGATATAACCGATATAGTTAAAGTGTAGTGAAGTTCCGAAAAATACGGATTTATAGGCCCCCAAAAGTAAATTTTAGTTCTGGAAAATCTGGGCACATATAACATATCCTAAAAATCCTAAAACCAACTCAGAAACAAACTGCAGCAAAAACGATACAGAGAGTTGACAAGACGGCCGCGCTTCCGCGGCAAGAGCTTCCTTATGCCGCGGAAGCGCGGTCCTCTTGGCTCCTCTCTGGTTCGTATTTGGTGGTGTTTCACACAAAACCCTGAGACAATTTTACAAGTATACAGTTTTTCATTTTAACCAGGAAAAATTTTAACAGAAAGTTGGATTTTGAAAAAGTTTGGTTTTAGGGTTTTTCGGTTTCGAAACTTCGTTACACTTAACTACTTAGCTAGTTTGAGTTTAGTTAGGCTCTGATACCACTGTAAGTCCGTGTTGCCCACCCCGGTGCTTACGGGGAGGCGGAAAACATAATAAAAATCGGATTTTTAATGACTTAGGCAACATGGACTAAGCTTGTGAGGATCTTTGCTAAACATAAACTAGCTAACCCTAACTACAAAGTAGCTAAGTGATGAAAGGTTATACCTTTGGTCTTTAGTCCTTCTCTCCTTGCTCCTAGGTATGGTAGAAAAGGATCACCTTGCTTGTCTTCTCCCGTCAAAGAAGGATCCACCCGAAAGCCACCACCTTTAGCTTCAACTCCAAGCTAGGAGTAACTAGAGTGCAAGAAATGCTAAGACTTGAACCCTAGAAGTGAGTAGAGAAGATCAAGAGAGGGTTTTTCTCAAGCTTTTTGTTTCTCAACACATGAGAGGGAGAGAGCTTGAGGGAGAGGATGAGCAAGAGAGAGAAATAGAATGAGAGAATGAGAAAAATAGTGAGCCATTCTCACTAATATGTGAGGATAAGTTTAATTAGATAATTAGCTTGAAAATTGTCATGATAAATCATGAATTGACCATTATCATTTCATTTTTGCAAAGATCAAAGAGCATCTTCCAAATGAAATGATTATGGTCAAGTTGTCAACATGGTCAACAAGTCAATGAAGTCAAATTGTCAACAACAACCATGCACAATAATTAAGCTAATTATCAATTAACAATAATCCACACAAAAACAATAGGGTTAATAAAATGACAATAGTCATTAACCCTAAACAAGGTCCTCTCCCTCAATCTCAAGCAACTGTGCATACGCACCCGCATTCGTGATCCGAGGAACACGAACACAATGAGAAAAACCAATCTCAAATCATATACTAGGATCCGGCTTAAACCAAAGCCCGCTAGTATAAACTGTCCGGACAGCAAACGTGCACAAGTGCGCGGATGCGAACGAACCCTGTCGCAAAACCATGCGACCTCTACTCATTTTGCCTAAAGGCGAATAGCTCTCTGTGTGGGACTCTAAAGACTCGACACTACGCTGGCAGTGGGTTTAACCATAGACCGCAAGCGGCACTAGCTGTACGTAACGGTCCCCAGGTAGATGTCGATAAGAAGACTGACGAGGTGAACCCCATCTGCACTCCTACTGAGCCTGTATGTGACAGTCTCCGTACAGTCCGGTCTGTTCGTCTGATACATCGCATGGCGGGCCTAGGGGGGCGGTGAACGTCAGTCCCCTAATAGCGGTACAAGTCGTGTCGGAGTGTAGCCCAGAACACCCTGAGATAACACTGGAAACCTACCAGTATATCTCGCTTGCCCTGGCCAGGGACTACTCGTGTAATGGCTCTCCTAGACACAGCGCGATGTCAACCCCCAATACCGGGAGAGACGAATCCTGTCTAACCGTCACTGCCTCCAAGTGCTTCGGGACTGCACCCAAAAACTACCTGTTTGCACAGCTCCTTTGAGCCGTGGTAGGGTAGTAATCAAAGTGCAGTGGGAACACACTCGAGGCGAAGTGACAGTGTCAAGTCAGCGGACTAAGCTGTACTCATGTCACCTGGGAACTGATAACTGACGATAGGTATATTACCAACCAACAGTTCCCGACGAGTCCTGTCCAGTGTACTCGTAACCTAACGAGCACCCGCATACTATCCCAAGTACGACGTACTAACGGCTGTGGGACAGACCGTCTCCCACACTGGGATGAGAAGCGCATACGCTAGTCTACTCCGGAGTATCGATGCCCTGTCTCGATAGTCCAACGACCAGGGACCTGTATAAGGATGTGCTTATAGATTACCCAGCTCCCACGAGTGCGAGCGCCATCACAACGCTGGTAATCAAGCAAAGATCCTAAGGGCTCTACTAATATGTATACCAGCAATATGTTAAAAGAAACACATGCACATATTAAAGCAGAGACAAACCAAGTAGCATACTACCATTTCGAGCAAGATTGTATATACAACTGTGAATATCCCAAGCTTCCATTAAGTAATATACAAGCTAGTATGATACAGTAATGGCCTCTAGGGCATATACACTAACAAAAATGCCCTCTACTACCTCAGTCGAACTCTAGTCGGGGCAGAACACAACTACTCCCCAATCAAAAAACAATGCCTGGCTCTAATATTTGCTGTGAAGAAGCTGAGGCACTATTTGGTCGCTCATCGGGTTATGCTGATCTCTAAGGTCGACCCGCTCAAACACTTGATGACCAAAGCAAGCCTAGCCGGCAGAATGGCGAGATGGGCTGTCATGCTACTTGAGTTTGACATAGTTTATGCTCCTCAGAAAGCAGTAAAAGGGCAAGCTCTTGCAGACTTTCTCGCTGCTCATCCCATACCAGAAGGATCGCCGCTAAATTGTGAGTTACCCGACGAACAAGTACTGCACCTCGAGAAAGACAAGCCATATTGGGAGCTCTACTTCGATGGGGCCTCATCAATAAGGAGCTCCGGCAGATCAAACGTCCCGGAGATAAAAGCAGGGATAGGATTGGTGTTTATCACGCCATCAATGGGAACCTTACGGCGTTCTTTCGCTCTCACCGAGCCTCGGACAAACAATGAAGCTGAGTATGAAGCTCTGATAGCTGGTTTGGAGCTCGCCATAGAAATGGAAATCCTTCGGCTACGGGTTTACGGTGACTCCCAGCTTGTCGTCAACCAAGTAAGCGGCACCTATAAGATATACAAACCTGAGTTAGCTCGGTACAGAAGCCGGGTGGTGGAACTCATGAAACGGTTCACTCACATTAAACTAACAAGGGTCTCTAGAGCATTGAACGGAAAAGCCGACATACTCGCTCGCCTAGCCAAGGAGCTGGCTGATCCTGACTTGGACGAAATTCTGATCACAGTCAGGAGCCGACAAATTCTACCCCCAGTCTCTATACGAGAAGAGGAAAGCGCGGAACAGGAGAGCAGTCCTGCCGAAGAAGCTTCGATCATCCAAGACGAGCCCGATTGGAGAGAACCCTTCATAGAGTACCTCCGATACGACAAGCTGCCCGAAGAAAAATCTACGAGGATTTAGCTGAAGAAAAGAGCGCTCCGATACGTGTTTGTAAATGACACGTTATACCGCAGGTCATATGACCAACTCTGGCTCAGGTGCCTGTCATCGGCCGAAGCCCAAAAGGTCATGAAAGATGTTCACTCGGGCGTTTGCGGTGCTCACCAATCTGGCCCCAAGATGCGACTTCAAATCAAACGGCTTGGGTATTACTGGCCCACCATGATACGGGATTGCGGGGAGCATGCAAAGAAATGTCAGATCTGCCAAATCCATGGTGATTTCATTCACAAGCATCCCAATCCGTTGCATCCTACGGTGGCGTCGTGGCCCTTCGAAGTCTGGGGCACCGACATTGTTGGCCCAATTGATCCTCCATCATCCAAAGGCCACTGGTTCATACTGGCCGCGACAGACTACTTCTCCAGATGGGCTGAAGCTGTCCCGCTAAAAGAAGTCAAGACGAAAGATATTCTGACATTCTTCCAGCATAATATTCTATACCGCTTTGGTACACCAAGAAGAATCATTTCTGACAACAGGCCTTCTTTCAAGAGCTTCAATGTCTCAAGGTTCGCTACTCAGCACAAGATAGACTGGAGATATTCCTCCATCTATAATCCAAGAGCCAACGGGCTAGCCGAAGCTTTCAATAAGACTCTATGCAAGCTCCTGAGGAAAAATGCTTCAGCCAACAAGAGAGGCTGGAATCTCAAACTTCACGAGGCGTTGTGGGCATATCGTACCACGCACCGTACTCCAACACAGTCTACTCCATACTCATTGCTCTTCGGAGTGGAGGCGGTCCTCCCCCTCGAAGTCGAAGTCCCAAGCTTAAGAATGGCTGTTCAGCACGAGTTGACGGAGGAGGAAAACGTGCTCCTTCCACTGGAAGAGCTCGATGCCCTCGAAGAAAAGAGGCTCGCGGTGCAGCAAAATCTGGAGCTATACCGAGCCCAAATGTCACGGGCCTATGACAAGATAACCCGTCTCCGCGCTTTCAAGAAAGGTGAATTGGTGTTGGTCCTCAAAAGACCGATCATCCTCAATCGACATGCCAAGGGAAAATTCGAGCCAAACTGGGAAGGACCATACGTCATCGAGAAAGTGTTCGACGGAGGATCCTACCAACTAATAAGTGCCGAGGGAGAAAGGCCCATGCCACCCATCAATGGCCGATATCTCAAGAAATACTACATGTGAATGCTCCAAGTCACAGGAGAATTGAGCACATCAGCCCTACGGTCTGGGTCATACATCCTGCAAAACCGTATACAATCCACGGGCGTAAATGACCCCTATCTCTCCCAAATCCTGCCGGTGTGACTACTTTTAAAGTCCCACCAGCGGCAAAAAATAAATAAATAAATAAAAAATAAATAAAATAAATAAATAAATAAAAAAATAAACGGTATGTCCACAAGCAAAATGGGCACGGATGAAAACCCGAAAGGGCTCCGTGAGTAAAAACAGCAGGACTACCGGCGAGTCTGTGAAAACCCGAAAGGGCGCAAACTCGTGAAAGGAGATGAAATACACTCGCAAAGTCCTCTCGACCTTGTGAGGAGAAAACCCTGCGTGAGATCCTTACGACTCACAAAGGAGCAACACACTTAGGAATCCTCACGATTCCTAAGGAGAAAATACACCTGCGGGATCCTTACGACTCGCAGGGAGAAAATGCTTTTATGGGACCCTCACGGCCCATAAAATTGAAAAGCCTTAGGTGATAGGGACCCAAACCTGTCTCCTAAGCCATCGTTCCCCAACGGGCAACGGCAAATGATGAGTCGCTCCTAGCATTTCGCTTCAGTGTTAGCGGTGCTGATGCCGACCAAAAACCCAAATCCCAAGTCCTCCCAAGGCGAATGATGAGTTGCTCATGGCATTATTCCAGTGCAGCAATGCTGATGCCAAACAAGATCCAAATTCCAAGTCCCCAAACGGCGAATGATGAGTCGCTCCTGGTACCACATTCCAGTGCAGCGATGCAGACGCCAACCAAAATCCAATTTCTTAAAATTCTTACGGCCCTACGGTGGGTCCCCAAGTTGACCATCGTATACAATCCACGGGCTCAAATAATTCTCATCATACCTATGCCCCACTGTAATCACCAGTTACGCGGCTGGTCTCCGCTTTGGGAATGATGCTCCATTGATAAGACCCACTCATGTGTCCTCACGATATATGAGGAGAACAAACCTTTGTAGGATTCTTATGACTCATAAAGGAAAAACACACGTAGGAGTCCTCACGACTCCTAAGGAGAAAATACACCTGCGGGATCCTTACGACTCGTAGGGAGAAAATGCTTTTATGGGACCCTCACGGCCCATGAAATTGAAAAGCCTTAGGTGATAGGGATCTAAACCTGTCTCCTAAGCCATCGCTTCCCAATCCCCAAATGGCGAATGATGAGTCGCTCCTGGTACCATATTCCAGTGCAGCGATGCAGACGCTAACCAAATTCCAAATCCCATACCCCAACGGCGAATGATGAGTCGCTCCTGGTACATATTCCAGTGCAGCGATGCAGACGCCGACAAAGTCCCGAAATTTTTCCGGCCCTACGGTCTGGATCATACATCCTGCAAAACCGTATACAATCCACGGGCGTAAAACAATCCCAACCTCTCCCAAGTCCTACCGGTGAGACCACATTCAAAGTCCCACCAAAAAAATAAAAAAATAATAATAAAAAAAAACAATTCCAAAATCCTCCCGGGGCAAATGATGAGTTGCTCCTGGCATTGTTCCAGTGCAGCAATGCAGATGCCAAACAAAAACCAAAATCCCAAAATCCTCTCATTGACAGATGATGATTCGCTTCTGGTACCATATTCCAGTATAGCGATGCTAATGTCAACCCAAATCAGAATCAACAAATCAACTTCCACTCCGATACCGCAGAAAGCGGAGCAAGTCAGAATCCAATCTCAACACCTCAAGAAGCGGAGCAAGTCAAGTCTACCCCTGACATTGCAAGAAGCAGAGCAAGTCAAATCAAGAACCGACCGTCCACGTCGCTAAAAGGGCAGTACCGACCGTCCACGTCGCTAAAAGGGCAGCACCGACCGTCCAAGTCGCAAAAAGGGCAGAACCGACCGTCCAAGTCGCAAAAAGGGCAGCACCGACCGTCCACGTCGCTAAAAGGGCAGCACCGACCATCCACGTCGCTAAAAGGGCAGTACCGACCGTCCACGTCGTTAAAAGGGCAGCACCGACCGTCCAAGTCGCAAAAAGGGCAGAACCGACCGTCCAAGTCGCAAAAAGGGCAGCACCGACCGTCCACGTCGCTAAAAGGGCAGCACCGACCGTCCACGTCGCTAAAAAAGGGCAGCACCGACCGTCCACGTCGCTAAAAGGGCAGCACCGACCGTCCAAGTCGTAAAAAGGGCAGAACCGACCGTCCACGTCGCTAAAAGGGCAGTACCGACCTTCCACGTCGCTAAAAGGGCAGCACCGACCGTCCAAGTCGCAAAAAGGGCAGAACCGACCGTCCAAGTCGCAAAAAGGGCAGCACCGACCGTCCACGTCGCTAAAATGGCAGCACCGACCGTCCAAGTCGCAAAAAGGGCAGCACCGACCATCCAAGTCTTAAAAAGGGCAGCACAGGATTCCTACAAAGCGGGAACCAGATCACTCCGGGCCAGGGAAAACGTCTATCACGGACACTCCGTCTCGGAGACATGTCAAGCAACGACCGTCCATGTCGTAAAAAGGGCAGTGCCAGCTTCCCAAAAAGCGGGAACCAAATCAGGTCGCCTCCAAGTAAAAGAAGATCCATCAATTTCCTGCACACGACCCACATATGTGGTGTTCATTTATTGATGGGGGGCAATTTGTTGGGGTAAAAATTTACACCCCGGTTGACCAAGTCAAAATCCAAGTCAACCTGAAGCCAAGTGGGCCCAAGCCCAGACCTAGTGGGCCCATGCCCGGGTCGAGCCCCAACATGAAGCGGCCGGCCTCCCCCACGCCAAGATAAAAATTTTGTAATAAACAATTTTGTTGTATTTCTTTTTTTTTATTCTATGGATAAATGTAAGAAAAATAGGCATAAAGCCAAATTTTTGTGAAGCCCATGGCTTATGTGCAAAAAGAAATGGCACATGATCCATGGGATAGGCAAAATGCCATTTTGTGAAGCCCAAGGGGCTATGTGTAAAGTGTATAGCCTATAAAGGCAAAGATAATGAAATATCTCAACAACTTTTCTCTCTCCAAAAAAAGGTTTCAGATCTGAGATCTTTCTCCTTCTTCAAGGTTCCAAAACCTTCTTCTTTCTCTTGAATTAAATCAAGAGTTCTACTCTCCTTTTTATAAAACAAATTAGTTTTTCACCACAAAACCCATCAAGGGGAACTCAGATCTTCCATTAGATCTCAAAAAGGAGTGATTTTTAAAATCTCTTATCTCTTGATCTTCAAGATCCGGCTAACAAAGGAGGAAGAAGAAGAACCCCTCCTATTAACCCAAAAAAAAAAACACACTCAGGAGTCCAACTCCTTTCTAATTTCTCTTCCGGGAGTTTCTAGGGTCAAAATCCCTCTTTTCCACGTCGGCGCGCTAGTGCTCGAGCGCAAAGCACCTACGTGCCGACACGTGGCGCGCTTGCGCTCAAGCGCACTGCACCCGAGCGCAAAGCGCCCACGTGCCGACACGTGGCGCGCGCGCTTGCGCTCCAGCGCCTTGCGCACAGCACCTAAGCGCACAGCGCTCAAGGCGCTGGCCCCACGCATCCTTTGGATGTCTTTTCCCCCCTTTTTGTTTATATATACATGTATATATATATGTATACATATGTACACATACACACATTCCGCAACATTCTCCCCTCCAAAAAAAAATTTCGGCCGGGGCGCTGCCCCGAACCCCGCAAGGGGGCTGGTAGCCCCCTTGACCCCCAGCCCGCTATCCGGGTAGCGGGACCCCCGTAAAAACTCTGCGTGGCTCCCGATATATCCAAAGCCCCCTTTCAAAACAAAACACACGTACACTGCACATTGAGTTCGCATGACCAGTTTAACCCGTTAATCGGAGGTTCCCTTGCCCCAAAGGCGAGGGGTAATTAACGGCAGCTTAGTCCGCGGCTGCCGGAGATTCGGATCCCCACAATCATTAAACCCCGGCCTACCCTAGGCAGGGGGAATCTGTAGTACGCCTGAGAAGCGTGCGCGCATTCCCATCTCAATGGGGTGACGAAAAACACCCTACACGGGGGTCATGTGGATGACGTATTTCCGAACGGGGTTATATGGATGACATATTTCCGAGCGGGGTCATGTGGATAACGTATTTCCAAACGGGGTCATATGGATGACGTATTTCCGAGCGGGGTCATGTGGATGACGTATTTCCGAACAGGGTCATATGGATGACGTTGCGTCTGTTGTAATGAGACGAATATCAAAATGGTCTCCAGGTTGTCTTTGAACCGTTGAGATTTGGTTTCTTCTTCTGATGGAGCCTGGGGAAGGAAGGCGTGATTCTTTCTTTGTTTGCGCCCCTAGATTGTATACAGGGATCGATGTGATATCACCTGTAGGGCATAAATTTCATTCTGTTTTATTTCTTTCCGCGATGCTCTATCATTTCATCTTTTATATCGCGAAGGTCGCGATTGCCCAATCATTTCGGCTATTTTTCGCGGTGCCCAATCATTTCGGCTATTTATTTTATTTTTACTCGCTACTTTTTATTGCGAGTTGCCCAATCATTTCGGCTATTTTGCATGCATACATTTTTACTTGCTGATTTTGTTGCAAGTTGCCCCATCATTTCGGTTATTTCGTATGCATGTGTGGCTCGCTAGTTTCTCGCTGCAATCCTGGAATTAGACACCAATTTCAACATAAGCACCGCTACAACTGGAATATTGCCAGGAGCGAATCATCATTTGCCTCTGTCGATATCGAACAAAGGTGGCTTAGCGAACAGGGTTAGGATCTGTCGACTAAGGCTTTTGACTTCGTAAGCCATGAGGGTCTCATAAAGGTTTTTCTCCCTACGAGTCGTGAGAATCTCGTAGGTGCATTTTCTCCTTAGGAATCGTGAGGACGCCTAAGTGTATTTTCTCTTATAAGTCGTAAGGATCTTACAAGAGTGTTTTCTCCTTATAAGTCGAGAGGACTCACAAGGGTTGTTCACCGTGTAGACATATCCCTTGTCACGGATGGGACTTTGTTAGGGAAATGTTTATTCGCGCCCGTGGATTGTATACAAGGGTCGGCATTGAGCCGCTTGTAGGGCAGTATCGGAAGTTGTGGTGGCTGCTTAAGAACGGGTTCAGATCCCTGTATCTTAAGACTTTCAAATCTTATGAGCCGTGAGGGTCCCATAAGAAGGTTCTCCTTACGAGTCGTGAAGATCTCGCAAGTGTAATTTCTCATTAGGAATCGTGGGGATCACTAAGTGTTTGCTCCCTTGTGAGTCGTAAGGATCTCACGCAGGTGGTTTCTTCTCACAAGAACGAGAGGACCTTGCAAGTGTCTTTTAACGAGATCGCGCCCTTTCGGGTTTTCACAAAACTCGCCGGTAGCCCTGCTGTTTTTACTCACGGAGCCCTTTCGGGTTTTCATCCGTGTCCATTTTGCTTGTGGATATACCGTTTTCTCTTTTTCTTTTCTTCTTCTTTTTTTTATTCTAACGAGGTTGCGCCCTTTCGGGTTTTCACAAAACTCGCCGGTAGCCCTATTGTTTTTACTCACGGAGCCCTTTCGGGTTTTCATCCGTGCCCATTTTGCTTATGGACATACCGTTTTTTCTTTTTTTTTATTCCCCCTTTTTTTTATTTTGTTTTTTTATCAACTTTGGGATGCTGAAACCCACCGTAGTTTGTCGACGTCTCGGTCAACAGCTAGTTTAAGAACGTTCCGGTCCGTTGTTAGTTTAAGGACGTTTCGGTTCGTTGTTAGTTTAAGGACGTTTCGGTCCGTTGTTAGTTTAAGGACGTTTCGGTCCGTTGTTCAGCTATTATTTATAGAGTTTGGGCTTAGGAAGATAATGAGCGGACATAGTCGTCGTCATCTATCATTGACCTAGGCCGTGACTCGTCAGGTGTAGTACTTTTTTAGGAAGCGACCATTTACTGGTCTGAAGGGCCTTTCGCCATGCATATCCATGAGTAAATAGGCTCCACCCTGGTAGACTTTGTCTATGATATACGGGCCTTCATAGTTCGGCTCGAATTTCCCCCGCTTGGCGCGATTAGAGATCATAGGTCTTTTCACCACTAGCACGAGTTCGCCTTGGCGGAATGTCCTCGGCCTAGTCAATCTTTCGTATGAGTGCGTCATCTTCGCTTTATAAGCCTCCAGATTTTGTTGCGCTATGAGCCGGGTTTCATCAAAGGCATCGAGCTCCTCAAGCCGAAGGTGAGCATTCTCTTCGTCTGTTAGCTCGTAATGAACTGCTACTCGTAGAGAGGGTAGCTCTATCTCAAGGGAGAGTACCGCCTCCGTACCGAATACCAATGCGTACGGCGTTGTGTTCATGGCTGTTTTGAACGTAGTTCGATACGCCCAGAGAGCTTCATGCAGTCTCTTATGCCAATCCTTCTTATTTCGAGACACCGTCTTTTTCATGATCTTCGTCAAGGTCTTGTTAAAAGACTCAGCTAAACCGTTAGCTCGGGGATTATAAACTGAGGAGTATCTCAAGTCTATGTTATGCTGTTTTGAGAAGCGGCTGATCTTGTGGCTTCTGTAGGCTGGCCCGTTATCGGAGATGATCCGTCGTGGAGTTCCAACCCGATAAATGACGTGTGTCTTGAAGAAATAGAGGATATTCTCCGTCTTCACTTCCCTCAGTGGTACTGCTTCTGCCCATTTGGAGAAGTAATCAGTTGTCACCAAGATGAATCGATGTCCTTGTAGCGCCTTGAAAAGTCGTTTTGGTGTTTTCCTGAAAATCGGTGAAAATTCGGTATTTTTCCGAAAACCGTCTTTCTTTTTATTTTACGATTTAGGACTAATTATACCTAAAATGGATAGGAAATTGCTTGTTTTTAGTAGCTAATGAGTTACTTATGAAATTTTGGTCATTTAAAAAAATTTCCCTATTTTTCAATTTTTTAATATTATTTTAAGCCGGTAAGAAAATACATTAAATTAGCGATAAATACAAATTTTTCCGGGCTAATTTTAATCTTTAAAATTATGTTAATTAAAATCTAGTTGTAACATGAATTTTTAGTATTTTACTTTGATTTTTATCAAATTCTTATGATAGGAAACGAATTTATTGAATTTTTAGCTAAAACTTGCAATTTTTGACTTGTAGGGGGTCTTTTTGCATAAAATTTCTTTTGTAAAACCCCCCTCTCTCTCTTCCCTCAGCCCTAGGACAGCCCCACCTTGATCAGGTCCAGAAATTTCTGGCCTCACTTTGATTTTCTTTCATGTGTTGAATTGGTTTGTATATGAATTTATTTTAAATATAGTTTGTTGAAGTATGGTGCTTTGACTTTTGGGGGAGTTGACTAGTGACTTTTCCCACACACCCACACCCTCCCCTTCCCTCATCTCTGGCCGAAACCTGCTCCCCCTCCACTTCATCTCTTTTCTTTTCATTTTCTTCAAAATTCTTCAAGTTTAATTCAAAAAAATTGCAATTTAAAGCTTACAAATTAAACCCATCCTTCATCTTCCTTTTCCTTCACCTCCCTAGCTAGGATCTTGATGCTTTGAGGCCATCATTTGAAGCAAATTTATTCTTGCTAGATCTCTAGTTGAGGTATAATTTCTTGCTAATTAAATTCTTTTGATTAAGTTTCTTTAGTTAACTTGTTGTAGTGTTAATTTAGTGTAGTTCTAATCTAGTTTTTCCTTAGGTTATGGTTGAAAGATTAAACTAGGGTTCTTGAAACCATTATTAGGTTAATTAAATTATTTTGTTATCTAGTTGTTTTGCTAACCTAATCTAAGAGGTTAACTTGCTAATTGGGCTATAAATTAGTGTTAATTTAAGGTTTTTCATGTATAGTTTGGATTAAGATTGCTATTTATAAAATTCTAGAAAGGGTTTGTTTATGGAAAATGTGATTTGAAGCACTGTATGTGTTATAATTAAAATGATTGTGGTTAACTAGTTATGCGGTTGGATGTTTATGCTAGGTTGTAGTCTTTTGTCGCAAATCGGCGAATTTTTTTTGAGGGTAATGCTTACTAGTTTTTTATTAAAATATTGTGATGAACTATTTGCGATATCTTGATGATATTTTTGAGATATCCTATGTCATTTAGGATGCGTGAGTGCGAAATTTTGTGTGTTCGGATTTTAGTTTTGCCGGGCGCCCCAAAGAGGACGATTTTAGTTAGTTTTTGCGATTTTCACGTGTGTTCCGCGCACCTTGTGCACGTTGTACCTAGCTTGTGAACGTTAGTGTTTTCGTTTGGGTTTTGTGTCGTTCTTGATATGTAACCTTATGTTTGGTATTGATGTAAATTCCAGGTTCGGTCGCGGAGACGTCAGACGCGGCTCGAAAGGGGAAAGCGGTGATCGGACGTGACTAGCTAGGGATTTCGGTGAGTAGATGTAACATCTACGGGGGACTATCGTTGGATGGCGCAAGTCGCCCGATAGTTTTAGTACCTTAAAAAGATTCTTAGTAATGTTAGTAATTAGGGATGCAATACTTGTATGATTATTTGCTACATTCATGCCCTATATTGACATACATATACGAAACCATGTTATAGGACACCTGCACCATTGCCAGGGTTTTTATATGCAGCACGAGCACTATTCATGCTTACACACACACCCTGGTAATTGCCATGCCACCACACTAGATAACCTTTAAATTGAACCCTTTTACTATAATTGATACTTAAACTTACGCTATTGCTTTAATTCCTTAAAATGAAATCGTAGAATTGCTATTCATGTGCATGTACTTCATCATATTAATTGTTCACGCCTAATCTATCAATCATATATCGCAACTTGATTATTGACACCATATGCATTCATTATCATTGGCATATGCATTTATGAGGATTTCATGAGATTTTGTGATATTCTGGATTTCGGGGGAAAGCCGCAAAATTTCTAAACTTATTATATTTTTAAAATATGTAAATTGTGGTTTTCTAGTGATGTAAGTGTCGTCCACCATGAGTTTGCTGTGGTTTTTGAGACCCGTTTCGAGGAGTTGGATGAACCGTCTCGGGTACATGGTGGGCCCGGTAGGGTACCCCAGGGCAAGAAGCTCGTGGTGCTGACGATGAGCCTGGCAGGGGACGGATTACCTACCGGTGACTTCATTGGGCACGGCGGATATCCAGAGGATACCGACCGGGGCCGCGAGAGGATGTGATATTGATATTGAGATGGGTCAGCCGGATGGCTGAGGCCAGAGACACTATGACATGGATTTATGAGATTTGAGACAGTTTTTAGGTGTCGTTGCTAGACACAGATTGTTGTCGATTCAATGAGTATTATGCTGGCATTTTTAAAGAGTTTCATAAACAAAAAGAGATAAAATGTTTCTTATATATATACCTATCGAGACCTCAGATATTCATGTTGCATACATACACCTGCTAGTACACTGATGTTGTATACACACCTGCTAGTGCATCCAGTCATACCTGTATTTTAGATGCTAGGATGCTTGTGTGCATGCATACGATAGCCTTTGTAGATGTTATTTATTACTCACGAGTTGGCAACTCACCCCCGTTGTGCCACAGCCTTTTGCAGGTCCGCTCCGTCAGTACAGTAGCGGCGGGCGCACTTGTTCTTTTGCCTCCTTTGCCTGGACTCGAGGTTTTGCTCTTAGGTGGGTTATATCATTATTTTTGTACCACCTTGTATATTCTTTGTATCTAGTGCACTCCATCTACTGTATCTACCAGTATTATTGTATATTGACCTAGAGATGAGACTGTGAGATTTGTGGACTTTTATGCTGTATTTTGGGGTCGAGCTCACTTGAGTCGACATGCTGTCATTCTTATGCTTCATTATGATTATTTCGCATGTTGTTGCTTTATTTTGCGTGGGATTTGTGACCGCCTTGTGGCGAAGAGCTAGCTCCCGCTTGGGGATGCCATATTTGTTGGATTCATATATATTCTTGTTGTACCCATTTTGGGGGCCAGTATTTACAAAGGAGACTCTGCCGAAATTTTCGGAAAAATTGGTATTGTTTTTAAAAAGGGTTTTACATGACTTATTGATAAACTCGCTTTCGATTGATTGGGTTTTCTTCACTCTTTTGCTTAATTGGTTTTGTTTTCTGGGCTTTGGCTTACTTATTTTACGGACGTCTTGAGACGTTTCGTAACCTAAGTGCCAGTCACGTTCCGTACCCTGCGGGTCATGACAAAGTTGGTATCAGAGCGATAGGTTTTACCTTTTTGAGTGTAGGATGACCCTTGGTAGATGGAGTAAGTGACTTAAGCAGGGTAACGTAGCGGGCGTATGTCCGCGGCATACTTGCGATACGGTACTCCGCCTAAGTGACTTTAGGATACTTGCTTGAAATTCCTTCTTCAATTCCGTGTATCCTATGATTCTATTGCACTGTTCTTATTATCCGTTTTCCTGTAACAGCCACTATGCCGCCGAAGGCTACGAGGGCACAGAGGGCTGCCGCCAGAGACGAGATTCGAGCTGGCTCGTCCGAGACTAGGACTGAGCAGGGTGGTATGCCTACGCCGCAGGGACAGACCGATCCACCTTCCCCAGGCCGTATGGATAGGCTCGAGACTGGTATGGAAGAGTTGCGACAGATGATGGGAGGCATGCAGGAGCTACGTCAGATGGTAGGATCCTTAGTTGCAGCCAGTCGTACACCGAGGCCGGATGACGTACCTACTACATCACAGACGACCATGATACCTGCTCCTGCTACTACCACCGTGGCCATTCCGGTTTCACTACAGGATTTCATGAGGCTGAGACCTCCAGTATTCACCGGCACCGAGGTAGCGGAGGACCCACAGACGTTCCTTGACAGTTTAGCCAGGATCTGCCGTTCGCTGAGATGTTCGGATGATCGATGGGTAGAGCTTGCGAGTTTCCGACTAGAGGGTCTCGCGCAGACATGGTGGGAGTCAGTCTTGAGAGGTCGAGCTGCAGGTCTGCCGCCTATGACTTGGGTCGAGTTTACAGCGGTCTTTCTAGCCCGTTTCCTTCCAGAGAGCGTTCGTGACGCCAGAGCTCGTAGCTTCGAGACCTTAGTCAAGACACCCGGGATGACGGTGTCTGAGTATGACATCCAGTTTACACAGTTATCCCGATATGCTCAGTATTTGGTGGATACCGAGGAGAAGATGGTGAAGAGGTTCGTACAGGGACTTGATGCCCAGCTATATCTTGCCATTGGCGCCCAGCACTACGACACTTATTCAGCTGCTATGGATACGGCATTGCGGATGGAGGCACGCATATCACAGACTTCGGCCGTTTCTGGGCCGAAGAGGATTCGCACCGAGGTACCGTCTCAGAGGCAGCGCGCCAGATTCTTTCCGAGAGATAGGCCTGGCAGAGGATTTGGGCGGGGACAGTTATATGGTTCTTATCCCCAGGGGCAGCAGACGTCGCCAGGGTGTTTTGGGTGCGGGAGTTTGCACCATCTTGTCAGAGACTGTCCGGCGAGACGACAGGGAGCAGCGACAGTTCCGCATGTGTCCCTGCCACCATCACCACCCCCTCCTCAGAGAGCCCTACTTCCTACCCCCGGCGATGCTCCACGCCAGTTAGGTGCACCCAGAGGCCGTGGACGCGGCGGTCCTGTTCAGAGAGGACGAGAAGGCAGAGGCCGAGGTCGAGGTCAGCCCGCTATCGGTGGAGGACAGGCCCGAGTTTTTGCTTTGACACCGCAGGATGCGCAGGCATCCAATGCCGTTGTGACAGGTACCTTGCCAGTTTGTTCTTTCGAAGCCCGGGTATTATTTGACCCAGGTTCCACACATTCGTACGTCTCTACACACTTTGCACCGATGTTGGGCCGTGAGTCATCGTCGTTAGATCATCCGCTTGTTGTTGTTACTCCGGTAGGCGAGTCGTTTGTCGCTCGTTTTGTATTTCGATTGTGTTCCGTTCGTATCGGGGAGAAGGATTCATCGGTTGATTTGATTCTCCTCGATATGTTGGACTTTGATGTGCTTCTGGGCATGGATTGGTTAGCCACTTGTTATGCTTCGGTGGACTGCCGTGAGAAGGCAGTCATATTTAGCTTTCCGGGAGAGCCAGTCCTTGTTATTCGGGGAGACCGAAGTGTCACCCTTCCCAGCTTAATTTCGTCTCTTCGCGCTGGTCAGCTCTTGCGGAAGGGATGTCAGGGATTCTTAGCGTATATTTGCGATACTCGAGCTGCAGAGGTTCCGTTGGACCGGGTCCCGGTTGTTTGTGAGTTCCCTGATGTTTTCCCTGATGAGCTACCTGAGCGCGATGTTGAGTTCTGCATTGATTTGATTCCCGGCTCGGGGCCTATTTCTATACCGCCTTATCGTATGGCCCCGGCAGAGCTTCGAGAGCTGAAGGATCAGTTGCAAGATTTGTTAGATAAGGGGCTTATTCGACCTAGTGTTTCTCCGTGGGGTGCTCCGGTCCTGTTTGTCAAGAAGAAGGATGGAAGTTTGCGCTTATGTATCGACTACCGCCAGCTGAACAAAGTTACCGTTCGGAACAGATATCCGTTGCCACGCATTGATGATTTGTTCGACCAGCTTCAGGGTGCGGGTTTTTTTTCGAGGATCGACTTGCGATCAGGATACCATCAGCTGCGAGTTCGAAAGGAGGATATACCGAGGACAGCGTTCCGCACGCGCTACGGCCACTACGAGTTTTTGGTGATGTCGTTCGGACTCACCAACGCCCCAGCAGCATTCATGGATTTGATGAACCGTACATTCAGGCCGTATCTTGACTTGTTCATCATCGTGTTTATCGACGATATCTTGGTGTACTCCCGGAGCAGAGAGGAGCACGAGCAGCACTTGCGGATTACGTTACAGACTCTGAGGGAGCACCAGCTGTTCGCAAAGTTCTCCAAGTGTGCATTCTGGCTGGACAGCGTCGGATTCTTGGGTCACGTGGTTACGAGAGACGGCATTTGTGTGGACCCGAAGAAGATTGAGGCTGTTCAGCAGTGGCCCCGACCTACATCGGTTACTGAGATCCGTAGTTTTCTAGGCCTGGCGGGCTACTACCGGCGTTTTGTTCAGGACTTCTCCCGTATAGCTGCACCGTTGACCGGTTTGACCCGGAAGGGAGTTCCTTTCGTCTGGACAGAGGAGTGCGAGCGCAATTTTCAGCAGCTACGGACTTGTTTGACTACGGCGCCGGTATTATCTTTGCCTTCGGGATCAAGCGGATTTGTTGTCTACTGTGATGCTTCGCGAGTGGGATTAGGATGCGTATTGATGCAGCATGGCCGGGTGATCGCTTATGATTCTCTGCAGTTGAAGAAGCATGAACAGAACTACCCCACTCATGATTTGGAGATGGCTGCAGTGGTCTTTGCACTGAAGATTTGGCGACATTACCTATACGGCGAGTCATGTCAGATATTCACAGACCACAAGAGCTTAAAGCACATATTTCAGCAGCGAGACCTGAATCTCAGACAGCGTCGTTGGATGGAGTTGGCGAAAGACTACGACTGCGAGATCTTATATCACCCAGGAAAGGCGAATGTAGTGGCAGATGCGTTGAGCAGGAGGCCCGGGAGTAGTCTATCCTTTTTGCGCGCAGTGCAGAGGCAGTCGTCAGCAGATTGGCAGATGTTATGCGACAGCCGAGTTGAGTTCGAGTTCACTCAGACAGGGGGACAGCTTGCGCATGTTCGTGCACGCCCACAGTTGCTTGACCGTATATATGAGGCACAGCGCAGTGACGACCGTTGCTCAGAGATCATGGCACAGATGGGACAGGGCAGATTTTCCGAGTTCGTGATTGACGATTAGGGGATTTTACGATATGGATCTAGACTGTGCGTACCAGATGCTGATGGATTGCGGCGCGACATTCTTGAGGAGGCACACCGATCAGTGTATAGTGTCCACCCCGGTTCCACCAAGATGTACCATGATATGAGAGAGACCTACTGGTGGGACGGGATGAAGAGGGACATTGCGGAGTTTGTATCGAGGTGCCTGACTTGTCAGCAAGTCAAGGCCGAGCACCAGAGGCCCGCAGGAGAGCTACAGCCGTTACCCATTCCAGAGTGGAAATGGGAGCAGATTTCGATGGACTTCGTTGTGGGTCTACCCAGGACCAGTCGAGGGTACGACTCCATCTGGGTGATCGTGGATAGATTGACGAAAGCGGCTCACTTCCTACCAGTGAAGACCACTTTCAGCTTCGCTCAGTATGCTCAGCTCTACATTGACGAGATCGTGCGACTACATGGCGTACCGACTTGTATCGTGTCAGATCGAGGCACCCAGTTCACCAGCCGACTTTGGCAGAGACTTCAGGAGTCTTTGGGCACTCGTTTGAGCTTCAGCACAGCATTTCATCCGCAGACCGACGGACAGTCAGAGCGGACCATTCAGACTCTTGAGGATATGCTCAGAGCGTGCGTTTTAGACTTTGGAGGTAGCTGGGATCATCATTTACCTCTAGTGGAGTTCTCCTACAACAACAGCTTCCAGGATACTATTTAGATGGCACCTTTCGAGGCATTGTATGGGAGGAGATGCAGATCGCCCGTCTGTTGGACAGAGCTCAGCGAGAGCAGCATTTTGGGGCCGCAGCTTGTTGAGGAGACGACAGCGAAGATACAGTTGATTCGAGACCGGATGTGGGCAGCTCAGAGCAGACAGAAATCCTATGCAGACAGGAGTCGTCGCAGATTAGAGTTCGCAGTTGGCGACCATGTTTTTCTGAAAGTCTTTCCGATGAAGGGCGTGATGCATTTTGGGCAAAAGGGGAAGCTTAGCCCTAGATTCGTAGGTCCCTTCGAGATCCTCGAGCGTGTCGGCGCAGTTGCATATCGTTTGGCTCTTCCTCCCAGCTTTCCCGATGTTCACCCCGTCTTCCATGTTTCGATGCTCCGCAAGTACCTTCACGACCCTTCACATGCGATTCAGCACCCGACAGTCCAGCTAGAGCGCGACCTTTCTTTTGCAGAGCAGCCGGTGGCCATCCTGGATCGGCAGGTGAAGAAGTTGAGATCGAAGATTATACCAACCGTCAAGGTCCTTTGGCGTAGCCCGAGCAGCGAGGAGGTTACCTGGGAGACCGAGGGCGAGATGAGGAAGAAATATCCCCATCTCTTTGAAGGTACGCGTAGTTATATTTTTAAATTCGGGAACCGAATTTCTTTAAGGGGGGAAGATTGTAGCGCCTTGAAAAGTCGTTTTGGTGTTTTCCTGAAAATCGGTGAAAATTCGGTATTTTTCCGAAAACCGTCTTTCTTATTATTTTGCGATTTAGGACTAATTTTACCTAAAATGGATAGGTAATTGCTTGTTTTTATTAGCTAATGAGTTACTTATGATATTTTGGTCATTTAAAAATTTTTCCCTATTTTTCAATTTTTTAATATTATTTTAAGCCGGTAAGAAAATACATTAAATTAGCGATAAATACAAATTTTTCTGGGCTAATTTTAATATTTAAAATTATTTTAATTAAAATCTAGTTTTAACATGAATTTTTAGTATTTTACTTTGATTTTTATCAAATTTTTATGATAGGAAACGAATTTATTGAATTTTTAGCTAAAACTTGCAATTTTTGACTTGTAGGGGGTCTTTTTGCATAAAATTTCTTTTGTAAAACCCCTCTCTCTCTTCCCTCAGCCCTAGGACAGCCCCACCTTGATCAGGTCCAGAAATTTCTGGCCTCACTTTGATTTTCTTTCATGTGTTGAATTGGTTTGTATGTGAATTTATTTTAAATATAGTTTGTTGAAGTATGGTGCTTTGACTTTTGGGGGAGTTGACTAGTAACTTTTCCCACACACCCACACCCTCCCCTTCCCTCATATCTGGCCGAAACCTGCTCCCCCTCCACTTCATCTCTTTTCTTTTCATTTTCTTCAAAATTCTTCAAGTTTAATTCAAAAAAATTGCAATTTAAAGCTTACAAATTAAACCCATCCTTCATCTTCCTTTTCCTTCACCTCCCTAGCTTGGATCTTGATGGTTTGAGGCCATCATTTGAAGCAAATTTATTCTTGCTAGATCTCTAGTTGAGGTATAATTTCTTGCTAATTAAATTCTTTTGATTAAGTTTCTTTAGTTAACTTGTTGTAGTGTTAATTTAGTGTAGTTCTAATCTAGTTTTTCCTTAGGTTATGGTTGAAAGATTAAACTAGGGTTCTTGAAACCATTATTAGGTTAATTAAATTATTTTGTTATCTAGTTGTTTTGCTAACCTAATCTAAGAGGTTAACTTGCTAATTGGGCTATAAATTAGTGTTAATTTAAGGTTTTTCATGTATAGTTTGGATTAAGATTGCTAGTTATAAAATTCTAGAAAGGGTTTGTTTATGGAAAATGTGATTTGAAGCATTGTATGTGTTATAATTAAAATGATTGTGGTTAACTAGTTATGCGGTTGGATGTTTATGCTAGGTTGTAGTCTTTTGTCGCAAATCGGCGATTTTTTTTTGAGGGTAATGCTTACTAGTTTTTATTAAAATATTGTGATGAACTATTTGCGATATCTTGATGATATTTTTGAGATATCCTATGTCATTTAGGATGCGTGAGTGCGAAATTTTGTGTGTTCGGATTTTAGTTTTGCCGGGCGCCCCAAAGAGGACGATTTTAGTTAGTTTTTGCGATTTTCACGTGTGTTCCGCGCACCTTGTGCACGTTGTACCTAGCTTGTGAACGTTAGTGTTTTCGTTTGGGTTTTGTGTCGTTCTTGATATGTAACCTTATGTTTGGTATTGATGTAAATTCCAGGTTCGGTCGCGGAGACGTCAGACGCGGCTCGAAAGGGGAAAGCGGTGATCGGACGTGACTAGCTAGGGATTTCGATGAGTAGATGTAACATCTACGGGGGACTATCGTTAGATGGCGCAAGTCGCCCGATAGTTTTAGTACCTTAAAAAGATTCTTAGTAATGTTAGTAATTAGGGATGCAATAATTGTATGATTATTTGCTACATTCATGCCCTATATTGACATACATATACGAAACCATGTTATAGGACACCTGCACCATTGCCAGGGTTTTTATATGCAGCACGAGCACTATTCATGCTTACACACACACCCTGGTAATTGCCATGCCACCACACTAGATAACCTTTAAATTGAACCCTTTTACTATAATTGATACTTAAACTTACGCTATTGATTTAATTCCTTAAAATGAAATCGTAGAATTGCTATTCATGTGCATGTACTTCATCATATTAATTGTTCACGCCTAATCTATCAATCATATATCGCAACTTGATTATTGACACCATATGCATTCATTATCATTGGCATATGCATTTATGAGGATTTCATGAGATTTTGTGATATTCTGGATTTCGGGGGAAAGCCGCAAAATTTCTAAACTTATTATATTTTTAAAATATGTAAATTGCGGTTTTCTAGTGATGTAAGTGTCGTCCACCATGAGTTTGCTGTGGTTTTTGATACCCGTTTCGAGGAGTTGGATGAACCGTCTCGGGTACATGGTGGGCCCGGTAGGGTACCCGGGGCAAGAAGCTCGTGGTGCTGACGATGAGCCTGGCAGGGGACGGATTACCTACCGGTGACTTCATTGGGCACGGCGGATATCCAGAGGATACCGACCGGGGCCGCGAGAGGATGTGATATTGATATTGAGATGGGTCAGCCGGATGGCTGAGGCCAGAGACACTATGACATGGATTTATGAGATTTGAGACAGTTTTTAGGTGTCGTTGCTGGACACAGATTGTTGTCGATTCAATGAGTATTATGCTGGCATTTTTAAAGAGTTTCATAAACAAAAAGAGATAAAATGTTTCTTATATATATACCTATCGAGACCTCAGATATTCATGTTGCATACATACACCTGCTAGTACACTGATGTTGTATACACACCTGCTAGTGCATCCAGTCATACCTGTATTTTAGATGCTAGGATGCTTGTGTGCATGCATACGATAGCCTTTGTAGATGTTATTTATTACTCACGAGTTGGCAACTCACCCCCGTTGTGCCACAGCCTTTTGCAGGTCCGCTCCGTCATTACAGTAGCGGCGGGCGCACTTGTTCTTTTGCCTCCTTTGCCTGGACTCGAGGTTTTGCTCTTAGGTGGGTTATATCATTATTTTTGTACCACCTTGTATATTCTTTGTATCTAGTGCACTCCATCTACTGTATCTACCAGTATTATTGTATATTGACCTAGAGATGAAACTGTGAGATTTGTGGACTTTTATGCTGTATTTTGGGGTCGAGCTCACTTGAGTCGACATGCTGTCTTTCTTATGCTTCATTATGATTATTTCGCATGTTGTTGCTTTATTTTGCGTGGGATTTGTGACCGCCTTGTGGCGAAGAGCTAGCTCCCGCTTGGGGATGCCATAGTTGTTGGATTCATATATATTCTTGTTGTACCCATTTTGGGGGCCAGTATTTACAAAGGAGACTCTGCCGAAATTTTCGGAAAAATTGGTATTGTTTTTAAAAAGGGTTTTACATGACTTATTGATAAACTCGCTTTCGATTGATTGGGTTTTCTTCACTCTTTTGCTTAATTGGTTTTGTTTTCTGGGCTTTGGCTTACTTATTTTATGGACGTCTTGAGACGTTTCGTAATCTAAGTGCCAGTCACGTTCCGTACCCTGCGGGTCGTGACAGTCCTCTAGACGATGCTGGTTCGATGGGGCCGATTATGTCAATTCCCCACATTTCGAATGGCCAGCTTACCACTGTTAGATGTAGAGGATTTGAATGTTGATGGATGAAGTCTCCGTGAATCTGGAATGAGTGGCACTGCTTCGCGTATTCGAGGCAGTCTTGGACATCGTGGGCCAATAATAACCCATCCGTTTGATCTTCAGCTTCATCTTAGGGCCGGCCTGGTGAGAACCACAGAGTCCGTCGTGAGTTTCTTGGACGACTCTTCTTGCCTCTTCGGGTCCCAGGCTGTAGGGTTCCTAGGCACACTAAGGAGGTCTCACAAGGCATCAAACATGCTAAATTCAAATTTTATAAGTGCCGAGAAACCCTAATACGGATCGTTGACTAGAGTTTAAGGCGAAAACGATAACTAGTTAACAACTTAACTAAGAGTGAACGGAAATACAACCTTTGTAGATCTGGTCCTCCACCTCCATAGCCCCGTGATGATGTCCCCTCGCTGCGATCATCGGATCCCGGGCTCTAGCGTCGGCTTCATCGGAGAAATGGGCGGGCTAGGTCGTCGACTTCGATGCCGAAGATGATCTACGTCGAGGCAACACAAGATCAAGCTCCAACTTCACCAAGCCATGAAACTTGTGAAGAAAACACCCTATACTACTTGGCAAGTGGTAGAGGATGAAGAAATAGGAAGTGGGTTCATTTTAGAATTGGATTTCTCACTCTTTTTCTCAAATCACCATTGAAGCTAGCAAGCTTCTTTCTTCTTCAAGAAGAAGAAGAAGAAGAAGATAATATGATAGGAATTATATGAAAATAGAAAATAATTCATTCTTATCATATTAGCAACCATGGTTAAGTGTAGAGAATAAACTAAGGTTAGGTGAATGGTTAGGTTTAGCATGAAACAAAAATGGTAGACTTTTTCAAAGCTTCATGAAGCTTCAACTACGTCCAAAGTAAGCCACCATTTTATTTCATGCCAAATAAATAAATAAATAAATGAATAAATAAATAAAAACCCTAACCATTTACTTAACCAAGGTTTAAATCAAACATACACCCAAGTTTGCATGTATCATCAAACATGATACAATCAAGTGCACAAAAATATATCACATATACAATGTGCACATCAAGTGAGAAAATCCATTTTAAATGAACCAATACCAGTTAATGCAAAGTAATATATCAAATATATAATTATACATTAAATCATTAAATCAACACTTGATTTAACGATCCGGTCATATCGCATATGACCGACCAGTATCCAATGTATCGACTTATCGAATCAATCCTCGATTCGATAACTAGGTTATATAGCATACAACCAATCGATACATTCATAGCGAGAATAGAATACGGTATCACATACACGCATTATTCTCGGTCCCGCACATATCTCATATGCGCTCCTATTTCGTTTCGCTTGAGCCAGGAAACCTCTGTGTAGGACTCTAAAGACTCGTCAATACGCCGGCAGCAAGTGATGATCATATCAAACACCCACAAGCCGCAAGCGGTCTGCTAAACGTAACGGCCACCCGGGTATTGAGCGACCAGAAGATCGACGAGCAAGCCCGCTCACACTCCTGTGAATCCAACCAGTAACACTTACCGTACAGTCCGGTCTCGTCGTCTGATATGTCGCATATCTCTCCTAGGGGTGGTAAACATCAGACCCCAATAGCTCGATAAGTCGCGTCGATATGAGGTCTATAACAGTTCGAGAAACTACTGGTAACACTTACCAGTAAATCTCAGCAACCCTGGCCAGGGATTTCCGGTTATAGCCAATCGAACACAGCGCAACATCAACTCCCTATACCGGGAGAGACGAATCCCCTCCTATCGCTCATTGCCACCATGTGATTCGGGACTGTACCCAAAAACCACCGTTTTGCACACCCTCTTGTACATGGTAAGGTGGAAATCAAAGCACAGTGGGAATCACACAAGACTCTATGACGATCTCGGGTCAACAGACTACTCTGTACCAGTGTCACCAGAGAACTGCCATCTGACGTAAGGTATAATACCATCTGGGAGTTCTCGGCGAGTCCGTCCAGTGTACCCAGTCTCTACTGAGCACCCGTATATCATCTCTGATGTCAAACACCAATGGATATGGGATCATCCATCGCCCATCTGTATGGGTCAAGAAGGTATACGCTAGTCTACTCTGGTATATCGATGCCCCGTCTCGATACACCCACGACTAGGGACCTTGAAGGATGTACTTATAGACTACCATGTCCCCACTAGTATGATCCGCATCATAGTCCAAGTAGTCAAGTACACATCCTAAGGGATTTACCAACATGTAATAGAGAGACAATCAGTGTACACGTTAAGGTAAAGAGTAACCAGATAGCATACTATCATGTCGAGCAAGAAAGTCCTCCCTATATATGTCCAAGCATCCACTACAATATACATCCTATGTATAGTAATGGCATCTAGGGCATACATATAACTAACACAGGCAACTTAGCCACAGAGAGTCAAATGATCTCTTATACAGAGTATCATTGACGAAAGCAAAAGACAGAGCTCGTTTCATAAGCAGATGTCTTGAGGACGCATCCTCAGGTGTTCGACGGGATTTGAAATAATCTATAAAGACTTCTCTCCAATCCGCAACCTTTTCCTGGTATTTTATTTGTAGAGTCATTCGCTCAGTCGCTCCCTTTTCTTCGGACGACTCCGGAGATATTTCTGCCGGTGCAAGAACCCAACGGCTTTGCACAACGATCCTCACGTCATCGAGGTTTTCATCAGCCAGTTCTTTAGCGAGCTTTGCTAATGCATCTGCTTTGCTATTTTCCACGCGCGGTATGCTTTCCAGGGTGTGGGAAGGAATTTGGGTCAGCAGTTGTTGCACCCTCTCGCCGTACTTCACTAACTCTGGCTTGCACGTTTGGTAGTCGCTGTTTATTTGACTAACAACTAGCTGGGAGTCTCCGTATATGAGGAGGTTTTCAATTCCCATGTCAATGGCGATCTCGAGACCCGCTATCAAAGCTTCATACTCGGCTTCGTTGTTTGTCCTCGGCTCTGTTAAAGAAAAGGCAAATCGCATTATTCCTCCCTGTGGAGTCACGAAGATGAGGCCTACCCCTGATTTGATTATGGGGGTGCTTTGTTTGCGCTTCTACATGGAGGATGCTCCATCGAAGTAGAGTTCCCATTGGGTATCATTCTCTCTTCTCTCCCTGTCGATTGTATCAAACGCATGTTCGTCTGGCAATTCGCAGTTCAAAGGAGAATCGGCAGGTATTGGATGCTCAGCGAGGAAGTCGGCGATGGCCTGGCCTTTCACTGTCTTAAGAGGTCGATAAGTTATCGAGAACTCCAACAAGAGCAGGATCCATTTAGCGAGTAGTCCCGTTAATATAGCCTTTGACATTAAATATTTAAGAGGATCCACTTTCGATATAAGATGGACCTCATGTGCCAACGCATAGTGTCTGAGCTTCGTTGTCGCGAAGATCAACGCCAGGCAGTGTATTTTGATGGGGGAGTAATTGCTTTCTGCCCCTAGTAGAACTCGACTCATATAGTAAAGAGCTCTTTCTTTCCCTTGGTCATTCTCTTGTGCCCATAGCGCACCTAAAGAACCTTCGAGGGCTATTGTGTATAGGACGAGAGGTTTTCCTTGAACAGGAGCGGCTAACACCGGCGGATTATGCAGGTATTGCTTGATTTCGTCCAATGCACCTTGGTATTTGTGATCCCATATGAACGGGGTTCCCATCTTCATCAGGTGACTATAAGGACGGCACTTGCCTAAGAGATTGGCTATAAATCGCCGGATATACGCGAGCTTCCCTTGGAGAGACCGTAATTGCTTGAGAGTCCTTGGCGGAGGCATTTCCATAATCGCCTTGATCTTTGACGGGTCTATTTCGATGCCTCGGTGTCGGACGATGAATCCCAGGAATTTGCCCGATGAGACACCGAACGCCCATTTGAGGGGGTTCATCTTCAAGTTGTATTTCCGAAGGCGTTGAAATACGGTCTTCAGATGCTCTAAATGTCCCTCGTATGATTTGCTTTTAACTACGAGGTCATCGATATAGCATTCAACGACTTCATGTATGAGGTCATCGAAGATCTTCGTCATGGTCCTCTGATAGGTGGCACCGGCATTCTTTAGACTGAAGGGCATCACCTTGTAGCAGAATATGCCTAAAGGGGTCCGGAAAGCGGTATGTTTCTGGTCCTCGGGATGCATCTTTATCTGATTGTATCCTGACGATCCGTCCATGAAGGAGAAGACTTCGTAAGTGGACGTATTATCTATCATCAGCTCGGTGACCGGTACTGGGAAGTCGTCCTTCGGGCAAGCTTTATTGAGATCCCGAAAGTCTACGCAGATGCGCACCGTCCCATTTTTCTTCATCACTGGGACAATGTTAGCGATCCAGTCAGGATATTGAACCTCTTGGATGAAGCCGGAGTCGATTAGCTTCTTGACCTCAGCGTTGATGCTCATCTCAAGCTTGAGCCGCATTCTTCTCGGCGCTTGTTTGATCGACTTGACGTCCGGAGATATCGCCAATTTGTGCACAGCAATCTCTGGATCTAGTCCTGGCATCTCGGAATAGTTCCATGCGAAGCAATCTTTATGCTGCATGAGCACATCTTTTAGCGTAGCCACCCTTTCTTCAGGCAGCAGCTCGCTGACGAATGTCGATCGCGGGGGACTCGCCGTCCCCAAATCAATTTTCTTGAGGTTATCTGCTGCAGTATGTATCCCATCTTCCAGCTCTTTTGGCGCCGGTGGAAATTCTGAGATTATTTCGTCATCATCGTTTTCGAAGCACCAAGGGAGTTTGCCCATATCTTCAGGTTCTTCTTTTGATAACATTATCACGTGACAGGTACGAGCTCGCTTCCAAGACCAATATGGATCTGGTTCTACCCACGTAGATTTGGGTTCATGCTTCTGCGGCGGGGTTACCCTCCAGCTGTTGGATAAAGCGAACCTGCTTTGCTGATATTGATCTTTGACCCAGTTCTTGAAGGTGAAGCAGTCTTCAAGAGGATGTCATATTGCCCTGTGATAGGAGCAATAGTCCGGATGAGAGACTTCACCTGCATGCTCGGGGTACTTGGACTCCGGGAGTGTAATAAGTTGATGTTTTATGGCAAGATCAAGTATTTTCTTTGTCTTGTCTTGGGCAAAAGAGTATGCTCGACCCATCTTCTTTATAAGAGATGAATCTTGGTTGCTCGGTTCTCGATCGCATGGCTTCTTGGTCCCGCTCTGCCGCTGTCGAACGCCTTTCCCGTTCTTTGGCTTGTTTCTGCCTCTGTGTCGGGCCTTTTGTATAACGGGTTGACAAGGAGGAGTATTTTCGTTTTTCACAGCCTGCTGAAGGAGGAGTTGCGTCCTGGCTTTCTCGTAGATGGCCATTTCGCGATTATGGTCGTCTCGAACCTTTTGACCTGCTTCCCTTATAAGCTTGTCCATTTGTTCTTCGAACGACGGACTGGGCATTTTCACGGCGGGAGTTCGTGCTGGTTCAGGGTTAGCATCTTCCCATAGAGCATCTTCTTCTTCATCAAAGTCATGTATGACGTAGCAGTCGCGGAGTAGCTCCTGTTTCTTGGATTGAATATACCCAAGTCCGGTCGTTTCCATTCTTCCGTTGGGCAACTTTCATTGAGTTCCAAGAACGTTCCAGATCCTGTTATAGAACTGTGATTGTCGCGCAGTTTGCTTAAGAGATACACCTTGGCGTCTCAAGAGTCTCTTTAGTCCGTCCATGTAATACCTGGGCAAACAGATGGGCTGGAGCCTGTCAAGTGTAGAATCCGCACCATGCCAGATTTCTTTCTCCACTTTGGTTTCCCTGGATCGGTAGAATAGGATCGCCTTTTCACCTTTTCGCATGGGAGGGACGTAGAATGTCTGCAGTTCTTCTACACTGTAGGTATCAAGCGCGTCTAGTTCTTTATGATGCTTGGGCGGAACCATGGCAACTTGCAAACTTTGATCTCTATCAGCGAAGGTTTATATTGATGGTTGAGCAGAGAATATGGCGTTGACCTCATCTTCCGAGTCGCTACCGAAGATTAACATAGGAGTGGACGGTCCCGGCTTGTTGCACTGGGGCAGACCTAAGTAAACTATCTCTTCTTCCTCCTCGGTATCACTCCCGAAGACCGGAATGGTAGGGATAGCTTTGTCCTCCGGTTTGTGACATCTTTCTGTGTCCTCAAAGTCTGGTAAGAAGTATTTTGCATCTTCGTACTTGTGGACTTCATTCACGGAGAATGGGTTTAGCTCTCCTATCACAGTATACTCGAGGCCATCCTTGAAATATTTCATACGCTGATGTTGTGTAGAGGGAATGATGTTGTACTCGTATAAGCAGGGCAGGCCGAGCACAGCGTTGTAACATGTCTTGGCGTCAATGACATGGAACTTGATATCAGTGACGAACAGCCCGAAGTGCAACGTTAGTATCACGGACCCAAGCGTCTGTGACGACTGAGAGTCGAACCCGAAGATAATGATCTTATCCCGAGCGAGGTGTTGAACACTCATGCAGATTTCCTTTAACACCCTCATGTTAAGGAGGTTGACGGAGGACCTATTGTCGACCAGGATTTTACCTATCTTGATGTCATGACAGTATCCGGAGACATATAGGGGACGGTTGTGCTCGCATGTCCTAAAGAGGAGATCTTCATCGCCGAAGGTGATATCGGCTGTGTGCACTTCTTCCAGCTTGTCCTTCATCTTTTCTTCGGTGAGGAAAGCTTGGAATTGTTCGGGTTCTTGCAGTGCCTTGATTAAAGAATCCCTCGCCTCTTTGGATAGCAGAAGGGCGTCGAGAATGCTGAGCTGTGAGGGTATCTTCCTCAAGTGTGCCAAAACGTTGTAGTCCACCTTACTTTTCTTTTGCGGGTCCTTGGCTGTCAGCTTCTCGACGGCTTGGTCATCAAGGATGATATCCTCAGAGACCTTTTCTTTCCGCTTATCTTTTCTATTTGACCCACTGTTTGTGTAGGGTTCCTAGGCACTCTAATGAAGTCTCACAAGGCATCAACCATGCCAATTTCAAATTTTATGGGTGCCGAGAAACCCTAATACGGATCGTTAACTAGAAATTTAGGCGAAACACGAAACTAGTTAACACTTTAACTAAAGGAGAGAGACTACAACCTTTGTAGATCCGGTTTTCCACTTCCTTAGCTCCACGTGGGTGTCCTCTCGCTGTCCATCATGAATCCCGAACTCAATCGTCGGCTTCATCGGAGAAACGGGCGAGCTAGGTCGTCGGCTTCGTGTCAAAGACGATCTACGTCGAGGCATTACAAGTTCAAGCTCCGACTTCACAAAGTTGTGAAACTTGTGAAGAAAACACCCAAAACAACTTGGCAAGAGGTAGAGGGTGAAGAAATAGGAGGTGGGTTCACTTTAGAATTGGATTTCTCTCACTTTAGCTCAAGTTGCCATTGATGGACCTTAAGCTTTTCTTGAAGAAGAAGAAGGAGAAGAAGAAAGAATATGATAAGTCTTCCATTTTAAAAATGAAACTAATATGAATACTTATCATATCTTGACCATGGTCAAGTGTAGAGATTAAACTAAGGTTAGTTGGAATGGTTAGGGTAAGGATGAGATAAGGATGGTGGACTTTGTCAAAGCTTCAACATAGAAACAAAATAAGCCACCATTCTTAACTAAATCCTTTCCAAATAAATAAACAAATAAATAAATGAAAAACCAAAACCCTAATCATCATTTAACCATGGTTTAATCCTTTACACTTAACCACATTATCAAGTATCATCAAACATGATACAAGAATGTGCACAAAAGTATATCACATATACTTCTTGCACATCAAGTGAGAAAATCCATATAAAGCGAACAAATACTAGTTAATGCAAAGTAATATATCAAATATATAATTATACATTAAATCATTAAATCAACACTTGATTTAACGATCCGGTCATATCGCATATAACCGACTAGTATCCTATGTATCGGCTTATCGAATCAATCCTTGATTCGATATCTAGGTTATATCGAATATAACCAATCGATACATCCATCGCGAGAATGAAATACGGTATCACATACACGCATTATTCTCGGTCCTGCACATATCTCATATGCGCTCCTATTTCGTTTCGCTTGAGCCAGGAAACCTCTGTGTAGGACTCTAAAGACTCGTCAATACGCCGGTAGCAGATGATGATCATATCAAGCACCCACAAGCCGCAAGCGGTCTGCTAAACGTAACGGCCATCCGGGTATTGAGCGATCTGAAGATCGACGAGCTAGCCCGCTCACACTCCTGTGAATCCAACCAGTAACACTTACCGTACAGTCCGGTCTGTTCGTCTGATATGTCGCATATCAAGTCTAAGGGTGGTAAACGTCAGACCCCAATAACCGATAAGTCGTGCCGATATGAGGCTCATAACGGATTGAGAAACTACTGGTAACTCTTACCAGCAAATCTCTGATCAGCCCTGGCCAGGGACTTCCCTGTTACGGCCAATCGAGCACAGCGCAACATCAACCCCCAATACCGGGAGAGACGAAACCCCTCCTATCACTCATTGCCTCCATGTGACTCGGGACTGTACCAAAAGAGCACCGTTTTGCACGCCCTCATGGACGTGGTAAGGTGGAGATCAAAGCACAGTGGGAATCATACAAGACTCTATGACGATCTCGGGTCTACAGACTAACCTGTACAAGTGTCACCTGAGAACTGCCATCTGACGTGAGGTATAATACCATCTGGGAGTTCTCGGTGAGACCGTCCAGTGTACCCAGTCTCCACTGAGCACCCGTATACCATCTCTGATGTCAAACACCAATGGATATGGGATCATCCATCGCCCATCTCATGGGTCGAGAAGCGTATACGCTAGTCTACACTGCTATATCGATGCCCCGTCTCGATACACCCACGACTAGGGACCATGAAGGATGTACTTATGGACTACCATGTCCCCACTAGTATGATCTGCATCATAGTCCAGGTAGTCAAGTACACATCCTAAGGGCTTTATCAACATGTAACTATAAGACAGTTTAAAGAGACAAGTGTACATGTTAAGATAAAGAGTAACCAGATAGCATACTATCATATCGAGTAAGAAAGTCATCTCTATAAATGTCCAAGCATCCAATATAATATACATCATCTGTACAATACTGGCCTCTAGGGCATACATACAACTAACAATCTCCCACTTGCACTAACGCCAGCTGCTGTAGTATCGCATACCGAGAATCCCGAAGAGTCTCTCAAACTGTATCTGGGGAATGGCCTTCTTGAGTGGATCCGCCGTGTTGTTCTTCGTGTCAACCCTCCTGACCTCGATCTCCCGGCGATCAACTATCTCCCGGATCAGGTGATACCGCCTCAGAATATGCCTGGACCGCTGATGGGACCTGGGTTCCTTGGCCAAAGCCACCGCTCCATTGTTATCGCAATACAAAGGTATTGGATGCTCAATGGATGGAACCACTCCAAGTTCTGTAATGAACTTCTTGATCCAGACAGCCTCTTTGGCAGCATCGTTGGCAGCGATGTATTCAGCCTCCATCGTCGAGTCTGCCACAGTTTCCTGCTTGGAACTCTTCCAGCTAACCGCCCCTCCGTAAAGGGTAAAGACAAAACCCGACTGCGACTTAGAGTCGTCCTTATCACTCTGGAAGCTCGAATCGATAAAGGACTCTACTTGGAGTTCTCCGTTACCATACACCAAGAACATATCTCTAGTCCTTCGCAAGTACTTGAGAATGTTCTTCACAGCTGTCCAGTGACTCTCTCCAGGATCTTCTTGATACCGACTCACTATACTTAGTGAGTATGCAACATCTGGTCTGGTACATAGCATCGCATACATGATAGAGCCTACTGCCGAAGCATAGGGTATCCCTTGCATGCGAGCTCTCTCCAAATCAGTCTTGGGAGACATCTCGTTAGAGAGAGTGAGTCCAGAGATCGTGGGCAAATTCCCACGCTTGGATTCTTCCATACTAAACCTCTTTAGTATGGTGTCAATATACCTGGATTGGGACAATCCCAATATCCGTTTGGATCTATCTCTATAGATCATAATTCCCAATATGCAGGAGGCATCACCAAGATCTTTCATTGAGAATCTTTGTGATAAGAAGAGCTTGACCGATTGCAGCATAGGAATATCATTTCCTATCAAGAGTATGTCGTCCACGTACAATACGAGGAAGACAACCTTACTCTCTGCCACCTTCTTGTAGATACAAGGTTCATCTGGATTTTTGACGAAATCAAACTCTTTGATAACGACGTCAAAGCAGATGTTCCAACTCCGCGATGCTTGCTTTAATCCATAAATGGATTTAAGCAGCTTGCACACCTTCCCGCTGCTCCCACTGTCTACGAAGCCCTCTGGCTGAGTCATGTACACGCACTCTTCTAAATCACCATTTAGAAAGGCGGTCTTAACATCCATTTGCCAGATTTCGTAGTCATGATATGCAGCGATGGTAAGCATGATCCGGATGGATTTGAGCATAGCCACTGGAGAAAAGGTCTCGTCATAGTCCATACCTGGTCTTTGACGAAAACCCTTTGCTATAAGTCTAGCTTTGAAAGTCTCCACTTTCCCATCTACACCAAGTTTTTTCTTGAAGATCCACTTACTCCCAATGGGTTTTACCCCTTCAGGAGCAACTTCCAAAGTCCATACTTTGTTGGTGTACATGGAATCCATCTCGGACCGCATAGCATCCAGCCATTTCACTGAGTCCCTACTCGTGATGGCCTGCTCGAAGCTAGTTGGGTCATCATCCTCCATGATGCAATCCTCGCTTCCACCGTCAATGAGAAAACCGTAGTATCTCTCAGGTGGACGAGAAACCCTACTAGATCGGCGGAGAGGCTGGGGTTCGTCGAGTTCTACTGAATTCTCTGGTTTTACCAAGTCTTCTGTTATAGTTTGTGTCGCTGGAACCTCTTCCAGTTCTACCTCAATGCCACTTATCTGTTTCATAAGAAAACTTTTTTCTAAGAAAGTCGCATGTCGAGAAACAAACACTTTTTGTTCCTTGGAGTGGTAGAAGATATACCCTCGCGAATGTTTGGGATATCCAACAAACTTACATAGAACAGACCTTGCCTCGAGCTTGTCCGGATTTTGTGTTTTAACATAGGCCGGACAACCCCATATCTGAATAAAATTAAGACAGGGTCTCTTGCCATTCCATATCTCATATGGAGTGGTAGGCACTGATTTGGTCGGAACTCTATTCAGTAGGTATGTAGCAGTCTCCAGTGCATATCCCCAGAAGGAAATAGGTAACTCAGCTGTACTCATCATAGAGCGCACCATATCTAATAGGGTGCAATTTCTCCGCTCCGATACACCATTATGCTGTGGTGTATAAGGAGGAGTAAGCTGAGAGAGAATCCCATTCTCTTTTAGATAATCTCTGAATTCGTTACTTAAGTATTCTCCTCCTCGATCAGATCGAAGGATCTTAATACTTTTGCCCGTTTGGTTCTCTACTTCTTTTTTATATTCTCTAAATTTCTCAAAAGCTTCTGATTTGTGTTTCATCAGGAACACATATCCGAATCTAGAGAGATCGTCAGTCAATGTAATGAAGTACGAAGAACCATCCCTGGCATATGTAGACATGGGACCGCATACATCACTATGTATTAGTCCCAAGAGTTCGGTAACTCTTTCTCCGTGTCCTGTAAACGGAGTTTTGGTCATCTTGCCTTTGAGACATGACTGGCAAGTGTCATAAGATGAAAATTCAAACGGATTTAAATATCCATCCTTATGCAACTTAGCTAGTCGTGTCGCATTGATGTAACCCAGTCTACAATGCCACAAGAAGGATTCGTTCAGTTCAGAACTCTTCCTCTTGTGTGTGTTTTGTAAATTGAGGACTGTATTTTGATTTAGAATGAATATGCCATTATGTAACGAGCCTGATGCAATCAACTTTTGATCTAGGAATATGTTCATAACATTATCCTTTACTACAAAATTATATCCTTCTTTACTTAATAAAGAAACTGATATAATGTTGCACATCATGTTCGGTATATAATAGCATTCATTTAGAATCAGTGTATCACCACTTGGTAATACAAGGTGATATTCGCCAACTGCTTTGGCTGCAACATTTGCCCCATTCCCTACTTGAACGGAATGATCACCTTTTCCCAGTTCTCTACCTTTCCTCAGCCCTTGTAACATCTTACATATGTGGGATCCTGATCCGGTATCTAATACCCAGGACGTAGGGTGAACTGAGAAACAGTTCTCAATGACAAATACACCCGAAGATGATGCATCAACATGCATGTTCTCCTTTTGGGTGGTGTGAGAATCCAGATATTCTCCTGTTTCCTGTTCATTCTTATAACACTTATAAGATAGAACGGGTTCAACGTTCCCCTGCACAGTATAACATGCGGGTTCGGTCAATACATCCATATTATTATCTTCATTAGGGCATGAAATGGTCGCTACCTGGAGAGAGAGAGAAGAAAACACTTTAGCGTATGCTCGTGCAAGATCAGATTGGTTATTATCTTATCTAATCAGGATGGCTCCCACTGCTTTTTATCAAATCTTCCTTCAAACCCTAAAAGGAAAGATTAGCCGGGATTAATTACACACTACAAGTTCGCCAATCTTTCAGCCAGGCCAGTGTCGGTACTTTGAGGGAGGTCCCCCGTGCTTTCGCACGAACCTAATTAATGTAAACCTCGTTTTCCCAGAGGCGTAACCCCGTTGACACCTTTCTAGACACCTACTTGATCAGCTAATTGCAATGTGTAAAACTCTCCCAGGAGTAACTCTTACTCGCAGTAGGTATCGGGATCCAACTATCTCATAGAAGGTATGCAATCTCATTGCAAATTTCAACACTTGAAATTCCCGATAATATTTTGCCCCTAGCATCCTATGACCTTGACGGAGGCCAAACAACCCATAGTCTGCTAGTCAAGTTCAACCCGTCATTTCCTGATTGAATTAAACCCACCCGCACGACCCTTGACGGAGGCCAAACAACGCCGTACGAATACCCTAATCCAATCGCATCTTATGCTAGCAGATAAGCACTAGTTAGCTACCGTACACTACGTCTTGACGGAGGCCAAACTACCGTAGCACGAATACTAATTAGTACTTATCTGAAATGACGGAGGGCTACGCAGGTTTTCCTGAAAACCATGAGCGTAATGAACTTGATATCGTCGTAGAATCAAATGAAGTTTTTAAAATGGAGTGATTTTGAGGCTTTTCTAGTTTTGCTAAAGGGGTCACTCCCGGTGAAGGGATCGTCGGCCCTTTCCTCGTCGAATGAGGTGCGGGATATATCATATATATCACTGTGCAAAGCAAAACTCAAAAACAATCAAAAGCAAACCGAGTGTGTAGCATCTGCCAGTTACTGCTAAAGGAGTCACTCCCGGTGAAGGGATCTCGGTCCTTTCCTCATCGAATAAGGTGCAGGGTATATCATATATACCGCTATGCAAAGCAAGAACTGTAGCTACCTGTTTTGTTTAAAATTTGATTCTACAACATCTTAGTTTTCTTTTCTTTCATTAATCACATTAATGAAGTCCCATCATTTAAATACCTAAACATCACAGATAGATATGACATACACTTATGCCATCCGCATTCGCCTCGATGTCCCCTCGTGCACCGTTAGGTTAGGTAACTAACGACACAGCAGGGCAGGGCTAGTGCGGGTGCAAAACATAAGTAACGTCTATATAATATATCATATATACTATATAAATTATCTATCAAAGAATATCACATGATCGCATCACAGATATCGCAGCAGAAGAAACATATGAAACATTGGATATACTAGGACGTCCGTGTTTTCAATACGAGCCAGTATAAAACACGGATTCCACGGTCGTGATGAATAGCCAATCCCACACCCCTAGACCCCTACGAGAGCGGCAAGCAACCCTGCCAATTCTAGGGTTAGGAGACCCGGACTCGACTCCTCGAGTTGGTCTCCCACTGGACCCCAGAACCCGGTTACTTGTGCTCCCCTCCTTGGGTCTATCCTAATGCGGAAAAGTAAATAATATACAAAAGGTGACAACTTCCGCAACCTGGAAGTGCCCCAAATAAAAAGAATATTACATACAAGTTTTTACATGAATGAAAATGAAAAACACTCATCTCACATAAAAAAACCCCGGCTATTCAAACACGACGATCCAATATAACATATCCAGCAACACATAACATCACATGTCATCAACGTAAGTAAGTATGCATACCCCAATTGTCGTTGACGTATAGCAACGAAACCGGCGATATGAACATACTACACTTACGGTCACAGAAAAGAAAGTGTAAAACTACAACAGTTGGAATCCGCAACTTCTTTAGACATCGCATGCCTAATCAAATGAAATACTTAGACATCACATGCCTAACAGATATAAATCCAGCATTTTAGTCTCATTATCGAAAACTCTTTTCAATATCATGTGGGACAAAATTGCTAGATTTATAACATTCATTCAGTTATCTCATAACTGTTTGTGAATTCCAATTATTGTATCACATTCCAGATAAACAGAAAATGTTAAACTTTCCGATCGAACAATCGAATACCCAAGTTTTCCCGATACAACTCAACACATGAAATAAGTCTAACAACAATCAGTTCGTGCCTCAGTACCAACGGTCCAGCCGTAGAAGGGTCAAGCCAACGCCTCACATGTGGCACGCCGTACTGCCCCAAACCCGAAGGTTCAAAGGGCAGTTCAAGACGGTCACATAATCGAGTTAAGGTTTGTTGTCTTCTAGAGGGTCCATCGCGTTACTTGCACTACTTAGAACATCGTTAAACTACGGAAAAATCCAACACTTGGAAATTTCCCGACAGGGGAAAAGTTGGGTATTTATATCCGGTCGAACTTTTTAACATATTCTAAAGTCATCCAGAAATACACAAAGACGAAATTTGATAATCCGGTCGAAACATCAAAACCCCAAAACACCCCAGAAAATAAAACACTGGAATAAATATTAAAAATACCCATAAAACTCAGCTTCTGAAATAATTAATTACTGTGCAAAGTAGAAGTGCTGACGTCATCATCCTGCCGCGGAACCGCCGCCTAATGAGGCTTATGCCGTGGTTCCGCCGCAGGTTGCACTGTTCATGACTTGAATTTTGTGCCGTAATTCTTAGAATTTCTTGCTGAGTTTTCTGCGTATTTTTAATTTGGAAAAATCCCAGTTTTTAGAAAAAGTCCAGAGAGCGTGGAAAAATGCGGTTTCGGGTTCGATCGGACTTCAAATTCCGTCTAGACTTTGCCTAAGGCTCTAGCTAGGCTCTGATACCATTGTAGGGTTCCTAGGCACTCTAATGAAGTCTCACAAGGCATCAACCATGCCAATTTCAAATTTTATGGGTGCCGAGAAACCCTAATACGGATCGTTAACTAGAAATTTAGGCGAAACACGAAACTAGTTAACACTTTAACTAAAGGAGAGAGACTACAACCTTTGTAGATCCGGTTCTCCACTTCCTTAGCTCCACGTGGGTGTCCTCTCGCTGTCCATCATGAATCCCGAACTCAATCGTCGGCTTCATCGGAGAAACGGGCGAGCTAGGTCGTCGGCTTCGTGTCAAAGACGATCTACGTCGAGGCATCACAAGTTCAAGCTCCGACTTCACAAAGTTGTGAAACTTGTGAATAAAACACCCAAAACAACTTGGCAAGAGGTAGAGGGTGAAGAAATAGGAGGTGGGTTCACTTTAGAATTGGATTTCTCTCACTTTAGCTCAAGTTGCCATTGATGGACCTTAAGCTTTTCTTGAAGAAGAAGAAGGAGAAGAAGAAAGAATATGATAAGTCTTCCATTTTAAAAATGAAACTAATATGAATACTTATCATATCTTGACCATGGTCAAGTGTAGAGATTAAACTAAGGTTAGTTGGAATGGTTAGGGTTAAGGATGAGATAAGGATGGTGGACTTTGTCAAAGCTTCAAGAAGCTTCAACATAGAAACAAAATAAGCCACCATTCTTAACTAAATCCTTTCCAAATAAATAAACAAATAAATAAATGAAAAACCAAAACCCTAATCATCATTTAACCATGGTTTAATCCTTTACACTTAACCACATTATCAAGTATCATCAAACATGATACAAGAATGTGCACAAAAGTATATCACATATACTTCTTGCACATCAAGTGAGAAAATCCATATAAAGCGAACCAATACTAGTTAATGCAAAGTAATATATCAAATATATAATTATACATTAAATCATTAAATCAACACTTGATTTAACGATCCGGTCATATCGCATATAACCGACTAGTATCCTATGTATCGGCTTATCGAATCAATCCTTGATTCGATATCTAGGTTATATCGAATATAACCAATCGATACATCCATCGCGAGAATGAAATACGGTATCACATACACGCATTATTCTCGGTCCTGCACATATCTCATATGCGCTCCTATTTCGTTTCGCTTGAGCCAGGAAACCTCTGTGTAGGACTCTAAAGACTCGTCAATACGCCGGTAGCAGATGATGATCATATCAAGCACCCATAAGCCGCAAGCGGTCTGCTAAACGTAACGGCCATCCGGGTATTGAGCGATCTGAAGATCGACGAGCTAGCCCGCTCACACTCCTGTGAATCCAACCAGTAACACTTACCGTACAGTCCGGTCTGTTCGTCTGATATGTCGCATATCAAGTCTAGGGGTGGTAAACGTCAGACCCCAATAACCGATAAGTCGTGCCGATATGAGGCTCATAATGGGTTGAGAAACTACTGGTAACTCTTACCAGCAAATCTCTGATCAGCCCTGGCCAGGGACTTCCCTGTTACGGCCAATCGAGCACAGCGCAACATCAACCCCCAATAGCGGGAGAGACGAAACCCCTCCTATCGCTCATTGCCTCCATGTGACTCGGGACTGTAACAAAAGAGCACCGTTTTGCACGCCCTCATGGACGTGGTAAGGTGGAGATCAAAGCACAGTGGGAATCATACAAGACTCTATGACGATCTCGGGTCTACAGACTAACCTGTACAAGTGTCACCTGAGAACTGCCATCTGACGTGAGGTATAATACCATCTGGGAGTTCTCGGCGAGACCATCCAGTGTACCCAGTCTCCACTGAGCACCCGTATACCATCTCTGATGTCAAACACCAATGGATATGGGATCATCCATCGCCCATCTCATGGGTCGAGAAGCGTATACGCTAGTCTACACTGCTATATCGATGCCCCGTCTCGATACACCCACGACTAGGGACCATGAAGGATGTACTTATGGACTACCATGTCCCCACTAGTATGATCTGCATCATAGTCCAGGTAGTCAAGTACACATCCTAAGGGCTTTATCAACATGTAATTATAAGACAGTTTAAAGAGACAAGTGTACATGTTAAGATAAAGAGTAACCAGATAGCATACTATCATATCGAGCAAGAAAGTCATCTCTATATATGTCCAAGCATCCAATATAATATACATCATCTGTACAATACTGGCCTCTAGGGCATACACACAACTAACAGTTTGAGGGCCCAAGATTCTTTTCGGGCAGCGTATGATTGAGTAACTGAATGTTTTCACAGGTCTTTGGTTCCTCCACTTTTCCCAAAGTGGACTCTTTAAAGAGAGGACCGAGAGCCATTTCTTCGTCAGAGTCGCTCCCGAAGGTGAGAACTTGCGATCCCCCGGTGTTAACCATGCGATAATTGCTGGTGGTTCTTTTATGCTCCTCGGTCGTATTTCTTTGCTCTCGACGAGTTTTGCGTTTCATTCGCTTAAAATGTTGCCGGTGAGCAACGCATCCTTGCCACCATCTTTTAAAAGCATTGCACTCTTCGGTGGGGTGCGCGGTCTTTCGATGATATGGGCAGTAGTTAGGATGTGTTTTTGCTTCGCCAGAGGAATTAGCTTCGGAGGATGGCAGCTTCATTCCCATTGATATAGCTTTAGCGAACCTTTTCCTTGTCTTAAACCTACTTTTATCTGTCGCGAGCATGCCTCTGTCTGGTTAGGGTGTTTTAACCTTTTCGTCCACTCGCCGGTGTTTGGATTTTTCAAATATGGCCATTTCGCACTCTCGATCAGCTTTTCTTTTCAGAAGAGCTTCGTTCAGGAATGCATCAATCATTTCGTCTGATGACCCTAGAAGTTTCGGCTCAGGATTTGCCCCCAGTTTCTCGGTGCAAGGAGCTTCTTCACCGTCTATCGACGAGTGAGAGATCACATGGCAACTTGCTACGTAATCTTTAGATTCATCGGTGGAGTCTTCTTCATTATCGTCATCTCCGTCCTCAAGGATGTGGTGGAGAAAATCTTGAAGTGTGACTGGAGTTCGTGCCTTCTGGTTATACTCTTCCAGCGCGTCAATCTGCTTTTGCAGGTCCGTACACTTGTCACCAGGCTTCACGGGCTTCTTGGATTTCTTCTTCTTTTTCGAAGATTTTGATGGCTGTGTGTGAGTGCTTTGGCTGTCACTACCGATCTTTGGAATTGGACGCGGTTTTAACATTCCTTCGATGATCTCGGGTTCGAGTGGATTTTTCCACCTGATCGCCGTGTTAGTTATATGTATGCCCTAGAGGCCATTACTATACATAGGATGTATATTGTAGTGGATGCTTGGACATATATAGGTGTAAGTGCACGGCGGCGCCCCGGTCGTCAATCCGACGGCCAGATGCGGAAACGGTGATAAACTCTAATTTTGCGAACTTTGCAAACCGGCACCACCGCGCACTAAACACCCGGATCGGGCCATTAAACTTGTCCTAGCTAACTAACAAGATAGGGAAGAGATATACCGAGTGATCCGAGTCCTCCGGTCTTCATCTCCACTCCGATCTCCTCGCGGGATCTCCGTCCGTCTCCTCCTCGTCGAAAAGGGCACCACGAAGCCGGGTACTTTTACGGGCTCCCACCTCAATACCGAGGCAACTCGGGCGCGAAGTTGGCTAGCCGACGCGCCCAAGATGTCCTGTAGAATATAGTATAGAGTTGTGTCTCACTTTGGGGTATTGGTTGCCTTTGGATGATGGAGGGATCATGAATGGACTTTGGAATTTTGGTGGCAAGCAAAAATGAGATGGATGCTTAATTTCTTGCCACACCAAAAATGAAATCAACTCCACCCCCACCAAGAAGTGGCCGGCCATATATTAGAATGGTGGAGGGAATCAAAAATGCAAAACCAAGAAGGGAGGTCATGGTAGTAAAAGTGAAAAGGGTGACCATAAAGAAAACATCATCATCACAAATGAACATCAAACCCATACCCTCCCTTAACTCAATTAATGCAAGAATGGTGCAAAAGAAAAGATGCTCTCATAATAAATCCTTTTGCAATAAACCCCTCCACAAAATGTTATTTGCAAACTTGCAAATAACCCCTCCATCGGAAAAGTCCGGCCGGGAAAGAACAAACGAAAACCGGCCGGAACGGAATGCAAACTGGCAACTCCAGAAAACTGGTCCCGTAATAAATTACAGGAAAACCCCGATACTGTGCATACACACCCGCATCTGTATTCCGTCCGGATACAAATGCAAAGAGACAAAATCTACACTGTACTAAACTAGGATCCGGCTTAAACCAAAGCCGGCTAGTAATATCCGTTCGATCCCGATCCGTGCAATACCGCACGTATCCGATCGAACCTTGCCATATAACTATACGGCCTCTAGTACAAACCGTCCGATCCTGATCCGTGCAATACCGCACGTATCTGATCGGACCATGCCATATCTCCATACGGCCTCTACAGCGTTTCGCCCGAAATCTGAGTAACTGAAAGTGTGGTGGACTCTAAAGACTCGTCAATACTATGGCTGTGGATTTAACCACTAGCACGTCAGAGGTATAAGCCAATACGTAACGGGCCACCAGCTATAGACTAAAAGGGACGTCGATGAGCGAACTCATCCTGACACCCTACTGAGCCTGTCAGTGACAATATCCGTACAGTCCGGTCCGTTCGTCTACGAGCATCGCATGTCGGGCCTAGGGGGTGGGTAAAAGTCAGACCCCCAAAAGCGGTACAAGTCGTGTCGGAGTGTAGCCCAGAACACCCTGAGATACTACTGGAATACCTACCAGTAAATCTCCTGCCTTGGCCAAGGACTTCGTGTAATGGCTCTCCTAGACACAGCGCGACCTCACCCCCAATACCGGGAGAGACGAACCCCCGAAGATCCGCTCACTGCCTCCATGTGGCTCGGGACTGTACCCAACTAAAACCTGTTTGCATGACTCCTTTGAGCCGTGGTAGGGTAGTAATCAAAGTACAGTGGGAACTCACACGAGACAAATGACGATCCCCAGGTCGATGAACTAACCTGTACACATGTCACCTGGGAACTGCTATCTGACGTCAGGTATAAGACCAACTAGCATGTTCCCGGCGAGTCCTGTCCGGTGTACTCATAACCCAATGAGCACCTGTATACATCTTAGGTGATCCAACTGACACCAGTGGCTTGTGAGACCGGCCACCGCCCCTCGTCGGGGTCTCGACTGTATACACTAGTCTACTCTGGAGAATCGATGCCCTGTCTCGAAACTCCCACGACTAGGGACCATTTAAGGATGTGCTTGTAGACTCCAGCTCTCACTTATATGATCGCCCTCATACTGCTGGCAGTCAAGCAAGAATCCTAGGGGCTCTATCAACGTGCAATAGCGACCTGTCAGGTCACCTAAAGCAGTACACGATGATAAAGGTAAACCAGATAGCATACTATCATCTCGAGTAAGAATGTTCTACCGGGATAGGTCCTCCCTCAATCATTGCAATCACGTGCCTGTGATCCAATAATTGACTCTGAGGGCATTATCTCCAACAATCTCCCACTTGCACTCAAGGCTAATTATTGCGATGTCGCATACTCACAGCCCGTGTGATACCGAACACCCAACTCCTCTACTAGTCAGTCGCACAAAGCCTGTTTGCGAAACTATTGCGTTCGAGGAATAGCCTCAGTGAGTGGATCCGCCTAGATGTTTCTTTCTATGTCCCTCTATATCTCAAGTTCGCGGAGAAAGCCATCTCCCGAAATGAGCAATACCTGTCTTAGAGTGTTTGGATGTCTGATGGGACCTAGCTCATAAATGAACTCCAAATCCAAACTTCTTAGACTGTATCGTCAACTGAACTTAATCAGTATCCTGCGCCATGCCTCCCTCAGTATTGCCTTGGACCACCTGTCCAAAATACTGCCCCTCGTCAGAGGGAAAAACTATAACTCTGACAACCTCCTTGTCGTCCATGTCACCTTGGAAGCCTGGAATGATAACTGTCTCCTAAATGAGGCTGTCGTTATCATATCCCTAGAACATTCACTTATGTTCTAAAACTGCTTCCGACTGTTTCTCCAGGATTGGATCAATATCAACTTATTGCATCTTGTGCAAGAACAACATCTGGTGTGGTACTTGACATCTCATGATTGACTCAATTGCCTAAGCAAGTGATCTGCCAATCATGCACATCCCTCTCTACTTTAGTCTATAAGACACCTTTAGAGAGGGTGACTCCATTACCTGCAGGTACACTACCGTGCCAGGAGTCGTCCATTCTAAATACTCTTAGAATGCTGTCAATGTACCCTGATTGGGAAACCACCCAAATCTAGATCTAAAACCATAGATCTAGTAACCAGAATGTCGGATATTATATCCAAGTCCTTTGTGGAGAAGCCACTGTGTGACGACCAAAGTATAACCGATCGTAGTATAGGAATGTCACTCCCTACTGTATGTCATCCAAAACCCGGATATCACACCCTACTACCTTCTCAACAGATCCATCCCCTATTCTGATGACGTCAAACCTATGACTGTCACATCAGAAATAGATGATCTATCTCCGCTATATCTGCTTTAGTCTATAAATAGACATAAGCCTGATGTCCACCAATGCTTCCGTTACTCCCACTGACTACGACAACCCTCTGGCAGAGTCATATAGACGTGCACTTCTAAAGCTAGTTTAGAATGACGCTATACTCATCCTCCTGCCGGGTCTCGCAGCCTGGAACAACAACAATGGCAAGTGTGGGTAAACAAGAAATTCCCTGTCACCGTCCTTGAGGTTACCGGAGTACCTCTCGGGTGCCTGAAGTTACCCACCTTATCTGCGGAGTGGCCAATGGAATGTCAAATCAGATTGAATCTTTAGGTTCCTTATCAAATCTTCTGTAATCGTATGCGGTTCTGGAATCACTTCCAGTTCTACCATACTCCCACTACTGTTTTTGAAAAAATCCATTTTTATTAAAACTGTGGCGAGTCAAGAACAATATCACTATTGATCTTTCTTATGGTAGAAAATCAACCCTCGTCATAGCCTGGGTCAACCCACAAACATCCATTACAGAAACGTGCCTTGAGTTGTCCAGTGTCTGGTTTTAATCATAAGCCGGACAACTCCCCGTACCTTAACAACGTTAAGATATGAACTGTTCTATATCCAATATAGAACCAGAGGCACAAATTTAATTTAACCAGATTCAAATCATGCAGCTGTCTCCAGTGCATGTCAACTAAATGGAGAGAGGCCGATCAGCGTTACTCAACTTAGGAATGCTTCCAATTATAAGTAACCTGAAAGAGAAGCAATTTCTCTTTATCCTTACTATCAACTGAATACCATACACAAGTATCTACATCTTCGATCACTTTGAAGAATCCCGATACTTGCTATACCTGGTTCTCTACTCTATTCAAATACCTATAACTCCTCAAAACTTAGACCCTGTGTTTCTACGAAACACATGTCTAAGAACTAGAGAAGTTAAAAGTAAACAGAATATAGTATGAGGACCAACCCCTTTGTCCTAATGGACACTGGACAACATACAATACTCTGTATAAGTCCGCCGAGTCTAACAACTCTTTCACTGTGCGTCGTAGGTTGAAAACTGTACTTATGGTTAAGAAGAATTACACCGCTGTTTAATGCTCCTTACCTAACCATCCACTGATATAGGTAAATGTCATCGACATAATATCAAAAGGTATATCTCACTCTGTGAAAATAGACGTACAGATATATCAATTTGAAATTGGTGCACAACAGCGGATATTCAAAACCAAACATTTGCCGACCGACAAACAGCCCAGGTGATCTCCTCAAATATCACCGATTACAACGAATCCCGATATAATGAGGATGATCACCCAATTTCCAATAACTTACTCCCACTCATCATCTGTAAAACCATACAGATGTGAGAATCAAACCTGGTAAATACATACCCTGGAGCAAGTGTCTAATCGGGAAATCAGTTTTCTTTTAACAGTACACAGTGGAACTGAAACATTGAAATGTTTCGATGGGGTATCCTGGTATTCCTAGTAATGCCTCTACCATTATCCAGATTCACAACTATAACCGTATAATTCTTTGCCACCTCACCAAATCCCTTTATATGTCTTTAGTCATTACCTTCTGCACACCCCTTAGGCCAAATGGTTTTCTTCCTTCCCTACCATTCGGCACCAGCCTATGGTTTGGAAGAAGACTATCCAATAAGCATAATGGGTGTACTGTCCTAGTCCTAGGAGTACTCGCAATGCGAGAGAAGGTGAGGATAAAAGACAACCGAATAAACCTTATTCCTATTTCTCCTGGACCAGAATCCATCCCCGAACTGGAACATGTTCCTTTCGAGTTCGTATATAACCATACGATGGATTATCCAATAAACTGTGGATCTTCGTAGTGATACGGAGTGTCCTGGAGAGATACAAAGGTGATTTAGGATTGGCGAAGAAATACTTGGTTTGGTTGTGAATATCAGTCGCAATTTACTTTGCCCTCTTACTAATCCCTTGCTTTGTCTTAATCTTAATACCTTCTGCACACCGTTTAGGCTAATTGGTTTTCTTCATTCCCTACCGGTCGGCACCAGCCTAAGGTTTGGAAGAAGACTATCCAATTTGCGTAATAGGTGTACTATCTCCTAAACCAAGGAGTACTCACAACTTGAGAAAAGGTAAAAGGGAAAAGACAACTGAATAATCCTATCCGTTTTCTCCAGAACCGGAAACCATCCTCGAATTCCTTCGAGTTCGTATCAAACCATACGATGGTTTTGTCCAATGGAAGTGGACATTCGCAGCAATACGGGGTGTCCTGGAGAAAAGGGGTAAAAGTAGGAGTGGCAATGAGGTCTACAACTCTGACAATCCAAAAGCCAGTGTTTAAGAAGGTTCGGTCAACTTGGTCACTGAGTCATAGTCTAGGGTTGTTAGTGTATATGCCCTAGAGGCCATTACTGTATCATACTAGTTTGTATATTACTTAATGGATGCTTGGGATATTCACCTTGTATATACAATCTTGCTCAAAATAGTAGTATGCTACTTGGTTTGTTTCTACTTCAATGTGTACTTGTGTTTATTTCAGTATATCACTTATACGCATTAGTGGAGCCCTTAGGATCTTTGCTTGATTACCAGCGTTGTGATGGCAGTCACACTAGTGGGGGCTGGGTAATCTATAAGCACATCCTTATTCAGGTCCCTGGTCGCAGGACTATCGAGACAGGGCATCGATACTCCGGAGTAGACCAGCGCATGCGCTTCTCATCCCAGTGTGGGAGACGGTCTGTCCCACAGCCGTCAGTACGTCGTACTTGAGATAGTATGCGGGTGCTCGTTAGGTTACGGGTACACTGGACAGGACTCGTCGGGAACTGACTAGTTGGTATTATACCTATCGTCAGTTATCAGTTCCCAGGTGACATGAGTACAGCTTAGTCCGCTGACTTGACACTGTCACTTCGCCTCGGGTGTGTTCCCACTGTACTTTGATCACTACCCTACCACGGCTCAAAGGAGTCGTGCAAACAGGTGGTGGTTAGGTGCAGTCCCGAAGCACTTGGAGGCAGTGACGGTTAGACAGGATTCGTCTCTCCCGGTATTGGGGGTTGACATCGCGCTGTGTCTAGGAGAGCCATTACACGAGTAGTCCCTGGCCAGGGCAAACGAGATATACTGGTAGGTTTCCAGTGTTATCTCAGGGTGTATTGGGCTTCACTCCGGCACGACTTGTACCGCTATTGGGGGACTGACGTTTACCGCCCCCTAGGCCCGCCATGCGATGTATCAGACGAACAGACCGGACTGTACGGAGAATGTCACGCTCAGGCTCAGTAGGAGTTCAGATGGGTTTCGCCTCGTCGGTCTTCTTGTCGGCATTACCTGGGGACCGTTACGCACAGCTAGTGCCGCTTGCGGTCTGTGGTTAAACCCACTGCCAGCGTAGTGTCGAGTCTTTAGAGTCCCACACAGAAAGCTTTTCGCCTTTAGGCAAAAGAGTAGAGGTCGCATGGTATTGCGACAGGGTTCGGTCACATCCGTGCACTTGTGCACGTACAGTGTCCGGACAGTTTACACTAGCGGGCTTTGGTTTAAGCCAGATCCTAGTGTACCTTATGGGATTGGATTTATCCAGTTTGCATTCGTGTTCCTCGGAACGCGGATGCGGGTGTGTATGCACAGTTGACAGGGAGGCAGAGGCGGCAGATTCTCATTAGGGTTGTTGACAGTTGACCGTTGACTTTTTGACTTTATGCTCAACCCTAATGAGAATATGATATGTGATTAACTATTATATTAATTAAGTATTATGGTGATATGGTTGTTGACTTGTTGACTTTTGTTGACTTGTTGACTTTGGTGACTTGTTGACTTTTGTTGACTTGTTGACCGGTTGACTAGGCTTGACTAGTTGACCATCATGATAACCATGGTTATCATTTCATGCCAAAGACTTTTTCTTGCTTGCTCATTTGAGTAAAATGAGTGCATGACATGATAAGCTTATGGTTGCTTCAAACCATCACATAAGACTTTTTTGATATGATGAGTTATGATCACTTTGGATTATGAGAGGGTGAAAGACAAAAGAGTTGCTCATTCTTTCTTGCTCTTTTTTTCTTGCTCATTCTCTCTCTTGTTCTTGAGCTCTCCTCTTGCTCTCACCCTCAACCTCTTGCTCCCTCTCTTGATCTATGGTTCTCTTGTCTCATGAGTTGAGAATCAAGAACCATCGATAAAATCCCATTCTAAATCATCTCTACTCATTCTAGTTCACTAGGTTTAGCAAACCAAGTGAACTAGTTTCTTCAAAGAACGAAGAAGGAGCTAAAGGTTGGAGCTTTCAAGTGGATCTATCTTCGGCGTACGGAGACAACGAGAAGGAGCCATCGAACCACCATCGGAGCTTGAAGAGAAGGAGTTCAAGTTTAGGTATAACCATCTTCATCCGAGTAGCTAAATATCTTTAGCTTAGTATGCTAGTTTTAGTTTAGGTAAAGATCCCGACCTAGCTTAGTCCATGTTGCCTCTTGCGTTAAAATTTTGATTTTATACCGTTTCCGCCTCCCCGTAAGAACCGGGGGTCGCAACGTGGACTTACAGTGGTATCAGAGCCTAACTAAACTTAAACTAGCTTGGTAGTGAAGTGTAACGAAGTTCGGAACCGGAAAAATCCAAAAACCAAACTTTTACAAAAACTGAGTTTCTGTTGAATTTTTTTTGGCTCAAAATGCAAAACGTTACACTTGTAAATTCGGCTCAGGGTTTTGGGTGAACACCCAAGAAAAACGTTGCCCTAATTCGTTCAAACCGCCGCGCTTCCGCCGCACGAGGTAGGCATGTGCCGCGGAAGCGCCGCGTTTTGTCGTCTTCTCTGCATCGTTTTTCGTGCAGTGTGTGTCTGTGTTGGTTTTGGGATTTTTGGAATATATTATATGTGCCCAGATTTTCCAGAAAAGAAATTTCCTTTTGGGGTCCTATAATTCCGTATTTTTTTTCCGAACTTCACTGCACTTTGACTTTGATGGTTATATGTGTGATGTTTGCATGTATTGAACGTCGGCTAATCGCTATAAGTCGATTGGTCGGGGTTATACATGATCTGTAATGTGCTGGAATGTGTATATAAATATGTTGGATTGTCGCGGGTGAATAGCCGGGGGTTGTGAGACGAGAGTTTTCTTTTCTTGCAATTCATGTAAATTTGTAAATTGATGTAATAATTATTTGTATGGCCGCACAACCGGGTCGGGGTTGTAGCCGTCATTGTATAATTTCTTTTTACTGTTTTTGCTCCTAGGATAGACCTATGGAGGGGTGCACAAACTACCGGGTATGCCGAAGTGTCGAGTGGCCTACTCATGGAGATGAGGGAGGTTGCTACACTTCGGGTACTTGGCGGGTAGTTTGCCGCACCCGTAGGGGTCTTGGGTGGGGTTTTGGCTATTCACCGCGACCGTGTAATCTGTTTTTGTTACAGGCTCGTACAAATTACAGATTCCTAGTATATCCAATGTATTTATCTGTGATCTGAAATGTTTATCATTGCAGTATATCTATATATGATATTATTTAGGCGTTGCTTATGTTTTACAGACGCGCTAGCCCAGCCCCCGCTCTGTCGTTAGTTAAGTAACCTAACGGGTAATGACGGGGCCCCGTGGCGAATGCGAATGGCATAAGCGTACGTCATATTTTGGTTGTTTTCTGCAATGGTAGGATTAAATGATGGGACGCATTAAAAGAACTAATGCAAGAATATCACGCATTAAAAGAACTAATGCAAGATAATAAACCAAGCTAAAGTCGTTGGAACACTTTCGAAAAACCACTCGGTTCTTTTCAAAAACAACTTTTAAAATGCGGAGCTTGAGCCACTCCTTTTAAAAGCTATCTCGTTCCATCGACCAAATCAAGTTCACTACGTTCACGGTTTTGCCAAAACCATTCGTAGCCCTCCGTCGTTTCGTATGAATATTCAATAGTATTCAAGCTGTGTTTGTTGACCTTCGTCAAGGCATAGTGATTGGTAGCTATTGGGTATTCATATGTAGCATAGATAGATGCGTTGGTTTGGGACATTCGCATTACCTTGTTGACCTTCGTCAAGGGTATATACGGGTGGATTCAAATTAACCTGGATAATGACGGGCAGAACTTGACATGTGACTTATGATTTGTTGACCTTCGTCAAGGTCATAAGAGCATGGGGCAAAATCCACATCGGGAGTTTCATAAGTACTGAAACTTGCTAGATTTGCATACCATTTGGAGTGTGATGATTCTGGTAGGATTCCTTCAGTTTCGTCACGCGATGATATTTGGATCCCGATCCTACTGTGAGTATATGCTACTCCTCGGGAAATTTCTCACTTAACGATCAATGCTATAAACCTAGTAGGTGCCTAGAAAGGTGTTAGCGGGGCTACGCCCCCAGGGAAAAGAGGTTCTCTAATTAAGGAACTTCGCGAAAGCGTTGGAAAACCTCCCTCGAAGTACCGACACCGGCCTGGCTGAACGGTTAAGCAAGTATTGTACGGTGGGATTGATCCTGACTAATTCTTCCTTTATGGTTTGAGGAGGGATTCGAGAAACAGTGGGAGCCATCCTGTTTAGACAAACTAAAAACCACTCTAAACTTGCAAGAGCATCATGCTAAGTGTTTCTTCTTCTCTCTCCTAATTGCAGCGACCAATCAACATGACTGGACTTAAGTTACTCCTAGATAAAAACAAACTGACAGGGCCAAACTACAAAGATTGGCTCAGGAATGTCACGATAGCAATCACTTATGACAAGCTGGGGTATCTTCTTACCACCAAAGCTCCCCCTGTCCCTGGTCCAACTTCCAGCGTCGCGGATAAGGAAATCCGCAAGACTTGGGAGATTGATAGCGCGAAGGCCAAGTGCCTCCTGCTTGCCTCGATGGACAACGAACATCAGAGGAGGCATGAGAATATGGACATGGAGTCCATATTGCTCCATACAAAAGAACTGTATGGAGAGCAATCACGTATCGCAAGATACGAAGCGTCGAAAAAGTTATTTTCGACAAGAATGGCCGTCGGATCATCAGTAGCCGAGCATGTGCTAAAGATGATCGGCTTCATTGAGGAGCTCGCTGACCTAGGGATCACATTGGAGAGTGAGCTATATACGGATATAGTTCTCCAGTCCCTTCCTTCCACTTACGCCCAGTTTATACTGAACTTCAACCTACAAGAAAAGAGGTTGAACTATCAGAGCTCCTCAACATGCTGAGGAGCGCAGAGGGCACCCTACAGAAAGGTAGGGAAACATCCACTTTGTTTGTAGGAGGATCATCTTCTTCTAGGTCCAAGGCGAAAGCCAAGGGAAAGAAGAAGAAGGCCCCCGCCAAACCAAGGGGCGGTGTTGGTAAAGTGGATACGAAGGGAAAAGGCAAAGCAACAAAGATAGCGGGGAAGCTTGTGGATAAGGAAGAATGCTTCTATTGTCATAAGAAAGGACACTGGAAGAATGATTGCAGGGCCTGGAAGGCCAGAACACAGGAATTGAAGCAGGTTGCAGCTTCTGCTTCAGGTGTGTATGTTATTGAAAACTGTCTTTCAATAAACTCTACTTCCTGGGTATTGGATACCGGATCAGGATCTCATATCTGTAATTCTTTGCAGGCGTTGAGAAACCGTAGTGTTTTGAAGGCAGGTGACATGACCCTCAAAGTTGCGAACGGAGCTAGCATGGATGCTAAAGCCGTGGGGGACTATCACCTGGGAATGTCAGATGGACATGTTTTGGTTTTGCGTAATTGCTTTTTTGTACCCAACGCAACTTGTAATATCATTTCTGTATCTTTAGTTTCTAAAGAAGGTTATGAATTTGCGTTTGTAAGTAATGTTGTAAACATTCACCTTAATCAAGTTTTGATTGGGTCAGGTACATTGAGTAATGGTATATACGTGTTAAACCAACCACAGATTTTCAACGTCCAGAATACACACAAAAGAAAGTCTCCGGATATGAATCAGACTTTCTTATGGCATTGTAGATTGGGTCACATCAATGAGAGAAGGTTGACTAAGTTACATACAGAAGGATATTTGAATGCGTTCGAATATCAATCGTATGCCACTTGTCAATCTTGTCTCAAAGGAAAGATGACAAAGACTCCGTTTACTGGACAAGGAGTAAGAGCGAGCGAGCTCTTAGGACTCGTACACAGTGACGTGTGCGGTCCAATGTCTACACATGCCCGAAGCGGACATTCTTACTTCATTACTTTTACGGATGACTTCTCAAGGTACGGTTATGTCTTCTTGATGAAACATAAGTCCGAGGCCTTTGGAAAATTCCAGGAGTATAAGAATGAAGTAGAGAAACAGACCGGCAAAAGTATTAAGATTCTAAGATCGGATCGAGGTGGAGAATACTTAAGTGCCGAATTCCTGAATTACTTAAAAGAGAATGGTATTCTCTCTCAGCTTACTCCTCCATACACTCCGCAACATAATGGTGTATCGGAGAGACGGAACCGAACCCTATTGGATATGGTTCGGTCCATGATGAGTAACGCTGAGTTACCGCGATCATTCTGGGGATATGCACTAGAAGCAGCTGCGTATCTCTTGAACAAGGCTCCCACCAAGACTGTGCCTACCACCCCATATGAGATGTGGACTGGGAAGAAACCCTGTCTTAAGTATCTTAAGGTATGGGGATGTCCAGCTTTTGTAAAAAAGCAGCATGCGGACAAGCTTGAGGCACGTTCAGTACAGTGTAAGTTTGTGGGATACCCAAGGAACTCTAGGGGGTATCTTTTCTATTCAGCTGAGGAACAAAAGGTCTTTGTTTCTCAGCATGCCCGCTTCTTGGAAACTGAGTTTTTGGAAACCCAGATAAGTGGGAACACAATAGAACTGGAAGAAGTTCCAGAACCACAGACTGTTACTGAAAGCTTAGTGGAACCAGAGGGTTCAACAGAACAGGACATTCCTGCGCCACTCCGCAGGAGTAGTAGGCAGACTCATCCGCCCGAGAGATACTGCGGTTTTCTCATAGACGGGGATAGAGAGGATTGCATCATAGATTATGATGAGCCTACTAGCTTCCAGCAGGCCGTTCAGAGCGTTGACTCAGTGAAATGGCTGGATGCAATGCGGACCGAAATGGAGTCCATGTACACCAACAAGGTATGGACGTTGGACATTGCTCCAGACGGGGTAAAACCCGTAGGATGCAAGTGGATCTTCAAAAGGAAGATTGGTGTAGATGGACAGGTTGAGACCTATAAAGCTAGGCTGGTAGCAAAGGGTTTTCGTCAAAGACCTGGCTTGGACTACGACGAAACCTTTTCTCCAGTAGCCATGCTGAAATCCATTCGGATCCTTCTTGCCATTGCTGCCTTCCACGATTATGAGATCTGGAAAAAATGGACGTAAAGACAGCTTTTCTAAATGGAAATTTAGAGGAGTGTGTCTATATAGACCAGCCAGAGGGTTTCATTCAGAGTGGGAGCAGCGGAAAGGTGTGCAAGTTGCTTAAATCCATCTATGGACTAAAGCAGGCATCGCGGAGTTGGAACATCTGCTTTGATGAGACGGTCAAAGAATTTGGCTTTATCAAAAATCCAGATGAACCATGCATCTATAGTAGATTTGTAGCGAGAACTGTAGTATTCCTCGTTTTATACGTGGATGACATTCTCTTAATAGGAAATGACATTCCTATGCTACAATCTGTCAAGGGGTTCTTGTCACACAGGTTCTCCATGAAAGACCTGGGTGATGCCTCGTACATTCTGGGTATCCGGATCTACCGTGACAGATCCAAGAGGATATTAGGACTTTCACAGTCCAGGTACATCGACACCATACTGAAGAGATTCAGTATGGAAGATTCCAAGCGCGGTAACCTACCGGCTTGTCACGGGATCACCCTCTCTAAAGAGATGTCTCCCAAGACTGATTTGGAGAGGGATCGCATGTCTATTATACCCTACGCTTCTGCGGTAGGCTCTATAATGTATGCGATGTTGTGTACCAGACCGGATGTAGCTTATGCACTGAGTGTGGTAAGCCGGTATCAGTCAAACCCTGGGGAGAAACACTGGATAGCGGTAAAGAACATTCTCAAGTACCTGAGAAGGACTAAGGAGATGTTCTTGGTGTATGGCGGAAAAGACCTCCAGATCGAGGCCTTTGCTGACTCCAGCTTCCAGAGTGACAAGGATGATTCCAAGTCCATGTCGGGTTTTGTCTTTACCCTCAATGGAGGGGCGGTGTGTTGGAAGAGTTCCAAACAAGAAACCGTTGCAGACTCGACGATGGAAGCGGAATACATCGCTGCATCTGATGCCGCAAAAGAAGCTGTCTGGATGAGGAAGTTCTTGAAAGAACTTCAGGTGGTTCCGTCCATTGTTGATCCAATACCTCTGTATTGCGACAACAACGGGGCTATAGCTTTAGCGAAGGAACCAAGGTCCCATCAGAAATCCAGGCACATCTTGAGGCGGTATCACCTGATCAGGGAGATCGTAGATCGCCAGGAGATCGAGGTTCGGAGAGTCGCTTCAGAAGATAACACTGCTGATCCATTCACCAAGGCCCTGCCCCAGACTCAGTTCGAGCGGCTGATCGAGATGATAGGTCTTCGATACGCCAGTACATGGCCTTAGTGCAAGTGGGAGATTGTTAGTGTATATGCCCTAGAGGCCATTACTGTATCATACTAGTTTGTATATTACTTAATGGATGCTTGGGATATTCACCTTGTATATACAATCTTGCTCAAAATAGTAGTATGCTACTTGGTTTGTTTCTACTTCAATGTGTACTTGTGTTTATTTCAGTATATCACTTATACGCATTAGTGGAGCCCTTAGGATCTTTGCTTGATTACCAGCGTTGTGATGGCAGTCACACTAGTGGGGGCTGGGTAATCTATAAGCACATCCTTATTCAGGTCCCTGGTCGCAGGACTATCGAGACAGGGCATCGATACTCCGGAGTAGACCAGCGCATGCGCTTCTCATCCCAGTGTGGGAGACGGTCTGTCCCACAGCCGTCAGTACGTCGTACTTGAGATAGTATGCGGGTGCTCGTTAGGTTACGGGTACACTGGACAGGACTCGTCGGGAACTGACTAGTTGGTATTATACCTATCGTCAGTTATCAGTTCCCAGGTGACATGAGTACAGCTTAGTCCGCTGACTTGACACTGTCACTTCGCCTCGGGTGTGTTCCCACTGTACTTTGATCACTACCCTACCACGGCTCAAAGGAGTCGTGCAAACAGGTGGTGGTTGGGTGCAGTCCCGAAGCACTTGGAGGCAGTGACGGTTAGACAGGATTCGTCTCTCCCGGTATTGGGGGTTGACATCGCGCTGTGTCTAGGAGAGCCATTACACGAGTAGTCCCTAGCCAGGGCAAACGAGATATACTGGTAGGTTTCCAGTGTTATCTCAGGGTGTATTGGGCTTCACTCCGGCACGACTTGTACCGCTATTGGGGGACTGACGTTTACCGCCCCCTAGGCCCGCCATGCGATGTATCAGACGAACAGACCGGACTGTACGGAGAATGTCACGCTCAGGCTCAGTAGGAGTTCAGATGGGTTTCGCCTCGTCGGTCTTCTTGTCGGCATTACCTGGGGACCGTTACGCACAGCTAGTGCCGCTTGCGGTCTGTGGTTAAACCCACTGCCAGCGTAGTGTCGAGTCTTTAGAGTCCCACACAGAAAGCTTTTCGCCTTTAGGCAAAAGAGTAGAGGTCGCATGGTATTGCGACAGGTCGCATGGTTTTGCGACAGGGTTCGGTCGCATCCGTGCACTTGTGCACGTACAGTGTCCGGACAGTTTACACTAGCGGGCTTTGGTTTAAGCCAGATCCTAGTGTACCTTATGGGATTGGATTTATCCAGTTTGCATTTGTGTTCCTCGGAACGCGGATGCGGGTGTGTATGCACAGTTGACAGGGAGGCAGAGGCGGCAGATTCTCATTAGGGTTGTTGACAGTTGACCGTTGACTTTTTGACTTTATGCTCAACCCTAATGAGAATATGATATGTGATTAACTATTATATTAATTAAGTATTATGGTGATATGGTTGTTGACTTGTTGACTTTTGTTGACTTGTTGACTTTGGTGACTTGTTGACTTTTGTTGACTTGTTGACCGGTTGACTAGGCTTGACTAGTTGACCATCATGATAACCATGGTTATCATTTCATGCCAAAGACTTTTTCTTGCTTGCTCATTTAAGTAAAATGAGTGCATGACATGATAAGCTTATGGTTGCTTCAAACCATCACATAAGACTTTTTTGATATGATGAGTTATGATCACTTTGGATTATGAGAGGGTGAAAGACAAAAGAGTTGCTCATTCTTTCTTGCTCTTTTTTTCTTGCTCATTCTCTCTCTTGTTCTTGAGCTCTCCTCTTGCTCTCACCCTCAACCTCTTGCTCCCTCTCTTGATCTATGGTTCTCTTGTCTCATGAGTTGAGAATCAAGAACCATAGATAAAATCCTATTCTAAATCATCTCTACTCATTCTAGTTCACTAGGTTTAGCAAACCAAGTGAACTAGTTTCTTCAAAGAACGAAGAAGGAGCTAAAGGTTGGAGCTTTCAAGTGGATCTATCTTCGGCGTACGGAGACAACGAGAAGGAGCCATCGAACCACCATCGGAGCTTGAAGAGAAGGAGTTCAAGTTTAGGTATAACCATCTTCATCCGAGTAGCTAAATATCTTTAGCTTAGTATGCTAGTTTTAGTTTAGGTAAAGATCCCGACCTAGCTTAGTCCATGTTGCCTCTTGCGTTAAAATTTTGATTTTATACCGTTTCCGCCTCCCCGTAAGAACCGGGGGTCGCAACGTGGACTTACAAGGGTCGGGTCAATGGTCGCTGCCAGAGAGAGAGAGAAAAGAAACACTCAGCGTGCACTCTAACCTAGATCAGAATGGTTACCAATTTATCTAATCTGGAAACCTCCCACTGTACCTCAAACTTTCCTCCAAACCTGAAAGAAGAATTAGTCGGGGTCACCCGAGGAGTAAACCAACTCATCAGTGGGAATCGGGATCCAACTCTCATCGCATGATAACGTGACGGAATCCGCTCACGGTACCACACTCCAGAAGGTATGCGCATATCTGGCAAGTTTCAGTTCTTTTGAAACTCCCGATGTGATTTTTACCCCATGCTCTTATGACCTTGGCGTGAGGTCAAAATATCATAAGTCACATGTCAAGTTCTACCCATCATTGTCCAGGTTAATTTGAACCCACCCGTACATATCCTTGACGTAGGCCAAAATAGTAGTACGACTGTCCCAAACCAACGCATCTATCTATGCAACAGATAAATACCCGGCAACTACCAAACACTATGCCTTGGCGTGAGGTCAAAATACATAGCTTGAATACTACCGAATATTTAACTGAAATGATGGAGGGCTACGAATGGTTTTTGGCGAAAACCTTTAACGTAATGAACTTGATATCGTTGAAGGAACGGATAGCTTTTTAGAAAATATAGTGACGAAAACCTTTACTAAAGAGGTCACTCCCGGTGAAGGGATCTCGGCTCTTTCCCCGTAGAATGGGGTGCAGGATATTCCAAATGAATACCACGATGCAAAGCAAAAGTAATCGGCTATAGTGAAGTTAATGCCCTGACGCAAACTTCTGTCCAAGGGGTCACTCCCGGTGAAGGGATCTCGGCCCTTGCCTCGTCGACTGAGGAGCAGGATATTCCAAATGAATACCACGATGCAAAACAAAAGTGAACGTCCTTGCAATAACAGCCTTTTTTTGAAAAGTGTTCCAACAACATCAGAATAGGTTTGTTTTAACTTGCATTGATCCAAATCAATGCAGTCCCATCAATTGATCACACCACAAAGAACGAAAATATACTGACGTACGTATATGCCATCCGCATTCGCCACTGGGTCCCGTCATCACCCGTTAGGTTAGCTAACTAACGGCAGAGCGGGGACTGGACTAGCGCGGATGAAAAACATATACAACATCTACTAATATATATACCAATATATTATATTTCGCTCAAGGCGTGAATAAAATGTAACATCACAGAAATGTACAGCATCACAGAACAATACAGATATCTGGGATCCCCGGGTTTCACAGAGCCACTACTGAAACCCGATGTTCCCCTGGTCGTGTGGATAGCCTGTGCAATGAAATCCTAGACCCCTACGAGCGCGGCAAGTCACCCGCCAAAACCTGAAGCGAGGCAGCCCCCTTCAGCACCGTGAATGGACCACCCAGCACTTCACGGAATCCGGTAACTTGGGCACCCCTCCTGGGTCAACCTGTACCCCCTACGAGTGCGTCGAATAGCCCGCCAATCCTGGAGTGAAGCCCCCTCCGTCCCAATGCCATGAGATGCGGGCTAGTTGCCTTCTAGAACCCGGCAATCCGTGCACCCCTCCGCGGGGCAATCCTAGTACAGAAAGTAAAATATACATACAATGGGTACATCGACCGCAACCAGGTCGTGCCCCAAAAGAATAATACAAACAGGCAGTGACGGCAGTCCACATGTCGGACGCTCGCCCCGCAATATCAAATGTACATAATACAACAAAACTGTACTAGCATTGCATCCAGGCTATCCCCACGACCGATCCGCAACATCACAGCAAAAACACAGAACATCAACGTGAAGGTCACGTTCGCAAATCCGTCTAACCGGGCTATAGCAGTTAGACCGGATTTACCGATCGAGTGACATTCACGGTCGCAGATATAATGTAAATACTGTGAAAAATGTGTTTAAAATATCCGATCAATCAAAAATTAACAAGTGGGCCCCCAAGCAATACTGTAGCACTAACAGAAATTCTGGGCCCAATTTTAATATTCCAAAACCCCTATTTTTAGCCCACAAGCCCACTGCAAAAAAAACGATCACATGATCTCTCATTATTGCGGCGGATCCGCGGCCTAGTAAAGGTTAATGGCCGCGGATCCGTGCTCTTGAAGAGGGATCATGTTGTCGAATTTTTTCAGTGTTCTTAGAACTCTCTGCACATCATTCTGAGACAACCTGAAAAATTTTTAGAGACCAAAAAATTTCAACAGAAAACTGATGCGAAGGAAGATATAGATTTTGGAATTTTGGTCGATCGGAAATGCAAAACACATCAAACGAAGCTAGACGAAGTTAATAGCGAGGCTCTGATACCACTGTAAGTGCACGGCGGCGCCCCGGTCGTCAATCCGACGGCCAGATGCGGAAACGGTGATAAACTCTAATTTTGCGAACTTTGCAAACCGGCACCACCGCGCACTAAACACCCGGATCGGGCCATTAAACTTGTCCTAGCTAATTAACAAGATAGGGAAGAGATATACCGAGTGATCCGAGTTCTCCGGTCTTCATCTCCACTCCGATCTCCTCGCGGGATCTCCGTCCGTCTCCTCCTCGTCGAAAAGGGCACCACGAAGCCGGGTACTTTTACGGGCTCCCACCTCAATACCGAGGCAACTCGGGCGCGAAGTTGGCTAGCCGACACGCCCAAGAAGTGCTGTAGAATATAGTATAGAGTTGTGTCTCACTTTGGGGTATTGGTTGCCTTTGGATGATGGAGGGATCATGAATGGACTTTGGAATTTTGGTGGCAAGCAAAAATGAGATGGATGCTTAATTTCTTGCCACACCAAAAATGAAATCAACTCCACCCCCTCCAAGAAGTGGCCGGCCATATATTAGAATGGTGGAGGGAATCAAAAATGCAAAACCAAGAAGGGAGGTCATGGTAGTAAAAGTGAAAAGGGTGACCATAAAGAAAACATCATCATCACAAATGAACATCAAACCCATACCCTCCCTTAATTCAATTAATGCAAGAATGGTGCAAAAGAAAAGATGCTCTCATAATAAATCCTTTTGCAATAAACCCCTCCACAAAATGTTATTTGCAAACTTGCAAATAACCCCCTCCATCGGAAAAGTCCGGCCGGGAAAGAACAAACGAAAACCGGCCGGAACGGAATGCAAACTGGCAACTCCAGAAAACTGGTCCCGTAATAAATTACAGGAAAACCCCGATACTGTGCATACATACCCGCATCTGTATTCCGTCCGGATACAAATGCAAAGAGACAAAATCTACACTGTACTAAACTAGGATCCGGCTTAAACCAAAGCCGGCTAGTAATATCCGTTCGATCCCGATCCGTGCAATACCGCACGTATCCGATCGAACCTTGCCATATAACTATACGTCCTCTAGTATAAACCGTCCGATCCTGATCCGTGCAATACCGCACGTATCTGATCGGACCCTGCCATATCTCCATACGGCCTCTACAGCGTTTCGCCCGAAATCTGAGTAACTGAAAGTGTGGTGGACTCTAAAGACTCGTCAATACTATGGCTGTGGATTTAACCACTAGCACATCAAAGGTATAAGCCAATACGTAACGGGCCACCAGCTATAGACTAAAAGGGACGTCGATGAGCGAACTCATCCTGACACCCTACTGAGCCTGTCAGTGACAATATCCGTACAGTCCGGTCCGTTCATCTACGAGCATCGCATGTCGGGCCTAGGGGGTGGGTAAAAGTCAGACCCCCAAAAGCGGTACAAGTCGTGTCGGAGTGTAGCCCAGAACACCCTGAGATACTACTGGAATACCTACCAGTAAATCTCCTGCCTTGGCCAAGGACTTCGTGTAATGGCTCTCCTAGACACAGCGCGACCTCACCCCCAATACCGGGAGAGACGAACCCTCGAAGATCCGCTCACTGCCTCCATGTGGCTCGGGACTGTACCCAACTAAAACCTGTTTGCACGACTCCTTTGAGCCGTGGTAGGGTAGTAATCAAAGTACAGTGGGAACTCACACGAGACAAATGACGATCCCCAAGTCGATGAACTAACCTGTACACATGTCACCTGGGAACTGCTATCTGACGTCAGGTATAAGACCAACTAGCATGTTCCCGACGAGTCCTGTCCGGTGTACTCATAACCCAATGAGCACCTGTATACATCTTAGGTGATCCAACTGACACCAGTGGCTTGTGAGACCGGCCACCGCCCCTCGTCGGGGTCTCGACTATATATACTAGTCTACTCTGGAGAATCGATGCCCTGTCTCGAAACTCCGACGACTAGGGACCTTTTAAGGATGTGCTTGTAGACTCCAGCTCTCACTTATATGATCGCCCTCATACTGCTGGCAGTCAAGCAAGAATCCTAGGGGCTCTATCAACGTGCAATAGCGACCTGTCAGGTCACCTAAAGCAGTACACGATGATAAAGGTAAACCAGATAGCATACTATCATCTCGAGTAAGACTGTTCTACCGGAATAGGTCCTCCCTCAATCATTGCAATCACGTGCCTGTGATCCAATAATTGACTCTGAGGGCACTATCTCCAACAATAGGGAGGACTTTCTTGCTCGACATGATAGTATGCTATCTGGTTGCTCTTTACCTTAACGTGTACACTGATTGTCTCTCTGTTACATGTTGGTAAAGCCCTTAGGATGTGTACTTGACTACCAGGACTATGATGCGGATCATACTAGTGGGGACATGGTAGTCCATAAGTACATCCTTCAAAATCCCTAGTCGTGGGTATATCGAGACGGGGCATCGATATACCAGTGTAGACTAGCGTGTACCTTCTCGACCCATACAGATGGGCGATGGATGATCCCATATCCATTGGTGTTTGACATTAGAGATGATATACGGGTGCTCAGTGGAGACTGGGTACACTGGACGGACTCGCCGAGAACTCCCAGATGGTATTATACCTTACGTCAGATGGCAGTTCTCTAGTGACACTGGTACAGGTTAGTCTGTAGACCCGAGATCGTCATAGAGTCTTGTGTGATTCCCACTGTGCTTTGATTTCCACCTTACCACATCCAAGAGGGCGTGCAAAACGGTGGTTTTTGGGTACATTCCCGAATCACATGGAGGCAATGAGTGATAGGAAGGGATTCGTCTCTCCCGGTATAGGGAGTTGATGTTGCGCTGTGTTTGATTGGCTATAAACGGAAATCCCTGGCCAGGGTTGCTGATATTTACTGGTAAGTGTTACCAGTAGTTTCTCGAACTGTTATAGACCTCATATCGACACGACTTATCGAGCTATTGGGGTCTGACGTTTACCACCCCTAGGCGAGATATGCGACATATCAGACGACGAGACCGGACTGTACGGTAAGTGTTACTAGTTGGATTCATAGGAGTATGAGCGGGCTTACTCGTCGATCTTCTGATCTCTCAATACCCGGGTAGCCGTTACGTTTAGCAGACCGCTTGCGGCTTGTGGGTGTTTGATATGATCATCACCTGCTGCCGGCGTATTGACGAGTCTTTAGAGTCCTACACAGAGGTTTCCTAGCTCAAGCGAAACGAAATAGGAGCGCATATGAGACATATGCGGGACCGAGAATAATGCGTGTATGTGATACCGTATTCTATTCTCGCGATGAATGTATGGATTGGTTGTATGCGATATAACCTAGTTATCGAATCGAGTATTGATTCGATAAGTCGATACATTGGATATTAGTCGGTCATATACGATATGACCGGATCATTAAGTCAAGTGTTGATTTAATGATTTAATGTATAATTATATATTTGATATATTACTTTGCATTAACTAATATTGGTTCACTTTAAATGGATTTTCTCACTTGATATGCACAAGTGGTATATGTGATATATTTTTGTGCACCTGCTTGTATCATGTTTGATGATACATGCAAACTTGGGTGTATGTTTGTATTAAACCACGGTTAGTTAATGGTTAGGGTTTCATTTGATTTATTTGTTTATTTATTTATTTATTCATTCATTTTGGTAAAATGAAAATGGTGGCTAATTTTGTTTCTTTGTTGAAGCTTCATGAAGCTTTGAAAAAGTGTACCATTTTTGTTTCATGCCTAACCTAACCATTCACCTAACCCTAGTTTATTCTCTACACTTAACCATGGTTGCTATATGATAAGAATCACTCATTTTCTATTTTCCAAATAATTCTTATCATATTCTTTTTCTTCTTCCTCTTCTTCTTCAAGAAGAAAAAGCTTGCTAGCTTCAATGGTGAAATGAGAAAAAGAGTGAGAAATCCAATTCTAAAGTGTACCCACTTCCTATTTCTTCATCCTCTACCACTTGCCAAGTAGTATAGGGTGTTTTCTTCACAAGTTTCATGGCTTGGTGAAGTTGGAGCTTGATCTTGTGTTGCCTCGACGTAGATCATCTTCGGCATCGAAGTCGACGACCTAGCCCGATCATTTATTCGATGAAACCACCGCGAGAGTCCGGGATCCGATGGGTACAGCGGAAGGACTTCATCATGGAGCTATGGAGGTGGAGGACCAGATCTACAAAGGTTGTAGTCACTTCCCTTTTAGCAGTAAAGTTGTTTACTACTTGTAGTTTCGCCTAAACTCAAGTTAACGATCGCATTAGGGTTTCTCGGCACCGAAAAAATTATAATTTGGCATGGTTGATATCTTGTGAGACCTCCTTGGAGTTCCTAGTGAAAGGTTCCTATGCACCCTAGTGAGGTCTCACAAGGCATCGAACATGCCGATTTAAAAAAAAATGGTGCCGAGAAACCCTAGACTACGGATCTTAGACTAGATGTTTAGGCGAAACGGAAAACTAGTTAACTATTTAACTATAGGTTAGATGCTACAACCTTTGTAGATCCGGATTTCCACCTCCTTAGCTCCACGTGATCATGCCCTCGCTGTCCATCATGAATCCTCGACTCGTTCGTCGGCTTCATCGGAAAACGGGCGAGCAAGGTCGTCGGCTTCGTGTCAAAGACGATCTACGTCGAGGTTGCACTAGTTCAAGCTCCGACTTCACCAAGAAGTGAAACTTGTGAAGAAAACACCCAAAACCACTTGTCAAGAGGTAGAGGATGAAGAAATAGGAGGTGGGTTCACTTTAGATTTGGATTTCTATCACTAAAACTCAAGTTGCCATTGATGTAGCAAGCTTGAAGAAGAAGAAGAAGATGAAGAAGATGATGATAATGTTATGATAAGTCATTGAAAATAAAAAGGAAAATCAATACTTATCATAAAGTAAACCATGGTTATGTGTAGAGAATTGACCAAGGTTAGATTAGTGGTTAGGGTTAAGGATGAAGACAAAAAGGGATGACTTTGGTCAAAGTTTCATGAAGCTTCAATAAGCTTCATGAAGAAAAGAAACCCTTTTTGTTTTCTTTCACCTAATTAACTGAATAAATAATGGATAAATAATTAAGTGAATAATCAAAAACCCTAACCCTTATCATAACCATGGTTCAATTCTTCACACAAAGCCAAGTTATTATGCATCATCAATCATGATAAAAACAAGTGTACACAAAACATATCACATATACAATGTGCACACCAAGTGAGAAAAATCCGTTTAAAGTGAACCAATACTAGTTAATGCAAAGTAATATATCAAATATATAATTATACATTAAATCATTAAATCAACATTTGATTCAATGATCCGGTCATGTCGCACATAACCGACTAGTATTCAATGTATCGATTTATCGAATCAATGATTCGATAACTAGGTCATATCGAATATAACCAATCGAAACATATATCGCGAGAATGAAATGCGGTATCACATACATGCATTATTCTCGGTCCTGCACACATCTCATATGCACTCCTATTTCGTTTCGCTTGAACCAGGAAATCTCTGTGTAGGACTCTAAAGACTCGTCAACACGCCGGTAGCAGATGATGATCATATCAAGCACCCACAAGCCGCAAGCGGTCTGCTAAACGTAACGGCCACCCGGGTATTGAGCGATCAGAAGATCGACGAGCTAGCCCGCTCACACTCCTGCGAATCCGACCAGTAACACTTACCATACAGTCCGGTCTCTTCGTCTGATATGTCGCATATCAAGTCTAGGGGTGGTAAACGTCAGACCCCAATAACCCGATAAGTCGTGCCGATATGAGGCTCGTAACGGGTCGAGAAACTACTGGTAACACTTACCAGCAAATCTCAGATCAGCCCTGGCCAGGGACTTCCCTGTTACGGCCAATCGAGCACAGCGCAACATCTACCCCCAATACCGGGAGAGACGAAACCCCTCCTATCGCTCATTGCCTCCATGTGACTCGGGACTGTACCCAAAGACCACCGTTTTGCACGCCCTCATGGACGTGGTAAGGTGGAGATCAAAGCACAGTGGGAATCACACAAGACTCTTTGACGATCTCGGGTCTACAGACTAACCTGCACAAGTGTCACCTGAGAACTGCCATCTGACGTGAGGTATAATACCATCTGGGAGTTCTCGGCGAGTCCGTCCAGTGTACCCAGTCTCCACTGAGCACCCGTATACCATCTCTGATGTCAAACACCAATGGATATGTGATCATCCATCGCCCATCACATGGGTCGAGAAGCGTATACGCTAGTCTACTCTGGTATATCGATGCCCCGTCTCGATACACCCACGACTAGGGACCTTGAAGGATGTACTTATGGACTACCATGTCCCCACTAGTATGATCTGCATCATAGTCCAGGTAGTCAAGTACAAATCCTAAGGGCTTTACCAACATGTAACTATAAGACAGTATAAAGAGACTAGTGTACATGTTAAGATAAAGAGCAACCAGATAGCATACTATCATGTCGAGCAAGAAAGACATCTCTATATATGTCCAAGCGTCCAATATAATATACATAATCTGTATAATACTAGCCTCTAGGGCATACATACAACTAACAATCTCCCACTTGCACTAGGGCCAGCTGCTGTAGTATCTCATACCGAGCATCCTGAAGAGTCTCTCAAACTGTATCTGGGGAATGGCCTTCGTGAGTGGATCCGCCGTGTTGTTCTTCGTGTCAACTCTCCTGACCTCGATCTCCCGGCGATCAACTATCTCCTGGATCAGGTGATACCGCCTCAGAATATGCCTGGACCGCTGATGGGACCTGGGTTCCTTGGCCAAAGCCACCGCTCCATTGTTATCGCAATACAAAGGTATTGGATGCTCATTGGATGGAACCACACCAAGTTCAGTAATGAACTTCTTGATCCAGACAGCCTCTTTGGCAGCATCGTTGGCAGCGATGTATTCAGCCTCCATCGTCGAGTCTGCCACGGTTTCCTGCTTGGAACTCTTCCAGCTAACCGCCCCTCCGTAAAGGGTAAAGACAAAGCCCGACTGCGACTTAGAGTCGTCCTTATCACTCTGGAAGCTCGAATCGGTAAAGGACACCACTTGGAGTTCTCCGTTACCATACACCAAGAACATATCTCTAGTCCTTCGTAAGTACTTGAGAATGCTCTTCACAGCTGTCCAGTGACTCTCTCCAGGATCAGCTTGATACCTGCTCACTACACTTAGTGAGTATGCTACATCGGGTCTGGTACATAGCATCGCATACATGATAGAGCCTACTGCCGAAGCATAGGGTATCCCTTGCATGCGAGCTCTCTCCAAATCAGTCTTGGGAGACATCTCTTTGGAGAGAGTGACTCCAGAGATCGTGGGTAAGTTCCCATGCTTGGACTCTTTCATACTAAACCTCTTTAGTATGGTGTCAATGTACCTGGATTGGGACAATCCCAAAATCCTTTTGGATCTATCTCTATAGATCCTAATTCCCAATATGCAGGAGGCATCACCAAGATCTTTCATTGAGAATCTTTGTGATAAGAAGAGCTTGACCGATTGCAGCATAGGAATATCATTTCCTATCAAGAGTATGTCGTCCACGAACAATACGAGGAAGACAACCTTACTCTCTGCCACCTTCTTGTAGATACAAGGTTCATCTGGATTTTTGACGAAATCAAACTCTTTGATAACGACATCAAAGCAGATGTTCCAACTCCGCGATGCTTGCTTTAATCCATAAATGGATTTAAGCAGCTTGCACACCTTCCCGCTGCTCCCACTGTCTACGAAGCCCTCTGGCTGAGTCATGTACACGCACTCTTCTAAATCACCATTTAGAAAGGCGGTCTTAACATCCATTTGCCAGATTTCGTAGTCATGAAAGGCAGCAATGGCAAGCATGATCCGGATGGATTTAAGCATAGCCACTGGAGAAAAGGTTTCGTCATAGTCCACACCTGGTCTTTGACGAAAACCCGTTGCTACAAGTCTAGCTTTGAAAGTCTCCACTTTCCTATCTACACCAAGTTTCTTCTTGAAGATCCACTTGCTCCCAATGGGTTTTACCCCTTCAGGAGCAACTTCCAAAGTCCATACTTTGTTGGTGTACATGGATTCCATCTCGGACCGCATAGCATCCAGCCATTTCACTGAGTCCCTGCTCGTAATGGCCTGCTCGAAGCTAGTTGGTTCATCATCCTCCATGATGCAATCCTCGCTCCCTCCATCCATGAGAAAACCGTAGTATCTCTCAGGTTGGCGAGGAACCCTACTAGATCGGCGGAGTGGCTGGGGTTCATCGGGAACTACGGGATCCTCTGGTTCAACCAAATCTTCTGTTGTAGTCTGTGTCGCTGGAACCTCTTCCAGTTCTACCTCAATGCCACTTATCTGTTTCATAAGAAAACTTTTTTCTAAGAAAGTGGCATGTCGAGAAACAAACACCTTTTGTTCCTCGGGGTGGTAGAAGATATACCCTTGTGAATTTTTGGGATATCCTACAAACTTACATAAGACAGATCTTGCCTCGAGTTTATCCGGATTTTGTCTTTTGACATATGCTGGACAACCCCATATCTTAATATAATTAAGATGTGGTCTCTTCCCTTTCCATATCTCATATGGAGTGGTAGGCACTGATTTGGTAGGAACTCTATTCAATAGGTCCATGGCTGTCTCAAGCGCATATCCCCAGAAGGAAATAGGTAACTCAGCTGTACTCATCATTGAGCGCACCATATCTAATAGGGTGCGGTTTCTCCGTTCAGATACACCGTTGTGCTGTGGTGTATATGGAGGAGTCAGCTGAGAGAGAATCCCATTCTCTTTTAGGAAGTCCAGGAATTCTCCGCTTAAGTATTCACCTCCTCGATCAGATCGAAGGATTTTAATACTTTTTCCGGTTTGGTTTTCGACTTCTTGTTTATATTCTCTAAATTTCTCAAAAGCTTCTGATTTGTGTTTCATCAGGAACACATATCCGAATCTAGAGAGATCGTCAGTGAATGTAATGAAGTACGAAGAACCATCCCTGGCATGTGTAGACATAGGACCGCATACATCACTATGTATCAGTCCTAAGAGTTCAGTAACTCTTTCTCCGTGTCCCGTAAACGGAGTTTTGGTCATCTTGCCTTTGAGACATGACTGGCAAGTGTCATAGGATGAAAATTCAAACGGATTTAAATATCCATCCTTATGCAACTTAGCCAGTCGTGTCGCATTGATGTCACAAGAAGGATTCGTTCATTTCAGAACTCTTCCTCTTGTGTGTGTTTGTTATGCTCAGAACTGTTGATTGGTTTAGAACATAAATGCCATTGCACAACGTGCCTGATCCAACCAACTTTTGGTTACGGAAAATGTTCATAACATTATCCTGTAATACAAAATTATATCCCTCTTTACTCAGTAAAGAAACCGATATAATATTGCATATCAGGTTCGGCATGTAATAGCATTCGTTCAGAACCAATGTATTACCAGTTGGTAATGCAAGGTGATATTCCCCGACAGTCTTAGCTGCAACAATTGCACCATTTCCAACTCTAATGTCTTTATCACCTTCTCCAAGTTCTCTACCTTTCCTAAGCCCATGTAACTGATTACATATATGGGATCCTGACCCGGTATCTAATACCCAGGACGTGGAGCAAATGGAGAAACAGTTCTCTGTAACGAACACACCCGAAGAAAATGCATCAACATGTACTTTCTTCATTCGGGTGGCATGGGAATCCTGGTATTCCCCTATATCCTGTTCATTCCTATAACTCTTATAAGAAAGAACGGAACCAACGTTCCCCAGCACAGTATAACATGCGGGTTCGGTCAATACATCCATATTATTATCTTGTTTAAGGCATGAAATGGTCGCTACCTGGAGAGAGAGAGAAGAAAACACTTTAGCGTAAGCTCATGCAAGATCAGATTGGTTATTATCTTATCTAATCAGGATGGCTCCCACTGCTTTTTATCAAATCTTCCTTCAAACCCTAAAAGGAAAGACTAGCCGGGATTAATTACACACTACAAGTTCGCCAATCTTTCAGCCAGGCCAGTGTCGGTACTTTGAGGGAGGTCCCCCGTGCTTTCGCACGAACCTAATTAATGTAAACCTCGTTTTCCCAGAGGCGTAACCTCGTTAACACCTTTCTAGACACCTACTTGATCAGCTAATTGTAATGTGTAAAACTCTCCCAGGAGTAACTCTTACTCGCAGTGGGTATCGGGATCCAACTATCTCATAGAAGGTATGCAATCTCATTGCAAATTTCAACACTTGAAATTCCCGATAATCTTTTGCCCCTAGCGTGCTATGACCTTGACGCATGCCAAACAACCCATAGTCCGCTAGTCAAGTTCAACCCGTCATTTCCTGATTGAATTAAACCCACCCGCACGACCCTTGACGCATGCCAAACAACGCCGTGCGAATACCCTAATCCAATCTGCATCATATGCATAAGCAGATAAATACTAGTTAGCTACCGTACACTACGCCTTGACGCATGCCAAACAACCGCAGCACGAATAATAAATAGTACTTATCTGAAATGACAGAGGCTACGACAGGTTTTTCTGAAAACCTATTGCGTAATGAACTTGATATCGTTGTAGAATCAAATGGAGTTTTGAAATGGAGTGATTTTGAGGCTTTTCTAGTTTTGCTAAAGGGATCACTCCCGGTGAAGGGATCGTCGGCCCTTTCCTCGTCGAATGAGGTGCGGGATATATCATATATATCGCTGTGCAAAGCAAAAACCCAAAAGCAGTCAAAAGCAAACCGAGTGTGTAGCATCTGCCAGTTATTGCTAAAGGAGTCACTCCCGGTGAAGGGATCTCGGTCCTTTCCTCATCGAATAAGGTGCAGGGTATATCATATATACCGCTATGCAAAGCAAGAACTGTAGCTACCTGTTTTGTTTTAAAATTTGATTCTACAACATCTTAGGTTTCTTTTCTTTCATTAATCACATTAATGAAGTCCCATCATTTAAATACCTAAACATCACAGATAGATATGACGTACACTTATGCCATCCGCATTCGCCTCGATGTCCCCTCGTGCACCGTTAGGTTAGGTAACTAACGACAGAGCAGGGCAGAGCTAGCACGGGTGTAAAACATAAGTAACGTCTATATAATATATCATACATACTATATACTATATCCATCACAGAATCTCAACACAGATATCGCAGCAGAATAAACATATGAAATATTGGATATACTAGAACGTCCGTGTTTTCAATACGAGCCAGTATAAAACACGGATTCCACGGTCGTGATGAATAGCCAATCCCACACCCCTAGACCCCTACGAGAGCGGCAAGCAACCCTGCCAATTCTAGGGTTAGGATACCCGGACTCGACTCCTCGAGTTGGTCTCCCACTGGACCCCAGAACCCGGTTACTTGTGCTCCCCTCCTTGGGTCTATCCTAATGCGGAAAAGTAAATAATATACAAAGGGTGACAACTTCCGCTACCTGGAAGTGCCCCAAAGAAAAGAATATTACATACAAGTTTTTACATGAATGAAAATGAAAAACACTCATCTCACATAAAAACCCCCGGCTATTCAAACACGACGATCCAATATAACATATCCAACAACACATAACATCACATGTCATCAACGTAAGTAAGTATGCATACCCCAACTATCGTTGACGTATAGCAACAAAACCGGCAATATGAACATACTATACTTACGGTCACAGAAAAGAAAGTGTAAAACTACAACAATTGGAATCCGCAACTTCTTTAGACATCACATGCCTAATTAGATGAAATACTTAGACATCACATGCCTAACAGATATAAACCCCGCATTTTAGTCTCATTATCGAAAACTCTTTTCAATATCATATGGGACTAAACTGCTAAATTTATAACATTCATTCAGTTATCACATAACTGTTTGTGAATTCCAATTATTGTATCACATTCCAGATAAACAGAAAATGTTAAACTTTCCGATCGAACAGTCGAATACCCAAGTTTTCCCGATACAGCTCAACACATGAAATAAGTCTAACAACATTCAGTTCGTGCCTCAGTACCGACGGTCCAGCCGTAGAAAGGTCAAGCCAACGCCTCACATGTGGCACGCCGTACTGCCCCAAACCCGAAGGTTCAAAGGGCAGTTCAAGACGGTCACATAATTGAGTTAAGGTTTGTTGTCTTCTAGAGGGTCCATCGCGTTACTTGCACTACTTAGAACGTCGTTAAACTATGGAAAAAATCCAACACTTGGAAATTTCCCGACAAGGGAAAAATTGGGTATTTATATCCGGTCGAACTTTTTAACATATTCTAGTAATTATCCGGAAATACACAAAAGACGAAATTTGATAATCCGATCGAAATACCGAATCCCTATACAACCCCAGAATACTCTTCTGTAGAGTCACAATAAAAATACCCCAGAAAATACAGCATTATATTATATGAGTTACTGTGCAGAAAATATTAAACAAGGGAACAGTAAGGCCGCGGAACCGCCGCACCATGCATAGCACGTGCCGCGGTTCCGCGGTGGAAAAGTTGATTCAGACCCTCGAATTTCACAGTATTTCATATAAGACCCTGCATGATTTTCTGCATATTTTAAATTGACAAAAATCCAAAATTTCAGAAATTTTCTAGAGAGCACCTTGGAATTATGGTTTCGGGTTCGTTCAGACTTCAAACTCCGTCTAGACTTCGCCTAAGGCTCTAGCTAGGCTCTGATACCAGTGAAAGGTTCCTAGGCACCCTAGTGAGGTCTCACAAGGCATCGAACATGCCAATTTAAAAAAAAAAATGGTGCCGAGAAACCCTAGACAACGGATCTTAGACTAGATGTTTAGGCGAAACGGAAAACTAGTTAACTATTTTACTATAGGTTAGATGCTACAACCTTTGTAGATCCGGATTTCCACCTCCTTAGCTCCACGTGATCATGCCCTCGCTGTCCATCATGAATCCTCGACTCGTTCGTCGGCTTCATCGGAAAACGGGCGAGCAAGGTCGTCGGCTTCGTGTCAAAGACGATCTACGTCGAGGTTGCACTAGTTCAAGCTCCGACTTCACCAAGAAGTGAAACTTGTGAAGAAAACACCCAAAACCACTTGGCAAGAGGTAGAGGATGAAGAAATAGGAGGTGGGTTCACTTTAGATTTGGATTTCTCTCACTAAAACTCAAGTTGCCATTGATGTAGCAAGCTTGAAGAAGAAGAAGAAGATGAAGAAGATGATGATAATGTTATGATAAGTCATTGAAAATAAAAAGGAAAATCAATACTTATCATAAAGTAAACCATGGTTATGTGTAGAGAATTGACCAAGGTTAGATTAGTGGTTAGGGTTAAGGATGAAGAAAAAAAGGGATGACTTTGGTCAAAGTTTCATGAAGCTTCAATAAGCTTCATGAAGAAAAGAAACCCTTTTTGTTTTCTTTCACCTAATTAAATGAATAAATAATGGATAAATAATTAAGTGAATAATCAAAAACCCTAACCCTTATCATAACCATGGTTCAATTCTTCACACAAATCCAAGTTATTATGCATCATCAATCATGATACAAACAAGTGTACACAAAACATATCACATATACAATGTGCACACCAAGTGAGAAAAATCCGTTTAAAGTGAACCAATACTAGTTAATGCAAAGTAATATATCAAATATATAATTATACATTAAATCATTAAATCAACATTTGATTCAATGATCCGGTCATGTCGCACATAACCGACTAGTATTCAATGTATCGATTTATCGAATCAATGATTCGATAACTAGGTCATATCGAATATAACCAATCGAAACATATATCGCGAGAATGAAATGCGGTATCACATACACGCATTATTCTCGGTCCTGCACACATCTCATATGCGCTCCTATTTCGTTTCGCTTGAACCAGGAAACCTCTGTGTAGGACTCTAAAGACTCGTCAACACGCCGGTAGCAGATGATGATCATATCAAGCACCCACAAGCCGCAAGCGGTCTGCTAAACGTAACGGCCACCCGGGTATTGAGCGATTAGAAGATCGACGAGCTAGCCCGCTCACACTCCTGCGAATCCGACCAGTAACACTTACCATACAGTCCGGTCTCTTCGTCTGATATGTCGCATATCAAGTCTAGGGGTGGTAAACGTCAGACCCCAATAACCCGATAAGTCGTGCCGATATGAGGCTCGTAACGGGTCGAGAAACTACTGGTAACACTTACCAGCAAATCTCAGATCAGCCCTGGCCAGGGACTTCCCTGTTACGGCCAATCGAGCACAGCGCAACATCTACCCCCAATACCGGGAGAGACGAAACCCCTCCTATCGCTCATTGCCTCCATGTGACTCGGGACTGTACCCAAAGACCACCGTTTTGCACGCCCTCATGGACGTGGTAAGGTGGAGATCAAAGCACAGTGGGAATCACACAAGACTCTATGACGATCTCGGGTCTACAGACTAACCTGCACAAGTGTCACCTGAGAACTGCCATCTGACGTGAGGTATAATACCATCTGGGAGTTCTCGGCGAGTCCGTCCAGTGTACCCAGTCTCCACTGAGCACCCGTATACCATCTCTAATGTCAAACACCAATGGATATGGGATCATCCATCGCCCATCACATGGGTCGAGAAGCGTATACGCTAGTCTACTCTGGTATATCGATGCCCTGTCTCGATACACCCACGACTAGGGACCTTGAAGAATGTACTTATGGACTACCATGTCCCCACTAGTATGATCTGCATCATAGTCCAGGTAGTCAAGTACAAATCCTAAGGGCTTTACCAACATGTAACTAGAAGACAGTATAAAGAGACTAGTGTACATGTTAAGATAAAGAGCAACCAGATAGCATACTATCATGTCGAGCAAGAAAGTCATCTCTATATATGTCCAAGCATCCAATATAATATACATAATCTGTACAATACTGGCCTCTAGGGCATACATACAACTAACACCTAGGAACCCTACAGTGGTATCAGAGCCTAGCTAGAGCCTTAGGCGATGCGTAGACGATGTTAGAATTCCGATCGAACCCCGAAACCCTAAAAATGACCCCTCTCTGGACATTTTTTCAAAACTGGGTTTTTTCCAGATTAAAAATTCTTAAAAAATTCCTCAGGAAATTCTAAGAATTACGGTGCAAAAATTACCAAAAGTTACGACTAAAGCGCGGCGGAACCGCGGCTGAAGCTTGGCTTCTGCGGCGGTTCCGCGACCATATAATGAGATCATCTCTCTATTTTTGCACAGTAATTTGTTTCTTCAGGTGCTGAGTTTTCTGGAAATTTTTAATTTGCACTCAAGAGTTGAGTTTTCTGGGATGCTTTAGGGCTTCGATGATTCGATCGGAATTTTTGATTTTGTCTATGTGTTTTTCCGGGTAACTTTAGAATATGTTAAAAAGTTCGACCAGATATAAATACCCACTTTTTCCCCTGCCGGAAAATTTCCAAGTGTTGGATTTTTCCGTAGTTTAATAACGTTCTAAGTAGTGCAAGTAACGCGATGGACCCTCTAGAAGACAACAAACCTTAACTCGATTATGTGACCGTCTTGAACTGCCCTTTGAACCTTAGGGTTTGGGGCAGTACGGCGTGCCACATATGAGACGTTGGCTTGACCCTTCTACGGCTGGACCGTTGGTACTGAGGCACGAAATGAATGTTTTTAAACTTATTTCATGTGTTGAGCTGTTTCGGGAAAACTTGGGTGTTTGATTGTTCGATCGGAAAGTTTAACATTTTCTATTTATCTGGAATGGGATACAATACTTGGAATCCACAAGCAGTTATGAGATAACTGATTTGAATGTTATAAACATAGCACTTTAGTCTCACTTGATCGGTTGCCACGGAATTTTGATGCGATCAAAAGTCCGTCGCAATCACGTAGCGTACACGGATACTCGCCGGTAAACTTAATAGACAGCCACGCCCCATAGCCCGGACCAAGTGACTGTAGGAGAACCCCGTCGCCGAAAGCATCCGTTCGGGTGCTCGCGGCAGCGGTGTTCCGCCTTGGTGCACTTCGTCGACGGCGTCGGGGGTGCGGACGCCTACTAAAGTTTGCGACGAGCATTCGATCAGGATGTCGGGAATCTTGTTGAATTGCCCGACTTGATATTGAAAAGTGTTTTCGATAATGAGACTAAAATGCGGGGTTTATAATTGTTAGGCATGCGATGTCTAAGGAATTCATTTGATTAGGCATGCGATGTCTATGCAGGTTGCGGATTCCAACTGTTGTAGTTTTACACTTTCTTTTCTGTGACCGTAAGTGTAATATGTGATATCTCCAGTTTCGTTGTTATATGTCAACGACAATTGGGATACGCATATTTACTTACGTTGATGACTGTAAGTCTACGGTAGCGCCCCGGCCGTCTACAGACGCCAAATGCGGAACAAAAACTTTTTAATTGGCGCTATCGTATACTTTAACCCGGATCTGCCATTATTGCTAAACTAACAAACTGTAAAGAGAGTAGAAAGGTTATACCGAACGATCCGAGTCCTCCTTTCTTTAACCATCATCCCACGCTCCGTTGCGGCTGCTCCGATCTCTTCGATCTCCGGTCTGCTCGTCCAGGTGGCACCACGTCGACGATTCTTTAAACGGGCTCCCACCTCTGACTTGAGGCAACTCGGTCGTCAAGTTTGCTAAAAGAGACGACCAAGATTGATGTAGAGAATGAGTAGAAGACTTTGTCTCATTCCGTCCAAAGCTATGGACGAACGGTTAATGAAGTTGCCACTCGAATCGGGTGATGGAATGAAATGAGCTGTGAAATTCCATACACCCCAAAATCTATCATATCTTTTTAGCAAATGAAACATCAAGTGAGAGTGAGAGAGAGAGGGGGAAGGGGCCGGCCATATATAGGGAGGAGGAGGGTGAGTGTAGGAGAGGGGGGTGACCACAAGAGTGTGAACACAAAAAAATATCTAGTGTGAACACAAATAAATATCTAGTGTGAACACAAATAAATATCTAGTGTGAACACACAGTGTGAACACACAGAAAGCAACCAATGAAACAACAACACCTCACCGCTTCTAGAACCTTCTAGAAGTATCCACACTCTTCCAAAGAAAAGAAAAATCCGTCTTTAACCGAATGTTAAAAGACGGCTGATAGAAAACTGGAAAAATGGCAACTTCCAAAAGTGATCCTGAAACGAATTTCAGGACAACCCCGTAACTGTATAAATATACCCGCATTTGTATTACGACCGAATACAAATGCAACTGAGACAAAGATATTATATCTACTCAATATAATACTCGGATCCGGCTTAAACCAAAGCCGACCAGTATCATCTGCCCGAAATCTGACACGTGCGTAAACGCACGTGCATTTTCCGAACCCTGCCATAAAACCATACGGCCTCTACAACGTTTCGCCCGAACTTGGGAAACTGTCTATGGGGAACTCCAATGACTCGTCAGTACCCTGGCAGTGGGTTTAACCACAAACCGTCAGCGGCACTAGCTATGCGTAACGGCTGCCCATGGACTGACCTCAAAGGAGGCCGATGAGCGAACTCACCCGGAAACCCTACTGAGCCTAACAGTGACAATGTATATACAGTCCGGTCCGTTCGTCAATGAGTATCGCATATCTGCCTAGGGGATAGTAACGTCAGACCCCCAATAGCAGTATAATTCGTGTCGAAGTGTAGCCCAATAACACCCTGAGATACTACTGGAGTACCTACCAGTAAATCTCCTGCCACGGCCGTGGGCTATATGTAATGGCTCTCCTAGACACAGCACGATCTCGCCCCCAATACCGGGAGAGACGAATCCCCTGCCGATCCGCTCACGTGCCTCCATATGGCTCGGGACTGTACCCAAAAACTACCTGTTTGCACGACTCCTTTGAGCCGTGGTAGGGTAGAAATCAAAGCACAGTGGGAACTCACACGAGACAAATGACGACCTCAGGTCGATGAACTAACCTGTACACATGTCACTAAGGAACTACTATCTGACGATATGTATAATACCAACTAGCAGGTTCCCGGCGAGTCATGTCCGGTGTACTCATAACCCAATGAGCACCTGTATACATCTTAGGTGATCCAACTGACACCAGTGGCTTATGAGACCGGCCACCGCCCCTCGTCGGGGTCTCGACTGTATACACTAGTCTACTCCGGAGTATCGATGCCCTGTCTCGAAACTCCCACGACTAGGGACCACAATTAAGGATATGCATATAAACCACCCAACTCTCACGTATATGATCGCCATCATACTGTTGGTAGTAAAGCAAGATCCTAAGGGCTCTATCAAAGTGTAACATGTAATCAGTCACCTGAACATGTACACGACTGATAAAGGCAAACCAGATAGCATACTATCATCTTGAATAAGATTGTCCTACCGGTATAGGTCCTCCGCAATCATTGCAATCACGTACCTGCGATCCAATAATTGACTCCGAGGGCACTATCTCCAACAATCTCCCACTTGCACTCAAGGCTAATTATTGCGATATCGACTACTCACAGCCCGTGTGAAACCGAACATCCAACTCCTCTACTAATCAGTTTCACAAAGCCCGTTTGTAAAACTATTGTGTTCGAGAAATAGCCTCAGTGAGTGGATCCGCCTAGAAGTTTCTTTCTATATCTCTCTAAATCTCAAGTTCGCGGAGAAAGCCATCCGAATTGAGTAATACCTGTCTTAGAATATGTCTGGATATCTGATGGGACCTAGTTCATAAATGAACTCCAAATCCAAACTTCTTAGACTGTATCAATCGCTGAACCTAATCAGTATCCGGCACTATGCCACCCACAGTATCCTCTTGGACCACCTGTCCATAATACTGTCGCTCGTCAGAGGGAAAACTAAAACTCTGACAATCACTCTGTCATCCACGTCACCTTTGAAGCCTGGAATGATAATCGTCTCCCGAAGGAAGCTTCCGTCATCAAATCCGTAGAACATCCACTTATGTTCTAAAACTGCTTCCTTATGTCTCTCCAGGATTGGATTAATACAAACTTATCGCATCTAGTGCAAAAACAACATCTGGTGTGGTACTTGACACCTCACGATTGACTCAATTGCCTAAGCAAGTGATCTGCCAATCATGCACAGCCCTCTCCCCTTTAGTCTATACGACACCTTTAGAGAGGGTGACTCCATCACCTGCAGGTACACCACCATGCTAGGAGTCAACTATTCTAAAAACCATTAGAATATCTGTCAAAGTACACACATTGGGAAACTACCCAAATCTAGATCTAAAACCATAGATCCAGAAACCAGAATGTCAAATATTATATCCATATCCTGTCTGGAGAAACAACTGTGTGACGACCACAGTACAACCGATCGTAGTATAGGAATTTTACTTCCTACTCTGTGTATGTCATCCAGATACCATGACTTCACACCCTACTACCTTCTTAACAGATCCATCCCCTATTCTGATGAATTCAAACCCATGACTGTCATATCAAAATTAGATGATCTATCTCTGCTATAACTGCTCAAGTCTATAAATAGACATAAGGATCTTGCCCACTATGCTTCCGATGCTCCCACTGACTACGACAACCCTCCTACCGGGTCTCATAGCCTGGAACAACGGTAGTGTCAAGTCTGGGTAGATAAGAACCTCCCTGTCACCGTTCTTGAGGCTACCGAAGTACCTCTCGGGTGTGTGAAGTTACCCACCATATCTGCGGAGTGGCTATTGGAATGTCAAACCTGATTGAATATATAGGTCCTATTAAATTTTCCGTAATCGTTCGCGGTTCTGGAATCACTTCCAGTTCTACCATACTCCCACTACTGTTTTCTGAAAAAGATCCATTTTACTAAAACTGTGGCGAGTCAAGAACAATATCACTATTGATCTTCCAAATGGTAGAATATCAACCCTCGTCATAGCCAGGGTCAACCCACAAACAGCCATTACAGAAACGTGCCCTGAGTTGTCCAGAGTCTAGTTTTAAGCATAAGCTGGACAACTCCCCGTACCTTAACATCTTTTAAGATACGAACCATTCTATATCCAATATAGAAACTTTGGCACTTATTTAATTGGAACCATATTCAATCATGCAGCTGTCTCCAGTGCATATCAACTTAATGGAAAGAGACTAATCAGCATTACTCAACTTAGGAATCCTTCCAATTATGAGTAACCTGAAAGAGAAATAAGTTTCTTAAAATCATTACTATCATCTGAATACCAATCACAAGAATCTACATCTTCGATCTCTTTGAAGAATCCCGATATTTGTGACATCTGGTTCTCTACTTTATTCTTATACCCACAACTTCTCAAAACTTAGACCTTGTATTTCTATCAAACACTTGCCTAAAAACTAGAGAAGTTATAAGTAAACAGAACAAAGTACGAGGACCTACCCCTTTGTCCTGATGGACACTGGACAACATACAATACTCTGTATAAGTCCGCTGAGTTAAGCAACTCAAAACCTGTGCGTCGTAGGGTGAAAACTGTACCCTGGCGATTTCCTCAAATATCACCAATTACAACGAATTCCGATATAATGAGGATGATCACCCAATTCCCAATAATTTACTCCCACTCATCATCTGTAAAACCATACAGATATGATAATGAAACCTGGTAAATACATACCCTTGGAGTAAGTATCTAATCGAGAAAACAGTTTTCCTTTAACAATGCACTGAAACATGAAAATGTTTCGTAGGGGTATCCTGGTATTCATAGTAATGCCTCTTCCATAATCCAATTCATGACTTTAACCGTATATTTCTTTGCCATCTCTCCAAATCCCTTTATTTGTCTTTAGTCATTACCTTCTGTACACCATCGTTAGGCTAAATGGTTTTCTTCCTTCCCTACCGTTCGGCACCAGCCTATGGTTTAGAAGAAGACTATCCAGTAAGCATAATAGGTGTACCCTCGTAAACCAAGAAGTACTCGCATCTCGAGAGAAGGTGATGATAAAAGACAACTGAATAATACCTTATTCTGTTAAAGGTGAAATAGGAGTGGCGATGAAGTACGCGGTTTGGTCGTGAATGATAACAGTCGCAATTTACTTTGCCCTCTTTCTAATCACTTTATTTTGTCTTTACATATTACCTTCTGTACACCCTACTTAGGCTAATTGGTTTTCTTCATTCCCTACCTTTCGGCACCAGCCTATGGTTTGGAATAAGACTATCCAATAAGCGTAATAGGTGTACTCTCCTAAACCAAGGAGCCCTCGCAACCTGAAAGAAGGTGATAATAAAAGACAACTGAATAAACCAATTCTATTTCTCCTGAACCTTGATCCATCCTCGAAGAAGTCCCTTCGAGTTCGTATATAACCATACGATGGATCTATCCAATGAAAGTGGATGTCCGTAGTAATACGGGTGTTCTGAGAAATACAAAGGGTAAAAGAAGGAGTGGCAATGACTTATGCAACTCAGACAATCCAAAAGCCAGTATTTTAAGAAGGTTCGGTCAACTTGGTCACTGAGTCATAGTCTAGGGTCGGTCAAAGGTCGCTGCCAAAGAGAGAGAGAAAAGAAACACTCTGCGTGCACTCTAACCTAGATCAGAATGGTTATCACTTTTTCTAATCCGAAAACCTCCCACTGTCCTGTCAAATTCTCCTCCAAACCTGAAAGAAGAATCAATCCGGATCACCCGAAGAGTAAACCAACTCATCAGTGGGAATCGGGATCCAACTCTCATCGCATGATAACGTGATAGAATGCATCCACGTTACTCATACTCCAGAAGGTATGCGCATACTTGGCAAGTTACAGTTTCTTTAGAAACTCCCGATATGATTTTTTGCCCCATGCTCTTATAACCTTGGCGTTAGGTCAAAATGTAATAAGTCACATGCCAAGTTCTACCCGTCACTATCTTATTAATTTGAACCCACCCGCACATGCCCTTGGCGTTAGGTCAAAATGGCAGAACGGCTGTCCCAAACCAACTCATCTATCTATGCAACAATTGAATACCCAGCAGCTACCAAACACTATGCCTTGGCGTTAGGTCAAAATACATAGCTTGAATACTACTGAATACCCAAAAGAAGTGACGGAAGGCTACGACTGGTTTTTGGCGAAAAACCTTTAACGTAGTGAACTTGATATCGCTGAAGGAACCTGATAGCTTTTTAAAATATAGTGGCGAAAACCTTTTGCTAAAGAGGTCACTTCCGGTGAAGGGATCTCGGCTCTTTCCTCGTGGAATGAGGTGCAGGATATTCCACTGAATACCGCGGTGCAAAGCAACATGTAATCGACTATAGTGAAGTTATTACCCTGACGCAAACTTCTGCCCAAGGGGTCAGTCCCGGTGAAGGGATATCGGCCCTTGCCCCGTCGAATGAGGTGCAGGATATTCCATTGAATACCGCTATGCATAACAAAAGGAAACGTCTTTGCAATAACACCTTTTAAATTTTTTCCAACAACTGTAAACAGGTTTGCTTTACTTTGCATTGATCAGAATCAACGCAGTCCCATCAATCAATCACACCAGAAAAGAACGAAAATAAAATGTACGTATATGCCATCCGCATTCGTCACTGGGTCCCGTCATCATCCGTTAGGTTACTTAACTAACGACAGAGCGGGGACTGGACTAGCGCGGGTGTAAAACATATACAACATCTAATAGTATATAAACCAATATACAATAATCGCTCCAGGCGTGATAATATGCAACATTACAGAAAAGTAATAAGCATCACAGAACAATACAGATAATCTGGGATCCCCGGGTTTCACAGAGCCACTGATGAAACCCGACGTTCCCCTGTCGTGTGGATAGCTTGTGCAATGAAACCTAGACCCCTACGGGTGCGGCAAGTTACCCGCCAAAACCTGAAGCGAGGCAGCCCCCTACAGCAAAGTGAGTGGACCACCCAGCACTTCACGGAATCCGGTAATCTTGGGCACCCCTCCTTGGGTCAACCTGTACCCCCTACGAGTGCGGCGAATAGTCTGCCAATTCTAGAGTGAGGCCCCTCTGCCTCTCAAAGCCATGAGATGCGGACCTGTTGCCCTCCAGAACCCGGTTATCCGTGCACTCCGTCGTGGGGTAAAACCTAGTACAGTAATGAAAAATAGTACAACAGGTACATCGACCGCAACCTGGTCGTGCCCCAAAAGAATATTATACAACAGGCAGTGACGGCAGTCCACATGTTGGACGCTCACCCCGCAATATCAAAAGTACAAATAAACTCAAACAGTACTACCATTGCACACTGCTATCCACCACGACAAATCCGCAACATCACAGCACAACACAGAACATCAACGCGAATGTCACGTTCGCAAACCCGTCTAAAAGAACTATAGCAATCAGACGCGGTTTACCGATCAAATGACATTCCCGGTCGGAGATATAATGTAAGCACTGTAAACTAACATGTTTAAATTTCGATCGACTAAATATCACAAAGTGGGCCCCACGAACAACTGGTGAACAGTAACAAAATCTGGGCCCAAAAGATATATACCAAAAACCCTAAATCCCAACAGAGGAGACACAGACAAAATTTGGTGCACTGATCCCATAGAATGGCCGCGGATGCGTGGCCAAACCATGGGTTTGGCCGCGATTCCGCGGCGGCTTGGTGGAATCACGTGCTCAAATTTGGTCGGTGTGCTTCTAAAACCCTGCACAACTTTCTGTGATATGTAGAATAATTTTAGGACATCATTTAAAATCTACAGAAACTGTGAATTTGAAATTTGCAGTTTTTGATTTCCGGTTCGATCGATGTTTTAAACGCGTTAGCACAAGTTAGTATAGCAAAATGGTGAGGCTCTGATACCACTGTAAGTCTACGGTAGCGCTCCGGCCGTCTACAGACGCCAAATGCGGAACAAAAACTTTTTAATTGGCGCTATCGTATACTTTAACCCGGATCTGCCATTATTGCTAAACTAACAAACTGTAAAGAGAGTAGAAAGATTATACCGAACGATCCGAGTCCTTTGTTCTTTAACCATCATCCCACGCTCCGTTACGGCTGCTCCGATCTCTTCGATCTCCGGTCTGCTCGTCCAGGTGGCACCACGTCGACGATTCTTTAAACGGGCTCCCGCCTCTGACTTGAGGCAACTCGGTCGTCAAGTTTGCTAAAAGAGACGACCAAGATTGATGTAGAGAATGAGTAGAAGACTTTGTCTCGTTCCGTCCAAAGCTATGGACGAACGGTTAATGAAGTTGCCACTCGAATCGGGTGATGGAATGAAATGAGCTGTGAAATTCCATACACCCCAAAATCTATCATATCATTTTAGCAAATGAAACATCAAGTGAGAGTGAGAGAGAGAGGGGGAAGGGGCCGGCCATATATAGGGAGGAGGAGGGTGAGTGTAGGAGAGGGGGGTGACCACAAGAGTGTGAACACAAAAAAATATCTAGTGTGAACACAAATAAATATCTAGTGTGAACACACAGTGTGAACACATAGAAAGCAACCAATGAAACAACAACACATCACCGCTTCTAGAACCTTCTAGAAGTATCCACACTCTTCCAAAGAAAAGATAAATCTGTCTTTAACCGAATGTTAAAAGACGGCTGATAGAAAACTGGAAAAATGGCAACTTCCAAAAGTGATCCTGAAACGAATTTCAGGACAACCTCGTAACTGTATAAATATACCCGCATTTGTATTACGACCGAATACAAATGCAACTGAGACAAAGATATTATATCTACTCAATATAATACTCGGATCCGGCTTAAACAAAAGCCGACCAGTATCATCTGCCCGAAATCTGACACGTGCGTAAACGCACGTGCATTTTCCGAACCCTGCCATAAAACCATACGGCCTCTACAACGTTTCGCCCAAACTTGGGAAACTGTCTGTGGGGAACTCTAATGACTCGTCAGTACCCTGGCAGTGGGTTTAACCACAAACCGTCAGCGGCACTAGCTATACGTAACGGCTGCCCATGGACTGACCTCAAGGGAGGCCAATGAGCGAACTCACCCGGAAACCCTACTGAGCCTAACAGTGACAATGTATATACAGTCCGGTCCGTTCGTCAATGAGTATCGCATATCTGCCTAGGGGGCTAGTAACGTCTGACCCCCAATAGCAGTATAATTCGTGTCGGAGTGTAGCCCAATAACACCCTGAGATACTACTGGAGTACCTACCAGTAAATCTCCTGCCACGGCCGTGGGTTATGTGTAATGGCTTTCCTAGACACAGCACGATCTCGCCCCCAATACCGGGAGAGACGAATCCCCTGCCGATCCGCTCACGTGCCTCCATATGGCTCGGGACTGTACCCAAAAACTACCTATTTGCACGACTCCTTTGAGCCGTGGTAGGGTAGAAATCAAAGCACAGTGGGAACTCACACGAGACAAATGACGACCTCAGGTCGATGAACTAACCTGTACACATGTCACCAAGGAACTGTTATCTGACGATATGTATAATACAAACTAGCAGGTTCCCGGCGAGTCATGTCCGGTGTATTCATAACACAATGAACACCTGTATACATCTTAGGTGATCCAACTGACACCAGTGGCTTGTGAGACCGGCCACCGCCCCTCGTCGGGGTCTCGATTGTATACACTAGTCTACTCCGGAGTATCGATGCCCTGTCTCGAAACTCCCACGACTAGGGACCACAATTAAGGATATGCATATAAACTACCCAACTCTCACGTATATGATCGCCATCATACTGTTGGTAGTAAAGCAAGATCCTAAGGGCTCTATCAAAGTGTTGTAGGGTTCTTAGGCACTCTAGTGAGGTCTCACAAGGCATCGAACATGCCAATTTAATAAAATTGGTGCCGAGAAACCCTAGACTACGGATCTTAGACTAGATGTTTAGGCGAAAAGATAATCTAGTTAACTACTTAACTAAAAGTTAGATTCTACAACCTTTGTAGATCCGGATATCCACTTCTTTAGCTCCACGTAGTGCTCCTCTCGCTGTCCTTTTCCAATCTTAGACTCGTTCATCGGTTTCATCGGGAAAGCGAGCGGAATAGGTCGTCGGCTTCGTGTCAAAGACGATCTACGTCGAGGCATCACAAGTTCAAGCTCCGACTTCACAAAGTTGTGAAACTTGTGAAGTAAACACCCAAAACCACTTGGCAAGAGGTAGAGGATGAAGAAATAGGAGGTGGGTTCACTTTAGATTTGAATTTCTCCCACTAGATCTCAAGTTGCCATTAATGGCATCTAGGTTTCTCACTTGAAGAAGAAGAAGAAGATGATAGAATCGTTATGATAAGTTGTGTGTAAAATGAATAATAAATCAATTCTTATCATCTTCTAACCATGGTCAAGTGTAGAGAATAGACCATGGTTAGTGGGAGTGGTTAGGGTTAAGCAAGGAGACAAAATGGCATCATTAGTAAAAGCTTCATGAAGCTTCACCACTCTTCATGATAAGATGAAACCATTTTGTTTTGATAAATCCATTTAAATAAATAATAAATGGATAAAATAATAAGTGAATAAAATATAAACCCTAACCACTTGCATAACCATGGTTGCATTCTATACACAAAGCCAAAACAACATGCATCATCAAACATGATACATTCAAGTGTACACAAAACATATCACATATACAATGTGCACATCAAGTGAGAAAAATCCGTTTAAAGTGAACCAATACTAGTTAATGCAATGCAATATATCAAATATATAATTATGCATTAAATCATTAAATCAACATTTGATTCAATGATCCGGTCATGTCGCACATAACCGACTAGAATCCAATGTATCGATTTATCGAATCAATGATTCGATAACTAGGTCATATCGAATATAACCAATCGAAACATATATCGCGAGAATGAAATGCGGTATCACATACACGCATTATTCTCGTTCCTGCACATATCTCATATGCGCTCCTATTTCGTTTCGCTTGAACCAGGAAACCTCTGTGTAGGACTCTAAAGACTCGTCAATACGCCGGTAGCAGATGATGATCATATCAAGCACCCACAAGCCGCAAGCGGTCTGCTAAACGTAACGGCCATCCGGGTATTGAGTGATCAGAAGATCGACGAGCTAGCCCGCTCACACTCCTGTGAATCCAACCAGTAACACTTACCGTACAGTCCGGTCTGTTCGTCTGATACGTCGCATATCAAGTCTAGGGGTGGTAAACGTCAGACCCCAATACTCGATAAGTCCTGCCGATGTGAGGCTCGTAACGGGTCGAGAAACTACTGGTAACACTTACCAGCAAATCTCTGATCAGCCCTGGCCAGGGACTTCCCTGTTACGGCCAATCGAGCACAGCGCAACATCAACCCCCAATACCGGGAGAGACGAAACCCCTCCTATCGCTCATTGCCTCCATGTGACTCGGGACTGTACCCAAAGACCACCGTTTTGCACGCCCTCATGGACGTGGTAAGGTGGAGATCAAAGCACAGTGGGAATCACACAAGACTCTATGACGATCTCGGGTTTACAGACTAACCTGTACAAGTGTCACCTGAGAACTGCCATCTGACGTGAGGTATAATACCATCTGGGAGATCTCGGCGAGTTCGTCCAGTGTACCCAGTCTCCACTGAGCACCCGTATACCATCTCTGATGTCAAACACCAATGGATATGGGATCATCCATCGCCCATCTCATGGGACGAGAAGCGTATACGCTAGTCTACACTGGTATATCGATGCCCCGTCTCGATACACCCACGACTAGGGACCATGAAGGATGTACTTATGGACTACCATGTCCCCACTAGTATGATCTGCATCATAGTCCAGGTAGTCAAGTACACATCCTAAGGGTTTTACCAACATGTAACTATAAGACAGTATAAAGAGACTAGTGTACATGTTAAGATAAAGAGTAACCAGATAGCATACTATCATATCGAGCAAGAAAGTCATCTCTATATATGTCCAAGCATCCAATATAATATACATCATCTGTACAATACTGGCCTCTAGGGCATACATACAACTAACAATCTCACACTTGCACTAGGGCCAGCTGCTGTAGTATCGCATACCGAGCATCCTGAAGAGTCTCTCAAACTGTATCTGGGGAGGGGCCTTCGTGAGTGGATCCGCCGTGTTATTCTTCGTGTCAACCCTCCTGACCTCGATCTCCCGGCGATCAACTATCTCCCGGATCAGGTGATACCGCCTCAGAATATGCCTGGATCGCTGATGGGACCTGGGTTCCTTGGCCAAAGCCACCGCTCCATTGTTATCGCAATACAAAGGTATTGGATGCTCAATGGATGGAACCACACCAAGTTCAGTAATGAACTTCTTGATCCAGACAGCCTCTTTGGCAGCATCGTTGGCAGCGATGTATTCAGCCTCCATCGTCGAGTCTGCCACGGTTTCCTGCTTGGAACTCTTCCAGCTAACCGCCCCTCCGTAAAGGGTAAAGACAAAGCCCGACTGCGACTTAGAGTCGTCCTTATCACTCTGGAAGCTCGAATCGGTAAAGGACTCCACTTGGAGTTCTCCGTTACCATACACCAAGAACATATCTCTAGTCCTTCGCAAATACTTGAGAATGCTCTTAACAGCTGTCCAGTGACTCTCTCCAGGATCAGCTTGATACCTGCTCACTATACTTAGTGAGTATGCAACATCGGGTCTAGTACATAGCATCGCATACATGATAGAGCCTACTGCCGAAGCGTAGGGTATCCCTTGCATGCGAGCTCTCTCCAAATCAGTCTTGGGAGACATCTCTTTGGAGAGAGTGACTCCAGAGATCGTGGGTAAGTTCCCACGCTTGGACTCTTCCATACTAAACCTCTTTAGTATGGTGTCAATGTACCTGGATTGGGACAATCCCAAAATCCGTTTGGATCTATCTCTATAGATCCTAATTCCCAATATGCAGGAGGCATCACCAAGATCTTTCATTGAGAATCTTTATGATAAGAAGAGCTTGACCGCTTGCAGCATAGGAGTATCATTTCCTATCAAGAGTATGTCGTCCACGTACAATACGAGGAAGACAACCTTACTCTCTGCCACCTTCTTGTAGATACAAGGTTCATCTGGATTTTTGACGAAATCAAACTCTTTGATAACGACGTCAAAGCAGATGTTCCAACTCCGCGATGCTTGCTTTAATCCATAAATGGATTTAAGCAGCCTGCACACCTTCCCGCTGCTCCCACTGTCTACGAAGCCCTCTGGCTGAGTCATGTACACGCACTCTTCTAAATCACCATTTAGAAAGGCGGTTTTAACATCCATTTGCCAGATTTCGTAGTCATGAAAGGCAGCAATGGCAAGCATGATTCGGATGGATTTAAGCATAGCCACTGGAGAAAAGGTTTCGTCATAGTCCACACCTGGTCTTTGACGAAAACCCTTTGCTACAAGTCTAGCTTTGAAAGTCTCCACTTTCCCATCTACACCAAGTTTCTTCTTGAAGATCCACTTGCTCCCAATGGGTTTTACCCCTTCAGGAGCAACTTCCAAAGTCCAGACTTTGTTGGTGTACATGGATTCCATCTCGGACCGCATAGCATCCAGCCATTTCACTGAGTCCCCACTCGTGATGGCCTGCTCGAAGCTATTTGGGTCATCATCCTCCATGATGCAATCCTCGCTCCCACCATCCATGAGAAAACCGTAGTATCTCTCAGGTGGGCGAGGAACCCTACTAGATCGTCGGAGAGGCTGGGGTTCATCGGGAACTACGGAATCCTCTGGTTCAACCAAATCTTCTGTTGTAGTCTGTATTGCTGGAACCTCTTCCAGTTCTACCTCAATGCCACCTATCTGTTTCATAAGAAAACCTTTTTCTAAGAAAGTGGCATGCCGAGAAACAAACACTTTTTGTTCCTCGGAGTGGTAGAAGATATACCCTCGCGAATGTTTGGGATATCCAACAAACTTACATAGAACAGACCTTGCCTCGAGCTTGTCCGGATTTTGTGTTTTAACATAGGCCGGACAACCCCATATCTGAATAAAATTAAGACATGGTCTCTTGCCATTCCATATCTCATATGGAGTGGTAGGCACTGATTTGGTCGGAACTCTATTCAGTAGGTATGCAGCAGTCTCCAGTGCATATCCCCAGAAGGAGATAGGTAACTCAGCTCTACTCATCATAGAGCGCACCATATCTAATAGGGTGCGATTTCTCCGCTCCGATACACCGTTGTGCTGTGGTGTATATGGAGGAGTCAGCTGAGAGAGAATCCCATTCTCTTTTAGGAAGTCCCGGAATTCATTGCTCAAGTATTCACCTCCTCGATCAGATCGTAGGATTTTAATACTTTTTCCGGTTTGGTTCTCAACTTCTTGTTTATATTCCCTAAATTTCTCAAAAGCTTCTGATTTGTGTTTCATCAGGAACACATATCCGAATCTAGAGAGATCGTCAGTGAATGTAATGAAGTACGAAGAACCATCCCTGGCATGTGTAGACATGGGACCGCATACATCACTATGTATCAGTCCCAAGAGTTCAGTAACTCTTTCTCCGTGTCCCGTAAACGGAGTTTTGCTCATCTTGCCTTTGAGACATGACTGGCAAGTGTCATAAGATGAAAATTCAAACGGATTTAAATATCCATCTTTATGCAACTTAGCTAGTCGTGTCGCATTGATGTGGCCCAGTCTACAATGCCACAAGAAGGATTCGTTGAGTTCAGAACTCTTCCACTTGTGTGCGTTTGTTATGCTCAGAACTGTTGATTGATTTAGAACATAAATGCCATTGCATAACGTGCCTGATCCAACCAACTTTTGGTTACGGAAAATGTTCATAACATTGTCCTGTAATAAAAAATTATATCCCTCTTTACTTAATAAAGAAACCGATATAATGTTGCATATCAGGTTCGGCATGTAATAGCATTCGTTCAGAACTAATGTATTACCAGTTGGTAATACAAGGTGATATTCCCCGACAGTCTTGGCTGCAACAATTGCACCATTTCCGACTCTTATGTCTTTATCACCTTCTCCAAGTTCTCTACCTTTCCTAAGCCCATGCAACTGATTACATATATGGGATCCTGACCCGGTATCTAATACCCAGGACGTGGAGCAAATGGAGAAATAGTTCTCTGTAACGAACACACCCGAAGAAAATGCATCAACATGTACTTTCTTCATTCGGGTGGCATGGGAATCCTGGTATTCCCCTATTTCCTGTTCATTCCTATAACTCTTATAAGAAGGAACGGAACCAACGTTCCCCAGCATAGTATAACATGCGGGTTCGGTCAATACATCCATATTATTATCTTGTTTAAGGCATGAAATGGTCGCTACCTGGAGAGAGAGAGAAGAAAACACTTTAGCGTAAGCTCATGCAAGATCAGATTGGTTATTATCTTATCTAATCAGGATGGCTCCCACTGCTTTTTATCAAATCTTCCTTCAAAACCCTAAAAGGAAAGACTAGCCGGGATTAATTACACACTACAAGTTCGCCAATCTTTCAGCCAGGCCAGTGTCGGTACTTTGAGGGAGGTCCCCCGTGCTTTCGCACGAACCTAATTAATGTAAACCTCGTTTTCCCAGAGGCGTAACCTCGTTAACACCTTTCTAGACACCTACTTGATCAGCTAATTGCAATGTGTAAAACTCTCCCAGGAGTAACTCTTACTCGCAGTGGGTATCGGGATCCAACTATCTCATAGAAGGTATGCAATCTCATTGCAAATTTCAACACTTGAAATTCCCGATAATATTTTGCCCCTAGCATCCTATGACCTTGACGGAGGCCAAACAACCCATAGTCCGCTAGTCAAGTTCAACCCGTCATTTCCTGATTGAATTAAACCCACCCGCACGACCCTTGACGGAGGCCAAACAACGCCGTATGAATACCCTAATCCAATCGCATCATATGCAAGCAGATAAGCACTAGTTAGCTACCGCACACTGCGCCTTGACGGAGGCCAAACTACCGCAGCACGAATACTAACTAATACTTATCTGAAATGACGGAGGGCTACGCAGGTTTTTCATAAAAACCATGAGCGTAAAGAACTTGATATCGTTGTAGAATCAAATGAAGTTTTGAAATGGAGTGATTTTGAGGCTTTTCTAGTTTTGCTAAAGGAGTCACTCCCGGTGAAGGGATCTCGGTCCTTTCCTCGTCGAATGAGGTGCAGGGTATATCATATATACCGCTGTGCAAAGCAAAAACTGTAGCTACCTGTTTTATTTTAAAATTCAATTCCACAACATCTTAGGTTTCTTATCTTTCATTAATCACATTAATGAAGTCCCATCATTTAAATACCTAAACATCACAGAAAGATATGACGTACACTTATGCCATCCGCATTCGCCTCGATGTCCCCTCGTGCACCGTTAGGTTAGGTAACTAGCGACAGAGCAGGGCAGGGCTAGCGTGGGTGTAAAACATAAGTAACGTCTATATAATATATCAGATATACTATATACTATATCCATCACAGAGTCACAACACAGATATCGCAGCAGAATAAACATATGAAATATTGGATATACTAGGACGTCCGTGTTTTTAATACGAGCCAGTATAAAACACGGATTCCACGGTCGTGATGAATAGCCAATCCCACACCCCTAGACCCCTACGAGAGCGGAAAGCAACCCTGCCAATTCTAGGGTTAGGAGACCCGGACTCGACTCCTCGAGTTGGTCTCCCACTGGACCCCAGAACCCGGTTACTTGTGCTCCCCTCCTTGGGTCTATCCTAATGCGGAAAAGTAAATAATATACAAAGGGTGACAGCTTTCGCTACCTGGAAGTGCCCCAAATAAAAGAATATTACATACAAGTTTTTACATGAATGAAAATGAAAAACACTCATCTCACATAAAAAACCCCGGCTATTCAAACACGAGAATCCAATATAGCATATCCAGCAACACATAACATCACATGTCATCAACGTAAGTAAGTATGCATACCCCAATTGTCGTTGACGTATAGCAACGAAACCGGCGATATGAACATACTACACTTACGGTCACAGAAAAGAAAGTGTAAAACTACAACAATTGGAATCCGCAACTTCTTTAGACATCGCATGCCTAATCAAATGAAATACTTAGACATCACATGCCTAATAGATATAAATCCCGCATTTTAGTCTCATTATCGAAAACTCTTTTCAATATCATATGGGACTAAACTGCTAAATTTATAACATTCATTCAGTTATCTCATAACTGTTTGTGAATTCCAATTATTGTATCACATTCCAGATAAACAGAAAATGTTAAATTTTCCGATCGAACATTCGAACACCCAAGTTTTCCCGATACAGTCCAACACATGAATATAAGTCTACCAACATTCAGTTCGTGCCTCAGTACCAACGGTCCAGCCGTAGAAGGGTCAAGCCAACGCCTCACATGTGGCACGCCGTACTGCCCCAAACCCGAAGGTTCAAAGGGCAGTTCAAGACGGTCACATAATCGAGTTAAGGTTTGTTGTCTTCTAGAGGGTCCATCGCGTTACTTGCACTACTTAGAACGTCGTTAAACTACGGAAAAATCCAACACTTGTAAATTTCCCGACAGGAAAAAAGTTGGGTATTTATATCCGGTCGAACTTTTTAACATATTCTATAAATTATCCGGAAAAACACAAAGACGAAATTTGATACCCCGATCGAAACACCGAATCCCCAAAGCAACCCCAGAAAATTCAACTCTTGAATAATTATTAAAAATACCTAGGAAAATCACCACTGGAAACTAAGGATTACTGTGTAAAATTCTTTAAATAATTAGGCCGTACGACCGCGGATCCGCCGCATGAGCCATGCTCATGCCGCGGATCCGCTCTGGCTTGTTGGAATTACGCTCACGAATTTCACAGTAAACCTTAAAATTTCCTGCTTATTTTTCTGCATATTTTTAATATTGAAAAATCCCTGATTTTAGAAAAAGGACAGAGAGCATGTTTGGTTTGGGGTTTCGGGTTCGTTCGGGCTCCAAATCGCGTCTAGACTTCGCCTAAGGCTCTAGCTAGGCTCTGATACCACTGTAGGGTTCCTAGGCACTCTAGTGAGGTCTCACAAGGCATCGAACATGCCAATTTAAAAAAAATGGTGCCGAGAAACCCTAGACTACGGATCTTAGACTAGATGTTTAGGCGAAAAGATAATCTAGTTAACTACTTAACTAAAAGTTAGATTCTACAACCTTTGTAGATCCGGATATCCACTTCCTTAGCTCCACGTAGTGCTCCTCTCGCTGTCCTTTTCCAATCTTAGACTCGTTCATCGGTTTCATCGGGAAAGCGAGCGGAATAGGTCGTCGGCTTCGTGTCAAAGACGATCTACGTCGAGGCATCACAAGTTCAAGCTCCGACTTCACAAAGTTGTGAAACTTGTGAAGTAAACACCCAAAACCACTTGGCAAGAGGTAGAGGATGAAGAAATAGGAGGTGGGTTCACTTTAGATTTGGATTTCTCTCACTAGATCTCAAGTTGCCATTAATGGCATCTAGGTTTCTCACTTGAAGAAGAAGAAGAAGATGATAGAATTGTTATGATAAGTTATGTGTAAAATGAATAATAAATCAATTCTTATCATCTTCTAACCATGGTCAAGTGTAGAGAATAGACCATGGTTAGTGGGAGTGGTTAGGGTTAAGCAAGGAGACAAAATGGCATCATTAGTAAAAGCTTCATGAAGCTTCACCACTCTTCATGATAAGATGAAACCATTTTGTTTTCATAAATCCATTTAAATAAATAATAAATGGATAAAATAATAAGTGAATAAAATATAAACCCTAACCACTTGCATAACCATGGTTGCATTCTATACACAAAGCCAAAACAACATGCATCATCAAACATGATACATTCAAGTGTACACAAAACATATCACATATACAATGTGCACATCAAGTGAGAAAAATCCGTTTAAAGTGAACCAATACTAGTTAATGCAATGCAATATATCAAATATATAATTATGCATTAAATCATTAAATCAACATTTGATTCAATGATCCGGTCATGTCGCACATAATCGACTAGAATCAAATGTATCGATTTATCGAATCAATGATTCGATAACTAGGTCATATCGAATATAACCAATCGAAACATATATCGCGAGAATAAAATGCGGTATCACATACACGCATTATTCTCGGTCCTGCACATATCTCATATGCGCTCCTATTTCGTTTCGCTTGAACCAGGAAACCTCTGTGTAGGGCTCTAAAGACTCGTCAATACGCCGGTAGCAGATGATGATCATATCAAGCACCCACAAGCCGCAAGCGGTCTGCTAAACGTAACGGCCATCCGGGTATTGAGCGATCAGAAGATCGACGAGCTAGCCCGCTCACACTCCTGTGAATCCAACCAGTAACACTTACCGTACAGTCCGGTCTGTTCGTCTGATACGTCGCATATCAAGTCTAGGGGTGGTAAACGTCAGACCCCAATACTCGATAAGTCGTGCCGATGTGAGGCTCGTAACGGGTCGAGAAACTACTGGTAACACTTACCAGCAAATCTCTGATCAGCCCTGGCCAGGGACTTCCCTGTTACGGCCAATCGAGCACAGCGCAACATCAACCCCCAATACCGGGAGAGACGAAACCCCTCCTATCGCTCATTGCCTCCATGTGACTCGGGACTGTACCCAAAGACCACCGTTTTGCACGCCCTCATGGACGTGGTAAGGTGGAGATCAAAGCACAGTGGGAATCACACAAGACTCTATGACGATCTCGGGTTTACAGATTAACCTGTACAAGTGTCACCTGAGAACTGCCATCTGACGTGAGGTATAATACCATCTGGGAGTTCTCGGCGAGTCCGTCCAGTGTACCCAGTCTCCACTGAGCACCCGTATACCATCTCTGATGTCAAACACCAATGGATATGGGATCATCCATCGCCCATCTCATGGGACGAGAAGAGTATACGCTATTCTACACTGGTATATCGATGCCCCGTCTCGATACACCCACGACTAGGGACCATGAAGGATGTACTTATGGACTACCATGTTCCCACTAGTATGATCTGCATCATAGTCCAGGTAGTCAAGTACACATCCTAAGGGCTTTACCAACATGTAACTATAAGACAGTATAAAGAGACTAGTGTACATGTTAAGATAAAGAGTAACCAGATAGCATACTATCATATCGAGCAAGAAAGTCATCTCTATATATGTTCAAGCATCCAATATAATATACATCATCTGTACAATACTGGCCTCTAGGGCATACATACAACTAACAAGTGTAACATGTAATCAGTCACCTGAACATGTACACGACTGATAAAGGCAAACCAGATAGCATACTATCATCTTGAGTAAGATTGTCCTACCGGTATAGGTCCTCCGCAATCATTGCAATCACGTACCTGAGATCCAATAATTGACTCCGAGGGCACTATCTCCAACAATCTCCCACTTGCACTTAAGGCTAATTATTGCGATGTCGACTACTCATAGCCCGTGTGAAACCGATCATCCAACTCCTCTACTAATCAGTTTCACAAAGCACGTTTGTAAAACTATTGTGTTCGAGAAATAGCCTCAGTGAGTGGATCCGCCTAGAAGTTTCTTTCTATATCTCTCTAAATCTCAAGTTCGCGGAGAAAGCCATCTCCCGAATTGAGTAATACCTGTCTTAGAATATGTCTGGATATCTGATGGGACCTAGTTCATAAATGAACTCCAAATCCGAACTTCTTAGACTGTATCAATCACTGAACCTAATCAGTATCCGGCACTATGCCACCCACAGTATCCTCTTGGACCACCTGTCCATAATACTGTCCCTCGTCAGAGGGAAAACTAAAACTCTGACAATCACTCTGTCATCCACGTCACCTTTGAAGCCTGGAATGATAATCGTCTCCCGAAGGAGGCTTCCGTCATCAAATCCGTAGAACATCCACTTATGTTCTAAAACTGCTTCCTTATGTCTCTCCAGGATTGGATTAATACAAACTTATCGCATCTAGTGCAAAAACAACATCTGGTGTGGTACTTGACACCTCACGATTGACTCAATTGCCTAAGCAAGTGATCTGCCAATCATGCACAGCCCTCTCCCCTTTAGTCTATACGACACCTTTAGAGAGGGTGACTCCATCACCTGCAGGTACACCACCATGCTAGGAGTCAACTATTCTAAAAACCATTAGAATATCTGTCAAAGTACCCACATTGGGAAACTACCCAAATCTAGATCTAAAACCATAGATCCAGAAACCAGAATGTCAAATATTATATCCATATCCTGTCTGGAGAAACAACTGTGTGACGACCACAGTACAACCGATCGTAGTATAGGAATTTTACTTCCTACTCTGTGTATGTCATCCAGATACCATGACTTCACACCCTACTACCTTCTTAACAGATCCATCCCCTATTCTGACGAAGTCAAACCCATGACTGTCATATCAAAATTAGATGATCTATCTCCGCTATAACTGCTCAAGTCTATAAATAGACATAAGGATCTTGCCCACTATGCTTCCGATGCTCCCACTGACTACGACAACCCTGCTACCGGGTCTCATAGCCTGGAACAACGTTAGTGTCAAGTCTGGATAGATAAGAACCTCCCTGTCACCGTCCTTGAGGCTACCGAAGTACCTCTCGGGTGTGTGAGGTTACCCACCATATCTGCGGAGTGGCTATTGGAATGTCAAACCTGATTGAATATATAGGTCCTATTAAATTTTCCGTAATCGTTCGCGGTTCTGGAATCACTTCCAGTTCTACCATACTCCCACTACTGTTTTCTGAAAAAGATCCATTTTACTAAAACTGTGGCGAGTCAAGAACAATATCACTATTGATCTTCCAAATGGTAGAATATCAACCCTCGTCATAGCCAGGGTCAACCCACAAACAGCCATTACAGAAACGTGCCCTGAGTTGTCCAGAGTCTGGTTTTAAGCATAAGCTGGACAACTCCCCATACCTTAACATCTTTTAAGATACGAACCATTCTATATCCAATATACAAACTTTGGCACTTATTTAATTGGAACCATATTCAATCATGCAGCTGTCTCCAGTGCATATCAACTTAATGGAAAGAGACTAATCAGCATTACTCAACTTAGGAATCCTTCCAATTATGAGTAACCTGAAAGAGAAATAAGTTTCTCAAAATCATTACTCTCATCTGAATACCAATCACAAGAATCTACATCTTCGATCTCTTTGAAGAATCTCGATATTTATGACATCTGGTTCTCTACTTTATTCTTATACCCACAACTTCTCAAAACTTAGACCTTGTATTTCTATCAAACACTTATCTAAAAACTAGAGAAGTTATAAGTAAACAGAACAAAGTACGAGGACCTACCCCTTTGTCCTGATGGACACTGGACAACATACAATACTCTGTATAAGTCCGCTGAGTTAAGCAACTCAAAACCTGTGCGTCGTAGGGTGAAAACTGTACCCTGGCGATTTCCTCAAATATCACCAATTACAACGAATTCCGATATAATGAAGATGATCACCAAATTCCCAATAACTTACTCCCACTCATCATCTGTAAAACCATACAGATATGATAATGAAACCTGGTAAATACATACCCTTGGAGTAAGTATCTAATCGAGAAAACAGTTTTCCTTTAACAATGCACTGAAACATGAAAATGTTTCGTAGGGGTATCCTGGTATTCATAGTAATGCCTCTTCCATAATCCAATTCATGACTTTAACCGTATATTTCTTTGCCATCTCTCCAAATCCCTTTATTTGTCTTTAGTCATTACCTTCTGTACACCATCGTTAGGCTAAATGGTTTTCTTCCTTCCCTACCGTTCGGCACCAGCCTATGGTTTGGAAGAAGACTATCCAGTAAGCATAATAGGTGTACCCTCCTAAACCAAGAAGTACTCGCATCTCGAGAGAAGGTGATGATAAAAGACAACTGAATAATACCTTATTCTGTTAAAGGTGAAATAGGAGTGGCGATGAAGTACGCGGTTTGGTCGTGAATGATAACAGTCGCAATTTACTTTGCCCTCTTTCTAATCCCTTTATTTTGTCTTTACATATTACCTTCTGTACACCCTACTTAGGCTAATTGGTTTTCTTCATTCCCTACCTTTCGGCACCAGCCTATGGTTTGGAATAAGACTATCCAATAAGCGTAATAGGTGTACTCTCCTAAACCAAGGAGCCCTCGCAACCTGAGAGAAGGTGATAATAAAAGACAACTGAATAAACCAATTCTATTTCTCCTGAACCTTGATCCATCCTCAAAAAAGTCCCTTCGAGTTCGTATATAACCATACGATGGATCTATCTAATGGAATTGGATGTCCGTAGTAAAACGGGTGTTTTGAGAAATACAAAGGGTAAAAGAAGGAGTGGCAATGACTTATGCAACTCAGACAATCCAAAAGCCAGTATTTTAAGAAGGTTCGGTCAACTTGGTCACTGAGTCATAGTCTAGGGTCGGTCAAAGGTCGCTGCCAAAGAGAGAGAGAAAAGAAACACTCTGCGTGCACTCTAACCTAGATCAGAATGGTGATCACTTTTTCTAATCCGGAAACCTCCCACTGTCCTGTCAAATTCTCCTCCAAACCTGAAAGAAGAATCAATCCGGATCACCCGAAGAGTAAACCAACTCATCAGTGGGAATCGGGATCCAACTCTCATCGCATGATAACGTGATAGAATGCATCCACGTTACTCATACTCCAGAAGGTATGCGCATACTTGGCAAGTTTCAGTTTCTTTAGAAACTCCCGATATGATTTTTTGCCCCATGCTCTTATAACCTTGGCGTTAGGTCAAAATGTAATAAGTCACATGCCAAGTTCTACCCGTCACTATCTTATTAATTTGAACCCACCCGCACATGCCCTTGGCGTTAGGTCAAAATGGCAGAACGGCTGTCCCAAACCAACTCATCTATCTATGCAACAATTGAATACCCAGCAGCTACCAAACACTATGCCTTGGCGTTAGGTCAAAATACATAGCTTGAATACTACTGAATACCCAAAAGAAGTGACGGAGGGCTACGGCTGGTTTTTGGCGAAAAACCTTTAACGTAGTGAACTTGATATCGCTGAAGGAACCTGATAGCTTTTTAAAATATAGTGGCGAAAACCTTTTGCTAAAGAGGTCACTCCCGGTGAAGGGATCTCGGCTCTTTCCTCGTGGAATGAGGTGCAGGATATTCCACTGAATACCGCGGTGCAAAGCAACATGTAATCGACTATAGTGAAGTTATTACCCTGACGCAAACTTCTGCCCAAGGGGTCAGTCCCGGTGAAGGGATATCGGCCCTTGCCCCGTCGAATGAGGTGCAGGATATTCCACTGAATACCGCTATGCATAACAAAAGGAAACGTCTTTGCAATAACGCCTTTTAAATTTGTTCCAACAACTGTAAACAGGTTTGCTTTACTTTGCATAGATCAGAATCAACGCAGTCCCATCAATCAATCACACCAGAAAAGAACGAAAATAAAATGTACGTATATGCCATCCGCATTCGTCACTGGGTCCCGTCATCATCCGTTGGGTTACTTAACTAACGACAGAGCGGGGACTGGACTAGCGCGGGTGTAAAACATATACAACATCTAATAGTATATAAACCAATATACAATAATCGCTCCAGGCGTGATAATATGCAACATTACAGAAAAGTAATAAGCATCACAGAACAATACAGATAATCTGGGATCCCCGGGTTTCACAGAGCCGCTGCTGAAACCCGACGTTCCCCTGTCTTGTGGATAGCCTGTGCAATGAAACCTAGACCCCTACGGGTGCGTCAAGTTACCCGCCAAAACCTGAAGCGAGGCAGCCCCCTACAGCAAAGTGAGTGGACCACCCAGCACTTCACGGAATCCGGTAATCTTGGGCACCCCTCCTTGGGTCAACCTGTACCCCCTACGAGTGCGGCGAATAGTCTGCCAATTCTAGAGTGAGGCCCCTCTGCCTCTCAAAGCCATGAGATGCGGACCTGTTGCCCTCCAGAACCCGGCTATCCGTGCACTCCGTCGTGGGGTAAAACCTAGTACAGTAATGAAAAATAGTACAACAGGTACATCGACCGCAACCTGGTCGTGCCCCAAAAGAATATTATACAACAGGCAGTGACGGCAGTCCACATGTTGGACGCTCGCCCCGCAATATCAAAAGTACAAATAAACTCAAACAGTACTACCATTGCACACTGCTATCCACCACGACAAATCCGCAACATCACAGCACAACACAGAACATCAACGCGAATGTCACGTTCGCAAACCCGTCTAAAAGAACTATAGCAATCAGACGCGGTTTACCGATCAAATGACATTCCCGGTCGGAGATATAATGTAAGCACCGTAAACTAACATGTTTAAATTTCGATCGACTAAATATCACAAAGTGGGCCCCACGAACATCTGGTGAACAGTAACAAAATCTGGGCCTAAAAGATATATACCAAAAACCCCAAATTCCAACAGAGAAGACACAGACAAAATTTGGTGCACTGATCCCATAGAATGGCCGCGGATGCGCGGCCAAACCATGGGTTTGGCCGCGATTCCGCGGCGGCTTGGTGGAATCACGTGCTCAAATTTGGTCGGTGTGCTTCAAAAACCCTGCACAACTTTCTGTGATATGTAGAATAATTTTAGGACATCATTTAAAATCTACAGAAACTGTGAATTTGAAATTTGCAGTTTTTGATTTCCGGTTCGATCGATGTTTTAAACGCGTTAGCACAAGTTAGTATAGCAAAATGGTGAGGCTCTGATACCACTGTAAGTCTACGGTAGCACTCCGGCCGTCTACAGACGCCAAATGCGGAACAAAAACTTTTTAATTGGCGCTATCGTATACTTTAACCCGGATCTGCCATTATTGCTAAACTAACAAACTGTAAAGAGAGTAGAAAGGTTATACCGAACGATCCGAGTCCTTCGTTCTTTAACCATCATCCCACGCTCCGTTACGGCTGCTCCGATCTCTTCGATCTCCGGTCTGCCCGTCCAGGTGGCACCACGTCGACGATTCTTTAAACGGGCTCCCGCCTCTGACTTGAGGCAACTCGGTCGTCAAGTTTGCTAAAAGAGACGACCAAGATTGATGTAGAGAATGAGTAGAAGACTTTGTCTCGTTCCGTCCAAAGCTATGGACGAACGGTTAATGTAGTTGCCACACGAATCGGGTGATGGAATGAAATGAGCTGTGAAATTCCATACACCCCAAAATCTATCATATCTTTTTAGCAAATGAAACATCAAGTGAGAGTGAGAGAGAGAGGGGGAAGGGGCCGGCCATATATAGGGAGGAGGAGGGTGAGTGTAGGAGAGGGGGGTGACCACAAGAGTGTGAACACAAAAAAATATCTAGTGTGAACACAAATAAATATCTAGTGTGAACACAAAGTGTGAACACATAGAAAGCAAACAATGAAACAACAACACCTCACCGCTTCTAGAACCTTCTAGAAGTATCCACACTCTTCCAAAGAAAAGATAAATCCGTCTTTAACCGAATGTTAAAAGACGGCTGATAGAAAACTGGAAAAATGGCAACTTCCAAAAGTGATCCTGAAACGAATTTCAGGACAACCCCGTAACTGTATAAATATACCCGCATTTGTATTACGACCGAATACAAATGCAACTGAGACAAAGATATTATATCTACTCAATATAATACTCGGATCCGGCTTAAACCAAAGCCGACCAGTATCATCTGCCCGAAATCTGACACGTGCGTAAACGCACGTGCATTTTCCGAACCCTGCCATAAAACCATACGGCCTCTACAACGTTTCGCCCGAACTTGGTAAACTGTCTGTGGGGAACTCTAATGACTCGTCAGTACCCTGGCTGTGGGTTTAACCACAAACCGTCAGCGGCACTAGCTATGCGTAACGACTGCCCATGGACTGACCTCAAGGGAGGCCGATGAGCGAACTCACCCGGAAACCCTACTGAGCCTAACAGTGACAATGTATATACAGTCCAGTCCGTTCGTCAATGAGTATCGCATATCTGCCTAGGGGGCTAGTAACGTCAGACCCCCAATAGCAGTATAATTCATGTCGGAGTGTAGCCCAATTACACCCTGAGATACTACTGGAGTACCTACCAGTAAATCTCCTGCCACGGCCGTGGGCTATGTGTAATGGCTCTCCTAGACACAGCACGATCTCGCCCCCAATACCGGGAGAGACGAATCCCCTGCCGATCCGCTCACGTGCCTCCATATGGCTCGGGACTGTACCCAAAAACTACCTATTTGCACGACTCCTTTGAGCCGTGGTAGGGTAGAAATCAAAGCACGGTAGGAAATCACACGAGACAAATGACGACCTCAGGTCGATGAACTAACCTGTACACATGTCACCAAGGAACTGCTATCTGACGATATGTATAATACCAACTAGCAGGTTCCCGGCGAGTCATGTCCGGTGTACTCATAACCCAATGAGCACCTGTATACATCTTAGGTGATCCAACTGACACCTGTGGCTTGTGAGACCGGCCACCGCCCCTCGTCGGGGTCTCGACTGTATACACTAGTCTACTCCGGAGTATCGATGCCCTGTCTCGAAACTCCCACGACTAGGGACCACAATTAAGGATATGCATATAAACCACCCAACTCTCACGTATATGATCGCCATCATACTGTTGGTAGTAAAGAAAGATCCTAAGGGCTCTATCAAAGTGTAACATGTAAACAGTCACCTGAACATATACACGACTGATAAAGGCAAACCAGATAGCATACTATCATCTTGAGTAAGATTGTCCTACCGGTATAGGTCCTCCGCAATCATTGTAATCACGTACCTGCGATCCAATAATTGACTCCGAGGGCACTATCTCCAACAATCTCCCACTTGCACTCAAGGCTAATTATTGCGATGTCGACTACTCACAGCCCGTGTGAAACCGAACATCCAACTCCTCTACTAATCAGTTTCACAAAGCCCGTTTGTAAAACTATTGTGTTCGAGAAATAGCCTCAGTGAGTGGATCCGCCTAGAAGTTTCTTTCTATATCTCTCTAAATCTCAAGTTCGCGGAGAAAGCCATCTCCCGAATTGAGTAATACCTGTCTTAGAATATGTCTGGATATCTGATGGGACCTAGTTCATAAATGAACTCCAAATCCAAACTTCTTAGACTGTATCAATCACTGAACCTAATCAGTATCCGGCACTATGCCACCCACAGTATCCTCTTGGACCAACTGTCCATAATACTGTCCCTCGTCAGAGGGAAAACTAAAACTCTGTCATCCACGTCACCTTTGAAGCCTGGAATGATAATCGTCTCCCGAAGGAGGCTTCCGTCATCAAATCCGTAGAACATCCACTTATGTTCTAAAACTGCTTCCTTATGTCTCTCCAGGATTGGATTAATACAAACTTATCGCATCTAGTGCAAAAACAACATCTGGTGTGGTACTTGACACCTCACGATTGACTCAATTGCCTAAGCAAGTGATCTGCCAATCATGCACAGCCCTCTCCCCTTTAGTCTATACGACACCTTTAGAGAGGGTGACTCCATCACCTGCAGGTACACCACCATGCTAGGAGTCAACTATTCTAAAAACCATTAGAATATCTGTCAAAGTACCCACATTGGGAAACTACCCAAATCTAGATCTAAAACCATAGATCCAGAAACCAGAATGTCAAATATTATATCCATATCCTGTCTGGAGAAACAACTGTGTGACGACCACAGTACAACCGATCGTAGTATAGGAATTTTACTTCCTACTCTGTGTATGTCATCCAGATACCATGACTTCACACCCTACTACCTTCTTAACAGATCCATCCCCTATTCTGATGAATTCAAACCCATGACTGTCATATCAAAATTAGATGATCTATCTCCGCTATAACTGCTCAAGTCTATAAATAGACATAAGGATCTTGCCCACTATGCTTCCGATGCTCCCACTGACTACGACAACCCTCCTACCGGGTCTCATAGCCTGGAACAACGGTAGTGTCAAGTCTGGGTAGATAAGAACCTCCCTGTCACCGTCCTTGAGGCTACTGAAGTACCTCTCGGGTGTGTGAGGTTACCCACCATATCTGCGGAGTGGCTATTGGAATGTCAAACCTGATTGAATATATAGGTCCTATTAAATTTTCCGTAATCGTTGACGGTTCTGGAATCACTTCCAGTTCTACCATACTCCCACTACTGTTTTCTGAAAAAGATCCATTTTACTAAAACTGTGGCGAGCCAAGAACAATATCACTATTGATCTTCCAAATGGTAGAATATCAACCCTCGTCATAGCCAGGGTCAACCCACAAACAGCCATTACAGAAACGTGCCCTGAGTTGTCCAGAGTCTGGTTTTAAGCATAAGCTGGACAACTCCCCGTACCTTAACATCTTTTAAGATACGAACCATTCTATATCCAATATAGAAACTTTGGCACTTATTTAATTGGAACCATATTCAATCATGCAGCTGTCTCCAGTGCATATCAACTTAATGGAAAGAGACTAATCAGCATTACTCAACTTAGGAATCCTTCCAATTATGAGTAACCTGAAAGAGAAATAAGTTTCTCAAAATCATTACTATCATCTGAATACCAATCACAAGAATCTACATCTTCGATCTCTTTGAAGAATCCCGATATTTGTGACATCTGGTTCTGTACTTTATTCTTATACCCACAACTTCTCAAAACTTAGACCTTGTATTTATATCAAACACTTGTCTAAAAACTAGAGAAGTTATAAGTAAACAGAACAAAGTACGAGGACCTACCCCTTTGTCCTGATGGACACTGGACAACATACAATACTCTGTATAAGTCCGCTGAGTTAAGCAACTCAAAACCTGTGCGTCGTAGGGTGAAAACTGTACCCTGGCGATTTCCTCAAATATCACCAATTACAACGAATTCCGATATAATGAGGATGATCACCCAATTCCTAATAACTTACTCCCACTCATCATCTGTAAAACCATACAGATATGATAATGAAACCTGGTAAATACATACCCTTGGAGTAAGTATCTAATCGAGAAAACAGTTTTCCTTTAACAATGCACTGAAACATGAAAATGTTTCGTAGGGGTATCCTGGTATTCATAGTAATGCCTCTTCCATAATCCAATTCGTGACTTTAACCGTATATTTCTTTGCCTTCTCTCCAAATCCCTTTATTTGTCTTTAGTCATTACCTTCTGTACACCATCGTTAGGCTAAATGGTTTTCTTCCTTCCCTACCGTTTGGCACCAGCCTATGGTTTGGAAGAAGACTATCCAGTAAGCATAATAGGTGTACCCTCCTAAACCAAGAAGTACTCGCATCTCGAGAGAAGGTTGTTGCGCCACGGCAGCGCCCCGGCCGTCTATCCGAGGCCAAAATGCGGAATCAAAATTTTTCCTTACTTGGAAACCGGCGCTACCGCGGACAATGAAAACCCGGATCGTTAACCATTAACCTATACTAGCTAACAAGAGATGGGAAGAGAAGTATACCGAGTGATCCGAGTCCTCCGGTCTTCTCGTCATCGTCCCGATCTCCCGCGGAAAGTCTTGTCTCCACATCGTCGCCTCCTCGCCGGAAGGGCACCACATCGCCTGCGTCTTTTACGGGCTCCCGCCTCAATACCGAGGCAACTCGGGTATGAAGCCGGCAACTCGACATGCTCAAGATATGCTGTAGAATGTGTAGTGTAGAGGCTATGTCTCATTTGGGGTTTGTTGCCTTTGAAGATGATGGATGAATCAAGATTAGAAAAATGGTGCTTGCATTTTTCTAGCATGAAAATGAGATCAAGAATGAAACTCTCAAGATGAAGCTCTCATCTTCTTCTTCTCTCCAAAATGAAAAAACTCCTCTCTTCTTCTTCTCTCAAGTATGAAAAACTTATCAGCTTAGAAAATGGTGGAGGAAAGAATATGAAGCATGAAGGGAGGTGATGGTAGGAGCACAAGTGGTGACCACATCCAAAACATCATCATAACAATCTCACATCAACCTCTAATCACCTCAAATCACCAAAAAGCAAGTGATGATGATAGAAAAGAATGGTATCAAAAGATGCTTTCATAATTAATATATTTGCAAGAAAACCCTCCACAATGTGTTATTTGCAAACTTGCAAATAACACCCTCCATCGGAAAAGTCCGGTCGGGAAAGAACAAAGAAAAACCGGCCGGAACGGAATGCAAACTGGCAACTCCAGAAAACTGGTCCCGTAATAAATTACAGGAAAACCCCGATACTGTGCATACACACCCGCATCTGTATTCCGACCGGATACAAATGCAATGAGACAAAATCTACACTGTACTAAACTAGGATCCGGCTTAAACCAAAGCCGGCTAGTAATGTCCGTTCGATCCTGATCCGTGCAATACCGCACGTATCTGATCGAACCCTGCCATATATCCATACGACCACTAGTACAAACCGTCCGATCCTGATCCGTGCAATACCGCACGTATCTGATCAGACCCTGCCATATCTCCATACGGCCTCTACAGCGTTTCGCCCGAAAGCTTGAGTAACTGGAAGTGTGGTGGACTCTAAAGACTCGTCAATACTATGGCTGTGGATTTAACCACTAGCACGTCAGAGGTATTAGCCAATACGTGACGGGCCACCAGCTATTGACCAAAAGGGACGTCGATGAACGAACTCATCCTGACACCCTACTGAGCCTGTCAGTGACAATATCCGTACAGTCCGGTCCGTTCGTCTATGAGTATCGCATGGCGGGCCTAGGGGGTTGGTAAAAGTCAGACCCCTAAAAGCGGTACAAGTCGTGTCGGAGCGTAGCCCAGAACGCCCTGAGATACTACTGGAATACCTACCAGTAAATCTCCTGCCTCGGCCGAGGGCTTTGCGTAATGGCTCTCCTAGACACAGCGCGACCTCACCCCCAATACCGGGAGAGACGAACCCCTGAAGATCCGCTCACTGCCTCCATGTGGCTCGGGACTGTACCCAACTAAAACCTGTTTGCACGACTCCTTTGAGCCGTGGTAGGGTAGTAATCAAAGCACAGTGGGAACTCACACGAGACAAATGACGATCTCAGGTCGATGAACTAACCTGTACACATGTCACCAGGGAACTGCTATCTGACATCTGGTATAAGACCAACTAGCAGGTTCCCGGCGAGTCCTGTCCGGTGTACTGATAACCCAATGAGCACCTGTATACATCTTAGGTGAACCAACTGACACCAGTGGCTTGTGAGACCGGCCACCGCCCCTCGTCGGGGTCTCGACTGTATACACTAGTCTACTAATGGAGCATCGATGCCCTGTCTCGAAACTCCTACGACTAGGGACCTTTTAAGGATGTGCTTATAGACTACCAGCTCCCACGTATATGATCGCCATCATACTGCTGGTCGTCAAGCAAGAATCCTAGGGGCTCTATCAACGTGTAATAGCGACCTGTCAGGTCACCTAAAGCAGTACACGATGATAAAGATAAACCAGATAGCATACTATCATCTCGAGTAAGACTGTCCTACCGGGATAGGTCCTCCCTCAATCATTGCAATCACGTGCCTGTGATCCAATAATTGACTCTGAGGGCACTATCTCCAACAATCTCCCACTTGCACTCAAGGCTAATTATTGCGATGTCGCATACTCACAGCCCGTGTGATACCGAACACCCAACTCCTCTACTAGTCAGTCTCACAAAGCTCGTTTGCGAAACTATTGCGTTCGAGGAATAGCCTCAGTGAGTGGATCCGCTGTGATGTTTCTTTCTATGTCTCTCTATATCTCAAGTTCGCAGAGAAAGCCATCTCCCGAAATGAGCAATACCTGTCTTAGAGTATGTCTGGATATCTGATGGGACCTAGCTCATAAATGAACTCCAAATCCAAACTTCTTAGACTGTATCGTCAACTGAACTTAATCAGTATCCTGCGCCATGCCTCCCTCAGTATCTGCCTGGATCACCTGTCCAGAATACTGTCCCTCATCAGAGGGAGAATTATAACTCTGACAACCTCCTTGTCGTCCATGTCACCTTGGAAGCCTGGAGTGATAACCGTCTCCTAAAGGAGGCAGCCGTTATCATATCCCTAGAACATTCACTTATGTTCTAAAACTGCTTCCGACTGTTCCTCCAGGATTGGATCAATATCTACTTATTGCATCTAGTGCAAGAGCAACATCTGGTGTGGTACTTGACATCTCATGATTGACTCAATTGCCTAAGCAAGTGATCTGTCAATCATGCGTATCCCTCTCCCCTTTAGTCTGTAAGACAGCTTTAGAGAGGGTGACTCCATCAACTGCAGGTACACTACCGTGCCAGGAGTCGTCCATTCTAAATACTCATAGAATGCTGTCAAGGTACCCAGATTGGGAAACTACCCAAATCTAGATCTAAAACCATAGATCGAGTAACCAGTATGTCTGATATAATGTCCAAGTCCCTTGTGGAGAAACCACTGTGTGACGACCAAAGTATAACCGATCGTAGTATAGGAATGTCACTTCCTACTGTGTGTATGTCATCCAAAACCCGGATATCACGCCCTACTACCTTCTCAACAGATCCATCCCCTATTCTGATGACGTCAAACCTATGACTGTCACATCAGAAATAGATGATCTATCTCCGCTATATCTGCTTTAGTCTATAAATAGACATAAGCCTGATATCCACCAATGCTTCCGCTGCTCCCACTGACTACGACAACCCTCTGGCAGAGTCATATAGACGTGCACTTCTAAAGCTAGTTTAGAACGACGCTATACTCATCCTCCTGCCGGGTCTCGCAGCCTGGAACAACAACAATGGCAAGTGTGGGTAAACAAGAACTTCCCTGTCACCGTCCTTGAGGCTACCGGAGTACCTCTCGGGTGCCTGAAGTTACCCACCGTATCTGCGGAGTGGCCAATGGAATGTCAAACCAAATTGAATCTTTAGGTTCTTATCAAATCTTCAGTAATCGTTTGCGGTTCTGGAATCACTTCCAGTTCTACCATACTCCCACTACTGTTTTCTGAAAAATCCATTTCTTTTAAAAATGTGGCGAGTCAAGAACAATATCACTATTGATCTTCCAGATGGTAGAAAGTCAACCCTCGTCATAGCCCGGGTCAACCTACAAACAGCCATTACAGAAACGTGCCTTGAGTTGTCCAGTGTCTGGTTTTAATCATAAGCCTGACAACTCCCCGTACCTTAACATCGTTAAGATATGAACTGTTCTATATCCAATATAGAACCAGAGGCACTGATTTAAATGAACCAGATTCAAATCATGCAGCTATCTCCAGTGCATGTCAACTAAATGGAAGGAGGCCGATCAGCGTTACTCAACTTAGGAATGCTTCCAATTATGAGTAACCTGAAAGAGAAGCAAGTTCTCACAATCATTACTATCAACTGAACACCATGCACAAGTATCTACATCTTCGATCACTTTGAAGAATCCCGATACTTGCAATACTTGGTTCTCTACTCTATTCAAATACCTATAACTCCTCAAAACTTAGACCCTGTGTTTCTACGAAACACATGTCTAAGAACTAGAGAAGTCATAAGTAAACCGAATATAGTACGGGACCAACCCCTCTGTCCTGATGGACCCTGGACGACATACAATACTCTGTATAAGTCCCTTGAGTCTGATAACTCATTCACTGTGTGTCGTAGGTTGAAAATTGTACTTATGGTTAAGAAGAATTACACCGCTGTTCAATGCTCCTTACCTAACCATCCACTGATATAGGTAAATGTCATCGACATAATATCAAAAGGTATATCTCACTCTATGAAAATAGACGTACAGATATATCAATTTGAAATTGGTGCACAACAGCGGATATTCAAAACCATATATTTGCCGACCGGTAAACAGCCCAGGTGATCTCCTCAAATATCACCGATTACAACGAATCCCGATATAATGAGGATGATCACCCAATTCCCAATAACTTACTCCCACTCATCATCTATAAAACCATACAGATGTGAGAATCAAACCTGGTAAATACATACCCTGGAGCAAGTGTCTAATCGGGAAATCAGTTTTCTTTTAACAGTACACAGTTGAACTGAAACATTGAAATGTTTCGATGGGGTATCCTGGTATTCCTAGTAATGCCTCTACCATTATCCAGATTCACAATTATAACCATATATCTCTTTGCCATCTGTCCAAATCCCTTTATATGTCTTTAGTCATTACCGTCTGCACACCCCCTTAGGCCAAATGGTTTTCTTCCTTCCCTACCGTTCGGCACCATCCTATGGTTTGGAAGAAGACTATCCAATAAGCATAATGGGTGTACTGTCCTAATCCTAGGAGCACTCGCAATGCGAGAGAAGGTGAAGATAAAAAAACAACCGAATAAACCTTATTCCTATTTCTCCTGGACCAGAATCCATCCCCGAACTGGAACAAGTTCCTTTCGAGTTCGTATATAACCATACGATGGAGTATCCAATAAACTGTGGATCTTCGTAGTGATACGGAGTGTCCTGGAGAAATACAAAGGTGATTTAGGATTGGCGAAGAAATACTTGGTTTGGTCGTGAATAGCAGTCGCGATTTACTTTGCCCTCTTACTAATCCCTTGCTTTGTCTTAACTTAATACCTTCTGCACACCATCGTTATGCTAATTGGTTTTCTTCATTCCCTACCGGTCGGCACCAGCCTAAGGTTTGGAAGAAGACTATCCAATTTGCGTAATAGGTGTACTATCTCCTAAACCAAGGAGTACTCGCAACCTGAGAGAAGGTAAAAGGAAAAGACAACTGAATAATCCTATCCGTTTTCTCCAGAACCAGAAACCATCATCGAAGTCCTTCGAGTTCGTATATAACCATACGATGGTTTTGTCCAATGGAAGTGGACGTTCGTAGTAATACGGGGTGTCCTGGAGAAAAGGGTAAAAGTAGGAGTGGCAATGAGGTCTGCAACTCTGACAATCCAAAAGCCAGTGTTAAGAAGGTTCGGTCAACTTGGTCACTGAGTCATAGTCTTAGGGTCGGGTCAATGGTCGCTGCCAGAGAGAGAGAGAAAAGAAACACTCAGCGTGCACTCTAACCTAGATCAGAATGGATATCACTTTATCTAATCTGGAAACCTCCCACTGTACCTCAAATTCTCCTCCAAACCTGAAAGAAGAAATAGTCGGGGTCACCCGAGGAGTAAACTAACTCATCAGTGGGAATCGGGATCCAACTATCATCGCATGATAACTTGACGGAATCCACTCAAGTCACCACACTCCAGAAGGTATGCGCATGCCTGGCAAGTTTCAGTTCTTTTGAAACTCCCGATGTGATTTTTACCCCTAGGACCCAAGTGACCTTGACAATGCCAACATATCAAAGAGTCCTAGTCAAGTTCAACCCGTCATTATCTTGATTGCGTTAAACCCACCCGTACGAGTCCTTGACAATGCCAACATAACCGTACGACTGTCCTAACCAATCCACTTATCCAAGCGACAGAAAAATATTACACAGCTACCGAACACTACGCCTCGGCAATGCACGACATACGTAGCACGAATACTAAGCAATACTAATCTGAAATGACGGAGGGCTACGGATGGTTTTTGGCGAAAAACCTTTTACCGTAATGAACTTGATATCGTTGAAGGAACAGGATAACTTTTTATAAAAATATAGTGACGAAAACCTTTGCTAAAGAGGTCACTCCCGGTGAAGGGATCTCGGCTCTTTCCCCGTAGAATGAGGTGCAGGATATTCCAACTGAATACCACGATGCAAAGCAAAAGTAATCGGCTATAGTGAAGTTAATGCCCTGACGCAAACTTCTGTCCAAGGGGTCACTCCCGGTGAAGGGATCTCGGCCCTTGCCTCGTCGACTGAGGAGCAGGATATTCCAAATGAATACCACGATGCAAAACAAAAGTGAACGTCCTTGCAATAACAGCCTTTTGAAAAGTGTTCCAACAACATCAGAATAGGTTTGTTTATCTTGCATTGATCCGAATCAACACAGTCCCATCAATTGATCACACCACAAAGAACGAAAATATACTGACGTACGTATATGCCATCCGCATTCGCCACTGGGTCCCGTCATCACCCGTTAGGTTAGCTAACTAACGGCAGAGCGGGGACTGGACTAGCGCGGATGAAAAACATATACAACATCTACTAATATATATACCAATATATAGTATTTCGCTCAAGGCGTGAATAAAATGCAACATCACAGAAATATACAGCATCACAGAACAATACAGATATCTGGAAGCCCCGGGTTTCACAGAGCCGCTGCTGAAACCCGACGTTCCCCTGGTCGTGTGGATAGCCTGTGCAATGAAAACCTAGACCCCTACGGGCGCGGCAAGTCACCCGCCAAAACCTGAAGCGAGGCAGCCCCCTTCAGCAACGTGAATGGACCACCCAGCACTTCACGGAATCCGGTAACTTGGGCACCCCTCCTGGGTCAACCTGTACCCCCTACGAGTGCGGCGAATAGCCCGCCAATTCCAGACTGAAGCCCCTTCCGTCTCAATGCCCTGAGATGCGGGCCCGTTGCCCTCTAGAACCCGGCTATCCGTGCACCCCTCCGCGGGGTAATCCTAGTACAGAAAGTAAAATATACATACAACGGGTACATCGACCGCAACCAGGTCGTGCCCCAAAAGAATAATACAAACAGGCAGTGACGGCAGTCCACATGTCGGACGCTCGCCCCGCAATATCAAATGTACATAATACAACAGAAACTGTACTAGCATTGCATCCAGGCTATCCCCCACGACCGATCCGCAACAACACAGCATAAACATAGAACATCAACGTGAAAGTCACGTTCGCAAATCCGTCTAACCGGGCTATAGCAGTTAGACAGGATTTACCGATCAAGTGACATTCACGGTCGCAGATATAATGTAAATACTGTGAAATAATGTGTTTAAAATATCCGATCGATCAAACAATTAACAAGTGGGCCCCCAAGCAATACTGTAGCACTCACAGAAAATCTGGGCCCAAATTTAATATCCCAAAACCCCCAAAATCAGCCCACAAGCCCACTGTAAAAATTGGACACAGTGAGGACAGTAAAGTGCGGCGGAACCGCGGCCCAAGGGGGGGTTTGGCCGTGGTTCCACGCTTCATCCATCGACTGAGTGCGTCGAATTTTTACAGCAGTCTTATAATTTCCAGTACATTAGTTTTATACAACCTGAAAAATTTTTTGACACCAAAAATTTTCAACAGAAAACTGATGTGAGCAAAATTGTAGATTTTGGAATTTTGGTCGATCGGAAATGCAAAAACACATCAAACAAAGCTAGAAAAGGTTAATGGCATGGCTCTGATACCATGTTGCGCCACGGCAGCGCCCCGGCCGTCTATCCGAGGCCAAAATGCGGAATCAAAATTTTTCCTTACTTGGAAACCGGCGCTACCGCGGACAATGAAAACCCGGATCGTTAACCATTAACCTATACTAGCTAACAAGAGATGGGAAGAGAAGTATACCGAGTGATCCGAGTCCTCCGGTCTTCTCGTCATCGTCCCGATCTCCCGCGGAAAGTCTTGTCTCCACATCGTCGCCTCCTCGCCGGAAGGGCACCACATCGCCTGCGTCTTTTACGGGCTCCCGCCTCTATACCGAGGCAACTCGGGCATGAAGCCGGCAACTCGACATGCTCAAGATATGCTGTAGAATGTGTAGTGTAGAGGCTATGTCTCATTTGGGGTTTGTTGCCTTTGAAGATGATGGAGGAATCAAGATTAGAAAAATGGTGCTTGCATTTTTCTAGCATGAAAATGAGATCAAGAATGAAACTCTCAAGATGAAGCTCTAATCTTCTTCTTCTCTCCAAAATGAAAAAACTCCTCTCTTCTTCTTCTCTCAAGTATGAAAAACTTATCAGCTTAGAAAATGGTGGAGGAAAGAATATGAAGCATGAAGGGAGGTGATGGTAGGAGCACAAGTGGTGACCACATCCAAAACATCATCATAACAATCTCACATCAACCTCTAATCACCTCAAATCACCAAAAAGCAAGTGATGATGATAGAAAAGAGTGGTATCAAAAGATGCTTTCATAATTAATACATTTGCAAGAAAACCCTCCACAATGTGTTATTTGCAAACTTGCAAATAACACCCTCCATCGGAAAAGTCCGGCCGGGAAAGAACAAAGGAAAACCGGCCGGAACGGAATGCAAACTGGCAACTCCAGAAAACTGGTCCCGTAATAAATTACAGGAAAACCCCGATACTGTGCATACACACCCGCATCTGTATTCCGACCGGATACAAATGCAATGAGACAAAATCTACACTGTACTAAACTAGGATCCGGCTTAAACCAAAGCCGGATTGTAATGTCCGTTCGATCCTGATCCGTGCAATACCGCACGTATCTGATCGAACCCTGCCATATATCCATACGACCACTAGTACAAACCGTCCGATCCTGATCCGTGCAATACCGCACGTATCTGATCAGACCCTGCCGTATCTCCATACGGCCTCTACAGCGTTTCGCCCGAAAGCTTGAGTAACTGGAAGTGTGGTGGACTCTAAAGACTCGTCAATACTATGGCTGTGGATTTAACCACTAGCACGTCAGAGGTATTAGCCAATACGTGACGGGCCACCAGCTATTGACCAAAAGGGACGTCGATGAACGAACTCATCCTGACACCCTACTGAGCCTGTCAGTGACAATATCCGTACAGTCCGGTCCGTTCGTCTATGAGTATCGCATGGCGGGCCTAGGGGGTTGGTAAAAGTCAGACCCCTAAAAGCGGTACAAGTCGTGTCAGAGCGTAGCCCAGAACGCCCTGAGATACTACTGGAATACCTACCAGTAAATCTCCTGCCTCGGCCGAGGGCTTTGCGTAATGGCTCTCCTAGACACAGCGCGACCTCACCCCCAATACCGGGAGAGACGAACCCCTGAAGATCCGCTCACTGCCTCCATGTGGCTCGGGACTGTACCCAACTAAAACCTGTTTGCACGACTCCTTTGAGCCGTGGTAGGGTAGTAATCAAAGCACAGTGGGAACTCACACGAGACAAATGACGATCTCAGGTCGATGAACTAACCTGTACACATGTCACCAGGGAACTGCTATCTGACATCTGGTATAAGACCAACTAGCAGGTTCCCGGCGAGTCCTGTCCGGTGTACTGATAACCCAATGAGCACCTGTATACATCTTAGGTGAACCAACTGACACCAGTGGCTTGTGAGACCGGCCACCGCCCCTCGTCGGGGTCTCGACTGTATACACTAGTCTACTAATGGAGCATCGATGCCCTGTCTCGAAACTCCTACGACTAGGGACCTTTTAAGGATGTGCTTATAGACTACAAGCTCCCACGTATATGATCGCCATCATACTGCTGGTCGTCAAGCAAGAATCCTAGGGGCTCTATCAACGTGTAATAGCGACCTGTCAGGTCACCTAAAGCAGTACACGATGATAAAGATAAACCAGATAGCATACTATCATCTCGAGTAAGACTGTCCTACCGGGATAGGTCCTCCCTCAATCATTGCAATCACGTGCCTATGATCCAATAATTGACTCTGAGGGCACTATCTCCAACAAAGGTGATGATAAAAGACAACTGAATAATACCTTATTCTGTTAAAGGTGAAATAGGAGTGGCGATGAAGTACGCGGTTTGGTCGTGAATGATAACAGTCGCAATTTACTTTGCCCTCTTTCTAATCCCTTTATTTTGTCTTTACATATTACCTTCTGTACACCCTACTTAGGCTAATTGGTTTTCTTCATTCCCTACCTTTCGGCACCAGCCTATGGTTTGGAATAAGACTATCCAATAAGCGTAATAGGTGTACTCTCCTAAACCAAGGAGCCCTCGCAACCTGAGAGAAGGTGATAATAAAAGACAACTGAATAAACCAATTCTATTTCTCCTGAACCTTGATCCATCCTCGAAGAAGTCCCTTCGAGTTCGTATATAACCATACGATGGATCTATCCAATGGAAGTGGATGTCCGTAGTAATACGGGTGTTCTGAGAAACACAAAGGGTAAAAGAAGGAGTGGCAATGACTTATGCAACTCAGACAATCCAAAAGCCAGTATTTTAAGAAGGTTCGGTCAACTTGGTCACTGAGTCATAGTCTAGGGTCGGTCAAAGGTCGCTGCCAAAGAGAGAGAGAAAAGAAACACTCTGCGTGCACTCTAACCTAGATCAGAATGGTTATCACTTTTTCTAATCCGGAAACCTCCCACTGTCCTGTCAAATTCTCCTCCAAACCTGAAAGAAGAATCAATCCGGATCACCCGAAGAGTAAACCAACTCATCAGTAGGAATCGGGATCCAACTCTCATCGCATGATAACGTGATAGAATGCATCTACGTTACTCATACTCCAGATGGTATGCGCATACTTGGCAAGTTTCAGTTTCTTTAGAAACTCCCGATATGATTTTTTGCCCCATGCTCTTATAACCTTGGCGTTAGGTCAAAATGTAATAAGTCACATGCCAAGTTCTACCCGTCACTATCTTATTAATTTGAACCCACCGGCACATGCCCTTGGCGTTAAGCCAAAATGGCAGAACGGCTGTCCCAAACCAACTCATCTATCTATGCAACAATTGAATACCCAGCAGCTACCAAACACTATGCCTTGGCGTTAGGTCAAAATACATAACTTGAATACTACTGAATAACCAAAAGAAGTGACGGAGGGCTACGGCTGGTTTTTGGCGAAAAACCTTTAACGTAGTGAACTTGATATCGCTGAAGGAACCTGATAGCTTTTTAAAATATAGTGGCGAAAACCTTTTGCTAAAGAGGTCACTCCCGGTGAAGGGATCACGGCTCTTTCCTCGTGGAATGAGGTGCAGGATATTCCACTGAATACCGCGGTGCAAAGCAACATGTAATCGACTACAGTGAAGTTATTACCATGACGCAAACTTCTGCCCAAGGGGTCAGTCCCGGTGAAGGGATATCGGCCCTTGCCCCGTCGAATGAGGTGCAGGATATTCCACTGAATACCGCTATGCATAACAAAAGGAAACGTCTTTGCAATAACACCTTTTAAATTTGTTCCAACAACTGTAAACAGGTTTGCTTTACTTTGCATTGATCAGAATCAACGCAGTCCCATCAATCAATCACACCAGAAAAGAACGAAAATAAAATGTACGTATATGCCATCTGCATTCGTCACTGGGTCCCGTCATCATCCGTTGGGTTACTTAACTAACGACAGAGCGGGGACTGAACTCGCGCGGGTGTAAAACATATACAACATCTAATAGTATATAAACCAATATACAATAATCGCTCCAGGCGTGATAATATGCAACATTACAGAAAAGTAATAAGCATCACAGAACAATACAGATAATCTGGGATCCCCGGGTTTCACAGAGCCGCTGCTGAAACCCGACGTTCCCCTGTCGTGTGGATAGCCTGTGCAATGAAACCTAGACCCCTACGGGTGCGGCAAGTTACCCGCCAAAACCTGAAGCGAGGCAGCCCCTACAGCAAAGTGAGTGGACCACCCAGCACTTCACGGAATCCGGTAATCTTGGGCACCCATCCTTGGGTCAACCTGTACCCCCTACGAGTGCGGCGAATAGTCTGCCAATTCTAGAGTGAGGCCCCTCTGCCTCTCAAAGCCATGAGATGCGGACCTGTTGCCCTCCAGAACCCGGCTATCCGTGCACTCCGTCGTGGGGTAAAACCTAGTACAGTAATGAAAAATAGTACAACAGGTACATCGACCGCAACCTGGTCGTGCCCCAAAAGAATATTATACAACAGGCAGTGACGGCAGTCCACATGTTGGACGCTCGCCCCGCAATATCAAAAGTACAAATAAACTCAAACAGTACTACCATTGCACACTGCTATCCACCACGACAAATCCGCAACATCACAGCACAACACAGAACATTAACGCGAATGTCACGTTCGCAAACCCGTCTAAAAGAACTATAGCAATCAGACGCGGTTTACCGATCAAATGACATTCCCGGTCGGAGATATAATGTAAGCCGTGTAAACTAACATGTTTAAATTTCGATCGACTAAATATCACAAAGTGGGCCCCACGAACAACTGGTGAACAGTAACAAAATCTGGGCCCAAAAGATATATACCAAAAACCCCAAATTCCAACAGAGAAGACACAGACAAAATTTGGTGCACTGATCCCATAGAATGGCCGCGGATGCGCGGCCAAACCATGGGTTTGGCCGCGATTCCGCGGCGGCTCGGTGGAATCACGTGCTCAAATTTGGTCAGTATGCTTCTAAAACCTGCACAACTTTCTGTGATATGTAGAATAATTTTAGGACATCATTTAAAATCTACAGAAACTGTGAATTTGAAATTTGCAGTTTTTGATTTCCGGTTTGATCGATGTTTTAAACGCGTTAGCATAAGTTAGTATATCAAAATGGTGAGGCTCTGATACCACTGTAAGTCTACGGTAGCGCTCCGGCCGTCTACAGACGCCAAATGCGGAACAAAAACTTTTTAATTAGCATTATCGTATACTTTAACCCGGATCTGCCATTATTGCTAAACTAACAAACTGTAAAGGGAGTAGAAAAGTTATACCGAACGATCCGAGTCCTTCGTTCTTTAACCATCATCCCACGCTCCGTTGCGGCTGCTCCGATCTCTTCGATCTCCGGTCTGCTCTTCCAGGTGGCACCACGTCGACGATTTTTTAAACGGGCTCCCGCCTCTGACTTGAGGCAACTCGGTCGTCAAGTTTGCTAAAAGAGACGACCAAGATTGATGTAGAGAATGGGTAGAAGACTTTGTCTCGTTCCGTCCAAAGCTATGGACGAACGGTTAATGAAGTTGCCACTCGAATCGGGTGATGGAATGAAATGAGCTGTGAAATTCCATACACCCCAAAATCTATCATATCTTTTTAGCAAATGAAACATCAAGTGAGAGTGAGAGAGAGAGTGGGAAGGGGCCGGCCATATATAGGGAGGAGGAGGGTGAGTGTAGGGGAGGGGGGTGACCACAAGAGTGTGAACACAAAAAAATATCTAGTGTGAACACAAATAAATATCTAGTGTGAACGCACAGTGTGAACACATAGAAAGCAACCAATGAAACAACAACACCTCACCGCTTCTAGAACCTTCTAGAAGTATCCACACTCTTCCAAAGAAAAGATAAATCCGTCTTTAACCGAATGTTAAAAGACGGCTGATAGAAAACTGGAAAAATGGCAACTTCCAAAAGTGATCCTGAAACGAATTTCAGGACAACCCCGTAACTGTATAAATATACCCGCATTTGTATTACGACCGAATACAAATGCAACTGAGACAAAGATATTATATCTACTCAATATAATACTCGGATCCGGCTTAAACCAAAGCCGACCAGTATCATCTGCCCGAAATCTGACACGTGCGTAAACGCACGTGCATTTTCCGAACCCTGCCATAAAACCATACGGCCTCTACAACGTTTCGCCCGAACTTGGGAAACTGTCTGTGGGGAACTCTAATGACTCGTCAGTACCCTGGCAGTGGGTTTAACCACAAACCGTCAGCGGCACTAGCTATGCGTAACGGCTGCCCATGGACTGACCTCAAGGGAGGCCGATGAGCGAACTCACCCGGAAACCCTACTGAGCCTAACAGTGACAATGTATATACAGTCCGGTCCGTTCGTCAATGAGTATCGCATATCTGCCTAGGGGGCTAGTAACGTCAGACCCCCAATAGCAGTATAATTCGTGTCGGAGTGTAGCCCAATAACACCCTGAGATACTACTGGAGTACCTACCAGTAAATCTCCTGCCACGGCCGTGGGCTATGTGTAATGGCTCTTCTAGACACAGCACGATCTCGCCCCCAATACCGGGAGAGACGAATCCCCTGCCGATCCGCTCACGTGCCTCCATATGGCTCGGGACTGTACCCAAAAACTACCTGTTTGCACGACTCCTTTAAGCCGTGGTAGGGTAGAAATCAAAGCACAGTGGGAACTCACACGAGACAAATGACGACCTCAGGTCGATGAACTAACCTGTACACATGTCACCAGGGAACTGCTATCTGACGATATGTATAATACCAACTAGCAGGTTCCCGGTGAGTCCTGTCCGGTGTACTCATAACCCAATGAGCACCTGTATACATCTTAGGTGATCCAACTGACACCAGTGGCTTGTGAGACCGGCCACCGCCCCTCGTCGGGGTCTCGACTGTATACACTAGTCTACTCCGGAGTATCGATGCCCTGTCTCGAAACTCCCACGACTAGGGACCACAATTAAGGATATGCATATAAACCACCCAACTCTCACGTATATGATCGTCATCATACTGTTGGTAGTAAAGCAAGATCCTAAGGGCTCTATCAAAGTGTAACATGTAATCAGTCACCTGAACATGTACACGACTGATAAAGGCAAACCAGATAGCATACTATCATCTTGAGTAAGATTGTCCTACCGGTATAGGTCCTCCGCAATCATTGCAATCACGTACCTGCGATCCAATAATTGACTCCGAGGGCACTATCTCCAACAATGACATGTGATGTTATGTGTTGCTGGATATGTTATATTGGATTGTCGTGTTTGAATAGCCGGGGGTTTTTTATGTGAGATGAGTGTTTTTCATTTTTCATTCATGTAAAAACTTGTATTTAATATTCTTTTATTGGGGCACTTCCAGGTTGCGGATGTTGTCACCTTTTGTATATTATTTACTTTTCCGCACTAGGATAGACCCAAGGAGGAGGGCACAAGTAACCGGGTTCTGGAGTCCAGTGGGAGACCAACTCGAGGAGTCGAGTCCGGGTCTCCTAACTCTAGAATTGGTAGGGTTGCTTGCCACTCTCGTAGGGGTCTAGGGGTGTGGGTTTGGCTATTCATCGCGACCGTGGAATCCGTGTTTTATACTGGCTCGTATTGAAAACACGGAAGTCCTAGTATATCCAATATTTCATATGTTTCTTCTGCTGCGATATCTGTGATGTGATCATGTGATGTTCTGTGATAGATACTGTATATAGTATATATGATATATTATATAGACGTTACTTATGTTTTACACCCGCGCTAGCCCTGCCCCGCTTTGCCGTTAGTTACCTAACCTAACGGTGCAGAGGGGACATCGAGGCGAATGCGGATGGCATAAGTGTACGTCGTATTTATCTGTGATGTTTAGGTGCTTAAATGATGGGACTTCATTAATATGATTAATGAAAGAAAAGAAACCTAAAGATATTGTAGAATCGAATTTCAAAAATTAAAACAGGTAGCTACAGTTCTTGCTTTGCACAGCGGTATATATGATATATCCTGCACCTTATTCGATAAGGAAAGGACCGAGATCCCTTCACCAGGAGTGACTCCCTTAGAAATAACTGGCAGATGCTACACACTCGGTTTGTCTTTTGATTGGTTTTAAGAGTTTTTTCTTTGCACAGTGATATATATGATATATCCCGCACCTCATTCGACGAGGAAAGGGCCGACGATCCCTTCACCGGGAGTGACCCCTTTAGCAAAACTAGAAAAGCCTCAAAAACACTCCAGTTTAAAAATAATTTGATTCTACAACAATATCAAGTTCATTACGCAATAGGTTTTCAGAAAAACCTGTCGTAGCCCTCCGTCATTTCAGATAAGTAGTAGTTAGTATTCGTGCTACGTTTGTTGGCCTGCGTCAAGGCGTAGTGTGTGGTAGCTAACTAGTATTTATCTGCTTATGCATATGATGCAGATTGGATTAGGGTAGTCATGCGACTTTGTTGGCCTGCGTCAAGGGTCGTGCGGGTGGGTTTAATTCAATCAGGAAATGACGGGTTGAACTTGACTAGCGCACTATGGTTTGTTGGCCTGCGTCAAGGTCATAGGACGCTAGGAGCAAAATTATCGGGAATTTGAAGTGTTGAAATTTGCAATGAGATTGCATACCTTCTATGAGATAGTTGGATCCCGATACCCACTGCGAGTAATCGTTACTCCTGGGAGAGTTTTACGCATTACAATTAGCCGATCAAGTAGGTGTCTAGAAAGGTGTCAACAGGGTTACGCCTCTGGGAAAACGAGGTTTACATTAATTAGGTTCGTGCGAAAGCACGGGGGACCTCCCTTAAAATACCGACACTGGCCTGGCTGAAAGATTGGCGAACTTGTAGTGTGTAATTAATCCCAGCTAGTCTTTCCTTTTAGGGTTTGAAGGAAGATTTGATAAAAACTGTAGGAGCCATCCTGATTAGATAAAATAAATAACCAATCTGATCTTGCAAGAGCGCACGCTGAGTGTTTTCTTCTCTCTCTCTCCTGGTAGCGACCATATCACGCCTTAATCAAGATAATAATACGGAATATTGACCGAACCCGCTTGTTATACTGAGCTGGGGAACATTGGTCCCGCTCCAACTTATAATTGTTATAAGACAGAGTAGGAAATTGGGGATTACCAGAATTCCCGTGCCGCCCAAACGAAGACAGTGCATGTTGATGCATCATCTTCGGGTGTGTTCATTATAAAGAACTGTTTCTCAGTATCCTCTACGTCCTAGGTATTAGATACCGGATCAGGATCCCGCAAATGTAATCTGTTACATGGGCTACAGAAAGGTAAAGAACTGAGAACGGGTGATAAGTTTCATGAGACAGAAAACGGAGCAAGTGTTGCAGCCAAGTCTGTTGGTCACTGTCACCCTGTATTACCAATACATTGATTCTGAACAAATACTATTAGATACCGAACCTGATATACAAAATAATATCAGTCTCTTTATTAGTAAAGAAATGATAAAATTTTGTTTTGTTGGATAATGTTTTGAACATTTCCTATATCAAAAAGTTGATCGGATCGGGCACGTTATCTAAAAGCATTGACGTTCTAAATCAAACTACAGTTCCTAGTATATAGAACACACACAAGAGGAAGAGTTCAGAACTGAACGGATCCTTCTTGAGGCATTGTAGACTAGGTCATATCAATGCGACCCGACTGGCTGAAGTTACATATAGATGCATATTTAAATTAGTTTAAATTTACATCTTGTGAAACTTGCCAGTCATGTCACAAAGATTAGATGACGATAGCTCTGTTTATTGGAAACAGAGAAAGAGTTAGTAAACTCTTGGGACTGATACATGATGATGTATGTAAGGACCCCTGTCTGCACATGCCAAGACGGGTTCTTTATACTTCATTACATTCTCTGATAATCTCTCAAGATTCAGACATATGTTCCTGATAAAATACAAGTCCGAAACTTTTGAGATATTCACAGAATATAAGTTAGAAGTAGAGAACCAAAATACGGGTATAAGTATTATGTCCTTTGATGTGATCAGGGAGGAGAATACTTAAGCACGGAAATCCTGGACTATTCAAAAGGAGAATGAGATTCTTTCTCAGCATTACTCCTCCGTATACACCATAGCACGATGGTATATCGGGGCGGAGCAATAGCACCCTATATGATATGGTGTGCTCTATGATGAGTACTACTGAGTTTCCTATTTCCTTTTGGGAGTTATGCACTTGAGAAGCTGCATACCTATTGAATTAGGTTCGAATCAGATCACAGCCTACCACTCCATATAAGATATGGTATGGGAAGAGCCCGTGTCTTAAGCTAGTTAAGATTTGGGGTTGTCCGGCCTATGTCTAAAAGAAAAATCCGGACAAGCTCGAGGTAAAGTCTGTTGTGTAGAACTGGAAAGGTTCCAGCTATACAAACTACAGCAGATGATTTGATAAAACCAAAGGATTCAATAGTTACCAACGAACCTCAGCCTCTCCGTCGATCTAGTAGGGTTTCTCACCCACCTGAGAGATACTTCGGTTCCTCTATGACAGTGGGAGCGAGGATTGCATCATGAGATGATGACCCAACTAGTTTCGAGCTGGTCATCAGGAGTAGGACTCTGTAAGAATGGCTGGATGCTTAGTGATCTGAGATGGAATCCTTATACAGCAACAAAGTATGGACTTTGGTTGCTTTATCTGAAGGGTTAAATCCCCATCAGGAGCAAGTATATCTTGAGAAGATTACTTGGTGTAGATGGAAAGGTTGAGACTTTCAAAGCTAGACTTGTTAAAGGTTTTCGTCATCGACCAGGCGTGGATAATGATGAAACCATTTCCAGTGGCTATGCTTAAGTCCATCCGGATCCTACTTGCCACGGCTACTTACCATGACTACGATATCTGGCGGTTGGGTGTCATGACTGCTTTTCTAAAATGATGTTTTAGAAGAGAGCGTATGTAAGTACACAGCCAGAGGGCTTCATAGACAGTGGGAGCAGCGGAAACGTGTACAAGATGCTTTATAGGATAAAGCAGGCATCGCGGAGTTGGAACGTCTGTTTTGATGAAGTAGTCAAAGAGTTTGACATCATCAAAATGGTAGATGAACCTTTTATAAACAAAAAGGTAGTGGGGAGTATGGTGACGATCCTCGTAGAGTACGTGGATGACATACTCTTGATAGGGAAGGAGTTTCCTATGCTATGCTCGATCAATCTCCGCTTATCACAATGATTCTCCACATAGGATCAAAGTGATACCTCCTAAATCCTAAGCTTTGGATCTATGAGATAGATCTAATTGGATGTTAGGATACTCACTAGTTGTAGTGAGATGGTATCAATCGATCCTGGGGAGAATCACTGGAAAGGTTCCAGGGTGATAAAGACGACTGAATGTCAGTCACAGGCATTGTCTTTACCCTATGTAAAGGGACGGTATGTTGGAAGAGTTCCAAGCTAGATACCGTGGCATACTAGACGATTAAAGACAAGATACATCGCTACTTAAGATGCTACCAAAGAGGCAGTCTGGATGTATATTGGTTCATGAGATGAACTTAGTTCCTCCCATTGTGTGACAATGGAGTTGTGGCTTATGCCAAGGAACGTCCGTCCCATCAGTGATCCAGACATATTCTAAGGCAGTATCACCTGATCATGGAGATGGTTGATCTCCAGGGTGATCGAGGTTAGGAGAACAGACTCAGAGGACAACACGGCGAATCCACTCACAAAGGCCTTTTCCCAAGGAGAGACTTTTATGGGATGGTTGAGTATGAGATACTACAACCACTGCTATCAGATGGCCCTAGTGCAAATGGAAGATTGTTAGTTATATGTATGCCCTAGAGGCCATTACTATACATAGGATGTATATGGTAGTGGATGCTTGGACATATATAGGGAGGACTTTCTTGCTCGACATGATAGTATACTATCTGGTTGCTCTTTACCTTAACGTGTACACTGATTGTCTCTCTGTTATATGTTGGTAAAGCCCTTAGGATGTTTACTTGACTACCTGGACTATGATGCAGATCATACTAGTGGGGACATGGTAGTCCATTAGTACATCCTTCAAAGTCCTTAGTCGTGGGTGTATCGAGACGGGGCATCGATATACCAGTGTAGACTAGTGTGTACCTTCTCGACCCATATAGATGGGCGATGGATGATTCCATATCCATTGGTGTTTGACATCAGAGATGATATACGGGTGCTCAGTGGAGACTGGGTACACTGGACGGACTCGCCGAGAATTCCTAGATGGTATTATACCTTACGTCAGATGGCAGTTCTCTGGTGACACTGGTACAGGTTAGTCTGTAGACCCGAGATCGTCATAGATTTTTGTGTGATTCCCACCGTGCTTTGATTTCCACCTTACCACGTCTAAGAGGACGTGCAAAACGGTGGTTTTTGGGTACAGTCCCGAATCACATGGAGGCAATGAGCGATAGGAGGGGATTCGTCTCTCCCGCTATAGGGAGTTGATGTTGCGCTGTGTTCGATTGGCTATAACCGGAAATCCCTGGCCAGGGTTGCTGAGATTTAGTGGTAAGTGTTACCAGTAGTTTCTCGAACTGTTATAGACCTCATATCGACACGACTTATCGAGCTATTAGGGTCTGACGTTTACCATCCCTATGCGAGATATGCGACATATCAGACAACGAGACCGGACTGTACGGTAAGTGTTACTGGTTGGATTCACAGGAGTATGAGCGGGCTTGCTCGTCGATCTTCTGATCGCTCAATACCCGGGTGGCCGTTACTTTTAGCAGACCGCTTGCGGCTTGTGGGTGTTTGATATGATCATCACCTGCTGCTGGCGTATTGACGAGTCTTTAGAGTCCTACACAGAGGTTTCCTGGCTCAAGCGAAACGAAATAGGAGCGCATATGAGATATGTGCGGGACCGAGAATAATGCGTGTATGTGATACCGTATTCTATTCTCGCGATGAATGTATCGATTGGTTGTATGCGATATAACCTAGTTATCGAATCGAGGATTGATTCGATAAGTCGATACATTGGATATTAGTCGGTCATATGCGATATGACCGGATCATTAAGTCAAGTGTTGATTTAATGATTTAATGTATAATTATATATTTGATATATTACTTTGCATTAACTAATATTGGTTCACTTTAAATGGATTTTCTCACTTGGTATGCACAAGTGGTATATGTGATATATTTTTGTGCACCTGCTTGTATCATGTTTGATGATACATTCAAACTTGGGTGTATGTTTGTATTAAACCATGGTTAGTTAATGGTTAGGGTTTCATTTGATTTATTTGCTTATTTATTTATTTATTCATTAATTTTGGCAAAATGAAAATGGTGGTTAATTTTGTTTCTTTGTTGAAGCTTCATGAAGCTTTGAAAAAGTCTACCATTTTTGTTTCATGCCTAACCTAACCATTCACCTAACCCTAGTTTATGCTCTACACTTAACCATGGTTTCTATATGATAAGAATCACTCATTTTCTATTTTCCAAATAATTCTTATCATATTCTTTTTCTTCTTCCTCTTCTTCTTCAAGAAGAAAAAGCTTGCTAGCTTCAATGGTGAAATGAGAAAAAGAGTGAGAAATCCAATTCTAAAGTATACCCACTTCCTATTTCTTCATCCTCTACCACTTGCCAAGTAGTATAGGGTGTTTTCTTCACAAGTTTCATGGCTTGGTGAAGTTGGAGCTTGATCTTGTGTTGCCTCGACGTAGATCATCTTCGGCATCGAAGTCGACGACCTAGCCCGATCATTTCTTCGATGAAACCACCGCGAGAGTCTGGGATCCGATGGGTACAGCAGAGGGACTTCATCACGGAGCTATGGAGGTAGAGGACCGGATCTACAAAGGTTGTAGTCACTTCCCTTTTAGCAGTAAAGTTGTTTACTACTTGTAGTTTCGCCTAAACTCTAGTTAACGATCGCATTAGGGTTTCTCGGCACCGAAACATTATAATTTGGCATGGTTGATGTCTTGTGAGACCTCCTTGGAGTGCCTAGGAACCCTACACGCCGGGCATGTTTGGAGATATTTTACCATTCTTTTCGTCTTGGCTGAAAGAGCGACCTCCCATGGAGTTTCTTCTACAAAAGAGCATGATGCCCCCAGTGTATCTGTTTTCTTGGGAGTGTGTGGCCGAGGCGGGTTCACCTTCCAGTTCTCAGATAATACGAATTTTCCCTGCTGGGATTGATCTTCTATCCAACTTTTGGTGATAAGGGCAATAGCTAGGATTGCTAGTGTCGCCTGGTTGCGCTGGGTGTCTTGGCTCTGGGAGCGTAATGAGCCTGTTGCGGAGTGCAAACTCGAATAACCTCTTTGTCTTGTCTCGAGAGAACGAGTAAGGGCGACTCATTTTATCTTCGAGAGATCAAGTTCTGTTATTTTAGCGATTAACTGGTCTCGAGCCACCAGGATGCTGTTGAGCATTGGCCACGACGATCGCTTTCCCCTTTCCCCTCTCGTTTCGAGAGTCCGGCTTTGGAGGAGACGGTCTATGACCCATCTGGTCCATTTGGGCCAGTTTGTCGATCAAGGCCTGGAAAGTAGTCGGCTTGAAGAACATCATGAACTGGGAGATGGTTGCATGAGGGTCCAGAGTGCCCACGAACATACCTACCGCCGGTGCTTCTTCGATGCGCTGTTCGCACTTCGACCACATATTCCGCCATCGTATGGCGTATTGGACCCACGTCTCGCCTGGCTTCACCCTGGCATTGATCAATGCTGTTATTAGGGTGTGTTCACTAGCACTCGCGAATATTTGAGTGAATAACAACTCCATTTCTGCGAAAGTCATGACAGAATCGTTTGGAAGTTTAGAGTACCATTCGAAGGCCATCTCCGACAAGCTGCCGACGAATTGATGGAGCAAAAGCTTATCATCGCCCCCGGTGTTGCCGCAAAGAGCTCTGAACTGGGCGACGTGCTGGTGAGGATTTCCTGTCCCTTTGTACATATGGAATTTAGGGATTGTATATCCCGGCGGGTATTTAATTTGGTCAAACCAGCTTAGATACGGTCGCCCAGTTTTGATGACTTGGCCGGCCGCTTCATTCGCCTGGTGAGCTTGTATTTGCTGAGCTATATAGTCATCCAGTGCGGCTTTAGAAATGGTTTCTTCCTTGGCTGCTGAATGAGCCGGGGGAGGATTGGATGTCTACCCTCTATCGTCTTCAATAATGACCGGAGGGTCTTCAGCTGGAGGATCCGGCTGTAACATCATTCTCACCATGTCTTGGAAGAGAAGTGCCATTTGTTTTATGTTGGTATCTTGTTCTGCTGCTTCTCTGTCCTTCTTCTCTAGGACCCTGCGTAGGAAGTCAGCATCAGTTTCTTATTCGTGACGCTGTTCTGATGATGCCTCCGGGCTTTCTTTTGGCCCGGTGAAAGCGGCCATTGTAGTCAGCATCTCCTGAAGCTTCTGCTGATGTTGTTCCTGAGCTCTTGTGATAGATCGGGTGAGAGGTCGATGGCCCGTCGAAGCGCGGATTTCCTCTTTTCCGGAAGCCATGTAAACAGTATGCATCGTTATGCCCCCCGACTTGGGGTGTTTGGACTCAGCGTCTTTGCGATCTGCTGTAGTCACAAGGGCTTTCTCTGGCCTCCTTTTCTTTTGAGCAGTTGACGTTGAAGGGGTCGTTGCAGTGGGCACCCAGGTGATTGTCGTCCTTTGTGGCTTGCTGGGACGGTTTTCTTCCTGCTGAACCTTCAGTTTCTTCTGTCTGCGAAGATAGTCTTGATTGATCACTGACTCCTGGACCCGTTGCCAGACTTTGTAAACTTTGGAGGACAGCCGCTGAGGGGGCTGTTCCGGCTTTGCCTCTGTAACATTCTCCATGGGTGGAGGAGATCTTTTCAATACAGCGGTAGGAGAGTTCCTGCGCACCTTGTTCAGCAATTCAAACCTATTCCCGGTTGGAACAGCAGCATTGACTTCCACCGTTGGGGCTGGTGGAGTTATCCCAGAGGGAGGGTTGCCCCCAGCCTTCCTTACTCGGCGCTAGTGGCGACGTCGAGCGTGTCGAGCCGATGGAGTTAGTTCAGTAATGGGGATGGCTTTGTCTTACCCCCCGTTTCAGGTGAGGGGCTGTTGCTGACGTCAGCCTCTTGAAGACTGATGTCCGTTGAGAAGCGGTATCCAACTGGTCAAAAACAGACTTCTGAGCAGGGATAGGAACCGTAGTGGGAGCCGAAACAGTCAGTCTTGTAAAGACCGACCCTTTGGCGGGAGAAGCCGCCTTGACGACTTCAGGAGCAAGGATGGCTATCCTTTTCGGAACAACCTTCTCTGGGATTGCAGGCTTCCTCACGGGCCCACATGAACTTTGGCCCAGTCTGGCGAAGACCGAGGAGCTCGAGCTGGACGACCCGTTGAGAGGAGCCGCTGTAGTTGCAAGCCGATCAAAGACCGACTTCTTGGGAGCTTCTTGTGTTGGTATAGGAGCGCTGAAACTCGTTGGTGGGAGCATGGTCCCGAAAAACAATCCAGTGGTGGCCTGAGTGACCTGTTCCATCGGCATCGTGAACAGGGAGGCCACTTGAGGCACGTAAGCTATGCCTCCAGATGAGGCGGAACATGAATTGCAGTTGCAGCTGGAACACTTCACGCAAGTAGATGCCATTGATGTTTCGCTTTCTACGCCAAGCAAGAAACCAAATCTTAGTACCTCGAATCCAAGGGCAACCATATCAAACCGTGTTTCGTTGGCGAACACGACACATGAAGTGTGGAGTGGAAAGAGGAAAAGGTCCCACCGGGCGTGCCAGAATCTGTTCCCCGCCGAACACGGAGACGCGGCCGCGCGGGTCCGTCTTGCCTGAGGTTCGGGGCAGATGCTAATTGGTGTTATCCGTCCACCTTTCCAAAAATGCCAAGTTGATTTATGGCACCATGTATCGAAGGTTCAAACGGATGCGTCCGATGTAGCAGACTTCGTCAGATTCCCCCTCGTTTGAGGGGTTTTTGATTGTGGGGACACTTTTCCCTGCAGGCGCAAGCCCCTGCAGTTAATTACGCTACCGAATCGCGGTAACAACTTTCTCCTTCTCCAGATGGTCACTTCGTGTCGTGGGTGTTTGTTTTTGGTTGCCCGTGGATTGTATACGGAGACTAATTTATGTTGTCGCCGGTAGGGCGTGGATTAGTCCAAATCTGTATTTTCTTAGATTTGGGTTTGGGGGTTGGGTTTAAGGATGCGTTAGCCTCATTTGAGACTAAGATCAACTTAAATGTTTGTTAAGGATACGTTAGTCTAATTTTAGACTAAGATCAACTTAACGGTATCGTTTAGATCCAACAAAAGAGCATTTAGACTCTGTTGTTTAGTTTAGGGACATTGCGGTCGATTAGTTTAAGGACATTACGGTCCAATGTTAGTTTAAGTACATCTCGGTCCAATGTTAGTTTAAGGACATCTCGGTCCAGATTAAGGACATCTTAGTCCGTGAGTTTAAGGACCCCACAGTCCCGGTTTAGAGAAATCGTAGTCTATAAGGTTTTAGGACATCGTAGTCCATGAGCTTAAGGACCCCACAGTCCGGTTTAGAGACATCGTAGTCTATAAGGTTTAAGGACATCGTAGTCCATGAGTTTAAGGACCCCACTGTCCGGTTTAGAGACATCGTAGTCTATAAGGTTTAAGGACATCGTAGTCCATGAGTTTAAGGACCCCACAGTACGGTTTAGAGACATCGTAGTCTATAAGGTTTAAGGACATCGTAGTCCATGAGTTTAAGGACCCCACAGTCCGGTTTAGAGACATCGTAGTCTATAAGGTTTAAGGACATCGTAGTCTATGAGTTTAAGGACCCCACAATCCGGTTTAGAGACATCGTAGTCTATAAGGTTTAAGGACATCGTAGTCCATGAGTTTAAGGACCCCACAGTCCGGTATAAAGACATCGTAGTCTATAAGGTTTAAGGACATCGTAGTCCATTAGTTTAAAGACCCCACAGTCCGTAGAAATGTGTGGTCGTCGGGACCCGTCACCACTCTCAAGACGTTGAAGGATTACAACGACAAATATCAGAGGAGTAACGAGATGTACCCTCGAACCAATGTGAGTTGGTTGAAAGATCTGTAGCCCAGTTTAGGACTGAGATCAGTTGAATATTTATGAGCAAATGTGCTCAGTTTAATATAAGTTGAGGACTTATGGCCAGACTTGGGCTAAGTCCAATTAAAATGTTTAACATTTTTTTGTTGTTCTGGCTGTTAAGCCTTTATTTGGGCTCGGCCCTTTTAATAATGCTAAGCATTGAGTTCTGACATCTTTTGTCTTCATCAGAACAAAGTGTGTTTTGACAATGCGCCACGTGGCGCATCAGGCGCTTTGCGCCAGTTAAAGAGCGCATTGCGCTTCTGTCGGGTAGCGCACACGAAGGGGACACGTGTCACGCTTAGCGCTAAGCGCTAGTTTATTAGCGCATTGCGCTTTTTATTTATGAGCGCATTGCGCTAGTTTGTTGGCACGCCAGTGAGTGGCACATGGCGTGCTTGGCGCTGAGCGTCAATCCATGAGCGCAGTGCGCTGTTTCAGAAGCGCAGATTGTGTCTTTGGTTGACATGTGGCATGTTTTAGCGCTGAACGCCAGTCCAAGAAGCGTAAAAGCGCAATTCATGAGTGCAAGGCACTTTCTAATAGCGCAAAGCGCATTTGATCAAATTTAATATCAAAGAACAAATTTATGTTCCTCTTAATAGAGGCTTTGCCTCAAGATTCAAGAACAAAAGTTCTTGTTTTATAAAAGGGCTCTGTCTTTGTAGATCAAGGATCTGTGAATGAAGTAAATACTTCTTTTATTTTTTTATGATTAGATCTTTTGATCTTTTTTCTTTTTATCAAAGACCTTGATCTTTTGTAAATCTGTGATCTTTTTAGAAGATGGTTATTCTTTTTACGAGATGGTTTCATCTCTTTTATTCAAGAACTAGTTCTTTACCTTGAAGATGAAGAATGATCTTTTTTTTCTAAGAGCTTGCTCTTCTTTCTCTTTGAGTTTTTTCTCAAAGTTTGCAGAGGGTTTTTCTCTATATTTCTATATATCTCTGAGACTTGAAGTCTAGGGGCCTTTATATAGGGCCAATTGATTCGTTAAATCAGTTTTAAGAGATCTTTCTCTGATTGATTTAGGAATATTTCCCACTGTTGGATCTTTGATCCTAGGGCTTCTGCTTTGCAGAAGAAAATCTTCTTGTTTCAATAAGATTGGAAAGATCTTTCCATAACAGAATTTTAATTCTGATTAATTAATAATTTATTACTATTAGATCTTTTGATCTAATGGTGGGGAATTTTTAATTCCAGCACTAGCGCACCTTGCGCTAGCGCACCTACGTTCGACACGCAGCGCGCAGTGCAATGCAACTGCACTAGCGCACCCGTTTTTGACACACAGAGCGCAGCGCGACTGTGCTAGCGCATCCGTGTTTGACACGTGGCGCGCAGCGCAGAGCGCTGGATCGGAAGCGTTGCTTCAATTTTTTTGAGTTTAGAAATTTTAAAACAGTGTTTTGCTCTGATTGGGGGTGCGCTGCCTAAGGCGCAGCGCACCTGGCGCTAGCGCGTCTGTGTCTGACATGTGGCGCGCAGCGCGCCTAGCGCTGAATTTGAAGCGTTGCTTCAATTTTCAAATTTTGAATTTTAAAACAGAGCTTTGCTCTGATTGGGGAAAACATGCATCATAGTCCCAGTAGTCGAGTACATATCCTAAGGGCTTTATCAACATGTGAGAGTAAGACAGTAAACCAATACAAGTCAACATGTTAAGATAAAGTGAAACCAAATAGCATACTATCATGTCGAGTAAGAAAGTCATCTCTATATATATCTAAGCATCCACTATAATATACATCATATGTACAACAATGGCCTCTAGGGCATATATATAACTAACAACAAACACTCTTTGTTCCTCCTTGTGGTAGAAAAAATATCCATATGAATGTTTTGGATATTCCACAAATTTACACATGACCGATCGTGTCTCGAGTTTGTCCGGATTCTGCTTTTTGACAAAAGCCGGACAGCCCCATATCCTAACTCTTTTAAGAGATGATCTCTTCCCACACCACATTTCATATGGAGTGGTAGACACGGTCTTGGTTGGAACCCTGTTCAATATGTCGGAGATAGTGCCCTCAGAGTCAATTATTGGATCACAGGCACGTTATTGCAATGATTGAGGGAGGACCTATGCCGGTAGGACAGTCTTACTCAAGATGATAGTATGCTATCTGGTTTATCTTTATCATCGTGTACTGCTTTAGGTGACATTACTGATCACTATTGCACGTTGATAGAGCCCCTAGGATTCTTGCTTGACTGCCAGCAGTATGATGGCGATCATATACGTGGGAGCTGGGGTATATAAGCACATCCTTAAAAGGTCCCTAGTCGTGGGAGTTTCGAGATAGGGCATCGATACTCCAGAGTAGACTAGTGTACACAGTCGAGACCCCGACGAGGGGCGGTGGCCGGTCTCACAAGCCACTGGTGTCAGTTGGTTCGCCTAAGATGTATACAGGTGCTCATTGGGTTATGAGTACACCGGACAGGACTCGCCGGGAACATGCTAGTTGGTATTATACCTAACGTCAGATGGCAGTTCCCTGGTGACATGTGTACAGGTTAGTTCATCGACCTGAGATCGTCATTTGTCTCGTGTGAGTTCCCAATGTACTTTTATTACTACCCTACCACGGCTCAAATGAGTCATGCAAACAGGTTTTAGTTGGGTACAGTCCCGAGCCACATGGAGGCAGTGAGCAGATCGGCAGGGGTTCGTCTCTCCCGGTATTGGGGGTGAGGTCGCGCTGTGTCTAGGAGAGCCATTACACGAAGTCCTTGGCTAAGGCAGGAGATTTACTGGTAGGTACTCCAGTAGTATCTCAGGGTGTTCTGGGTTACACTCCGACATGACTTGTACCGCTTTTGGGGGTCTGACTTTTACCAACCCCCTAGGCCCGCCATGCGATGCTCATAGACGAACGGACCGGACTGTACGGATATTGTCACTGACAGGATCAGTAGGGTGTCAGGATGAGTTCGCTCATCGACGTCCCTTTTGGTCAATAGCCGGTAGCCCGTTAAATATGGCTAATACCTCGGACGTACTAGTGGTTAAATCCACAGCCAAAGTATTGACGAGTCTTTAGAGTCCGCCACTGTAACCCTTCGAAAATCGTTTAGGCAGTTTTTCGGTAATCGGCTAATTTTTCGGCTTTTTCCGTAAAAAGTCAAAATAGGTATTTTTCATTGTAGACCTAATTATACAAAATTTAGATAAGATATTACTATAATTTTGTCACTAAAATGTCACTTATAATTATCTAGTTAAATAAAAAAAAATCGTAATTAATTATTTTTTTATTATTTTAAGCCTTTTTAAATACATTAAATTAGTGATAAATACAAATTTAATTAGGTAAATTTCATAATTAGGATTCTTTATAAGCTAAAATATGGTGTTAATAAAATTATATCATGACTTGCAAACTTTTGGTTTTAGGGTGGGAAATTTAATGGAAAAATGGTGTAAAATGAGGTTTTTTTTGTAAATTGTTGATATGAAAGCATTAAATGAGAACATGGGGTGTTTATTGACCTAGAAAATTCTCCAAAAATCCCACAACTCCCTCCTTCACCTACTGGCCGACCCATTCTGCAGCAAATCCCCTCTCTTCTCACTTCATTTTGCTTCATTTTTCATGTCAAAATTCAAACAAAATCCACAAATTCATTAACCCATTCAAAGCCAAACCCTAATCCACTCTCTCTTCAACCCAAATTAGTTCAAAAACTTGATGAAAGGAGGCTTCTTGGTGACTTGATCAAGCTAGGGTTCAAGCTTGTGAGGTGAAGATTCTAATCTTTTTGTTAACTTGTAGTTTAAATATGCTAGAATTGAAATTTGAAGTATAAGTTTAGTAGTAAATGTTTGTTTAGGAAAATCAAGAGAAGGATTTGATTTTAAATTAGGGTTTGTAGCATGGTGGTTGGATTTAAGTTAGGATTTGGTTATCTAATTGATTGGAGTGGTTAATAGTGTAGTGTTATGCTCGCTAAATCGACAAAATTGCGATGTTTGTATCGAATCGGTAAGCAAATTGCTTACTAGATTTTTACAAAAATTAGAATGCGATCAAATTGTGTTATGTTAGCGATATAATTAGCTTCGTATAGGACTATTAGAGTGCGCGAACGCGGGGTTTTGTCTAGTCGGGTTTTAGTTTTGTCGATTTCCCCGAAATGACGATTTTAGTTAACGATTAGCGATTTTCGTGCGTTTTCCCGCGCACCGAGTGTATGATATGTTTAATTCGAGAGCGTCGATAATTGTATATTGTGACTTGCATCGTTTTAGGTTTTGTAATCTTATGGTTGGTGTTGTGCAAATATAGGATCGGTCGGGGAAACATCGGACACGGCACGTAAAGGCAAGGCGGTGGTCGGATCGGATTAGCGGGGATTTCAGGTGAGTAGATGTATTCATCTATGGGGGAATCGTCTGAATGGCACGAGGCGCCCCCCTCCCCCAGTTAGGATTACCCTACTTTTTGCAAGATTCATATTGTTAGCTAGCTTATCCATTCATGTACACTGCATACCCTTATAGCGAACAGTATATTAGATTGCATGGACATTCATCTATACTTATGCGAAATCACTTTGTAGGACACGAACACCATTACCATTGGCATCTGTTGCACGCGCACCATTCATGTGACACACACGCCTTTGGTAATTGCCATGCCACGTGCACTATAGAACCTGTTTATCATAATATCGCCACTTGCATTCATACTTGATATATGAAATTGTATAGCATACGTATACCTCGCATCATCATCATATTTATATAGATTTCTAGCAAAATTCACATCATATGCATTGATATCATAGACATTTATCATATATAACATGTGGACATTATGATTTTCTTGAGGATTTCAGTATTACTGCGATTTCTGGATTTTTGGGGAAAACCGCAAGAATTTAACAAAACCTTATATTTATCATTTTCAAAAGAAAGTTGCGGTTTTCTCGTGATGTATGTGTCGTCCACCATGAGTTTTCATGTTTTCTGTTGGATTTCGAGACCCGATTCGAGGAGTGGATGAACCGTCTCGGGTACATGGTGGGCCCGGTATGGTACCCCGGGGCAAGAAGATCGAGTTGTAGACGATGAGCCTGGCAGGGGAAGACTACCTACCGGTGATGTCTGGCGTGGCGGATATCCGGAGGATACCGACCGTTGTCGTGAGATTTATGATATGGGCCGATCCGGATTGACGGAGCCCGATTTTGAGACAAATATGATTCATATTTGGTGTCGATACTTGACACGAGTTTTCAGATGATTTCGTGATGGTACTTAGCTATTATACAGGTATTCATTTTCTAAAGTTAAGAATTCAATACCCTTAGCATTTAAAACACTTAAAGATTTAGTAATGACATTGCATACCTGTGTATGCATACTAGAGATATTATATCACATATGGACATGCATGTTGTGGTGCATTGCGTGCATTCTTACGATTGCCTTATTAGATGTTATATTTACTCACGAGCTGGCAACTCACCCCCGTTGTGCCACAGTGTCTTGCAGGTCGGACTCATCAGTCTTGTAGCAGCGGCTATCTTATCATCAGTCCCTTTTGCTCAGACTCGCGACATCGCCCGTAGGTGGGTTGCGAGCACACTTTATTTCTTTTGCTTTATCATTGTATCTAGTATTCTCCATCCACCACTTTATATTGTATATGCGACCTAGTGATGAGACTGAGAGACTTGTATATTTGTGGTTCTTTTGGGTCGAGCTCACTTGAGCCGGCGTTGTGTTTTCTGATATTTTGCATCTCTTTATTGCTCTTTTCTTGATACTACTATTATATTGCATGTGGTTGTGATCCGCCTTGGGCGAAGAGCTAGCTCCCGCTTGGGGATGCCATTTTTTTTGATTACAGGTTTATTATCTTGTTGTACCCATTTTGGGGGATAGAAAATACAGGGGAGACTCTGCCGAAATTTTCAGAAATTTATGATGTTTTTAAAAAGGGATTCTTGCAACTTAATTAATTTGAAAATCGTTTTCATTAAAGGTTTTCCTTCACTCTCTTTTGATTTTGGTTTAGATTTTTCTGGGCTTTGGCTGACTTAGGATACGTTACGCCTTTAGACGTCTCGTAATCTAAGTGCCAGTCACGTTCCGTACTTTCGGGTCGTGACAAAGTTGGTATCAGAGCATAGGTTTTACCTTTCTGAGTGTAGGACGACCTTGGTAGATGGAGTAGGTGACTTAAGCAGAGTGGCGTAGCGTGGGTATGATCCGCGGCATACTCACGATACGGTACTCCGCCTAAGTGACCTTAGGACATAATTGCTTGTAATTCCTTTCTTGATTCCTTGATTCAATTGCAATGATCTTATCAGTCCTGTTTCTTATTCCAGCTTCGATGCCGTCAAAGACTACGAGAGCTCAGCGGGCTGCCGCTAGGGATGAGATTCGGGCGGGCCCGTCTGAGGCGAGGATCGAGCGGGATGATACGCCTGTCCCTCAGGGTCATACCGATCCACCTTATCCTGACCGTATTGCCAGATTAGAGGCCGGCATGCAAGAGTTGCGGCAGATGATGGGATCTTTAGTTGAGTCCAGCCGGGCATAGAGATCCGAGGACTTTCCTTCCACTGCACAGACCACGATCGTACCTGCTGCACAGATGGTCACTCCTGCTGCTACTACGGAGACTATCCCTGTTTCACTACAGGAGTTCATGAGATTGAGACCTCTAGCTTTTACCGGTACAGATGCGACAGAGGACCCACAGGCATTTCTTGATAGGATGGCTCGGATTTGCCGTTCGTTGAGGTGTTCTGATGATAGATTGGTGGAGTTTGCGAGTTTTCGTCTGGAGGGTCTTGCCCAGACATGGTACGACTCAGTAGAGAGAGGCCGAGCTGCAGGTCTGCCTTCTATGACCTGGGATGAGTTTACAGCTGCATTTCTTGCCCGTTTTCTTCCGGAGAGTGTCCGAGATGCTCGAGCCCGTAGTTTTGAGTCTTTGCGCAAGACTCCTGGGATGACAGTGTCGGAGTATGATATACAGTTTACCCAGTTCTCTCGATATGCTCCGTACCTAGTCGACACAGAAGAGAAGAGAATAAAGAGGTTTGTACGAGGGCTTGATACACAGCTATTCCTTGCCATCGGCACCCAGCACTTTGATACATACACAGCCGCGATGGATGCAGCCTTACTTTTGGAGGAGCGTATTTCTGAGACTCCGGTCGTTTCTAGGCCGAAGAGGATCCGTACTGATACGCCAGCTCAGCGGCAGATGGGAAGACACCGTGATAGATTATTTCCGGGAGATGGTGGAGGCAGAGGATTGAGACGAGGTCAGTTATTTGGTTCATATCCACAGACCCAGCAGTCGTCTCCAGGATGTTTTCGGTGCGGGAGTCAGTACCACCGTATCAGAGACTGTACCATGGGACGCCAGGGCGCGGGGACAGTCCCGCAGGTGACCTTACCACCCTCACCACCTCCTCAGAGAGCTCTACTTCCTACTCCTGATGATGCTCCACGCCAGCCAGATGCTTCTAGAGGCCGTGGGCATGGCGGTCCGGTTCAGAGAGGACTAGGCGACAGAGGCAGAGGAAGAGGCCGAGGTAGAGGCAGAGGACAGCCAGCTATTAGTGGTGGACAGGCCCGAGTGTTCGCGTTGACTCCTCAGGATGCACAGGCATCCAATGCCGTCGTGACAGGTACTCTGCCAGTATGTTCTTTTGATGCACGGGTATTATTTGATCCAGGCTCCACACATTCCTATGTTTCCACGTATTTTGCACCGAGGTTGAGCCGAGAGTCTTCTCCGTTAGATCAACCGCTTGTCGTTATTACCCCGGTAGGCGAGTCTTTTGTTGCCCGTTTTGTGTACCGATCGTGTTCCGTTCGTATCGGGGAGAGAGATTCTTCAGTTGATTTGATTCTCCTCGATATGCTAAACTTTGACGTTCTTCTTGGTATGGACTGGCTAGCCACCTGTTATGCATCCGTGGACTGCCGTGAGAAAGCAGTCAGATTCAGTTTTCCTGGTGAGCCGGTTCTTATTATTCAGGGAGATCGTAGTGCTACCCTTCCCAGCTTGATTTCTTCTCTTCGCGCTGGTCAGCTCTTAAGGAAAGGGTGTCAGGGATTCTTAGCCTATATTTGTGATACTCGCTCCACAGAGGTTTCGTTGGACCAGGTCCCTGTTGTGAGAGAGTTTCCTGATGTATTTCCTGACGAGCTGCCTGGTCTGCCACCAGAGCGCGAGATTGAGTTCTGTATTGACTTGATCCCCGGCACGGGGCCTATCTCTATACCGCCTTATCGGATGGCCCCGGCGGAGCTGAGAGAGCTAAAGGATCAGTTACAGGACTTGCTGGACAAAGGGCTTATCCGACCGAGTGTGTCACCTTGGGGTGCTCCCGTCTTGTTTGTTAAGAAGAAGGACGGAAGTATGCGTTTATGCATTGATTATCGTCAGCTGAACCGGGTTACTGTGCGGAACAGGTATCCCCTACCCCGCATTGATGACTTATTTGATCAGCTCAAGGGTGCAGGGTTCTTCTCGAAGGTTGATTTACGGTCAGGTTATCACCAGTTGCGGGTTCGGAAGGAGGATATTCCGAAGACCGCTTTTCGTACTCGATATGGTCATTACGAGTTCTTGGTGATGTCGTTCGGGCTCACCAATGCCCCGGCAGCATTTATGGATTTGATGAACCGTGTATTCAGGCCGTATCTCGATCAGTTCATCATTGTGTTCATTGACGACATCTTGGTTTATTCTCGGAGCCGGGAGGAACATGAGCAGCACTTACGTATCACATTGCAGACTTTGAGGGAGCATCAGCTGTTCGCCAAATTTTCCAAGTGCGCATTCTGGTTAGACAGTGTCGACTTCTTGGGTCATGTGGTGACGAGAGATGGTATTAGTGTGGACCCGAAGAAGATCGAGGCAGTTCAGCGTTGGCCTAGACCAGTATCAGTTACAGAGGTTCGCAGCTTTCTAGGTCTGGCCGGCTATTATCGACGTTTTGTCCAGGATTTCTCCCGCATTGCTGCACCATTGACCGGGTTGACCCGGAAGGGAGTTCCTTTTGATTGGACCCAGGCATGTGAGGATAGCTTCCAGCAGTTGAAGACTCGTCTGACTACTGCACCAGTGTTAGCATTGCCTTCAGGATCAGGCGGGTTCGTGGTATATTGTGATGCTTCTAGAGTGGGGCTTGGATGTGTGTTGATGCAGCACGACAGAGTTATTGCGTATGCTTCTCGGCAGCTGAGGAAACACGAGCAGAAGTACCCCACCCATGATTTAGAGATGGCTGCAGTGGTATTTGCACTTAAGATCTGGAGACATTATCTATACGGTGAGTCGTGCCAGATATTCACTGACCACAAGAGTTTGAAGTATATCTTCTAGCAGCGAGATCTGAACCTGAGACAGCGCCGTTGGATGGAGTTGGTGAAGGATTATGACTGCGAGATTCTATACCATCCGGGCAAGGCGAATGTGGTGGCAGATGCTTTGAGTAGGAGGCCCGGAGGTAGCTTATCTTGTTTGAGCGCAGTACAGATGCAGTCGACGGCGGATTGGCAGGTGTTATGTGATAGCAGAGTGCAGTTCGAGTTTACTCCTACAGGGGGACAGCTAGCCCATTTCAGAGCATGCCCACAGTTACTTGACCGTATCCGCGAGGCACAGTCCGGCGATGCCCGTACGTTAGAGATTATTGAGCAGATTCGGCAGGGCAGAGTTTCTGAGTTCGTGATTGATGATCAGGGGATACTTCGATTTGGGACTCGACTGTGTGTGCCAGATTCAGAGGGACTGAGGCGTGATATCCTCGAGGAGGCACATAGATCAGTATACAGTGTGCATCCAGGTTCCACCAAGATGTACCGTGATTTGAGAGAGGTTTACTGGTGGGACGGGATGAAGAAGGATATTACAGACTTTGTGTCGAGATGCCTGACTTGTCAGCAAGTGAAGGCCGAGCACCAGAGGCCAGCCGGCGAGTTACAGCCTTTGCCCATCCCTGAGTGGAAGTGGGAGCAGGTCTCCATGGACTTTATTGTGGGTCTACCCAGGACCAGTCGAGGGTATGACTCTATTTGGGTGATTGTGGATCGACTGACGAAAGCGGCTCACTTTCTGCCAGTGAAGACCACTTTTGGATTTACTCAGTACGTCCAGGTTTATATTGATGAGATAGTGCGACTGCATGGTGTTCCGACTTGCATCGTGTCCGACAGGGGCACCCAGTTTACCAGCCGATTGTGGCAGAAACTTCAGGAAGCATTGGGCACCCGATTGAGTTTTAGCATAGCCTTTCATCCGCAGACTGACGGTCAGTCAGAGCGTACTATTCAGACTCTTGAGGATATGCTCAGAGCTTGTGTTTTAGATTTCGGTGGTAGCTGGGATCGTCATTTGCCTTTGATCGAGTTTTCCTACAATAATAGCTTCCAGGAGACGATTCAGATGGCACCTTTTGAGGCTTTATATGGGAGGAGATGTCGATCGCCTGTATGTTGGACAGAGCTCAGGGAGAGCAGTATTTTAGGGCCGCAGATCGTACAGGAGACGACCGAGAAGATACAGCTGATTCGGAACAGGATGAGAGCGGCACAGAGCAGGCAGAAATCATATGCTGACAGGCGCCGTCGCCGACTCGAGTTCGCTGTTGGCGATCATGTTTTCCTGAAGGTCTCTCCGATGAAAGGTGTGATGAGATTTGGGCGGAAAGGGAAACTGAGTCCTAGATATGTTGGTCCTTTCGAGATCCTAGAGCGTGTTGGTCCAGTCGCTTATCGGTTAGCTCTTCCGCCCAGCTTCCCCGATGTTCACCCCGTATTCCATGTCTCGATGCTCCGCAAGTACCTTCATGATCCTTCCCAGGCGATTCAGCACCAGACGATCCAGTTAGAGCATGATCTTTCTTTCACCGAGCAGCCGGTTGTCATTTTGGATCGGCAGGTGAAGAAATTGAGGTCGAAGGTCATACCGTCCGTCAAGGTCCTTTGGCGTGGCCCGAACAGCGAGGAGGTCACCTGGGAGACCGAGGTCGAGATGAGGAAGAGATATCCCCATCTTTTTGAAGGTACGCGTAGTTAAATTCTAAATTCGGGGACCGAATTTCTTTAAGAGGGGAAGATTGTAACCCTTCGAAAATCGTTTAGGCAGTTTTTCGGTAATCGGCTAATTTTTCGGCTTTTTCCGTAAAAAGTCAAAATAGGTATTTTTCATTGTAGACCTAATTATACAAAATTTAGATAAGATATTACTATAATTTTGTCACTAAAATGTCACTTATAATTATCTAGTTAAATAAAAAAATTCGTAATTAATTATTTTTTTATTATTTTAAGCCTTTTTAAATACATTAAATTAGTGATAAATACAAATTTAATTAGGTAACTTTCATAATTAGGAGTCTTTATAAGCTAAAATATGGTGTTAATAAAATTATATCATGACTTGCAAACTTTTGGTTTTAGGGTGGGAAATTTAATGGAAAAATGGTGTAAAATGAGTTTTTTTTGTAAATTGTTGATATGAAAGCATTAAATGAGAACATGGGGTGTTTATTGACCTAGAAACTTCTCCAAAAATCCCACAACTCCCTCCCTCACCTGCTGGCCGACCCATTCTGCAGCAAATCCCCTCTCTTCTCACTTCATTTTGCTTCATTTTTCATGTCAAAATTCATACAAAATCCACAAATTCATTAACCCATTCAAAGCCAAACCCTAATCCACTCTCTCTTCAACCCAAATTAGTTCAAAAACTTGATGAAAGGAGGCTTCTTGGTGACTTGATCAAGCTAGGGTTCAAGCTTGTGAGGTGAAGATTCTAATCTTTTTGTTAACTTGTAGTTTAAATATGCTAGAATTGAAATTTGAAGTATTAGTTTAGTAGTAAATGTTTGTTTAGGAAAATCAAGAGAAGGATTTGATTTTAAATTAGGGTTTGTAGCATGGTGGTTGGATTTAAGTTAGGGTTTGGTTATCTAATTGATTGGAGTGGTTAATAGTGTAGTGTTATGCTCGCTAAATCGACAAAATTGCGATGTTTGTATCGAATCGGTAAGCAAATTGCTTACTAGATTTTTACAAAAATTAGAATGCGATCAAATTGTGTTATATTAGCGATATAATTAGCTTCGTATAGGACTATTAGAGTGCGCCAACGCGGGGTTTTGTCTAGTCGGGTTTTAGTTTTGTCGATTTCCCCGAAATGACGATTTTAGTTAACGATTAGCGATTTTCGTGCGTTTTCCCGCGCACCGAGTGTATGATATGTTTAATTCGAGAGCGTCGATAATTGTATATTGTGACTTGCATCATTTTAGGTTTTGTAATCTTATGCTTGGTGTTGTACAAATATAGGATCGGTCGGGGAAACATCGGACTCGGCACGTAAAGGCAAGGCGGTGGTCGGATCGGATTAGCGGGGATTTCAGGTGAGTAGATGTATTCATCTATGGGGGAATCGTCTGAATGGCGCGAGGCGCCCCCCCAGTTAGGATTACCCTACTTTTTGCAAGATTCATATTGTTAGCTAGCTTATCCATTCATGTACACTGCATACCCTTATAGCGAACAGTATATTAGATTGCATGGACATTCATCTATACTTATGCGACATCACTTTGTAGGACACGAACACCATTACCATTGGAATCTGTTACACGCGCACCATTCATGTGACACACACGCCTTTGGTAATTGCCATGCCACGTGCACTATAGAACCTGTTTATCATAATATCGCCACTTGCATTCATACTTGATATATGAAATTGCATAGCATACGTATACCTCGCATCATCATCATATTTATATAGATTTCTAGCAAAATTCACATCATATGCATTGATATCATAGACATTTATCATATATAACATGTGGACATTATGATTTTCTTGAGGATTTCAGTATTGCTGTGATTTCTGGATTTTTGGGGAAAACCGCAAGAATTTAACAAAACCTTATATTTATCATTTTCAAAACAAAGTTGCAGTTTTCTCGTGATGTATGTGTCGTCCACCATGAATTTTCATGTTTTCTGTTGGATTTCGAGACCCGATTCGAGGAGTGGATGAACCGTCTCGGGTACATGGTGGGCCCGGTATGGTACCCCGGGGCAAGAAGATCGAGTTGACGATGAGCCTGGCAGGGGAAGACTACCTACCGGTGATGTCTGGCGCGGCGGATATCCGGAGGATACCGACCGTTGTCGTGAGATTTATGATATGGGCCGATCCGGATTGACGGAGCCCGATTTTGAGACAGATATGATTCATATTTGGTGTCGATGCTTGACACGAGTTTTCAGATGATTTCGTGATGGTACTTAGCTATTATACAGATATTCATTTTCTAAAATTAACAATTCAATACCCTTAGCATTTAAAACACTTAAAGATTTAGTAATGACATTGCATACCTGTGCATGCATACTAGAGATATTATATCACATATGGACATGAATGTTGTGGTGCATTGCGTGCATTCTTACGATTGCCTTATTAGATGTTATATTTACTCACGAGCTGGCAACTCACCCCCGTTGTGCCACAGTGTCTTGCAGGTCGGACTCATCAGTCTTGTAGCAGCGGCTATCTTATCATCAGTCCCTTTTGCTCAGACTCACGACATCGCCCGTAAGTGGGTTGCGAGCACACTTTATTTCTTTTGCTTTATCATTGTATCTAGTATTCTCCATCTACTACTTTATATTGTATATGCGACCTAGTGATGAGACTGAGAGACTTGTATATTTGTGGTTCTTTTGGGTCGAGCTCACTTGAGCCGGCGTTGTGTTTTCTGATATTTTGCATCTCTTTATTTCTCTTTTCTTGATACTACTATTATATTGCATGTGGTTGTGATCCGCCTTGGGCGAAGAGCTAGCTCCCGCTTGGGGATGCCATTTTTTATGATTACATGTTTATTATCTTCTTGTACCCATTTTGGGGGATAGAAAATACAGGGGAGACTCTGCCGAAATTTTCAGAAATTTATGATGTTTTTAAAAAGGGATTCTTGCAACTTAATTAATTTGAAAATCGTTTTCATTAAAGGTTTTCCTTCACTCTCTTTTGATTTTGGTTTAGATTTTTCTGGGCTTTGGCTGACTTAGGATACGTTACGCCTTTAGACGTCTCGTAATCTAAGTGCCAGTCACGTTCCGTACTTTCGGGTCGTGACAGCCATAGACTGTTCCTCAAGTTTCGGGCAAAACACTGTAGAGGCCGTATGGATATATGGCAGGGTTCGATCATGTACGTGCAGTATGGCACGGATCACGATTGGACGGATAATACTAGCAGGCTTTGGTTTAAGCCGGATCCTAGTATTGTACAGTGTAGATTTTGTCTCATTGTATTTGTATTCGGTCGGAATACAAATGCGGGTATGTATATACAGTCGCGGGGTTTTCCTGTAATTCATTACGGGATCATTTTTCTGAAGTTGCCAGTTTGCTTTCCGTTTCGGCCATTTTTCCTTTGTTCCTCTTTGGCTGAAAATTGGTGTGGAGGGGGTTATTTGCAATTGTGCATTAATCATGGGGAAGACTTTTTGTGGCACATGGTTGGTTCATGACGGTTCTTGTTTGAGGTTGACTCTTTTGCTTCATCATTACTCTCTTTATATGATGGGTTATTGATTTGATTTTGGGGTGATGATAATTCCTCATCATCACCCATTTTCTCTCTCTTGTATTACTATCACACTCCCACCTCCTTTCCATGAAGCAAGGCCGGCCACAATGTGGAGTGGGGGCTGTCCAATTTTTGTGGGTGGGGTTTTTGATCTCTTTTGCTTGCACTAAAAACCCCTTAGCTCATCTCCAATGTTGATTTCCTTCTCCACTAAAAACATGGCAACTTCATAATCCTTTAGAGACATGGTGATCTACGTATAGCCTACAGCATTCTTGGACACGTCGGCTCGCCAACTTCATGCCCGAGTTGCCTCGGTCCAGAGGTAGGAGCCCGTAAAAGAACCCGGCGATGTGGTGCCCTTTCCGACGAGGAGATGAAGACCGGAGATTCCGCAAGGAGATCGGGATGGAGGCCGAAGACCGAAGGACACGGATCGCTCGGTATAGCTCTCTTCCCTTTCCCTAGTTAGCTAGCATTAGGTTAATGGCCCGATCCGAGTTTAACAGTTCGCGGTAGCGCCGGTTTTTAAAGTTAATGAAAAGTTTCGTTCCCGCATTTTGGCCTCGTATAGACGGCCGGGGCGCTGCCGTGCACTTACACTAGTATCAGAACCAGGCCATTAACCTAGTCTAGCTTGCTCTAACGCGTTTACAAGTTCGATCGAACGGATTTCCTAAAAACCGCATTTTCAAGTCCAGTTTCTGTCGATTTTATTTTGTGCTCTAAAAATTTTTCTGGGCATGTCAAAAAATCGTGCAGGGTTTTATAAGCTTTCTGTGAAAATTTGGTACCTCGATGGCACGTTCCATCGCGGAACCGCGGCCAAACCCATGCATTGGCCGCGGTTCCACCGCCCTTTTGACTCCTTTCTGCACCAAATTTTCACAGTAGGTCTCTAACTTGTAAATGGGCTTTTTGGTATATTCTGTTTGGGCCCAGATTTATTTTGAGTGCTACAGTTGTGCATATGGCCCACTTCGGGAAATTTAGTCGATCGAAAATTTTTAGCATGTTAGTTCACAGTATTTACATTATATCTGCGACCGTGAATGTCATTTGATCGGTAAATCCTGTCTAACTGCTATAGCCCTTTTAGACGGATTTACGAACGTGACATTCACGTTGATGTTCTGTGTTGTGCTGTGATGTTACGGATTGTCGTGGTGGATAGCCAAGATGCAATGGTAGTACAATTTGGTTTATTATGTACATTTGATATTGCGGGGCGAGCGTTCGACATGTGGACTGCCGTCACTGCCTATTTGTATATTATTCTTTTGGGGCACGACTGGGCTGAGGTCGATGTACCCGTTGTATATTTTACTTTCTGTACTAGGATTACCCCACGGAGGGGTGCACGGATAGCCGGGTTCTAGAGGGCAACGGGCCCGCATCTCATGGCGTTGAGACGGAGGGGCTTCACTCTAGAATTGGCGGGCTATTCGCCGCACTCGTAGGGGGTATAGGTTGACCCAAGGAGGGGTGCCCAAGTTACCGGATTCCGTGAAGTGCTGGGTGGTCCATTCACGTTGCTGAAGGGGGCTGCCTCGCTTCAGGTTTTGAAGGGTAACTTGCCGTGCCCGTAGGGGTCTAGGATTTCATTGCACAGGCTATCCACACGACCAGGGGAACGTCGGGTTTCAGTAGCGGCTCTATGAAACCCGGGGATCCCAGATATCTATATTGTTCTGTGATACTTATTACATTTCTGTGATGTTGTATTTTATCACGCCTTGAGCGATTATTATATATTGATATATATACTAGTAGATGTTGTATATGTTTTGCATCCGCGCTAGTCCAGTCCCCGCTCTGTCGTTAGTTAAGTAACCAAACCGGTGATGACGGGACCCGGTGGTGAATGCGGATGGCATATACGTACATCATTATTTTCGTTCTTTATTGGTGTGATCAATTGATGGGACGTCATTGATTCGGATCAATGCAAGCTAAACAAACCTATTCTGATGTTGTTGGAACAATTTTTCAAAAAGCTGTTATTGCAAGGACGTTCTCTTTTGTTTGGCACAGTGGTATTCGGTTATGAATATCCAGCACCTCAGTCGACGAGGCAAGGGCCGAGATCCCTTCACCTGGAGTGACCTCTTTAGCAAAGGTTTTCGCCACTATATTTTTATAAAAGCTATCTGATTCCATCAACGATATCAAGTTCATTACGTTAAAGGTTTTTCGCCAAAAACCATTCGTAGCCCTCCGTCATTTCAGACGGGTAGCAAGTAGTATTCATGCTATGTTTGTTGGCCAACGTCAAGGCATAGCGTATGGTAGCTATTTGTTGCTTTTCTGCAGCATAGATAGATGCGATGGTTTGGGACAGTCGTACTGCCTTGTTGGCCAAACTCAAGGGTAGGTACGGGTGGGTTCAAATCAACCTGGATAATGACGGGTAGAACTTGACATGTGACTTATGATTTGTTGGCCAAAGTCAAGGTCATAAGAGCATGGGGTAAAAATCACATTGGGAGTTTCTAAAGAAACTGAAATTTGCCAGGTATGCGCATACCTTCTGGAGTGTGATAATGTGAGTGGATTCCATCACATTATCATGCGATGATAGTTGGATCCCGATTCCCACTGATGACTTGGTTTACTCCTCGGGTGATCCCGACTGATTCTTCTTTCAGGTTTGGAGGAGAATTTGAGGTTACAGTGGGAGGTTTCCTGATTAGATAAAGTGATAACCATTCTGATCTAGGTTAGAGTGCACGTTGAGTGTTTCTTTTCTCTCTCTCTCTTTGGCAGCGACAATGACCCGACCCTTGACTATGACTCAGTGACCAAGTTGACCAAACCTTCTTAAACACTGGCTTTTGGATTGTCAGAGTTGCATACCTCATTGCCACTCCTGCTTTTACCCTTTTCTCCAGAACACCCCGTATTACTACGAACGTCCACTTCCATTGGATAAAACCATCGTATGGTTATATACGAACTCGAAGGAATTTATTCGAGGATGCTTTCCGGTTCTCGAGAAAACGAATAGGACTATTCAGTTGTCTTTTCCTTTTACCTTCTCTCAGGTTGCGAGTGCTCCTTGGATTAGGACAGTACACCTATTATGCAAATTGGATAGTCTTCTTCCAAACCATAGGCAGGTGCCGACCGGTAGGGAATGAAGAAAACCAATTAGCCTAACTATGGTGTACAAAAGGTATTAAGTAAAGACAAATAAAGGGATTAAAAGGAGGGCAAAGTAAATTGCGACTGCTATTCACGACCAAAACCAAGTATTTCATTACCACTCCCACTTCACCTTTGTATTTCTCCAGGACACTCCGTATCATTACGAAGATCCACAGTTATTTGGATACTCCATCGTATGGTTATATACGAACTCGAAAGGATCTTGTTCCAGTTCGGGGATGGATTCTAGTTCAGGAGAAATAGGAATAAGGTTTATTCGATTGTCATTTATCTTCACCTTCTCTCGCATTGCGAGTGCTCCTAGGATTAGGACAATACACCCATTATGCTTATCGGATAGTCTTCTTCCAAACCATAGGCTGGTGTCGAACGGTAGGGAAGGAAGAAAACCATTTGGCCTAAAGGGGTGTACAGAAGGTAATGACTAAAGACATATGAAGGGATTTGGAGATATGGCAAAGAAATATACGGTTACAGTTGTGAATACGGATAATGGAAGATGCATTACTAGGAATACCCGGATACCCCTTCGAAACATATTCATGTTTCAGTTTCACTGTGTACTGTTAAAAGAAAACTGATTTCCCAATTAGACACTTGCTCTGTAAGTGCACGGCGGCACCCCGGCCGTCAATCCGACGCCGGAATGCGGAAGCGGTGATAAACTTAAATTTTGCGGACTTTGCAAACCGGCACCACCGCGCACTAAACTCCGGATCGAAACCATTAACAAGTCTACGCTACAAAAAAGAAAGGGAAGAGATGTACCGACGATCCAAGTCCTCCGGTCTTCATCTCCACTCCGATCTCCTCGCGGGATCTCCGTCCGTCTCCTCCTCGTCGGAAAGGGCACCACATCGCCTGTAGCTTTTACGGGCTCCCACCTCAATACCGAGGCAACTCGGGCGCGAAGCTGGCGAATCGACGCGTCCAAGATTTGCTGTAGGAAGTAGTGTAGAATACGCTTTGTCTCACTTTGGGGTTGGTTGCCTTGATGGAAGAATCAAGATGATATGAACTTGGGGATTTTTGTGGCAATGAAAATGATATGAATGATTAATTTTCTCCACACCAAAATGAAGCCTATCATTTTCTCTCCTCCTCAAATTTGTGGCCGGCCAAACATATGTAGGAAATGGTGGTGGAAAACAAAAACCAAAGAGGGAGGTTATTGTAGTAAAAGTGAAAAGGGTGACCTTAACAAAACATGAACCATGCTTCATGTAAACCCACCCATACCTTCATCAAATCATAATAAATGCAAGTCATGGTGCAAAGATATCATAATCAATAGTTTTGCAAGAAACCCCTTCCACAAAGATTATTTGCACAATTGCAAATAACCCCCTCCATCGAACAAGTCCGGCCGGGAAAGAACAAACGAAAACCGGCCGGAACGGAATGCAAACTGGCAACTCCAGAAAACTGGTCCCGTAATAAATTACAGGAAAACCCCGACACTGTGCATACACACCCGCATCTGTATTCCGTCCGGATACAAATGCAAAGAGACAAAATCTACACTGTACTAAACTAGGACCGGCTTAAACCAAAGCCGACTAGTATTATCCGTTCGATCCTGATCCGTGCAATACCGCACGTATCTGATCGAACCCTGCCATATACCTATACGGCTACTAGTACAAACCGTCCGATCCTGATCCGTGCAATACCGCACGTATCTGATCGGACCCTGCCATATCTCCATACGGCCTCTACAGCGTTTCGCCCGAAAGCTGAGTAACTGAAAGTGTGGGGAACTCTAAAGACTCGTCAATACTATGGCTGTGGATTTAACCACTAGCACGTCAGAGGTATAAGCCAATACGTAACGGGCCACCAGCTATTGACTAAAAGGGACGTCGATGAGCGAACTCATCCTGACACCCTACTGAGCCTGTCAGTGACAATATCCGTACAGTCTGATCCGTTCGTCTATGAGCATCGCATGGCGGGCCTAGGGGGTTGGTAAAAGTCAGACCCCCAAAAGCGGTACAAGTCGTGTCGGAGTGTAGCCCAGAACACCCTGAGATACTACTGGAATACCTACCAGTAAATCTCCTGCCTTGGCCAAGGACTTCGTGTAATGGCTCTCCTAGACACAGCGCGACCTCACCCCCAATACCGGGAGAGACGAAACCCCCGAAGATCCGCTCACTGCCTCCATGTGGCTCGGGACTGTACCCAACTAAAACCTGTTTGCACGACTCCTTTGAGCCGTGGTAGGGTAGTAATCAAAGCACAGTGGGAACTCACACGAGACAAATGACGATCCCCAGGTCGATGAACTAACCTGTACACATGTCACCTGGGAACTGCTATCTGACATCAGGTATAAGACCAACTAGCATGTTCCCGGCGAGTCCTGTCCGGTGTACTCATAACCCAATGAGCACCTGTATACATCTTAGGTGATCCAACTGACACCAGTGGCTTGTGAGACCGGCCACCGCCCCTCGTCGGGGTCTCGACTGTATACACTAGTCTACTCTGGAGAATCGATGCCCTGTCTCGAAACTCCCACGACTAGGGACCTTTTAAGGATGTGCTTGTAGACCCCCAGCTCTCACTTATATGATCGCCCTCATACTGCTGGTGGTCAAGCAAGAATCCTAGGGGCTCTATCAACGTGTAATAGCGACGTGTCAGGTCACCTAAAACAGTACACGATGATAAAGGTAAACCAGATAGCATACTATCATCTCGAGTAAGACTGTCCTACCGGGATAGGTCCTCCCTCAATCATTACAATCACGTACCTGTGACCTAATAATTGACTCTGAGGGCACTATCTCCAACAATCTCCCACTTGCACTCAAGGCTAATTATTGCGATGTCGCATACTCACAGCCCGTGTGATATCGAACATCCAACTCCTCTACTAGTCAGTCTCACAAAGCTCGTTTGCGAAACTATTGCGTTCGAGGAATAGCCTCAGTGAGTGGATCCGCTTAGTTGTTTCTTTCCATGTCTCTCTATATCTCATGTTCGCGGAGAAACCCATCTCCCGAAATGAGCAAAATCAGTCTTAGAATATGTCTGGATGTCTGATGGGACCTAGCTCATAAATGAACTCCAAATCCAAACTTCTTAGACTGTATCGACAACTGAACTTAATCAGTGTCCTGCGCCATGCCTCCCTCAGTATTGCCTTGGATCACCTGTCCAAAATACTGCCCCTCATCAGAAGGAAAACTATAACTCTGACAATCTCCTTGTCGTCCATGTCACCTTGGAAGCCTGGAATGATAACTGTCTCCTGAATGAGGCTGTCGTTATCATATCCCTAGAACATCCACTTTTGTTCTAAAACTGCTTCCGACTGTTTCTCCAGGATTGGATTAATGTCAACTTATTGCATCTAGTGCAAGAACAACATCTGGTGTGGTACTTGACATCTCACGATTGACTCAATTGCCTGAGCAAGTGATCTGCCAATCATGCCCGTCCCTCTCCCCTTTAGTCTGTAAGACACGTTTGGAGAGGGTGACTCCATTACCTGCAGGTACACTACCGTGCCAGGAGTCGTCCATCCTAAATACTCTTAGAATGCTGTCAAGTACCCTGATTGGGAAACCACCCAAATCTAGATCTAAAACCATAGATCTAGTAACCAGTATGTCTGATATAATACCCAATTCCTATGTGGAGAAACAACTGTGTGACGACCAAAGTATAACCGATCGTAGTATAGGAGTTTCTTTTCCTATTCTGTGTATGTCATCCAGATACCAGGACATCACACCCTACTACCTTCTCAACAGATCCATCCCCTTTTCTGATGAAGTCAAACCCATGACTGTCACGTCAGAAATAGATGATCTATCTCCGCTACATTTGCTCTAGTCTATAAATAGACATAAGCTACCTGTCCACCAATGCTTCCGCTGCTCCCACTGACTACGACAACCCTCTGGCAGAGTCATATAGACGTACACTTCTAAAACTAGTTTAGAATGACGCTATACTCATCCTCCCGCCGGGTCTCGCAGCCTGGAACAACAGCAATGGTAATTGTGGGTAAACAAGAACTTCCCTGTCACCGTCCTTGAGGTCACCGTAGTACCTCTCGGGTGCCTGAAGTTACCCACCTTATCTGCGGAGTGGCCAATGGAATGTCAATCCAGATTGAATCTTTAGGTTCCTTATCAAATCTTCAGTAATCGTTTGTGGTTCTGGAATCACTTCCAGTTCTACCATACTCCCACTACTGTTTTCTGAAAAAATCCATTTTTAATAAAACTGTGGCGAGTCTAGAACAATATCGCTATTGTTCATCCAGATGGTAGAAAGTCAACCCTCGTCATAGCCTGGGTCAACCCACAAACAGCCATTACAGAAACGTGCCTTGAGTTGTCCAGTGTCTGGTTTTAATCATAAGCCGGACAACTCCCCGTACCTTAACAATGTTAAGATATGAACTGTACTATATCCAATATAGAACCAGAGGCACTGATTTAATTGAACCAGATTCAAATCATGCAGCTATCTCCAGTGCACGTCAACTAAATGGAGAGAGGCCGATCAGCGTTACTCAACTTAGGAATGCTTCCAATTATGAGTAACCTGAAAGAGAAGCAATTTCTCTTTATCATTACTATCAACTGAATACCATACACAAGTATCTACATCTTCGATCACTTTGAAGAATCCCGATACTTGCTACACCTGGTTCTCTACTCTATTCAAATACCTATAACTCCTCAAAACTTAGACCCTGTGTTTCTACGAAACACATGTTTAAGAACTAGAGAAGTTAAAAGTAAACAGAATATAGTATGAGGACCAACCCCTCTGTCCCAATGGACACTGGACAACATACAATACTCTGTATAAGTCCGCTGAGTCTAACAACTCTTTCACTGTGTGTCGTAGGTTGAAAACTGTACCTATGGTTAAGAAGAATTACACCGCTGTTTAATGCTCCTTACCTAACCATCCACTGATATAGGTAAATGTCATCGACATAATATCAAAAGGTATATCTCACTCTATGAAAATAGACGTACAGATATATCAATTTGAAATTGGTGCACAACAGCGGATATTCAAAACCAAATGTTTGCCGGCCGGCAAACAGCCAAGGTGATCTCCTCAAATATCACCGATTACAACGAATCCCGATATAATGAGGATGATCACCCAATTCCCAATAACTTACTCCCACTCACCATCTGTAAAACCATACAGATGTGAGAATCAAAACTGGTAAATACATACCCTGGAGCAAGTGTCTAATCAGGAAATCAGTTTTCATTTAACAGTACACAGTGAAACAGAAACATTGAAATGTTTCGATGGGGTATCCTGGTATTCCTAGTAATGCCTCTACCATTATCCAGATTCACAACTATAACCGTATAATTCTTTGCCACCTCTCCAAATCCCTTCATATGTCTTTAGTCATTACCTTCTGCACACCCCTTTAGGCCAATTGGTTTTCTTCCTTCCCTACCGTTCGGCACCAGCCTATGGTTTGGAAGAAGACTATCCAATAAGCATAATGGGTGTACTGTCCTAATCCTAGGAACACTCGCAATGCGAGAGAAGGTGAAGATAAAAGACACCTGAATGTACTTTATTCCTATTTCTCCTGAACCAGGATCCATCCCCGAACTGGAACAAGTTCCTTTCGAGTTCGTATATAACCATACGATGGATTATCCAAATAAACTGTGGATCTTCGTAGTGATACGGAGTGTCCTGGAGAAATACAAAGGTGATGTGGGAGTGGTAACGAAATATTTGGTTTGGTCGTGAATATCTGTTGCAATTTACTTTGCCCTCTTACTAATCCCTTGCTTTGTCTAAACTTAATACCTTCTGCACACCATCGTCATGCTAATTGGTTTTCTTCATTCCCTACCGGTCGGCACCAGCCTAAGGTTTGGAAGAAGACAATCCAATTTGCGTAATAGGTGTACTACCCCTAAACCAAGGAGTACTCGTAACCTGAGAGAGGGTAAAAGGAAAAGACAACTGAATAATCCTATCCGTTTTCTCCAGAACCGGAAACCATCCTCGAATTCCTTCGAGTTCGTATCTAACCATACGATGGTTTTGTCCAATGGAAGTGGACGTTCGTAGTAATACGGGGTGTCTTGGAGAAAAGGGTAAAAGTAGGAGTGGCAATGAGGTCTGCAACTCTGACAATCCAAAAGCCAGTGTTAAGAAGGTTCGGTCAACTTGGTCACTGAGTCAAAGTCTTAGGGTCGGGTCAATGGTCGCTGCCAAAGAGAGAGAGAAAAGAAACACTCAGCGTGCACTCTAACCTAGATCAGAATGGTCACCAATTTATCTAATCTGGAAACCTCCCACTGTACCTCAAATTCTTCTCCAAACCTAAAAGAAGAATTAGTCGGGGTCACCCGAGGAGTAAACTAACTCATCAGTGGGAATCGGGATCCAACTATCATCGCATGATAACGTGACGGAATCCGCTCACGGTATCACACTCCAGAAGGTATGCGCATATCTGGCAAGTTTCAGTTCTTTTGAAACTCCCGATGTGATTTTTGCCCCATGCTCTTATGACCTTGGCGTGAGGTCAAAATATCATAAGTCACATGTCAAGTTCTGCCCATCATTATCCAGGTTAATTTGAATCCACCCGTACATACCCTTGACGTAGGCCAAAATAGTAGTACGACTGTCCCAAACCAACGCATCTATCTATGCAACAGATAAATACCCGGCAACTACCAAACACTATGCCTTGGCGTGAGGTCAAAATACATAGCTTGAATACTACCGAATATTTAACTGAAATGATGGAGGGCTACGAATGGTTTCTGGCGAAAACCTTTAACGTAATGAACTTGATATCGTTGAAGGAACGGATAGCTTTTTAGAAAATATAGTGACGAAAACCTTTACTAAAGAGGTCACTCCCGGTGAAGGGATCTCAGCTCTTTCCCCGTAGAATGAGGTGCAGGATATTCCAACTGAATACCACGGTGCAAAGCAAAAGTAATCGGCTATAGTGAAGTTAATGCCCTGACGCAAACTTCTGTCCAAGGGGTCACTCCCGGTGAAGGGATCTCGGCCCTTGCCTCGTCGACTGAGGAGCAGGATATTCCAAATGAATACCACGATGCAAAACAAAAGTGAACGTCCTTGCAATAACAGCTTTTTGAAAAGTGTTCCAACAACATCAGAATAGGTTTGTTTAACTTGCATTGATCCGAATCAACGCAGTCCCATCAATTGATCACACCACAAAGAACGAAAATATACTGATGTACGTATATGCCATCTGCATTCGCCTCTGGGTCCCGTCATCACCCGTTAGGTTAGCTAACTAACGGCAGAGCGGGGACTGGACTAGCGCGGATGAAAAACATATACAACATCTACTAATATATATACCAATATATAGTATTTCGCTCAAGGCGTGAAAAGAAATGCAACATCACAGAAATTTACAGCATCACAGAACAATACAGATATCTGGGATCCCCGGGTTTCACAGAGCCACTACTGAAACCCGACGTTCCCCTGGTCGTGTGGATAGCCTGTGCAATGAGAATCCTAGACCCCTACGGGCGCGGCAAGTCACCCGCCAAAACCTGAAGCGAGGCAGCCCCCTTCAGCACCGTGAATGGACCACCCAGCACTTCACGGAATCCGGTAACTTGGGCACCCCTCCTGGGTCAAACCTATACCCCCTACGAGTGCGGCGAATAGCCCGCCAATCCTAGAGTAAAGCCCCCTCCCTCTCAATGCCATGAGATGCGGACTTGTTGCCCTCTAGAACCCGGCTATCCGTGCACCCCTCCGCGGGGCAATCCTAGTACAGAAAGTAAAATATACATACACCGGGTACATCGACCGCAACCAGGTCGTGCCCCAAAAGAATAATACAATCAGGCAGTGACGGCAGTCCACATGTCGGACGCTCGTCCCGCAATATCAAATGTACATAATACAACAACACTGTACTAGCATTGCATCCAGGCTATCCCCCACGACCGATCCGCAACATCACAGCAAATACATAGAACATCAACGTGAAAGTCACGTTCGCAAATCCGTCTAACCGGGCTATAGCAGTTAGACCGGATTTACCGATCGAGTGACATTCACGGTCGCAGATATAATGTAAATACTGTGAAAAATGTGTTTAAAAAATTTCCGATTGATCAAACAATTAACAAGTGGGCCCCAAAGAAAACTGTAGCACTCACAGAAACAATTGGCCCAACTTTAATATTCCAAAGCCCATATTTTAAGCCCAGAAGGCCTCTGTAAAAAAATGGTGAAGTGATGTGAATAGTGCGCGGCGGAAGGGCCGCACAAATGGGGTTTTCGCGGCGGTTCCGCGCTCCAACTGTGGAGTCACTTCATCGAATTTTTACAGAGCTCTTAGATTTTCCAGTACATCAATATTTTACAACCTGAAAAATTTTTCGAGACCAAAATATTTCAACAGAAACTGATGTGAACAAAAAATACGGTTTTTGGAAATTTTGGTCGATCGGAAATGCAAACACACCAAACGAAGCTAGACGAAGTTAATGGCGAGGCTCTGATACCACTGTAAGTGCACGGCGGCACCCCGGCCGTCAATCCGACGCCGGAATGCGGAAGCGGTGATAAACTTAAATTTTGCGGACTTTGCAAACCGGCACCACCGCGCACTAAACTCCGGATCGAAACCATTAACAAGTCTACGCTACAAAAAAGAAAGGGAAGAGATGTACCGACGATCCAAGTCCTCCGGTCTTCATCTCCACTCCGATCTCCTCGCGGGATCTCCGTCCGTCTCCTCCTCGTCGGAAAGGGCACCACATCGCCTGTAGCTTTTACGGGCTCCCACCTCAATACCGAGGCAACTCGGGCGCGAAGCTGGCGAATCGACGCGTCCAAGATTTGCTGTAGGAAGTAGTGTAGAATACGCTTTGTCTCACTTTGGGGTTGGTTGCCTTGATGGAAGAATCAAGATGATATGAACTTGGGGATTTTTGTGGCAATGAAAATGATATGAATGATTAATTTTCTCCACACCAAAATGAAGCCTATCATTTTCTCTCCTCCTCAAATTTGTGGCCGGCCAAACATATGTAGGAAATGGTGGTGGAAAACAAAAACCAAAGAGGGAGGTTATTGTAGTAAAAGTGAAAAGGGTGACCTTAACAAAACATGAACCATGCTTCATGTAAACCCACCCATACCTTCATCAAATCATAATAAATGCAAGTCATGGTGCAAAGATATCATAATCAATAGTTTTGCAAGAAACCCCTTCCACAAAGATTATTTGCACAATTGCAAATAACCCCCTCCATCGAACAAGTCCGGCCGGGAAAGAACAAACGAAAACCGGCCGGAACGGAATGCAAACTGGCAATTCCAGAAAACTGGTCCCGTAATAAATTACAGGAAAACCCCGACACTGTGCATACACACCCGCATCTGTATTCCGTCCGGATACAAATGCAAAGAGACAAAATCTACACTGTACTAAACTAGGACCGGCTTAAACCAAAGCCGACTAGTATTATCCGTTCGATCCTGATCCGTGCAATACCGCACGTATCTGATCGAACCCTGCCATATACCTATACGGCTACTAGTACAAACCGTCCGATCCTGATCCGTGCAATACCGCACGTATCTGATCGGACCCTGCCATATCTCCATACGGCCTCTACAGCGTTTCGCCCGAAAGCTGAGTAACTGAAAGTGTGGGGAACTCTAAAGACTCGTCAATACTATGGCTGTGGATTTAACCACTAGCACGTCAGAGGTATAAGCCAATACGTAACGGGCCACCAGCTATTGACTAAAAGGGACGTCGATGAGCGAACTCATCCTGACACCCTACTGAGCCTGTCAGTGACAATATCCGTACAGTCTGATCCGTTCGTCTATGAGCATCGCATGGCGGGCCTAGGGGGTTGGTAAAAGTCAGACCCCCAAAAGCGGTACAAGTCGTGTCGGAGTGTAGCCCAGAACACCCTGAGATACTACTGGAATACCTACCAGTAAATCTCCTGCCTTGGCCAAGGACTTCGTGTAATGGCTCTCCTAGACACAGCGCGACCTCACCCCCAATACCGGGAGAGACGAAACCCCCGAAGATCCGCTCACTGCCTCCATGTGGCTCGGGACTGTACCCAACTAAAACCTGTTTGCACGACTCCTTTGAGCCGTGGTAGGGTAGTAATCAAAGCACAGTGGGAACTCACACGAGACAAATGACGATCCCCAGGTCGATGAACTAACCTGTACACATGTCACCTGGGAACTGCTATCTGACATCAGGTATAAGACCAACTAGCATGTTCCCGGCGAGTCCTGTCCGGTGTACTCATAACCCAATGAGCACCTGTATACATCTTAGGTGATCCAACTGACACCAGTGGCTTGTGAGACCGGCCACCGCCCCTCGTCGGGGTCTCGACTGTATACACTAGTCTACTCTGGAGAATCGATGCCCTGTCTCGAAACTCCCACGACTAGGGACCTTTTAAGGATGTGCTTGTAGACCCCCAGCTCTCACTTATATGATCGCCCTCATACTGCTGGTGGTCAAGCAAGAATCCTAGGGGCTCTATCAACGTGTAATAGCGACGTGTCAGGTCACCTAAAACAGTACACGATGATAAAGGTAAACCAGATAGCATACTATCATCTCGAGTAAGACTGTCCTACCGGGATAGGTCCTCCCTCAATCATTACAATCACGTACCTGTGACCTAATAATTGACTCTGAGGGCACTATCTCCAACATGCTCCAGGGTATGTATTTACCAGGTATGATTCTCACATCTATATGATTTTACAGACGATGAGTGGGAGTAAATTATTGGGAATTAGGTGATCATCCTCATTATATCGGAATTCGTTGTAATTGGTGATATTTGAGGAAATCGCCAGGGTTGTTTGCCGGACGGAAAAATTTTGGTTTTGAATATCCGCTGTTATGCACCAATTTCAAATTGATACATCTGTACATCTATTTTTATAGAGTGAGATATACCTTTTTGAAATTATGTATATGACATTTACCTATATCAGTGGATGGTTAGGTAAGGAGCATTAAACAGCGGTGTAATTCTTCTTAACCATAAGTACAGTTTTCAACATACGACATACAGGGAATGAGTTATTAGACTCAAGGGACTTATACAGAGTATTGTATATTGTCCAGTGTCCATTAGGACAGAGGGGTTGGTCCTCATACTATATTCGGTTTACTTAGTACTTCTCTATTTTTAGACAAGTGTTTCGTAGAAACACAAGGTCCGAATTTTGAGAAGTTATAGGTATAAGAATAATGTAGAGAACCAGGTGTTGCAAGTATCGGGATTCTTCAAAGTGATCGAAGATGTAGATACTTGTATATAGTATTCAGTTAATAGTAATGATTAAGAGAACAAGCTTCTCTTTCAGATTACTCATAATTGGAAGCATTCCTAAGTTGAGTAATGTTGAACGGCCTTTTTCCATTTAGTTGGCATGCACTGGAGACAGCTGCTTGATTTGAATCTGGTTCCAATTAAATCAGTGCCTCTGTTTCTATATTGGATATAGAACGGTTCATATCTTAACGATGTTAAGGTACGGGGAGTTGTCCGGCTTATGCTTAAAACCAGACTCTCGATAACTCAAGGCACGTTTCTGTAATGGCTGTTTGTGGGTTGACCCGGGCTATGACGAGGGTTGACTTTCTACCATCTAGAAGATCAATAGTGATATTGTTCTTGACTCGCCACAGTTTTAATAAAAATGGATTTTTTTCAGAAAACAGTAGTGGGAGTATGGTAGAACTGGAAGTGATTCCAGAACCGCAAATGATTACTGAAGATTTGATAAGAACCTAAAGATTCAATCTGGTTTGACATTCCATTGGCCACTCCGCAGATATGGTGGGTAACCTCAGGCACTCGAGAGGTACTTCGGTATGCTCAAAGACGGTGACAGGGAGGTTCTTGTTTACCCAGACTTGACACTACTGTTGTTCCAGCCTATGAGACCTGGCAGAAGGATGTGTATAGCGTCGTTCTGAACTGGCTTCAGAAGTGCACGTGTATATGATTCTGCCAGAGAGTTGTCGTAGTCAGTGGGAGCAGCGAAAGCATAGTGGACAGGTAGCTTATGTCTATTTATGGACTAAATCGGATATAACGGAGATAGATCATCTATTTCTGATGTGACAGTAATAGGTTTGACTTCATCAGAATAAGGGGTGGATCTGTTGAGAAGGTAGTAGGGTGTGATGTCCTGGTATTTGGATGACATACACACAGTAGGAAGTGAAATTCTTATACTACGATCGGTTATACTTTGGTTGTCACACAGTGGTTTCTCCACATAGGATATAGATATTATATCAGGCATTCTGGTTACTAGATATATAGTTTTAGATCTAGATTTGGGAAGTGTCCCAATCTGGGTATTTCGACAGCATTCTAAGAGTATTTAGAATGGACGACTCCAGGCACGGTAGTGTACCTGCAGGTGATGGAGTCACCCTCTCTAAAGGTGTCTTACAGACTAAAGGGGAGAGGGATGTGCATGATTGGCAGATCACTTGCTTAGGCAATTGAGTCAATCATGAGATGTCAAGTACCACACCAGATGTTGTTTTTGCACGAGATGCAATAAGTTGATATTAATCCAATCCTGGAGAAACGATCGGAAGCAGTTTTAGAACATAAGTAGATGTTCTAGGGATATGATAACGATAGCCTCTTTTGGGAGACGGTTATCATTCCAGGCTTCCAAGGTGACCTGGATGACAGAGTGGCTGTCAGAGTTATAGTTTTCCCTCTGACGAGGGGCAGTATTTTGGACAGGTGGTCCAGACGGATACTGAGGGAGGCATGGCGCAGCATACTGATTAAGTTCAGTTGACGATACAGTCTAAGAAGTTTGGATTTGGAGTTCATTTATAAACTAGGTATTGCTCATTTCGAGAGACAGGTATTGCTCATTTCGGGAGATGGCTTTCTCCGCGAACTTGAGATTAAGAGAGACATAGAAAGAAACATCAGAGCGGATCCACTCACTGAGACTATTCCTCGAACGCAATAGTTTCACAAACGGGTTTTGTGAGACTGATTAGTAGAGGAGTTGGGTGTTCGGTATCACACGGGCTATGAGTATACGACATCGCAATAATTAGCCTTGAGTGCAAGTGGGAGATTGTTGGAGATAGTGCCCTCAGAGTCAATTATTGGATCACAGGCACGTGATTGTAATGATTGAGGGAGGACCTATGCCGGTAGGACCGTCTTACTCAAGATGATAGTATGCTATCTGGTTTATCTTTATCATCGTGTACTGCTTTAGGTGACATTTGTTAGTTAAATGTATGCCCTAGAGGCCATTACAATACATAAGATGTATATTGTAGTGGATGCTTGGACATATATAGGGAGGACTTTCTTGCTCGACATGATAGTATGCTATCTGGTTACACTTTACCTTAACGTGTATACTGATTGTCTCTCTGTTACATGTTGGTAAAGCCTTTAGGATGTGTACTTGACTACCTGGAATATGATGCGGATCATACTAGTGGGGACATGGTAGTCCATAAGTACATCCTTGAAAGTCCCTAGTCGTGGGTGTATCGAGATGGGGCATCGATATACCAGAGTAGACTAGCGTATACCTTCTCGACCCATACAGATGGGCGATGGATGATCCCATATCCATTGGTGTTTGACATCAGAGATGATATACGGGTGCTCAGTAGAGACTGGGTACACTGGACGGACTCGCCGAGAACTCCCAGATGGTATTATACCTTACGTCAGATGGCAGTTCTCTGGTGACACTGGTACAGAATAGTCTGTTGACCCGAGATCGTCATAGAGTCTTGTGTGGTTCCCACTGTGCTTTGATTTCCATCTTACCACGTCCAAGAGGGCGTGCAAAACGGTGGTTTTTGGGTACAGTCCCGAATCACATGGAGGCAATGAGCGATAGGAGGGGATTCGTCTCTCCCGGTATAGGGAGTTGATGTTGCGCTGTGTTCGATTGGCTATAACAGGAAATCCCTGGCCAGGGTTGCTGAGATTTACTGGTAAGTGTTACCAGTAGTTTCTCGAATTGTTATAGACCTCATATCGACACGACTTATCGAGCTATTGGGGTCTGACGTTTACCACCCCTAGGCAAGATATGCGACATATCAGACGATCAGACCGGACTGTACGGTAGTGTTACTGGTTGGATTCACTGGAGTGTGAGCGGGCTTGCTCGTCGATCTTCTGATCGCTCAATACCCGGGTGGCCGTTACGTTTAGCAGACCGCTTGCGGCTTGTGGGTGTTTGATATGATCATCACCTGCTGCCGGCGTATTGACGAGTCTTTAGAGTCCTACACAGAGGTTTCCTGGCTCAAGCAAAACGAGATAGGAGCGCATATGAGATATGTGCGGGACCGAGAATAATGCGTGTATGTGATACCGTATTCCATTCTCGCGATGAATGTATCGATATGGTTGTATGCGATATAACCTAGTTATCGAATCAAGGATTGATTCGATAAGCCGATACATTGGATACTAGTCGGTTATATGCGATATGACCGGATCGTTAAATCAAGTGTTGATTTAATGATTTAATGTATAATTATATATTTGATATACTACTTTGCATTAACTAGTATTGGTTCACTTTAAATGGATTTTCTCACTTGGATTGTGCACATTGTATATGTGATATACTTTTGTACACAAGTTTGTATCATGTTTGATGATACATGCTCACTAGGGTTTGTATAAAGATTAAACCATGGTTGTGTAATGGTTAGGGTTTTCATTTTCTTATTCATTTATTTATTTATTTCATTTATTTTATTTTGGAAAAGAAAATGGGAAAAATGGTGGCTTTCTTTGTTTGTATTTGAAGCTTCATGAAGCTTTGACTAAGTCACCATTTTGTCTCATGCTTAACCCTAACCATTCCACTTAACCCTAGTCTATTCTCTACACTTGACCATGGTTACATTATGATAAGTATTCATTTTATTTCCTTTTTGAAAAATACTCATCATAATATTCATCTTCTTCTTCTTCTTCTTCACTTGAAGAAAGCATGCCTCCATCAATGGCAACTTGATGAAATGAGTGAGAAATCCAATTCTAAAGTGAACCCACCTCCTATTTCTTCATCCTCTACCTCTTGCAAAGTAGTAGAGTGTGTTTTCTTCACAAGTTTCATGACTTGGTGAAGTGGGAGCTTGATCTTGTGATGCCTCGACGTAGATCATCTTCGGCACGAAGCCGACGACCTTGCCCGCCCATTTCTCCGATGAAGCCGACGCTAGAGCCCGGGATTTCATTTGGACAGCGGAGAGTACTTCATCACGGAGCAGTGGAGGTGGAGGACCGGATCTACAAAGGTTGTATTTCCGTACTCTTAGTTAAAGTAGTTAACTAGCTCGTTTTGTCGCCTAAATTTCTAGCCAACGGTCTTGTTAGGGTTTCTTGGCACCGTTAAAATTTGAAATTGGCATGGTTGATGCCTTGTGAGACTTCCTTGGGGTGCCTAGGAACCCTACAGTGGTATCAGAGCCTAGCTAGAGCCTTAGGCGATGCGTAGACGAAGTTTGAAACCCGAACGAACCCCAAACCCTAAACCAAAATTGCTCTCTGGACTTTTTCTAAAATCTGGGATTTTTCCACATTAAAAATGCTTAAAAAATTCAGCAGTGAAATCTAAGAATTACGGTGCAAAATTTTGTCCATGAACTGTTCATAGTGCGGCGGAACCGCGGCAGAAGCCTGGCTTCTGCGGCGGTTCCGCGGCCAAAGGATGACATCATCATCCCCTATTTGCACAGCAACTCCTATTTTATTATGCTGGATTTTCTGGGAATTTTTAATATTTATTCAAGAGTTGAATTTTCTGGGGTTGTTTTGGGGATTCGGTGTTTCTATCGGAGTATCAGATTTTGTCTATGTGGCTTTCCGGATAATTTTTGAATATGTTAAAAAGTTCGACCGGATATAAATATCCAATTTTTCCCCTGTCGGGAAATTTCCAAGTGTTGGATTTTTCCGTGGTTTAAAGACGTTCTAAGTAGTGCAAGTAACGCGATTGTCCCTCTAGAAGACAACAAACCTTTACTCGATTATGTGACCGTCTTGAACTGCCCTTTGAACCTTCGGGTTTGGGGCAGTACGGCGTGCCACATGTGAGGCGTTGGCTTGACCCTTCTACGGCTGGACCGTTGGTACTGAGGCACGAACTGAATGTTTTTAGACTTATTTCATGTGTTGATCTGTATCGGGAAAACTTGGGTGTTTGTTTGTTTGTTCGATCGAAAAGTTTAACATTTTCTATTTATCTGGAATGGGATACAATAATTGGAATTCACAAACAGTTATGAGATAACTGAATGAATATTATAAACATAGCAGTTTAGTCTCACTTGATCGGTTGCCACGGAATTTTGATGCGATCAAAAGTCCGTCGCAATCACGTAGCGTACGCGGATACTCGCCGGGTAAACTTAATAGACAGCTACACCCCTTAGCCCCGACCAAGTGACTATAGGAGAACCCCGTCGCCGAAAGCATCTGTTCGGGTGCTCACGGTAGCGGTGTTCCGCCTTGGTGCACTTCGTCGACGGTATCGGGGGTGCGGCCGTCTACTAAAGTTTGCGACGAGCATTCGATCAGGATGTCGGGAATCTTGTTGAATTGCCCGACTTGATATTGAAAAGTGTTTTCGATTTTGAGACTAAAATGCGGGGTTTATAATTGTTAGGCATGCGATGTCTAAGTAATTCATTTGATTAGGCATGCGATGTCTAAACAGGTTGCGGATTCCAACTGTTGTAGTTTTACACTTTCTTTTCTGTGACCGTAAGTGTAATATGTGATATCGCCGGTTTCATTGCTATATGTCAACGACAATTGGGATGTGCATATTTACTTACGTTGATGACATGTGATGTTATGTGTTGCTGGATATGTTATATTGGATCGTCGTGTTTGAATAGCCGAGGGTTTTTATGTGAGATGAGTGTTTTTCATTTTCATTCATGTAAAAACTTGTATGTAATATTCTTTTATTGGGACACTTCCAGGTTGCGGAAGATGTCACCTTTTGTATATTATTTACTTTTCTGCACTAGGATAGACCCAAGGAGGGGAGCATAAGTAACCGGGTTCTGGGGTCCAGTGGGAGACCAACTCGAGGAGTCGAGTCCGGGTCTCCTAACTCTAGAATTGGTAGGGTTGCTTGCCGCTCTCGTAGGGGTCTAGGGGTGTGGGTTTGGCTATTCATCACGACCGTGGAATCCGTGTTTTATACTGGCTCGTATTGAAAACACGGACGTCCTAGTATATCCAATATTTCATATGTTTCTTCTGCTGCGATATCTGTGATGTGATCATGTGATGTTCTGTGGTAGATACAGTATATAGTATATATGATATATTATATAGACGTTACTTATGTTTTACACCCGCGCTAGCCCTGCCCCGCTCTGTCGTTAGTTACCTAACCTAACGGTGCACGAGGGGACATCGAGGCGAATGCGGATGGCATAAGTGTACGTCGTATTTATCTGTGATATTTAGGTACTTAAATGATGGGACTTCATTAATGAGATTAATGAAATAAAAGAAACCTAAGATGTTGTAGAATCAAATTTCAAAATAAAACAGGTAGCTACAGTTCTTGCTTTGCATAGCGGTATATATGATATATCCTGCACCTTATTCGATGAGGAAAGGACCGAGATCCCTTCACCGGGAGTGACTCCTTTAGCAATAACTGGCAGATGCTACACACTCGGTTCGTCTTTTGATTGCTTTTAAGTGTTTTTGCTTTGCACAGTGATATATGTGATATATCCCGCACCTCATTCGACGAGGAAAGGACCGACGATCCCTTCACCGGGAGTGACTCCTTTAGCAAAACTAGAAAAGCCTCAAAAGCACTCCATTTCAAAATCATTTGATTCTACAACGATATCAAGTTCATTACGCAATAGGTTTTCAGAAAAACCTGTCGTAGCCCTCCGTCATTTCAGATAAGTTGTATATAGTATTCGTGCTGCATTTGTTGGCTTTCGTCAAGGTGCAGTGTGCGGTAGCTATATGCTGCTTATCTGCCTGCATACGATGCGATTGGATTAGGGTAGTCGTGCGGCTTTGTTGGCTTTCGTCAAGGGTCGTGCGGGTGGGTTTAATTCAATCAAGAAATGTACGGGTTGAACTTGACTAGCGGGCTATGGTTTGTTGGCTTTCGTCAAGGTCATAGCACGTTAGGGGCAAAATATTATCGGGAATTTCAAGTGTTGAAATTTGCAATGAGATTGCATACCTTCTATGAGATAGTTGGATCCCGATACCCGCTGCGAGTAAGAGTTACTCCTGGGAGAGTTTTACACATTACAATTAGCCGATCAAGTAGGTGTCTAGAAAGGTGTTAACGAGGTTACGCCTCTGGGAAAATGAGGTTTACATTAATTAGGTTCGTGCGAAAGCACGGGGGACCTCCCTCAAAGTACCGACACTGGCCTCGCTGAAAGATTGGCGAACTTGTAGTTTGTAATTAATCCCGGCTAGTCTTTCCTTTTAGGGTTTGAAGGAAGATTTGATAAAAAGCAGTGGGAGCCATCCTGATTAGATAAAATAATAACCAATCTATTCTTGCAACAGCGCACGCTGAGTGTTTTCTTCTCTCTCTCTCCAGGTAGCGACCATATCACGCCTTAATCAAGATAATAATACGGAATATTGACCGAACCCGCTTGTTATACTGAGCTGGGGAACGTTGGTCCCGCTCCAACTTATAATTGTTATAAGACAGAGCAGGAAATTGGGGATTACCAGAATTCCCATGCCGCCCAAACGAAGAGAGTGCATGCTGATGCATCATCTTCGGGTGTGTTCATTACAGAGAACTGTTTCTCAGTATCCTTTACGTCCTGGGTATGTGATACCAGATCAGGATCCCAGATATGTAATCTGTTACATAGGGCTACAGAAAGGTAGAGAACTGAGAATGGGTGATAAGTTTCATGAGGCAGAAAACGGGGCAAGTGTTGCAGCCAAGTCTGTTGGTCACTGTCACCCTGCATTACAAATACATTGATTCTGAACGAATGTTATTAGATACCGAACCTGATATACAAAATCGTATCTATCTCTTTATTAGTAAAGAAATGATAAAATTTTGTATTGTTGGATAATGTTTTGAACATTTCCTATATCAAAAGTTGATCGGTTCAGGCACGTTATCTAAAAGCATAGATGTTCTAAATCAAACTACAGTTCTTAGTATATGGATCACACACAAGAGGAAGAGTTCAGAAATGAACGGATCCTTCTTGAGGCATTGTAGGCTAGGTCATATCAATGTAACCCGACTAGCTGAAGTTACATGTAGATGCATATTTAAATCAGTTTGAATTTACATCTTATAAAACTTGCGAGTCATGTCACAGAGATAAGATGACCATAGCTCTGTTTATTGGAAACAGAGAAAGAGTTAGTGAACTCTTGGGATGATACATGTTGATGTATGAAGGTCCCCTGTCTACACATGCCAAGACCGGTTCTTTGTACTTCATTACATTCTCTGATGATCTCCTTAGATTCAGACATATGTTCCTGTTGAAACACAAGTCCGAACCTTTTGTGATATTCACAGAATATAAGCTAGAAGTAGAGAACCAATACGGGTATAAGTATTATGTCCTTTGATGTGATCAAGGAGGAGAATACTTGAGCATGGAAATCCTGGACTATTCTAAAGGAGAATGAGATTCTCTCTCAGGATTACTCCTCCGTATACACCATAGCACGATGGTATATCGGGGCGGAGCAAACACACCCTATATGATAAGGTGTGCTCTATGTCGAGTACTACTAAGTTACCTATTTCCTTCTGGGAGTTATGCACTTGAGAAGCTGCATACCTATTGAATAGGGTTCAAATCAAATCAGTTGCCTACCGCTTCATATATGATATGGAAAGGGAAGAGCCCATATCTTAAGTTAGTTAAGATTTGGGGTTGCCCGGCCTATGTCTAAAAGCAAAATCCGGACAAGCTCAAGGCAAGATCTGTTATGTAGAACTGGAAATGTTCCAGCTATACAATCTGCAGCCGATGATTTGATAGAACCAAAGGATTCAGTAGATTCCAACGAACCTCAGCCTCTCCGCCGATCTAGTAGGGTTCCTCACCCACTTGAGAGATACTTCGGTTTCTCTATGACAGTGGGAGCGAGGATTGCATCATGAGATGATGACCCAACTAGCTTCGAGCTGGCCATCAGGAGTAAGACTCTGTAAGAATGGTTGGATGCTTAGCGATCTGAGATGGAATCCTTATACACCAACAAAGTATGGACTTTAGTTGCTATATCTGAAGGGTTAAATCCCCATCAGGAGCAAGTATATCTTGAGAAGATTACTTGGTGTAGATGGAAAAGTTGAGACTTTCAAAGCTAGACTTGTTAAAGCTTTTCGTTGTCGACCAGGCGTGGATAATGATGAAACCTTTTCAAGGATCTATGCTTAAGTCCATCCAGATCCTACTTGCCACGGCTACGTACCATGAATACGATATATGGCGGTTGGGTGTCATGACAGCTTTTCTAAATGATGTTTTAGAAGAGAGCGTCTATAAGTACACAGCCAGAGGGCTTCGTAGACAGTGGGAGCAGCGGAAACGTGGACAGGATGCTTTATAGGATAAAGCAGGCATCGCGGAGTTGGAACATCTGTTTTGATGGATTAGTCAAAGAGTTTGACATCATCAAAATGGTAGATGAACCTTGTATAAACAAAAAGGTAGTAGGGAGTATGGTGGTGATCCTCGTAGAGTACGTGGATGTCATACTCTTGATAGGGAAGGCGTTTCCTATGCTACGATCGGTCAATCTCCGCTTATCACTAGGATTCTACATATAGGATCAAAAAGATACCTCCTATATTCTGAGTTTTCATCTATGAGATAGATGTAATTGGATGTTAGAATACTCACTAGTTGTAGTGAGATGGTATCAATCGATCCTGGGGAGAATCACTGGAAAAGTTCCAGGGTGATAAGGATGACTGAATGTCAGTCACAGGCATTGTCTTTACCCTCAGTAAAGGGACGGTATGTTGGAAGAGTTCCAAGCTAGATACCGTGGCATACTAGACGATAAAGGTTGGATACATCGCTACTTAAGATGCTACTAAAGAGAAAGTCTGGGTATATATTAGTTCATGTGATGAACTTAGTTCCTACCATTGTGAGACAATGGAGTTGTGGCTTATGCCAAGGAACGCCAGTCCCATCAGCGATCCAGACATATTTCTAAGGCAGTGTCACCTGATCATGGAGATGGTTGATCTCCAGGGTGATCGAGGTTAGGAGAGTAGACTCAGAGGACAACACAGCGGATCCACTCACAAAGGCCTTTTCCCAGAGAGAGATTTTTATGGGATGGTTGAGTATGAGATACTACAACCACTGCTCCCAGATGGCCCTAGTGCAAGTGGGAGATTGTTAGTTATATGTATGCCCTAGAGGCCATTACTATACATAGGATGTATATTGTAGTGGATGCTTGGACATATATAGGGAGGACTTTCTTGCTCGACATGATAGTATGCTATCTGGTTACACTTTACCTTAACGTGTATACTGATTGTCTCTCTGTTAAATGTTGGTAAAGCCCTTAGGATGTGTACTTGACTACCTGGACTATGATACGGATCATACTAGTGGGGACATGGTAGTCCATAAGTACATCCTTGAAAGTCCCTAGTCGTGGGTGTATCGAGATGGGGCATCGATATACCAGAGTAGACTAGCGTATACCTTCTCGACCCATACAGATGGGCGATGGATGATCCCATATCCATTGGTGTTTGACATCAGAGATGATATACGGGTGCTCAGTAGAGACTGGGTACACTGGACGGACTCGCCGAGAACTCCCAGATGGTATTATACCTTACGTCAGATGGCAGTTCTCTGGTGACACTGGTACAGAGTAGTCTGTTGACCCGAGATCGTCATAGAGTCTTGTGTGGTTCCCACTGTGCTTTGATTTCCATCTTACCACGTCCAAGAGGGCGTGCAAAACGGTGGTTTTTGGGTACAGTCCCGAGTCACATGGAGGCAATAAGCGATAGGAGGGGATTCGTCTCTCCCGGTATAGGGAGTTGATGTTGCGCTGTGTTCGATTGGCTATAACAGGAAATCCCTGGCCAGGGTTGCTGAGATTTACTGGTAAGTGTTACCAGTAGTTTCTCGAATTGTTATAGACCTCATATCGACACGACTTATCGAGCTATTGGGGTCTGACGTTTACCACCCCTAGGCAAGATATGCGACATATCAGACGATCAGACCGGACTGTACGGTAGTGTTACTGGTTGGATTCACTGGAGTGTGAGCGGGCTTGCTCGTCGATCTTCTGATCGCTCAATACCCGGGTGGCCGTTACGTTTAGCAGACCGCTTGCGGCTTGTGGGTGTTTGATATGATCATCACCTGCTGCCGGCGTATTGACGAGTCTTTAGAGTCCTACACAGAGGTTTCCTGGCTCAAGCAAAACGAGATAGAAGCGCATATGAGATATGTGCGGGACCGAGAATAATGCGTGTATGTGATACCGTATTCCATTCTCGCGATGAATGTATCGATATGGTTGTATGCGATATAACCTAGTTATCGAATCAAAGATTGATTCGATAAGCCGATACATCGGATACTAGTCGGTTATATGCGATATGACCGGATCGTTAAATCAAGTGTTGATTTAATGATTTAATGTATAATTATATATTTGATATACTACTTTGCATTAACTAGTATTGGTTCACTTTAAATGGATTTTCTCACTTGGATTGTGCACATTGTATATGTGATATACTTTTGTACACAAGTTTGTATCATGTTTGATGATACATGCTCACTAGGGTCTGTGTAAAGATTAAACCATGGTTGTGTAATGGTTAGGGTTTTCATTTTCTTATTCATTTATTTATTTATTTCATTTATTTTATTTTGGAAAAGAAAATGGGAAAAATGGTGGCTTTCTTTGTTTGTATTTGAAGCTTCATGAAGCTTTGACTAAGTCACCATTTTGTCTCATGCTTAACCCTAACCATTCCACTTAACCCTAGTCTATTCTCTACACTTGACCATGGTTACATTATGATAAGTATTCATTTTATTTCCTTTTTGAAAAATACTCATCATAATATTCATCTTCTTCTTCTTCTTCTTCACTTGAAGAAAGCATGCCTCCATCAATGGCAACTTGATGAAATGAGTGAGAAATCCAATTCTAAAGTGAACCCACCTCCTATTTCTTCATCCTCTACCTCTTGCCAAGTAGTAGAGTGTGTTTTCTTCATAAGTTTCATGACTTGGTGAAGTGGGAGCTTGATCTTGTGATTCCTCGACGTAGATCATCTTCGGCATGAAGCCGACGACCTTGCCCGCCCATTTCTCCGATGAAGCCGACGCTAGAGCCCGGGATTTCATTTGGACAGCGGAGAGGACTTCATCACGGAGCAGTGGAGGTGGAGGATCGGATCTACAAAGGTTGTATTTCCGTACTCTTAGTTAAAGTAGTTAACTAGCTCGTTTTGTCGCCTAAATTTCTAGCCAACGGTCTTGTTAGGGTTTCTCGGCACCGTTAAAATTTGAAATTGGCATGGTTGATGCCTTGTGAGACTTCCTTGGGGTGCCTAGGAACCCTACAACATTACTGATCACTATTGCACGTTGATAGAGCCCCTAGGATTCTTGCTTGACTGCCAGCAGTATGATGGCGATCATATACGTGGGAGCTGGGGTCTATAAGAACATCCTTAAAAGATCCCTAGTCGTGGGAGTTTCGAGACAGGGCATCGATAATCCAGAGTAGACTAGTGTATACAGTCGAGACCCCGACGAGGGGTGGTGGCCGGTCTCACAAGCCACTGGTGTCAGTTGGTTCACCTAAGATGTATACAGGTGGTCATTGAGTTATGAGTACACCGGACAGGACTCACCGGGAACATGCTAATTGGTATTGTACCTAACGTCAGATGATAGTTCCCTGGTGACATGTGTACAGGATAGTTCATCGATCTGAGATCGTCATTTGTCTCGTGTGAGTTCCCTCTGTACTTTGATTACTACACTACCACGGCTCAAAGGAGTCGTGCAAACAGGTTTTAATTGGGTACAGTCCCGAGCCACATGGAAGCAGTGAGCGGATCGGCAGGGGTTCGTCTCTCCCGGTATTGGGGGTGAGGTCGCGCTGTGTCTAGGAGAGCCATTACACGAAGTCCTTGGCCAAGGCAGGAGATTTACTGGTAGGTACTCCAGTAGTATCTCAGGGTGTTCTGGGTTACACTCCGACACGACTTGTACCGCTTTTGGGGGTCTGACTTTTACCAACCCCCTAGGCCCGCCATGCGATGCTCATAGACGAACGGATCAGACTGTACGGATATTGTCACTGACAGGCTCAGTAGGATGTCAGGATGAGTTCGCTCATCGACGTCCCTTTTGGTCTATAGCTGGTAGCCCGTTACGTATGGCTAATACCTCTGACGTGCTAGTGGTTAAATCCACAGCCAAAATATTGACGAGTCTTTAGAGTCCCCCACAGAAAGTTTCTCAAGTTTCGGGCGAAACGCTGTAGAGGCCGTATGGATATATGGCAGGGTTCGATCATGTACATGCGGTATGGCACAGATCACGATCGGACGGATAATACTAGCGGGCTTTGGTTTAAGCCGGATCCTAGTATTGTACAGTGTAGATTTTGTCTCATTGCATTTGTATTCGGTCGGAATACAAATGTGGGTATGTATATACAGTCGCGGGGTTTTCCTCTAATTCATTACGGGATCATTTTTCTGAAGTTGCCAGTTTGCTTTCCGTTTCGGCCATTTTTCCTTTGTTCCTCTTTGGCTGAAAATTGGTGTGGAGGGGGTTATTTGCAATTGTACATTAGTCATGAGGAAGACTTTTTGTGGCACATGGTTGGTTCATGATGGTTCTTGTTTGAGGTTGACTCTTTTGCTTCATCACTACTCTCTTTATATGATGGGTTATTGATTTGATTTTGGGGTGATGATAATTCCTCATCATCACCCATTTTCTCTCCCTTGTATTATTGTCACACTCCCACCTCCTTTCCATGAAGCAAGGCCGGCCACAATATGGAGTGGGGGCTGTCCAATTTTTGTGGGTGGGGTTTTTGATCTCTTTTGCTTGCACTAAAAACCCCTTAGCTCATCTCCAATGTTGATTTCCTTCTCCACTAAAAACATGGCAACTTCATAACCCTTTAAAGACATGGTGATCTACGTATAGCCTACAGCATTCTTGGACACGTCGGCTCGCCAACTTCGTGCCCGAGTTGCCTCGGTCCAGAGGTGGGAGCCCATAAAAGAACCCGGCGATGTGGTGCCCTTTCCGACGAGGAGATGAAGACCGGAGATTCCGCGAGGAGATCGGGATGGAGGCCGAAGACCGAAGAACACGGATCGCTCGGTATAGCTCTCTTCCCTTTCCCTAGTTAGCTAGCATTAGGTTAATGGCCCGATCCTGGTTTAACAGTCCGCGGTAGCGCCGGTTTTTAAAGTTAAACAAAAGTTTCATTTCCGCATTTTGGCCTCGTACAGACGGCCGGGGCGCTACTGTGCACTTACACAGTAGATAAATTGATATCTCTAATACATGTTCCCAAAAGGAAAGCGGTGTTCATATCAGATTTTTGCATTTTTATACCGCCCATTTTTTATCACATTGCTTGTAAGTAGGTACTCTTGAGCCGTGTTTGCTAGATAATTGCAGGTTACAGACTCTCAGCTCTAAGCAGTGAAATTCATGGAAAAGCGCGACAAATTCTGGATTACTGCGAACCACAGATAAAATACGGGTCTCCGCTCTCTATCCTTATGTTGTTGCACACCAGTTTAAAGGACAAAATGGCAAATCAATGGTCATTTTCATGCACAAAGCACAATGTCAGCACAAGATCCAACATGTCTACGCGGAGCTCAAGAAAAATTATGGCAAAAGATCCACATCAAATCACCTTTTGATATGCTGAAATTCTGGAAAAAATGTGAAGAGATTCTGAGAAACCAAGTATACCATATTGAAGAGAATAACAGTACAGGGAAACCCACCAAATTCGAGGAGCCAATTCCCCTATATGGCCGCGGATCCGTGGCCAACATGGCGACTCGGCCGTGGATCCGTGGCCGAGTTAACTCGACAGCATCTCATCTTTTGGGGGTATTTTGGTAACTTTATTTGGGGCCAGATTGTTGCCCTAGGGTTTCAGTTTCCTGCCTATAAATAGCCCAGAACAATGCAAAGTGAAGGGTGCTTAATTCTTGTGTTAGATTTTAGGATATATTTTGTTGTTCTTCTTCCTCTTTTCATCTTTTCTCCATTAAAACCTTATAGTGAGCTTGTATGAGTGAAGTGATGAATAAAAGAGTTCTTTTCTTTATCATGCTTGTCTTGTTATTTTGTTAATTATAATTGCTTGTAATTTTCATTTGCTGATCTAGTTGTTGTTATTTGTTGTTTGTTTCTTTCTTCTTCTACATGATAGCGGTGATTCCTTAGCGAGACCGGTTGTGGTTGAATTAACCGGAGGTTAAGGCTAAGAGCCAAGAACGGACGGACAAGGACCAAAAGGAAGAAATTAAGCGTTGGAAAGCCTAGCTTATACTCGCAAGTTCCTTCCTAGTCGTGCTAATCCCCATTGTTGCCGATTACCATAACACCGATATTAAGAGTGACAACGAAAGAAGTGAGCGACTCCTATCTCAAAGTAACCTAATCCTAACCCTAACAAGCTCTCTTTATATACATTTTAGTACATAGTTAATCTCAAACAAACCTGGACATTTGGACTTAACTCATTAAAGCACATAGAAAAAGATTCCCATCTCCCTGCGGACGACCCATACTCAACCGGCTAGCTACAAGCGAAACCGTCTTGATTGCGGTAATTAACTAAGCACGCAAAAACTCCGACAATCAAATGGCGCCGTTACCGGGGAGACGGTAGTTTATTTCTTTGTGTAATTTCGGGTTAATTTATGAATATAAATATAACCGAAAAACAAAACAAAAAAAATATATTGTAAAAATCATCTTGTTATTTTTGATTAGTTTTTGTGCAAGTGTACAGGGTAAAAAGAAGGTCGAGTTCAGTGCCAAAGACGTGGGAAGTTAAACCCATAACTCGCGGTTACACCGCGGGTAATCAAGACGGAACCAACGGTCTACTGTAAAATTCTGGAGCAGACCCAGTGAGCAAATCAAGATTTAGGAGCTCCAAACAAGAAGAGGACACCCAACCCAGCACAGTCCAGGAATTTGAAGGCCCAATTCCACATTATTGCCGCAGAACCGCGGCATAAGCACGTGTATGGCCGCGTAACCGCGGCTGTTTGCTGACATCAGCAACCAAAATTCCCTGTGAGTCTTTCTTCCCTCTTCCCCACTCCTCTGAACTCCACTGAACTGTTTTTTCTGCAGCATTCTTTGCGCAAACTCTCTGCCCCCTTCAAATAAATTGTTTTTGTGCAGGATTCTTTGCGCCGCGCTAAAAAATAAAAAAAAATTGATTGCAATTGATTGTTACTGCTTTGCAAATTTTTAATCGGACTTTAAAGGGCTTGAAACCAATCCAGATTGGGTGGGGATTTCATCACCCTTCCCAGGACCCCAGAAATCACAAAAGGCATATGCATTGACCATTATTTAATTAAAAAATACAAGACTCGGCCTTAAGGACGTCGCGCTCAATAGGACAGAGGACTGGTTGTAGGCATCGGCCGTTTATCCTATCCTGACTTTGCGGTGTCTAGGCAAGTGTGTCTAAGGCAAGTGGTTACTTAATTAGGACCACTACTTACGTAGTGGGGAGCCTCCCACTTACCTGGCACTTACCTGCCGCAATTGGTGGAGAAGAGGCGGTTTGAGGTCCTATTTCTAGCCCTTTGGAACAGTTAGGAGCTGTCTAGCTGACCTTGGTGACCCTAGATCTAGGTGTGATTGTGCATATTTTGTCTGTGATTGTTTGAAGCCGTAAGTCCATACATATTTCTATAAATCTCTTTCTAAAAAAAAAAGAAAAAAAACAAAAAACAAAAACTTTTATAAAAACTTGCCCTTTGTCGCCAGAATCCCATTTTTTCACCCACCTCCCATCGTATTTCTCCATTGACGTTTTCTTACCCTCACCTTCTCCGCTTTGACTACACTAAACTCGTTTAGTGTATGTTCGGTTGGACTCGGGACACTAGCACCCGCCTAGTCCGCGTTACATTAGTCGCTACCGACTACGCGATCGACTCAGACGTCGAAACTCCTTCCACGCCTCATTCACCCTTACCTTTGCCGGCCAACTCCAACGTTGACCGGGATTCTGTTCATACTTCCTCACCTTCACTATCACCAATTTCTTCTTCTGCGATGTCAGGATTTAATCCTAACATCCCTTCAACTCCCCCGGGATTGATTCCACCTCCTATGGATGCGAATAACCCACAACCACCGTCTGTTGTAGCGCCACAGCGAATCGCGCTCCAGGATCGTTTCTATCCCACCCGCTCCGCACTTCCTACCTGTCTTTCCCTTCCACTGGCCAATGGGGATAATTTCGAAATTAAGCCCCACTTCATTAACATGCTTCCGAAATTTCATGGGCTTGAATCTGAAGATGCCTATATCTTCATCAACAAGTTCCAGAATGTTTGTGCCATGATGAAAACGACCCAGCTGTCAGACGATGCCATACGGCTACGGGTCATTCCGTTCACTTTGTGCGATCTTGCTGAAAAGTGGCTGTATAGCACTGCTTCCCACTCCATAACCAGTTGGGATGAGTTTATGAAAGCGTTTCTCAAGAAATTCTATCCAAATCATAAAACCGCGAGGATCCGTAACGAAATCAACCAATTTTCCCAGCTTCCTACTGAACCTTTTTGGAAGTGCTTTGACCGATATAAAGACCTTCTTATTCAGTGCCCTCATCACGGTATTGAGAAATGGCAACTTTGCCAAACTTTATACGAGGGCCTAAACCCAGCAACCAAGCAGTTGTTGGAAACCATTTGTCAAGGCCACTTCCTATCCAAATCTGACGAGGAGGCATGGCAATTCTTCGATGACCTTGTGGAACAAACGCTTCAATGGGAGAGCACCAGACCAAGTACTTCTTCTTCTTCTTCCTCTACTTCTACTGGTCAGTATAGGGCAGGAATTCACCAACTCGATGTCTCTATTGCAATGAAAGCCGAAATGGCTGCAATAACAAAAAACTTGAAGCGATAGAGAGCAAATTTTCATCCCCTGCTCCTGCCCCTGTTCTTCCCCTTCGTACCATTTGTGCTTGTTGTTCCGATCCATCTCACCTAACCGAAGAGTGTCCTTACAATCCACCATCTCAAGGACAGGATCAGGTTAATGCTGCATTTCAGCAAAGAACAAGAAACGATCCATACTCTTCTACCTACAATCTCGGTTGGAGGAACCACCCCAACTTCACCTGGAATCAGAACCAGCATCAATTCCAAGGCAACAATTTCCAGAGGACCCCTCCTCCGCAACAACAAGCTCAGCAACAAACTCAACATCAATTTCAGCAGCCCTTCCAACCCTAACCTTTTCAAAATCAGACGAACAACTTTGCACCCAACAATTCTTTTCCTCAAAACAACTTTGTTCCGTCAAATAACAATAAGGTTTCCTCGCTAGAACGAAGTCTGGAGGCGTTTGTAAAGCAATCGACTCAATCCATCGCCAACATCCAGTCTTCCATTCAGTCTTTGGTGCAACACACTGCCGCTCACGGGCAAAGCATCAAAACCATCGAAGCCCAGATAGCACAACTGAATGCGGCCTTAAGCGAGCGAGAGATAGGGAAGCTTCCATCTCAACCACTCCCAAATCCTGGTCACCCACATAATGTACATGTTACTCTTGAACAACAGAACCATAATGTGAGTGCCGTGACTACATTGAGATCTGAAAGGATGCTGCAAAACAACATTGGGACACGGATAGATGATGACACCCCGGCCGCTTCTTTTTCTTCTTCTTCTTCTTCTTCTTTGTCTTCTGAGCCTATTCTCCATTCTTCAAAAGGCTCTTCTTCTTCTTCTGCTCTAAACGGGCCCACTTCTCACTCCACGAAAACTCCAGCTCTGGGATCCGTTCCAACTCCACAATCTCCTCCACAAGCATTGGACTCAACCAATTTTAAAAACGTTCCATTTCCAAACCGGTTGAGGGCCAATAAATAAAATCCACAAATTGAGAAAATTCTGGAGTTGTTTAAGCAGGTTAACATCAACATTCCCCTTTTAGATGCTGTCCAACAAGTCCCTTCCTACACAAAAATTTTAAAGGACTTGTGTACGAAAAAGAGAAAATCTCAGGTACCCAAAAAAGTTTTCTTAGCCAGTACTGTGAGTGATGCTCTTACCCAATCTTTACCTCAAAAACGAAAAGACCCTAGCTGTCCTACAATTTCTATTACCATTGGGGATAAGAACATCAACCGCGCACTTTTGGATCTTGGTACCAGTGTTAACCTGCTTCCATACTCAGTATATGAGCAATTAGGTGTAGGAGAGCTGAAACCCACACACTGTACTCTCCAAATGGCCGATCGATCAATCACACATCCTAGGGGTGAGCTAGAGGATGTGTTAATCAAGGTTGGGGACTTCATATTTCCCGTTGACTTCATTGTTTTAGACACACAGCCTGTAGCTAACCCCCGGAATCAAATTCCGGTGATACTAGGTCGCCCATTCCTTGCAACCTCAAATGTTGTGATCAATTGTCGAAATGGTTCGATGAACCTATCTTTTGGAAACATGACAATTGAACTCAACATTTTTAGATTGGGGAATCAGCCTTCTGAACCTAATGCTCATATACTAGACGTTTGTTCAATCCAGGAGATCACCCCGGAAGAGTGTGAATTCGATGTGTTTTTGTTCGATCACTACAACCTTAACGCCACTAGTACGTTCCTCTTCGAACCTGCTACTGTTTCTGCGTCCGACAATGACTACGAGTGTTTCACTTTCTCGAACGATCTTAGCCAGTCACCACCCGAGTTTGAATCTATTGAATTTCCGGATGAGTTATCAGAACCATCCAACTCGGTCGCTTACATTCATTTTGAACCTCTGCTGGAATCCTTTGAGTTCGAGACCTTTTCACCAATCTTGCTATAACGTTTTAAAAATAATTAAATAAATAAAATCGTTTAAGTGAATTTTATGATCTTCGGTAAAGTAAAACGTATTTTTCGTAAAACTAAACCGTAATTATTTTTCACCATAAATTTAAAAATACCTATTTTAATTATGTTATTATTAGTAAATGGTGTTTATTTAGCCACTTATAAATTTTTAGTTTAATTAAATATTTTTCTTAAATTAATTATTTTAAATATTAACATAAGCTTTATTTATACACTAAATTAGTGTAAATTTCAAATTTGAAGGGGTTTAATATGCAAAAATGAATCATTACATATTAGAATCTAGTGTGTATCATGCAAAATTTATTTACAAATTTTTCCATGATTCTAGAATTTTCTTTAGGTGTTTTAGAAAAGAAATGATAAAAATTAAATTAATTGTTGAAAAGACATAAAGAAGTTGATATTTCGGGTGAAGTTTCTACACTTTTCTTCACTTTTTTCACTCTCCTCTCCCTCCTCCATGGTGTGGCCGGCCTCAACTCCCCATGGCAGCCCCCCATCTTCAAAATTTAATTTACCTCCAAAAATCATCAAAAATCCTACAAAAATCCAAATAAAAATCCATAAAATCCTAATTAATTCCTACCCTCTATTCTTTGCTCATCTTTACATGGATTTTGGAGATGGAAAGCATTCATTTTGGAGGCTTATTTTCATGTTGTGGAGGTATAAATCTTATTCTTTTGATTTATTGTTATTAGATGTTTCATTTAAGCATAATTAGATTTAATAAATAAATTCTATCTACAAGTTTTAAAATTCAAGTTAGGGTTTGTAAAATCAAGTTATGGTTTTTACTAATTAAGTGGGGTTATTATAACTAGTTTAACATTTTTAGAAATGGGAAAAATCATGCAAGGCTGATATATTGTAATTTTTTCATTCAAATTGTTTAAATTAAGTAAATTTGCAAACTAGATTTATGTATATTATATTTATTGGTGAAATAAAATTCCAATTAATGTTTATAACACTAGAGTGTGGTTTTAAAGAGGATATTAACTTGTTGGTGGAATGAAAAACTCAATTTGGTTACTAGTTTTTATTGATAATTGATAAATTGTGAGAAAAATGCTATTTTGTTAACTAGATTTTAGAAATTCTTAAATAAATGAGATTTAAAATCTAATTTATGGTTTCATTATATTATTATCATCATGAATTGTAGTTTAGTAAATTAATTCATGTAAAATCATGTTTAGTTGTGATATTGTGAAATTTTGCTTAAAAGTATCGAAATCGGGCAAGTTTGCAAACTAGAATTTTCAAACTAATATAAATTAGGGTGTTAAAAATATAGTAATGGTTCCTATAATATAGTAAGGTTATTTAATGAGTATTATGACCATTAGTTTCATATAAACAGTAAGTTTTGAAGTAAAACGGTAAATTGGCGTTTTCGGGTTTTTCGAAATCGGACGATTTGATCGATTTTTAGGGTTTCGATGAATTAAATCATGTTTATATTATAAGTAATGAGTTTTAAAACTATGAGTTGTTTGTTGATGTTTATCTCGATCAATCGGCGTTTGTACGCCGATATCGAGCGATATTTGGTTCTTTTGCATGAGCGGGACATAGGTTTTAACCTATGCGCGTTTCGTGTGCCGTTTTGGTTTTGTCCGTGATTCAGTTTACGATATTATATGTGTTTGCGTATAGGTACCCCTCACGTGGACTGCGGGTGATGAAGAAGAGGATGGCAACACCGTCTTCGGCAGACAAGGACCAGGTGAGTAGATGTGTATCTACGGGGGAAGTCGGGTGGATGGCGTTTAGCACCCCCGCGAACGTAGAATAGGAATAGTACTCATTGTCATTAGGAAGCCTGACATGACCTTGGAATTTCGGTGAATAGGACCCTAGTAATGACCCTAGGTGGGACTAGACGGATTTAGAAAGACCATACCAGAGGATGAATACCTTGGAAGAGAATCGTAGGTTTCAGGTAGATACACACACACGCACACACTGAGACTCGATATGGTGTATACGTGTATGTATATATATATATATATAAAGGACTAGGTGTAGGTATATATATATATACACAATACGTATATGTGATACAAGGATGTGATATGATACACGGGGATGAAACAATATAACTGGGCTGATGCCGTGATTCTTGGCTATACAGTTGTGTTATGATATTAGCGGATCATTAGAAAATGAGATAATGGATTCGTATACATGAACAATAATAAAGGATGGTGATGATATTGAAGTATATGGGACTCTAAAACAGAACCCGGACAGTAACCTGTGCCTCAAATTCTGATATGAGATATGTGTGACTTGATTACGACATCATATAGGTGTGACTTGATTTCGATATGATATATGTGTTACTTGATTACGATATCATATAGGTGTGACTTGATTATGATATGATTTAAGTGTGACTTAATCACAATATGATACATATACATGATATTTCTGAGGATAAAGTAACGATGTACATTTATGTTGACAATGATATATGATTGAAGTATGCGATTACAGTATGGTACCTTGATTATGACATGTGTTGATGATGATATTATACGAATGATGAGACACGTAGGTGATACTTGACCCGTACCCTGATTTTGGGATGCCGTATGATGGATTTTACCGTACGAGATATAGACGTGATGATTGATCCGCACTCTTGATTCGAGGAAGCCGTACTATGTACGTGACGCTATTGAGGCTGAATCGCCGACTATTAGAGATATGGACTCAGACCGCAGGTGAACTCTTATTTTCTTACCAACTAGTTTCTTAGGTTTAGTTCCTTAGGGGGTTAGATGGACACTAGTTTAGGCTCGGGTCTTATAGTTGTAGTTAGACTGGTATATCAAATGAGTGGTTATTACACATCTGTCCTTACATTCAGACTGTAATCATTATGGTGCATGTTCACTCATATGTTTCTATAATCAGAATAAAACTTTGCTTGTTAGGACACCAGCACCATTACCGATGATGCGCATATTCCACGCGCATTTATTTGCCGGCTCACACACATCATCATCGGTAATTGCTATGTCACGTACACATTAGATCATATTATCTTTTATTGATAGAATCAGCTAACAGCTAGATCGATATAATATTGTGATTACTCTCTGGTGTTAGTATAGACATGGCATTTATTATTTAGACATTTCATGCATTCACATTTTCATGTTATCATGCAGTATTATGGGGCATATGCCGACACTTACCATATACTTATTCATGATTTTGGGATTTTGGATTTCTATGAGATTTCTGGATTTTGGGGAAAACCGCAAGAATATATAAAAACTTCTCTCTCTCTCTCCTCCTCTCTTTTTAAAACATAAGATGCGGTTTTCTCGTGATGTATATGTCGTCCACCATGAGATTTCATGTTTTCTGTTGGATTTCGAGACCCGATTCGAGGAGTGGATGAACCGTCTCGGGTACATAGTGGGCCCGGTATGGTACCCCGGGGCAAGAAGATTGAGTTGTAGACGATGAGCCTGGCAAGGGAGGACTACCTACCAGTGATGTCTGGCGCGGCGGATATCCGGAGGATACCGACCGTTGTCGTGAGATTTGATGATATGGGCCGATCCGGACTGACGGAGCCCGAGATATTGAGACATTGAGATTATGAGGTATTGAGACTTGAGATTTACATGTTTTGTGTCGATTCTTGACATGGATTTCCATGGATTTCATCGTTGATATTTAAGATTTCTATACACGTTTTACCATGATAAAAGCTAAAGATTTCTTATACAGATATATCTAGATTTCAGGATTGGTTATTTTACATTCATGGTGCATGCATACTCATTCACATGACATAGTACTATATGAGGCACTGACACGAGCACGGAGCATTTGCACTTACACGTAGCTTATTATTCTGCCTTTACTTGATGACTAGTAGTATATTAGTATATTATTATGACCTAGGACAGCGTCGTGCATTCGATTTCTTTTCGCAGATATCTTCTACTCACGAGTTGGAAACTCACCCCCGTTGTGCCAAATTTTATTACAGGTTCGATGTATAGGTTTTCCTGGCAGCTTGCTGGCACATCTTTTCATTCAGGGTGATTTGCACGGTAGGTTGGTTCACTTGGATCTGGACCGCCATTGTACTTTTATTATTTCATTTGTATCTAGAAAACTCCATCAACCAAACTTGTATTACTTGATAGTTTACTGGATCAGTTGTTTATTTCGACCTTAGAGTCGCGCTTGTATTATTATGTTATCTGGTGGTTTGTTTTCTTTTTTAAGTTTTGAGCCTCGCCCTTTGACGTTGTATACTATTGTGCATTGGTGTGGTTGTTTCCGCCTGTTGGCGTAGAGCTTGCTCCCGTTTGGGGATGCTTTTTATTGTTTATATGTATTTATACTTGTTTGTACCCATTTGGGGCCAGATTTTACAAAGGAGACTCTGCCGAAATTTTTTAGAAAATTTGATCTTGTTTTTTTAAACTTGTTTTCTACATGTTTTCCTTCTTCTTCTTCTTTTATGGTTTAGATTTCTGGGCTTTGGCTTACTTAGGTTACGTTGCGCCTCTAGATGCTTCGTAATCTAAGTGTCGGTCACATCCCGTACTTTCGGGTCGTGACACTTGCCTTCAATCGTTTCACCTCCAACGCTCGATCTCAAGTCATTGTCGTCTCACCTTAAGTACGCTTACTTGGGTGAGAACGAGACCCTTCCTGTAATCATCTCGGCTTCTCTAGCTCCGGAGCAAGGGAAAGCCTTTCTAACAGTCTTGCACAGCAATAGGTAAGCTTTTGGCTGGTCAATGGAGGACATCAAGGGGATTAGTCCCCTGATCGTTGAACATCACATTCATCTGATGGATGATGCCAAACCAGCCAGGGATTCACAAAGGCGACTCAATCCAGTCATGAAGGAGGCTGTGAAAAAGGAGATCATAAAGTCTCTAGATAGTGGTATCATTTACCCTATCTCTGATAGCCAATGTGTTAGTTATATGTATGCCCTAGAGGCCATTACTGTACATATGATGTATATTGTAGTGGATGCTAGGACATATATAGGGAGGACTTTCTTGCTCGACATGATAGTACGCTATCTGGTTGTACTTTATCTTAACATGTACTCTGATTGTCTCTATGTTACATGTTGATAAAGCCCTTAGGATGTGTACTTGACTACCTGGACTATGATGTGGATCATACTAGTGGGGACATGGTAGTCCATAAGTACATCCTTCAAGGTCCCTAGTCGTGCGTGTATCGAGACAGGGCATCGATGCACCAGAGTAGACTAGCGTATACGCATCTTGACCCATATGATGGGTGATGGATGTCCCATATCCATCAGTGTTTGACATCAAGGATGGTGTATGGGTGCTCAGTGGAGACTGGGTACACTGGACGGACTCACCGAGAACTCCCAGATGGTATTATACCACACGTCAGATGGCAGTTCTTCGGTGACACTGGTACAGAGTAGTCTGTTGACCCGAGATCGTCATAGAGTCTTGTGTGATTCCCACTGTGCTTTGATTTCCATCATACCACGTCCAAGAGGACGTGCAAAAAGGTGGCTTTTGGGTACAGTCCCGAATCACATGGAAGCAATGAGCGATAGGAGGGGATTCGTCTCTCCCGGTATAGGGAGTTGATGTTGCGCTGTGTTCGATTGGCCATAACCAGAAATCCCTAGCCAGGGTTGCTGAGATTTATTGGTAAGTGTTATCAGTAGTTTCTCGAACTGTTATAGACCTCATATCGACACGATTTATCGAGCTACTGAGGTCTGACGTTTACCACCCCTAGGCGAGATATGCGACATATCAGATGACGAGACCGGACTGTACGGGAGTGTTACTGTTTGGATTCACAGGAGAATGTACAGGCTTGCTTGTTAATCTTTTAAGCGCTCAATACCTGGGTGGCTGTTACGTTTAGCTGACCGCTTGCTGCTTGTGGGTGTTTGATATGATCATCACCTACTGCCGGCGTATTGACGATTCTTTAGAGTCCTACACAGAGGTTTCTTGACTCGGGCAAAACGGAGTAGGAGCACATATGTGATATGTGGGAGACCGAGGATAATGCGGTATGTGATACCGTATTGGATTCTCGCGATATGAGATATCAGCCGGGTATATGTGATATAGCCGGGTCATCGTATTAGTCGGTTATAGGCGATATAGCCGGATTGTCGGATCAAGTGTTGATTCGATAATTTAATGTATAATAATATATATGATATATTAAATTACATTAACTAATATTAACTCACTAAAAGATTCATTTTCTCACGGGTTAATACATTGATATATATGCGATATATGTTAATTGTATTATTTTCTATTGTTACAAAATATATTGTATATGTGATATATAATATTGTAACATGTTAGGGTTACAAATTTAACAATGGTTTAGGGTTTAAACTTGGTTAGGGTTTGGATTAGGGTTAGCTTTTGCTTGAAGCTTTGACTTTATGGTTGCTTGATATTTTGTGAGATATTATGTTAACCCAATCCAAACCATTAACTCTAGTTAACTCTCTACAAGGGTTAACTCTTTTCATGCTTAACCCTTGGTTAGATTTGTAACCACTACAATAATTCATTGTTCATCACAAAAGGATTAAGTTATCATCTTGATTTATCTTCTTCTTCCTTGAGTTTCTTCATGAAAAAGCTTTCTTTTGTGATGAAAGTGAGTGAGAAAAAAATTATAAATGAGAGCAAAAATCCTACTTCATCATCCTCATCTATCCTTGCCATTTAGATGAGGGTGTTCATATCATTTCATGAGTGATAGCTTGTGTTAACGAAACTTCAAGGTAGATCATCTATGTTATCGAAGATCGGAAGTAAGGTTGCATCATTCTATTCGTGAAGCCTCTCGAGAGTCCAGAACACGATGATCGCAGCGAAGGGACCTCAACACGGAGCTTAAGAAGTGAAGGACTGGATCTACAAAAGTTGTAATCCCTCTCACTTAGTGTTAAAGAGTTTAACATGCTTGTTTTCGCCTAAACCCTAGTTTAAAGATCCGGCTTCGGGTTGTTCGGCACCGCTAAATTTTTAATCGGGTATGGTTGATGCCTCATAGACCCTTGTGCACGTGCCTAGCAACCCTATAGTGGTATCAGAGCCAAGCTAGAACTTTAGGCGAAGTCTAGACAAAGTTTAAAGTCCGATCGAACCCGAAAACCCCGATGTAAACCCTTCTCTGTACATTTTTTGAAAATGTGATTTTTTATGAATTAAAAATGCTCAGAAAAACAAGAAAGAAAAACTAAGAATTACTGTGAAGTACGGTCCACTAAGTCCCGGAAATGACCGCGGAACCGCGGCCAAACCAAGGGTTTGGCGGTGGTTCCGCGGCCGAAATTTGGACTTAGTCCCTCATATTTCATATATTTATTCTTAGGTCCTTTCTTGGCAATTTTTTCTGGGGATTTTTTTATTCCACTCAAGTGTTGAGTTTTCTAGGGTTGTATTGGGGACTCGTTGATTCGATCGGATAATTTAACTTTGTTTAGTTTGTCCGGATAATTTTTAGAAACTGTTAAAAAGTTCGAACGGATATCAATAACTCACTTTTTCCCCTGCCGGAAAATTTCCAAGTGTTGGATTTTTCCGTATTTTAAGAATGTTCTAAGTCGTGCAAGTAACGCGATGGACCCTCTAGAAGACAACAAACCTTAACTCGATTATGTGACCGTCTTGAACTGCCTATAAACCTTAGGGTTTGGGGAAGTACGGCGTGCCACATGTGAGACATTAGCTTGACCCTTCTACGGCTAGACCATTGGTACTGTGGCATGTGATGGATGTTTTTAAACTGATTTCAAGTGTTGAGATATATTGGGGAAATCTTGGGTGTTTGATTATTCGATCGGAAAGTTTAACATTGTCTATTTATCTGAAATGTGATACAATATTTGGAATCCACATATAGTTATGAGATAACTAATTTGAATATTATAAACATAACAGTTTAGTCTCAGATGATCGGTTTCCACGGAATTTTGATGTGATCAAAAGTCCGTCGCAATCACGTAGCGTACGCGGATACTCGCCGGGTAAACTTAATAGACACCCACGTCCCAAAGCCCCGACCAAGTGACTGTAGGAGAACCCCGTCGCCAAAAGCATCCGTTCGGGTGCTCGCGGCAGCGGTGTTCCGCCTTAGTGCACTTCGTCGACGGCATCTAGGGGTGCGACCGTCTACTAAAGTTTGCGACGAGCATTCGATCAGGATGTCGGGAATCTTGTTGAATTGCCCGACTTAATATTGAAAAGAGTTTTCGATAATGAGACTAAAATGCGGGGTTTATAATTGTTAGGCATGCGATGTCTAAGGAATTCATTTGGTTAGGCATGCGATGTCTAAGGAGGTTGCGGATTCCAACTGTTGTAGTTTTACACTTTCTTTTCTGTGACCGTAAGCGTAGTATGTGGTGTATCGCCGGCTTCGTTGCTATACATCAACGACAATCGGGATACGCATACTTGCTTACGTTGATGATATGAGATATTATGTGTTGCTGTGATAAGTTATATTGGATCGTCGCGTTTTGAATAGCCGGGGGTTTTATGTGAGATGAGAGTTTTTCTTTTTCATTCATGTAAAATTCAGTTGTATGTAATATTCTTTTATTGGGGCACTTCCGGGCTGAGGATGATGTCACCATTGTATATTATTTATTTTTCTGCATTAGGTAGACCCAAGGAGGGGAGCATAAGTAACCGGGTTCTAGGGTCCAGTGGGAGACCATCTCGAGGAGTCGAGACCGGGTCTCCTAACCCTAGAATTGGCAGTGTTGCTTGCCGCTCTCGTAGGGGTCTAGGGATGTGGGTTTGGCTATTCATCGCGACCGTGGAATCCGTGTTTTATACAGGCCCGTATTGAAAACACAGACGTCCTAGTATATCCAATATTTCATATATGTTCTTCTGCTGCAATGTTCTGTGATGAGATCATATTACTGCCTGAGACGAATGTTTATATTATATATATGAGATATATGTTATATTGCAGATTTCGTTTCAAAAGAGTTGCTTGTGAAGCATAATAAAATGGGACTTCATTAATAAGATTAATGAAATAAAAGAAACCTAAAGATGTTGTAGAAACTTGTTTAAAAACTGGTAGCTCTAGTTCTTGCTTTGCATAGCGGTGTTCCTTGTAGAACATCCAGCACCTTATTCGATAAGGAAAGAGCCGAGATCTCTTCACCGGGAGTGACCTCTTTAGTGAAACTAGCAGATGCTACAAACTCGGTTTGTCTTTTGATTGTTTCTATAGTTTTTGCTTTGCATAGTGGTATATATGATATACCCTGCATCTTATTCGATGAGGAAAGGGCCGACGATCCCTTCACCGGGAGTGGCCCCTTTAGCAAAACTAGAAAAACCTCAAAAACACTCCATTTAAAATTCACTCGATTCTACAACGATATCAAGTTCATTACGCAAAGGGTTTTCTTAAAAACCTATCGTAGCCCTCCGTCATTTCAGATAAGTAATAGTTAGTATTCGTGCTACGTTTGTTGACTATGTTAAGGCGTAGTGTGCGGTAGCTGATTAGTGCTTATCTGTATAAGCATATGATGCGATTGGATTAGGGTAGTCATGCGACTTTGTTGACTATGTTAAGGGTCGTGTGGGTGGGTTTAATTCAATCGGGAAATGACGGGTTGAACTTGACTAGCACTTATGATTTGTTGACTATGTTAAGGTCATATAGCTGCTAGGGGTAAAATATTATTGGGAGTTTCAAGTGTTGAAATTTGCAATGAGATTGCATACCTTCTATGAGATAGTTGGATCCCGATACCCGCTGCGAGTAAGAGTTACTCCTGGGAGAGTTTTACACATTACAATTAGCCGACCAAGTAGGTGTCTAGAAAGGTGTCAACGGGGTTACGCCCCTGGGAAAACGAGGTTTACTTTAATTAGGTTCGTGCGAAAGCACGGGGGACCTCCCTCAAATTACCGACACTGGCCTGGCTGAAAGATTGGCGAACTTGTAGCGTGTAATTAATCCCGGCTAGTCTTTCCTTTTAGGGTTTGAAGGAAGATTTGATTAAAACAGTGGGAGACATCCTGATTAGATATATTAGATAACCAATCTAATCTTGCAAGACCATACGCTGAGTGTTTTCTTCTCTCTCTCTCCAGGTAGCGACCATATCACGCCTTAATCAAGATAATAAAATGGATAAATTGACCGAACCCGCTTGTTATACTGAGCTGGGGAACGTTGGTCCCGCTCCAACTTATAATTGTTATAAGACAGAGCAGGAAATTGGGGAATACCAGATTTCCCGTGCCGCCCAAACGAAGAAAGTGCATGCTGATGCATCATCTTCGGGTGTGTTCATTATATAGAACTGTTACTCAGTATCATTTACGTCCTGGGTATGAGATACCAGATCAGGATCCCGCAAATGTAATTTGTTACATGGGCTACAGATAGGTAAAGAACTAAGAACGGGTGATAAGTTTCATGAGACAGAAAACGGTGCAAGTGTTGCAGCCAAGTCTGTTGTTCACTGTCACCCTGTATTACCAGAATACATTGATTTTGAACGAATGTTATTAGATACCGAACCTGATATACAACATCATATCAGTCTCTTTATTAGTAAAGAAAGGATATAATTTTGTATTGTTGGATAATGTTTTGAACATTTCCTATATCAAGAGTTGATCGGTTCAGGCACGTTATCTAACAGCATTGACGTTCTAAATCAAACTACAGTTCTTAATATACAGAACACACACAAGAGGAAGAGTTCAGAAATGAACGAATCCTTCTTGAGGCATTGTAGACTAGGTCATATCAATGCGACCTGACTAGCTAAAGTTTCATTTAGATGCATATTTAAATATGTTTGAATTTATATCTTATGAAACTTACCGGTCATGTCATAAAGATAAGATGACCATAGCTCTGTTTATAGGAAAAAGAGAAAGAGTTATTGAACTCTTAGGATTGATACATGCTGATGTATGAAGGTCCCCTGTCTACACATGCCAAGACCGGTTCTTTGTACTTCATTACATTCTCTGATGATCTCTCAAGATTCAGACATATGTTCCTATTGAAACTGTTGGAGATAGTGCCCTCAGAGTCAATTATTGGATCGCAGGTACGTAATTGCAATGATTGCGGAGGACCTATACCGGTAGGACAGTCTTACTCGAGATGATAATATGCTATCTGGTTTGCCTTTATCAGTCATGTACAGGTTCAGGTGACTGATCACTGCTACACTTTGATGGAGCCCTTAGGATCTTGCTTTACTACCAACAGTATGATGGCGATCATATACGTGAGAGTTGGGTGGTTTATATGCATATCCTTAATTGTGGTCCCTAGTCGTGGGAGTTTCGAGACAGGGCATCGATACTCCGGAGTAAACTAGTGTGTACAGTTGAGACCCCGACGAGGGGCGGTGGCCGGTCTCACAAGCCACTGGTGTCAGTTGGATCACCTAAGATGTATACAGGTGCTCATTGGGTTATGAGTACACCGGACAGGACTCGCCGGGAATCTGCTAGTTGGTACTATACCTATCGTCAGATAGCAGTTCCCTGGTGACATGTGTACAGGTTAGTTCATCGACCTGAGGTCGTCATTTGTCTCGTGTGAGTTCCCACTGTGCTTTGATTTCTACCCTACCACGGCTCAAAGGAGTCGTGCAAGCAGGTAGTTTTTGGGTACAGTCCCGAGCCACATGGAGGCACGTGAGCGGATCGGCAGGGGATTCGTCTCTCCCGGTATTGGGGGTGAGATCGTGCTGTGTCTAGGAGAGCCATTACACATAGCCCACGGCCGTGGCAGGAGATTTACTGGTAGGTACTCCAGTAGTATCTCAGGGTGTTATTGGGCTTCACTCCGACACGACTTATACTGCTATTGGGGGTCTGACGTTACTAGCCCCCGAAACAGATATGCGATACTCATAGACGAATGGACCGAACTGTATATACATTGTCACTGTTAGGCTCAGTAGGGTTTCCGGATGAGTTCGCTCATCGGCCTCTCTTGAGGTCAATCCATGGTCAGCCGTTACGCATAGCTAGTGCCGCTGACGGCTTGTGGTTAAACCCACTACCAGGATACTGACGAGTCATTAGAGTCCCCCACAGACAGTTTCCCAAGTTCGGGCGAAACGTTGTAGAGGCCGTATGGTTTTATGGCAGGGTTCGGAAAATGCACGTGCATTTACGCACGTGTCATATTTCGGGCAGATAATACTGGTGGGCTTTGGTTTAAGCCGGATCCGAGTATTATATTGGGTAGATATAATATCTTTGTCTCAGTTGCATTTGTATTCGGTCATAATACAAATGCGGGTATATTTATACAGTTACGGGGTTGTCCTGAAATTCGTTTCAGGATCGCTTTTGGAAATTGCCAGTTTCCAGTTTTCTATCAACCGTCTTTTAACATTCGGTTAAAGACGGATTTATCTTTTCTTTGGATAAGTGTGGATGCTTCTAGAAGGTTCTAGAAGAGGTGATTAGGCTTGTGACTCACTTGTTCATTAATGGTGCTTTAATGGTGCATTTATTGTGTTCATACTTTGTGTTCACACTAGATATTTCTCTTATTGTCACCTCCCCCTCTCCTACACTCACCCCCCCCACCTCCTTATATGTGGTCGGCCCCCTCCTCTCTCACCTACACTTGATTGATTTTTGGTTAAAAGATTATGATAGTTTTGGGGTGTATGAAAATTTCATAGTTCATTTCATTCCATCACCCGAATTAATTGGCAACTTCATTAACCGTTCGTCCATGGTTTTGGACGAAGCGAGACAAAGTCTTCTATTCATTCTCTACATCAATCTTGGTCGTCACTTTTAGCAAACTTGACGACCGAGTTGCCTCGAGTCAGAAGCGGGAGCCCGTTTAAAGAATCGTTGACGTGGTGCCACCTGGACGAGCAGATCGGAGATCGACGAGATCGGAGCAGCCGCAACGGAGCGTGGGATGATAGTTAAAGAACGAAGAACTCGAATTGTTCGGTATAACCTTTCTACTCTCTTTACAGTTTGTTAGTTTAGCAATAATGGCAGATCCGGGTTATAGTATACGATAGCGCTAGTTAAAAAGTTTTTGTTCCGCATTTGGCGTCTGTAGACGGCCGGGGCGCTACCGTAGACTGACAGTGGTATCAGAGCCTCACCATTTTGCTTTACTAACTTGTGCTAACGCGTTTAAAATATCGATCGGACCGAATATCAAAAACTACAAATTTTCAATTCTGAGTTTCTATCGATTTTTAAATGGTTCTAAAAATAATTTTACATATCACAGAAAATTCAGCAGGGTTTTCTAAGATCACCGTACAAATTTGGTCACGTGACCTTACTAGACCGCCGCAGAAACGCGGTCAAACCAAGGGTTTGACCGCGCATCCGCGGCCCGTCTGTGAGATCTGTGCTCCAAATTTGCACAGTGACTTTTTAAGTGGAAATTGTGGTTTTTGGTATATATTGTTTGGGCCCAGATTTTGTCACTGTACAACAGATGTTCGTGGGGCCCACTTCGTGATATTTAGTCGATCGAAATTTAAACATGTTAGTATACAGTACTTACATTATATCTCCGACCGTGAATGTCATTTGATCGGTAAACCACGTCTGATTGCTATAGTTCTTTTAGACGGGTTTGCGAACCTGACATTCGCGTTGATGTTCTGTATTGTGCTGTGATGTTGCGGATTTGTCGTGGTGGATAGCAGTGTGCAATGGTAGTGCAGTTTGGATTTATTTGTACATTTGATATTGCGGGGCGAGCGTCCAACATGTGGATAGCCGTCACTGCCTGTTGTATAATATTCTTTTGGGGCACGACCGGGTTGAGGTCGATGTACCCGTTGTACATATTTTTCATTTCTGTACTAGGTTTTACCCCGCGACGGAGTGCACGGATAGCCGCGTTCTGGAGGGCAACGGGTCCGCATCTCATGGCTTTGAGAGGCAGAGGGGCCTCACTCTAAAATTGGCAGACTATTCGCCACACTCGTAAGGGGTACAAGTTAACCCAAGGAGGGGTGCTCAAGCTACCGGATTCCGTGAAGTGAAGGGTGGTTCATTCACTTTGCTGTAGGGGGCAGCCTCGCTTCAGGTTTTGGCGGGTAACTTGCCGCACCCGTAGGGGTCTAGGTTTCATTGCACAGGCTATCCACACGACCAGGGGAACGTCGGGTTTCAGCAGCAGCTGTGTGAAACCCGGGATCCCAGATTATCTGTATTGTTTTGTGATGCTTATTACTTTTCTGTAATGTTGCATATTATCACGCCTGGAGCGATTATTGTATATTGGTTTATATACTATTAGATGTTGTATATGTTTTACACCCGCACTAGTCCAGTCCCCGCTCTGTCGTTAGTTAAGTAACCTAACGGGTGATGACGGGACCCAGTAACGAATGCGGATGGCATATACGTACATTTTATTTTCGTTCTTTTTTGGTGTGATTAATTGATGGGACTGCGTTGATTCTGATCAATGCAAAGGAAAACAAACCTGTTTGCAGTTGTTGGAACAAATTTAAAAAGTGTTATTGCAAAGACGTTTCCTTTTGTTTTGCATAGCGGTATTCAGTGGAATATCCTGCACCTCATTCGACGGGGCAAGGGCCGATATCCCTTCACCGGGACTGACCCCTTGGGCAGAAGTTTGCGTCAGGGTAATAACTTCACTATAGTCGATTACAAGTTGCTTTGCATCGCGGTATTCAGTGGAATATCCTGCACCTCATTCCACGAGGAAAGAGCCGAGATCCCTTCACCGGGAGTGACCTCTTTAGCAAAAGGTTTTCGCCACTATATTTTAAAAAGCTATCAGGTTCCTTCAGCGATATCAAGTTCGTTACGTTAAAGGTTTTTCGCCAAAAACCAGCCATAGCCCTCTGTCATTTCTTTTAGGTATTCAGTAGTATTCAAGCTATGTATTTTGACCTAACGCTAAGGCATAGTGTTTGGTAGCTGCTGGGTATTCATTTGTTGCATAGATAGATGAGTTGGTTTGGGACAGTCGTTCTGCCATTTTGACCTAACGCCAAGGGCATGTACGGGTGGGTTCAAATTAATAAGATACTGACGGGTAGAACTTGGCATGTGACTTATGACATTTTAACCTAACGCTAAGGTCATAAGAGCATGGGGAAAAAATCATATCGGGAGTTTCTAAAGAAACTGAAACTTGCCAAGTATGCGCATACCTTCCGGAGTGTGAGTAACGTGAGTGGATTCCGTCACGTTATCATGCGATGAGAGTTGGATCCCGATTCCCACTGATGAGTTGGTTTACTCTTCGGGTGATCCCGATTGATTCTTCTTTTAGGTTTGGAGGAGAATTTGACGGAACAGTGGGAGGTTTCCGGATTAGATAAAGTGATAACCATTCTGATCTAGGTTAGAGTGCACGCAGAGTGTTTCTTTTCTCTCTCTCTCTTTGGCAGCGACTTTTAACCGACCCTAGACTATGACTCAGTGACCAAGTTGACCAAACCTTCTTAAAATACTGGCTTTTGGATTGTCCTAGTTGCATAAGTCATTGCCATTCCTTCTTTTACCCTTTGAATTTCTCCGAACACCCCGTATTACTACGGACATCCACTTCCATCGGATAGATCTATCGTATGGTTATATATGAACTCGGAGGGATTTCTTCGAGGATGGATCAAGGTTCAGGAGAAATAGAATTGGTTTATTCAATTGTCTTTTATTATCACCTTCTCTCAGGTTGCGAGGGCTCCTTGGTTTAGGAGAGTACACCTATTACGCTTATTGGATAGTCTTCTTCCAAACCATAGGCAGGTGCCGAAAGGTAGGGAATGAAGAATACCAATTAGCCTAAGTAGGGTGTGCAGAAGGTAATATGTAAAGACAAAATAAAGGGATTAGAAAGAGGGCAAAGTAAATTGCGACTGTTATCATTCACGACCAAACCGCGTACTTCATCGCCACTCCTATTTCTCCTTTAAAAGAATAAGGTATTATTCAGTTGTCTTTTATCATCACCTTCTCTCAAGTTCCGAGTACTCCTTGGTTTAGGAGGGTACACCTATTATGCTTACTGGATAGTCTTCTTCCAAACCATAGGCTGGTGCCGAACGGTAGGGAAGGAAGAAAACCATTTAGCCTAACAATGGTGTACAGAAGGTAATGACTAAAGACAAATAAAGAGATTTGGAGAGATGTCAATAAAATATACGGTTGAAGTCATGAATTAGATTATGGAAGAGGCATTACTAGGAATACCAGGATACCCCTACGAAACATTTTCATGTTTCAGTGCATTGTTAAAAGAAAACTGTTTTCCCGATAAGATACTTACTCCAAGGGTATGTATTTACCAGGTTTCATTCTCATATATGTATGGTTTTATAGATGATGTGTGGGAGTAAGTTATTGGGAATTAGGTGATTATCCTCATTGTCACGACCCGAAAGAGCACGTGACTGGCCCTTGAACCATATGAAGTCTATAGGACTCCATCTGATCCAAGTAAGCCAAAAGCCCAGAAATCTAAAACCATTTTTGAGAATAAGTAAAGAAAACTGGTTTAAAGAAGTGAAGAAAAACATGTTTGAAATCAAGGTTTTTAAATAACTAAGCCGAATGTGCATTTGAAAACCGTACAGTCTTTTCTAAAATTTTCGGCAGAGTTTCTCTTGTAAAACTGGCCCCGAATGGGGTACAACATGAATAACAATATATAAAATGATAAAGGCATCCCCAAGCGGGAGCTAGCTCTTCGTCAATCGACGGTCACAACCACACGATGATATGATAATATACAACGCCAAGTGGCGAGGATCAAAATCAAGGAAAGCTCAAAAAGCAGCAAGAAAACCGCAATACTACTAAGCGCGACTCTAAGGTCGAATAATACCACACTGTCTCTAAGTCTGAAAGAATATACAAGTTTTTGGTTGATGGACAATTTCTAGATACAATGAAATACATGAATAAAATGGTGATTCTTTATGCGAAAGAATCCACCTACCAAAGCAAATCACCCGCAAGAAGGTAGTGTGCCAGAAATGCCGCAATGAAACCTGTACGGCAGAACCTGCAAGGACTGTGGCACAACGGGGGTGAGTTGCCAACTCGTGAATAGAAATATCTACAAGCAGAAACCGAATGCAAGACATAAACCTAAGTCAACGATCAGTAATACAATCCACAAGAGTGCATCTGAGTGTAATAAGGTGGCAAGGTAACATCTAATCATGTATGTAGTGCCAGGTACTCAGGTAATAACATGTCATCAGTGTAAGGTATGCCTGCATGAGGTAAGTATGATGAAATATCAATGATATCAATACACATATATTAGCGTCCCATACCACTAATATTGGTGTAAGGGTATATATAACAGCGCCCTCATACCCTGTTATATATACAAATGAAGTATGACAAGTGTAAATCCAGTCTGTATATGATCCATGTCTGTATATATGTGGAACCCGTCCACCTGTCACCCACTGACAGTAAGCATCATGTATGCAAGTATGAGGATATAAACAATATCATGGAAAACATCATGAAACCCGTGCCAAGCATCGACACGTAAATCCTCATCCAAATGGGGCTCCGTCTGCGGTATCGGCCCTCGGCCCCGGCAGCACGAGTCAACCCATGTCCATCTCTGGGCTCCGTCTGCGGTAGCGGCCCATCGGCCCCCGGCAGTACGCCCATCTCTCGGCTCCAGGCGGTATCCCCCGGATATCCGCCGAGCTCAAATACAATCACCGGTAGGTACTCGCCCGCCTCCAGGCTCAATCGGCATAACCCATCGATCATCTCGCCGAGGGGAACCATACCGGGCCCACCACGAACCCGCAAACGGATCATCACTCCTCGAATCGGGTTTCAAGCACACGTCTCAGCACCGAGAAAACGCGTGGTGGACGCACCCAAATATCATATCACGAGGTACCGGGTTTTCATAAAAGAACATCTTTTCTTAAATAATCCCACGGTCCTCAAAATCAGAAATCACATGAAAATCCACATCAAGAAGTAAATCCAATGCAATGTGCTATGCAATCAATCCATGATGTATGCGACATGTAAAGAGAGATAATCATATCGGAAATCATGCAACATGGAATAGTAATGTACATATGTCGGGAGGAACCGCTCCTTTAGAATGAATCAGTTTAAAGAATATCTTGCGGTCCTCAATCTCAATCAAGTCAGAATCATCTATGTTTGTGTACAGGTACATGTGTACAATATGCCAAGCAGTAATCATATCATGAATGCAACAGTACTACAGTGTAGTGGCATGGCAATTATCGATGATGAAGTGTGTGAGCCGGCAAATAGTGTACGTGAAACATATGCATCATCGATAATGGTGCTGGTGTCCTAACAGCATGATAATAATATAACAATGAACATATGCCAGCAATGCGAATAGCAGGAAAATGCAGATATCTAGTAGTCAACACCACAGTGAAGTATCTACTATGCAAACTACATCTAAGTATCCGGTCAATCAGGAGGGGTAGGTGTGGAAACCACCTAAATCTGAGTCGATACATGTATAAAAGTATATAGTCGGTGATCTCGCCTCAATGTCATATCATAAGATATCCTCGAGTTATGAGTGCGGATCTATCATCAATATCGGCTCGTACGGTAAATCATCGTACGGCATCCCCATAGCTGGGTAGGGGTCAGTATCTCACTGTCTCATCACATAACAGATATCACCATCGTCAGATCATATAGTCTGGAGTACTACTCTATGTCTACTACAAAACGGTAACCTCAGTAAGTATGCATGCGGGGGTAAACACATATCCCAAGCCCGCAAGAATCACAAGTCATATCCCACATATGAATCGTATAAAATCACCGATCCCAGGGCACCCAGCCCACATCATCGACTCATCTCCAAAGTCATCACATATCATCAATCACAGTGCAAGTACAAGTGATAAGCAAGGGTGTGTGTGTAGGTGTAATTCTACCCTAGGGTTCGCGACTATGAACTACACTAGTCACTTCTAACCCTACATTATCCACAATACACCTAATATCACAATAAACTACATAGTAATCTATCTACGGACTGCGGGGGTGCTATACGCCATCCACCCGACTTCCCCCTGTAGATATAATCTACTCACCTTGCATGACCAATTGCGGACGTCACCACGTATTTGCTTGTCGTCCCGAAGTCTTCATGGGTACCTACACATCAAAATATCGTATATGCGCATTAAAACCAAATCCAATCTAAAACGGCGCATGAAATCCAAAACGATACGATAAGGGGGCCTATATGTGAGAACCTATGGCACGCCTTCAAAACCATCAATAAATCTTCTACATCGTCGTATAAACGACAATTAGTCGAGGCAAAACACATTCCACCATTTCAGAATCAAAAATACGGAATACGGAAACACGAATCCAAAATAGCAACTTAGGATATATGTCCCAGATTTCACCCTAGATAGAATCTGTCAAAACTAGAAGTACCCTGGGTCAACACTAGAGGAACAGGGGCTGTGCACAGAAAACGAGGAGAATGGCTAAGTATGCTAAGTCAAAGTCCACCTCTCTCTCTCACCTACCCTCATCATTATATTTTCCTTTCTTTTCCTTTTCTTTTAAAATCCAAACCTTCTCACATCAATAGTAATCCCAAAAGAAAACCATGGCTAGAAAAATGCACAAGTGTAGAAAAAGTGATATGTGCAAGTTTTGCACAAAATTGCCAAAAAATCCGATTAGCGATTTTAATCGCGATTAGCACTAAATTATTGTCAAACTAATCACAAAAACTTAAAAATGCCATAATCCACTAATTTACCCTATTTTAGAATTTTCCATAATTTTTCATAATTTTTTCTAACATTTTTCCTATTTATTTGCATTTAATATTAAAATAATCAATAAAATAATATTAAATTATAAAAATTCCCAAAATTAATATTTTATATTTTTGAAAATGTTACAATCTACCCCCCTTAAAGAAATTCGGTCCCCGAATTTTAAATTTAAACCCCCAGATACAAAAACATCTCAGTAATAAACCAAAGTCGTCGGGGCTCCGAAATCATCAACACATAGAACGTCACAGCGCAATGCATGCGCAAGGGTACTGAGCAGATAGCTCGAAAACAAAACTCCGTCAAGCATCCCGCAATCATCGGAGTCAATGTAAAAAAAACACAATGTCAAATCCAATACAAAACCGATATGATATGGATCGGAACTACACATGTAGACATCCAATCTAAACATAACACCATCCTGTGCGTCTGGTGTGCACTGAAATCAAAAAAAAATCCATATATGTGCTAAACAGGTGCACAAAACAACATCCAAGTGCAACGGGTGTGCACGAAGCATCTATCATGGGCATCGTATGTGCCTGACAGCAAAATAAATCAGGTGCATGTGACATGCACGAAGAATCCCGATTTAGCGCATCTGGCGTGCACCAAAATCGTATCTAAAAACATGCGCCCAACATGCGCGAAAATCCAAACCGGTGCATCCATCGTGCACGAATGAAAATCTAAACCCTGCGCACTCAACATGCACGGAAATCACGAAATCCAATAGCAAACACCGAACAGGCGTAAAGCACATCGCCAGCACGGAGTGCAAAAATCAACCATCAAAATCCGGGTCAAAATCAACGATATAATGCGGCTCAAACCAAAATCAGGGTACCGCAAGGAAAATCTCACAACCGTGTGCATCAGCGTGCACGAATCAAAGCCTAACACTAAAATGCATGAAAACTCTGCGCAAAATATATAAATATCCAGTGGGTGCATGAAACCAATATCATGAAACTCAGTCACCAAAACTAGATCGTGCAAATAGAACGCCCAAAATACCGAAATCCAAAATGACGGATACGTGATAATCGAATCACAAAATCACAAATCATAAATACCGTCTTCGGTAGTTTCTCCTTCAAGGTCGAGAAGGAGTCAGTGTAATCCACTGCTAGCAGCGCAGGATATCTACCTGCCTCTTGCTCACGGTCTGGCGTCTTCTGACTCTCTAGGTCCTTATCTTCTCTGTGGATTACCTATCACGCGGTCAATCGGCTCATCGGCCCTGTCAGGTGTGCTAACGGGGACGATTCCGTTCTGGCACTTTTCTGGTCACCTCTCGGTCAAACCTCACGACCACTCGTAAGGCAGCATATCACTGACGTCGGTCTCTGGCTATCTGAATGCACGTCACACATCTGATCCTGGGTGCAAACATCATTGCAGCAATGTCCTGGAAGGAATCCTGCTCAAGGTCTCTTCCAATCATGCCTATGCCGATCTGTACAGAGGCTGGCTCTCTTGTACTATCTCTTCTCGCTGGAAAGACATCTGTGTCCTCAGCACAACATTTCTCGGAAATTGATCACATCCCAACGTTTCTGTAAGCATATCAGGTCTCTAGTTTCGACGGGAAGCAATGACAGCTCGTCAGTGTCTCACACGAACCTCTGGTTCCACTTGTCTCCATCGTCGTCCACTATGACGTCACGCCAAGCTACTATACACTGCACTGCTCTCGGCCACGGTCAATCTGAAGTCTCTCACACGGACTCGAAATCGCGTACTCTGTAGCTTCATCATTCTGTAGCAGATGTCAGGCCGAACTGGTCCTCGGGAACACGTCCCAACCATCGGAGGAATACTCATCACTCGTCCGTCCTTGATCCATTCGCAACGCATCTGGGTAAGTTCCTTTATCCGAACTTGGTCAACTACCTCGTCGATAATGCCGAACTCTGGCCTGCTGGGTGTGCGCAACACGACCACTCCTGGTCTAGGTCTTCTCGTATCGTACTCCAGAAAGGTCCTGCCGAGGTTCCTTTCTCAAATCTCAATCCTGCCGAAATGCCCGGAAGTCATCATCCAATGCTGAAGCTAAAGCTTATTCCGGAACGGCTGCATACCTATCGCGCTTCTTTCTGGAAGGTATATCCATATACCACGCCTCTGGGTGCGTATAACATCTCTGATGTCGGCGGAGTGGGACGTCATCTCGTCGAAATATCTTGCGAACTCTTTTCTTCACTCTGCATCAGTGTCGACTGATTCGGACTCGTCTCATCATGGCTGCACGAACTGCGCTCCGACGGCTATGCTCGCACCTGGAGTCTCCCAAGCAGTGTCCCATCACGATATCCGAAAGATGTCGAACCATCCGATCGACTCGTCAGATCCTCATAATCCCCCAAGAGCTCACATCTCGGGTACAGTTTAATAGTATCGAGTACATGCCACAGCGTCGGTGGTCCAGCCGTAGAAGGGCAAACCCAAGCCTCACTAATGGCGCCGCGGAACCGCCGTAAACCCTAAGGTTCCAAGGCTGTTACACGGTCATTAAGTCGAGTTAGGGTTTCATTCTTCTAGAGGGTCCATAGAATCACCTGCATGTCTTTCCGTATACTTTAAACTTGGAAAATAGGCTCCTGACATTCGATCGTCTCAATCGACTCTCAACGAATCTGCGTGAAGTCGTCTCTAGCTGGAATCAATCCACCTGATGACCTCGCATCGGGGTAAGCGAACTCACCACGCGTCCTAGTCATCCATCCTCGGTGACTAGCAACTCGCTATCATCTCTCTAAGAACATGCTCATGCTGCAGTAGCTCCAATCATCTGGGCGATATCTCATCATTTGCAGCAACAACTGGCTCATATGCCTGTACGCCGAACAACGCCTCAATCCTCCAGGAAAGGCAATACATAAGCGGTCATCTCTGAATCAGCCTGCTCTAGATCTGAGTAAGACTCTCCACACTGGAAATCTTCAACTCAACTGGGCCCGCTCTGGCGCAAAATCGGACGAATCACCTTCGTCTCTCAAATCGGGTAGACTAGCTATCATCTGTCGCATAACTGCCTGAAAGCTCCGGCAATCTCAGCTCGTAAGCTCCGAAAGCAACACCCTGTCAATCTCAGCGACAGCTGGTCCATCTGTCTGCACGGTAGGCGACATCACCATCTCTGAGGTATGCTGTACATCAACAGTCCTCTCTCAACTGGCAGCTCTAACAAAGGCCCGATCATCCGGTGCAAGACCAAGCACTCGCCTCCACTAGAGGTCACAATCACCAACACTAACTCGAGACGTTCCCATGTCACCAGAAAACACAAAGGTCGGCCCTCGTACCAAACGAGCTCACACCGGCCGTAACCCTAGCAGCAGCCCAAACTGCGCTCAAACACGGTGACAGGAATCTCAATCGAGTATCAAAGAGAGCACATCAGTGGCAAGAAGGGAAACAACAGATCCAAAGTGGATACATGATCATAGGAAGGAACAGTATCAATGAAGGTATGATCATGAAACTAATAGAATCGGGGATCTCAAATGGATGATAATCCTGGATATAAAGAGAATCACTGATCTCGAAAGTATGTACATCCTAAGGTTCCTTAAGCGGAGTGGCGTGTCGTAAGTATGCCGCGGAACATACCAACGGTACGTCACTCTACTTTAGTCACCAAATCCATCAACCAAGGGTCATCCTAAAACGACGAAAGTTCGGGTTTACACCCCCTCGACCAAGTCTAAGTTCCGTAAGGTCAAGCCTAAGTTCCGTATATAAACAACTCCCTAGGCTCCACATAGTCAAACTTAGACTCGAACCAAGGTCAACCTAGCGCTCTGATACCAAATTTGTCACGACCCGAAAGAGCACGTGACTGGCCCTTGAACCATATGAAGTCTATAGGACTCCATCTGATCCAAGTAAGCCAAAAGCCCAGAAATCTAAAACCATTTTTGAGAATAAGTAAAGAAAACTGGTTTAAAGAAGTGAAGAAAAACATGTTTGAAATCAAGGTTTTTAAATAACTAAGCCGAATGTGCATTTGAAAACCGTACAGTCTTTTCTAAAATTTTCGGCAGAGTTTCTCTTGTAAAACTGGCCCCGAATGGGGTACAACATGAATAACAATATATAAAATGATAAAGGCATCCCCAAGCGGGAGCTAGCTCTTCGTCAATCGACGGTCACAACCACACGATGATATGATAATATACAACGCCAAGTGGCGAGGATCAAAATCAAGGAAAGCTCAAAAAGCAGCAAGAAAACCGCAATACTACTAAGCGCGACTCTAAGGTCGAATAATACCACACTGTCTCTAAGTCTGAAAGAATATACAAGTTTTTGGTTGATGGACAATTTCTAGATACAATGAAATACATGAATAAAATGGTGATTCTTTATGCGAAAGAATCCACCTACCAAAGCAAATCACCCGCAAGAAGGTAGTGTGCCAGAAATGCCGCAATGAAACCTGTACGGCAGAACCTGCAAGGACTGTGGCACAACGGGGGTGAGTTGCCAACTCGTGAATAGAAATATCTACAAGCAGAAACCGAATGCAAGACATAAACCTAAGTCAACGATCAGTAATACAATCCACAAGAGTGCATCTGAGTGTAATAAGGTGGCAAGGTAACATCTAATCATGTATGTAGTGCCAGGTACTCAGGTAATAACATGTCATCAGTGTAAGGTATGCCTGCATGAGGTAAGTATGATGAAATATCAATGATATCAATACACATATATTAGCGTCCCATACCACTAATATTGGTGTAAGGGTATATATAACAGCGCCCTCATACCCTGTTATATATACAAATGAAGTATGACAAGTGTAAATCCAGTCTGTATATGATCCATGTCTGTATATATGTGGAACCCGTCCACCTGTCACCCACTGACAGTAAGCATCATGTATGCAAGTATGAGGATATAAACAATATCATGGAAAACATCATGAAACCCGTGCCAAGCATCGACACGTAAATCCTCATCCAAATGGGGCTCCGTCTGCGGTATCGGCCCTCGGCCCCGGCAGCACGAGTCAACCCATGTCCATCTCTGGGCTCCGTCTGCGGTAGCGGCCCATCGGCCCCCGGCAGTACGCCCATCTCTCGGCTCCAGGCGGTATCCCCCGGATATCCGCCGAGCTCAAATACAATCACCGGTAGGTACTCGCCCGCCTCCAGGCTCAATCGGCATAACCCATCGATCATCTCGCCGAGGGGAACCATACCGGGCCCACCACGAACCCGCAAACGGATCATCACTCCTCGAATCGGGTTTCAAGCACACGTCTCAGCACCGAGAAAACGCGTGGTGGACGCACCCAAATATCATATCACGAGGTACCGGGTTTTCATAAAAGAACATCTTTTCTTAAATAATCCCACGGTCCTCAAAATCAGAAATCACATGAAAATCCACATCAAGAAGTAAATCCAATGCAATGTGCTATGCAATCAATCCATGATGTATGCGACATGTAAAGAGAGATAATCATATCGGAAATCATGCAACATGGAATAGTAATGTACATATGTCGGGAGGAACCGCTCCTTTAGAATGAATCAGTTTAAAGAATATCTTGCGGTCCTCAATCTCAATCAAGTCAGAATCATCTATGTTTGTGTACAGGTACATGTGTACAATATGCCAAGCAGTAATCATATCATGAATGCAACAGTACTACAGTGTAGTGGCATGGCAATTATCGATGATGAAGTGTGTGAGCCGGCAAATAGTGTACGTGAAACATATGCATCATCGATAATGGTGCTGGTGTCCTAACAGCATGATAATAATATAACAATGAACATATGCCAGCAATGCGAATAGCAGGAAAATGCAGATATCTAGTAGTCAACACCACAGTGAAGTATCTACTATGCAAACTACATCTAAGTATCCGGTCAATCAGGAGGGGTAGGTGTGGAAACCACCTAAATCTGAGTCGATACATGTATAAAAGTATATAGCCGGTGATCTCGCCTCAATGTCATATCATAAGATATCCTCGAGTTATGAGTGCGGATCTATCATCAATATCGGCTCGTACGGTAAATCATCGTATGGCATCCCCATAGCTGGGTAGGGGTCAGTATCTCACTGTCTCATCACATAACAGATATCACCATCGTCAGATCATATAGTCTGGAGTACTACTCTATGTCTAGTACAAAACGGTAACCTCAGTAAGTATGCATGCGGGGGTAAACACATATCCCAAGCCCGCAAGAATCACAAGTCATATCCCACATATGAATCGTATAAAATCACCGATCCCAGGGCACCCAGCCCACATCATCGACTCATCTCCAAAGTCATCACATATCATCAATCACAGTGCAAGTACAAGTGATAAGCAAGGGTGTGTGTGTAGGTGTAATTCTACCCTAGGGTTCGCGACTATGAACTACACTAGTCACTTCTAACCCTACATTATCCACAATACACCTAATATCACAATAAACTACATAGTAATCTATCTACGGACTGCGGGGGTGCTATACGCCATCCACCCGACTTCCTCCTGTAGATATAATCTACTCACCTTGCATCACCAATTGCGGACGTCACCACGTATTTGCTTGTCGTCCCGAAGTCTTCATGGGTACCTACACATCAAAATATCGTATATGCGCATTAAAACCAAATCCAATCTAAAACGGCGCATGAAATCCAAAACGATACGATAAGGGGGCCTATAGGTGAGAACCTATGGCACGCCTTCAAAACCATCAATAAATCTTCTACATCGTCGTATAAACGACAATTAGTCGAGGCAAAACACATTCCACCATTTCAGAATCAAAAATACGGAATACGGAAACACGAATCCAAAATAGCAACTTAGGATATATGTCCCAGATTTCACCCTAGATAGAATCTGTCAAAACTAGAAGTACCCTGGGTCAACACTAGAGGAACAGGGGCTGTGCACAGAAAACGAGGAGAATGGCTAAGTATGCTAAGTCAAAGTCCACCTCTCTCTCTCACCTACCCTCATCATTATATTTTCCTTTCTTTTCCTTTTCTTTTAAAATCCAAACCTTCTCACATCAATAGTAATCCCAAAAGAAAACCATGGCTAGAAAAATGCACAAGTGTAGAAAAAGTGATATGTGCAAGTTTTGCACAAAATTGCCAAAAAACCCGATTAGCGATTTTAATCGCGATTAGCACTAAATTATTGTCAAACTAATCACAAAAACTTAAAAATGCCATAATCCACTAATTTACCCTATTTTAGAATTTTCCATAATTTTTCATAATTTTTTCTAACATTTTTCCTATTTATTTGCATTTAATATTAAAATAATCAATAAAATAATATTAAATTATAAAAATTCCCTAAATTAATATTTTATATTTTTGAAAATGTTACACTCATTATATCAGAATTCGTTGTAATTGGTGATATTTGAGGAAATCGTCAGGGTACAGTTTTCCACCTACGACGCATAGGTTTTGAGTTGTTCAACTCAGCGGACTTATACAGAGTATTGTATGTTGTCCAGTGTCCATCAGGACAAAGGGGTAGGTCCTCGTACTATGTTCTGTTTACTTATGACTTCTTTAATTTTTAGACAAGTGTTTCGTAGAAATACAAGGTCTAAGTTTTGAGAAGCTGTGGGTATAAGAATAAAGTAGAGAACCAGGTGTCACAAGTATCGGGATTCTTCAAAGAGATCGAAGATGTAGATTCTTGTGATTGGTATTCAGATGATAGTAATGGTTTTGAGAAACTAGTTTCCCTTTCAGGTTGCTCATAATTGGATGGATTCCTAAGTTGAGTAATGCTGATTAGCCTCTTTTCCATTAAGTTGATATGCACTGGAGACAATTGCATGAATTGAATCTGGTTCCAATTAAATAAGTGCCAAAGTTTCTATATTGGATATAGAATGATTCATATCTTAACGATGTTAAGGTACGGGGAGTTGTCCAGCTTATGCTTAAAACCAGACTCTGGATAACTCAGGGCACGTTTCTGTAATGGCTGTTTGTGGGTTGACCCTGGCTATGACGAGGGTTGATTTTCTACCATTTGGAAGATCAATAGTGATATTGTTCTTGACTCTCCACAGTTTTAGTAAAATGGATTTTTTCAGAAAACAGTAGTGGGAGTATGGTAGAACTGGAAGTGATTCCAGAACCGCAAACGATTACGGAAAATTTAATAGGACCTAAAGATTCAATCAGGTTTGACATTTCATTAGCCACTCCGCAGACATGGTGGGTAACCTCAGACACCCGAGAGGTACTCCGGTAGCCTCAAGGACGGTGACAGGGAGGTTCTTATCTATCCAGACTTGACACTACTGTTGTTCCAGGCTATGAGACCCGGCAGGAGGTTAAGTATAGCGTTGTTCAAAACTCTCTTTAGAAGTGCACGTATATATTATTCTTCCAGAGGGTTGTTGTGGTCAGTGAGAGCAGCGGAAGCATAGTGGGCAAGTAGCTTATGTCTGTTTATAGACTTGAGCAGAGATAGCGGAGATTGATCATCTAATTTTGATGTGACAATCATGGGTTTGACTTCATCAGAATAGGGGATGGATCTATTAAGAAGGTAGTAGGGTGTGATGTCATGGTATATGGATGAAATACACAGAGTAGGAAGTAAAATTCCTATACTACGATCGGTTGTACTGTGGTCGTCACACAGTTGTTTCTCCAGACAGGATATGAATATAATATCAGATATTCTGGTTTCTAGATCTATGGTTTTAGATCTGGATTAGGGTAGTTTCCCAATGTGGGTACTTTGACAATATTCTGATGGTTTTTAGAATAGATGACTCCTGGCATGGTAGTGTACCTGCAGGTGATGGAGTCACTCTCTCTAAAGGTGTCTTACGGACTAAAGGGGAGAGGGATGTGCATGATTGGCAGATCACTTGCTTAGGCAACTGAGTCAATCATGAGATGTCAAGTACCACACCAGATGTTGTTTTTGCACTAGATGCAATAAGCTTGTATTAATCCAATCCTGGAGAAACATAAGAAAGCAGTTTTAGAACATAAGTGCATGTTCCAAGGATTTGATGACGGCAGCCTCCTTCAGGAGACGGTTATCATTCCAGGCTTCAAAGGTGATATGGATGACAGAGAGATTGTCAGAGTTATAGTTTTTCCCTCTGACGAAGAGGGACAGTATTATGGACAGGTGGTCCAAGAGGATACTGTGGGAGGCTTGGTGCAGGATACTGATTAGGTTCAGTGATCGATACAGTCTAAAAAGTTTGGATTTGGAGTTCATTTATGAACTAGGTCCCATCAGATATCCAGACATATTCTAAGACAGGTATTACTCGATTCGGGAGATGGTTTTCTCCGCGAACTTGAGATTAAGAGAGATATAGAAAGAAACATCAGGGCGGATCCACTCACTAAGGCTATTTCTCGAACACACTAGTTTTACAAAAGGGCTTTGTGAAACTGATTAGTAGAGGAGTTGGATGTTCGGTTTCACATGGGCTGTGAGTAGTCGACATCGCAATAATTAGCCTTAAGTGCAAGTGGGAGATTGTTGGAGATAGTGCCCTCAGAGTCAATTATTGGATCGCAGGTACGTGATTGCAATGATTGCGGAGGACCTATACCGGTAGGACAGTCTTACTCGAGATGATAGTATGCTATCTGGTTTGCCTTTATCAGTCGTGTACAGGTTCAGGTGACTGATCACTATTACACTTTGATGGAGCCCTTAGAATCTTGCTTTACTACCAACAGTATGATGGCGATCATATACATGAGAGTTGGGTGGTTTATATGCATATCCTTAATTGTGGTCCCTAGTCGTGGGTGTTTTGAGACAGGGCATCGATACTCCGGAGTAGACTGGTGTGTACAGTCGAGACCCCGACGAGGGGCGGTGGCCGGTCTCACAAGCCACTGGTGTCAGTTGGATCACCTAAGATGTATACAGGTGCTCATTGGGTTATGAGTACACCGGACAGGACTCGCCAGGAATCTGCTAGTTGGTACTATACCTATCGTCAGATAGCAGTTCCCTGGTGACATGTGTACAGGTTAGTTCATCGACCTGAGGTCGTCATTTGTCTCGTGTGAGTTCCTACTGTGCTTTGATTTCTACACTACCATGGCTCAAAGGAGTCGTGCAAACAGGTAGTTTTTGGGTACAGTCCCGAGCCACATGGAGGCACGTAAGCGGATCGGCAGGGGATTCGTCTTTCCCGGTATTGAGGGTGGGATCGTGCTGTGCCTAGGAGAGCCATTACACATAGCCCATGGTCATGGCAGGAGATTTACTGGTAGGTACTCCAGTAGTATCTCAATGTGTTATTGGGCTTCACTCCGACACGACTTATACTGCTATTGGGGGTCTGACGTTACTAGCCCCCTAGGAAGATATGCGATACTCATAGACGAACGGACCGGACTTTATATACATTGTCACTGTTAGGTTCAGTACGGTTTCCGGATGAGTTCGCTCATCGGCCTCCCTTGAGGTCAGTCCATGGGCAGCCGTTACGCATAGCTAGTGCCGCTGACGACTTGTGGTTAAACCCACTGCCAGGGTACTGACGAGTCATTAGAGTCCCCCACAGACAGTTTCCCAAGTTCGGGCGAAACGTTGTAGAGGCCGTATGGTTTTATGGCAGGGTTCGGAAAATGCACGTGCGTTTACGCACGTGTCATATTTCGGGCAGATAATACTGGTGGACTTTGGTTTAAACCGGATTCGAGTATTATATTGGGTAGATATAATATCTTTGTCTCAGTTGCATTTGTATTCGGTCGTAATACAAATGCGGGTATATTTACACAGTTACGGGGTTGTCCTGAAATTCGTTTCAGGATCGCTTTTGGAAGTTGCCAGTTTCCAGTTTTCTATCAGCCGTCTTTTAACATTCGGTTAAAGACGGATTTATCTTTTCTTTGGATAAGTGTGGATGCTTCTAGAAGGTTCTAGAAGAGGTGATTAGGCTTGTGACTCACTTGTTCATTAATGGTGCTTTAATGGTGCATTTATTGTGTTCATACTTTGTGTTCACACTAGATATTTCTCTTATTGTCACCTTCCCCTCTCCTACACTCACCCTCCCACCTCCTTATATATGGCCGGCCCCCTCCTCTCTCACATACACTTGATTGATTTTTGGTTAAAAGATTATGATAGTTTTGGGGTGTATGGAAATTTCATAGTTCATTTCATTCCATCACCCGAATTAATTGGCAACTTCATTAACCGTTCGTCCATGGTTTTGGACGAAGCGAGACAAAGTCTTCTACTCATTCTCTATATCAATCTTGGTCGTCTCTTTTAGCAAACTTGACGACCGAGTTGCCTCGAGTAAGAGGCGGGAGCCCGTTTAAAGAATCGTTGACATGGTGCCACCTGGACGAGTAGATCGGAGATCGACGAGATCGAAGCAGCCGCAACGGAGCGTGGGATGATGGTTAAAGAACGAAGGACTCGGATCGTTCGGTATAACCTTTCTACTCTCTTTAGAGTTTGTTAGTTTAGCAATAATAGAAGATCCGGGTTATAGTATACGATAGCGCCAGTTAAAAAGTTTTTGTTCCGCAGTTGGCATCTGTAGACGGCCGGGGCACTACTGTAGACTTACAGAAACACAAGTCCGAAGTTTTTGAGATATTCACAGAATATAAGTTAGAAGTAGAGAACTAAAATACGGGTATAAGTATTATGTCCATTGATGAGATCAAGGAGGAGAATACTTGAGCATGGAATTCCTGGACTATTCTAAAGGAGAATGAGATTCTCTCTCAGCATTACTCCTCCGTATACACCATAGCACGATGGTATATCGGGGCGGAGCAATAGCACCCTATGTGATATGGTGTGCTCTATGATGAGTACTACTGGGTTTCCTATTTCCTTTTGGGAGTTATGCACTTGAGAAGCTGCATACCTATTGAATAGGGTTCAAATCAAATCAGTTGCCTACCACTTCATATGTGATATGGAAAGGGAAGAGCCCATATCTTAAGTTTGTTAAGATTTAGGGTTGTCCGGCCTATGTCTAAAAAGCAAAATCCGGACAAGCTCGAGGCAAAGTCAGATCTGTGGAAGTTTGTTGGATATCCCAAGCATTCGCAAGGGAATATCTTCTACCAAACCGAGAAACAAAAGTGTTTTATTTCTCAACATGCCACCTTTGTGAAAGGGAATTTCTTGTGGAAAAATTAGTGGTCATGAGGTAGAACTGGAAAGAGTTCCAGCTATACAAACTACAGCAGATGATTTGGTAGAACCGAAGGATTCAATAGTAACCAACGAACCTCAGCCTCTCCGCCGATCTAGTAGGGTTCCTCACCCACCTGAGAGATACTTCGGTTTCTCTATGACAGTGGGAGCGAGGATTGCATCATGAGATGATGACCCAACTAGTTTCGGGCTAGCCATCAGGAGTGGGACTCTGTAAGAATGGCTGGGTGCTTATCGATCTGAGATGGAATCCTTATACACCAACAAAGTATGGACTTTGGTTGCTTTATCTGAAGGGTTAAATCCCCATCAGGAGCAAGTATATCTTGAGAAGATTACTTGGTGTACATGGAAAAGTTGAGACTTTCAAAGCTATGCTTAAGTCTATCCAGATCCTACTTGCCATGGCTACATACCATGACTACGATATCTGGAGGTTGGGTGTCAGGACTGCTTTTCTAAATGATGTTTTAGAAGAGAGCGTCTATAAGTACACAGCCAGAAGGCTTCGTAGACAGTGGGAGCAGCGGAAACGTGAGCAAGATGTTTTATATGATAAAGCAGGCATCGCGGAGTTAGAACATCTGTTTTGATGTGGTAGTCAAAGAGTTTGACTTCATCAAAATGGTAGATGAACCTTGTATATACAAAAAGGTAGTAGGGAGTATGGTGGTAATCCTCGTAGAGTACGTGGATGACATACTTTTGATAGGAAAGGAATTTCCTATGCTACGATCGGTCAATCTCCGCTTATCACAATGATTCTCCATATAGGATCAAGAAGATACCTCCTAAATCCTGGGTTATGGATCTATGAGATAGATCTATTTGGATGTTAGGATTCTCGCTAGTTGTAGTGAGATGGTATCAAACGATCCTGGGGAGAATCACTGGAATGGTTTTAGGGTGATAAGGACGACTGAATGTCAGTCGCAGGCATTGTCTTTACCCTCAGTGGAGGGACGGTATGTTGGAAGAGTTCCAAGCTAGATACCGTGACTTACTAGACGATTAAAGGCAAGATACATCGTTACCAAGGATGCTACCAAAGAGGCAGTCTGGATATATATATAAATTCATGAGATGAACTTCGTTCCTACCATTGTGTGACAATGGAGTTGTGGCTTATACCAAGGAACCCCCGTCCCATCAGAAATCCATCTATAATTCTTAGGCAGTATCACCTGATCATGGAGATGGTTGATCTCCAGGGAGATCGAGGTTTGGAAAGTAGACACAGAGGACAACGGCGCGGATCCACTTTCAAAGGCCTTTTTTCCCAGTAGAGACTTTTATGGGATGGTTAAGTATGAGATACTTCGACCACAGCTAATTGTTGGGTATGTGATACCACAACAGATGGCCCTAGTGCAAGTGGGAGATTGTTAGTTATATGTATGCCCTAGAGGCCATTACTGTACATACGATGTATATTGTAGTGGATGCTAGGACATATATAGGGAGGACTTTCTTGCTCGACATGATAGTACGCTATCTGGTTGTACTTTATCTTAACATGTACTCTGATTGTCTCTATGTTACATGTTGATAAAGCCCTTAGGATATGTACTTGACTACCTGGACTATGATGCGGATCATACTAGCGGGGACATGGTAGTCCATAAGTACATCCTTCAAGGTCCCTAGTCGTGGGTGTATCGAGACAGGGCATCGATGCACCAGAGTAGACTAGCGTATACGCATCATGACCCATATGATGGGCGATGGATGATCCCATATCCATCGGTGTTTGACATCAAGGATGGTGTACGGGTGCTCAGTGGAGACAGGGTACACTGGACGGACTCGCCGAGAACTCCTAGATGGTATTATACCACACGTAAGATGGCAGTTCTCCGGTGACACTGGTACAGAGTAGTCTGTTGACACGAGATCGTCATAGAGTCTTGTGTGATTCCCATTGTGCTTTGATTTCCATCATACCACGTCCAAGAGGGAGTGCAAAAAGGTGGCTTTTGGGTACAGTCCCGAATCACATGGAGGCAATGAGCGATAGGAGGGGATTCGTCTCTCCCGGTATAGGGAGTTGATGTTGCGCTGTGTTCGATTGGCTATAACCAGAAATCCCTGGCCAGGGTTACTGAGATTTACAGGTAAGTGTTATCAGTAGTTTCTCGAACTATTATAGACCTCATATCGACACGACTTATCGAGCTACTGAGGTCTGACGTTTACCACCCCTAGGCGAGATATGCGACATATCAGACGACGAGACCGGACTGTACGGGAGTGTTACTGTTTGGATTCACAGGAGAATGTACAGGCTTGCTTGTTGATTTTCTGAGCGCTCAATACCTGGGTGGTTGTTACGTTTAGCTGACCGCTTGCAGCTTGTGGGTGTTTGATATGATCATCACCTACTGCCGGCGTATTGACGATTCTTTAGAGTCCTACACAGAGGTTTCTTGACTCAGGCAAAACGGAGTAGGAGCACATATGTGATATGTGCGGGACCGAGGATAATGCGGTATGTGATACCGTATTGGATTCTCGCGATATGAGATATCGGCCGGGTATATGTGATATAGCCGGGTCATCGTATTAGTCGGTTATATGTGATATAGCCGGATTGTCGGATCAAGTGTTGATTCGATAATTTAATGTATAATAATATATATGATATATTAAATTACATTAACTAATATTAGCTCACTAAAAGATTCATTTTCTCACGGGTTAATACATTGATATATATGCGATATATGTTAATTGTATTATTTTCTATTGTTACAAAATATATTGTATATGTGATATATAATATTGTAACATGTTAGGGTTACAAATTTAACAATGGTTTAGGGTTTAAACTTGGTTAGGGTTTGGATTAGGGTTAGCTTTTGCATGAAGCTTCCATGAAGCTTCATGAAGCTTTGACTTTGTGGTTGCTTGATATTTTGTGAGATATTATGTTAACCCAATCCAAACCATTAACTCTAGTTAACTCTCTACAAGGGTTAACTCTTTTCATGCTTAACCCTTGGTTAGATTTGTAACCACTACAATAATTCATTGTTCATCACAAAAGGATTAAGTTATCATCTTGATTTATCTTCTTCTTCCTTGAGTTTCTTCATGAAAAAGCTTTCTTTTGTGATGAAAGTGAGTGAGAAAAAAATTATAAATGAGAGCAAAAATCCTACTTCATCATCCTCATCTATCCTTGCCATTTAGATGAGGGTGTTCACATCATTTCATGAGTGATAGCTTGTGTTAACGAAACTTCAAGGTAGATCGTCTATGTTATCGAAGATCGGAAGCAAGGTTGCCTCATTATCTTCATGAAGCCTCTCGAGAGTCCAGAACACGATGATCGCAGCGAAGGGACCTCAACACGGAGCTTAAGAAGTGAAGGACCGAATCTACAAAGGTTGTAATCCTTCTCACTTAGTGTTAAAGAGTTTAACATGCTAGTTTTCGCCTAAACCCTAGTTTAAAGATCCGGCTTCGGGTTGTTCGGCACGGCTAAATTTTTAATCGGGCATGGTTGATGCCTCGTAGACCCTTGTGCGCGTGCCTAGCAACCCTACACAATGGGTTAGCCCCATTCACGTTGTCCCCAAGAAATCAAGCATAACGGTCATAACCAATGAGGCGAACGAGTTAATCCCTACTCGCACCCAGACTGGGTGGCCAGTATGCATCGATTATAGAAAACTCAACACCGCAACGCGGAAGGACCACTTTCCGCTACCTTTCATTAACCAGATGCTTGAACGATTAGCTGGACACGAGTACTACTGCTTTCTTGATGGCTACTCCGGCTATAATCAAATTCCCATCGCCGAAAAAAACCAGGACAAGACCACATTCACTTGTCCTTTCCGCACGTTTGCATATCGTCGCATGCCCTTTGGGTTATGCAATGCGCCCGCTACCTTCCAGCGGTGTATGATGGGAATCTTCTCAGACATGGTGGAAAAATTCTTGGAGATTTTCATGGACGACTTCTCCATTTTCGGCGATTCCTTTGATGAGTGTTTGCTGCATCTCGACGCTGTCCTTACCCGATGTAAGGACAAGAACCTCACTTTAAATTGGGAGAAATGCCACTTCATGGTGCGCGAAGGTATTGTCTTAGGACATATTGATCAGTCGAAAATATTGCATATTTTAACCGGCAATTTCCTTATCATTTGCATCCATATAGAAGTGTACGGTATTCATAATTCACATATTAGCAAATCGGTCGCAAAATATCAGATTACATGTATTCGACCTTAAAACCGGCATTTCTAGGGAAATTGACTGCATTGCATTACATGGCATATTTTCTATATCTTGCAACCCGTGTTTCGAAGTCTGTGCAGGAAAAGAGAAGCTTGCTCGATCATTACATTGCTCGACCATTACAATTGCTCGTAAATTCACTGAACTCAAATCTGGTATCAACACAGAAGGGAAACTGCAATTAAAAACATCAAAGAAAAGCCCAAACAGCAATACCAAGCAACAGAAGAAAGCCCAAGGTCCAAGCTCATCAATGAGCCGCGGAAGAGCGGCCATTACCATGCACTTGCGGCGGATCCGCGGTGGGCCCAGGGAGTTAGCTCCTCAAATTGCACCAAAACTCCTGTTTCAGTGGCTACAGCTCAATAATGCACACAAACTTCCAGAATATTCCAGATACTTCCACCAGATCAGCAAACACCTAAACTAGCCTAATACTTCTAGAACTTTCCCTAAACCCTAGCTTAAACCCTAAGCTAGCTCCTAACAAACTCCTTCTAGAAACTCTCCAACAAACTTTGGGAGGGAAAGTTCTCATTCAAACCTAAACCTAGGGTTTGGGAGTTCTATAAATAAGACCCTAGGCTCATTGTAAGAAGGAGGATTCAACCTTGGGAAAGTTTAGAAAAATCAATCCCATTCTTCATCTCCTTCTTCCTCAAGTTTAGTGAGAGAGCTTGTAGGAAACCCTAACCCTAATTCTAAGCCAACATCAAGAATCCCGAGTACCCATTAAGCAAGAAGCCCGACAACCTTTAGGAGCGGAGCCGATTTCAACGGAGCAAGCGATCCGAAGCCGATCCACGACTCACGAAGCCGAGCGACGCCCGATCAACAATCTAGATTCTTCTTCTTGTAGTTCTTGAAGCAAATGTAATCAAAATTGTTGAGATCAATAAAGGTGATATTCTTTTATCTTGTTTTCTTTAAATTCCGCATCATGTTATCTTTACAAATCTTTAATATTGTCTTTGTGGTGATGTGTGAATAAAACTCCGCTCGTCGAGGAGTCGAGACGGATAATAGAATGATGATGTAACATAGCTTTAATCGATTCTTGATTCCCACGAGTTTTGTAAACCCTAGCTAGTTCAAGAAACGACGACCCATTTCGTTTCGATGCTTTCTTGATTGACATCGATCGAAATTGGGGAGTTACGATCGTTTCTTGAATTTGGTAGAGGCTAGAAAAGGAATGATATCGACGAAAGAACAAGGGTTATAGGATGAAACCCTAGTTTCACGAGAAAGCCCCAACTCTCGTCGATCATCATCAATCTAGTATCAATCCTTCGAAGGACAAGAACACGATATCTTTAGATTACATCACGTCTATTGATCCTATCGACTCCTACGAGCCTCTCTTATATTCTTGATTGTTGATTGGAAATATTATCGAAACACCGATTCTTGATTGTTTATAGTTTCTTGATTCTTGCATAAAGAATAGTGACACTCGAATACAAATCATTCTTGAATCATGTTTTCTTTTATTGTTGCTTAACTTTTCATTTCAAACGTATCGAAATACAAATGAATCGTGCAATCCCTGTGGAAGTCCGCACTCACTACAAACTACATCCGACACCGTAGTTTGATTGCGGTCAAAATAGTTTTTGGTTGTGAAGTTCTTTACAAATTTCTCTATATACTACACAACGGGAACCACGATCAATCAAAATGGCGCCGTTGCCGGGGATCGCGCGCTAATTCATTTACATTTTTAGTTTGAAGTGAAAGAATTATTACGTTTTACTTCTTGAAATCAAAATTCGTACAAACTCTTACACGTGTGTTGTGATTTGATTGCAAGGTGATCTGGAGCATTCTGTTCTGTGGAAAAATTTGTTTGAATATACCAGAGAACAGAGGGTAGAAACAGGAAGCATCTGGTGAAATTGTGTACAGTGATCCCACGATTGGAGCGCGTTTCCGCGGCCTTAACCCAGCATACGCGGCGGATCCGCGGCTTAGTGAAGGGATCACTGAAAAATTTTCAGTGCAGGCAATTTCTTGCTCTCTCCCCTCTCCTCTTTTAGCTCCAATTAACCCTTTGCTGCAGGATTCTTTGCAAATAATCGCAGCGCGCAAAAGCAAAATTAAAATTGTGTGTGAATTTTGATTTCTTGGTTGTTTGCATTCTAAATACGGAAATTTAAGGGGCACGGCCAAATCCAAATTAGGTGGGGATTTCATTACCCTTCCTAGGCCCCGAAAATCGTAAAACTTGCATCCGCATTACCCTCATTAATTAAAAGAAATCTAGAGAAGACTCTAAGGACTGTCGCGCTCAATAGGACAAGAGAAGGTCGTGGGTAATTCATTGCTTATCCGCGTTTTCTTGTGGTGCCTAAGGCGAGTGTGTCTAAGGCTAGTGGTTATTAATTAGGTCCACTGTAGTGGTGGTTCCTTCCCACTTACCTGGCACTTATCCGGCCACAGGGGGACAAAGAGGCAGTGGAGGATTGATCCTGCGACTTGTCTTTTGGCAATTAGGAGCGGTCTAGAGCCGGACCTAGGTGACCATTAGATTCTAGGGTTGTGTGCTGCATTTGTTTTGTCGCATCATTTTTTCAAAAATCCAACCCTTTTCAAAAGCAAGCACCGCATTCATTTACCCCTAATTATAAGCCAACGCTGCCACTTGTACTAACCCTTTTTAGTACAAGATAGGCTGGACACGGGATTCTAGTGCCCGTTTAGTCCGCGTACCTTTTATCGACTCCGAAGTCGATAATTCTCCATTTACCTTTTCTTTACCCACTACCACACCCACACCGATGGATCCGAATCCATCAAACTTCTTTAACCCTAATCTGCCACCGTCCGTTGGTGCGCAGAATCCACCCCACATTTCTCTCCAGGAAAGATGCTATCCACATAGAGGTCCTCTTTCGACCTGCTTATCCACACCACCAGCCAATGGGGATAACTTTGAGATTAAGCCCCAGTATATCAATCTTTTACCCAAATATCACGGACTCGAGACCGAGGACGCTTACGTTTTCATTACCAAATTTGAAAACGTATGCGCAATGATGGGTACGTCACAACTTTCAGTGGATGCGATGCGTCTACGACTTCTTCCATTTACTTTGTACGATATAGCCGAGAAGTGGCTATATAACACCACCGCACATTCTATTACGAATTGGGAAGAATTCGTCGCTGCATTCCTTAAGAAATTTTACCCAATCCAAAAGACGGCTCGAATCCGTAGCGAACTGAACCAATTTGCCCAGCTCCCTGCCGAACCATTTTCAAAATACTTTGAACGTTTCAAGGATCTATTGGTTCAATGTCCTCATCACGGCATCCCGAGATGGGAGCTTTTCCGAATCATATATGAGGGCAGTAACCCTAGCACTAAACAGAGCCTTGAAAACATGTGTCAAGGTACATTTATGACTAAGGATGATGGGGAAGCCTGGCGATACTTAGAAGAGTTCGCTGAAAAATCACTAATTTGGGAGAGTGGAACACAACCATTGAATAGGGGTGGCGTACACCAAATAGATGTGTCCATAGGTGTTCGAGCTGAAATGGCAGCAATGCAAAAGAAGCTCGACGCTATGGAACACAAATTTGCAGCAGCCTCCCTAAACCCAATGTCACTCCCCAAAACTGTTTGTGGGTGCTGTTCTGATCCGTCACATTTAACGGAAGAATGTCCTTTAAACTCGGCGTTTCAAGGTCACGAGCATTCTAATGCCGCATTTCAAAGACCTCGAAACGATCCATATTCTTCCACGTACAATCAGGGTTGGAGGAACCACCCGAATTTTGCTTGGAACCAAAACCAATCTCAAAACACGGTTCCAAACACGAATCAATTTCAACGGGCTCTTCCTCCACCACAACAGCAACCCCTACAACTCACTCAGCACCCCTATCAGTCACAAAATTTCCAAAATCAGGGCAACACTCCTGCACAGTCTAATCCTATGCAGCCCTGTTCTGACGATTTCTCTCAATTCACTCAAACCATGAAATCACTTTTATCAAATTTCATGGATGTTTCGACTGAGGTTAGATCTTCCGTCAGTGAAATAAAGAAAAACTCAGCGTCCCAAGCTGAGAGTATTCGCACGATGGAAGCTGAAATCGCACGCTTAAAAGCCGAAATTAGTGCGAGAGAAAAAGGGAAACTTCCCTCTCAACCCCTACAGAATCCTGGGCATTACAATGTAAATGCCATTACAACGTTGAGATCGGGAAGAGTGCTGAACAATCATGTCGGGGAAGAGATTGATAATACTGAAAATCATGTCAACACCCCGGCTGAGTCCTTTCCACATACACACACTTCACCTTCTGATCCTTCTTCTTCAACCAAACCACTTTCGCACGAGCCTATTCTCCATTTCCCTCTAGGCTCAACATCTTCACCCAATCCTTATAGTTCTCCACAGACGGTCCCCACACCTCCTTTGGGACCTCGTCTACCCCCCTTTCCTTCTCCTATGATGGACCCTGCGCTTATTGCGAAAGCACCTTACCCGAATCGGCTAAGGGCAAATAGAACGAGTCCTCATATGGAGAAAATTTTAGAGATGTTCAAACAGGTTAACATCAATATCCCTCTCTTAGATGCGATTCAGCAAGTCCCCGCTTATGCGAAAATTCTTAAGGACTTGTGCACTAGGAAGAGGAAGACCCAAGTGCCAAAGAAGGTCTTTATGTCTAATAACATCAGCACTGCTTTTATACCCCAGCTTCCAAAGAAAAGAAAGGACCCAGGTTGTCCTACAATATCGATTTCGATTGGGGGTAAAAACATAAATCGTGCTCTTTTAGACCTTGGCGCGAGTGTTAACCTGTTACCTTATTCTGTCTATGAGCAATTAGGGATTGGAGAGCTGAAACCTGCTCATTGCACTCTCCAGATGGCAGACCGCTCTATCACCAAACCAAGGGGTGAATTAGAGGATGTATTGATAAAGGTCGGGGAATTTGTTTTCCCTGTAGACTTCATCGTACTCGACACACATCCTGTAGCAAACCCCCGGGGCCAAATTCCGGTGATTCTAGGTCGTTCTTTCCTTGCCACTTCCAACGCTGTTATAAACTGTAGAAATGGTTCAATGAACTTATCATTTGGAAATATGACCATTGAACTAAATATCTACAAAGTTGGAAGTCAGCCATCAGAACCCTCTGCTCATATTTTAGATGTGTGCTCTGTCCATGAGATCGCTCCCGACAGTTGTGGAGCTGAGGATCTTTGCTTTACTGATCTCGATGACATTAGCACATCTCTGCTTGACTTTGCACTAGATCTTAGTGAGGACACTTTACCTACACATGAGTCCTGCACTTCTGACTTTTCTCCACCCGAGTCTGTATCTTTCACAGGCTCTGAGCTTCTTTGTAGATCCAAAAATCAATCTATGACCCTTCCTTCTATCATTTCTCCGCCTGAGTTAGATCTCAAAGTTTTACCTTCTCACCTGAAATATGCTTATCTAGGTGAGAACGAGTCATTACCGGTTATCATTTCCGCTTCTCTTGCATCAGAGCAAGAGAATGCCCTTTTATCGGTATTGAGATCTAACAAAGAGGCGTTTGGTTGGAGTATGGCGGACATCAAAGGGATTAGTCCCTTGATAGTTGAACATCATATACATGTGATGGATGATGCCAGACCGACCCGAGAACCACAGAGACGGTTGAATCCCGTCATGAAGGAAGCTGTCATGAAAGAGATCGTCAAATGCTTAGATAGTGGTATTATCTACCCCATCTCCGATAGCCAGTGGGTGAGTCCTATACATGTCGTTCCTAAGAAATCCGGCATCACAGTTATCACAAATGAGGCGAATGAGTTGATTCAGACACGCGCCCAAACTGGGTGGCGTGTATGCATCGATTATAGAAAACTCAACGCTGCTACGAGGAAAGACCATTTTCCTCTACCATTTATTGATCAAATGCTGGAACGCTTAGCGGGACGAGAGTACTATTGTTTTATGGACGGATACTCAGGCTACAATCAGGTCCCCATCGCCAAAAAGGATCAAGATAAAACCACTTTTACTTGTCCTTTTGGTACCTTTGCTTACAGTCGCATGCCCTTTGGGCTATGCAATGCTCCCGCTACCTTTCAGCGGTGTATGATGGGGATATTCTCTGATATGGTAGAGAATTTTTTGGAGATCTTTATGGACGACTTCTCGATTTTTGGAGACTCTTTTTCAGATTGCCTTGCGAATCTAGACGCTGTTCTTACTCGTTGCAAAGAGAAGAACTTGACATTAAACTGGGAAAAATGCCATTTTATGGTCCAAGAAGGAATAGTCCTTGGACATGTCATTTCACAGAAAGGCATTGAGGTTGACAGAGCTAAAGTAGATGTCATTCAAAACCTGCCTCATCCCAAAAGCGTCAAAGATATTCGCTCTTTCCTTGGCCATGCGGGCTTTTATAGGAGATTCATTAAGGATTTTAGCAAAATTGCTAGACCTTTAACACTACTCCTGGCCAAGGATACGACCTTCCACTTCGACTCGGATTGCGAGACAGCTTTCGACTCACTTAAACACTCACTCACTTCAGCCCCCGTTTTATCATCACCAAATTGGGACTACCCCTTCGAGCTGATGTGTGACGCATCTGATTTTGCAGTAGGTGCAGTCTTAGGACAGCACATCGATAAGATGCCACACGTGATTTACGATGCCAGTAAGACCCTGAATGATGCGCAAATCAATTATACAACCACCGAGAAAGAGCTTTTAGCGGTTGTATTTGCTTTAGAAAAATTCAGGCCTTACTTAATCGGCTCACCTATAGTTGTGTATACTGATCATTCCGCTTTAAAACATCTTCTGGCGAAGAAAGATGCAAAAGGTCGACTAATACGTTGGATCCTTCTTTTACAAGAATTCGATCTTGTTATCAAAGATAAGAAAGGATGTGAAAACGTAGTAGCTGACCACCTTTCACGCATCGTTTCTTCCCCTGTGACCCTGCCGATTAATGACTCATTCCCTGATGAACAGCTCTTGAGCATATCCGCTGAACCATGGTTCAGGGATATTGTGAACTATCATGCCACGGGACTTATACCGAGCGATTGGTCAAAACAGGACAAATACCGTTTTCTTTCCCAAGTAAAACACTTTTACTGGGACGAGCCCTATTTGTTTAAATATTGTCCTGATCAGATCATTCGCCGGTGCGTCCCAAATGAAGAGTTCAAGAGTGTTCTTTCATTTTGTCATGATCAGGCTTGTGGGGGTCACTTTGGTCCTAGAAAAACAGCGGAAAAGGTTTTGCAATGTGGATTTTATTGGCCGACCTTATTCAAGGACGCATTTGAGTATTGCAAAACCTGTACACAATGTCAGTATATGGGTAGAATATCCCAGAGGAATGAAATGCCTCAGCAACCCATTCTGGTTGTTGAAATGTTTGATGTTTGGGGCATTGATTTTATGGGTCCTTTTCCCAACTCCTTTAGGAATCTGTACATATTGCTGGCGGTTGATTATGTCTCAAAGTGGGTAGAAGCCATTCCATGTCGCACTAATGACAGGAAAGTTGTCATTAAGTTCTTAAAAGAGAATATCTTTTCGCGATTTGGACACCCACGCGCTATCATTAGCGATAATGGGACACACTTCTGCAACAGGTCTTTCGAGACTCTGATGCGAAAATACTCAATCAACCACCGTCTTTCTACACCCTATCATCCCCAAACAAGCGGGCAGGCTGAGATCTCAAACAGACAAATCAAACTTATCCTGGAGAAAACTGTTGCTAAAAATAGAAAAGACTGGTCGACCAAATTGACGGATGCTCTTTGGGCATTCAGGACTGCATATAAGACCGACCTAGGAATGTCTCCATATAGGATAGTGTTTGGAAAAGCATGTCATTTACCTGTCGAGATAGAGCATAAAGCATTGTGGGCTATAAAAGAAATAAATTTTGATATAAACCTTGCTTGCAACTTTCGGAAGCTGCAACTTAACGAGCTAAGCGAACTCCGCGATGAAGCTTATGATAATGCTGTAATCACAAAGAATAGGACTAAGGTTTTTCACGATAAAAGCATTTTAAGGAAAACATTTTTACCTGGTCAACAAGTCCTTCTTTATGATTCACGATTACACATTCACGCGGGTAAGCTCCGATCTCGTTGGAAGGGACCTTTTGTTGTGCGGTCTGTATACCCGCACGGGGCAGTAGAAGTTGAAAATGTTAAAAACGGCACTGTTTTCAAAGTAAATGGACATAGATTAAAGCCGTATTTTTCCACTGACCCCACGGAGGAGCTCTTGTTCTTACAAGAGCCAGTTTATTTGGATTAAAATTCCTCCGTCTCACCTTCATATCCTGTATATCATTGCATCATCTTTTGAATGAAGGTGAGTGAAAGATAAGTTTGGGGGAAGTTCTTCACTTATATATTTTGCCCCCACTAATAATTCCCCCCAGATTTACAGATTTTTGTAGGTATAGCTGTCGGCAACAGTGAGGACACTGTTGAAAACAAGTTTGGGGGAGGTTTGTGCTTATTTTCGCATCATTTGCATATCATCTGCATAAGCACAAAACATTTCTTTTAAAAATCTATAAAAATTGAAAAATTTTCAAAACCCATAAAAATTTTCAAATTTTCAAATATAAAAATAATTTTAATATTTACACTTTTTGTATATAAATAAGATAATGAAAGTTTAGATAGTGAAAAATTGCATCCATGAGATTAGAAAAATTTTAGAAAACTAAGAAAATTAGAAGTTTTCTTATACGAACTAGTAATAAGTAGTTATGAGCCGTTGTCCCAAGGGTTAGTAAGATGAAAGACGTCACTAATCTGAGGATAAAAATAAGTCTGAAAAATAGTTTCTATTCTGGAAGCCAAACATTTTGAACGTTGCTACCCTGCTATTCGCACTTACACACGTCTTGAAGCCTGGGATAGTAGAGGATACCTTGAAATGCTCTTGTCTTAAAGCCAAAAGTATGAAAAAAATTATGGTGAGAAAAATGGACACTGGTTTTGTTATCACCAAGGGAATAAAAAAATATATAGCGAGGGTGCCTCTTCATCTAGTGCCCTAAGGCCAACTGGTCTGGGAGTCACTGCTATACCTAAGGTGGTGCAAGACGAGGAAAATACACCAAATAAGCAATCACATGAGTAATCGGTCGGTTAGTACCTCAAGAAGTATTAACGGTCGCATGAAAGTGTGTGAGCTCATCGAAAAAAAAAAATACTGAGGCTGATGGGCAAGAGTATGATAGCTTGAATTGAATTCTCCGGGTGTAGGGATGTCTTTACACACACGCAGGGTGATATGATCGATGTTTGGAAGAAAGATAGGAATGAAGAATAAGACGATGTTTTATTGAGGGAGGACGTGATTTCTAACATCTTTTCATGACCATTAAGATAGGGCTCATGACAACCGAAAAGCTAGCTTAGTTGGAAACCCTAATTTTCAAAGCTTTTCTTTTACGATTCTCTTCTTTAAATGTAATATTCATGATCTTGCTTTTATTATTGGATTTTGTGGGTGCAATCCGCTGAAAACCCTCAGGAGACAACACTCCTCCTACTAGGGACACCTAGAGGTTTAAAGGCTTGTTGCACATGCTCAGTGCAATCGTGTTGCCTACGAAAGTGTGCTAGTCAGTTTTTTCTCTTTCTTTCTTTTCTCCTTCTCTTTTTTTTTAATAAAACATTCGCTCGAGACGATCGAAATTAAGTTTGGGGGTATTTGATCAGTCGAAAATATTGCATATTTTAACCGGCAATTTCCTTATCATTTGCATCCATATAGAAGTGTACGGTATTCATAATTCATATATTAGCAAATCGGTCGCAAAATATCAGATTACATGTATTCGACCTTAAAACCGGCATTTCTAGGGAAATTGACTGCATTGCATTACATGGCATATTTTCTATATCTTGCAACCCGTGTTTCGAAGTCTGTGCAGGAAAAGAGAAGCTTGCTCGATCATTACATTGCTCGACCATTACAATTGCTCGTAAATTCACTGAACTCAAATCTGGTATCAACACAGAAGGGAAACTGCAATTAAAAACATCAAAGAAAAGCCCAAACAGCAATACCAAGCAACAGAAGAAAGCCCAAGGTCCAAGCTCATCAATGAGCCGCGGAAGAGCGGCCATTACCATGCACTTGCGGCGGATCCACGGTGGGCCCAGGGAGTTAGCTCCTCAAATTGCACCAAAACTCCTGTTTCAGTGGCTACAGCTCAATAATGCACACAAACTTCCAGAATATTCCAGATACTTCCACCAGATCAGCAAACACCTAAACTAGCCTAATACTTCTAGAACTTTCCCTAAACCCTAGCTTAAACCCTAAGCTAGCTCCTAACAAACTCCTTCTAGAAACTCTCCAACAAACTTTGGGAGGGAAAGTTCTAATTCAAACCTAAACCTAGGGTTTGGGAGTTCTATAAATAAGACCCTAGGCTCATTGTAAGAAGGAGGATTCAACCTTGGGAAAGTTTAGAAAAATCAATCCCATTCTTCATCTCCTTCTTCCTCAAGTTTAGTGAGAGAGCTTGTAGGAAACCCTAACCCTAATTCCAAGCCAACATCAAGAATCCCGAGTACCCATTAAGCAAGAAGCCCGGCAACCTTTAGGAGCGGAGCCGATTTCAACGGAGCAAGCGATCCGAAGCCGATCCACGACTCACGAAGCCGAGCGACGCCCGATCAACAATCTAGATTCTTCTTCTTGTAGTTCTTGAAGCAAATGTAATCAAAATTGTTGAGATCAATAAAGGTGATATTCTTTTATCTTGTTTTCTTTAAATTCCGCATCATGTTATCTTTACAAATCTTTAATATTGTCTTTGTGGTGATGTGTGAATAAAACTCCGCTCGTCGAGGAGTCGAGACGGATAATAGAATGATGATGTAACATAGCTTTAATCGATTCTTGATTCCCACGAGTTTTGTAAACCCTAGCTAGTTCAAGAAACGACGACCCATTTCGTTTCGATGCTTTCTTGATTGACATCGATCGAAATTGGGGAGTTACGATCGTTTCTTGAATTTGGTAGAAGCTAGAAAAGGAATGATATCGACGAAAGAACAAGGGTTATAGGATGAAACCCTAGTTTCACGAGAAAGCCCCAACTCTCGTCGATCATCATCAATCTAGTATCAATCCTTCGAAGGACAAGAACACGATATCTTTAGATTACATCACGTCTATTGATCCTATCGATTCCTACGAGCCTCTCTTATATTCTTGATTGTTGATTGGAAATATTATCGAAACACCGATTCTTGATTGTTTATAGTTTCTTGATTCTTGCATAAAGAATAGTGACACTCGAATACAAATCATTCTTGAATCATGTTTTCTTTTATTGTTGCTTAACTTTTCATTTCAAACGTATCGAAATACAAATGAAACGTGCAATCCCTGTGGACGATCCGCACTCACTACAAACTACATCCGACACCGTAGTTTGATTGCGGTCAAAATAGTTTTTGGTTGTGAAGTTCTTTACAAATTTCTCTATATACTACACAACGGGAAAAACGATCAATCACATATCATCTCGCAAAATGGCATTGAGGTAGATAAAGCAAAGATTGAAGTCATTTCCAATCTCCCTCCTCCCAGATGCTTCAGAGACGTCCGAGCCTTCCTTGGCCATGCTGGTTTCTATAGACGGTTCATCAAGGACTTTAGCAAGATTGCTAAGCCCTTGACTCTTTTGCTGGCCAAGAACACGACATTCGACTTCAACTCGAGCTGTGTGACTGCGTTCGAGTCATTAAAAAGCTCACTCACTTCTGCTCCCGTTCTTTCTTCCCCTGACTGGACGCACCCATTTGAGATTATGTGCGATGCATCCGACTTTTCCATCGGTGCTGTCCTTGGACAACACATCAACAAGATGCCGCACATAATCTATTATGCTAGACGAACCCTGAATGACGCCCAACTGAACTATACAACAACCGAGAAAGAATTCTTAGCTGTTGTATTTGCTTTAGAAAAGTTCAGGCCCTACCTCATCGGCTCTCCAGTCATCGTCTACACGGACCATTCTGCTCTTCGCTATCTTTTTGCAAAGAAGGATGCAAAATCTTGGCTGATACGTTGGATCCTCTTGCTTCAAGAGTTTGACCTTGTCATCAAGGACAATGTGAAAACGTAGTCGCCGACCACCTCTCACGACTTCCTTCTTCGCCGTCGCTTCAAATTCCGATCAACGACGTTTTTCCGGATGAACGGCTCTTGACAGTATCTTGTGAACCCTGGTTCGCAGATATTGTGAACTATTTGGCTACAGGAATACTACCGACTGAATGGTCAAGTCAGGACAGACTTCGATTCTTATCCCAAGTAAAACACTTTTACTAGGACGAACCCTATCTGTTCAAGTACTGTCCCGACCAGATTATTCATCGGTGCGTTCCTGATGATGAATTCAAGAGTGTGCTGTCATTTTGCCACAATCAAGCGTGTGGCGGGCATTTTGGCCCAAGAAAGACAGCTGAGAAAATCTTGCAGTGTGGCTTCTACTGGCCACAACTCTTCAAAGACGCTCATGACTACTGCAAGACTTGCTCCCGGTGCCAACACTTGGGCCGGATATCCAGGAGAAACGAGATGCCGCTCCAACCAATCTTGGTTGTGGAGATTTTCGATGTTTGGGGGATTGATTTCATGGGGCCGTTTCCCAGCTCTTTTGGGAACTTGTACATCTTTCTCGCTGTTGATTATGTCTCTAAGTGGGTCGAGACTGTGCCAAGCCGGACTAATGACAACAAGGTTGTCGTTAGATTTCTTAAGGAAAACATTTTCTCCCGGTTTGGGCACCCCCGAGCGATCATTAGCGACAATGGAACTCATTTCTGTAATAAGACTTTCGAGGCCTTGATGCAGAAATATTTCATTAATCATAAGCTATCTACGCCCTACCACCCCCAAACCTGTGGGCAAGCTGAAGTTTCAAATCGGCAAATCAAGCAGATAATGGAGAAAAAACGGTTTCCAAGAACCGTAAGGATTGGTCGTTAAAACTCACTGATGCCCTTTGGGCATTTCGAACTGCTTACAAGACCGATCTTGGCATGTCTCCCTATCGGCTTGTTTACGGAAAGGCTTGCCACCTTCCTGTGGAAATAGAGCATCACGCATTTTGGGCGATAAAGGAGCTGAATCTGTCTCTCAAAGATGCGGGCAGCCATCGGAAGCTGCAGTTGAACGAATTGAGCGAGCTTCGGGATGAGGCTTACGAAAACGCGGTTGTCGTTAAGAACCGAACGAAAGTGTTTCACGATAAACACCTTTTGTGCAAAACTTTCGCACCTGGCCAACAGGTACTGCTTTACGACACCCGGCTACATTTCCATCCAGGTAAGCTCAGATCTCGCTGGAAAGGGCCATATTTTGTGCAGAATGTGTATCCGCATGGCGCTGTGGATTTGGAGAATCCAAAGGACGGTTCATTTTTCAAAGTAAACGGACACAGACTAAAATCGTACCTAGCGCCGAACCAACAGAGGAGTTCCTGGTCTTACAGGAGCCGGTTTACCCTGCATAATCTTCCTCTGCCTACCACCAAACTTCGGTTATCCAACCAAAATAGTGGACACTGTTTTAAATAAGTTTGGGGGTATGTATATACCATTTTATATATATATGTGGATATTCTTTTCCGGTGCATATTCATTTTTTTTATTTTTCTTTTCTTTTAAAACAAAAAAAATGTGTATATCTAACCGACAATTTTGACCCTTCAATGATTTCTTCATGCAATGACAGTGAGGACACTGTCCAGTTTAAGTTTGGGGGTTCGCTCGGTACGCATTTCTAACCTTCGCATTCATATGTATATTTTGCATCTGCATACTAAAATCCATAAAATCCATAAAAATCAAAAAAAAAATCTAAAAACATAAAAACCTTTTTGTCAAGTTAGCTAGTGGGAGAACTCAGATTTAACATTTCGACGGTTTTGTTTGATAAGATAAGAATAACTAAATCTTATTTTTAGATTTTGAAAACCTGAAAGATAACTCTCCTTTGAAGTTAACTATTGCTGACATACGTCTTTACATCACACTACACGTGTCGTGAGTTTTGAAAATTAGATGGCAAGTCTATTATATATGAAAACTTTTTAATGGATGAATTATTTTCTGAGGATCAAATAGGTTTGTTCTGAAATAAGTAATATCAAGAATAGTTTATGAAGTGAAGCGGATATGAAGGGATGTTATTAATGCCTTAATTAGAACTAATTCTGAAAAATAACCCATCTGGAACTTGATTGGAATGATTACACACCGAACCCACTAAACACGTCTTTTATATAAAAAAAACAATTGAACTGCCGGTTATATCTCCGTTCACATTAAATCGTCATGATTTTCATGCTAAATTGTCTTTTGTTTTTGGGCCTAGGTAACTTGAGTAATTAAGTCCGCTGGGGTGTCTCTACACCTAATGCCCTAAAGCCAACTGGTTTGGGTGCATTGGCCTAAAGCTCGTTAAGAAGCCTAGAAAGTCCAGATTAAAACAAAGTCAAGCAAGTGTTCTCTCCGAGTTAAAATTCCTAACGGTTCTTTGTGTGAGAATAATCTTGACAAAAGGCAAGTTTTTATAAAAAAGTATTTCTAGCAGAGATATGAAGGTTTTATTCTATGATAAAGACTATTGCACGTTCACAAAGGTGTGTATGAAATGAAAACAAGAAAAAGCTGGAGTGAAAAATAAGACCTAGTTTTCTGTTAAGGAAGATAGAAATTCTGAAATTGAAACCTTACTAGAAAACGAAACTTGAAAAATGCTTAACTCTTTATAAAACTTATGTGATCCTTTTTAAATGTTTATCTGGGTCTTTATTTTGTGACATGATGACTTTAATCGATCATTCTGAAACTTAACGACACTATTTGCACTGCACGTAAAGACATATAAAATCTTAAGTTAAATAAGAAGTGAGGTGTGAAAAATAAAGGTTCGATAGTCTAGACTTAGGATAATAGAATTGTTATTTTTAAAACAAAACCTTAGGGTTTGAATCATAGTTATTTTACAAAACTAGCTTGACGGAATTTTGTGGGTAGTATCCGCTGAAAACCCTCAGGAGACGACACTCCTCCTACTAGGGACACCTGGAGGTTTAACGGCTTGTTGCATATGCTCAGTGCAATCGCGTTCCCTGTGAAAGTGAGGTTAGGAATTTTTTTGAATAAATTGGCTTTGCTCGGGACAAGCAAATGATATGTTTGGGGGTATTTGTTCATATCAGATTTTTGCATTTTTATACCACCCATTTTTGATCACATTGCTTGTAGGTAGGTACTCTTGAGCCGTGTTTGCTAGATAATTGCAGGTTACAGGTTCTTAGCTCTAAGCAGTGAAATTCATGGAAAAGCACGACAAATTCTGGATTACTGCCAACCACAGATAAAATACGGGTCTCCGCTCTCTATCCGTATGTTGTTGCACACCAGTTTAAAGGACAAAATAGCAAATCAATGGTCATTTTCATGCACAAAGCACAAGATCCAACATGTCTACGTGGAGCTCAAGAAAAATCATGGCAAAAGATCCATATCAAATCACCTTTTGATCTGCTAAAATTCTGGAAAAAATGTGAAGAGATTCTAAGAAACCAAGTATACCACACTGAAGAGAATAACAGTACAGGGAAACCCACCAAATTCGAGGAGCCAATTCCCCTATATGGCAGCAGATCCGCAGCCAACATGGCGACTGGGCCGCGGATCCACGGCAGAGTTAACTCGGCAGCATCTCATCTTTTGGGGGTATTTTGGTAACTTTATTTGGGGCCAGATTGTTGCCCTAGGGTTTCAGCTTCCTGCCTATAAATAGCCCAGAACAATGCAAAGTGAAGGGTGCTTAATTCTTGTGTTAGATTTTTGGATATATTTTGTTGTTCTTCTTCCTCTTTTCATCTTTTCTCCATTAAAACCTTGTAGTGAGCTTGTATGAGTGAAGTGATGAATAAAAGAGTCCTTTTCTTTGTCATGCTTGTCTTGTTATTTTGTTAATTATAATTGCTTGTAATTTTCATTTGCTAATCTAGTTGTTGTTATTTGTTGTTTGTTTCTTTTTTCTTCTATTTTTCTTTATCCTTAACAACAATGATGCTTAAGCTTGATCCTTGCCAAAGTGAGGTCTCAAATAGCTAGTTGTACTCTTCTAACCTCTTTCTTTCTATCTTCCTCATTTTGTTGTATTTTTCCATTTTTTTGTAATGGGTGAGTAGTTTCTCACTTGTTAGGGTAAGATAAGGAAAGTTTGAGAGAAGGAAATCTCTCTCACTCTTTTCTTTCCCGACATATTAATTCGGACTCCCGTTAATTGAACCACAATCTGCTCCCTACGGCACCCTATCCTACATGATAGCGGTGATTCCTTAGCGAGACCGGTTGTGGTTGAATTAACCGGAAGTTAAGGCTAAGAGCCAAGAACGGACGGACAAGGACCAAAAGGAAGAAACTAAGCGTTAGAAAGCCTAGCTTATACTCGCAAGTTCCTTCCTAGTCGTGCTAATCCCCGTTGTTGCCGATTACCATAACACCGATATTAAGAGTGGCAACGAAAGAAGTGAGCGACTCCTATCTCAAACTAACCTAATCCTAACCCTAACAAGCTCTCTTTATATACATTTTACCACATAGTTAATCTCAAACAAACCTGGACATTTGGACTTAACTCGTTAAAGCATATAGAAAAAGATTCCCATCTCCCTGCAGACGACCCGTACTCAACCGGCTAGCTACAAGCGAAACCAGCTTGATTGCGGTAATTAACTAAGCACGCAAAAACTCCAACATTCAAGCGGCAACTCAGTATTACTCATCATGGACCGTACCATATCTAATAGGGTACGATTCCTCCGTTCTGACACACCATTGTGTTGTGGTGTGTAAGGTGGAGTGGGCTGAGGGAGAATCACATTCTCTTTTAAGAAGTCTGAAAACTCAGTGCTTAAATACTCTCCACCTCGATCTGATCGAAGTTTCTTGATGCTCAATCCAGTTTGTTTTTCTACTTCAAGTTTGTACTCCTTGAATTTCTCAAAAGCATCGGATTTATGCTTCAATAAAAACACTTGTCCGAATCTTGAGAAATCATCAGTAAAAGTGATGTAGTATGAAAAACCGTCTCTAGCATGTGTAGACATTGGTCTGCATACATCATTATGTATGAGACATAATGTCACGACTCGAAAGTACGGAACGTGACCGGCACTTAGATTACGAAACGTCTAGAGGCGCAACGTAACCTAAGTAAGCCGAAGCCCAGAAATCTAAACCATGAAAAAGAAGAAGAAGCAGTAAAAGAAAACATGAAGGAACAAGTTTAAAACATCAACAAATTTTCTCAAAAATTTCGGCAGAGTCTCCTCTATAAAAACTGGCCCCCAAACGGGTACAACAAGTATAATATACATAAACAATAAAAAGCATCCCCAACGGGAGCTAGCATCAACGCCAACAGGAGGAAACAACCACAACAAGCACAATAATATACAACGCCAAAGGGCGAGGCTCAAAACTCAAAGAAAACAAAACCACCATATCAGAATAATACATGCGCGACTCTAAGGTCGAAATAAAAAAAATACTGGTCCAATAAACTTATCAAGTAATACAAGTATAGTTGATGGAGCTTACTAGATACAAATGAAAGAATAAAAATACAATGGTGGTTCAGATACAAGTGAACCAACCTACCGTGCAAATCACCCTGAAGAAAAGATGTGCCAGCAAGCTGCCAGGGAAACCTGTACATCGAACCTGTAATAAAATTTGGCACAACGGGGGTGAGTTGCCAACTCGTGAGTAGAAGACATCTACGAAAAGAAATCGAATGCACGACGCTATCCTAGGTCATAATAATACACTACTAAGTCCCAATCATCTAATAATAGCAGGGTAATACTACGTGTAAGTGCAGATACTTCGTGCCCGTGTCAGTGCCTCATATAGTACTATGTCATATGAATGGATATGCATGCACCATGAATGTAAAATAACCAATCCTGAAATCCAGGTGTATCTGTATAAGAAATCTTTAGCTGTTATCATAGTAAAACGGGTATAGAAACCGGAAATATCAACAATGAAATCCATGGAAATCCGTGTCAAGCATCGACACAAACATGTAAATCTCAAGTCTCATAGTCTCAATATCTCGGGCTCCGTCAGTCCGGATCGGCCCATATCATCAAATCTCACGACAACGGTCGGTATCCTCCGGATATCCGCCGCGCCAGACATCACCGGTAGGTAGCCTTCCCCTGCCAGGCACATCGTCTACAACTCGATCTTCTTGCCCCGGGGTACCATACCGGGCCCACCATTTACCCGAGACGGTTCATCCACTCCTCGAATCGGGTCTCGAAATCCATCAGAAAACATGAAATCTCATGGTGGACGACACATACATCACAAGAAAACCGCATCTTATGTTTTTAAAAAGAGAGGAGGAGGAGAGAGAGAAGTTTTTTATATATTCTTGTGGTTTTCCCCAAAATCCAGAAATCTCATAGAAATCCAAATCTCAAAATCATGAGTAAGTAAATGATAAGTGTCGGCATATGCCCCATAAAACTGCACGATAACATGAGAATATGAATGCATGAATGTCTAAGTAATAAATGCCATGTCTATACTAGCATCTGAGAGTAATCACAATATTATATATCGATCTAGTTGCTAGCTGATTCTATCAATAAAAGATAATAAGATATAAAGTGTACGTGACATAGCAATTACCGATGATGATGTGTATGAGCCGGCAAATAAGTGTGCGTGGAATATGCGCATCATCGCTAATGGTGCTGGTGTCCTAACAGGTAAAGTTTATACTGATTATAGCAACATATGTATGAACATGCAACATTATGATTACAGTGTGAAAGTAAAGACGGATGTGTGTTATCCACTCATTTGATATACAATTATCACTACCACTATATGACTCGAACCTAACCTAGTATCCATCTAACCTCCTAAGGAACTAAACCTAAGAAACTAGTCATTAAGAAACAAGAGTCTACTTAGGTCTGAATCAATATCTCTAATAGTCGGCGATCCAGCCTCAATAGCGTCACGTACGTAGTACGACTTCCTCGAATCAAGAGTGCGGATCAATCATCATATCTATGCCTCGTACGGTAAAATCCATCGTACGGCATCCCAATATCGGGGTACGGGTCAAGTATCTCCTAGGTGTCTCATCATTAGTATAATGTCATCATCAACACATCTCATGATCAAGGTGCTAAACTGTGATCGCATACATCAATCATATATCATTGCCATCATAATAAGCATCATTAGTTTATCCTCAGAAATATCATGTCATATGTATCATATTGTGATTAAGTCATACTGATATCATATCGTCCTCAAGTCACACCTCTATGATATCGACATCAGGTCACACCTATATGATGTCGTAATCAAGTCATACATATCCCATATCGTGATCAATCATAAGTTACAATCCGGGTACTATTTTAGAGTCCCATGTACCTCAATATCATCACCGCCCAATATAATTTAAGTATACATGTTCATTATCTCTTTCTCTAATGATCCGCTAACACTTAATACGACTGTATAGCCAAGAATCACGGCATCAAGCCCAGTTACACTATTTCATCATACCTCGGATATCATATCACATCAATGTATCCCATATACGTGTTGTATATATATATATATATATACCTATACCTCGTCCTATATATATATACACATGCACGTATACACCATGTCGTGTTTCAGTGTGTGCGTGCGTGTGTTTCTACCTGAAACCTACGAACCTCTTCCAAGGTATTCATCTTCTGATATGTCTTCCTAAATCAGTCTAGTCCAGCCTAGGGTCATTACTAGGGCCCTACTCATTAAGAATCTAGGGTCACATCTGGTTTCCTAATGTCAATAAGTACTATTCCTATTCTACGTTGCGGGGGTGCTAAACGCCATCCACCCGACTTCCCCCCGAAGATATGCATCTACTCACCTGGTCCATGTCTGCCGAAGACGGTGTCGCCATCCTCCTCTTCATCGCCCGCAGTCCACGTGAGGGGTACCTAAACGCAAACATATAAATAATATCGTAAACTGGATCACATACGAAAGTCAAACGATACAAGGAACAAGCATAGGTTAAAACCTATGTCCCGTCCACGCAAAAGAACCAAATATCGCTCGATATTGGCGTGCAAACTCCGAGGATCGAGATAAATATCAACAAATAACTCGTAGTTTTAAAACACATTACTTATATTATAAAACATGATTAAATCCATCGAATCCCTAAAATCCATCAAACCGTCCAATTTCGTAAAACCCGAAAATGCCAATTTACCGTTTTTCATCAAAACTTAACATTTAAATGAAACCAATGGTCATAAAACTCATTAAATAGTATAACTAGACTATACAAACCATTACTATATTTTTATTACACAAATTTGTATTAATTTGAAATTTCTAGTTTGCAACCTTTAACAATTTTCAACATTTTTCAAGCAAAATACCAAAATTCCACCAAAAAACGTGATTTTGCATGAATTAATGTATTAAACCATAATTCATGATGATAATGATTTAATGAAACCATAAATTATATTTTTAATCTCATTTATTTAGGAATTTCTAAAATCTAGTTTACAAAATAGCAATTTTTATCACAATTTATCAATTATCAATAGAAACTAGCAATCAATTTTAAGTTTCCATTCCACCAGCAAGTTAATACCCTTATTAAGACCACAATCTAGTGTTACAAATATTAATTGAAATTTTATTTCACCAAAAATTATGTTTTATAGAAACTTAGTTAGCAAAATTCCTAATTTAAACAATTTTAAATGAAAAATTTACAATTCAACAACCATGCAAGATTTTCCAATTCTAAAAGTGTTAAACTAACTATTATAACCCTAATTAATTAATAAAAATCATAACTTGAATTTACAAACCCTAACTTGAATTTTAAAAATTGAACATAGAATTAATTCATTAAATCTAAACATACTTAAAAGAAACATCTAATAACAAATAAACAAAAGAAGAAAATTTATACCTCCAAAATATGAAATCCAAACAAGAAAATGAGCCTCCAAAATTCATGCTTTCCATCTCCAAATTCCATATAAAAATGAGCAAGGAATAAAGGGTAGGAAATAAATAGGATTTTGTGGATTTTTAATTGAATTTTTAAAGGATTTTTGATGAATTTTGGAGCAAAATAAAATGAGGAAAATGGGGGCTACCATGGGGGGTGAGGCCGGCCATTTTTTTGGAGGTGAGGGAGAGAAAGAAGAGGGTGAGAAAATGTGTAGAAGTCTCCACCAAAATATCACTTCATTATGTCTTTTCATGCATTTATTTATTTTTCTTTTATTTCTTTACTATAGCAACTCAAGAAAACTCTAGAAAATAGGAAAAATTTGCAAATAAATTTTGCATGATACACACTAAATTATAACATGCCTGGTTCATTTTTAAAAATTAAAACCATTTAAATTTGTAATTTACACTAATTTAGTGTAAAAATAAAGCTTATGTTAATATTTAAAATAATTAATTTAGGAAAAATATTTAATTAAACTAAAAATTTATAAGTGGCTAAATAAACACCATTTACTAGTAATTACATAATTAAAATAGGTATTTTTGAAATTATAATGAAAAAAAATCACGGTTTAGTTTTATGAAAAATACATTTTACTTTACCGAAAATCACAAAATTCACTTAAACAATTTTATTCATTTAATTATTTATTTAATTATTTTTAAAACGTTACAATCTTCCCCCCTTTAAGAAATTCGGTCCCCGAATTTAAATCAAAACTCCCCCTCCAAATACTAAAACATTTAGCAAAATACTCAAATCGTCGGGGCTCCGAAATCATCAATACATAACTAAAATCAACTCCGTCAAGCATAACGCAATCATCGGAGTTATGGAGAGAATAAAATATCAAAACCCAATATGAAAACCATCATAATATATATCAATCTATAACCTATATATAGTTCGCATCCTAGTAAAATCGCCTAAACATCATAATAAAGAAGCCTACAAAAACCCCTCTTGAAAATCGCCGTGCAATGCACGTGTCACGGCATAAGTAGCAGACGTTTATTTAAAAAAAATAGCTATATATATATATATATATATATTTTATTTAACATACACGTCCCGCCTGGTTACTAAATTAAATAATAATGATTATGAAAACATACTGCTCAAACTGAAATCAATCCCAATCACATCAATAAAATATCATGTGCGTCCGGTGCGCACTGAAATTAAAACCAAATACAGATACCACGAATACACACAAAAACAAAACTAAGTGCAACAGGTGTGCACCAAAAACATCTGTCAAGTGCAACGGGCGTGCACGACTCACTATCAGGTGCATCTAATCTGCACAAAACCCCGATTTAGTGCATCTGGTGTGCACAAAATCGCATCAAGTGCGCCAAGTGTGCGCAAGAATCTCAATCAGGTGTACATGGTGCACGAAAACATACGCCGAATATCAGAATCGAAATCACAGTACGTAAATAGATAAAAACTAGGTCGAAGCATATATCAAAATCATGTGTAACCCATATGCACGAAATCAAATCAAAAATCTCAAAATATATAAAACCAAATCAAGTGTACTGGGTGTATACTAAGCAACATCAATACAACTGATATGTGAAACACAGATAGAATGTAATGAAGGTACACATAAGAAATACCAATCGTAGAACAAAATCCTCAAAATACCAAAATCCAATAACAGAAATATGAAATTCAAATCACCAAGTCACATCGTAATCACTATCGTCAATGTGCGCCTCTTTCCTCTGATGTCTGCTGCTTCAAACTTGTCTCTTCATAAGTGTGCTGACTGCGCTACCAACGGCAATACTCACATCTAGAGTCTCCCACGTAGTCGATCCGTTCACCTGATATCCGGACTACATTAAACTTTTCGATCGATCCATCAAAATCCCATAATTCCCCGAGAGCTCAACACTCAAGTACAGCTTAAAAATATCCGGTACATACCCCAGCATCGATGATCCAGCCGTAGAAGGGCAAACCCAAGCCTCACTAATGGCACCGCGGAACTGCCGTAAACCCTAAGGTTCAAGGGCGTTCTCGTGGTCATTATGTCGAGTTAGGGTTTCATTCTTCTAGAGGGTCCATCGAAATACCTACATGTTCTTCCGAATACTTTAAACTTGGGAAAATGGTTTTCTGATAATCGTTCGAACCCTTTAACTTCATCCGGACGGCATGTGAATACCCTTCGTCCGCACGCTAAGCAATGCTTCAATCTCAAGAATAACCAATACTCTAATGGTTATCGTATTCGAGCCGCAGCTCCCTCTGCCAGTGTGCCCGTGGTAACAAAAACCACCCTCCAACATTGACGAAGATAGATCAAAAGAACGAATGAAATATGGTGCAAACAATGTACATCCTAAGGCTCCTTAAGCAGAGTAGCGTATCGTAAGTATGTCGCGGACCATACCCACGGTACGTTACTCTACCTAAATCGCCTACTCCATAAACCAAGGGTCACCTAGACTTATACAAGGTTAAACCTAACGCTCTGATACCAACTTTGTCACGATCCGAAAGTACGGAACGTGACCGGCACTTAGATTACGAAACGTCTAGAGGCGCAACGTAACCTAAGTAAGCCGAAGCCCAGAAATCTAAACCATGAAAAAGAAGAAGAAGCAGTAAAAGAAAACATGAAGGAACAAGTTTAAAACATCAACAAATTTTCTCAAAAATTTCGGCAGAGTCTCCTCTATAAAAACTGGCCCCCAAACGGGTACAACAAGTATAATATACATAAACAATAAAAAGCATCCCCAACGGGAGCTAGCATCAACGCCAACAGGCGGAAACAACCACAACAAGCACAATAATATACAACGCCAAAGGGCAAGGCTCAAAACTCAAAGAAAACAAAACCACCATATCAGAATAATACATGCGCGACTCTAAGGTCGAAATAAAAAAAAATACTGGTCCAATAAACTTATCAAGTAATACAAGTATGGTTGATGGAGCTTACTAGATACAAATGAAAGAATAAAAATACAATGGTGGTTCAGATACAAGTGAACCAACCTACCGTGCAAATCACCCTGAAGAAAAGATGTGCCAGCAAGCTGCCAGGGAAACCTGTACATCGAACCTGTAATAAAATTTGGCACAATGGGGGTGAGTTGCCAACTCGTGAGTAGAAGACATCTACGAAAAGAAATCGAATGCACGACGCTATCCTAGGTCATAATAATACACTACTAAGTCCCAATCATCTAATAATAGCAGGGTAATACTACGTGTAAGTGCAGATACTTCGTGCTCGTGTCAGTGCCTCATATAGTACTATGTCATATGAATGGATATGCATGTACCATGAATGTAAAATAACCAATCCTGAAATCCAGGTGTATCTGTATAAGAAATCTTTAGCTGTTATCATAGTAAAACGGGTATAGAAACCGGAAATATCAACAATGAAATCCATGGAAATCCGTGTCAAGCATCGACACAAACATGTAAATCTCAAGTCTCATAGTCTCAATATCTCGGGCTCCGTCAGTCCGGATCGGCCCGTATCATCAAATCTCACGACAACGATCGGTATCCTCCAGATATCCGCCGCGCCAGACATCACCGGTAGGTAGCCTTCCCCTGCCAGGCTCATCGTCTACAACTCGATCTTCTTGCCCCGGGGTACCATACCGGGCCCACCATTTACCCGAGACGGTTCATCCACTCCTCGAATCGGGTCTCGAAATCCATCAGAAAACATGAAATCTCATGGTGGACGACACATACATCACGAGAAAACCGCATCTTATGTTTTTAAAAAGAGAGGAGGAGGAGAGAGAGAAGTTTTTTATATATTCTTGCGGTTTTCCCCAAAATCCAGAAATCTCATAGAAATCCAAATCTCAAAATCATGAGTAAGTAAATGATAAGTGTCGGCATATGCCCCATAAAACTGCATGATAACATGAGAATATGAATGCATGAATGTCTAAGTAATAAATGCCATGTCTATACTAGCATCTGAGAGTAATCACAATATTATATATCGATCTAGTTGCTAGCTGATTCTATCAATAAAAGATAATAAGATCTAAAGTGTACGTGACATAGCAATTACCGATGATGATGTGTGTGAGCCGGCAAATAAGTGTGCGTGGAATATGCGCATCATCGGTAATGGTGCTGGTGTCCTAACAGGTAAAGTTTATACTGATTATAGCAACATATGTATGAACATCCAACATTATGATTACAGTGTGAAAGTAAAGACGGATGTGTGTTATCCACTCATTTGATATACAATTATCACTACCACTATATGACTCGAACCTAACCTAGTGTCCATCTAACCTTCTAAGGAACTAAACCTAAGAAACTAGTCATTAAGAAACAAGAGTCTACCTAGGTCTGAATCAATATCTCTAATAGTCGGCGATCCAGCCTCAATAGCGTCACGTACGTAGTACAGCTTCCTCGAATCAAGAGTGTGGATCAATCATCATATCTACGCTTCGTACGGTAAAATCCATCGTACGGCATCCCAATATCGGGGTACGGGTCAAGTATCTCCTAGGTGTCTCATCATTAGTATAATGTCATCATCAACACATCTCATGATCAAGGTGCTAAACTGTGATCGCATACATCAATCATATATCATTGCCATCATAATAAGCATCATTAGTTTATTCTCAGAAATATCATGTCATATGTATCATATTGTGATTAAGTCATACTGATATCATATCGTCCTCAAGTCACACCTCTATGATATCGACATCGGGTCGCACCTATATGATGTCGTAATCAAGTCATACATATCCCATATCGTGATCAATCACAAGTTACAGTCCGGGTACTATTTTAGAGTCCCATGTACCTCAATATCATTACCACCCATTATAATTTAAGTATACATGTTCATTATCTCATTCTCTAATGATCCGCTAACAATTAATACGACTGTATAGCCAAGAATCACGGCATCAAGCCCAGTTACACTGTTTCATCATACCTCAGATATCATATCACATCAATGTATCCCATATACGTGTTGTATATATATATACCTATACCTCATCCTATATATATATACACATGCACGTATACACCATGTCGTGTTTCAGTGTGTGCGTGTGTGTGTTTCTACCTGAAACCTACGAAACTCTTCCAAGGTATTCATCTTCTGATATGTCTTCCTAAATCAGTCTAGTCCAGCCTAGGGTCATTACTAGGGCCCTACTCATTAAGAATCTAGGGTCACATCTGGTTTCCTAATGTCAATAAGTACTATTCCTATTCTACGTTGCGGGGGTGCTAAATGCCATCCACCCGACTTCCCCCCGTCGATATGCATCTACTCACCTGGTCCATGTCTGCCGAAGACGGTGTCGCCATCCTCCTCTTCATCGCCCGCAGTCCACGTGAGGGGTACCTAAACGCAAACATATAAATAGTATCGTAAACTGGATCACATACAAAAGTCAAACGATACAAGGAACAAGCATAGGTTAAAACCTATGTCCCGTCCATGCAAAAGAACCAAATATCGCTCGATATCGGCGTGCAAACTCCGATGGATCGAGATAAACATCAACAAATAACTCGTAGTTTTAAAACACATTACTTATATTATAAAACATGAATAAATCCATCGAAACCCTAAAATCCATCAAACCGTCCAATTTCGTAAAACCCGAAAATTCCAATTTACCGTTTTTCATCAAAACTTGACATTTAAATGAAACCAATGGTCATAAAACCCATTAAATAGTATAACTAGACTATACAAACCATTACTATATTTTTATTACACAAATTTGTCTTAATTTGAAATTTCTAGTTTGCAACATTTAACAATTTTCAACATTTTTCAAGCAAAATACCACAATTCCACCACAAAACGTGATTTTGCATGAATTAATGTATTAAACCACAATTCATGATGATAATGATTTAATGAAACCATAAATTATATTTTTAATCTCATTTATTTAAGAATTTCTAAAATCTAGTTTATAAAATAGCAATTTTTATCACAATTTATCAATTATCAATAGAAACTAGCAATCAATTTTAAGTTTCCATTCCACCAACAAGTTAATACCCTTATTAAGACCACAATATAGTGTTACAAATATTAATTGAAATTTTATTTCACCAAAAATTATGTTTTATAGAAACCTAGTTAGCAAAATTCCGAATTTAAACAATTTTAAATGAAAAATTTACAATTCAACAACCATGCAAGATTTTCCAATTCTAAAAGTTTTAAACTAACTATTATAATCCTAATTAATTAATAAAAATCATAACTTGAATTTACAAACCCTAACTTGAATTTTAAAAATTGAACATAGAATTAATTCATTAAATCTAAACATGCTTAAAAGAAACATCTAATAACAAATAAACAAAAGAAGGAAATTTATACCTCCAAAATATGAAATCCAAACAAGAAAATGAGCCTCCAAAATGCATGCTTTCCATCTCCAAATTCCATATAAAAATGAGCAAGGAATAAAGGGTAGGAAATAAATAGGATTTTGTGGATTTTTAATTGAATTTTTAAAGGATTTTTGATGAATTTTGGAGCAAAATAAAATGAGGAAAATGGGGGCTACCATGAGGGGTGAGGCCGGCCATTTTTTTGGAGGTGAGGGAGAGAAAGAAGTGGGTGAGAAAATGTGTAGAAGTCTCCACCAAAATATCACTTCATTATGTCTTTTCATGCATTTATTTATTTTTCTTTTGTTTCTTTACTATAGCAACTCAAGAAAACTCTAGAAAATAGGAAAAATTTGCAAATAAATTTTGCATGATACACACTAAATTATAACATGCCATGGTTCATTTTTACAAATTAAAACCATTCAAATTTGTAATTTACACTAATTTAGTGTAAAAATAAAGCTTATGTTAATATTTAAAATAATTAATTTAGGAAAAATATTTAATTAAACTAAAAATTTATAAGTGGATAAATAAACACCATTTACTAGTAATTACATAATTAAAATAGGTATTTTTGAAATTATAATGAAAAAAAATCACGGTTTAGTTTTATGAAAAATACATTTTACTTTACCGAAAATCACAAAATTCACTTAAACAATTTTATTCATTTAATTATTTATTTAATTATTTTTAAAACGTTACACATAAGAGTTCTATAGCTCTCTCTCCGTGTCCAATAAACGGAGTTTTGGTCATTATACCTTTGATACAGGACTGACAAGTTGCATAAGATTTATATTCAAAAGGATTCAAATATCCATCTTTATATAGCTTGTTTAGTCTTGTTTCATTAATATGACCAAGTCTACAATACCAAAGAAAAACTTCATTTATGTCTGAAAATTTTCTTTTATTTGTATGTTGTATATTGAAAACTGTGTGTTGGTTTCGGACGTAAATACCATTATTTAGTGTACCATACCTAATCAACTGTTGATTCAAGTTAATGTTCATAACATTATTCTGCAACACAAAATGATATCCTTCATTGTCTAACAAAGAAACGGATATTATATTACATAGCATACTAGGTACATAATAATAAGGGTTCAAAACCAAAATACATCCTGAAAGCAACCCCAGATGATACTCTCCTACGGATACAGCATGTACATTGGAACCATTTCCAACCCGAAGAGTGTGGTCACCAATCTTCAAAACTCTATTGTTTCTCAATCCATGCACACAATTGCAGATGTGAGAACCAGAACCAGTATCTAATACCCAAGATGAAGAGTTTATAGAAAAACAGTTTTCAGTTACAAACACACCTGAAGCGGAAGCATCGGTATGCTTCTTCTTCTTGAGATTAGCAAGGTACAAAGCACAGTTGCGTTTCCAGTGTCCCGAGTTGTGGCAGTAAAAACATTCTCCTTTTCCACTTCCCGCGGCCTCAGACTTGTCTTTCCCCTTTGCCTTTTCAACTCCACCTCTTGGCTGGGTGGGTTTCTTCTTCTTCTTTCCCTTGGCCTTGGCTTTTGGGACGGAAGAGGAAGATGGCCCAGCAAGAAGAGCGGGAGTTTTCGCTATCTTAAGTGTGCTCTCTGCACTTCTTAACATATTGAGAAGTTCAGACAGTGATTTCTCCAAATCATTCATATTAAAGTTTACTATGAATGGAGCAAAGGCAGGGGGAGAGACTGTAGAACGATATCAGTATATTGCTCATTTTCCATGGTCCATCCTAGGTCCTCAAGTTCTTCTATAAGACCAATCATCTTCAAGACATGTTCTCCTACTGATGTAACAGAATCCATCCGCATCTAAAACAGCTTTCGAGATGCCTCGTAGCGTAAAGTCCGAGATTGCTCTCCATACAACTCCTTTGTATGAAGAAAGATGGATTGGACATCCATCTTCTCATGCTGCTTCTGATGTTCATTGTCTATAGAAGCAAGCGCGAGGCATTTGGCCGTGTTACAATCAATATCCCATGTTTTTCGGATCTCCTTATCCGAAATAGATGATTCAGGACCTGGGGTGGGTGGGTCTTTGGCGGTGAGGACATATGATACTTTATTATATGAGAGTGCAATGTTCAGGTTCCTCAGCCATTCTTTATAATTCGGTCCATTCAGTTTGTTTTTCTCTAAAAGAAGCTTAAGTCTCATCATCAGGTATCTACCATTAGGAAAGAGAAAAGAATACACTTAGCGAAATAGTCTTGCAAAGATTTAGATTGGTTATTATCTTATCTAATCGATATCTCCCACTGCTTTTATCAAATTTTCTTTCAAACCTAAAAAGAAAACTAGCCAAGATTAATTACATTCTATAATTTCGCTAACCGGTCAGCCAGGCCAGTGTCGGTACTTTGAGGGAAGTTCCCCGTGCTTTCGTACGGACCTAATTAAAATAAACCTCGTTTTCCCAGAGGTCAAATCCCATTAACACCTTTCTAGACACCTACTGGATTAGCTAATTGTAAAGTGCAAAACTCTCCTGAGAGTAACTCTTGTTGGATGTATATGCCCTAGAGGCCAGTATTGTATATGTATACATATGGAAGCTAGGAATATGTATGTACAGGATATTCTTGCTCAGTTTTATAGTATATTATTTGACTTGTCTTTGTCAGGATATGTGTATTTATTTGTATCATTGTTATATCTAGCTTGCACATATTGATAAAGACTCGATAAGGTAGTATACTATTATGGTTTGTCTTTATCTTAACATGGCATATGTCATACTCGTTATTACATATTGCGGTTACATGTTGATAAAGCCACTGGGATCTTGCTATTAGTTATATGTATGCCCTAGAGGCCATTATTGTACATACGATGTATATTGTAGTGGATGCTTGGACATATATAGGGAGGACTTTCTTGCTCGACATGATAGTACGCTATCTGGTTACACTTTATCTTAACATGTACTCTGATAGTCTCTACGTTACATGTTGATAAAGCCCTTAGGATGAGTACTTGACTACCAGGACTATGATGTGGATCATACTAGTGGGGACAGTGTAGTCGCCAAGTACATCCTTCAAATGTTCCTAGTCGTGGGAGTACCGAGACAGGGCATCGATACTCCAGAGTAGACTAGCGTATACGCATCTTGACCCATTTGATGGGCGATGGATGATCCCATATCCATCGGTGTTTGACATCAAGGATGGTGTACGGGTGCTCAGTGGAGACTGGATACACTGGACGGACTCGCCGAGAACTCCTAGATGATATTATACCTCACGTCAGATGGCAGTTCTCTGGTGACACTGGTACAGAGTAGTCTGTAGACCTGAAATCGTCATAGGCCCTTGTGTGATTCCCACTGTGCTTTGATTTCCATCATATCACGTCCAAGAGGGCGTGCAAAAAGGTGGCTTTTGGGTACATCACCGAATCACATGGAGGCAATGAGCGATAGGAGGGGATTCGTCTCTCCCGGTATAGGGAGTTGATGTTGCGCTGTGTTCGATTGGCTATAACCGGAAATCCCTGGCCAGGGTTGCTGAGATTTACTGGTAAGTGTTATCAGTAGTTTCTCGAGCTATTATAGACCTCATATCGACACGACTTATTGAGCAACTGGGGTCTAACGTTTACCACCCATAGGCGAGATATGCGATGTTAGTTATATGTATGCCCTAGAGGCCATTACTGTACATAGGATGTATATTGTAGTGGATGCTGGGATATATATAGGGAGGACTTTCTTGCTCGACATGATAGTATGCTATCTGGTTGAACTTTACCTTAACGTGTATACTGATTGTCTCTCTGTTACATGTTGGTAAAGCCCTTAGGATGTGTGCTTGACTACCTGGACTATGATGCGGATCATACTAGTGGGGACATGGTAGTCCATAAGTACATCCTTCAAAGTCCCTAGTCGAGGGTGTATCGAGACGGGGCATCGATATACCAGAGTAGACTAGCGTGTACCTTCTCGACCCATACAGATGGGCGATGGATGATCCCATATCCATCGGTGTTTGACATCAGAGATGATATACGGGTGCTCAGTAGAGACTGGGTACACTGGACGGACTCGCCGAGAACTCCCAGATGGTATTATACCTCACGTCAGATGGCAGTTCTCTGGTGACACTGGTACAGAGTAGTCTGTTGACCCGAGATCGTCATAGAGTCTTGTGTGGTTCCCACTGTGCTTTGATTTCCATCTTACCACGTCCAAGAGGGCGTGCAAAACGGTGGTTTTTGGGTACAGTCCCGAGTCACATGGAGGCAATGAGCGATAGGAGGGGATTCGTCTCTCCCGGTATAGGGGTTGATGTTGCGCTGTGTTCGATTGGCTATAACAGGAAATCCCTGGCCAGGGTTGCTGAGATTTACTGGTAAGTGTTACCAGTAGTTTCTCGAATTGTTATAGACCTCATATCGACACGACTTATTGAGCTATTGGGATCTGACGTTTACCACCCCTAGGTGAGATATGCGACATATAAGACAATCAGACCGGACTGTACGGTAGTGTTACTGGTTGGATTCACTGGAGTGTGAGCGGGCTTGCTCGTCGATCTTCAGATCGCTCAATACCCGGGTGGCCGTTACGTTTAGCAGACCGCTTGCGGCTTGTGGGTGTTTGATATGATCATCACCTGCTGCCGGCGTATTGACGAGTCTTTAGAGTCCTACGCAGAGGTTTCCTGGCTCAAGCGAAACGAAATAGGAGTGCATATGAGATATATGCGGGACCGAGAATGATACCAATATGTGATACTGTATTCGATTCTCGCGATATGTGACATTGATCGGTTATATGCGATATAGCCGGGTTATCGGATCAAGTGTTGATTCGATAAGTTGTTACTGTTGATATTAGTCGGTTATATGCGATATGACCGGATCATTAAATCAAGTGTTGATTTAATGATTTAATGCATAATTATATATTTGATATATTACTTTGCATTAACTAGTATCGGTTCACTTAAGATGGATTTTCTCACTCGGATGTGCGCATTGTATATGCGATATATTTTTGTGCACTTGATTGTATCATGTTTGATGATGGATGCAACATTGGTTAGTGTAAAGAATTAAACCTAGGTTAAGTATATGGTTAAGGTTTCTATTTATTTGTCCATTCATTTATCTTTTTATTTGGATTAAAATGAAATGACAAAAGAAAACAAAATGGTTATCATTCTTTCTTTCTTTCATGAAGCTTGATGAAGCTTCATGAAGCTTTGACCATATGACCATTTTGTCTTTTAGCTTAACCCTAACCATTGCATTAAACCATGATTAGTTCTCTACACTTAACTATGGTCATGTTATGATAAGGAAAGATTATTCTTTTCCTTTTTAATTAACTTATCATAACTTTATCTTCTTCTTCTTCTTCATCTTCAAGTGAAGAAAGCAAGCTCCATCAATGGTGATTGATGGTAATGAGTGAGAAATCCAAAACTAAAGTCTACCCACTTCCTATTTCTTCATCCTCTACCTCTTGCCAAGTAGCAGAGTGTGTTTCCTTCACAAGTTTTCAAGACTTGGTGAAGGTGGAGCTCGATCTAGTGATGCTTCGACGTAGATCATCTTCGGCACGTCGTCGACGACCTAGCCCGTCCATTCTCCGATGAAGCCGACGCTAGAGCCCGGATTTGATTTGGACAGCGGAGAGGACCTCATCTCGGAGCTGTGGAGGTGGAGGACCGGATCTACAAAGGTTGTATTTCCGTATCTCTTAGTTAAGTGTTAACTAGTTTCATTTTCGCCTAGACATCTAGCTAACGATCCGTAGTCTAGGGTTTCTCGGCACCGTATTTTTTAAAATTGGCATGGTTGATGCCTTGTGAGACCTCTTGAGGATGCCTAGGAACCCTACAGTGGTATCAGAGCCTAGCTAGAGCCTTAGGCGAAGTCTAGACGGAGTTTGAAAGCCGGACGAACCGAAATCCTAACCCCAAAATAGCTCTCTGGACGTTTTCTAAAATCTGGGATTTTTCCACATTAAAAATATGCAGAGAACACAACACAAATATCTAAGAGTTACTGTGAAGTTTGAAAGCCCAATTCCACTAAACCGCCGCGGTTCCGCGGCATGAGCTAGGCTCATGCGGCGGTTCCGCGGTCGTACGGGCACAGTGTGTAAAATTGTTTGCACAGAAATTCTTATTTTTCTGTGTTGGTTTTCCTGGGATATTTTAAATCTGACTACAGAGTTGAATTTTCTGGGTTTGTTTTAGGGGATTCGTATATTCGATCGGATTATCAAATTTTGTCTGTGTGGCTTTCCGGGTAATTTTTAGAATATGTTAAAAAGTTCGACCGGATATAAATACCCAATTTTTCCCCTGTCGGGAAATTTCCAAGTGTTGGATTTTTCCGTGGTTTAACGACGTTCTAAGTAGTGCAAGTAACGCGATGGACCCTCTAGAAGACAACAAACCTTAACTCGATTATGTGACCGTCTTGAACTGCCCTTTGAACCTTCGGGTTTGGGGCAGTACGGCGTGCCACATGTGAGGCGTTGGCTTGACCCTTCTACGGCTGGACCGTTGGTACTGAGGCACGAACTGAATGTCGTTAGACTTATTTCATGTGTTGAGCTGTATCAGGAAAACTTTGGTGTTCGATTGTTCGATCGGAAAGTTTAACATTTTCTATTTATCCGGAATGGGATACAATAATTGGAATTCACAAGAAGTTATGAGATAACTAAATGAATGTTATAAACATAGCAGTTTAGTCTCACTTGATCGGTTGCCACGGAATTTTGATGTGATCAAAACTCCGTCGCAATCACGTAGCGTACGCGGATACTCGCCGGGTAAACTTAATAGACAGCCTCACCCCATAGCCCCGACAAAGTGACTGTAGGAGAACCCCGTCGCCGAAAGCATCCGTTCGGGTGCTCACGGTAGCGGTGTTCCGCCTTGGTGCACTTCGTCGACGGTATCGGGGGTGCGGCCGTCTACTGAAGTTTGCGACGAGCATTCGATCAGGATGTCGGGAATCTTGTTGAATTGCCCGACTTGATATTGAAAAGTGTTTTCGATAATGAGACTGAAATGCGGGGTTTATAATTGTTAGGCATGTGATGTCTAAGTAATTCATTTGGTCAGGCATGCGATGTCTGAGGTGTTTGCGGATTCCAACTGTTGTAGTTTTACACTTTCTTTTCTGTGACCGTAAGTGTAATATGTGATATCGCCGGTTTCGTTGCTATATGTCAACGACAATTGGGATGGACATATTTACTTACGTTGATGACATGTGATGTTATGTGTTGCTGGATATGTTATATTGGATCGTCGTGTTCGAATAGCCGGGGGTTTTTATGTGAGATGAGTGTTTTTCATTTTCATTCATGTAAAAACTTGTATGTAATATTCTTTTATTGGGGCACTTCCAGGTTGCGGAAGTTGTCACCGTTTGTATATTATTTACTTTTCCGCACTAGGATAGACCCAAGGAGGGGAGCACAAGTAACCGGGTTCTGGAGTCCAGTGGGAGACCAACTCGACGAGTCGAGTCCGGGTCTCCTAACTCTAGAATTGGTAGGGTTACTTGCCGCTCTCGTAGGGGTCTAGGGGTGTGGGTTTGGCTATTCATCACGACCGTGGAATCCGTGTTTTATACTGGCTCGTATTGAAAACACGGACGTCCTAGTATATCCAATATTTCATATGATTCTTCTGCTGCGATATCTGTGATGTGATCATATGATGTTCTGTGATAGATACAGTATGTAGTATATATGATATATTATATAGACGTTACTTATGTTTTACACCCGTGCTAGCCCTGCCCCGCTCTGCCGTTAGTTACCTAACCTAACGGTGCACGAGGGGACATCGAGGCGAATGCGGATGGCATAAGTGTACGTCGTATTTATCTGTGATGATTAGGTACTTAAATGATGGGACTTCATTAATGTGATTAATGAAATAAAAGAAACCTAAGATGTTGTAGAATTGAATTTCAAAATAAAACAGGTAGCTACAGTTCTTGCTTTGCACAGCGGTATATGTGATATATCCTGCACCTTATTCGATAAGGAAAGGACCGAGATCCCTTCACCGGGAGTGACTCCTTTAGCAAAAACTGGCAGATGCTACACACTCGGTTTGTCTTTTGATTGCTTTTAAGTGTTTTTGCTTTGCACAGTGATATATATGATATATCCCGCACCTCATTCGACGAGGAAAGGACCGACGATCCCTTCACCGGGAGTGACTCCTTTAGCAAAACTAGAAAAGCCTCAAAAGCATTCCATTTTAAAATCATTTGATTCTACAACGATATAAAGTTCATTACGCAAAAGGTTTTCTTAAAAACCTGTCGTAGCCCTCCGTCATTTCAGATAGGTAATAGTTAGTATTCGTGCTGCGTTTGTTGACTCAGTCAAGGCGTAGTGTGCGGTAGCTGATTATTGCTTATCTGCAAAGCATATGATGCGATTGGATTAGGGTAGTCGTGCGGCCTTGTTGACTCAGTCAAGGGTCGTGCGGGTGGGTTTAATTCAATCGAGAAATGATGGGTTGAACTTTACTTGCGGTCTATGGTTTGTTGACTCAGTCAAGGTCATAGATCGCATGGGGCAAAATATTATCGGGAATTTCAAGTGTTGAAATTTGCAATGAGATTGCATACCTCCTATGAGATAGTTGGATCCCGATACCCGCTGCGAGTAAGAGTTACTCCTGGAAGAGTTTTACACATTACAATTAGCCGATCAAGTAGGTGTCTAGAAAGGTGTTAACGAGGTTACGCCTCTGGGAAAACGAGGTTTACATTAATTAGGTTCGTGCGAAAGCACGGGGGACCTCCCTCAAAGTACCGACACTGGCCTGGCTGAAAGATTGGCGAACTTATAGTGTGTAATTAATCCCGGCTAGTCTTTCGTTTTAGGGTTTGAAGGAAGATTTGATAAAAAGCAGTGGGAGCCATCCTGATTAGATAAAATAATAACCAATCTATTCTTGACAGAGCGCACGCTGAGTGTTTTCTTCTCTCTCTCTCCAGGTAGCGACCATATCACGCCTTAATCAAGATAATAATACGGATTATTGACCGAACCCGCTTGTTATACTGAGCTGGGGAACGTTGGTCCTGCTCCAACTTATAATTGTTATAAGACAGAGCAGGAAATTGGGGATTACCAGAATTCCCGTGCCGCCCAAACGAAGAGAGTGCATGCTGATGCATCATCTTCGGGTGTGTTCATTACAGAGAACTGTTTCTCAGTATCCTCTACGTCCTGGGTATGTGATACCAGATCAGGATCCCAGATATGTAATATGTTACATAGGGCTACAGATAGGTAGAGAACTGAGAACGGGTGATAAGTTTCATGAGGCAGAAAACGGGGCAAGAGTTGCAGCCAAGTCTGTTGGTCACTGTCACCCTGTATTATCAGTACATTGATTCTGAACAAATGCTATTAGATACCGAACCTGATATACAAAATCATATCAGTCTCTTTATCAGTAAAGAAATGATAAAATTTTGTATAGTTGGATAATGTTTTGAACATTTCCTATATCAAAAGTTGATCGGTTCAGGCACGTTATCTAAAAGCGTTGATGTTCTAAATCAAACTACAGTTCTTTAGTATACGGAACACATACAAGAGGAAGAGTTCAGAAATGAACGAAACCTTCTTGAAGCATTGTAGACTAAGTCATATCAATGTGACCCGACTAGCTGGAGTTACATTTAGATGCATATTTAAATCAGTTTGAATTTACATCTTATGAAACTCGCCAGTCATGTCACAAAGATAAGATGACCACAGCTCTGTTTATTGGAAACAGAGAAAGAGTTGGTAAACTCTTGGGATGATACATGTTGATGTATGTGAAGTCCCCTGTCTACACATGCCAGGACTGGTTTTTTGTACTTCATTACATTCTCTGATAATCTCTCAAGATTCAGACATATGTTCCTGTTGAAACATGAGTCCGAGTCTTTTGAGATATTCACAGAATATAAGCGAGAAGTAGAGAACCAATATACGGGTATAAGTATTATGTCCTATGATGAGATCAGGGAGGAGAATACTTGTGCATGGAATTCCTGGACTTTTCTAAAGGAGAATGAGATTCTCTCTCAGCATTACTCCTCCGTATACACCATAGCACGATGGTATATCGGGGCGGAGCAGATACACCCTATTTGATATGGTGTGCTCTATGATGAGTACTACTGAGTTACCTTTTTCCTTTTAGGAGTTATGCACTTGAGAAGTTGCATACCTATTGAATTGGGTTCGAATCAAATCAGTTGCCTACCACTTCGTATGTGATATGGTATGGGAAGTGCCCATGTCTTAAGCCAGTTAAGATTTGGGGTTGTCCGGCCTATGTCTAAAAGCAAAATCCGGACAAGCTCGAGGCAAGGTCTGTTATGTACAACTGGAATGGTTCCAACTATACAAATGACAGCAGATGATTTGGTACAACCAAAGGATTCAGTAGATTCCAACGAACCTCAGCCTCTCCGCCGATCTAGTAGGGTTCCTCACCCACCTGAGAGATACTTCTGTTTCTCTATGACAGTCGGAGCGAGGATTGCATCATGAGATGATGACCCAACTAGCTTCGAGCTGGCCATCAGGAGTGGGACTCCGTAAGAATGGCTGGATGCTTAGTGATCTGAGATGGAATCCTTATACACCAACAAAGTATGGACTTTGGTTGCTATATCTGAAGGGTTAAATCCCCATCAGGAGCAAGTATATCTTGAGAAGATTACTTGGTGTAAATGGAAATGTTGAAACCTTTTCTAAGGATCTATGCTTAAGTCCATCCAGATCCTACTTGCCACGGCTACATACCATGACTACGATATCTGGTGGTTGGGTGTCTTGACTGCTTTTCTAAATGATGATTTGGAAGAGAGCGTCTATAAGTACACAGCCAGAGGGCTTCGTAGACAGTGGGAGCAGCGGAAACGTGTACAAGATGCTTTATAAGATAAAGCAGGCATCGCGGAGTTGGAACATCTGTTTTGATGAATTAGTCAAAGGGTTTGACATCATCAAAATGGTAGATGAACCTTGTATAAAAAAAAAGGGTAGTAGGGAGTATGGTAGTGATCCTCGTAGAGTACGTGGATGACATACTCTTGATAAGAAAAGAGTTTCTTATGCTACGCTCGGTCAATCTCCGCTTATCACTAGGATTCTCCATATAGAATCAAAGTGATACCTCCTAAATCCTGGATTTTGGATCTATGAGATAGATCTAATTGGATGTTAGGACTCTCACTAGTTGTAGTGAGACGGTATCAACCGATCCTGGGGAGAATCACTGGAAGGGTTCCAGGGTGATAAAGACGACTGAATGTCAGTCACAGGCATTGTCTTTACCCTCAGTGGAGGGACGGTATGTTGGAAGAGTTCCAAACTAGATACCGTGACATACTAGACGATAAAGGCTGGATACATCGCTACTTAAGATGCTACCAAAGAGGCTTTTTGGGTGTATATTGGTTCATGAGATGAACTATGTTCCTCCCATTGTGTGACAATGGAGTTGTGGCTTATGCCAAGGAACGCCGGTCCCATCAGTGATCCAGACATATTCTAAGGCAGTATCACTTGATCATGGAGATGGTTGATCTCCAGGGAGATCGAGGTTAGGAGAGTAGACTCAGAGGACAACACAGCGGATCCACTCACAAAGGCCTGTTCCCAGAGAGAGACTTTTATGGGATGGTTGAGTATGAGATACTACAACCACTGCTACAGATGGCCCTAGTGCAAGTGGGAGATTGTTAGTTATATGTATGCCCTAGAGGCCATTACTGTACATAGGATGTATATTGTAGTGGATGCTGGGACATATATAGGGAGGACTTTCTTGCTCGACATGATAGTATGCTATCTGGTTGAACTTTACCTTAACGTGTATACTGATTGTCTCTCTGTTACATGTTGGTAAAGCCCTTAGGATGTGTGCTTGACTACCTGGACTATGATGCGGATCATACTAGTGGGGACATGGTAGTCCATAAGTACATCCTTCAAAGTCCCTAGTCGAGGGTGTATCGAGACGGGGCATCGATATACCAGAGTAGACTAGCGTGTACCTTCTCGACCCATACAGATGGGCGATGGATGATCCCATATCCATCGGTGTTTGACATCAGAGATGATATACGGGTGCTCAGTAGAGACTGGGTACACTGGACGGACTCGCCGAGAACTCCCAGATGGTATTATACCTCACGTCAGATGGCAGTTCTCTGGTGACACTGGTACAGAGTAGTCTGTTGACCCGAGATCGTCATAGAGTCTTGTGTGGTTCCCACTGTGCTTTGATTTCCATCTTACCACGTCCAAGAGGGCGTGCAAAACGGTGGTTTTTGGGTACAGTCCCGAGTCACATGGAGGCAATGAGCGATAGGAGGGGATTCGTCTCTCCCGGTATAGGGGGTTGATGTTGCGCTGTGTTCGATTGGCTATAACAGGAAATCCCTGGCCAGGGTTGCTGAGATTTACTGGTAAGTGTTACCAGTAGTTTCTCGAATTGTTATAGACCTCATATCGACACGACTTATTGAGCTATTGGGGTCTGACGTTTACCACCCCTAGGTGAGATATGCGACATATAAGACGATCAGACCGGACTGTACGGTAGTGTTACTGGTTGGATTCACTGGAGTGTGAGCGGGCTTTCTCGTCGATCTTCAGATCGCTCAATACCCGGGTGGCCGTTACGTTTAGCAGACCGCTTGCGGCTTGTGGGTGTTTGATATGAGCATCACCTGCTGCCGGCGTATTGACAAGTCTTTAGAGTCCTACGCAGAGGTTTCCTGGCTCAAGCGAAACGAAATAGGAGTGCATATGAGATATATGCGAGACCGAGAATGATACCAGTATGTGATACTGTATTCGATTCTCGCGATATGTGACATTGATCGGTTATATGCGATATAGCCGGGTTATCGGATCAAGTGTTGATTCGATAAGTTGTTACTGTTGATATTAGTCGGTTATATGCTATATGACCGGATCATTAAATCAAGTGTTGATTTAATGATTTAATGCATAATTATATATTTGATATATTACTTTGAATTAACTAGTATCGGTTCACTTAAGATGGATTTTCTCACTCGGATATGCGCATTGTATATGCGATATATTTTTGTGCACTTGATTGTATCATGTTTGATGATGCATGCAACATTGGTTAGTGTAAAGAATTAAACCTAGGTTAAGTATATGGTTAAGGTTTCTATTTATTTATCCATTCATTTATCTTTTTATTTGGATTAAAATGAAATGACAAAAGAAAACAAAATGGTTATCATTCTTTCTTTCTTTCATGAAGCTTGATGAAGCTTCATGAAGCTTTGACCATATGACCATTTTGTCTTTTAGCTTAACCCTAACCATTGCATTAAACCATGATTAGTTCTCTACACTTAACTATGGTCATGTTATGATAAGGAAAGATTATTCTTTTCCTTTTTAATTAACTTATCATAACTTTATCTTCTTCTTCTTCTTCATCTTCAAGTGAAGAAAGCAAGCTCCATCAATGGTGATTGATGGAAATGAGTGAGAAATCCAAAACTAAAGTCTACCCACTTCCTATTTCTTCATCCTCTACCTCTTGCCAAGTAGTAGAGTGTGTTTCCTTCACAAGTTTTCAGGACTTGGTGAAGGTGGAGCTCGATCTAGTGATGCTTCGACGTAGATCATCTTCGGCACGTCGTCGACGACCTAGCCCGTCCATTCTCCGATGAAGCCGACGCTAGAGCCCGGATTTGATTTGGACAGAGGAGAGGACCTCATCTCGGAGCTGTGGAGGTGGAGGACCGGATCTACAAAGGTTGTATTTCCGTATCTCTTAGTTAAGTGTTAACTAGTTTCATTTTCGCCTAGACATCTAGCTAACGATCCGTAGTCTAGGGTTTCTCGGCACCGTATTTTTTAAAATTGGCATGGTTGATGCCTTGTGAGACCTCTTGAGGATGCCTAGGAACCCTACATGCGACATATCAGACGAAGAAACCGGACTGTACGGGGGTGTTACTGAATGGATTCACAGGAGAATGTACAGGCTTGCTTGTTGATCTTCTGAGCGCTCAATACCTGGGTGGTTGTTACGTTTAGCTGACCGCTTGCAGCTTGTGGGTGTTTGATATGATCATCACCTACTGCCAGCGTATTGACGATTCTTTAGAGTCCTACACAGAGTTTTCTTGGCTCAGGAAAAACGGAGTAGGAGCACATATGTGATATGTGGGGGACCGAGAACAATACGTGCATGTGATACCGTATTAGATTCTCGCGATATGAGATATCGGCCGGGTATATATGATATAGCTGGGTCATCAGATCAAGTGTTGATTCGATGAACTGATACAGATTATATTAGTCGGTTATTTGTGAAATAGCCGGATTATTGGATCAAGTGTTGATTCTATAATTTAATGTATAATTATATATTTGATATATTAAATTACATTAACTAATATAAGCTCACTAAAAGATTCTTTTTCTCACTCGGGTAATACATTGATATATATGCGATATATGTTAATTATATTATTTTATTTTGTTACAATAAATATTGTATATGTGATATATAATATTGTAACATGTTAGGGTTACTAATGCAACATGTTTTGTGGAGAATAAATATGGTTAGGGTTTGGATTAGGGTTAAGCTTTCATGAAGCTTTCAAGAAGCTTCTTGAAGCTTTGACTTTGACTTGGATATTTTGTGATATTTTGTGATATTTGTTTAATCCAACCCAACCCTTTAACCCTAGTTATGTCTCTACAATGGTTAGCCTTCTCATGATCTACCATGGTTGCATTTCTAACCATACACTAGTTTTTCATTATTCATCACAAAACAATTCATCTTCTTCTTCCTCCTTGCAAAGCTTTCTAGCTTTGAGTTTAGTGATGAAAATGAGTGAGATTAAGAAAACAAATGAGAGCTAAAATCCTACTTCATCATCCTAATCGATCCTAGCCATTTAGATTAGGGTGTTCACTTCATTTAGTGAGTGAGAGCTTGTGTTAAAGAAACTTCAAGGTAGATCATCTTAGTTATCGAAGATCGGAAGCAAGCTTGCATCTTTCTCTTCGTGGAGCTTTTCCAGAGTCCGGAAACTCGATGATCGCAGTGAAGGGACCTCAACACGGAGCTTTAGAAGTGAAGGACCGGACTACAAAGGTTGTAATCCCAAACTCTTAGTGTTAAAGTGTTTAACATGCTTTGTTTCGCCTAATCTCTAGTCTAAGATCTTGGTTTAGGGTTGTTCGGCACGGCTAAATTTTAAATCGGGCATGGTTGATGCCTTATAGACCCTTGTATGTGTGCCTAGTAACCCTGCAGTGGTATCAAAGCCAAGCTAGAGCTTTAGGCGAAGTCTAGGCGAAATTTAAAGTACGATCGAACTCTGAATACCCGATAAAACCTAGTTTCTGGAAATTTTTCAAAAAGTTGACCTTTTTCATATTAAAAATGCTCAGAAAATTTAGCAGGTAAATTTATGGACAGATGTGAAAAACGACACCCTAAATCCTTCAATGCGCCGCGGAACCGTGGCCAAAATAGGGTATTGGCGGCGGTTCCGCGGCAGGTCTAGGGGATTGAGGGTTAGGTTTTGCTACAGTTGATCTGTAGGTACTTTTGCATTGTTCTGGGAATTTTTATTCTACTCAAGTGTTGAGTTTTCTGGGTTGTATTGGGAGCTCGTTGATTCGATCGGAAAGTATAACTTCGTTTAGTTTGTCCAGGTAATTTTTAGAACGTGTTAAAAAGTTTGAACGGATATCAATAACTCACTTTTTCCCCTACTGGAAAATTTCCAAGTGTTGGATTTTTCCGTAGTTTAAGAACGTTCTGAGTCGTGCATGTAACGTGGTGGACCCTCTAGAAGAACACAAACCTTAACTCGATTATATGACCGTCTGAACTGCCTCTAAACCTTAAGGTTTGGGGCAGTACGGCGTTGCCACATGTGAGGCGTTGGCTTGACCCTTCTACGGCTGGACCATTGGTACTGTGGCATGTGATGGATGCTTTTAAACTAATTTCAAGTGTTGAGAACTATTTGAGAAAACTTGGGTGTTTGATTATTCGATCGGAAAGTTTAACATTGTCTATTTATCTGGAATGTGATACAATATTTGGAATCCACAAGTAGTTATGAGATAACTAATTTGAATGTTATAAATCTAGCAGTTTAGTCTCATTTGATCGGTTGCCACGGGATTTTGATGTGATCAAAAGTCCGTCGCAATCACGTAGCGTACGCGGATACTCGCCGGGTAAACTTAATAGATAGCTACGCCCTATAGCCCCGACCAAGTGACTGTAAGAGAACCCCGTTGCCAAAAGCATCCGTTCGGGTGCTCGCGGCAGCGGTGTTCCGCCTTAGTGCACTTTGTCGACAGCATCCGAGGGTGCGGCCGTCTACTAAAGTTTGCGACGAGCATTCGATTAGGATGTCGGGAATCTTGTTGAATTGCCCGACTTGATATTGAAAAGTGTTTTCGATAATGAGACTAAAATGCGGGGTTTATAATTGTTAGTCATGCGATGTCTAAGGAATTCATTTGGTTAGGCATGCGATGTCTAAAAAGCTTACGGATTCCAACTGTTGTAGTTTTACACTTTCTTTTCTGTGACCGTAAGTGTAGTATGTAGTTGTATCGCCGGTTTTCGTTGCTATACATCAACGACAATCGGTGTATGCATACTTACTTACGTTGATGATATGAGATATTATGTGTTGCTGTGATATGTTATATTGGATCGTCGTGTTCTGAATAGCCGGGGGTTTTATGTGAGATGAGGATTTTCATTTTTATTCATGTAAAATTCATTTGTATGTAATATTCTTTTATTGGGGCACTTCCGGGCTGAGGATGATGTCACCATTGTATATTATTTACTTTTCCGCATTAGGTAGACCCAAGGAGGGGAGAACAAGTTACCGGGTTCTAGGGTCCAGTGGGAGACCATCTCGAAGAGTCGAGACCAGGTCTCCTAACCCTAGAATTGGCAGTGTTGCTTGCCGCTCTCGAAGGGGTCTAAGGATGTGGGTTTGGCTATTCATCGCGACCGTGGAATCCGTGTTTTATACAGGCTCGAATTAAAACACGGATGTCCTAGTATTCCAATATTTCATATATGTTCTTTTGCTGCAATGTTCTGTGATGAGATCATATTACTGTCTGAGACGAATGTTTATATTATATATATGAGATATATATTATATATTGTGTTGATTTCGTTTCAAATGTGATGCTTGTGAAGCATAATAAAATGGGACTTCATTAATGAGATTAATGAAATAAAAGAAACCTAAAGATGTTGTAGAAACTTGTTTAAAAACTTGTAGCTCTAGTTCTTGCTTTCCATAGCGGTGTTCTTTGTAGAACATCCAGCACCTTATTCGATAAGGAAAGAGCCGAGATCTCTTCACTGGGAGTGACCTCTTTAGCGAAACTAGCAGATGCTACAAACTCGGTTTGTCTTTTGATTGCTTCTATAGTTTTTGCTTTGTATAGTGGTATTTGTGAAATATCCTGCACCTTATTCGATGAGGAAAGAGCCGACGATCCCTTCATCGGGAGTGGCCACTTTAGCAAAACTAGAAAAGGCCTCAAAAACATTCCATTTAAAATCATTCGATTCTACAACGATATCAAGTTCATTACGCAAAGGGTTTTCTTAAAAACCTGTCGTAGCCCTCCGTCATTTCAGATAAGTACTACTTAGTATTCGTGCTGCGATAGTTTGGCATGCGTCAAGGCGTAGTGTATGGTAGCTAACTAGTGCTTATCTGCTTGCATACGATGCGATTGGATTAGGGTATTCATACGGCGTTGTTTGGCATGCGTCAAGGGTCGTGCGGGTGGGTTTAATTCAATCAAGAAATGTATGGGTTGAACTTGACTAGTGGACTATGGGTTGTTTGGCATGCGTCAAGGTCATAGCACGCTAGGGGTAAAATATTATTGGGAATTTCAAGTGTTGAAATTTGCAATGAGATTGCATACCTTCTATGAGATGGTTGGATCCCGATACCCGCTGCGAGTAAGAGTTACTCCTGGGAGAGTTTTACACATTACAATTAGCCGATCAAGTAGGTGTCTAGAAAGGTGTCAATGGGGTTACGCCCCTGGGAAAACGAGGTTTACTTTAATTAGGTCCGTGCGAAAGCGCGGACAACCTCCCTCAAAGTATCGGCACTGGCCTGGCTGAAAGATTGGCGAACTTGTAGAGTGTAATTAATCCCGGCTAGTCTTTCCTTTTAGGGTTTGAAGGAAGATTTGACTAAAATAGTGGGAGACATCCTGATTAGATAAATTGATAACCAATCTAATCTTGTAAAAGCGCACGATGAGTGTTTTCTTCTCTCTCTCTGCTGGTTACGACTATGTCACGCCTTAATCAAGATAATAATACGGATGAATTTGACCGTACCCGCTTGTTATACTGAGCTAAGGAACGTTGGTCCCGCTCCAACTTATAATTGTTATAAGACAGAGCAGGAAATAGGGGATTACCAGAATTCCCATGCCACCCAAACGAAGAAAGTGCATGCTGATGCATCTTCTTCGGGTGTGTTCATTACCGAGAACTGTTTCTCAGTATCCTTTACGTCCTAGGTATGAGATACCAGATCAGGATCCCGCAAATGTAATTTGTTACATGGGCTACAGATAGGTAGAGAACTGAGAACGGGTGATAAGTTTCATAAGATAGAAATGGTGCAAGTGTTGCAGGCAAGTCTGTTGGTAGTTATCACCCTGAATTAACAAATATATTGATTATGAACGAATGTTATTAGACACCGAACCTGATATACAACATCATATCAGTCTCTTTATTAGTAAAGAAGGATATAATTTTGTACTGATGGATAATGTTTTGAACATTTCCTATATCAAGAGTTGATCGGTTCAGGCACGTTATCTAAAAGCATTGACGTTCTAAATCAAACTACAGTTCTTAGTATACAGAACACATACAAGAGGAAGAGTTCAGAAATGAACGAATCCTTCTTGAGGCATTGTAGACTAGGTCATATCAATGCGTCCCGACTAGCTGAAGTTACATTTAGATGCATATTTAAATTAGTTTGAATTTACATCTTGTGAAACTTGCTGGTCATATCACAAAGATAAGATGACCACAGCTCTATTTATTGGAAACAGAGAAAGAGTTAGTAAAACTCTTGGGATTGATACATGCTGATGTATGAAGGTCCCCTGTCTACACATGCCAGGACCGGTTCTTTGTACTTCATTACATTCACTGATTATCTCTCAAGATCTGGACATATGTTCCTATTGAAACACAAGTCTGGAACTTTTGAGAAATTCAATGAATATAAGTTAGAAGTAGAGAACCAAAAACGGGTATAAGTATTATGTCCTTTGATGAGATCAAGGAGGAGAATACTTGAGCACGGAACTCCTGGACAATTCTAAAGGAGAATGAGATTCTCTCTCAGCATTACTCCTCCGTATACACCACAGCACATCGGTGGATCGGGGCGGGGCAATCACACCCTATGTGATATAGTGTGCTCTATGATGAGTACTACTGAGTTACCTATTTTCTTTTGGGGTTATGCACTTGAGAAGTTGCATACCTATTGAATAGGGTTCCAACCAAATCAGATGTCTACCACTCCATATGTGATATAGTATGGGAAGAGCCCATCTCTTAAGGAATTTAAGATTTGGAGTTGTCCGGCCTATGTCAAAAGCAAAATACGGACAAGCTTGAGGCAAAGTCAGTTCTGTAGAAGTTTGTTGGATATCCCAAGCATTCGCAAGGGAATATCTTCTACCAAACCGAGGAACAAAAGATGTTTTGTTCCTCAGCATGCCACCTTTGTGAAAGGGAATTTCTTGTGAAGAAATTAATGATCATGAGGTAGAACTGGAAATAGTTCCAGCTATACAAACTGCAGCTGATGATTTGGTAGAACCAAAGAATTCAATAGTTAACAACGAACCTCTGCCTCTCCGCCGATCTAGTAGGGTTCCTCACCCACCTGAGAGATACTTCGGTTTTCTCTATGACAGTGGGAGCGAGGATTGCATCATGAGATGATGGCCCAACTAGTTTCGAGCAGGCCATCAGGAGTGCGACTCTGTAAGAATGGCTAGATGTTTAGTGATCTGAGATGGAATCCTTATACACCAACAAAGTATGGACTTTGGTTGCTTTATCTGAAGGGTTAAATCCCCATCAGGAGAAAGTATATCTTGAGAAGATTACTTGGTGTACATGGGAAAGTTGGGACTTTCAAAGCTATGCTTAAGTCCATCCAGATCCTACTTGCTACGGCTATATACCATGACTACGATATCTGGCGGTTGGGTGTCATGACAGCTTTTCTAAATGATGTTTTAGAAGAGAGCATCTATAAGTACACAGCCAGAGCGCTTCGTAGATAGTGGGAGCAGCGGAAACATGTGCAAGATGCTTTATAGGATAAAGCAGGCATCGCGGAGTTGGAACATCTGTTTTGATGTAGTAGTCAAAGAGTTTGACTTCATCAAAATGGTAGATAACCTTGTATATACAAAAAGGTAGTAGAGAGTATGGTGGTGATTCTCGTAGAGTACGTGGATGGCATACTCTTGATAGGGAAGGAGTTTCCAATGATACGCTCGGTCAATCTCCGCTTATCATAAGGATTCTCCATATAGGATCAAGGTGATACCTCCTAAATCCTGGGTTATGGATCTATGAGATAGATCTAATTGGATGTTAGGATACTCACTAGTTGTAGTGAGATGGTATTAATCAATCCTGGGGAGAATCACTGGAAAGGTTCCATGGTAATAAGGACGACTGAATGTCAGTCGCAGGCATTGTTTTTACCCTCAGTGGAGGGACGGTATGTTGGAAGAGTTCCAAGCAAGATACTGTGACTTACTAGACGATTAAAGGCAAGATACATCGTTACCAAGGATGCTACCAAAGAGGCAGTCTGGATATATATATAAGTTCATGAGATGAACTTCGTTCCAACCATTGTGTGACAATGGAGTTATGGCTTTGGCCGAGGAACCCCCGTCCCATCAGAAATCCAGATTTAATTCTTAGGCAGTATCACCTGATCATGGAGATGGTTGATCTCCAGGGAGATTGAGGTTAGGAGAGTAGACACAGAGGAAAACAGCGTGGATCCACTCACAAAGGCCTTTTTCCCAGTAAAGACTTTTATGGGATGGTTGAGTATGAGATACTTCAACCACGGCTAATTGTTGGGTATGCGATACCGTAACAGATGGCCCTAGTGCAAGTGGGAGATTGTTAGTTATATGTATGCCCTAGAGGCCATTACTGTACATACGATGTATATGGTAATGGATGCTTGGACATGTATAGGGAGGACTTTCTTGCTCGACATGATAGTACGCTATCTGGTTACACTTTATCTTAATATGTACTCTGATAGTCTCTATGTTACATGTTGATAAAGCCCTTAGGATGAGTACTTGACTACCAGGACTATGATGCGGATCATACTAGTGGGGATAGTGTAGTCGCCAAGTACATCCTTCAAATGTTCCTAGTCGTGGGAGTACCGAGACAGGGCATCGATACTCCACAGTAGACTAGCGTATACGCATCTTGACCCATTTGATGGGCGATGGATGATCACATATCCATAGGTGTTTGACATCAAGGATGGTGTACGGGTGCTCAGTGGAGACTAGGTACACTGGACGGACTCGCCGAGAACTCCAAGATGGTATTATACCTCACGTCAGATGGCAGTTCTCTGGTGACACTGGTACAGAGTAGTCTGTAGACCCGAGATCGTCATAGAGTCTTGTGTGATTCCCACTGTACTTTGATTTCCATCATACCACGTCCAAGTGGGTATGCAAAAAGGTGGCTTTTGGGTACAGTCCCGAATCACATGGAGGCAATGAGCGATAGGAGGGGATTCGTCTCTCCCGGTATAGGGAGTTGATGTTGCGCATGGTTGATGCCTTTATAGACCCTTGTGCGTGTGCCTAGTAACCCTGCACTTGCTTGACTACCTGCGTTGTGATGGCAATCATACTTGTGGGAGCAGGGTAGTCCATAAGCAAAATCCTTAAATGGTCCATAATCGCGTGAGTGTCGAGACTGGGCATTGATACTCCGGAGTAGACTGGTGTATACGTTTCTAGCCCCGTCGGGGGATGGTTGGCCCCACGGCCATTGGTCTGATGCACCTAAGATCGTATACAGGTGCTCACTGGGTGTGAGTACACTGGACGGACTCGCCGAGAACTTCCATATGGTACTATACCTATCGTCAGATGGAAGTTCTCAGGTGACATATGTACAGGTTAGTCTTTGGACCCGAGATCGGCATTTGTCTCGTGTGAGTTCCCACTGAGCTTTGACCACTACCCTACCACGGCTCTACTGAGTCGTGCGAACAGGTTTTGGTTGGGTTCAGTCCCGAGCCGCATGGAGGCAGTGAGCGATTGTCGGGGATTCATCTCTCCCGGTATAGGGAGTCGATATCGCACTGTGATTCGATTGGACAGGACCATAAGACCTTGGCCAAGGCAGTTGGGATTTACTGATATGTTGATCAGTAATTTCCCGGTTTTGTCCTGACCCACATCGGCATGACTTATTAGGTTGTTAGGGTCTGACGTTTACCGTCCCCTAGACCCGGTATGCGATACTCTTTGACGAAGACACCAAACTGTACGGATATTGTCACGGATAGGCTCAGTAAGAGTTCGGATGAGTTTTCTCGTCGGCCTTCCTTTTTGACAGGTACCTGGGTAGCCGTTACGTATAGATAGTGCCGCTGACGTGCTTGTGGTTAAACCCACTGCCAGAGTATTGTCGAGTCTTTAGAGTCCCACACAGAAGGTTTCCTTGATCCAGGCGAAATGATGTAGTAGCCGTTTTGGATACGTGCAGGGTTCGATCGATTGATGTACTTTGTACTCGGACTTTCGATCGGACAGTTGGTAATACTAGCCAGCTCGGCTTTGAGCCGGATTATTAAATCAGGTATTGATTTAATAATTTACGTATATGTATTTCGATATATATATATATATATATATATACTAGTATTACGTTCTTCGTGTTATTCTATCTCTTTGAGCGTTCGGGTTTTTATCCGATTGCCAGTATGTACATACAGTAGACTGAAATCCGTATTTATTACAGATTTCCTTCTAGAAGGTGGCTACCTCATTATGTATTTTCCTTTTATTTGATAATTGGAAATGAGGTGTAAAGTGAGAGGTAATGGAGGAATGGAGGTGACCATGCTTCAATAGTTAGCAAATGAATTTATAATTCATTTTGGAGTTACTATTGAAGCATGCTTGCTAATTGTTTAATGAAAGAATTCATACACAAAACCTATGTGTGTATTTTCTCTTTCATGCTTGATTCATTATTTTCTTGAGCTCTCTTTTGCTTTTCATCTCCTCCTTCCTCTCTAGCTTCCTCCACCTTCATCTTCTTCCTCTTCACTACCTTCTTATGTGTTGAGAATCAAGTGAAGAGGCAAGAAAGAGATAGCTTCACACTTAGATCTCCAAAACTACATCCTAGATTACTTGGACTAGCATCCCAAGTTCTCTAGTTGCTCTTTTGACATTAAGCAAAGAGCTAGAGCCATGGATCATACCCCTCGGATGGATCATCAAGGACCAAGGAAGATCGGGGAACAAGCTCGATCCCGGAGAGCCGATGGAGCGGAAAAGGAAGATCAAGCGAGTTCAAGGTGGCTACGAGGAGCTAAGGATGAAGAACGAAGACCGAAGGACTTGGTTAGTTTGGTAAGAATTCCTCATCACAGTAGATACAACTTTAGATTTGCTAACTAGGTTTATGGTAAAGATCCGGTCAAGTTTTATTCTAGCGCCAAGTTTCGATCGTCTTAAAATTTTTGTTCCACATTTGGCCACGGAAGTTGGCCGGGACGCTAGGGTAACCCTTCATGGTATCAGAGCCAGCCCATAAACCCTAGTATAGCAAGTTTAAACAATGTTAAAACAACGAAACCGAAACGTCTCCGTAACAGCAACACCAAAACTGCGCTTTCTGTTGTTTTTAAAAGGTCTTCAAAAAAAATTTTAAACAAGTGCAGAGTGATCCTTATACTATGATATGTACCCAAAACAAAAATGAGGCATTTCCACGACAAAGTGGCCGGCTAAAACCCCATAATTTCCGGCCTCCTCGGTTTTCTACGGTTGGAATGCAATGGTTTTTGGTCTGGGCACTTATCTCTAGGTATTTGGTTTTCTGGTATTGTTTGTTTTTTGCCCAAAATTGATTCCATGTTGTTTTCTGTACGGGGCAATTTGGCGTGTTTCGAAGTCGATAAAATTTAACATTGTTTAATAGTTTACAGTTCATTCACTTTTATCTGCGACCGGGAATGTCACTCGATCGGTAAAACTCGTCTGATTGCTATATGTTCCTTTAGACGGTTTTGCGAACGTGACATTCGCATTGATGTTTTGTGCTTTTGCTTTGTTTGTGGTTGGATTGTCGTGGTGGATAGCATGTGGTGCAATGTTAGAAATACAGTTTATAATTTCATTTGTACATTTATTATTGCAGGGCGAGCGTCCGACATGTGGACTGCCATCTTTGCCAGGTTGTATATTATTTTGGGGCACGACCGGGCTGAGGTCAATGTCACCGCTTGTATATATTATTTTCTTTTTCTGTACTAGTTTACCCCACGGTGGAGTGCACGAATAGCCGGGTTCTAAAAGGCAACAAGCCCGCATCTCATGGCGCTAAGACGGAGGGGGCTTCATTCTAGAACTGGCGGGCTATTCGCCGCATTCGTAGGGATACAGGTTTTCATTGCACAGGCTATCCACACGACCGGGAACGTCGGGTTTTATTTGTGGTTCAAATAAAACCCGGGGCTCCAAGATTATCCACCATTCTGTATTGTTGACTGTGATTCTGTGATGTTGTTTATTATCATGCCTGGGACGAATGTTATATATATTTATATATATACTAGTAGATGTTGTATATGTTTTGCACCCGCACTAGTCCAGCCCCCGCTCTGTCATTAGTTAAGTAACCTAACGGGTGATGATGGGGCCCAGTGGCGAATGCGGATGGCATATACGCACATCATATTTTCGTTCTTTTCTGGTGTGATAGGTTACAAATTGATGGGACCGCGTTAATTTTGATTAATGCAAGATAATAAACCTAAAAGATGTTGTTGGAACCAAGCTTTAAAAACTGACATTGCAGACATTCTCTTTTGCTTTGCAAGGTGGTATTCAGTTTGAAATATCCAGCACCTCATTCGACGAGGCAAGGGCCGAGATCCCTTCACCGGGAGTGACCCCTTGAGTAAAAGTTTGCGTCAACGTAATAACTTCAATATAGTCGACTATTTTTGCTTTGTATCATGGTATTCAGTTTAAAATATCCTGCACCTCATTCGACGAGAAAAGAGCCGAGATCCCTTCACAGGGAGTGACCTCTTTAGCAAAGGTTTTTGCCACTATATATTTCTAAAACCACTAAGGTTCCTTCAACGATATCAAGTTCATTACGTTAACGGGTTTTTCGCCAAAAACCCAGTCGTAGCCCTCCGTCATTTTCTACAAGTAACACTTAGTATTCGTGCTGCGTTTGTTGATTCCGTCAAGGCGTAGTGTACGGTAGCTGAGTGGTGCTTGTTTGTAGCACTAGATGCGATTGGTTTGGACAGTCGTATAACCTTGTTGACTCCGTCAAGGGTTATGCGGGTGGGTTTGACGCAATCCAGATAATGACGGGTTGAACTTGACTAGGACTCTTTGATTTGTTAACTCCGTCAAGATCACTAGGGTCCTAGGGGTAAAAACCACATCGGGAGTTTCAAACATACAGGAAACTTGCAGATTTAGCATACCTTCTGAAGTGTGGTGACTATAGTGGATTCCATCTAGTGCATCACAGAATGATAATTGGATTCCGATCCCACTGATGAGTAGGATTACTCTTGGGAGATTTTTTTCATTTAACAATCAATGCTATAAACCAAGTAGGTGTCTAGAACGGTGTTAGCGGGGCTACGCCTCCAGGAAAAAAAGGTTATGTAATTAAAGAACTTCGCGAAAGCGTTGGAAAACCTCCCTCGAAATACCAACACCAGCCTGGCTAAAAGGTTAAGAAAGTATTGTGACGTGCGATTAATCCTGACTAGTTCTTCTTTTAGGGTTTGAAAAAGAATTTGAGGAAACAGTGGGAGCCATCCTGGTTAGATAAATTAATAACCAATCTAATCTTGCAAGAGCGCACGCTGAGTGTTTACCCTCTCTCTATCCAGGTAGCAACCATTTCATGCCCTAATCAAGATAATAAAATGAAAGTCTACGATAGCGCCCCGGCCGTCTTTCCGAGGCCAAAATGAGGAAACGAAAATTTTTCTTAACTTGAAAACCGGCGCTATCTTATGCTTAAAATCCGGATCGGACCATTAACCTACTACTAGCTAACTAGAGAAAGGGTAAAGAGCTATACCGAGCGATCCGTGTCCTTCGTTCTTCGGCCACCATCCCGATCTCCCCGCGGCAACTCCGGTCTTCATCTCCTCGTCGAAAAGGGCACCACATCGAGAAGTCTTTTTACGGGCTCCCGCTTCATCCGAAGCAACTCATGCACGAAGTATGCTAGCCAATGTGTCCAAGGTGTTGTAGAGAATGTTTGTGATCACTTTGTCTCTTGCATCTATGGCTTTGGATGAAGATTGAAGGTGTTGCCATTAATGGAGTTATGAGCTAGAGGAAGAAGAAGAAGAAGAGAAGGCTTTTCTTCTTTTCTTTTCTTGTGATGCTATGAATAATGAGAGTGAGAGAGTGTGAAGAATAATACAAGACCAAGCACATCTTAGGCAGCCCCTCTCTCTCTCCTCCTCATTTCATGACTCAAATCAATCCATTAATGTGACATATTTGCTAAAAAAGAGACCATGACTTATAGTATATGTCTATGTCACATTAATGCATCTAATGATGATTTCTAGCTCACTAATTCCATTATCCAAACATTAATCCAAATATTTGGTCCAACAAAAAGATCTGGCAACATCTAAAGTAAACTTGTGACGGATCATAAGGATACCTCTCACCTGTATATACATACCTGCACCCGCATTCCGACTGAATGCGAATGCGACGAGACTAAAATAATCCAACAAATCTAATACTAGGATCCGGTTTAAACCAAAGCTCACTAGTATGATCCGTCTGATCATGATCCGTGCAATACCGCACGTATAAGATCGAACCCTGCCATACATCATACGGCCTCTACAACGTTTCGCCCGAAACTTGAGAAACTGTCTATGGAGGACTCTAAAGGTGTAAGTGCACGGCGGCGCCCCAGCCGTCAATCCGAGGCCAAAATGCGGAAACGATGATTTACTTTAACTTTTGAACCGGCACCACCGCGCACAAAAATCCCGGATCGGGCCATTAATCTAATCCTAGCTAACTAGAGAAGGGGTAGAGAGATATACCGAGCGATCCGTGTCCTTCGGTCTTCTCGTCGTCGACCCGATCTCCCTGCGGAATCTCCGATCTTCATATCCTCGTCGGAAGGGCACCACATCGCCGGGTTCTTTTACGGGCTCCCACCTCTGGACCGAGGCAACTCGGGCATGAAGTTGGCGAGCCGACGTGCCCAAGAAGTGATGTAGAATAGTGTGGAACTCTATGTCTCATGGGGTTGTAAGAAGTTACCATTTGGTGTAGGAAATGAACTATGGAGATCAACTTGGGAATTTTGGTGTAAGAAAAATGATATGAGATGAACAAAATCCCCACCCCAAAATTGGACAGCCCCTACACTCATGTGGCCGGCCATATCAAGAGGAAATGAGAGAAGAGTGTGTGTGGATCAAAAATGAGAGTGAGCCCAATAATGCAAGAGAGAAAAAGGGTTATCATAAGAAGAAATGATCACTAACCAAATCCAACACTCCATCAACCATCATGAAAACCATGTCCCCACAAAAGTCAAGCCATGATGAAGTCAATGGATGGTGCAACCATCATGAAGTAACAATATGCAAAGATCACCCTCCACAATGCTAATTTACACAATTGCAAATAAGCTCTCCTCCACCAATTTTCAGCCAATGAAAGATACAAAGAAAAATGGCCGAAACGGAAAGCAAACTGGCAACTTCAAAAAACCGATCCCGTAATAAATTACAGGAAAACCTCGCGACTGTATATACATACCCGCATTTGTATTCCGACCGAAATACAAATGCAATGAGACAAAATCTACACTGTACTATACTAGGATCCGGCTTAAACCAAAGCCCGCTAGTATTATCCGTCCGATCATGATCCGTGCAATATCGCACGTACATGATCGAACCCTGCCATATCTCCATACGGCCTCTACAGCGTTTCGCCCGAAACATAAGAAACTGGTCTGTTGGGGACTCTAAAGACTCGTCAATACTTTGGTTGTGGATTTAACCACTAGCACGTCAGAGGTATTAGCCATACGTAACGGGCTACCAGGTATTGACCAAAAGGGACGTCGATGAGAGAACTCATCCTGACACCCTACTGAGCCTGTCAGTGACAATATCCGTACAGTCTGGTCCGTTCGTCTATGAGCATCGCATGGCGGGCCTAGGGGGTTGGTAAAAATCAGACCCCCAAAAGCGGTACAAGTCGTGTCGGAGTATAGCCCAGAACACCCTGAGATACTACTGGAATACCTACCAGTAAATCTCCTGCCTTGGCCAAGGACTTCGTGTAATAGCTCTCCTAGACACAGCGCGACCCCACCCCCAATACCGGGAGAGACGAACCCCTGCAGATCCGCTCACTGCCTCCATGTGGCTCGAGACTGTACCCAACTAAAACCTATTTGTACGTCTCCTTTGAGCGTGGTAGGGTAGTAATCAAAGTACAGTGGGAACTCACACGAGACAACTGACGATCTCAGGTCGATGAACTAACCTGTACACATGTCTCCAGGGAACTGCTATCTGACGTCAGGTATAAGACCAACTAGCATTTTCCCGGCGAGTCTTGTCCGGTGTACTCATAACCCAATGAGCACATGTATAAATCTTAGGTAAACCAACTGACAGCAGTGGCTTGTGAGACCGGCCATCGCCCCTCGTCGGGGTCTCGACTGTATACACTAGTCTACTCTGGAGTATCAATGCCCTATCTCGAAACTCCCACGACCAGGGACCTTTTAAAGATGTGCTTATAGACCCCAGCTCCCACGTATATGATCGCCATCATACTGCTGGCAGTCAAGTAAGAATCCTAGAGGCTCTATCAACATGTAATAATGACCTGTAAGGTCACCTGAAGCAGTACACGATGATAAAGGTAAACCAGATAGCATACTATCATCTTGAGTAAGACTGTCCTACCGGCATAGGTCCTCCCTCAATCATTGCAATCACGTGCCTGTGATCCAATAATTGACTCTGAGGGCACTATCTCCAACAATCTCACACTTGCACTCAAGGCTAATTATTGCGATGTCGCATACTCACAGCCCATGTGATACCGAACACCCAACTCCTCTACTAATCTGTCTCACAAAACCCGTTTGCGAAACTATTGTGTTCGTGGAATAGCCTCAGTGAGTGGATCCGCCTTGATGTTTCTTTCTATGTCTCTCTATATCTCAAGTTCGCGGAGAAAGCCATCTCCCGAAATGGGCAATACCTGTCTTAAAATGTGTCTGGATGTCTGATGGGACCTAGCTCATAAATGAACTCCAAATCCAAACTTCTTAGACTGTATCGTCAACTGAACTTAATCAGTATCCTGCGCTATGCCTCCCTCAGTATCCGCCTGGACCACCTGTCCAAAATACTGCCCCTCGTCAGAAGGAAAACTATAACTCTGACAACCTCTCTGTCATCCAGGTCACCTTGGAAGCCTGGAATGATAACTGTCTCCCGAAGGAGGATGCCGTTATCATATCCCTAGAACATCCACTTATGTTCTAAAACTGCTTCCGATCATTTCTCCAGGATTGGATCAATATCAACATATTGCATCTCGTGCAAAAACAACATCTGGTGTGGTACTTGACATCTCATGATCAGCTCAATTGCCTAAGCAAGTGATCTGCCAATCATGCACATTCCTCTCCCCTTTAGTCTATAAGACACCTTTAGAGAGGGTGACTCCATCACCTGCAGGTACACTACCATGCCAGGAGTCGTCCATTCTAAAACACCTTTAGAATGCTGTCTAAGTACCCAGATTGGGAAACTAGCCAAATCTAGATCCAAAAACATAGATCTAGTAACTAGAATGTATGATATAATACCCAATTCCTATGTGGAGAAACCACTGTATGACAACCAAAGTATAACCGATCGTAGTATAGGAATATCACTTCCTACTCTGTGTATGTCATCCAAATACCAGGACATCACACCCTACTACCTTCTTAACAGATCCATCCCCTATTCTGATGAAGTCAAACCTATGACTGTCACATCAGAAATAGATGATCTATCTCCGCTATATGTGCTTTAGTCTACAAATAGACATAAGCTACTTGTCCACTATGCTTCCTCTGCTCCCACTGACCATGACAACCCCCTGGCAGAGTCATATAGACATACACTTCTAAAGCTAGTTTAGAACGACACTATACTCATCCTCCTGCCGGGTTTCGCAGCCTGGAACAACAGCAATAGCAAGTCTGGGTAAACAAGAACCTCCCTGTCACCGTCCTTGAGGCTACCGTAGTACCTCTCGGGTGCCTGAGGTTACCCACCATATCTGCGGAGTGGCCAATGGAATGTCAAACCAAATTGAATCTTTAGGTTCTTATCAAATTTTCAGTAATCGTCCGCGGTTCTGGAATCACTTCCAGTTCTACCATACTCCCACTACTGTTTTCAAAAAAAAATCCATTTTTGTTAAAACTGTGGCAAGTCAAGAACAATATCACTATTGATCTTCCAGATGGTAGAAAGTCAACCCTCGTCATAGCCTGGGTCAACCCACAAACAGCCATTATAGAAACGTGCCTTGAGTTATCGGGAGTCTGGTTATAAGCATAAGCCGGACAACTCCCCGTACCTTAACATTGTCAAGATATGAACTGTTCTATATCCAATATAGAATCAGAGGCACTGATTTAATTGAACCAGATTCAAATCATGCAAGTGTCTCCAATGCATGTCAACTAAATGGAAGGAGGCCGATCAGCGTTACTCAACTTAGGAACGCTTCCAATTATGAGTAACCTGAAAGAGAAGCAAGTTCTCTTAATCATTACTATTAACTGAACACCATACATAAGTATCTACATCTTCGATCACCTTGAAGAATCCCGATACTTGAAACACCTGGTTCTCTACTTTATTTGTATACCTATAACTTCTCAAAATTCGGACCTTGCGTTTCTACGAAACACCTGTCTAAAAACTAGAGAAGTCATAAGTAAACTGAATATAGTACGAGGACCAACCCCTCTGTCCTAATGGACACTGGAAAATATACAATACTCTGTATAAGTCCCCTGAGTCTAATAACTCAAACCCCGTGCGTCGTAGGTTGAAAACTGTACTTATGGTTAAGAAGAATTACACCGCTGTTTAATGCTCCTTACCTAACCATCCACTGATATAGGTAAATGTCATAGACATAATTTCAAAAAGGTATATCTCACTCTATAAAAATAGACGTACAGATATATCAATTTGAAATTGGTGCATAACAGCGGATATTCAAAACCAAATATTTGTCGTCCGGCAAACTACCCAGGTGGTTTCCTCAAATATCACCAATTACAACGAATTCCGATATAATGAGGACAATCACCTAATTCCCAATAACTTACTCCCACTCATCATCTGTAAAACCATACAGATGTGAGAATCATACCTGGTAAATACATACCCTGGAGCAAGGGCTAATTGGGAAATCAGTTTTCTTTTAACAATACACAATGAAACTGAAACATGTAAATATTTCGTAAGGGTATCCGGGTATTCCTAGTAATGCCTCTTCCATTATCCAGATTTACAACTGTAACCGTATAATTCTTTGCCATCTCTCTAAATCCCTTTATATGTCTTTAGTCATTATCTTCTGTACACCCCTTTAAGCCAAATGGTTTTCTTCCTTCCCTACCATTCAGCACCAGCCTATGGTTTGTAAGAAGACTATCCAATAAGCATAATGGGTGTACTATCCTAATCCTAGGAGCACTCGCAATGCGAGAGAAGATGAAGATAAAAGACAACCGAATAAACCTTATTCCTATTTCTCCTGAACCAGAATCCATCCCCGAACTGGAATAAGTTCCTTTCGAGTTCGTATATAACCATACGATGGAGTATCCAATAAACTGTAGATCTTCGTAGTGATACGGAGTGTCCTGGAGAAATACAAAGATGATTTAGGATTGGCAAAGAAATACTTGGTTTGGTCGTGAATAGCAGTCGCAATTTACTTTGCCCTCTTACTAATCCCTTGATATGTCTTTACTTAATATCTTCTGTACACCATCGTTAGGCTAATTGGTTTTCTTCATTCCCTACCGGTCGGCACCTGCCTCAGGTTTGGAAGAAGACTATCCAATTTTTGTAATAGGTGTACTACTCCTAAACCAAGGAGTACTCGCAACCTGAGAGAAGGTAAAAGGAAAAGACAACTGAATAATCCTATTCGTTTTCTCCAGGACCAGAAACCATCCTCGAATAAATTCCTTCGAGTTCGTATATAACCATACGATGGTTTTATCCAATGGAAGTGGACATTCGTAGTAATACGGGGTGTCCTGGAGAAAAGGGTAAAAGTAGGAGTGGCAATGAGGTTTGCAACTCTGACAATCCAAAAGCCAGTGTTTAAGAAGGTTCGGTCAACTTGGTCACTGAGTCATAGTCTAAGGTCGGGCAATGGTCGCTGCCAAAGAGAGAGAGAAAAGAAACACTCAGCGTGCACTCAAACCTAGATCAGAATGGTTACCGATTTATCTAGTCAAGAAACCTCCCACTGTACTGTCAAATTCTCCTCCAAACCTGAAAGAAGAATTAGTCGGGATCACCCGAGGAGTAAACCAACTCATCAGCGGGAATCGGGATCCAACTATCATCGCATGATAATGTGACGGAATCCGCTTACGTTATCACACTCCAGAAGGTATGCGCATATCTGGCAAGTTTCAGTTTCTTTAGAAACTCCCGATGTGATTTTTGCCCTATGCTCTTATGACCTTGGTGTGAGGTGTTAGTTATATGTATGCCCTAGAGGCCATTACCGTACATAGGATGTATATTGTAGTGGATGCTGGGACATATATAGGGAGGACTTTCTTGCTCGACATGATAGTATGCTATCTGGTTACCCTTTACCTTAACGTGTATGCTGATTGTCTCTCTGTTACATGTTGGTAAAGCCCTTAGGATCTGTACTTGACTACCTGGACTATGATGCGGATCATACTAGTGGGGACATGGTAGTCCATAAGTACATCCTTCAATGTCCCTAGTCGAGGGTGTATCGAGACGGGGCATCGATATGCCAGAGTAGACTAGCGTATACCTTCTCGACCCATACAGATGGGCGATGGATGATCCCATATCCATTGGTGTTTGACATCAGAGATGATATACGGGTGCTCAGTAGAGACTGGGTACACTGGACGGACTCGCCGAGAACTCCCAGATGGTATTATACCTCACGTCAGATGGCAGTTCTCTGGTGACACTGGTACAGAGTAGTCTGTTGACCCGAGATCGTCATAGAGTCTTGTGTGGTTCCCACTGTGCTTTGATTTCCATCTTACCACGTCCAAGAGGGCGTGCAAAACGGTGGTTTTTGGGTACAGTCCCGAGTCACATGGAGGCAATGAGCGATAGGAGGGGATTCGTCTCTCCCGGTATAGGGGGTTGATGTTGCGCTGTGTTCGATTGGCTATAACAGGAAATCCCTGGCCAGGGTTGCTGAGATTTACTGGTAAGTGTTACCAGTAGTTTCTCGAACAGTTATAGACCTCATATCGACACGACTTATTGAGCTATTGGGGTCTGACGTTTACCACCCCTAGGCGAGATATGCGACATATCAGACGATCAGACCGGACTGTACGGTAGTGTTACTGGTTGGATTCACTGGAGTGTGAGCGGGCTTGCTCGTCGATCTTCAGATCGCTCAATACCCGGGTGGCCGTTACGTTTAGCAGACCGCTTGCGGCTTGTGGGTGCTTGATATGATCATCACCTGCTGCCGGCGTATTGACGAGTCTTTAGAGTCCTACACAGAGGTTTCCTGGTTCAAGCGAAACGAAATAGGAGCGCATATGAGATATGTGCGGGACCGAGAATAATGCGTGTATGTGATACCGTATTTCATTCTCGCGATGAATGTATCGATTAGGTTATATGCGATATACCCTAGTTATCGAATCAAGGATTGATTCGATAAACCGATACATTGGATACTAGTCGGTTATATACGATATGACCGGATCGTTAAATCAAGTGTTGATTTAATGATTTAATGCATAATTATATATTTGATATATTACTTTGCATTAACTAGTGTCGGTTCACTTTAATTGGATTTTCTCGCTCGGATGTGCACATTATATATTCGATATAGTTTTGTGCACATGATTGTATCATGTTTGATGATACATGCCTTTTGGTTAAGTGTAAAGTATCAAACTATAGTTAAGTGGATGATTAGGGTTTTTGATTTCCTTATTTATATATTAATCTTTTTCTTTTTGGAAAAGGAATAAGCAAATGGAAAATGGTGGCTTTATTTGGAAGCTTGTTGAAGCTTCATGAAAACTTTGACTTTGTCACCATTTTGTCTCATGCTTAACCCTAACTACTCCACTAACCCTAGTTCACTCTCTACAACTAACCATGGTTCACTTATGATAAGAATGGATTATTCTTTTCATTTTAAATTATTCTTATCATAATATTTATCTTCTTCTTCATCTTCTTCTTCAATGAAGAAAGCTTCTCTTCATCAATGGTGGATTGATGAAACAAGTGAGAAATCCAAATCTAAAGTGTACCCACTTCCTATTTCTTCATCCTCTACCTCTTGCCAAGTAGTAGAGTGTGTTTACTTCACAAGTTTCTTGACTTGGTGAAGTCGGAGCTTGATTTAGCGATGCCTCGACGTAGATCATCTTCGGCACGAAGCCGACGACCTTGCCCGCTCTTTCTCCGATGAAGCCGATGCTAGAGCCCGGATTTTGATTTGGACAGCGGAGATGACTTCATCACGGAGCCGTGGAGGTGGAGGACCGGATCTACAAAGGTTGTATTTCCGTACTCTTAGTTAAAGTTGTTAACTAGTTGCTTTTTCGCCTAGTTTTCTAGCCAACGATCCGTAGTCGGGTTTCTCGGCACCGTTAAAATTAGAAATTGGCATGGTTGATGCCTTGTGAGACCTCTTGAGAGTGCCTAGGAACCCTACAGTGGTATCAGAGCCTAGCTAGAGCCTTAGGCGAAGTCTAGACAGAATTTGAAGTCCGAACGACCCGAAACCCATTTCTAAATATGCTCTCTGTACATTTTCTAATTTCTGGGATTTTTCCAGATTAAAAATTGCTAAAAAAATCAGCAGGGAAATATAAGAGTTACGGTGAATTTTGATGACGTAATTCCATGGTAAAGGCGCGGATCCGCGGCACGAGCATGGCTCGTGCGGCGGATCCGCGGCGGTTTTGTCCTGTTGTTCATCAAAATTTGCACCATAATCAATATTAGTCAGTGCTGGTTTTTCTTGGAATTTTTAATATTTAATCCAGAGTTGATTTTTCAGGGGTTGTTTTGGGGATTCGGTGTTTCGATCGGGGTATCAAATTTTGTCTGTGTGTCTTTCCGGATAGTTTTTAGAATATGTTAAAAAGTTCGACCGGATATAAATACCCAATTTTTCCCCTGTCGGGAAATTTCCAAGTGTTGGATTTTTCCGTAGTTTAACGACGTTCTAAGTAGTGCAAGTAACGCGATGGACCCTCTAGAAGACAACAAACCTTAACTCGATTATGTGACCGTCTTGAACTGCCCTTTGAACCTTCGGGTTTGGGGCAGTACGGCGTGCCACATGTGAGACGTTGGCTTGACCCTTCTACGGCTGGACCGTCGGTACTGAGGCACGAACTGAATGTTGTTAGACTTATTTCATGTGTTGATCTGTATCGGGAAAACTTGGGTGTTCGAATGTTCAATCGGAAAGTTTAACATTTTCTATTTATCTGGAATGGGATACAATAATTGGAATTCACAAATAGTTATGAGATAACTGAATGAATGTTATAAACATAGCACTTTAGTCTCACTTGATCGGTTGCCACGGAATTTTGATGTGATCAAAAGTCCGTCGCAATCACGTAGCGTACGCGGATAGTCGCCGGGTAAACTTAATAGACAGCCTCACTCCATAGCCCCGACCAAGTGACTGTAGGAGAACCCCGTCGCCGAAAGCATCCGTTCGGGTGCTCGCGGCAGCGGTGTTCCGCCTTGGTGCACTTCGTCGACGGTATCTGGGGTGCGGCCGCCTACTGAAGTTTGCGACGAGTATTCGATCAGGATGTCGGGAATCTTGTTGAATTGCCCGACTTGATATTGAAAAGTGTTTTCGATAATGAGACTAAAATGCGGGGTTTATAATTGTTAGGCATGCGATGTCTAAGTAATTCATTTGGTCAGGCATGCGATGTCTAAAGAGATTGCGGATTCCAACTGTTGTAGTTTTACACTTTCTTTTCTGTGACCGTAAGTGTAATATGTGATATCGCCGGTTTCGTTGCTATATGTCAACGACAATTGGGATGCGCATATTTACTTACGTTGATGACATGTGATGTTATGTGTTGCTGGATATGTTATATTGGATCGTCGTGTTTGAATAGCCGGGGGTTTTTATGTGAGATGAGTGTTTTTTCATTTTTATTCATGTAAAAACTTGTATGTAATATTCTTTTATTGGGGAGCTTCCAGGTTGCGGAAGTAGTCACCTTTTGTATATTATTTACCTTTCCGCACTAGGATAGACCCAAGGAGGAGGGCACAAGTAACCGGGTTCTGGGGTCCAGTGGGAGACCAACTCGAGGAGTCGAGTCCGGGTCTCCTAACCCTAGAATTGGTAGGGTTGTTTGCCGCTCTCGTAGGGGTCTAGGGGTGTGGGTTTGGCTATTCATCACGACCGTGGAATCCGTGTTTTATACTGGTTCGTATTGAAAACACGGACGTCCTAGTATATCCAATATTTCATATGATTCTTCTGCTGCGATATCTGTGATGTGATCATGAGATGTTCTGTGATAGATACAGTATATAGTATATATGATATATTATATAGACATTACTTATGTTTTACACCCGCGCTAGCCCTGCCCTGCTCTGCCGTTAGTTACCTAACCTAATGGTGCACGAGGGGACATCGAGGCGAATGCGGATGGCATAAGTGTACGTCGTATTTATCTGTGATGTTTAGGTACTAAAATGATGGGACTTCATTAATGTGATTAATGAAATAAAAGAAACCTAAGATGTTGTAGAATCGAATTTCAAAATAAAACAGGTAGCTACAGTTCTTGCTTTGCATAGCGGTATATGCGATATATCCAGCACCTTATTCGATGAGGAAAGGACCGAGATCCCTTCACCGGGAGTGACTCCTTTAGCAATAACTGGCAGATGCTACACACTCGGTTTGTCTTTTGATTGCTTTTAAGAGTTTTTGCTTTGCACAGTGATATATATGATATATCCCGCACCTCATTCCACGAGGAAAGGACCGACGATCCCTTCACCGGGAGTGACTCCTTTAGCAAAACTAGAAAAGCCTCAAAAACACTCCATTTCAAAATTCATTCGATCCTACAACGATATCAAGTTCATTACGCAATAGGTTTTCAGAAAAACCTGTCGTAGCCCTCCGTCATTTCAGATAAGTTGTATATAGTATTCGTGCTGCATTTGTTGGCTTTCGTCAAGGTGCAGTGTGCGGTAGCTATATGCTGCTTATCTGCTAGCATACGATGCGATTGGATTAGGGTAGTCGTGCGGCTTTGTTGGCTTTCGTCAAGGGTCATGCGGGTGGGTTTAATTCGATCAAGAAATGTACGGGTTGAACTTGACTAGCGGGCTATGGTTTGTTGGCTTTCGTCAAGGTCATAGCACGTTAGGGGCAAAATATTATCGGGAATTTCAAGTGTTGAAATTTGCAATGAGATTGCATACCTTCTATGAGATAGTTGGATCCCGATACCCGCTGCGAGTAAGTGTTACTCCTGGGAGAGTTTTATACATTACAATTAGCCGATCAAGTAGGTGTCTAGAAAGGTGTTAACGAGGTTACGCCTCTGGGAAAACGAAGTTTACATTAATTAGGTTCGTACGAAAACACGGGGGACCTCCCTCAAAGTACCGACACTGGCCTGGCTGAAAGATTGGCGAACTTGTAGTGTGTAATTAATCCCGGCTAGTCTTTCCTTTTAGGGTTTGAAGGAAGATTTGATAAAAAGCAGTGGGAGCCATCCTGATTAGATAAAATAAAAACCAATCTATTCTTGCAAGAGCGCACGCTGAGTGTTTTCTTCTCTCTCTCTCCTGGTAGCGACCATATCACGCCTTAATCAAGATAATAAAACGGATTATTGACCGAACCCGCTTGTTATACTGAGCTGGGGAACGTTGGTCCCGCTCCAACTTATAATTGTTATAAGACACAGCAGGAAATAAGGGATTACCAGAATTCCCGTGCCGCCTAAACGAAGAGAGTGCATGATGATGCATCATCTTCGGGTGTGTTCGTTACAAAGAACTGTTTCTCTGAATCCTCTACGTCCTGGGTATGTGATACCAGATCAGGATCCCAGATATGTAATCTGTTACATAGGGCTACAGAAAGGTAGAGAACTGAGAACGGGTGATAAGTTTCATGAGACAGAAAACGGGGCAAGAGTTGCAGCCAAGTCTGTTGGTCACTGTCACCCTGTATTGTAATACATTGATTCTGAACGAATGTTATTAGATACCGAACCTGATATACAAAATCATATCTGTCTCTTTATTAGTAAAGAAACGATAAAATTTTGTATTGTTGGATAATGTTTTGAACATTTCCTATATCAAAAGTTGATCGGTTCAGGCACGTTATCTAAAAGCATTGATGTTCTAAATCAAACTACAGTTCTTAGTATACTGAACACACACAAGAGAAAGAGTTCAGAAATGAACGGATTCTTCTTGAGGTATTGTAGACTAGGTCATATCAATGCGACCCGACTAGCTAAGTTACATAAAGATGCATATTTAAAACAGTTTGAATTTACATCTTGTGAAACTTGCTAGTCATGTCACAAAGATAAGATGACCATAGCTCCGTTTATTAGAAACAGAGAAAGAGTTAGTGAACTCTTGGGATGATACATGTTGATGTATGTAGGTCCCCTGTCTACACATGCCAGGACTGGTTCTTTATACTTTATTACGTTCTCTGATGATCTCTCAAGATTCAGACAAATGTTCCTGTTGAAACACAAGTCCGAACCTTTTGAGATATTCACGGAATATAAGTTAGAAGTAGAGAACCAAAATACGGGTATAAGTATTATGTCCTTTGATGCGATCAAGGAGGAGAATACTTGAGCACGGAAATCCTGGACTATTCTAAAGGAGAATGAGATTCTCTCTCAGCATTACTCCTCCGTATACACCATGGCACGATGGTATATCGGGGCGGAGCAATCACACCCTATATGATAAGGTGTGCTCTATGATGAGTACTACTGATTTACCTGTTTCCTTTTGGGTGTTATGCACTTGAGAAGTTGCATACCTATTGAATAGGGTTCGAATCAAATCAATGCCTACCACTTCATATGTGATATGGAAAGGGAAGAGCCCATGTCTTAAGTTAGTTAAGATTTGGGGTTGTCCGGCCTATGTCTAAAGGCAAAATCCGGACAAGCTCGAGGCAAGGTCTGTTATGTACGACTTGAAAGGTTCCAGCTATACAAACTGCAGCTGATAATTTGAAAGAACCAAAGGATTCGATAGTTACCAACGAACCTCAGCCTCTCCGCCGATCTAGTAGGGTTCCTCACCCACCTGAGAGATACTTCGGTTTCTCGATGACAGTGGGAGCGAGGATTGCATCATGAGATGATGACCCAACTAGCTTCGAGCTGGCCATCGAGAGTAAGACTCTGTAAGAATGGCTGGATGTTTAGTGATCTGAGATGGAATCCTTATACACCAACAAAGTATGGACTTTGGTTGCTATATCTGAAGGGTTAAATCCCCATCAGGAGCAAGTATATCTTGAGAAGATTACTTGGTGTAGATGGAAAAGTTGAGACTTTCAAAGCTAGACTTGTTAAAGTTTGCATCATTGACCAGGTGTGGATAATGATGAAACCTTTTCAAGCAACTATGCTTAAGTCCATCCAGATCCTACTTGCCACGGCTACATACCATGACTACGATATCTGGTGGTTGGGTGTCATGACAGCTTTTCTAAATGATGTTTAGAAGAGAGTGTAAGTGCACGGCGGCGCCCCGGCCGTCAATCCGACGCCGGAATGCGGAAGCGGTGAATAACTTAAATTTTTGCGGACTTAGCAAACCGGCACCACCGCGCACTATAACCCGGATCGAACCATTAACAAGTCTAAGCTAACTAGAAGATGGGAAAGAGATATACCGACGATCCAAGTCCTCCGGTCTTCATCTCCAATCCGATCTCCTCGCGGGATCTCCGTCCGTCTCATCCTCGTCGCCGGAAGTGCACCACGTTGCCTACATCGTTTACGGGCTCCCACCTCAATGCCGAGGCAACTCGGGCACGAAGCCGGCTACTCGACGTGCCCAAGGTTCGTTGTAGAATATGTAGTGAGCAAGTCTCATTTTTGGGGTTTGTGGAATTGCCATTGGTGAAGGAAAAGAGAGCTTGGAGAGAGGTGAGAAAAATAGAGCATACTCAAGAAGGAATGTATCATATTTTTCTCCACACATCAAAATGAAAATCAATCCCATTCCCTCCAAGGAATGGCCGCCCCCCCCCCCCCTTCATGTGTGATTGGAGAGAGAGAGAGAGAGCAAGGTCAAGGGGTGGGTGGAAGCAATGATGCAAGAGGGCATCATGAAAGAATATGATCACAAGCAAAAACCACACACAACCACAACCATCATCAACAACCATGATGCTAACAAAGTCAAGCCATCATGAAGTACGAAGTCAAGCAAGTCAAAGGAGGGTGCTATCATGATACAACAAAATGCAAAGACCCCCTTCCACAAATGCCTATTTGCAACAATGCAAATAAGCCCTCCTCCACCAATCTTCGGCCAATGAACGGAACAATGGAAATCGGCCGAAACGGAAAGCAAACTGGCAACTCCAGAAAACTGGTCCCGTAATAAATTACAGGAAAACCCCGATACTGTGCATACACACCCGCATTTGTATTCCGACCGAAATACAAATGCAATGAGACAAAATCTACACTGTACTATACTAGAATCCGGCTTATACCAAAACCGGATAGTAATATCTGTTCGATCCTGATCCGTGCAATACCGCACGTATCTGATCGAACCCTGCCATATAACCATACGGCCTATAGTACAAACTGTCCGATCCTGATCCGTGCAATACCGCACGTATCTGAACGGACCTTGCCATATCTCCATACGGCCTCTACAACCTTTCGCCCGAAAGCTTGAGTAACTGAAAGTGTGGCGGACTCTAAAGACTCGTCAATACAATGGCTGAGGATTTAACCACTAGCACGTCAGAGGTATATACCAATACGTGACGGGCCACCAGCTATTGACCAAAAGGGACGTCGATGAGGAAGCTCACCCCGACACCCAACTGAGCCTGTCAGTGACAATATCCGTGCAGTCCGGTCCGTTCGTCTATGAGCATCGCATGGCGGGCCTAGGGGGTTGGTAAAAGTCAGACCCCCAAAAGCGGTACAAGTCGTGTCGGAGTGTAGCCCAGAACACCCTGAGATACTACTGGAATACCTACCAGTAAATCTCCTTGCCTTGGCCAAGGACTTTGTGTAATGGCGCTCCTAGACACAGCACGACCTCACCCCCAATACCGGGAGAGACGAACCCCTGAAGATACACTCACTGCCTCCATGTGGCTCGGGACTGTACCCAACTAAAACCTGTTTGCACGACTCCTTTGAGCCGTGGTAGGGTAGTAATCAAAGTACAGTGGGAACTCACACGAGACAAATGACGATCCCCAGGTCGATGAACTAACCTGCACACATGTCACCAGGGAACTGCCATCTGACGTCTGGTATATGACCAACTAGCATGTTCCCGGCGAGTCCTGTCCGGTGTACTCATAACCCAATGAGCACCTGTATACATCTTAGGTGATCCAACTGACACCAGTGGCTTGTGAGACCGGCCACCGCCCCTCGTCGGGGTCTCGACTGTATACACTAGTCTACTAATGGAGTATCGATGCCCAGTCTCGAAACTCCCACGACTAGGGACCTTTTAAGGATAAGCTTATAGACCCCCAGCTCCCACTTATATGATCGCCCTCATACTGCTGGTGGTCAAGCAAGAATTCTAGGGGCTCTATCAACGTGTAATAGCGACGTGTCATGTCACCTAAAGCAGTACACGATGATAAAGGTAAACCAGATAGCATACTATCATCTCGAGTAAGACTGTCCTACCGGGATAGGTCCTCCCTCAATCATTACAATCACGTACCTGTGACCTAATAATTGACTCTGAGGGCACTATCCCCAACAATCTCCCACTTGCACTCAAGGCTAATTATTGCGATGTCGCATACTCACAGCCCGTGTGATACCGAACATCCAACTCCTCTACTAGTCAGTCTCACAAAGCTCGTTTGCGGAACTATTGCGTTCGAGGAATAGCCTCAGTGAGTGGATCCGCTTGGATGTTTCTTTCTATGTCTCTCTATGTCTCAAGTTCGCGGAGAAGCCCATCTCCCGAAAAGAGCAATACCTGTCTTAGAATGTGTCTAGATGTCTGATGGGACATAGCTCATAAATGAACTCCAAATCCAAACTTCTTAGACTGTATCGACAACTGAACTTAATCAGTATCCTGCGCGCCAGGCTTCCCTCAGTATTGCCTTGGACCACCTGTCCAAAATACTGCCCCTCGTCAGAAGGAAAAACTATAACTCTGACAACCTTCTTGTCGTCCATGTCACCTTGGAAGCCTGGAATGATAACTGTCTCCTGAATGAGGCTGTCGTTATCATCTCCCTAGAACATCCACTTATGTTCTAAAACTGCTTCCGACTGTTTCTCCAGGATTGGATTAATGTCAACTTATTGCATCTAGTGCAAGAACAACATCTGGTGTGGTACTTGACATCTCACGATTGACTCAATTGCCTGAGCAAGTGATCTGCCAATCATGCCCGTCCCTCTCCCCTTTAGTCTGTAAGACACCTTTGGAGAGGGTGACTCCATTACCTGCAGGTACACTACCATGCCAGGAGTCGTCCATCCTAAATACTCTTAGAATGCTGTCAAGTACCCTGATTGGGAAACCACCCAAATCTTGATCTAAAACCATAGATCCAGTAACCAGTATGTCAGATATAAAATCCATTTCCTTTGTGGAGAAAACACTGTGTGACGACCAAAGTATAACCGATCGTAGTGTAGGAGTTTCCTTTCCTACTCTGTGTATGTCATCCAAATACCAGGATATCACACCCTATTACCTTCTCAACAGATCCATCCCCTATTCTGATGAAGTCAAACCCTTGACTGTCACGTCAGAAATAGATGATCTATCTCCGCTACATCTGCTTTAGTCTATAAATAGACATAAGCCTGATGTCCACCAATGCTTCCGCTGCTCCCACTGACTACGACAACCCTCTGGCAGAGTCATATAGACGTGCACTTCTAAAGCAAGTTTAGAACGATGCTATACTCATCCTCCTGCCGGGTCTCGCAGCCTGGAACAACAACAATGGCAAGTGTGGGTAAACAAGAATTTCCCTGTCACCGTCCTTGAGGCTACCGGAGTACCTCTCGGGTGCCTGAAGTTACCCACCTTATCTGCGGAGTGGCCAATGGAATGTCAATCCAGATTGAATCTTTAGGTTCCTTATCAAATCTTCAGTAATCGTTTGTGGTTCTGGAATCACTTCCAGTTCTACCATACTCCCACTACTGTTTTCTGAAAAAATTCATTTTTAATTTAAAACTGTGGCGAGTCAAGAACAATATTGCTATTGATCTTCCAGATGGTAGAAAATCAACCCGCTTCATAGCCTGGGTCAACCCTGTAAGTGCACGGCGGCGCCCCGGCCGTCATCCCGACGGCCAAATGCGGAAGCGGTGAAAAACTTTAATTTTGCGGACTTTGCAAACCGGCACCACCGCGCACTAAACTCCGGATCGTAACCATTAACAAGTCTAAGCTACAACAAGAAAGGGAAGAGATATACCGACAGATCCGAGTCCTCCGGTCTTCTCGTCGTCGTCCCGATCTCCCGCGGATCCTCCGGTCGTCGCCTCCTTGCCAGAAGGGCACCACATCGCCTGTATCTTTTACGGGCTCCCACCTCAATGCCGAGGCAACTCGGGCGCGAAGTTGGCTAACCGACGCGCCCAAGATTTGCTGTAGAATGTATAGTATAGTTGTCTCTTTGGGGTTTAGGATAGTTGCCATTGTGGAGGAATTTTGTAGACAAGAATTTTTCCATGGATGATTAAGAAAAATGGAGCATCCATGCACCATTGAGCTCTCGGCCAGCCCCCTGATTGCTCACTGGAAAATGAAGCAAAAGCCTCTCTCTTTTTCTTGCTGTCCCAGAAAAAAAAAAAAAAAAAATGTCACACAGCACACTCACAAAATGTTAACATTAATTTATCAAAACCATACACACTCCATACCCCCTCACAGTGGCCGGCCCATTCCCTATGTCCACTCAAACAGTGGCCGGCCCCACCACTAAACCCATACTCTTTTATTAAAAGCAAGTGATGGTAAAGAGAATGATAATGGTCAAATCAAAAACCCACATATGCAAGAAACCCCTTCCTCAAATGTAATTTGCAAAACTGCAAATTACCCCCTCCACAAAACTTATTTGCAAACTTGCAAATAACACCCTCCATCGGAAAAGTCCGGCCGGGAAAGAACAAAGGAAAACCGGCCGGAACGGAATGCAAACTGGCAACTCCAGAAAACTGGTCCCATAATAAATTACAGGAAAACCCCGATACTGTGCATACACACCCGCATTTGTATTTCGACCGAAATACAAATGTAAAGAGACAAAACTACATTATCAAATACTAAGATCCGGCTTAAGCCAAAGCCGGCTAGTATGAACCGTCCGATCACGATCCGTGCAATACCGCACGTATCTGATCGAACCCTGCCATATCTCCATACGGCCTCTACAGCGTTTCGCCCGAAAGCTGAGTAACTGTGTGTGGGGGACTCTAAAGACTCGTCAACACCTCGGTTGTGGATTTAACCACTAGCACGTCAGAGGTATAAGCCAATATGTAACGGGCTACCAGGTATTGACTAAAAGGGACGTCTATGAGCGAACTCAGCCTGACACCCTACTGAGCCTGTCAGTGACAATATCCGTGCAGTCCGGTCCGTTCGTCTATGAGTATCGCATGGCGGGCCTAGGGGGTGGGTAAATGTCAGACCCCTAAAAGCGGTACAAGTCGTGTCGGAGTGTAGCCCAGAACACCCTGAGATACTACTGGAATACCTACCAGTAAATCTCCTGCCTTGGCCAAGGACTTTGTGTAATGGCTCTCCTAGACACAGCGCGACCTCACCCCCAATACCGGGAGAGACGAACCCCTGAAGATACGCTCACTGCCTCCATGTGGCTCGGGACTGTACCCAACTAAAACCTGTTTGCACGACTCCTTTGAGCCGTGGTAGGGTAGTAATCAAAGTACAGTGGGAACTCACACGAGACAAATGACGATCCCCAGGTCGATGAACTAACCTGCACACATGTCACCAGGGAACTGCCATCTGACGTCTGGTATATGACCAACTAGCATGTTCCCGGCGAGTCCTGTCCGGTGTACTCATAACCCAATGAGCACCTGTATACATCTTAGGTGATCCAACTGACACCAGTGGCTTGTGAGACCGGCCACCGCCCCTCGTCGGGGTCTCGACTGTATACACTAGTCTACTAATGGAGTATCGATGCCCGGTCTCGAAACTCCCACGACTAGGGACCTTTTAAGGATATGCTTGTAGACCCCCAGCTCCCACTTATATGATCGCCCTCATACTGCTGGTGGTCAAGCAAGAATCCTAGGGGCTCTATCAACGTGTAATAGCGACGTGTCATGTCACCTAAAGCAGTACACGATGATAAAGGTAAACCAAATAGCATACTATCATCTCGAGTAAGACTGTCCTACCGGGATAGGTCCTCCCTCAATCATTACAATCACGTACCTGTGACCTAATAATTGACTCTGAGGGCACTATCTCCAACAATCTCCCACTTGCACTCAAGGCTAATTATTGCGATGTCGCATACTCACAGCCCGTGTGATACCGAACATCCAACTCCTCTACTAGTCAGTCTCACAAAGCTCGTTTGCGGAACTATTGCGTTCGAGGAATAGCCTCAGTGAGTGGATCCGCTTAGTAGTTTCTTTCTATGTCTCTCTATATCTCAAGTTCGCGGAGAAAACCCATCTCCCGAAATGAGCAATACCTGTCTTAGAATGTGTCTGGATGTCTGATGGGACATAGCTCATAATTGAACTCCAAATCCAAACTTCTTAGACTGTATCGTCAACTGAACTTAATCAGTATCCTGCGCGCCATGCCTCCCTCAGTATTGCCTTGGATCACCTGTCCAAAATACTGCCCTTCGTCAGAGGGAAAACTATAACTCTGACAACCTCCTTGTCGTCCATGTCACCTTGGAAGCCTGGAATGATAACCGTCTCCTGAATGAGACTGTCGTTATCATATCCCTAGAACATCCACTTATGTTCTAAAACTGCTTCCGACTGTTTTTCCAGGATTGGATTAATGTCAACTTATTGCATCTAGTGCAAGAACAACATCTGGTGTGGTACTTGACATCTCATGATTGACTCAATTGCCTAAGCAAGTGATCTGCCAATCATGCGCATCCCTCTCCCCTTTAGTCTGTAAGACACCTTTAGAGAGGGTGACTCCATTACCTGCAGGTACACTACCGTGCCAGGAGTCGTCCATCCTAAATACTCTTAGAATGCTGTCTAAGTACCCTGATTGGGAAACCACCCAAATCTAGATCGAAAAACTATAGATCTAGTAACCAGTATGTCTGATATTGTGTCCAAGTCCTTTGTGGAGAAACCACTGTGTGACGACCAAAGTATAACCGATCGTAGTGTAGGAGTTTCCTTTCCTACTCTGTGTATATCATCCAAATACCAGGATATCACACCCTACTACCTTCTCAACAGATCCATCCCCTATTCTGATGAAGTCAAACCTATGACTGTCACGTCAGAAATGGATGATCTATCTCCGCTACTGGTGCTTCAGTCTATAAATAGATATAAGCCACCTGTCCAATAATGCTTCCGCTGCTCCCACTGATTACGACAACCCTCTGGCAGAGTCATATACACGTACACTTCTAAAGCTATTTTAGAACGACGCTATACTCATCCTCCCGCCGGGTCTCGCAACCTGGAACAACAGCAATGGCAATTGTGGGTAAACAAGAACTTCCCTGTCACCGTCCTTGAGGCTACCGGAGTATCTCTCGGGTGCCTGAAGTTACCCACCTTATCTGCGGAGTGGCCAATGGAATGTCAAATCAGATTGAATCTTTAGGTTCCTTATCAAATCTCCAGTAATCGTTTGCGGTTCTGGAATCGCTTCCAGTTCTACCATACTCCCACTACTGTTTTCTGAAAAAATAACCATTTCCTTTTAAAACTGTGGCGAGTCAAGAACAATATCACTATTGATCTTTCTTATGGTAGAAAATCAACCCTCGTCATAGCCTGGGTCAACCCACAAACAGCCATTACAGAAACGTGCCTTGAGTTGTCTAGTGTCTGGTTTTAATCATAAACCGGACAACTCCCCGTACCTTAACATCGTTAAGATATGAACTGTTCTATATCCAATATAGAAACAGAGGCACTGATTTAATTGAACCAGATTCAAATCATGCAGCTGTCCCCAGCGCATGCCTACTAAATGGAAGGAGGCCGATCAGCGTTACTCAACTTAGGAATACTTCCAATTATGAGTAACCTGAAAGAGAAGCAAGATCTCTTTATCATTACTATCAACTGAATACCATACACAAGTATCTACATCTTCGATCTCTTTGAAGAATCCCGATACTTGCTATACCTGGTTCTCTACTCTATTCAAATACCAATAACTTCTCCAAATTCGGACCCTGTGTTTCCACGAAATACCTGTCTAAAAACTAGAGAAGTCATAAGTAAACCGAATATAGTATGAGGACCAACCCCTCTGTCCTGATGGACCCTGGACAACATACAATACTCTGTACAAGTCCCTTGAGTCTGATAACTCATTCACTGTGTGTCGTAGGTTGAAAACTGTACTTATGGTTAAGAAGAATTACACCGCTGTTTAATGCTCCTTACCTAACCATCCACTGATATAGGTAAATGTCATCGACATAATATCAAAAGGTATATCTCACTCTATGAAAATAGACGTACAGATATATCAATTTGAAATTGGTGCATAACAGCGGATATTCAAAACCAAATATTTACCGACCGGCAAACAGCCCAGATGATTTCCTCAAATATCACCGATTACAACGAATCCCGATATAATGAGGATGATCACCCAATTCCCAATAACTTACTCCCACTCATCATCTGTAAAACCATACAGATGTGAGAATCGTACCTGGTAAATACATACCCTGGAGTAAGTATCTAATCGGGAAATCAGTTTTCCTTTAACATTACACAGTGAAACTGAAACATTGAAATGTTCCGATGGGGTATCCTGGTATTCCTTGTAATGCCTCTTCCAGATTCACGACTGTAACCGTATAGTTCTTTGCCACCTCTCCAAATCCCTTCATATGTCTTTAGTCTTTACCTTCTGCACACCCTTTTAGGCCAAATGGTTTTCTTCCTTCCCTACCGTTCGGCACCAGCCTATGGTTTGGAAGAAGACTATCCAATAAGCATAATGGGTGTACTGTCCCTATCCTAGGAACACTCGCAACACGAGAGAAGGTGAAGATAAAAGACACCTGAATGTACTTTATTCCTATTTCTCCTGGACCAGAATCCATCCCCGAACTGGAACAAGTTCCTTTCGAGTTCGTATATAACCATACGATGGAATATCCAATAAACTGTGGATCTTCGTAGTGATACGGAGTGTCCTGGAGAAACACAAAGGTGATTTTAGGATTGGCGAAGAAATACCTGGTTTGGTCGTGAATATCTGTTGCAATTTACTTTGCCCTCTTACTAATCCCTTGCTTTGTCTGAACTTAATACCTTCTGCACACCATCGTTATGCTAATTGGTTTTCTTCATTCCCTACCGGTCGGCACCAGCCTAAGGTTTGGAAGAAGACAATCCAATTTGCGTAATAGGTGTACTACCCCTAAACCAAGGAGTACTCGTAACCTGAGAGAGGGTAAAAGGAAAAGACAACTGAATAATCCTATCCGTTTTCTCCAGAACCGGAAACCATCCTCGAATTCCTTCGAGTTCGTATCTAACCATACGATGGTTTTGTCCAATGGAAGTGGACGTTCGTAGTAATACGGGGTGTCCTGGAGAAAAGGGTAAAAGTAGGAGTGGCAATGAGGTCTGCAACTTTGACAATCCAAAAGCCAGTGTTTAAGAAGGTTCGGTCAACTTGGTCACTGAGTCAAAGTCTTAGGGTCGGGTCAATGGTCGCTACCAAAGAGAGAGAGAAAAGAAACACTCAGCGTGCACTCTAACCTAGATCAGAATGGTTACCAATTTATCTAATCTGGAATCCTCCCACTGTACCTCAAATTCTCCTCCAAACCTGAAAGAAGAATTAGTCGGGGTTACCCGAGGAGTAAACTAACTCATCAGTGGGAATCGGGATCCAACTCTCATCGCATGACAACGTGACGGAATCCGCTCACGTCATCACACTCCAGAAGGTATGCGCATATCTGGCAAGTTTCAGTTCTTTTGAAACTCCCGATGTGATTTCTGCCCCATGCTCTTATGACCTTGGCGTGAGGTCAAAATATCATAAGTCACATGTCAAGTTCTGCCCATCATTATCCAGGTTAATTTGAATCCACCCGTACATACCCTTGACGTAGGCCAAAATAGTAGTACGACTGTCCCAAACCAACGCATCTATCTATGCAACAGATAAATACCCGGCAGCTACCAAACACTATGCCTTGGCGTGAGGTCAAAATACATAGCTTGAATACTACCGAATATTTAACTGAAATGATGGAGGGCTACGAATGGTTTCAGGCGAAAACCTTTAACGTAATGAACTTGATATCGTTGAAGGAACGGATAGCTTTTTAGAATATAGTGACGAAAACCGTTGCTAAAGAGGTCACTCCCGGTGAAGGGATCTCGGCTCTTTCCCCGTAGAATGGGGTGCAGGATATTCCAAATGAATACCACGATGCAAAGCAAAAGCAATCGGCTATAGTGAAGTTAATGCCCTGACGCAAACTTTTTGTCCAAGGGGTCACTCCCGGTGAAGGGATCTCGGCCCTTGCCTCGTCGACTGAGGAGCAGGATATTCCAACTGAATACCACGATGCAAAACAAAAAGAACGTCCTTGCAATAACAGCTTTTTGAAAAAGTGTTCCAACAACATCAGATTAGGTTTGTTTTTAACTTTGCATTGATCCGAATCAATGCAGTCCCATCAATTGATCACACCACAAAGAACGAAAATATACTGACGTACGTATATGCCATGTGCATTCGCCACTGGGTCCCGTCATCACCCGTTAGGTTAGCTAACTAACGGCAGAGCGGGGACTGGACTAGCGCGGATGAAAAACATATACAACATCTACTAATATATATACCAATATATAGTATTTCGCTCAAGGCGTGAATAAAATGCAACATCACAGAAATGTACAGCATCACAGAACAATACAGATATCTGGGATCCCCGGGTTTCACAGAGCCACTACTGAAACCCGACGTTCCCCTGGTCGTGTGGATAGCCTGTGCAATGAAATCCTAGACCCCTACGGGCACGGCAAGTCACCCGCCAAAACCTGAAGCGAGGCAGCCCCCTTCAGCGCCGTGAATGGACCACCCAGCACTTCACGGAATCCGGTAACTTGGGCACCCCTCCTGGGTCAACCTGTACCCCCTACGAGTGCGGCGAATAGCCCGCCAATCCTAGAGTGAAGCCCCTTCCGTCTCAATGCCATGAGATGCGGGCTTGTTGCCCTCCAGAACCCGGCTATCCGTGCACCCCTCCGCGGGGCAATCCTAGTACAGAAAGTAAAATATACATACACCGGGTACATCGACCGCAACCAGGTCGTGCCCCAAAATAATAATACAAACTGGCAGTGACGGCAGTCCACATGTCGGACGCTCGCCCCGCAATATCAAATGTACATGATACAACAAAAACTGTACTAGCATTGCATCCAGGCTATCCCCCACGACCGATCCGCAACAACACAGCAAATACATAGAACATCAACGTGAAAATCACGTTCGCAAATCCGTCTAACCGGGCTATAGCAGTTAGACCGGATTTACCGATCAAGTGACATTCACGGTCGCAGATATAATGTAAATACTGTGAAAAATGTGTTTAAAATATCCGACCGATCGAATATTAACAAGTGGGCCCCAAAACAAAACTTTAGCAGTTACAGAAAAAATGGGCCCAATTTTAATGTTCAAAAACCCCAAAAATAATGCCAGAGGCCCACTGAAAAAATCCGGCCCACTGACTCCTCTACTCTGCGGCGGAAGCGCGGCCAGAAGTGGGTTTTGGCCGCCCTTCCGCGCTCCAACCAGAGGATCATAGTGTCGTATTTTTCCAGAAGTCTTAAGTTTGCTTGTACAGTGCTATTATACAACCTGAAAAATTTTTGGGGACCAAAAAGTTTCAACAGAAAACTGATGTGGGCAAATACGGGTTTTTGAACATTTCGATCGATCGGAACTGAAAAACACATTACACAAAGCTAGACTAAGTTAATGGCAAGGCTCTGATACCACTGTAAGTGCACGGCGGCGCCCCGGCCGTCATCCCGACGGCCAAATGCGGAAGCGGTGAAAAACTTTAATTTTGCGGACTTTGCAAACCGGCACCACCGCGCACTAAACTCCGGATCGTAACCATTAACAAGTCTAAGCTACAACAAGAAAGGGAAGAGATATACCGACAGATCCGAGTCCTCCGGTCTTCTCGTCGTCGTCCCGATCTCCCGCGGATCCTCCGGTCGTCGCCTCCTTGCCGGAAGGGCACCACATCGCCTGTATCTTTTACGGGCTCCCACCTCAATGCCGAGGCAACTCGGGCGCGAAGTTGGCTAACCGACGCGCCCAAGATTTGCTGTAGAATGTATAGTATAGTTGTCTCTTTGGGGTTTAGGATAGTTGCCATTGTGGAGGAATTTTGTAGACAAGAATTTTTCCATGGATGATTAAGAAAAATGGAGCATCCATGCACCATTGAGCTCTCGGCCAGCCCCCTGATTGCTCACTGGAAAATGAAGCAAAAGCCTCTCTCTTTTTCTTGCTGTCCCAGAAAAAAAAAAAAACAAAATGTCACACAGCACACTCACAAAATGTTAACATTAATTTATCAAAACCATACACACTCCATACCCCCTCACAGTGGCCGGCCCATTCCCTATGTCCACTCAAACAGTGGCCGGCCCCACCACTAAACCCATACTCTTTTATTAAAAGCAAGTGATGGTAAAGAGAATGATAATGGTCAAATCAAAAACCCACATATGCAAGAAACCCCTTCCTCAAATGTAATTTGCAAAACTGCAAATTACCCCCTCCACAAAACTTATTTGCAAACTTGCAAATAACACCCTCCATCGGAAAAGTCCGGCCGGGAAAGAACAAAGGAAAACCGGCCGGAACGGAATGCAAACTGGCAACTCCAGAAAACTGGTCCCATAATAAATTACAGGAAAACCCCGATACTGTGCATACACACCCGCATTTGTATTTCGACCGAAATACAAATGTAAAGAGACAAAACTACATTATCAAATACTAAGATCCGGCTTAAGCCAAAGCCGGCTAGTATGAACCGTCTGATCACGATCCGTGCAATACCGCACGTATCTGATCGAACCCTGCCATATCTCCATACGGCCTCTACAGCGTTTCGCCCGAAAGCTGAGTAACTGTGTGTGGGGGACTCTAAAGAATCGTCAACACCTCGGTTGTGGATTTAACCACTAGCACGTCAGAGGTATAAGCCAATACGTAACGGGCTACCAGGTATTGACTAAAAGGGACGTCTATGAGCGAACTCAGCCTGACACCCTACTGAGCCTGTCAGTGACAATATCCGTGCAGTCCGGTCCGTTCGTCTATGAGTATCGCATGGCGGGCCTAGGGGGTGGGTAAATGTCAGACCCCTAAAAGCGGTACAAGTCGTGTCGGAGTGTAGCCCAGAACACCCTGAGATACTACTGGAATACCTACCAGTAAATCTCCTGCCTTGGCCAAGGACTTTGTGTAATGGCTCTCCTAGACACAGCGCGACCTCACCCCCAATACCGGGAGAGACGAACCCCTGAAGATACGCTCACTGCCTCCATGTGGCTCGGGACTGTACCCAACTAAAACCTGTTTGCACGACTCCTTTGAGCCGTGGTAGGGTAGTAATCAAAGTACAGTGGGAACTCACACGAGACAAATGACGATCCCCAGGTCGATGAACTAACCTGCACACATGTCACCAGGGAACTGCCATCTGACGTCTGGTATATGACCAACTAGCATGTTCCCGGCGAGTCCTGTCCGGTGTACTCATAACCCAATGAGCACCTGTATACATCTTAGGTGATCCAACTGACACCAGTGGCTTGTGAGACCGGCCACCGCCCCTCGTCGGGGTCTCGACTGTATACACTAGTCTACTAATGGAGTATCGATGCCCGGTCTCGAAACTCCCACGACTAGGGACCTTTTAAGGATATGCTTGTAGACCCCCAGCTCCCACTTATATGATCGCCCTCATACTGCTGGTGGTCAAGCAAGAATCCTAGGGGCTCTATCAACGTGTAATAGCGACGTGTCATGTCACCTAAAGCAGTACACGATGATAAAGGTAAACCAAATAGCATACTATCATCTCGAGTAAGACTGTCCTACCGGGATAGGTCCTCCCTCAATCATTACAATCACGTACCTGTGACCTAATAATTGACTCTGAGGGCACTATCTCCAACAAACCCACAAACAGCCATTACAGAAACGTGCCTTGAGTTATCCAGTGTCTGGTTTTAATCATAAACCGGACAACTCCCCTTACCTTAACATCGTTAAGATATGAACTGTTCTATATCCAATATAAAACAGAGGCACTGATTTAATTGAACCAGATTCAAATCATGCAGCTGTCCCCAGCGCATGTCAACTAAATGGAAGGAGGCCGATCAGCGTTACTCAACTTAGGAATACTTCCAATTATGAGTAACCTGAAAGAGAAGCAAGATCTCTTTATCATTACTATCAACTGAATACCATACACAAGTACCTACATCTTCGATCTCTTTGAAGAATCCCGATACTTGCTATACCTGGTTCTCTACTGTATTCAAATACCTATAACTTCTCCAAATTCGGACCCTGTGTTTCCACGAAACACTTGTCTAAAAACTAGAGGAGTCATAAGTAAACCGAATATAGTACGAGGACCAACCCCTCTGTCCTGATGGACCCTGGACAACATACAATACTCTGTATAAGTCCTTTTGAGTCTAATAACTCATTCACTGTGTGTCGTAGGTTGAAAACTGTACTTATGGTTAAGAAGAATTACACCGCTGTTTAATGCTCCTTACCTAACCATCCACTGATATAGGTAAATGTCGTAGACATAATTTCAGAAAGGTATATCTCACTCTATGAAAATAGACGTACAGATATATCAATTTGAAATTGGTGCATAACTGCGGATATTCAAAACCAAATATTTGCCGACTGGCAAACAACCCAGGTGACTTCCTCAAATATCACTGATTCCAACGAATCCCGATATAATGAGGGTGATCACCTAATTCCCACTAACCTACTCCCACTCATCATCTGAAAAACCATACAGATGTGAGAGTCATACCTGGTAAATACATACCCTGGAGTAAGTGTCTAACTGGGAAATCAGTTTTCCTTTAACAGTACACAGTGAAACTGAAACATTGAAATGCTTCGATGGGATATCCCGGTATTCCTAGTAATGCCTCTTCCAGAATCACGACTGTAACCGTATAGTTCTTTGCCACCTCTCCAAATCCCTTCATATGTCTTTAGTCATTACCTTCTGCACACCCCTTTAGGCCAAATGGTTTTCTTCCTTCCCTACCGTTCGGCACCAGCCTATGGTTTGGAAGAAGACTATCCAATAAGCATAATGGGTGTACTGTCCCAATCCTAGGAACACTCGCAATGAGAGAGGGTGAAGATAAAAGACAACCGAATAAACCTTATTCCTATTTCTCCTGAACCAGAATCCATCCCCGAACTGGAACAAGTTCCATTCGAGTTCGTATATAACCATACGATGGAGTATCCAAATAAACTATGGATCTTCGTAGTGATACGGAGTGTCCTGGAGAAATACAAAGGTGATGTGGGAGTGGTAATGAAATATTTGGTTTGGTCGTGAATATCTGTTGCAATTTACTTTGCCCTCTTACTAATCCCTTGCTTTGTCTGAACTTAATACCTTCTGTACACCATCGTTAGGCTAATTGGTTTTCTTCATTCCCTACCGGTCGGCACCAGCCTAAGGTTTGGAAGAAGACAATCCAATTTGCGCAATAGGTGTACTACCCCTAAACCAAGGAGTACTCGTAACCTGAGAGAGGGTAAAAGGAAAAGACAACTGAATAATCCTATCCGTTTTCTCCAGAACCGGAAACCATCCTCGAATAAATTCTTTCGAGTTCGTATCTAACCATACGATGGTTTTGTCCAATGGAAGTGGACGTTCGTAGTAAAACGGGGTGTCCTGGAGAAAAGGGTAAAAGTAGGAGTGGCAATGAGGTCTGCAACTCTGACAATCCAAAAGCCGGTGTTAAAGAAGGTTCGGTCAACTTGGTCACTGAGTCAAAGTCTTAGGGTCGGGTCAATGGTCGCTGCCAAAGAGAGAGAGAAAAGAAACACTCAGCGTGCACTCTAACCTAGATCAGAATGGTTACCAATTTATCTAATCTGGAATCCTCCCACTGTACCTCAAATTCTCCTCCAAACCTGAAAGAAGAATTAGTCGGGGTTACCCGAGGAGTATACCAACTCATCAGTGGGAATCGGGATCCAACTATCATTGCATGATAACGTGACGGAATCCGCTCACGCTATCACACTCCAGAAGGTATGCGCATATCTGGCAAGTTTCAGTTCTTTTGAAACTCCCGATGTGATTTTTACCCCATGCTCTTATGACCATGACTAAGGCCAACAAATCATAAGTCACATGTCAAGTTCTACCCGTCATTATCCAGGTTGATTTGAATCCACCCGTACAAGCCCTTGACTAGGGCCAACAAGGCTATACGACTGTCCCAAACCAACGCATCTATCTATGCATCATATGAACACCCAACAGCTACCAAACACTGTGCCTTGACTAAGGCCAACAAACACAGCTTGAATACTATTGACCACCCATATGAAACGACGGAGGGCTACGAATGGTTTCTGGCGAAAACCTTTAACGTAATGAACTTGATATCGTTGAAGGAACGGATAGCTTTTTGAAAATATAGTGACGAAAACCATTGCTAAAGAGGTCACTCCCGGTGAAGGGATCTCGGCTCTTTCCCCGTAGAATGAGGTGCAGGATATTCCAACTGAATACCACGGTGCAAAGCAAAAGTAATCGGCTATAGTGAAGTTAATGCCCTGACGCAAACTTTTTGTCCAAGGGGTCACTCCCGGTGAAGGGATCTCGGCCCTTGCCTCGTCGACTGAGGAGCAGGATATTCCAACTGAATACCACGATGCAAAACAAAAGTGAACGTCCTTGCAATAACAGCTTTTTGAAAAAGTGTTCCAACAACATCAGATTAGGTTTGTTTTTAACTTGCATTGATCCGAATCAACGCAGTCCCATCAATTGATCACACCACAAAGAACGAAAATATACTGATGTACGTATATGCCATCCGCATTCGCCACTGGGTCCCGTCATTACCCGTTAGGTTAGCTAACTAACGACAGAGCGGGGACTGGACTAGCGCGGATGCAAAACATATACAACATCTACTAATATATATACCAATATATTATATTCGCTCAAGGCGTGAATAAAATGCAACATCACAGAAATGTACAGCATCACAGAAACAATACAGATATCTGGGATCCCCGGGTTTCACAGAGCCGCTGAAACCCGACGTTCCCCTGGTCGTGTGGATAGCCTGTGCAATGAAATCCTAGACCCCTACGGGCGCGGCAAGTCACCCGCCAAAACCTGAAGCGAGGCAGCCCCCTTCAGCGCCGTGAATGGACCACCCAGCACTTCACGGAATCCGGCAACTTGGGCACCCCTCCTGGGTCAACCTGTACCCCCTACGAGTGCGGCGAATAGCCCGCCAATCCTAGAGTGTAGCCCCCTCCGTCTCAATACCATGAGATGCGGGCTTGTTGCCCTCCAGAACCCGGCTATCCGTGCACCCCTCCGCGGGGCAATCCTAGTACAGAAAGTAAAATATACATACACCGGGTACATCGACCGCAACCAGGTCGTGCCCCAAAATAATAATACAACCAGGCAGTGACGGCAGTCCACATGTCGGACGCTCGCCCCGCAATATCAAATGTACATAATACAAAAGCACAGTACTAGCATTGCACCCAGGCTATCCCCCACGACCGATCCGCAACATCACAGCAAAAACAGAACATCAACATGAAAGTCACGTTCGCAAATCCGTCTAACCGGGCTATAGCAGTTAGACCGGATTTACCGATCGAGTGACATTCACGGTCGCAGATATAATGTAAATACTGTGAAAAATGTGTTTAAAATTTTCCGATTGACCAAAAATTAACAAGTGGGCCCCCAAACAAAACTGTAGCAATCACAGAAAACCTGGGCCCAATTTTAATATTCCAAAACCCCTAATTACACCCCTGAAGCCCACTGGAAAAAGATGGCCCACTGAACTCTCAAGGATGCGGCGGGGATGCGGCGGAACCGCGGCCCAATAGAAGGATGGGGCCGCGGATCCGCGCTCTGTGTGAGAGATCAGAGTGTCGAATTTTCCCAGAGTTCTTAGAATCTCCTGCACATCATTCTGAGACCACCTGAAAAATTTTTAGACACCAAAAATTTCCAACAGAAAACTGATGCTAACAAAATACGGGTTTTGGAACTTTTTGATCGATCGGAAAGGCAAACACATTACACAAAGCTAGACTAAGTTAATGGCGAGGCTCTGATACCACTGTAAGTGCACGGCGGCGCCCCGGCCGTCAATCCGACGCCGGAATGCGGAAGCGGTGAATAACTTAAATTTTTGCGGACTTAGCAAACCGGCACCACCGCGCACTATAACCCGGATCGAACCATTAACAAGTCTAAGCTAACTAGAAGATGGGAAAGAGATATACCGACGATCCAAGTCCTCCGGTCTTCATCTCCAATCCGATCTCCTCGCGGGATCTCCGTCCGTCTCATCCTCGTCGCGCGGAAGTGCACCACGTTGCCTACATCGTTTACGGGCTCCCACCTCAATGCCGAGGCAACTCGGGCACGAAGCCGGCTACTCGACGTGCCCAAGGTTCGTTGTAGAATATGTAGTGAGCAAGTCTCATTTTTGGGGTTTGTGGAATTGCCATTGGTGAAGGAAAAGAGAGCTTGGAGAGAGGTGAGAAAAATAGAGCATACTCAAGAAGGAATGTATCATATTTTTCTCCACACATCAAAATGAAAATCAATCCCATTCCCTCCAAGGAATGGCCGGCCCCCCCTTCATGTGTGATTGGAGAGAGAGAGAGAGAGCAAGGTCAAGGGGTGGGTGGAAGCAATGATGCAAGAGGGCATCATGAAAGAATATGATCACAAGCAAAAACCACACACAACCACAACCATCATCAACAACCATGATGCTAACAAAGTCAAGCCATCATGAAGTATGAAGTCAAGCAAGTCAAAGGAGGGTGCTATCATGATACAACAAAATGCAAAGACCCCCTTCCACAAATGCCTATTTGCAACAATGCAAATAAGCCCTCCTCCACCAATCTTCGGCCAATGAACGGAACAATGGAAATCGGCCGAAACGGAAAGCAAACTGGCAACTCCAGAAAACTGGTCCCGTAATAAATTACAGGAAAACCCCGATACTGTGCATACACACCCGCATTTGTATTCCGACCGAAATACAAATGCAATGAGACAAAATCTACACTGTACTATACTAGAATCCGGCTTATACCAAAACCGGATAGTAATATCTGTTCGATCCTGATCCGTGCAATACCGCACGTATCTGATCGAACCCTGCCATATAACCATACGGCCTATAGTACAAACTGTCCGATCCTGATCCGTGCAATACCGCACGTATCTGAACGGACCTTGCCATATCTCCATACGGCCTCTACAACCTTTCGCCCGAAAGCTTGAGTAACTGAAAGTGTGGCGGACTCTAAAGACTCGTCAATACAATGGCTGAGGATTTAACCACTAGCACGTCAGAGGTATATGCCAATACGTGACGGGCCACCAGCTATTGACCAAAAGGGACGTCGATGAGGAAGCTCACCCCGACACCCAACTGAGCCTGTCAGTGACAATATCCGTGCAGTCCGGTCCGTTCGTCTATGAGCATCGCATGGCGGGCCTAGGGGGTTGGTAAAAGTCAGACCCCCAAAAGCGGTACAAGTCGTGTCGGAGTGTAGCCCAGAACACCCTGAGATACTACTGGAATACCTACCAGTAAATCTCCTTGCCTTGGCCAAGGACTTTGTGTAATGGCTCTCCTAGACACAGCACGACCTCACCCCCAATACCGGGAGAGACGAACCCCTGAAGATACGCTCACTGCCTCCATGTGGCTCGGGACTGTACCCAACTAAAACCTGTTTGCACGACTCCTTTGAGCCGTGGTAGGGTAGTAATCAAAGTACAGTGGGAACTCACACGAGACAAATGACGATCCCCAAGTCGATGAACTAACCTGCACACATGTCACCAGGGAACTGCCATCTGACGTCTGGTATATGACCAACTAGCATGTTCCCGGCGAGTCCTGTCCGGTGTACTCATAACCCAATGAGCACCTGTATACATCTTAGGTGATCCAACTGACACCAGTGGCTTGTGAGACCGGCCACCGCCCCTCGTCGGGGTCTCGACTGTATACACTAGTCTACTAATGGAGTATCGATGCCCAGTCTCGAAACTCCCACGACTAGGGACCTTTTAAGGATAAGCTTATAGACCCCCAGCTCCCACTTATATGATCGCCCTCATACTGCTGGTGGTCAAGCAAGAATCCTAGGGGCTCTATCAACGTGTAATAGCGACGTGTCATGTCACCTAAAGCAGTACACGATGATAAAGGTAAACCAGATAGCATACTATCATCTCGAGTAAGACTGTCCTACCGGGATAGGTCCTCCCTCAATCATTACAATCACGTACCTGTGACCTAATAATTGACTCTGAGGGCACTATCCCCAACAGAGAGCGTCTGTAAGTACACAGCCAGAGGACTTCGTAGACAGTGGGAGCAGCGGAAACGTGTACAAGATGCTTTATAAGATAAAGCAGGCATCGCGGAGATGGAACATCTGTTTTGATGGATTAGTCAAAGAGTTTGACATCATCAAAATGGTAGATGAACCTTGTATAAACAAAAAGGTAGTAGGGAGTATGGTGACGATCCTCGTAGAGTACGTGATGACATACTCTTGATGGGGAAGGAGTTTCCTATGCTACGCTCGATCAATCTCCGGTTATCACAAGGATTCTCCACATAGGATCAAAATGATACCTACTAAATCCTGGGTTTTGGATCTATGAGATAGATCTAAATGGATGTTAGAATTCTCACTAGATGTAGTGAGACGGTATCAACCGATCCTGGGGAGTGTTAGTGTATATGCCCTAGAGGCCATTACTGTATCATACTAGTTTGTATATTACTTAATGGAAGCTTGGGATATTCACAGTTGTATATACAATCTTGCTCGAAATGGTAGTATGCTACTTGGTTTGTCTCTGCTTTAATATGTGCATGTGTTTCTTTTAGCATATTGCTGGTATACATATTAGTAGAGCCCTTAGGATCTTTGCTTGATTACCAGCGTTGTGATGGCGCTCGCACTCGTGGGAGCTGGGTAATCTATAAGCACATCCTTATACAGGTCCCTGGTCGTTGGACTATCGAGACAGGGCATCGATACTCCGGAGTAGACTGGCGTATGCGCTTCTCATCCCAGTGTGGGAGACGGTCTGTCCCACAGCCGTTAGTACGTCGTACTTGGGATAGTATGCGGGTGCTAGTTAGGTTACGAGTACACTGGACAGGACTCGTCGGGAACTGTTGGTTGGTAATATACCTATCGTCAGTCATCAGTTCCCAGGTGACATGAGTACAGCATAGTCCGCTGACTTGACACTGTCACTTCGCCTCGAGTGTGTTCCCACTGCACTTTGATTACTACCCTACCACGGCTTGAAGGAGTCGTGCAAACAGGTAGTTTTTGGGTGCAGTCCCGAAGCACTTGGAGGCAGTGACGGTTAGACAGGATTCGTCTCTCCCGGTATTGGGGGTTGACATCGCGCTGTGTCCAGGAGAGCCATTACACGAGTAGTCCCTGGCCAGGGCAAGCGAGATATACTGGTAGGTTTCCAGTGTTATCTCAGGGTGTTCTGGGCTACACTCCGACACGACTTGTACCGCTATTAGGGGACTGACGTTCACCGCCCCCCTAGGCCCGCCATGCGATGTATCAGACGAACAGACCGGACTGTACGGAGACTGTCACATACAGGCTCAGTAGGAGTGCAGATGGGGTTCACCTCGTCAGTCTTCTTATCGACATCTACCAGGGGACCGTTACGTACAGCTAGTGCCGCTTGCGGTCTGTGGTTAAACCCACTGCCAGCGTAGTGTCGAGTCTTTAGAGTCCCACACAGAGAGCTATTCGCCTTTAGGCAAAATGAGTAGAGGTCGCATGGTTTTGCGACAGGGTTCGTTCGCATCCGCGCACTTGTGCACGTTTGCTGTCCGGACAGTTTATACTAGCGGGCTTTGGTTTAAGCCGGATCCTAGTATATGATTTGAGATTGGTTTTTCTCAGGGTATTCGTGTTCCTCGGATCACGAATGCGGGTGCGTATGCACAGTTGCTTGAGATTGGGGGAGAGGACCTTGTTTAGGGTTAATGGCTTTTGTCATTTTATTAACCCTATTGATTTTGTGTGGATTATAGTTAATTGATAATTAGCTTAATAATTGTGCATGGTTGTTGTTGACATTTTGACTTCATTGACTTGTTGACCTTGTTGACAACTTGACCATAATCATTTCATTTGGAAGATGCTCTTTGATCTTTGCAAAATTGAAATGATAATGGTCATGTCATGATTTATCATGACAATTTTCAAGCTAATTATCTAATTAAAATTATCCACACATATTAGTGAGAATGGCTCACTAATAATTCATTCTCTCATATTATTTCTCTCTCTTGCTCATCCTCTCCCTCAAGCTCTCTCCCTCTCATGTGTTGAGAAACAAAAAGCTTGAGAAAAACCTTCACTTGATCCTCTCTACTCTCTTCTAGGGTTCAAGTCTTAGCATTTCTTGCACTCTAGTTACTCCTAGCTTGGAGTTGAAGCTAAAGGTGGTGGCTTTCAAGTGGATCCTTCTTTGACGGGAGAAGACAAGCAAGGTGAACTCTCTCAACCATTCCAAGGAGCAAGGAGAGAAGGACTTTGAGCTCAAGGTATAACCTTTCCATCACTTAGCTACTTTGTAGTTAGGGTTAGCAAGTTTATGTTTAGCAAAGATCCTTAAAGCATAGTCCATGTTGCCTATAGTTGATAAAAATCAAATTTTTATTATGTTTTCCGCCTCCCCGTAAGCACCGGGGTGGGCAACACGGACTTACAGTGGTATCAGAGCCTAACTAAACCTAAACTAGCTAAGTAGTTAAGTGTAACGAAGTTTCGAAACCGAAAAACCCAAAAACCAAACTTTTTCAAAATCCAAGTTTCTGTTAAAATATTTTCTGGTCAAAATGAAAAACTTTATACTTGTAAATTCGTCTCAGGGTTTTGTATGAACACCCAAGAAAAACGATGCAGTGATTCGTTCAAACCGCCGCGCTTCCGCCGCACGAGGTAGGCATGTGCCGCGGAAGCGCCGCGGTTTGTCGTCTTCTGTGCATCGTTTTTCGTGCAGTGTTTGTCTGTGTTGGTTTTGGGATTTTTGAAATATATTATATGTACCCAGATTTTCCAGAAAAGAAATTTCCTTTTGGGGTCCTATAATTCCGTATTTTTTCGGAACTTCACTACACTTTAACTATATCGGTTATATCTGTGATGCTTGTATGTATTGAACGTCGGCTAATCGCTATAAGTCGATTAGTCGGGGTTATACATCTCTGTGATCTGTGATTGTTGGTTTGTGGATATGAATGGATTGGATCGTCGCGGGTGAATAGCCGGGTTGGATGTGAGATGAGCGTTATTTTTCTTTCATTCATTTGTAACATGTAAATTGATGTAATAATATTATTTGTATGGCCGCACAACCGGGTCGGGGTTGTAGCCGTCATTGTATAATTCTTTTTACTGTTTTTGCTCCTAGGATAGACCCATGGAGGGGGTGCATAAACTACCGGGTATCTCGAAGTGCCGAGTGGCCTACTCACGGTGGTGAGGGAGGTTGCTTCGCTTCGGGTGCTTGGCGGGTAGTTTGCCGCACCCGTAGGGGTCTTGGGTGGGGTTTTGGCTATTCACCGCGACCGTATAATCCGCTTTGCGTTGCAGGCTCGAACGCATTGCGGATTCCTAGTATATCCAATGTATTCATCTGTGATCTGTAATGTCTATCATTGCTATATATTTATATATAATAACTATTTAGGCGTTGCTTATGTTTTACAGCCGCGCTAGCCCAGCCCCCGCTCTGTCGTTAGTTAAGTAACCTAACGGGTGATGACGGGGCCCCGTGGCGAATGCGAATGGCATAAGCGTACGTCATATTTTGGTTGTTTTCTGCAATGGTAGGATTAAATGATGGGACGCATTAAAAGAACTAATGCAAGAAATAAACCAAGTAAAAGTCGATTGGAACACTTTGAAAACCACTCGGTTCTTTTCAAAACTAAAACTTTTAAACGCGGAGCTTGAACCACTCCTTTTAAAAGCTATCTCGTTCCATCGATTATATCAAGTTCACTACGTTCACGGTTTCGCCAAAACCATCCGTAGCCCTCCATCATTTCGGTTAAATATTCGGTAGTATTCAAGCTATGTATTTTGACCTCACGCCAAGGCATAGTGATTGGTAGCTGCCGGATATTTATCCGTTGCATAGATAGAATGCGTTGATTTGAGACAGTCGTACTGCCGTTTTGGCCTACGTCAAGGGTAGGTATGGGTGGGTTCAAATTAACCAGGATAATGATGGGAAGAACTTGACATGTGACTTATGACATTTTGACCTCACGCCAAGGTCATAAGAGCATGGGGCAAAAATCCACATCGGGAGTTTCATAAGTACTGAAACTTGCTAGCGTTGCATACCATTTGGAGTGTGATAATTCTGGTAGGATTCCTTCGGTTTTATCACGCGATGATATTTGGATCCCGATCCTACTGTGAGTATATGCTACTCCTCGGGAAAACTCTCACTTAACGATCAATGCTATAAACCTAGTAGGTGCCTAGAAAGGTGTTAGCGGGGCTACGCCCACAGGGAAAAGAGGTTACTTAATTAAGGAACTTCGCGAAAGCGTTGGAAAACCTCCCTCGAAGTACCGACACTGGCCTGGCTGAACGGTTAAGCAAGTATTGTACGGTGAGAATGATCCCGGCTAATCCTTTTCTTTACGGTTTGAGAAGGGATTCGAGAGACAGTGGGAGCCATCCAGTTTAGACAAACTAAAAACCACTCTAAACTTGCAAGAGCATCATGCTAAAGTGTTTCTTTTCTCTCTCCTAATTGCAGCGATCATTCAAGATGACCGGACTTAAGTTACTATTAGATAAAAACATATTGACAGGGCCAAACTACAAAGATTGGCTCAGGAATGTCAAGATGGCTATCACTTATGACAAGCTGGGGTATATACTTACCACCAAAGCTCCCCCCGTCCCAGGTCCCACCTCCAGCGTCGCGGATGTAGAAATCCGTAAGACATGGGAGATAGATTGCGCGAGGGCCAAATGCCTCGTACTAGCCTCGATGGACAACGACCATCAGAGGAGGCACGAGAATATGGACCTAGAGTCCATATTTCTCCATACAAAAGAACTGTATGGAGAGCAGTCTCGTATCGTAAGATACGAAGTGTCGAAGAAGCTCTTTTCGGCAAGGTTGGCCGTCGGATCATCGGTAGCGGACCACGTGCTTAAGATGATCGGCTACATAGAGGAGCTCACGGACCTTGGGACCACGTTGGAGAATGCACTCTATACCGATTTGATTCTCCAGTCCCTTCCTTCCACTTACGCCCAGTTCATTCTTAACTTCAACATGCAAGGAAAGGAGGTTGAACTTGCCGAACTTCTGAACATGTTGAGGACTGCTGAGGGCACCCTACAGAAGGGTAGGGAGACATCCACTTTGTTTGTAGGAGGATCTTCCTCTTCTAGGTCCAGGGCGAAAGCCAAGGGCAAGAAGAAGAAAGCCCCCGCCAAACCAAGAGGCGGTGTCGGTAAAGTGGATACGAAGGGAAAGGGTAAAGCAACAAAGGTAGCGGGGAAGCTGGTGGGGAAGGAAGAATGCTTCTATTGTCACAAAAGTGGCCACTGGAAACAAGATTGCAAGGCTTGGAAAGCCAGAACACAGGATTTGAAGCGAGTTGCAGCTTCAGCTTCAGGTGTGTATGTTATTGAAAACTGTCTATCAATAAACTCTACATCCTGGGTATTGGATACCGGATCAGGATCTCATATCTGTAATTCTTTGCAGGCGTTGAGAAAGCGTAGAGTTTTGAAGGCAGGTGACATGACCCTCAGAGTTGCGAACGGTGCTAGCATGGATGCTGAGGCCGTGGGGGACTATCACCTGGGATTATCAGATGGACACTTTTTGGTTTTGCGTAGTTGTTATTATGTACCAAATACAACCTGTAATATCATTTCTGTATCTTTATTATCTAAAGAAGGTTATGAATTTGCATTTGTAAGTAATGTAGTGAACATTCACCTTAATCAAGTGTTGATTGGGTCAGGTACATTGAACAACGGTATATACGTTTTAAACCAACCACAGGTTTTCAATATCCAGAATACACACAAAAGAAAGTCTCCAGAAATTAATAAAACTTTCTTATGGCATTGTAGACTGGGTCACATCAATGAGAGAAGATTGACTAAGTTACATACTGAAGGATATTTAGATCCGTTCGAATATCAATCGTATGCAACTTGTCAATCCTGTCTCAAAGGAAAGATGACAAAGGCTCCGTTTTCTGGACACGGAGAAAGAGCGAGCGAGCTCTTAGGACTCGTACACAGCGACGTGTGCGGTCCAATGTCTACACATGCGCGAAGCGGTTTTTCTTACTTCATAACTTTTACGGATGATTTCTCGAGATTCGGACATGTCTTCTTAATGAAGCATAAATCCGAAGCTTTTGATAAGTTCCAGGAATATAAGAATGAAGTAGAAAAACAAACAGGCAAAAGTATCAAGATCCTAAGATCGGATCGAGGAGGAGAATACTTAAGTGACGAATTCCTGAATTACTTAAAAGAGAATGGAATTCTCTCTCAGCTTACTCCTCCATACACCCCGCAACATAACGGTGTATCGGAGAGACGGAACCGAACCCTATTGGATATGGTACGGTCCATGATGAGTAACGCTGAGTTACCGCGATCATTCTGGGGATATGCGCTAGAAACAGCTGCATATCTTTTGAACCGTGTTCCCACTAAGACTGTGCCTACCACACCATATGAGTTATGGAGTGGGAAGAAACCCTATCTTCAATACTTGAAGATTTGGGGATGTCCAGCTTATGTCAAAAAGCAGCATACGGACAAACTCGTGGCACGCTCAGTACTGTGCAAGTTTGTGGGATACCCAAAGAACTCCAGGGGGTATCTTTTCTATTACGCAGAGGAACAAAAAGTCTTTGTTTCTCGCAATGCCCACTTTCTGGAACATCAGTTTTTAGAAAAAGAAATAAGTGGGAGCGCAATAGAACTGGAAGAAATTCCAGAACCACAAACTATTACTGAAAGTTTAGTGGAACCAGAAGGTTCAAAAGAACAGGACATTCCTACGCCACTCCGCAGGAGTAGTAGGCAGTCTCATCCGCCCGAGAGGTACTACGGTTTTCTCATTGACGGGGATAGAGAAGACTGCATCATAGATTGTGATGAGCCTACTAGCTTCCAGCAAGCCATTCAGAGCGTCGACTCGGTAAAATGGCTGGATGCAATGCGGACCGAGATGGAGTCCATGTACACCAACAAAGTATGGACGTTGGACATTGCTCCAGATGGGGTAAAACCCGTAGGATGCAAGTGGATCTTCAAAAGGAAGATTGGTGTAGATGGACAGGTTGAGACCTATAAAGCTAGACTGGTAGCAAAGGGTTTTCGTCAGCGACCTGGTTTGGACTATGACGAAACCTTTTCTCCAGTAGCTATGCTGAAATCCATTCGGATCCTTCTTGCCATTGCTGCTTTCCACGATTATGAGATTTGGCAGATGGACGTAAAGACAGCTTTTCTAAATGGTCATTTAGAAGAGTGTGTCTATATGGATCAGCCAGAGGGTTTCATTCAGGGTGGGAGCAGCGGAAAGGTGTGCAAGTTGCTCAAGTCCATTTATGGACTCAAGCAGGCATCGCGGAGTTGGAACATCTGTTTTGATGAGACGGTCAAAGAATTTGGCTTTATCAAAAATCCAGATGAACCATGCATCTATTGTAGATTTGTAGCGAGAACTGTAGTATTCCTCGTTTTATACGTGGATGACATTCTCTTAATAGGAAATGACATTCCTATGCTACAATCTGTCAAGGGGTTCTTGTCACACAGGTTCTCCATGAAAGACCTGGGTGATGCCTCATACATTCTGGGTATCCGGATCTACCGTGACAGATCCAAGAGGATATTAGGACTCTCGCAGTCCAGGTACATCGACACCATACTGAAGAGATTCAGTATGGAAGATTCCAAGCGCGGTAATCTACCGGCTTGTCACGGGATCACCCTCTCCAAAGAGATGTCTCCCAAGACTGATTTGGAGAGGGATCGCATGTCTATTATACCCTACGCTTCTGCGGTAGGCTCTATATTGTATGCGATGTTGTGTACCAGACCGGATGTGGCTTATGCACTGAGTGTGGTAAGCAGGTATCAGTCAAACCCTGGGGAGAAACATTGGATAGCAGTAAAGAACATTCTCAAGTACCTGAGAAGGACTAAGGAGATGTTCTTGGTGTATGGCGGAAAAGACCTGCAGATTGAGGCCTTTGCTGACTCCAGCTTCCAGAGTGACAAGGATGATTCTAAGTCCATGTCGGGTTTTGTCTTTACCCTCAATGGAGGGGCGGTGTGTTGGAAGAGCTCCAAACAGGAAACCGTTGCTGACTCGACTATGGAAGCGGAATACATCGCTGCATCTGATGCCGCAAAAGAAGCTGTCTGGATGACGAAGTTCTTGAAAGAACTTCAGGTGGTTCCGTCCATTGTTGACCCAATACCTCTGTATTGCGACAACAACGGGGCTATAGCTTTAGCGAAGGAACCCAGGTCCCATCAGAAATCCAGACACATCTTAAGGCGGTATCACCTGATCAGGGAGATCGTGGATCGCCAGGAGATCGAGGTCCGGAGAGTTGCATCAGAGGATAACACAGCAGATCCATTCACCAAGGCCTTGCCCCAGACTCAGTTCGAGCGGCTGATCGAGATGATAGGTCTTCGATACGCCAGTACATGGCCTTAGTGCAAGTGGGAGATTGTTAGTGTATATGCCCTAGAGGCCATTACTGTATCATACTAGTTTGTATATTACTTAATGGAAGCTTGGGATATTCACAGTTGTATATACAATCTTGATCGAAATGGTAGTATGCTACTTGGTTTGTCTCTGCTTTAATATGTGCATGTGTTTCTTTTAGCATATTGCTGGTATACATATTAGTAGAGCCCTTAGGATCTTTGCTTGATTACCAGCGTTGTGATGGCGCTCGCACTCGTGGGAGCTGGGTAATCTATAAGCACATCCTTATACAGGTCCCTGATCGTTGGACTATCGAGACAGGGCATCGATACTCCGGAGTAGACTGGCGTATGCGCTTCTCATCCCAGTGTGGGAGACGGTCTGTCCCACAGCCGTTAGTACGTCGTACTTGGGATAGTATGCGGGTGCTCGTTAGGTTACGAGTACACTGGACAGGACTCGTCGGGAACTGTTGGTTGGTAATATACCTATCGTCAGTCATCAGTTCCCAGGTGACATGAGTACAGCTTAGTCCGCTGACTTGACACTGTCACTTCGCCTCGAGTGTGTTCCCACTGCACTTTGATTACTACCCTACCACGGCTTGAAGGAGTCGTGCAAACAGGTAGTTTTTGGGTGCAGTCCCGAAGCACTTGGAGGCAGTGACGGTTAGACAGGATTCGTCTCTCCCGATATTGGGGGTTGACATCGCGCTGTGTCCAGGAGAGCCATTACACGAGTAGTCCCTGGCCAGGGCAAGCGAGATATACTGGTAGGTTTCCAGTGTTATCTCAGGGTGTTCTGGGCTACACTCCGACACGACTTGTACCGCTATTAGGGGACTGATGTTCACCGCCCCCCTAGGCCCGCCATGCGATGTATCAGACGAACAGACCGGACTGTACGGAGACTGTCACATACAGGCTCAGTAGGAGTGCAGATGGAGTTCACCTCGTCAGTCTTCTTATCGACATCTACCTGGGGACCGTTACGTACAGCTAGTGCCGCTTGCGGTCTGTGGTTAAACCCACTGCCAGCGTAGTGTCGAGTCTTTAGAGTCCCACACAGAGAGCTATTCGCCTTTAGGCAAAATGAGTAGAGGTCGCATGGTTTTGCGACAGGGTTCGTTCGCATCCGCGCACTTGTGCACGTTTGCTGTCCGGACAGTTTATACTAGCGGGCTTTGGTTTAAGCCGGATCCTAGTATATGATTTGAGATTGGTTTTTCTCAGGGTATTCGTGTTCCTCGGATCACGAATGCGGGTGCGTATGCACAGTTGCTTGAGATTGGGGGAGAGGACCTTGTTTAGGGTTAATGGCTTTTGTCATTTTATTAACCCTATTGATTTTGTGTGGATTATAGTTAATTGATAATTAGCTTAATAATTGTGCATGGTTGTTGTTGACATTTTGACTTCATTGACTTGTTGACCTTGTTGACAACTTGACCATAATCATTTCATTTGGAAGATGCTCTTTGATCTTTGCAAAATTGAAATGATAATGGTCATGTCATGATTTATCATGACAATTTTCAAGCTAATTATCTAATTAAAATTATCCACACATATTAGTGAGAATGGCTCACTAATAATTCATTCTCTCATATTATTTCTCTCTCTTGCTCATCCTCTCCCTCAAGCTCTCTCCCTCTCATGTGTTGAGAAACAAAAAGCTTGAGAAAAACCTTCACTTGATCCTCTCTACTCTTTTCTAGGGTTCAAGTCTTAGCATTTCTTGCACTCTAGTTACTCCTAGCTTGGAGTTGAAGCTAAAGGTGGTGGCTTTCAAGTGGATCCTTCTTTGACGGGAGAAGACAAGCAAGGTGAACTCTCTCAACCATTCCAAGGAGCAAGGAGAGAAGGACTTTGAGCTCAAGGTATAACCTTTCCATCACTTAGCTACTTTGTAGTTAGGGTTAGCAAGTTTATGTTTAGCAAAGATCCTTAAAGCATAGTCCATGTTGCCTATAGTTGATAAAAATCAAATTTTTATTATGTTTTCCGCCTCCCCGTAAGCACCGGGGTGGGCAACACGGACTTACAGGGAGAATCACTGGAAGGGTTCCAGGGTGATAAAGACGACTGAATGTCAGTCACAGGCATTGTCTTTACCCTCAGTAAAGGGACGGTATGTTGGAAGAGTTCCAAACAAGATACCGTGACACACTAGACGATAAAGGCACGATACATCGCTACTTTAGATGCTACCAAAGAGGCTGTTTGGGTGTATATTGGTTCATGAGATGAACTATGTTCCTCCCATTGTGTGACAATGGAGTTGTGGCTTATGCCAAGGAACGCAGGTCCGATCAGTGATCCAGACATATTCTAAGGCAGTATCACTTGATCATGGAGATGGATGATCTCCAGGGTGATCTAGGTTTGGAGAGTAGACTCAGAGGACAACACAGCGGATACACTCACAAAGGCCTGTTCCCAGAGAGAGATTTTTATGGGATGGTTGAGTATGAGATACTGCATCCACTGCTATAGATGGCCCTAGTGCAAGTGGGAGATTGTTAGTTATATGTATGCCCTAGAGGCCATTACTGTACATAGGATGTATATTGTAGTGGATGCTGGGACATATATAGGGAGGACTTTCTTGCTCGACATGATAGTATGCTATCTGGTTACCCTTTACCTTAACGTGTATGCTGATTGTCTCTCTGTTACATGTTGGTAAAGCCCTTAGGATCTGTACTTGACTACCTGGACTATGATGCGGATCATACTAGTGGGGACATGGTAGTCCATAAGTACATCCTTCAATGTCCCTAGTCGAGGGTGTATCGAGACGGGGCATCGATATGCCAGAGTAGACTAGCGTATACCTTCTCGACCCATACAGATGGGCGATGGATGATCCCATATCCATTGGTGTTTGACATCAGAGATGATATACGGGTGCTCAGTAGAGACTGGGTACACTGGACGGACTCGCCGAGAACTCCCAGATGGTATTATACCTCACGTCAGATGGCAGTTCTCTGGTGACACTGGTACAGAGTAGTCTGTTGACCCGAGATCGTCATAGAGTCTTGTGTGGTTCCCACTGTGCTTTGATTTCCATCTTACCACGTCCAAGAGGGTGTGCAAAACGGTGGTTTTTGGGTACAGTCCCGAGTCACATGGAGGCAATGAGCGATAGGAGGGGATTCGTCTCTCCCGGTATAGGGGGTTGATGTTGCGCTGTGTTCGATTGGCTATAACAGGAAATCCCTGGCCAGGGTTGCTGAGATTTACTGGTAAGTGTTACCAGTAGTTTCTCGAACAGTTATAGACCTCATATCGACACGACTTATTGAGCTATTGGGGTCTGACGTTTACCACCCCTAGGCGAGATATGCGACATATCAGACGATCAGACCGGACTGTACGGTAGTGTTACTGGTTGGATTCACTGGAGTGTGAGCGGGCTTGCTCGTCGATCTTCAGATCGCTCAATACCCGGGTGGCCGTTACGTTTAGCAGACCGCTTACGGCTTGTGGGTGCTTGATATGATCATCACCTGCTGCCGGCGTATTGACGAGTCTTTAGAGTCCTACACAGAGGTTTCCTGGTTCAAGCGAAACGAAATAGGAGCGCATATGAGATATGTGCGGGACCGAGAATAATGCGTGTATGTGATACCGTATTTCATTCTCGCGATGAATGTATTGATTAAGTTATATGCGATATACCCTAGTTATCGAATCAAGGATTGATTCGATAAACCGATACATTGGATACTAGTCGGTTATATACGATATGACCGGATCGTTAAATCAAGTGTTGATTTAATGATTTAATGCATAATTATATATTTGATATATTACTTTGCATTAACTAGTGTCGGTTCACTTTAATTGGATTTTCTCGCTCGGATGTGCACATTGTATATTCGATATAGTTTTGTGCACATGATTTTATCATGTTTGATGATACATGCCTTTTGGTTAAGTGTAAAGTATCAAACTATAGTTAAGTGGATGATTAGGGTTTTTGATTTCCTTATTTATATATTAATCTTTTTCTTTTTGGAAAAAGAATAAGCAAATGCAAAATGGTGGCTTTATTTGGAAGCTTGTTGAAGCTTCATGAAAACTTTGACTTTGTCACCATTTTGTCTCATGCTTAACCCTAACTACTTCACTAACCCTAGTTCACTCTCTACAACTAACCATGGTTCACTTATGATAAGAATGGATTATTCTTTTCATTTTAAATTATTCTTATCATAATATTTTTCTTCTTCTTCATCTTCTTCTTCAATGAAGAAAGCTTCTCTTCATCAATGGTGGATTGATGAAACAAGTGAGAAATCCAAATCTAAAGTGTACCCACTTCCTATTTCTTCATCCTCTACCTCTTGCCAAGTAGTAGAGTGTGTTTACTTCACAAGTTTCTTGACTTGGTGAAGTCAGAGCTTGATTTAGCGATGCCTCGACGTAGATCATCTTCGGCACGAAGCCGACGACCTTGCCCGCTCTTTCTCCGATGAAGCCGATGCTAGAGCCCGGATTTTGATTTGGACAGCGGAGATGACTTCATCACGGAGCCGTGGTGGTGGAGGACCGGATCTACAAAGGTTGTATTTCCGTACTCTTAGTTAAAGTTGTTAACTAGTTGCTTTTTCGCCTAGTTTTCTAGCCAACGATCCGTAGTCGGGTTTCTCGGCACCGTTAAAATTAGAAATTGGCATGGTTGATGCCTTGTGAGACCTCTTGAGAGTGCCTAGGAACCCTACATGAGGTCAAAATGTCATAAGTCACATGTCAAGTTCTACCCATCATTATCCAGGTTAATTTGAACCCACCCGTGCATACCCTTGACGTAGGCCAAAATAGTAGTACGACTGTCCCAAACCAACGCATCTATCTATGCAACAGATAAATATCCGGCAGCTACCAATCACTATGCCTTGGCGTAAGGTCAAAATACATAGCTTGAATACTACCGAATATTTAACTGAAATGATGGAGGGCTACGAATGGTTTCTGGTGAAAACCTTTAATGTAATGAACTTGATATCGTTGAAGGAACTGGATAGCTTTATAAAAATTATAGTGGCGAAAACCTTTGCTAAAGAGGTCACTCCCGGTGAAGGGATCTCGGCTCTTTCCCCGTAGAATGAGGTGCAGGATATTCCAACTGAATACCATGATGCAAAGCAAAAGGCAATCGGCTATAGTGAAGTTAATACCCTGATGCAAACTTCTGTCCAAGGGGTCACTCCCGGTGAAGGGATCTCGGCCCTTACCTCGTCGACTGAGGTGCTGGATATTCATAACCGAATACCACTGTGCAAAACAAAAGAGAACACCCTTGCAATAACAGCTTTTTGAAAAATGTTCCAACAACATCAGAATAGGTTTGTTTAACTTGCATTGATCCGAATCAATGCAGTCCCATCAATTGATCACACCATAAAGAACGAAAATAATGATGTTCGTATATGCCATCCGCATTAGCCACTAGGTCCCGTCATTACCCGTTAGGTTACTTAACTAACGACAGAGCGGGGACTGGACTAGCGTGGATGCAAAACATATACAACATCTACTAGTATATATATCAATATATAATATTCGCTCAAGGCGTGATAAAATGCAACATCACAGAAATGTAATAAGCATCACAGAACAATACAGATATCTGGGATCCCCGGGTTTCATAGAGCCTCTACTGAAACCCGACGTTCCCCTGGTCGTGTGGATAGCCTGTGCAATGAAATCCTAGACCCCTACGGGCGCGGTGTTGGAGATAGTGCCCTCAGAGTCAATTATTAGATCACAGGTACGTGATTGCAATGATTGATGGAGGACCTATCCCGGTAGGACAGTCTTACTCGAGATGATAGTATGCTATCTGGTTTACCTTTATCATCGTGTACTGTTTTAAGTGACCTGACACGTCGCTATTACACGTTGATAGAGCCCCTAGGATTCTTGCTTGACCACCAGCAGTATGAGGGCGATCATATAAGTGGGAGCTGGGGGTCTATAAGCATATCCTTAAAAGGTCCCTAGTCGTGAGAGTTTCGAGACAGGGCATCGATTCTCCATAGTAGACTAGTGTATACAGTCGAGACCCCGACGAGGGGCGGTGGCCGGTCTCACAAGCCACTGGTGTCAGTTGGATCACCTAAGATGTATACAGGTGCTCATTGGGTTATGAGTACACCGGACAGGACTCGCCGGGAACATGCTAGTTGGTCATATACCAGACGTCAGATGGCAGTTCCCTGGTGACATGTGTGCAGGTTAGTTCATCGACCTGGGGATCGTCATTTGTCTCGTGTGAGTTCCCACTGTACTTTGATTACTACCCTACCACGGCTCAAAGGAGTCGTGCAAACAGGTTTTAGTTGGGTACAGTCCCGAGCCACATGGAGGCAGTGAGCGTATCTTCAGGGGTTCGTCTCTCCCGGTATTGGGGGTGAGGTCGTGCTGTATCTAGGAGAGCCATTACACAAAGTCCTTGGCCAAGGCAAGGAGATTTACTGGTAGGTATTCCAGTAGTATCTCAGGGTGTTCTGGGCTACACTCCGACACGACTTGTACCGCTTTTGGGGGTCTGACTTTTACCAACCCCCTAAGCCCGCCATGCGATACTCATAGACGAACGGACCGGACTGTACGGATATTGTCACTGACAGGCTCAGTAGGGTTGTCAGGCTGAGTTCGCTCACAGACATCCCTTTTAGTCAGTACCTGGTAGCCCGTTACGTATTGGCTTATACCTCTGACGTGCTAGTGGTTAAATCCACAACCAAGGTGTTGATGAGTCTTTAGAGTCCCCCACATTCAGTTACTCAGCTTTCGGGCGAAAGGTTGTAGAGGCCGTATGGAGATATGGCAAGGTCCGATCAGATACGTGCGGTATTGCACGGATCAGGATCGGACAGTCTGTACTATAGGCCGTATGGATATATGGCAGGGTTCGATCAGATACGTGCGGTATTGCACGGATCAGGATCGAACAGATATTACTAGCCGGTTTTGGTATAAACCGGATCCTAGTATAGTACAGTGTAGATTTTGTCTCATTGCATTTGTATTTCGGTCGAAATACAGATGCGGGTGTGTATGCACAGTATCGGGGTTTTTCCTGTAATTTATTACGGGACCAGTTTTCTGGAGTTACCAGTTTGCTTTCCGTTTCGGCCAATTTCCTTTGTATCGTTCATTGGCCGAAGATTGGTGGAGGAGGGCTTATTTGCATTGTTGCAAATAAGCATTTGTGGAGGAGGTCTTTGCATATTATCATGTCATGATACTTGTCCCATCATTTGACTTCATAAACTCATGATTGCTTGACTTTCTTTATCATCATGGTTTTGATGATGGTTGTTGATGATGAGAGATGGTTGTTAGTTGAGTGTTGGTTTTCCTTTGTTATCATTGGTTCATATGATAACCATTCCTCTCTCTCTCTCTTGCTTGATATGAGAAAGACTCCCATTATTTTTGATACACTCTCATTTTTTTCCACTCCCTCCCTCATCTAGCATGGCCGGCCACTCTCTTGATGGGGGCTGTCCAAACATTTTGGTAAGGGGTTTTTGGTTCATTTCATGTTGAAAAATCCCTTTTAGCTCCTCCTCCAAAAGCTTGTATCATCCCTCCACCAAAATGGCATCTCCATGAACCCCAAAGTGAGACTTGAGGACTACATATTCTACAGCGAACCTTGGGCACGTCGAGTAGCCGGCTTCGTGCCCGAGTTGCCTCGGCATTGAGGTGGGAGCCCGTAAAAGAAGTAGGCGATGTGGTGCACTTCCGACGACGAGGAGGAGACGGGACATTCCGCAGGAGATCGGGACGATGACGAGAAGACAGGAGGAGTTGGATCGTCGGTATATCTCTATTCCCTATCTTGTTAGTAGCTTAGACTTGTTAATGGTTACGATCCGGATGTTTAGTGCGCGGTGGTGCCGGTTTGCTAAGTCCGCAAAATTAAAGTTTTTCACCGTTTCCGTATTCCGGCGTCGGATTGACGGCCGGGGCGCCGCCGTGCACTTACAGTGGTATCAGAGCCTCCCCATTAACTTAGTCTAGCTTTGTGTAATGTGTTTTTCAGTTCCGATCGATCGAAATGTTCAAAAACCCGTATTTGCCCACATCAGTTTTCTGTTGAAACTTTTTGGTCCCCAAAAATTTTTCAGGTTGTAAAATATTGATGTACTGGAAAATCTAAGAGCTCTGTAAAAATTCGACGAAGTAACTCCACAGTGGGAGCGCGGAACCGCCGCGAAAACCCCCTTCCCGCCGCCCTTCCGCCGCACACTGTGGAGATCACTTCACCAATTTTTTACAGAGGCCTTCTGGGCTTAAAATATGGGTTTTGGAATATTAAAATTGGGCCCATGTTTTCTGTGAGTGCTACAGTTTTGATTGGGGGCCCACTTGTTAATTTTTGATCGATCGGATATTTTAAAACACATTTTTCACAGTATTTACATTATATCTGCGACCGTGAATGTCACTCGATCGGTAAATCCCGTCTAACTGCTATAGCCCGGTTAGACGGATTTGCGAACGTGACTTTCACGTTGATGTTTTGTTTTTTGCTGTGATGTTGCGGATCGGTCGTGGGGGATAGCCTGGATGCAATGCTAGTACAGTTTTGTTGTATTATGTACATTTGATATTGCGGGGCGAGCGTCCGACATGTGGACTGCCGTCACTGCCTGTTTGTATTATTATTTTGGGGCACGACCTGGTTGCGGTCGATGTACCCGTTGTATGTATATTTTACTTTCTGTACTAGGATTGCCCCGCGGAGGGGTGCACGGATAGCCGGGTTCTGGAGGGCAACAAGCCCGCATCTCATGGCATTGAGACGGAGGGGGCTTCACTCTAGGATTGGCGGGCTATTCGCCGCACTCGTAGGGGGTACAGGTTGACCCAGGAGGGGTGCCCAAGTTACCGGATTCCGTGAAGTGCTGGGTGGTCCATTCACGTTGCTGAAGGGGGCTGCCTCGCTTCAGGTTTTGGCGGGTAACTTGCCGCGCCCGTAGGGATCTAGGATTTCATTGCACAGGCTATCCACACGACCAGGGGAACGTCGGGTTTCAGCAGTGGCTCTGTGAAACCCGGGGATCCCAGATATCTGTATTGTTTCTGTGATGCTGTTCATTCTCTGTGATGTTGCATTCTATTCACGCCTTGAGCGAATATAATATATTGGTATATATATTAGTAGATGTTGTATATGTTTTACATCCGCGCTAGTCCAGTCCCCGCTCTGTCGTTAGTTAGCTAACCTAACGGGTAATGACGGGACCCAGTGGCGAATGCGGATGGCATATACGTACATCAGTATATTTTCGTTCTTTGTGGTGTGATCAATTGATGGGACTGCATTGATTCGGATCAATGCAAGTTAAAAACAAACCTAATCTGATGTTGTTGGAACACTTTTCAAAAAGCTGTTATTGCAAGAACGTTCACTTTTGTTTTGCATCGTGGTATTCAGTTGGAATATCCTGCTCCTCAGTCGACGAGGCAAGGGCCGAGATCCCTTCACCGGGAGTGACCCCTTGGACAAAAAGTTTGCGTCAGGGCATTAACTTCACTATAGCCGATTGCTTTTGCTTTGCATCGCGGTATTCATTTAGAATATCCTGCACCCCATTCTACGGGGAAAGAGCCGAGATCCCTTCACCGGGAGTGACCTCTTTAGCAACGGTTCTCGTCACTATATTTTTAAAAGCTATCCGTTCCTTCAACGATATCAAGTTCATTACGTTAAAGGTTTTCGCCAGAAACCATTCGTAGCCCTCCGTCATTTCAGTTAAATATTCGGTAGTATTCAAGCTATGTATTTTGACCTCACGCCAAGGCATAGTGATTGGTAGCTGCCGGGTATTTATCTGTTGCATAGATAGATGCGTTGGTTTGGGACAGTCGTACTACTATTTTGGCCTACGTCAAGGGTATGTACGGGTGGGTTCAGATTAACCTGGATAATGACGGGCAGAACTTGACATGTGACTTATGATATTTTGACCTCACGCCAAGGTCATAAGAGCATGGGGCAGAAATCACATCGGGAGTTTCAAAAGAACTGAAACTTGCCAGATATGCGCATACCTTCTGGAGTGTGATGACGTGAGCGGATTCCGTCACGTTATCATGCGATGATAGTTGGATCCCGATTCCCACTGATGAGTTAGTTTACTCCTCGGGTAACCCCGACTAATTCTTCTTTCAGGTTTGGAGGAGAATTTGAGGTACAGTGGGAGGTTTCCAGATTAGATAAATTGGTAACCATTCTGATCTAGGTTAGAGTGCACGCTGAGTGTTTCTTTTCTCTCTCTCTTTGGCAGCGACCATTGACCCGACCCTAAGACTATGACTCAGTGACCAAGTTGACCGAACCTTCTAAACACTGGCTTTTGGATTGTCAGAGTTGCAAACTTCATTGCCACTCCTACTTTTACCCTTTTCTCCAGGACACCCCGTATTACTACGAACGTCCACTTCCATTGGACAAAACCATCGTATGGTTAGATACGAACTCGAAAGAATTTATTCGAGGATGGTTTCCGGTTCTGGAGAAAACGGATAGGATTATTCAGTTGTCTTTTCCTTTTACCCTCTCTCAGGTTACGAGTACTCCTTGGTTTAGGGGTAGTACACCTATTACGCAAATTGGATTGTCTTCTTCCAAACCTTAGGCTGGTGCCGACCGGTGGGGAATGAAGAAAACCAATTAGCATAACGATGGTGTGCAGAAGGTATTAAGTTAAGACAAAGCAAGGGATTAGTAAGAGGGCAAAGTAAATTGCAACAGATATTCACGACCAAACCAGGTATTTCGTTACCACTCCCACATCACCTTTGTATTTCTCCAGGACACTCCGTATCACTACGAAGATCCACAGTTTATTTGGATACTCCATCGTATGGTTATATACGAACTCGAAAGGAACTTGTTCCAGTTCGGGGATGGATTCTGGTTCAGGAGAAATAGGAATAAGATTTATTCAGGTGTCTTTTATCTTCACCTTCTCTCGCATTGCGAGTGTTCCTAGGATTGGGACATTACACCCATTATGCTTATTGGATAGTCTTCTTCCAAACCATAGGCTGGTGCCGAACGGTAGGGAATGAAGAAAACCATTTGGCCTAAAGGGGTGTACAGAAGGTAAAGACTAAAGACATATGAAGGGATTTGGAGAGGTGGCAAAGAATTATACGGTTACAATCGTGAATCTGGAAGAGGCATTACTAGGAATACCAGGATACCCCATCGAAACATTTCAATGTTTCAGTTTCACTGTGTACTGTTAATAGAAAACTGATTTCCCGATTAGATACTTACTCCAGGGTATGTATTTACCAGATATGATTCTCACATCTGTATGGTTTTACAGATGATGAGTGGGAGTAAGTTATTGGGAATTGGGTGATTATCCTCATTATATCGGGATTCGTTGTAATCAGTGATATTTGAGGAAATCACCTGGGCTGTTTGCCGGTTGGCAAATATTTGGTTTTGAATATCCGCAGTTATGCACCAATTTCAAATTGATATATCTGTACGTCTATTTTCATAGAGTGAGATGTACCTTTTTGAAATTATGTCTATGACATTTACCTATATCAGTGGATGGTTAGGTAAGGAGCATTGAACAGCGGTGTAATTCTTCTTAACCATAAGTACAGTTTTCAACCTACGACACACAGTGAATGAGTTATCAGACTCAAGGGACTTATACAGAGTATTGTATGTTGTCCAGGTTCCATCAGGACAGAGGGGTTGGTCCTCGTACTATATTCGGTTTACTTATGACTTCTCTAGTTTTTAGACAGGTGTTTCGTGGAAACACAGGGTCCGAATTTGGAGAAGTTATAGGTATTTGAATAGAGTAGAGAACCAGGTATAGCAAGTATCGGGATTCTTCAAAGAGATCGAAGATGTAGATACTTGTGTATGGTGTTCAGTTGATAGTAATGACTAAGAGAACTTGCATCTCTTTCAGGTTACTCATAATTGGAAGCATTCCTAAGTTGAGTAACGCTGATCGGCCTTCTTCCATTTAGTTGACATGCGCTGGAGACAGCTGCATGATTTGGATCTGGTTCAATCAAATCAGTGCCTCTGGTCCTATATGGGATATAGAACAGTTCGTATCTTAACGATGTTAAGGTACGGGGAGTTATCCGGTTTATGATTAAAACCAGACACTGGACAACTCAAGGCACGTTTCTGTAATGGCTGTTTGTGGGTTGACCCAGGCTATGACGAGGGTTGACTTTCTGCCATCTGGATGAACAATAGCAATATTGTTCTAGACTCGCCACAGTTTTATTAAAAATGGATTTTTTCAGAAAACAGTAGTGGGAGTATGGTAGAACTGGAAGTGATTCCAGAACCACAAACGATTACTGAAGATTTGATAAGGAACCTAAAGATTCAATCTGGATTGACATTCCATTGGCCACTCCGCAGATAAGGTGGGTAACTTCAGGCACCCGAGAGGCACTACGGTAGCCTCAAGGACGGTGACAGGGAAGTTCTTATTTACCCACAATTGCCATTACTGTTGTTCCAGGTTACGAGACCCGGCGGGAGGATGAGTATAGCGTCGTTCTAAACCAGTTTTAGAAGTGTACGTCTATATGACTCTGCTAGAGGGTTGTCGTAGTCAGTGGGAGCAGCGGAAGCATTGGTGGACAGGTTGCTTATGTCTATTTATAGACTAGAGCAGATGTAGCGGAGATAGATCATCTATTTCTGACATGACAGTCATGGGTTTGACTTCATCAGAATAGGGGATGGATCTGTTGAGAAGGTAGTAGGGTGTGATATCCTGGTATTTGGATGATATACACAGAGTAGGAAAAGAAACTCCTACACTACGATCGGTTATACTTTGGTCGTCACACAGTTGTTTCTCCACAAAGAAAATGGATTTTATATCAGACATACTGGTTACTAGATCTATGGTCTTAGATCTAGATTTGGGTGGTTTCCCAATCAGGGTACTTGACAGCATTCTAAGAGTATTTAGGATGGACGACTCCTGGCACGGTAGTGTACCTGCAGGTAATGGAGTCACCCTCTCCAAAGGTGTCTTACAGACTAAAGGGGAGAGGGACGTGCATGATTGGCAGATCACTTGCTCAGGCAATTGAGTCAATCATGAGATGTCAAGTACCACACCAGATGTTGTTCTTGCACTAGATGCAATAAGTTGACATTAATCCAATCCTGGAGAAACAGTCGGAAGCAGTTTTAGAACATAAGTGGATGTTCTAGGGATATGATAACGACAGCCTCATTCAGGAGACAGTTACCATTCCAGGCTTCCAAGGTGACCTGGACGACAGGGAGGTTGTCAGAGTTGTAGTTTTTCCTTCTGATGAGGGGCAGTATTTTAGACAGGTGGTCCAAGGCAATACTGAGGGAGGCATGGCGCGCAGGACACTGATTAAGTTCAGTTGTCAATACAGTCTAAGAAGTTTGGATTTGGAGTTCATTTATGAGCTACGTCCCATCAGACATCCAGACATATTCTAAGACCGATATTGCTCATTTCGGGAGATGGCTTTCTCCGCGAACTTGAGATTTAGAGAGACATAGAAAGAAACATCAAGACGGATCCACTCACTAAGGCTATTCCTCGAACGCAATAGTTTTGCAAACGAGATTTGTGAGACTGACTAGTAGAGGAGTTGGGTGTTCGGTATCACACGGGCTGTAAGTATGCGACATCGCAATAATTAGCCTTGAGTGCAAGTGGGAGATTGTTGGAGATAGTGCCCTCAGAGTCAATTATTAGATCACAGGTACGTGATTGCAATGATTGATGGAGGACCTATCCCGGTAGGACAGTCTTACTCGAGATGATAGTATGCTATCTGGTTTACCTTTATCATCGTGTACTGTTTTAAGTGACCTGACACGTCGCTATTACACGTTGATAGAGCCCCTAGGATTCTTGCTTGACCACCAGCAGTATGAGGGCGATCATATAAGTGGGAGCTGGGGGTCTATAAGCATATCCTTAAAAGGTCCCTAGTCGTGAGAGTTTCGAGACAGGGCATCGATTCTCCATAGTAGACTAGTGTATACAGTCGAGACCCCGACGAGGGGCGGTGGCCGGTCTCATAAGCCACTGGTGTCAGTTGGATCACCTAAGAGGTATACAGGTGCTCATTGGGTTATGAGTACACCGGACAGGACTCGCCGGGAACATGCTAGTTGGTCATATACCAGACGTCAGATGGCAGTTCCCTGGTGACATGTGTGCAGGTTAGTTCATCGACCTGGGGATCGTCATTTGTCTCGTGTGAGTTCCCACTGTACTTTGATTACTACCCTACCACGGCTCAAAGGAGTCGTGCAAACAGGTTTTAGTTGGGTACAGTCCCGAGCCACATGGAGGCAGTGAGCGTATCTTCAGGGGTTCGTCTCTCCCGGTATTGGGGGTGAGGTCGTGCTGTGTCTAGGAGAGCCATTACACAAAGTCCTTGGCCAAGGCAAGGAGATTTACTGGTAGGTATTCCAGTAGTATCTCAGGGTGTTCTGGGCTACACTCCGACACGACTTGTACCGCTTTTGGGGGTCTGACTTTTACCAACCCCCTAGGCCCGCCATGCGATACTCATCGACGAACGGACCGGACTGTACGGATATTGTCACTGACAGGCTCAGTAGGGTTGTCAGGCTGAGTTCGCTCACAGACATCCCTTTTAGTCAGTACCTGGTAGCCCGTTACGTATTGGCTTATACCTCTGACGTGCTAGTGGTTAAATCCACAACCAAGGTGTTGATGAGTCTTTAGAGTCCCCCACATTCAGTTACTCAGCTTTCGGGCGAAAGGTTGTAGAGGCCGTATGGAGATATGGTAAGGTCCGATCAGATACGTGCGGTATTGCACGGATCAAGATCGGACAGTCTGTACTATAGGCCGTATGGATATATGGCAGGGTTCGATCAGATACGTGCGGTATTGCACGGATCAGGATCGAACAGATATTACTAGCCGATTTTGGTATAAGCCGGATCCTAGTATAGTACAGTGTAGATTTTGTCTCATTGCATTTGTATTTCGGTCGAAATACAGATGCGGGTGTGTATGCACAGTATCGGGGTTTTTCCTGTAATTTATTACGGGACCAGTTTTCTGGAGTTACCAGTTTGCTTTCCGTTTCGGCCAATTTCCTTTGTATCGTTCATTGGCCGAAGATTGGTGGAGGAGGGCTTATTTGCATTGTTGCAAATAAGCATTTGTGGAGGAGGTCTTTGCATATTATCATGTCATGATACTTGTCCCATCATTTGACTTCATAAACTCATGATTGCTTGACTTTCTTTATCATCATGGTTTTGATGATGGTTGTTGATGATGAGAGATGGTTGTTAGTTGAGTGTTGGTTTTCCTTTGTTATCATTGGTTCATATGATAACCATTCCTCTCTCTCTCTCTTGCTTGATATAAGAAAGACTCCCATTATTTTTGATACACTCTCATTTTTTTCCACTCCCTCCCTCATCTAGCATGGCCGGCCACTCTCTTGATGGGGGCTGTCCAAACATTTTGGTAAGGGGTTTTTGGTTCATTTCATGTTGAAAAATCCCTTTTAGCTCCTCCTCCAAAAGCTTGTATCATCCCTCCACCAAAATGGCATCTCCATGAACCCCAAAGTGAGACTTGAGGACTACATATTCTACAGCGAACCTTGGGCACGTCGAGTAGCCGGCTTCGTGCCCGAGTTGCCTCGGCATTGAGGTGGGAGCCCGTAAAAGAAGTAGGCGATGTGGTGCACTTCCGGCGACGAGGAGGAGACGGGACATTCCGCAGGAGATCGGGACGATGACGAGAAGACAGGAGGAGTTGGATCGTCGGTATATCTCTATTCCCTATCTTGTTAGTAGCTTAGACTTGTTAATGGTTACGATCCGGATGTTTAGTGCGCGGTGGTGCCGGTTTGCTAAGTCCGCAAAATTAAAGTTTTTCACCGTTTCCGCATTCCGGCGTCGGATTGACGGCCGGGGCGCCGCCGTGCACTTACACGCGGCAAGTTACCCGCCAAAACCTGAAGTGAGGCAGCCCCCTTCAGCAACGTAAATGGACCACCCAGCACTTCACGGAATCCGGTAACTTGGGCACCCCTTCTGGGTCAACTTGTACCCCCTACGAGTGCGACGAATAGCCCGCCAATTCTAGAGTGAAGCCCCCTCCGTCTCAATGCCATAAGATGCAGGCTCGTTGCCCTCTAGAACCCGGCTATCCGTGCACCCCACCTTGGGGTAATCCTAGTACAGAAAGTAAAATATACATACAACGGGTATATCGACCTCAGCCCGGTCGTGCCCCAAAAGAATAATATACAAACAGGCAGTGACGGCAGTCCACATGTCGGACGCTCGCCCCGCAATATCAAATGTACATAATACAACCAAAACTGTACTACCATTGCATCCAGGCTATCCCCCATGACCAATCCGCAATATCACAGCACAACACAGAACATCAACGTGAATGTCACGTTCGCAAATCCGTCTAAAAGGGCTATAGCAGTTAGACAGGATTTACCGATCAAATGACATTCACGGTCGCAGATATAACGTAAATACTGTGAACTAACATGTTTAAAATTTTCGATCGATCAAATTTACCGAAGTGGGCCCCAAGCACTACTGTAGCACTCAAAGAAAATCTGGGCCCAAACAGAACATACCAAAACCCCCATTTCTAAGTCCAAAGAGCTCTGTAGAAAATTGGTATGGTGATCACCTATTACTGCGGCGGAACCGCGGCCAGAACAGGGGTTTGGCCGCGGTTCCGCGGCCGATCTACAGTGTCACATGACCAATTTTTCACAGAAGTCTTAAAACTTCCTGCATGTATTTCTGCAACATACTGAAAAAATTTTCGAGCCGAAATTAATTCAACAGAAAACTGATGCTTTGAAATCGCGGTTTTGGGATATTTGTGCGATCGAAGTTTTAAACATGCTCGAGAAAGCTAGACTAGGTTAATGGCGTGGCTCTGATACCAGCGTAAGTGCACGGCGGCGCCCCGGCCGTCAATCCGAGGCCAAAATGCGGAAACGATACTTTACTTTAACTTTTGAACCGGCACCACCGCGCACAAAAATCATGGATCGGGCCATTAATCCAATCCTAGCTAACTAGAGAAGGGGTAGAGAGATATACCAAGCAATCCGTGTCCTTCGGTCTTCTCGTCGTCGTCCCGATCTCCCTGCGGAATCTCCGGTCTTCATCTCCTTGTCAGAAGGGCACCGCATCGCCGGGTTCTTTTATGGGCTCCCACCTCTAGACCGAGGCAACTCAGGCTCGAAGTTGGCGAGCCGACGTGCCCAAGAAGTGCTATAGAATAGTGTGGAACTCTATATCTCATGAGGTTGTAAGAAGTTGACATTTGGTGGAGGAAATGAACTATGGAGATCAACTTGGGAATTTTGGTGTAAGCAAAATGATATGAGATGAACAAAATCCCCACCCCAAAATTGGACAGCCCCTACACTCATGTGGCCGGCCATATCAAGAGGAAATGAGAGAAGAGTGTGTGTGGATCAAAAATGAGAGTGAGCCCAATAATGCAAGAGAAAGAAAGGGTTATCATGAGAAGAAATGATCACTAACCAAATCCAACACTCCATCAACCATCATGAAAACCATGTCCCCACAAAAGTCAAGCCATGATGAAGTCAATGGATGGTACAACCATCATGAAGCAACAATATGCAAAGACCACCCTCCACAATACTAATTTGCACAATTGCAAATAAGCCCTCCTCCACCAATTTTCAGCCAATGAAAGATACAAAGAAAAATGGCCGAAACGGAAAGCAAACTGGCAACTTCAAAAAAGCGATCCCGTAATAAATTACAGGAAAACCCCGCGACTGTATATACATACCCGCATTTGTATTCCGACCGAAATACAAATGCAATGAGACAAAATCTACACTGTACTATACTAGGATCCGGCTTAAACCAAAGCCCGCTAGTATTATCCGTCCGATCATGATCCGTGCAATACCGCACGTACATGATCGAACCCTGCCATATCTCCATATGGCCTCTACAGCGTTTCGCCTGAAACTTGAGAAACTGGTCTGTGGGGGACTCTAAAGACTCGTCAATATTTTAGTTGTGGATTTAACCACTAGCACGTCAGAGGTATTAGCCATACGTAACGGGCTACCAGGTATTGACCAAAAGGGACGTCGATGAGCGAACTCATCCTGACACCCTACTAAGCCTGTCAGTGACAATATCCATACAGTCTGGTCCGTTCGTCTATGAGCATCGCATGGCGGGCCTACGGGGTTGGTAAAAGTCAGACCCCCAAAAGCGGTACAAGTCGTGTCAGAGTGTAGCCCAGACACCCTGAGATACTACCGGAATACCTACCAGTAAATCTCCTGCCTTGGCCAAGGACTTCGTGTAATGGCTCTTCTAGACACAGCGCGACCTCACCCCCAATACCGGGAGAGACGAACCCCTGCAGATCCGCTCACTGCCTCCATATGGCTCGGGACTGTACCCAACGAAAACCTGTTTGTACGTCTCCTTTTAGCGTGGTAGGGTAGTAATCAAAGTACAGTGGGAACTCACACGAGACAAATGACGATCTCAGGTTGATGAACTAACATGTACACATGTCACCAGGGAACTGCTATCTGACGTCAGGTATAAGACCAACTAGCATGTTCCCGGCGAGTCATGTCCGGTGTACTCATAACCCAATGAGCACCTGTATACATCTTAGGTGAACCAACTGACACCAGTGGCTTATGAGACCGGCCATCGCCCCTCGTCGGGGTCTCGACTGTATACACTAGTCTACTCTGGAGTATCGATGCCCTGTCTCGAAACTCCCACGACCAGGGACCTTTTAAGGATGTGCTTATAGACCCCAGCTCCCACGTATATGATCGCCCTCATACTGCTGGCAGTCAAGCAAGAATCCTAGGGGCTCTATCAACGTGTAATAGTGACATGTAAGGTCACCTGAAGCAGTACACGATGATAAAGGTAAACCAAATAGCATACTATCATCTTGAGTAAGACTGTCCTACCGGCATAGGTCCTCCCTCAATCATTGCAATCACGTGCCTGTGATCCAATAATTGACTCTGAAGGCACTATCTCCTGTTAGTGTATATGCCCTAGAGGCCATTACTGTATCATACTAGTTTGTATATTACTTAATGGAAGCTTGGGATATTCACAGTAATATAAACAATCTTGCTCAAAATAGTAGTATGCTACTTAGTTTGTCTCTACTTTAATGTGTACATGTGTTTATTTTATTATATCACCTATACGCATTAGTGGAGCCCTTAGGATCTTTGCTTGATTACCAGCGTTGTGATGGCAGTCACACTCGTGGGGGCTGGGTAATCCATAAGCACATCCTTATACAGGTCCCTAGTCGCAGGACTATCGAGACAGGGCATCGATACTCCGGAGTAGACCAGCGTATGCGCTTCTCATCCCAGCAGGGGAGACGGTCTGTCCCACAGCCGTCAGTACGTCGTACTTGAGATAGTATGCGGGTGCTCGTTAGGTTACGAGTACACTGGACAGGACTCGTCGGGAACTGACTGGTTGGTATTATACCTATAGTCAGTTATCAGTTCCCAGGTGACATGAGTACAGCTTAGTCCGCTGACTTGACACAGTCACTTCGCCTCGAGTGTGTTCCTACTGTACTTTGATTACTACCCTACCACGGCTCAAAGGAGTCGTGCAAACAGGTAGTAGTTCGGTGCAATCCCGAAGCACTTGGAGGCAGTGACGGTTAGACAGGATTCGTCTCTCCCGGTATTGGGGGTTGACATCGCGCTGTGTCTAGGAGAGCCATTACACGAGTAGTCCCTGGCCAGGGCAAGCGAGATATACTGGTAGGCTTCCAGTGTTATCTCAGGGTGTTTTGGGCTTCACTCCGGCACGACTTGTACCGCTATTAGGGGACTGACGTTTACCGCCCCTCTAGGCCCGCCATACGATGTATCAGACGAACAGACCGGACTGTACGGAGACTGTCACATTCAGGCTCAGTAGGAGTTCAGATGGGTTTCACCTCATCTGTCTTCTTGTCGGCATCTACCTAGAGACCGTTAAGCACAGCTAGTGCCGCTTGCGGTCTGTGGTTAAACCCACTGCCAGCGTAGTGTTGAGTCTTTAGAGTCCCACACAGAGTGCTATTCGCCTTTAGGCAAAAGAGTAGAGGTCGCATGGTTTTACGACAGGACGCATGGTTTTGCGACAGGGTTCGGTCATATCCGTGCACTTGTGCACGTTTAGTGTCCGGACAGTTAACACTAGCAGGCTTTGGTTTAAGCCAGATCCTAGTGTACGTTTTGGGATTGATTTTATCTCGTATGTATTCGTGTTCCTCGGAACGCGGATGCGGGTGTGTATGCACAGTTGACAGAGAGACAGAGGCAGAGGATTCTCATTAGGGTTGTTGACTGTTGATTGTTGACCATTGACTTTTTGCTAAACCCTAATGAGAATATGATATATGATTAACAATAATATTAATTAAGTATTATAGTGACATGGTTGTTGAGGGGTTGACTTTGTTGACTTGTTGACTTTGTTGACCGGTTGACTAGGTTGGACTAGTTGACCATCATCATGACAATAGCTATCATTTCATGGCAAAGACTTTTGCTTGCTTGTTTATCTTGTGCAAAATGAGTGCATGAAATGATATGGCTATTTTGACTTAAATCATCACATAATACTCGATTGCTATGATTTGTTATGATGGCTTTGGATTATGAGAGCCAAGAGAGAAAAAGTCTTACTCATTCTCTCATTTTCTTTCTCTCTCTTGTTCTTGAGCTCTCATCCTCTTCCTCTTGCTCTCCCTCTCTCTAGTCTATGGTTCACTTGTCTCATGTGTTGAGAAGCAAGAACCATAGAGGAAAATCCCAACACACTCTTCTCTACTCACTCTAGTTCATAAGGTTTAGCAAACCGAGTGAACTAGTTTCTTCAAAGTTCGAAGAAGAAGCCAAAGGTAGAAGCTTTCGGGTGGATCGATCTTCGGCGTAAGGAGACGACGGGGTGAAGCCGATCCGTACACCATCGAGAGTTGAAGACGAAGGAGTTCAAGAAAGAAAGGTATAACCCCCTAACCGAGTAGTTAACAACTCCTAGTTAGGTTGTTAGTTAGATGTTTAACAAAGATCCGTTTTGAGTCCATGTTACCGCCTCTAGAAAATCGTTTTTCATCAAATTCCGCAAGCCCGTAAGTACCGGGAGAGGTAGCATGGACTTACAGTGGTATCAGAGCCTAGTTAAACACTACCTAACATGTTAGCATAGTAACTAGAAATTCGATTGGAGAAAAATTCGCGAAATACACCCGGATATCAAGCTTGCTGTCGTTTTTTAAAGTTCTGTAAAAATAATAAATTATGCTTTAAAAATCGACTCAGGGTTTTTATAGTCTACTGTAGAAAAACGGTCCAGAGAACCCACCAAAACGCCGCGGAAACGCGGCAATAGCTTGCTATTGCCGCGGTTCCGCGGCCGATTTAGCTCCTCTGTGGATCGTCTTCATTGCAGTTTGTTCTATGGGGTATTTTGGGAATTTTGGTATATGTTTTTTCAGCCCAGATTTTCCAGAAAGAAAATTTTGTTTTTGGGGCTTTAAAAACCGTATTTTGATCGAGTTTCTAAAGACTTAAGCTGACGAGTATTTATCTGTGATGTCATATTTGTATTGAACGTCTGCTAATCGCTATATGTCGATTAGTGGGGGTTATACAAATCTGTGATCTGTAATGTTGCTGGTATGTGTATATGAATTCATTGGATTGTCGCGGGTGAACAGCCGGGGGTTGTGAGACGAGTGTTTTCTTTTCTTTCAATTCATGTAAATTTGTAAATTGATGTAATAATTATTTGTATGACCGCACAACCGGGTCGGGGTTGTAGCCGTCATTGTATAATTTCTTTTTACTGTTTTTGCTCCTAGGATAGACCCATGGAGGGGGTGCATAAACTACCGGGTATCTCGAAGTGCCGAGTGGCCTACTCACGGTGTTGAGGGAGGTTGCTCCGCTTCGGATACTTGGCGGGTAGTTTGCCGCACCCGTAGGGGTCTTGGGTGGGGTATTGGCTATTCACCGCGACCGTGTAATCTGCTTTTCGTTACAGGCTCGTACGAATTGCGGATTCCTAGTATATCTAATGTATTCATCTGTGATCTGAAATGGCTATCATTGCAATATATATCTATATATAATATTATTTAGGCGTTGCTTATGTTTTACAGCCGTCCTAGCCCAGCCCCCGCTCTGTCGTTAGTTAAGTAACCTAACGGGTAATGACGGGGCCCCGTGGCGAATGCGAATGGCATAAGCGTACGTCATATTTTGGTTGTTTTCTGCAATGGTAGGATTAAATGATGGGACGCATTAAAAGAACTAATGCAAGAAAAATACGCATTAAAAGAACTAATGCAAGAAAATAAACCAAGTAAAAGTCGTTGGAACACTTTCAAAAACCACTCGGTTCTTTTCAAAACCAACTTTTAAATGCAGAGTTTGAGCCACTCCTTTTAAAAGCTATCTCGTTCCATCGATTATATCAAGTTCACTACGTTCACGGTTTCGCCAAAACCATTCGTAGCCCTCCGTCGTTTCACATGAATGGTCAATAGTATTCAAGCTATGTATGTTGGCCAAAGTCAAGACATAGTGATTGGTAGCTATTGGGTATTCATGTGCAGCATAGATAGATGCGTTGGTTTGGGACAGTCGTACTGCCATTTTGGCCAAAGTCAATGGTAGGTACGGGTGGGTCCAAATTAACCTGGAGAATGACAGGTAGAACTTGACATGTGACTTATGATATTTTGGCCAAAGTCAAGGTCATAAGAGCATGGGGCAAAAATCCACATCGGGAGTTTCATAAGTACTGAAACTTGCTAGCGCTGCATACCATTTGGAGTGTGATAATTCTGGTAGAATTCCTTCAGTTTTGTCACGCGGTGATATTTGGATCCCGATCCTACTGTGAGTATATGCTACTCCTCGGGAAATTTCTCACTTAACGATCAATGCTATAAACCTAGTAGGTGTCTAGAAAGGTGTTAGCGGGGCTACGCCCACAGGGAAAAGAGGTTATTTAATTAAGGAACTTCGCGAAAGCGTTGGAAAACCTCCCTCGAAGTACCGACACTGGCCTGGCTGAACGGTTAAGCAAGAATTGTACGGTGAGATTGATCCTGACTAATTCTTCCTTTTTGGTTTGAGGAGGGATTCGAGAGACAGTAGGAGCCATCCTGTTTAGACAAACTAAAAACCACTCTAAACTTGCAAGAGCATCATGCTGAGTGTTTCTTCTCTCTCTCCTAATTGCAGCGACCAATCGACATGACTGGACTTAAGTTACTTCTAGATAAAAACATACTGACAGGGCCAAACTACAAAGATTGGCTCAGGAATGTCAAGATGGCAATCACTTACGACAAGCTGGGGTATCTTCTTACCACCAAAGCTCCCCCTGTCCCGGGTCCCACCTCCAACGTCGCGGATAAAGAAATCCGTAAGACCTGAAAGATCGATTGCGCGAAAGCCATGTGCCTCGTGCTTGCCTCTATGGACAATGAACATCAGAGGAGGCACGAGAATATGGACCCCGAATCCATATTTCTTCATACAAAAGAACTGTATGGAGAGCAGTCTCGTATCGCAAGATACGAAGTGTCGAAGAAGTTATTTTCGGCAAGATTGGCCGTCGGATCATCGGTAGTGGAACACATGCTTAAGATGATTGGCTTCATTGAGGAGCTCGCGGACCTTGGGACCACGTTGGAGAATGTGCTCTATACGGACTTGATTCTCCAGTCCCTTCCTTCCACTTACGCCCAGTTTATCCTGAACTTCAACTTATAAGAAAAGGAAATTGAACTTTCAGAACTCCTCAACATGCTGAGGAGCGCAGAGGGCACCCTACAGAAAGGTAGGGAAACATCCACTTTGTTTGTAGGAGGATCTTCCTCTTCTAGGTCCAAGGCGAAAGCCAAGGGAAAGAAGAAGAAAGCCCCCGCCAAACCAAGGGGCGGTGTTAGTAAAGTGGATACGAAGGGAAAGGCAAAAGCAACAAAGAAAGTGGGGAAGCTTGTGGATAAAGGAGAATGCTTCTATTGTCATAAGAGTGGACACTGGAAGAAAGATTGCAGAGCTTGGAAAGCCAGAACACAGGATCTGAAGCAGATTGCGGCTTCAGCTTCAGGTGTGTATGTTATTGAAAACTGTCTTTCAATAAACTCTACTTCCTGGGTATTGGATACCGGATCAGGATCTCATATCTGTAATTCTTTGCAGGCGTTGAGAAACCGTAGGTTTTTTAAGGCAGGTGACATGACCCTCAAACTTGCAAACGGAGCTAGCATGGATGCTAAGGCCGTGGGGGACTATCACCTGGGAATGTCAGATGGACATGTTTTGGTTTTGCGTAATTGCTTTTTTGTACCCAACGCAACTTGTAATATCATTTCTGTATCTTTGGTTTCTAAAGAAGGTTATGAATTTGCGTTTGTAAGCAATGTTGTAAACATTCACCTTAATCAAGTTCTGATTGGGTCAGGTACATTGAGCAATGGTATATACGTATTAAACCAACCACAGATTTTCAATGTCCAGAATACACACAAAAGAAAGTCTCCAGAAATCAATCAGACTTTCTTATGGCACTGTAGACTGGGTCACATCAATGAGAGAAGGTTGACTAAGTTACATACAGAAGGATATTTGGATCCGTTCGAATATCAATCGTATGCCACTTGTCAATCATGTCTCAAAGGAAAGATGACAAAGACTCCGTTCACTGGACACGGAGTAAGAGCGAGCGAGCTCTTAGGACTCGTACACAGCGACGTGTGCGGTCCAATGTCTACACATGCGCGAAGCGGTTATTCTTACTTCATTACTTTTACGGATGACTTTTCAAGGTACGGATATGTCTTCTTAATGAAACATAAATCCGAAGCCTTTGGAAAGTTCCAGGAATATAAGAATGAAGTAGAAAAACAAACCAGCAAAAGTATCAAGACACTGAGATCTGATCGAGGTGGTGAATACTTAAGTGCCGGGTTCCTGGATTACCTAAAAGAGAATGGAATTCTCTCTCAGCTTACTCCTCCATACACCCCGCAACATAACGGTGTATCGGAGAGACGGAACCGAACCCTATTAGATATAGTACGGTCCATGATGAGTAACGCTGAGTTACCGCGATCATTCTGGGGGTATGCGCTAGAATCAGCTGCATACCTTTTGAACCGAGTTCCAACTAAGACTGTGCCTACCACACCATATGAGATGTGGTGTGGGAAGAGACCCTATCTTAATCACATTAAGACATGGGGAAGTCCAGCTTTTGTCAAAAAGCAGCATGCAGACAAACTCGAGGTATGCTCAGTACAGTGCAAGTTTGTAGGATATCCAAAGAACTCCAAGGGATATTTCTTCTACTGCGAAGAGGAACAAAAGGTTTTTGTTTCTCGTCATGCCCACTTTCTAGAACACCAGTTCTTAGAAAAGGAAATTAGTGGGAGCGCAGTAGAACTGGAAGAAATTCCATAACCACAGACTATTACTGAAAGCTTAGTGGAACCAGAGGGTTCAAAAGAACAGGACATTCCTACGCCGTTCCGCAGGAGTAGTAGGAAGTCTCATCCGCCCGAGAGATACTACGGTTTTCTCATAGACGGGGATAGAGAGGATTGCATCATAGATTATGATGAGCCTATTAGCTTCCAGCAGGCCGTTTAGAGCGTTGACTCGGTAAAATGGCTGGATGCAATGCGGACCGAAATGGAGTCCATGTACACCAACAAAGTATGGACGTTGGACATTGCTCCAGACGGGGTAAAACCCGTAGGATGCAAGTGGATCTTCAAAAGGAAGATTGGTGTAGATGGACAGGTTGAGACCTATAAAGCTAGACTTGTTGCAAAGGGTTTTCGTCAAAGACCTGGTTTGGACTATGACGAAACCTTTTCTCCAGTGGCTATGCTGAAATCCATTCAGATCCTTCTTGCCATTGCTGCCTTCCACGATTATGAGATTTGGCAGATGGACGTAAAGACCGCTTTTCTAAATGGAAATTTAGAAGAGTGTGTCTATATGGACCAGCCAGAGGGTTTCATTCAGAGTGGGAGCAGCGGAAAGGTGTGCATGTTGCTTAAGTCCATCTATGGACTAAAGCAGGCATCGCGGAGTTGGAACATCTGTTTTGATGAGACGGTCAAAGAATTTGGCTTTATCAAAAATCCAGATGAACCATGCATCTATAGTAGATTTGTAGCAAGAACTGTCGTATTCCTCGTTTTATACTGGATGACATTCTTCTGATAGGAAATGACATTCCTATGCTACAATCTGTCAAGGGGTTCTTGTCACACAGGATCTCCATGAAAGACCTGGGTGATGCCTCATACATCCTGGGGATCCGGATCCATCGTGATAGATCCAAGAGGATATTAGGACTTTCACAGTCCAGGTACATCGACACCATACTGAAAAGATTCAGTATGGAAGATTCCAAGCGCGGTAACCTACCGGCTTGTCACGGGATCACCCTCTCTAAAGAGATGTCTCCCAAGACTGATTTGGAGAGGGATCGCATGTCTATTATACCCTACGCTTCTGCGGTAGGCTCTATAATGTATGCGATGTTGTGTACCAGACCGGATGTAGCTTATGCACTGAGTGTGGTAAACAGTATCAGTCAAACCCTGGGGAGAAACACTGGATAGCGGTAAAGAACATTCTCAAGTACCAGAAAAGGACTAAGGAGATGTTCTTGGTGTATGGCGGAAAAGATGTTTGAGATAGTGCCCTCAGAGTCAATTATTGGATCACAGGTACGTGATTGCAATGATTGAGGGAGGACCTATCCCGGTAGGACAGTCTTACTCGAGATGATAGTATGCTATCTGGTTTACCTTTATCATCGTGTACTGCTTTAAGTGACCTGACACGTCGCTATTACACGTTGATAGAGCCCCTAGGATTCTTGCTTGACCACCAGCAGTATGAGGGCGATCATATAAGTGGGAGCTGGGGGTCTATAAGCATATCCTTAAAAGGTCCCTAGTCGTGAGAGTTTCGAGACAGGGCATCGATACTCCATAGTAGACTAGTGTATACAGTCGAGACCCCGACGAGGGGCGGTGGCCGGTCTCACAAGCCACTGGTGTCAGTTGGATCACCTAAGATGTATACAGGTGCTCATTGGGTTATGAGTATACCGGACAGGACTCGCCGGGAACCTGCTAGTTGGTCATATACCAGACGTCAGATGGCAGTTCCCTGGTGACATGTGTGCAGGTTAGTTCATCGACCTGGGGATCGTCATTTGTCTCGTGTGAGTTCCCACTGTACTTTGATTACTACCCTACCACGGCTCAAAGGAGTCGTGCAAACAGGTTTTAGTTGGGTACAGTCCCGAGCCACATGGAGGCAGTGAGCGTATCTTCAGGGGTTCGTCTCTTCCGGTATTGGGGGTGAGGTCGTGCTGTGTCTAGGAGAGCCATTACACAAAGCCCTCGGCCGAGGCAAGGAGATTTACTGGTAGGTATTCCAGTAGTATCTCAGGGTGTTCTGGGCTACACTCCGACACGACTTGTACCGCTTTTGGGGGTCTGACTTTTACCAACCCCCTAGGCCCGCCATGCGATGCTCATAGACGAACGGACCGGACTGCACGGATATTGTCACTGACAGGCTCAGTAGGGAGTCAGGCTGAGTTCGCTCACAGACGTCCCTTTTGGTCAATACCTGGTAGCCCGTTATGTATTGGCTTATACCTCTAACGTGCTAGTGGTTAAATCCACAACCAAGGTGTTGATGAGTCTTTAGAGTCCCCCACATTTCAGTTACTCAGCTTTCGGGCGAAAGGTTGTAGAGGCCGTATGGAGATATGGCAAGGTCCGATCAGATACGTGCGGTATTGCACGGATCAGGATCGGACAGTCTGTACTATAGGCCGTATGGTTATATGGCTTGGTTCGATCAGATGCGTGCGGTATTGCACGGATCAGGATCGAACGGATATTACTAGCCGGCTTTGGTATAAGCCGGATCCTAGTATAGTACAGTGTAGATTTTGTCTCATTGCATTTGTATTTCGGTCGGAATACAAATGCGGGTGTGTATGCACAGTATCGGGGTTTTCCTGTAATTTATTACGGGACCAGTTTTCTGGAGTTGCCAGTTTGCTTTCCGTTTCGGCCGATTTCCTTTGTTCCGTTCATTGGCCGAAGTTTGGTGGAGGAGGGCTTATTTGCATTGTTGCAAATGAGTGTTTGTGGAGGGGGTTCTTTGCTTATATTTGTATCATGATGGTTTCATGATGGAGCCCATCCTTTGACTCTTTCTTTTCCATCATGGCTTGACTTTGGCTCATCATGGTTGTTGATGATGAGGTTGGTGGAAGATGGTTGAGTGTGGGTTTTGATTTGGTGTGGCCTTATCTTTTTCCATTCTTTTTCTCCACCCATTTTCTTGTGTGGGGGCCGGCCACATATGCTGTGAGTGAGGGGAGAGATTTGTTTTTGTGGAAAATTTCCTTCTTGATTAATTAATGGTGTGTGCTGGAGATGCTGGTTTTGATATAGGATTAATTTATTAAAAGGTTTAAAAAAGGAGCAACATGAGTGTGCAGGAGAGGCATGATGAATGATTAATTTCTTAAGGAAGCTTTGAGCTTTAATTGGTGGGCTCAGGGGGCTGATTGTTTTTTGGTGAGAGAGAGTTGTTTTTCCTAAGGATAAATCACCCCCTTGCATTTTTGACAGAGCAACAAAAATGGGGTGCAGGGGCTGATGTTTTTGGCCGAGCTCATTTAAAACCCATGCTCCATTCTTCCAGCAAGATCCATGGAAAATTCTTTTGCACCAATTCCTCCATCATCTTTATGGCAACATAACCCCAAAGTGACAACCATTCTACACTGGTCTACAGCAAATCTTGGGCGCGTCGGCTAGCCAACTTCGCGCCCGAGTTGCCTCGGCATTGAGGTGGGAGCCCGTAAAAGACGTAGGCGATGTGGTGCCCTTCCGGCGACTAGGAGGAGACCGGACATTCCGCGGAAGATCGGGACAACGACGAGAAGACCGGAGGACTCGGATCACTCGGTATATCTCTAACCCGTCTTATAGTTTGCTAGGACTAGTTAATGGTTCGATCCGGGTGTTTAGTGCGCGGTGGTGCCGGTTTGCCAGTCCAAGAAAATTTAAAGTTTTTCGCTTCCGCAATTTTTGGCGTCGGATTGACGGCCGGGGCGCCGCCGTGCACTTACAAAAGACCTCCAGATCGAGGCCTTTGCTGACTCCAGCTTCCAGAGTGACAAGGATGATTCCAAGTCCATGTCGGGTTTTGTCTTTACCCTCAATGGAGGGGCGGTGTGTTGGAAGAGTTTCAAACAGGAAACCGTTGCTGACTCGACTATGGAAGCGGAATACATCGCTGCATCTGATGCCGCAAAAGAAGCCGTCTGGATGAGGAAGTTCTTGAAAGAACTTCAGGTGGTTCCGTCCATTGTTGATCCAATACCTCTGTATTGCGACAACAACGGGGCTATAGCTTTAGCGAAGGAACCCAGGTCCCATCAGAAATCCAGACACATCTTGAGGCGGTACACCTGATCAGGGAGATCATGGATCGCCAGGAGATCAAGGTTCGGAGGGTTGCTTCAGAAGATAACACTGCAGATCCATTCACCAAGGCCTTGCCCCAGACTCAGTTCGAGCGGCTGATTGAGATGATAGGTCTTCGATACGCCAGTACATGGCCTTAGTGCAAGTGGGAGATTGTTAGTGTATATGCCCTAGAGGCCATTACTGTATCATACTAGTTTGTATATTACTTAATGGAATCTTGGGATATTCACAGTTGTATAAACAATCTTGCTCAAAATGGTAGTATGCTACTTGGTTTGTCTCTACTTTAATGTGTACATGTGTTTATTTTATTATATCACCTATACGCATTAGTGGAGCCCTTAGGATCTTTGCTTGATTACCAGCGTTGAGATGGCAGTCACACTCGTGGGGGCTGGGTAATCCATAAGCACATCCTTATACAGGTCCCTAGTCGCAGGACTATCGAGACAGGGCATCGATACTCCGGAGTAGACTAGCGTATGCGCTTCTCATCCCAGCAAGGAAGACGGTCTGTCCCACAGCCGTCGGTACGTCGTACTTGAGATAGTATGCGGGTGCTCGTTAGGTTACGAGTACACTGGACAGGACTCGTCGGGAACTGACTGGCTGGTATTATACCTATCGTCAGTTATCAGTTCCCAGGTGACATGAGTACAGCTTAGTCCGCTGACTTGACACTGTCACTTCGCCTCGAGTGTGTTCCCACTGTACTTTGATTACTACCCTACCATGGCTCAAAGGAGTCGTGCAAACAGGTAGTAGTTGGGTGCAGTCCCGAAGCACTTGGAGGCAGTGACGGTTAAACAGGATTCGTCTCTCTCGGTATTTGGGGTTGACATCGCGCTGTGTCTAGGAGAGCCATTACACGAGTAGTCCCTGGCCAGGGCAAGCGAGATATACTGGTACGCTTCCAGTGTTATCTCAGGGTGTTTTGGGCTTCACTCCGGCACGACTTGTACCGCTATTAGGGGACTGACGTTTACCGCCCCCTAGGCCCGCCATGCGATGTATCAGACGAACAGACCGGACTGTACGGAGACTGTCACATTCAGGCTCAGTAGGAGTTCAGATGGGTTTCACCTCGTCAGTCTTCTTGTCGGTATCTACCTGGGGACCATTACGCACAGCTAGTACCACTTGCGGTCTGTGGTTAAACCCACTGCCAGCGTAGTGTCGAGTCTTTAGAGTCCCACACAGAGAGCTATTCGCCTTTAGGCAAAAGAGTAGAGGTCGCATGGTTTTACGACAAGTCGCATGGTTTTGCGACAGGGTTCGGTCACATCCGTGCACTTGTGCACATTTAGTGTCCGGACAGTTAACACTAGCGGGCTTTGGTTTAAGCTAGATCCTAGTATACGTTTTGGGATTGACTTTATCTCGTATGTATTCGTGTTCCTCGGAACGCGGATGCGGTTGTGTATGCACAGTTGACAGAGAGACAGAGGCAGAGGATTCTCATTAGGGTTGTTGACTGTTGACTGTTGACCATTGAATTTTTGCTAAACCCTAATGAGAATATGATATATGATTAACAATAATATTAATTAAGTATTATAGTGACATGGTTGTTGATCGCACGCTTTTGGCGTGTCGGATGTTCAAAGAATTTAAGTGTAACCGCGATCAGGACGGTGTCGCTTTGCAGCTAGCCGGTGAGCACGGGTCGGTCCACAGGGAGATGGTGTTATCTTACCTTCTTGTTTTAGACGAGTCAATAAAGAATCTGTATGTTTGTTTGATCTAACCTATGTGTTTATCTGCAAGTATAAAGTTGTTAAGAAAAGATACGAGATTGTAAGCTAAGAAATCCGTACTCAAAACCTTTGAGCCGAGTCTTGACCAATTGAAGCTAAGCAATCGGCAACAACGTGGATTAGGGGATTTAAGCGCGGTATTCATGGAATCCGGCTTATTTACCCTTGTCCTTCCGTTCTTGTCTCTTGCTTTCGCCTCCGGCCAAACCGAACGCAACCGGCCGCGGTTAGGAATCACCGTTACCTTGTCAGGGTACGGTGCCTAACGGAGCGCTTGCGTATGGTTTGGGCGAAGTTCAAATGGAAAATAACAGGAAAAGGAATTGGCAAAGAAATGTTAACTTATAAAACCGTATTAATTCTTATCAACAACAATAATTACAACATTTACAAAATGAACAAAAGAGAACAAAAAGAAAAGAACAAAGAAAAGAAAAGATACAAGTAATAAAGAGCATGAATAAAATTGCATGAAATAGAATGCAAGTAATAAAAAGACAAGTAATAAAAAGCGAATAATAAAAGAATACGGAACTAGGACCCAAACCAAGCATGTGCTCAATAGCCAACCCTTAAACTTGAAAGCTCAATGAAGAGGTTGCAAGATCAAGGGAAGGGTAGAAAACGCATGTGAAATGAAGTGCTAGTCCCGGAAGAAAATACGACCCTTGAGATCAATAACTAACTCTTAACCATTCAACCTCAATGAAGAGATTGAATGAGCAAGAGAAAGCAGAAATCTCAAGGGGGAGCAAACGAACAAGAAAGATAAAGAACCCTCATCTTCATTAATCTTCCACTCAAAAGCTCTCACTACAATTTAATGGAGAAAGAATGAAGAAGAGGAAGAAGAAGAACAAAATTCTACAAAAAAGAGAACAAAGAAAAGCCCCTTTGGTTTGGCTCAGATCTGCTGTATTTATAGGCAGGAGAATGGAATTCTAGGGCAACCAGAAGACACAATATGAAGTACCCAAACTACCCAGAAAAAACGACAAGGAGTGGGCCCCACCTAGCCGCGGATCCGCCGCCAATACCCCCTATTGGCCGCGGATCCGCGCCCCTACAGTAGGTTTAGGGTGTGGGGTTTCTTGTACGGCCCTGATCTGCTGTCCCCTGTTGTCTGGTACACATATTTTCTGATAATTCTTTCACAATTCTTCCAGAATTTCTGTTGAGGAAAGGTGGACTTTTTGTGGTTGTTTTTGTCATGATTGCCTCGAGCTCCGCGTAGATTTCTTGGAACTTGTTGTTGCCATTGAGCCTTGTGCATGAAGGTGACATTGATTTGACATTTTGTCTTCCTAAACTGGTATCTGGCAACATACGGATGACGAGCGGAGACCGTGTTTTCTCAGTGGTTGGAAGGAACCCGGATTTTGTCATGTTTTCCATGAATTTACCGTTTTAGAACCGAGAACCTGTATCCTGCAAATATATAACAAACACGGATTAAAAGCACCTACCTATAAACAACCGAGCGTAAGAATGGGCGGTATAAAATGCAGTATTCTGTGATGAACAAATACCCCCAAACTTAACTTTTGCTCGTCCCGAGCAAAACCAATTATTCACAAAAATAAAATGATAACCGCACTTTCGCAGGGAACGCGATTGCACTGAGCACGTGCAACAAGCCGTTAAACCTCTAGGTGTCCCTAGTAGGAGGGGTGTTGTCTCCTGAGGGTTTTCAGCAGATACTACCCACAAAATCCGGTCAAGTTGGTTTTGTACAATAACTAAGATTCAAACCCTAAAGTTTTTGTTTCAGAAAATAACAATTCTATAATCTTAAGTCTAGACTATCGAACCTTTATTTTTCACACCTCGCTTCTTATTTAACTACAGATTTTATATGTCTTTACGTGCAGTGCAATTAGTGTCGTTAAGTTCCAGAAGGATCGATTAAAGTCATCATGTCGCACAATAAAGCCCAGATAACAATTTTAAAAGGATCACATAAGTTTTATAAAGAGTTAAGCATTTTTCAAGTTTCGTTTTCCAGTAAGGTTTCAACTTCAGAATTTCTATCTTCCTTAACAGGAAACTAAGTCGTATTTTTCACTCCACCTTTTTCTTGTTTTCATTTCATACACACCTTTGTGAACGTGCAATAGTCTTTATCATAGAATAAAACCTTCATATCTCCGTTAAATTTTTTTATAAAAGCTTGTCTTTTATCAAGATTATTCTCACACAAAGAACCGTTAGGAATTTTAACTCGGAGAGAACACTTGCTTGATTTTGTTTTAAAACTGGACTTTCTAGGCTTCTTAGCGAGCTTTGGGCCAATGCACCCAAACCAGTTGGTTTTAGGGCATTAGGTGTAGAAACACCCCAGCGGACTTAATTACTCAAGTTACCTAGGTCCAAAAACAAAAGACAGATTGTCGTGAAAATCAGATGATTTAATACGAACGGAGATATAACCGGCAGTTCAATTATTTTTCAGATAAAAGACGTGTTTAGTGGGTTTGGTGTGTAATCATTCCAATCAAGTTTCAGATGGGTTATTTTTCAGACTTAGTTCCAATTAAGGCATCAATAACATTCCTTCATATTCACTCACTTCATAAACAATTCTTGATATATTACTTATTTCAGAACAAACCTATTTGATCCTCAGAAAATCATTTATCTATTTAAAAGTTTTTAAACATAAAAGACTTGTCATCTAATTTCCAAGACTCACAACACATGTAGTGTGATGTAAAGACGTATATCAACTATAGTTAACTTCAAAGGAGAGTTATCTTTCAGGTTTTCACAATCCAAACATAATATTTAGTTATTCCTATTTTTTCAAACAAAAACCGTCGAATGTTGAATCAGAGTTCTTCCACAAGCTAACTTGACAAAAAAGTTTTTATATTTTTAGAAAATTTTTAAATTTTTATGGGTTTTTAAATAAGGTATGCAAATGCAAAATATACAAATGAATGCGAAGGAAGAAAGCTTACCGAGCACACCCCCAAACTTAAACTTGACAGTGCCCTCACTGTCAGGCTATACTAAGAGGGTCAAAATTGCCGGCGCTCCCTAAAAACAAATTATATACAAAAACAGAAAAAAAAAAAAAAAAAAAAATATATATATACAAAAAAAGTGTCCCCCCCAAACTTAAGTAAAACGGTGTTTCCACTGTTAAGCGATGAAGTTCAGGATTGGGGGGGAAAGAACAGTATCCATCTATACAAGGCCTTACACAGGCCAAAAGTTAACACCAACCATTCAAAGATTTTATCATGGTACAGCAGTGGTTGGTGAAAGAAGGTGAAGAGGTAAGAAATGGAGATTACGCGAGACCGCTTGTGGAGAGAAGTGGAATGCGGTCTCGGTAGATGAGGGGAAGAAGAATGGCGGAAGGGAAAAAGAAGTGGAATACGAACTTGAGGGTGCAAATGGAGTAAATAGATTAGCACAATTTGTGATGACCGATGTGTGGAAAGCGATTGTGCTAATATATTTACCCGTCGAGAGATTGGGTCAAATCCCTCAAGGTTCGTGAGAAACCATGGGTACGCCGAACTTGGTAAACCAGACATATGAAATGTAAGTGATACGGGTTCTTGCAAGGTCGGAACGATGGAAAGGATGGAGGGAAGTGGTTGAGGAAGGGTATCGGTTAAGGGTTCAGGAGGGTGTACACAGTCAGTGAAAGGAACAGGATGAATTGAAAAATCCGACTCATCATCTAGAACTGTTTCATCCTCAAAAATATCCTCAAAATTTTCCTCAAAGTTAAGCTTATCCATGCACATTTCATCAAAGTCCAGACGCATATGGGGTTCGGGAAAAACATTTAATGACTCGGGATGATGAATTGGAGAGAAAAACCTAGTCAAATCTATGGGTTCATCATCCAAAATATCCCCAGCGTCAGTATCCTCAATCAAGTGAAAATCAAAATTCTCTGACACCTTAACCAAAGCATGGATATTAATCAATTCAGGTTCTAAGATGGAGGTGTAAAGGTCAAAAGGTTTAGGATCGGTTTCACTTGGAAGAGACCCTTCACAATCGGGCAAATCAAACACTACGAAGTCGCACAACTCATTCATCATTCTATCTTCAACTGATAAGTCATGTAGGATACCCGATAGACTTTCAAAACAGGAGTTGTGGGATTCAATTTGGGATGGGTAGGTTTGATTTGGAAGGTGGTACATCTCACTCTCTCCACTCAAATTCACAGCCTGTCCTGCCACCTCATCATACATTGAAAAAGTTGGAGCTAGTTGAAAACTAGCTACCGGGTCACTAGGTTGCATGAGGGCGGCCATGGACGCATTCAAATCCATCATCTGTTGGCTTGACGCTACCCTAAAATCTTCCAAGGACTGTTCCAGACTAGACATAGATTGTGATGGGGTTTCAGTAAAAGATTCAAAGTTATTTGGATACTGAAAACTCCCAAACGGCTGTTCTGAAGCAATGTCTAGGGAAGGTGCAAAAGTAGGGTAGGATTGGTAGGAATTGAATGGCTGAACAGGAGTGGGATCAACAGGTGGATAAGACGGAGAATGGAATTGTTGATCCCAAGAATTTGAAGTGGTGAAAGGAGTGAAAGATCGGTTACGGGATTGTTCAATACGTTCTGCAATAGACATAGGTCTTGGAATTGCAACATGACTCGAAGAAGGGGTATCAACGTAAGAAGGGGTGACTGTTTGAAATGGTTGATATGAAGTGGATTGCGGAGTCAAATTGTTTGTCCTAGACGCGTCTATCCGATCTTTCAAAGAAATTTTTGGCATGGAGGGGTCGTTCGATGTTCGGCCAAAGCAAGAACCGTAAGAAGTAATGTCCGGTTGTGGGTACCAAAGTTCGGCAAGAGTTTTGCGAGGTGGAGTACCCATGATATGAAGAGAGAGTGAAAGAAAGGAAGAGAAAAGGAGGGGAAAAAGAATGTGATTTTTTTTTTTTATTTAGTTAGTTGTTAGCAAAAGAATGAAGTATACACAAAAAAAAATATGGACAAAAATCACGACACAAAAATACCACACACCTAATCGTTCTAGGGTTCACCTAGGTCAACTAGACCTGCTCGAGAACTTGATTGTCGAAGTAAAACTGTGTCGAGAAACAGGCTCAAAAATACACTGATCACGAGGCCAGGTAAGTGCAGAGATAAGGGGAGGTTTTCCAACGCTTTCGCGAAGTTCCTTAATTAAATAACCCTTTCTCTTTTGGCGGTTTCGCCGTTAACACTTTCCTAGACACCCCGTAAACAATATACCGTTAAGCAAGCTTCTAAATACTGTTAACTTCTCCTAGTGAGCGCGAAGTCCTTAAGGCTTAAAGTCTAGTTTCTTTTAAATTTGTGCGGGTAAACGTTATGCTCAAGTTCGTGATTTGTGGGCCACGGAAAAGGTGATGAAATCCTTTACCGTATGTTGTGGGGTTCGCTTGCCCTTAAGTCCGTATTAATGTATGCAATGCGCAATTCAAAAATTCTATAAAGAATCAAACAATCGTTTTTTAGTTTAAGCGCGGCGCTGCAACAAATACGGGTTAGTCAATTTTTTTAGCGTTTGCTAGCGAATTTGCAAAGAATCCTGCAAAGAATAGTATATTGGAAGCGTCGGATTTGAGAAGAAGGTGTTAGTAAAGTACGTACCGTTAAGTTTTGGGTTAGGAAACCCCCGTTGAATCAAATCCGGTAAGCTTGAAAGGTTCGCTTGCGCGGGTCAAACTACCCGGATCTTTGGCACTGTACTTCGTAATCACCTTAACGTTGAATGTACACTTTGCTTCCCCACTATCGCAGTTTGCAAATACGCAAAATTCTGCACACTTGCCCACAAAAAATATTGTCCAAAAAAAAACAAAAAAGAATATATATATTTTTTTTATATATACAAAAAGAATATTAACCCGAATAACAAGAAAGAAAATACGCTACCGTTTCCCCGGCAACGGCGCCATTTGATCGCACGCTTTTGGCGTGTCGGATGTTCAAAGAATTTAAGTGTAACCGCGATCAGGACGGTGTCGCTTTGCAGCTAGCCGGTGAGCACGGGTCGGTCCACAGGGAGATGGTGTTATCTTACCTTCTTGTTTTAGACGAGTCAATAAAGAATCTGTATGTTTGTTTGATCTAACCTATGTGTTTATCTGCAAGCATAAAGTTGTTAAGAAAAGATACGAGATTGTAAGCTAAGAAATCCGTACTCAAAACCTTTGAGCCGAGTCTTGACCAATTGAAGCTAAGCAATCGGCAACAACGTGGATTAGGGGATTTAAGCGCGGTATTCGTGGAATCCGGCTTATTTACCCTTGTCCTTCCGTTCTTGTCTCTTGCTTTCGCCTCCGGCCAAACCGAACGCAACCGGCCGCGGTTAGGAATCACCGTTACCTTGTCAGGGTACGGTGCCTAACGGAGCGCTTGCGTATGGTTTGGGCGAAGTTCAAATGGAAAATAACGGGAAAAGGAATTGGCAAAGAAATGTTAACTTATAAAACCGTATTAATTCTTATCAACAACAATAATTACAACATTTACAAAATGAACAAAAGAGAACAAAAAGAAAAGAACAAAGAAAAGAAAAGATACAAGTAATAAAGTGCAAGAATAAAATTGCATGAAATAGAATGCAAGTAATAAAAAGACAAGTAATAAAAAGCGAGTAATAAAAGAATACGGAACTAGGACCCAAACCAAGCATGTGCTCAATAGCCAACCCTTAAACTTGCAAGCTCAATGAAGAGGTTGCAAGATCAAGGGAAGGGTAGAAAACGCATGTGAAATGAAGTGCTAGTCCCGGAAGAAAATACGACCCTTGAGATCAATAACTAACTCTTAACCATTCAACCTCAATGAAGAGATTGAATGAGCAAGAGAAAGCAGAAATCTCAAGGGGGAGCAAACGAACAAGAAAGATAAAGAACCCTCATCTTCATTAATCTTCCACTCAAAAGCTCTCACTACAATTTAATGGAGAAAGAATGAAGAAGAGGAAGAAGAAGAACAAAATTCTACAAAAAAGAGAACAAAGAAAAGCCCCTTTGGTTTGGCTCAGATCTGCTGTATTTATAGGCAGGAGAATGGAATTCTAGGGCAACCAGAAGACACAATATGAAGTACCCAAACTACCCAGAAAAAACGACAAGGAGTGGGCCCCACCTAGCCGCGGATCCGCCGCCAATACCCCCTATTGGCCGCGGATCCGCGCCCCTACAGTAGGTTTAGGGTGTGGGGTTTCTTGTACGGCCCTGATCTGCTGTCCCCTGTTGTCTGGTACACATATTTTCTGATAATTCTTTCATAATTCTTCCAGAATTTCTGTTGAGGAAAGGTGGACTTTTTGTGGTTGTTTTTGTCATGATTGCCTCGAGCTCCGCGTAGATTTCTTGGAACTTGTTGTTGCCATTGAACCTTTTGCATGAAGGTGACATTGATTTGACATTTTGTCTTCCTAAACTGGTATCTGGCAACATACGGATGACGAGCGGAGACCGTGTTTTCTCAGTGGTTGGAAGGAACCCGGATTTTGTCGTGTTTTCCATGAATTTACCGTTTTAGAACCGAGAACCTGTATCCTGCAAATATATAACAAACACGGATTAAAAGCACCTACCTATAAACAACCGAGCGTAAGAATGGGCGGTATAAAATGCAGTATTCTGTGATGAACAGTTGTTGAGGGGTTGACTTTGTTGACTTGTTGACTTTGTTGACCGGTTGACTAGGTTGGACTAGTTGACCGTCATCATGACAATAGCTATCATTTCATGGCAAAGACTTTTGCTTTCTTGTTTATCTTGTGCAAAATGAGTGCATGAAATGATATGGCTATTTTGACTTAAACCATCGCATAATACTTGATTGCTATGATTTGTTATGATGGCTTTGGATTATGAGAGCCAAGAGAGAAAAAGTCTTACTCATTCTCTCATTTCCTTTCTCTCTCTTGTTCTTGAGCTTTCATCCTCTTCCTCTTGCTCTCCCTCTCTCTAGTCTATGGTTCACTTGTCTCATGTGTTGAGAAGCAAGAACCATAGAGGAAAATCCCAACATACTCTCCTCTACTCACTCTAGTTCATAAGGTTTAGCAAACCGAGTGAACTAGTTTCTTCAAAGTTCAAAGAAGAAGCCAAAGGTAGAAGCTTTCGGGTGGATCGATCTTCGGCGCAAGGAGACGACGGGGTGAAGCAGATCCGTACACCATCGAGAGTTGAAGACGAAGGAGTTCAAGAAAGAAAGGTATAACCCCCTAACCGAGTAGTTAACAACTCCTAGTTAGGTTGTTAGTTAGATGTTTAACAAAGATCCGTTTTGAGTCCATGTTACCGCCTCTAGAAAATCGTTTTTCATCAAATTCCGCAAGCCCGTAAGTACCGGGAGAGGTAGCATGGACTTATATCTCCAACAAAAGACTCGTCAATATTTTGACTGTGGATTTAACCACTAGCCCATCAGAGGTATTAGCCGTACGTAATGGGCTACCAGGTATTGACCAAAAGGGAGGTCGATGAGCGAACTCATCCTGACACCCTACTGAGCCTGTCAGTGACAATATCCGTACAGTCCGGTCCGTTCGTCTATAAGCATCGCATAGCGGGCCTAGGGGGTTGGTAAAAGTCAGACCCCCAAAAGCGGTACAAGTCGTGTCGGAGTATAGCCCAGAACACCCTGAAATACTACTGGAATACCTACCAGTAAATCTCCTGCCATGGCCAAGGACTTCGTGTAATGGCTCTCCTAGACATAACGCAACCTCACCCCCAATATCGGGAGAGACGAACCCCTGCCGATCCGCTCACTGCCTTCATGTGGCTCGGGACTGTACCCAACTAAAACCTGTTTGCACAACTCCTTTAAGCCGTGGTAGGGTAATAATCAAAGCATAATGGGAACTCACACGAGACAAATGACGATCTCAGGTCGATGAACTAACCTGTACACGTGTCACCAGGGAACTGCTATCTGACGCTAGGTATAATACCAACTAGCATGTTCCCGGCGAGTCATGTCCGGTGTACTCATAACCCAATGAGCACCTGTATACATCTTAGGTGAACCAACTGACACCAATGGCTTGTGAGACCGGCCACCGCCCCTCGTCGGGGTCTCGACTGTATACACTAGTCTACTCCAGAGTATCGATGCCCTGTCTCGAAACTCCCACGACTAGGGACCTTTTAAGGATGTGCTTATAAACCCCAGCTCCCACGTATATGATCGCCATCATACTGCTGGTCGTCAAGCAAGAATCCTAAGGGCTCTATCAGCGTCCAATAACGACCTGTAAGGTCACCTAAAGCAGTACACGACGATAAAGATAAACCAGATAGCATACTATCATCTTAAGTAAGACTGTCCTACCGGCATAGGTCCTCCCTCAATCATTGCAATCACGTGCCTGTGATCCAATAATTGACTCTGAGGTCACTATATCCAACAATCTCCCACTTGCACTCAAGGCTAATTATTGCGATGTCGCATACTCACAGCCCGTGTGATACCGAACACCTAACTCCTCTACTAATCAGTCTCACAATGCCCGTTTGCGAAACTATTGTGATCGAGGAATAGCCTCAGTGAGTGGATCCGCCCTGATGTTTCTTTCTATATCTCTCTTTATCTCAAGTTCGCGAAGAAAGCCATCTCCCGAAATGAGCAATACCTGTCTTAGAATATGTTTGGATGTCTGATGGGACCTGGTTCATAAATGAACTCCAAATCCAAACTTCTTAGACTGTATCGTCAACTGAAACCAATCAGTATCCTGCGCCATTCCTCCCTCAGTATCCGCTTGGACCACCTGTCCAAAACACTGCCCCTCGTCAGAGGGAAAACTATAACTCTGACAACCACTCTGTCATCCAGGTCACCTTGGAAACTTGGAATGATAACTGTCTCCCGAAGGAGGCTGTCGTTATCATATCCCTAGAACATCCACTTATGTTCTAAAACTGCTTCTGAATGTTTCTCCAGGATTGGATCAATATCTTATTGCATCTGCTGCAAAAACAACATCTGGTGTGGTACTTGACATCTCATGATCAGCTCAATTGCCTAAGCAAGTGATCTGCCAATCATGTACATCCCACTCCCCTTTAGTCTGTAAGACACCTTCAGAGAGGGTGACTCCATTACCTGCAGGTATACTACAGTGCCTAGGAGTCGTCCATTCTAAACACTTTTAGAATGCTGTCTAAGTGCCCTGATTGGGAAACTACCCAAATCTAGATCTAAAACCATAGATCTAGTGACCAGAATGTCTGATGTAATACCAAGTCTTATGTGGAGAAACCACTGTGTGACAACCAAAGTATAACCGACCGTAGTATAAGAATTTCACTTCCTACTCTGTGTATGTCATTCAAATACCAGGACATCATACCCTACTACCTTCTTAACAGATCCATCCCCTATTCTGATGAAGTCAAACCTATGACTGTCATATCAGAAATAGATTATCAATCTCCGCTATATCTGCTTTAGTCTATAAATAGACATAAGCTACTTGTCCACTATGCTTACACTGCTCCCACTGACTATGACAACCCTCTGACAGAGTTATATACACGTGCACTTCTAAAGCTAGTTCAGAACGACGCTATACTCATCCTCCTGCCGGGTCTCACAGTCTGGAACAACAGCATCGGCAAGTCTGGGTAAACAAGAACCTCCCTGTCACCGTCTTTGAACATACCGAAGTACCTCTCGAGTGCCTGAGGTTACCCACCGTATCTGCGGAGTGGCTAATAGAATGTCAAACCAGATTGAATCTTTAGGTCCTATTAAATTTTCAGTAATCGTTTGCGGTTCTGGAATCACTTCCAGTTCTACCATACTCCCACTTCTGTTTTCTGAAAAAATCCATTTTTATTAAAACTGTGGCAAGTCTAGAACAATATCACTATTGATCTTCCAGATGGTAGAAAATCAACCCTCGTCATAGCCCGGGTCAACCCACAAACAGCCATTACAGAAACGTGCCTTAAGTTATCCAGAGTCTGGTTTTAAGCATAAGCCGGATAACTCCCCGCACCTTAACATTGTTAAGATATGAACTGTTCTATATCCAATATAGAAACAGAGGCACTGATTTAATTGGAATCAGATTCAAATCATGCAACTGTCTCCAGTGCATGCCAACTAAATGGAAGGAGGCCGATCAGCGTTCCTCAACTTAGGAATGCATCCAGATATGAGCAACCTGAAAGAGAAACAAGTTTCTCAAAACCATTACTATCAACTGAATACCATACACAAGTATCTACATCTTCGATCACCTTGAAAAATCCCGATACTTGCAACACCTGGTTCTCTACTTTATTCATATACCTATAACTTCTCAAAACTTGGACCTTGCATTTCTAGGAAACACATGTCTAAGAACTAGAGAAGTCACAAGTAAACAGAATATAGTACGAGTACCAACCCCTCTGTCCTGATGGACACTGGACAACATACAATACTCTGTATAAGTCCCCTGAGTCTAATAACTCAATCACTGTGTGTCGTAGGTTGAAAACTGTACTATGGCTATGAAGAGTTACACCGCTGTTTAATGCTCCTTACCTAACCATCAACTGATATAGGTAAATATCATAGACATAATTTCAAAAGGGTATATCTCACTCTATAAAAATAGACGTACAGATATATCAATTTGAAATTGATGCATAACAACGGATATTCAAAACCAAATATTTGCCGTCCGGCAAACAACCCAGGCGATTTCCTCAAATATCACCAATTACAACGAATTCCGATATAATGAGGATGATCACCCAATTCCCAATAACTTACTCCTACTCATCATCTGTAAAACCATACAGATGTGAGAATCATGTTGGAGATAGTGCCCTCAGAGTCAATTATTGGGTCACAGGCACGTGATTGCAATGATTGAGGGGAGGACCTATCCCGGTAGGACAGTCTTACTCGAGATGATAGTATGCTATCTGGTTTATCTTTATCACCGTGTACAGCTTTAGGTGACCTTACGAGTCGCTATTACACGTTGATAAAGCCCCTTGGATTCTTGCTTGACCACCAGCAGTATGAGGGCGATCATATAAGTGGGAGCTGGGGGTCTACAAGCACATCCTTAAAAGGTCCCTAGTCGTGGGAGATTCGAGACAGGGCATCGTTTCTCCAGAGTAGACTAGTGTATACAGTCGAGACCCCGACGAGGGGCGGTGGCCGGTCTCACAAGCCACTGGTGTAAGTTGGTTCACCTAAGATGTATACAGGTGCTCATTGGGTTATGAGTACACCGGACAGGACTCGCCGGGAACCTGCTAGTTGGGATATACCAGACGTCAGATAGCAGTTCCCAGGTGACATGTGTACAGGTTAGTTCATCGACCTGGGATCGTCATTTGTCTCGTGTGAGTTCCCACTGTACTTTGATTACTACCCTACCACGGCTCAAAGGAGTCGTGCAAACAGGTTTTAGTTGGGTACAGTCCCGAGCCACATGGAGGCAGTGAGCGGATCTGCAGGGGTTCGTCTCTCCCGGTATTGGGGGTGAGGTCGTGCTGTGTCTAGGAGAGCCAGAACATGAAAAGTCCTTGGCCAAGGCAGGAGATTTGCTGGTAGGTATTCCAGTAGTATCTCAGGGTGTTCTGGGCTACACTCCGACACGACTTGTACCGCTTTTGGGGGTCTGACTTTTACCAACCCCCTAGGCCCGCCATGCGATGCTCATAGACGAACGGACCGGACTGTACGGATATTGTCACTGACAGGCTCAGTTGGGTGTCGGGGTGAGCTTCCTCATCGACGTCCCATTTGGTCAATACCTGGTGGCTCGTCACGTATTGGCTTATACCTCTGACGTGCTAGTGGTTAAATCTACAGCCATAGTATTGACGAGTCTTTAGAGTCCACCACACAGACAGTTACTCAAGTTTCGGGCGAAACGCTGTAGAGGCCGTATGGAGATATGGCAGGGTTCGATCAGATACGTGCGGTACTGCACGGATTATGATCGGACGGTTTTTACTAGCCGGCTTTGGCTTAAGCCGGATACTAGTATTAGATAGTGTAGTTTTGTCTCTTTGCATTTGTGTTCAGTGCGAATACAAATGCGGGCATGTATTTGCAGTAGTAGGGTTTTCCTGTAATTTATTACGGGATCGGTTTTTTCTGGGGTTGCCAGTTTGCATTCCGTTCCGGCCGGTTTTCCTTCATTCCTTCTCGGTCGGACTTTCTTAATGGAGGGTGTTAATTGCAAGTTTGCAATTAACACTTAGTGGAGGGGCTTTCTTGCTTATTTGTGGCATGATGAGACTTGCTTCATGATGAGATTCTTTTTTAATCTCATCACTTGCTTTTCTTGTGATAGGTTGTGAAGGGATTGAAATGAGAAATGAGTTTGACCATTTTCCATATTGTTGATATATTCTTTCTTTCTTGCTTTTTTCTCTCTCCAATCTCATTCTTGAGGAGAGAGGCCGGCCACATTCTTTTGAGGAGGAGGGATAATTATTTTTGGTGTGGCATTTTTCCATCTCATTTCCATGGTTGCAAAAGATTAGCCTCAAAGCTCATTTTCTTTCTCTCCTTCTCTTCTCTATTCCTCCACATCAAGGCAACCTCATAACCCCAAGAGACAAGTTTACTACACTATTCTATAGCATCCCTTGGACGCGTCGGCTAGCCAACTTCGCGCCCGAGTTGCCTCGGTCAAGAGGCGGGAGCCCGTAAAAGATTCCGGCTACGTGGTGCCCTTTCCGACGAGCGAGGAGGAGACGGAGATTCCGCGGGAGATCGGAGTGGAGACGAAGACCGAAGGACACGGATCGCTTGGTATAGCATCTCTACTCTTTTCTTATTTGCTAGCTAGCTAGGTTAATGGCCCGATCCGGGTAAAAAGTCCGCGGTGGTGCCGTTTTGCAAAGTTCGCAAAGTTTTTGTTTTCCGCGTTTCCGGCGTCGGATCGACGGCCGGGGCGCCCCCGCGGGCTTACAATGGTATCAGAGCCTCGCCATTAACATAGTCTAGCTTGGTGTAATGTGTTTTTCTGTTTCGATCGATCGAATGTTCCAAAACTGCATTTTAGTTCGCATCAGTTTCTGTTGAAAATTTTTGGTCTCGAAAAATTTTTCAGGTTGTAAAATATTGATGTACAGGAAATTCTAAGAGTTCTGTAAAAATTTGACGATGTAACTCCACAGTGGGAGCGCGGAAGCGCCGCGAAAACCCCATTTGTGCGGCCCTTCCGCCGCGCACTATTCACATCACATCACCAAATTTTTTCAGAAGCCTTATGGGCTTATAATATGGGTTTTGGAATATTAAAATTGGGCCCAGGATTTCTGTTAGTGCTACAGTTTTGATTGGGGGCCCACTTGTTAATTTTTGATCGATCGGATATTTCAAACACATTTTTTCACAGTATTTACATTATATCTGCGACCGTGAATGTCACTCGATCGGTAAATCCGGTCTAACTGCTATAGCCCGGTTAGACGGATTTGCGAACGTGACTTTCACGTTGATGTTCTATGTTTATGCTGTGTTGTTGTGGATCGGTCGTGGGGGATAGCCTGGATGCAATACTAGTACTGTGCTGTTGTATTATATACATTTGTTGTTGCGGGGCGAGCGTCCGACATGTGGACTGCCGTCACTGCCTGTTTGTATTATTATTTTGGGGCACGACCTGGTTGCGGTCGATGTACCCGTTGTATGTATATTTTACTTTCTGTACTAGGATTACCCCGCGGTGGGGTGCACGGATAGCCGGGTTCTGGAGGGCAACAAGCCCGCATCTCATGGCATTGGGACGGAAGGGGCTTCACTCTGGGATTGGCGGGCTATTCGCCGCACTCGTAGGGGGTACAGGCTGACCCAGGAGGGGTGCCCAAGTTGCCGGATTCCGTGGAGTGCTGGGTGGTCCATTCACGGAGCTGAAGGGGGCTGCCTCGCTTCAGGTTTTGGCGGGTGACTTGCCGCGCCCGTAGGGGTCTAGGATTTCATTGCACAGGCTATCCACACGACCAGGGGAACGTCGGGTTTCAGCGGCTCTGTGAAACCCGGGGATCCCAGATATCTGTATTGATCTGTGTTGCTATACATTTCTGTGTTGCTGCATTTTTATCACGCCTTGAGCGAATGCTATATATTGGTATATATATATTAGTAGATGTTGTATATGTTTTTCATCCGCGCTAGTCCAGTCCCCGCTCTGTCGTTAGTTAGCTAACCTAACGGGTGATGACGGGACCCAGTGGCGAATGCGGATGGCATATACGTACATCAGTATATTTTCGTTCATTGTGGTGTGATCAATTGATGGGACTGCATTGATTCGGATCAATGCAAGTTAAACAAACCTAATCTGATGTTGTTGGAACACTTTTTCAAAAAGCTGTTATTGCAAGGGCGTTCTCTTTTGTTTTGCACAGTGGTATTCAGTTGGAATATCCTGCTCCTCAGTCGACGAGGCAAGGGCCGAGATCCCTTCACCGGGAGTGACCCCTTGGACAAAAGTTTGCGTCAGGGCAGTAACTTCATTATAGCCGATTACTTTTGCTTTGCATCGTGGTATTCATTTGGAATATCCTGCACCTCATTCTACGGGGAAAGAGCCGAGATCCCTTCACCGGGAGTGACCTCTTTAGCAAAGGTTTTCGTCACTATATTTTTAAAAGCTATCAGTTCCTTCAACGATATCAAGTTCATTACGTTAAAGGTTTTCGCCAGAAACCATTCGTAACCCTCCGTCATTTCATATGGATGGTCAATAGTATTCAAGCTGTGTATGTTGGCCAAAGTCAAGGCACAGTGTTTGGTAGCTGTTGGGTATTCATATGCAGCATAGATAGATGCGTTGGTTTGGGACAGTCGTACTGCCATTTTGGCCAAAGTCAAGGGTATGTACGGGTGGGTTCAAATTAACCAGGAAAATGACGGGTAGAACTTGACATGTGACTTATGATATGTTGGCCAAAGTCAAGGTCATAAGAGCATGGGGTAGAAATCCACATCGGGAGTTTCAAAAGTACTGAAACTTGCCAGATATGCGCATACCTTCTGGAGTGTGATAACGTGAGCGGATTCCGTCACGTTATCATGCGATGAGAGTTGGATCCCGATTCCTACTGATGAGTTGGTTTACTCCTCGGGTTACCCCGACTAATTCTTCTTTCAGGTTTGGAGGAGAATTTGAGGTACAGTGGGAGGTTTCCAGATTAGATAAATTGGTAACCATTCTGATCTAGGTTAGAGTGCACGCTGAGTGTTTCTTTTCTCTCTCTGGCAGCGACCATTGACCCGACCCTAGACTATGACTCAGTGACCAAGTTGACCGAACCTTCTTAACACTGGCTTTTGGATTGTCAGAGTTGCAGACCTCTTTGCCACTCCTACTTTTACTCTTTTCTCCGGGACACCCCGTATTACTACGAACGTCCACTTCCATTGGACAAAACCATCGTATGGTTATATACGAACTCGAAAGACTTCGAGGATGGTTTCCGGTTCTGGAGAAAACGAATAGGACTATTCAGTTGTCTTTACCTTTTTCCTTCTCTCAGGTTGCGAGTACTCCTTGGTTTAGGAGATAGTACACCTATTATGCAAATTGGATAGTCTTCTTCCAAACCTTAGGCTGGTGCCGACCGGTAGGGAATGAAGAAAGCCAATTAGCCTAAACGGTGTACAGAAGGTATTAAGTTCAGACAAAGCAAGGGATTAGTAAGAGGGCAAAGTAAATTGCGACTGCTATTCACGACCAAACCATGTACTTCTTTGTCAATCCTAAATCACCTATGAATTAAGTACATTCGGTTGTCTTTTATCCTCACCTTCTCTCGCATTGCGAGTGCTCCTCGGACTAGGACAGTACACCCATTATGCTTATTGGATAGTCTTCTTCCAAACCATAGGCTGGTGCCGAACGGTAGGGAAGGAAGAAAACCATTTGGCCTAAAGGGGTGTACAGAAGGTAATGACTAAAGACATGTAAAGGGATTTAGAAAGATGGCAAAGAATTATACGGTTATAGTTGTGAATCTGGATAATGGAGGAGGCATTACTAAGAATACCAGGATACCCCATCGAAACATCTCAATGTTTCAGTTTCACTGTGTACTGTTAAAAGAAAACTGATTTCCCGATTAGACACTTACTCCAGGGTATGTATTTACCAGGTTGGATTCTCACATCTGTATGGTTTTACAGATGCTGAGTGGGAGTAAGTTATTGGGAATTAGGTGACCATCCTCATTATATCGGGATTCGTTGGAATTGGTGATATTTGAGGAAGCCACCTGGGTTGTTTGCCGGTCGGCAAATATTTGGTTTTGAATATCCGTTGTTGTGCACCAATTTCAAATTGATATATCTGTACGTCTATTTTTATAGAGTGAGACATATCTTTTTGAAATTATGTCTATGACATTTACCTATACCAGTGGATGGTTAGATAAGGAGCATTGAACAACGGTGTAATTCTTCTTAACCAAAAGTACAGTTTTCAACCTACGACACACAGTGAATGAGTCACCAGACTCAGGGGACTTATACAGAGTATTGTATATTGTCCAGTGTCCATTAAGACAGAGGGGTAGGTTCTCGTACTATATTCTGTTTACTTTTAACTTCTCTAGTTCTTAGACATGTGTTTCGTAGAAACACAGGGTCTAAGTTTTGAGGAGTTATAGGTATAAGAGTAAAGTAGAGAACCAAGTGTTGCAAGTATCGGGTTCTTCAAGGAGATCGAAGATGTAGATACTTGTGAATAGTATTCAGTTGATAGTAATGATTAAGAGAACTAGCTTCTCTTTCAGGTTACTCATAATTGGAAGTACTCCTAAGTTGAGTTACGCTGATCGGCCTCTCTTCCATTTAGTTGACATGCACTGGAGACAGCTGCATGATTTGAATCTGGTTCAATTAAATCAGTGCCTCTGTTTCTTGGATATAGAACAGTTCATATCTTGACATTGTTAAGATACGGGGAGTTGTCCGGCTTATGCTTAAAACCAGACTCTAGACAACTCAAGGCACGTTTCAGTAGTGGCTGTTTGTGGGTTGACCCGGGCTATGACGAGGGTTGACTTTCTACCATATGGAAGATCAATAGTGATATTGTTCTTGACTCGCCACAGTTTTATCAAAAATGGATTTTTTTTTCAGAAAAACAGTAGTGGGAGTATGGTAGAACTGGAAGTGATTCCAGAACCATAAACGATTACTGAAGATTTAATAAGAACCTAAAGATTCAATCTGGTTTGACATTCCATTGGCCACTCCGCAGATAAGGTGGGTAACCTCAGGCACCCGAGAGGTACTTCGGTATGCTCAAGGACGGTGGCAGGGAGGTTCTTGTTTACCCAGACTTGCCATTGTTGTTGTTCCAGGTTGCGAGACCCGGCGGGAGGATGAGTATAGCGTCGTTCTAAACTTGCTTTAGAAGCGTACGTGTATATGACTCTGCCAGAGGGTTGTCGAAGTCAGTGGGAGCAGCGGAAGCATTGGTGGATATCAGGCTTATGTCTATTTATAGACTTAAGCAGATATAGCGGAGATAGATCATCTATTTCTGATGTGACAGTCAGAGGTTTGACTTCATCAGAATAAGGGATGGATCTGTTAAAAAGGTAGTAGGGTGTGATGTCCTGGTGTTTGATGACATACACAGAGTAGGAAGTGATATTCCTATACTACGATCGGTTATACTTTGGTCATCACACGGTGGTTTCTCCACATAGGACTTGGATATTATATCAGACATTCTGGTTACTAGATTTATGCTTTTAGATCTAGATTTGGGTGGTTTCCCAATCTGGGTACTTTGACCGCATTCTATGAGTATTTAGAATGGACGACTCCTGGCACGGTAGTGTACCTGCAGGTAATGGAGTCACCCTCTCTAAAGGTGTCTTACAGACTAAAGGGGAGAGGGATACGCATGATTGACAGATCACTTGCTTAGGCAATTGAGTCAATCATGAGAGGTCAAGTACCACACCAGATGTTGTTCTTGCAGTAGGTGCAATAAGTTGATATTGATCCAATCCTGGAGAAACAGTCGGAAGCAGTTTTAGAACATAAGTTGATGTTCTAGGGAATTGATGACGGCAGCCTCCTTTACGAGACGGTTATCATTCCAGGCTTCCAAGGTGACCTGGATGGCAGAGTGGCTGTCAGAGTTATAGTTTTTCCTCTAACGAGGGGCAGTATTTTGGACAGGTGGTCCAGGAGGATACTGAAGGAAGGTATGGCGCAGGATACTGATTGAGTTCAGTTGACGATACAGTCTAAGAAGTTTGGATTTGGAGTTCATTTCTGAACTAGGTCCCGTCAGACATCCAGACATTCTAAGACAGGTATTGCTCATTTCGGGAGATGGCTTTCTCCGCGAACATGGGATATAGAGAGACATAGAAAGAAACACCAGAGCGGATCCACTCACTGAGGCTATTCCTCGAACGCAATAGTTTCGCAAACGAGCTTTGTGAGACTGACTAGTAGAGAAGTTGGGTGTTCGGTATCACACGGGCTGTGAGTATGCGACATCGCAATAATTAGCCTCGAGTGCAAGTGGGAGATTGTTGGAGATAGTGCCCTCAGAGTCAATTATTGGGTCACAGGCACGTGATTGCAATGATTGAGGGGAGGACCTATCCCGGTAGGACAGTCTTACTCGAGATGATAGTATGCTATCTGGTTTATCTTTATCACCGTGTACAGCTTTAGGTGACCTTACGAGTCGCTATTACACGTTGATAAAGCCCCTTGGATTCTTGCTTGACCACCAGCAGTATGAGGGCGATCATATAAGTGGGAGCTGGGGGTCTACAAGCACATCCTTAAAAGGTCCCTAGTCGTGGGAGATTCGAGACAGGGCATCGTTTCTCCAGAGTAGACTAGTGTATACAGTCGAGACCCCGACGAGGGGCGGTGGCCGGTCTCACAAGCCACTGGTGTAAGTTGGTTCACCTAAGATGTATACAGGTGCTCATTGGGTTATGAGTACACCGGACAGGACTCGCCGGGAACCTGCTAGTTGGGATATACCAGACGTCAGATAGCAGTTCCCAGGTGACATGTGTACAGGTTAGTTCATCGACCTGGGATCGTCATTTGTCTCGTGTGAGTTCCCACTGTACTTTGATTACTACCCTACCACGGCTCAAAGGAGTCGTGCAAACAGGTTTTAGTTGGGTACAGTCCCGAGCCACATGGAGGCAGTGAGCGGATCTGCAGGGGTTCGTCTCTCCCGGTATTGGGGGTGAGGTCGTGCTGTGTCTAGGAGAGCCAGAACATGAAAAGTCCTTGGCCAAGGCAGGAGATTTGCTGGTAGGTATTCCAGTAGTATCTCAGGGTGTTCTGGGCTACACTCCGACACGACTTGTACCGCTTTTGGGGGTCTGACTTTTACCAACCCCCTAGGCCCGCCATGCGATGCTCATAGACGAACGGACCGGACTGTACGGATATTGTCACTGACAGGCTCAGTTGGGTGTCGGGATGAGCTTCCTCATCGACGTCCCATTTGGTCAATACCTGGTGGCTCGTCACGTATTGGCTTATACCTCTGACGTGCTAGTGGTTAAATCTACAGCCATAGTATTGACGAGTCTTTAGAGTCCACCACACAGACAGTTACTCAAGTTTCGGGCGAAACGCTGTAGAGGCCGTATGGAGATATGGCAGGGTTCGATCAGATACGTGCGGTACTGCACGGATTATGATCGGACGGTTTTTACTAGCCGGCTTTGGCTTAAGCCGGATACTAGTATTAGATAGTGTAGTTTTGTCTCTTTGCATTTGTGTTCAGTGCGAATACAAATGCGGGCATGTATTTGCAGTAGTAGGGTTTTCCTGTAATTTATTACGGGATCGGTTTTTTCTGGGGTTGCCAGTTTGCATTCCGTTCCGGCCGGTTTTCCTTCATTCCTTCTCGGTCGGACTTTCTTAATGGAGGGTGTCAATTGCAAGTTTGCAATTAACACTTAGTGGAGGGGCTTTCTTGCTTATTTGTGGCATGATGAGACTTGCTTCATGATGAGATTCTTTTTTAATCTCATCACTTGCTTTTCTTGTGATAGGTTGTGAAGGGATTGAAATGAGAAATGAGTTTGACCATTTTCCATATTGTTGATATATTCTTTCTTTCTTGCTTTTTTCTCTCTCCAATCTCATTCTTGAGGAGAGAGGCCGGCCACATTCTTTTGAGGAGGAGGGATAATTATTTTTGGTGTGGCATTTTTCCATCTCATTTCCATGGTTGCAAAAGATTAGCCTCAAAGCTCATTTTCTTTCTCTCCTTCTCTTCTCTATTCCTCCACATCAAGGCAACCTCATAACCCCAAGAGACAAGTTTACTACACTATTCTATAGCATCCCTTGGACGCGTCGGCTAGCCAACTTCGCGCCCGAGTTGCCTCGGTCAAGAGGCGGGAGCCCGTAAAAGATTCCGGCTACGTGGTGCCCTTTCCAACGAGCGAGGAGGAGACGGAGATTCCGCGGGAGATCGGAGTGGAGACGAAGACCGAAGGACACGGATCGCTTGGTATAGCATCTCTACTCTTTTCTTATTTGCTAGCTAGCTAGGTTAATGGCCCGATCCGGGTAAAAAGTCCGCGGTGGTGCCGTTTTGCAAAGTTCGCAAAGTTTTTGTTTTCCGCGTTTCCGGCGTCGGATCGACGGCCGGGGCGCCCCCGCGGGCTTACAAATCATACCTGGTAAATACATACCCTGGAGTAAGGGCTAATTGGGAAATCAGTTTTCTTTTAACAGTACACAGTGAAACTGAAACATTGAAATGTTTCGTAGGGGTATCCGGGTATTCTTAGTAATGCCTCTTCTATTATCTAGATTCACAACTGTAACCGTATATTTCTTTTCCATCTCTCCAAATCCCTTTATATGTCTTTAGTCATTACCTTCTGTACACCCTCTTAGGCTAAATGGTTTTCTTCCTTCCCTGTCGTTCAGCACCAGCCTATGGTTTAGAAGAAGACTGTCCAATAAGCATAATGGGTGTACAGTCCTAATCCTAGGAGCACTCATAACCCGAGAGAAGGTAAAGATAAAAGTCAACTGAATAAACCTTATTCCTTATTTCTCCTGAACCAGAATCCATCCCCGAACTGGAACAAGTTCCTTTCGAGTTCGTATATAACCATACGATGGAGTATCCAAATAACTGTGGATCTTCGTAGTAATACGGAGTGTTCTGGAGAAATACAAAGGTGATGTAGGAGTGGCGATGAAATACTTGGTTTGGTCATGAATAGCAGTCGCAATTTACTTTGCCCTCTTACTAATCCTTTTATTTATCTTAACTTATTACCTTCTGCACACCATCGTTAGGCTAATTGGTTTTCTTCATTCCCGACCGTTCGGCACCTGCCTATGGTTTGGAAGAAGACTATCCAATTAGCGTAATAGGTGTACCGTCCTAATCCAAGGAGCACTCGCAACCTAAGAGAAGGTAAAAGGAAAAGACAACTGAATAGTCCTATTCGTTTTCTCCAGAACCGGAAACCATCCTCGAATCTGGAACAAGTTCCTTCGAGTTCGTATATAACCATACAATGGTTTTGTCCAGTGGAAGTGAACGTTCGTAGTAATACGGGGTGTCCTGGAGAAAAGGGTAAAAGTAAGAGTGGCAATGAGGTATGCAACTCTGACAATCCAAAAGCCAGTGTTTATGAAGATTTGGTCAACTTGGTCACTGAGTCATAGTTTAGGGTCGAGCCATGGTCGCTGCCAAAGAGAGAGAGAAAAGAAACACTCAGCGTGCACTCTAACCTAGATCAAAATGGTTATCACTTTATCTAATCAGGAAACCTCCCACTGTAACCTCAAATTCTCCTCCAAACCTGAAAGAAGAATTAGTCGGGATCACCCGAGGAGTAAACCAACTCATCAGTGGGAATCGGGATCCAACTATCATCGCATGATAACATGGTGGAATCCACTCACGTTATCACACTCCAGAAGGTATGCGCATATCTGTCAAGTTTCAGTTTCTTTAGAAACTCCCGATGTGATTTTTACCCCATACTCTTATGACCTTGACGAAGGTCAACAAATCATAAGTCACATGTCAAGTTCTACCCATCATTGTCCAGGTTAATTTGAACCCACCCGTACAAGCCCTTGACGAAGGTCAACAAGGCTATACGACTGTCCCAAACCAACGCATCTATCTATGCAGCAGAAAGGTAACAAGCAGCTACCATTCACTATGCCTTAACGAAGGTCAACAAACATAGCATGAATACTACGTGCTACCCGTCTGAAATGACGGAGGATTACGAATGGTTTTTGGCGAAAAACCTTTAACGTAATGAACTTGATATCGTTGAAGGAACCGGATAGCTTTTTATAAAAATATAGTGACGAAAACCTTTGCTAAAGAGGTCACTCCCGGTGAAGGGATCTCGGCTCTTTCCCCGTAGAATGAAGTGCAGGATATTCCAACTGAATACCACGATGCAAAGCAAAAGGCAATCGGCTATAGTGAAGTTATTACCCTGACGCAAACTTCTGTCCGAGGGGTCACACCCGGTGAAGGGATCTCGGCCCTTGCCTCGTCGACTGAGGCGCTGGATATTCATAACCGAATACCACTGTGCAAAACAAAAGAGAACGTCCTTGCAATAACAGCTTTTTGAAAAATGTTCTAACAACATCAGAATAGGTTTGTTTAGCTTGCATTGATCCGAATCAACGCAGTCCCATCAATTGATCACACCAATAAAGAACGAAAATACGATGTACGTATATGCCATCCGCATTCGCCACTGGGTCCCGTCATCACCCGTTAGGTTACTTAACTAACGACAGAGCGGGGACTGGACTAGCGCGGGTGCAAAACATATACAACATCTACTAGTATATATATATATCAATATATAATATTCGCTCAAGGCATGATAAAATGCAACATCACAGAAACGTAATAAGCATCACAGAATAATACAGATATCTGGGATCGCCGGGTTTCATAAAACCGCTACTGAAACCCGACGTTCCCCTGGTCGTGTGGATAGCCTGTGCAATGAAATCCTAGGCCCCTACGGGCGCGGCAAGTTACCCGCCAAAACCTGAAGCGAGACAGCCCCCTTCAACAACGTGAATGGACCACCCAGTACTTCACGGAATCCGGTAACTTGTGCACCCCTCCTTGGGTCAACCTATACCCCCTACGAGTGCGGCGAATAGCCCGCCAATTCTAGAGTGAAGCCCCCTCCGTCTCAACGCCATGAGATGCGGGCCCATTGCCCTCTAGAACCCGGCTACCCGTGCACCCCTCTGCGGGGTAATCCTAGTACAGAAAGTAAAAAATACAACGGGTACATCGACCTTAGCCCGGTCGTGCCCTAAAAGAATAATATACAAACAGGCAGTGACGGCAGTCCACATGTCGGACGCTCGCCCCGCAATATTAAATGTACAAATATAAAACCAAACTGTACTACCATTGCATCCAGGCTATCCACCACGACAAATCCGCAACATCACAGCACAACACAGAACATCAACGTGAATGTCACGTTCACAAATCCGTCTAAAAGGGCTATAGCTGTCAGACAGGATTTACCGATCAAGTGACATTCACGGTCGCAGATATAATGTAAATACTGTGAACTAACATATTTAAAATTTTCGATCGACTAAACTTTTCGAAGTGGGCCCCAAGCACAACTGTAGCACTCAAAATAAATCTGGGCCCAAACAGAACATACCAAAAACCCCAATTCCAAGTATAAAGATCACTGTAGAAAAATGGCATTGTGTTGACCCTTGACTGCGGCGAAACCGCGGTCGGAACATGGGTTTGGCCGCGGTTCCACGGTCTTCCTGTAGCAACACACTACCAGATTTTTACAGAATTCTTAAAATCACCTGCACGAATTTCTGCAACACTCAAAAAAAATTTTCGAGCACAAATAAAATCGAAAAAAACTGATGCTCTTGAAATCGCGGTTTTGGAATATTTGTTCGATCGAAGTTTTAAACACGCTAGAGCAAGCTAGAAAACGGTTTTTATTAAGTAAATGGTATTTATTTGCAATGATTCGTTTTCCCGTATTCTATGTTCCCGAGGGTATTGTGCTATGTTGCATATGAGTGTGTAAGGACGTAGGTCATTATCTCGTGATCTACTTAAAGGTATAGCAAGAGTTTTGATGGTTTAAATGTAGAAATGAACTATGTGGTATTTTAATAAAAAAAATATGGTAAAATGGAAATAGCAATTTCATTTGATATGAAACTTGATCAATATGATTGATTAGTGTTTAATAGTCAACATGAATTGGTTTTAACATAATTGAATTAAAGAAAAGGGAGGTTTTAGGAAGAAACCGAATCGGAAATCGGTTTTGTTCCGATTCCGTCGGGTTTTGTAATTCTGTATTTCTAGAAAAGAATAGAGAAGATAGAATTGGGACTTACGGGTTTCGATCAAAGACAAGAGGAAGATGGATCGGGAGGAATCACCGGTGCGTCGTTTCGTCGCCGGGATCTCCTAGGGTCATTGCCGAAAAATCCGCTGGAACATCGCCTTTCGCTCACTTCGATTGCACACTAGGGTTTCTAAAGATTTCTTAAGAGTTGGCTTAGGGTTTTAGGATGAGGGGGTAGAGTGTAGGGGTGGTATTTATAGGGTTAGGCTAGGGTTAGGGTAGATGAAGAGTTTAAATTTAAAAAAATGTAAAAATGTATTAAAATTCATTAAAAATGGAATAAATAGGGATTTCAAAGGTCTCTGGAACTGATCTGGAAAATTGAAGTGTGCAGAGAGGTAGAGTAGCCTAAGAGCCCCAACTTTTATATTGGAGACTCGGCCGTCCGGCCGAGTCCGGCCAGCGGCGCCGACCGACTCAGCCGAGTCAGGCAATAGGTAGGTCCCCTGTCATCCATTAGTCTCCTGGTATATTTAACTTTCCTAGGGTAGTGGGGTTTTTGTGAGAAATGCACGTGTAAACTGTTGGTATTCTAAAAACTCAAAACAAAATAATATTAAAAATAATGTGGGGTATGGGATTTGAACTCTGGTGGCTTAGTTCAGCAGTACAAGGTATTACCAATGAGCCACAAGCTCCTTCTTGTAATTATAGAGCTAAATAATTACTTAAAATAATAACAGTAAATGTAAATACCCTAAGTATACATTAATTTTAAAGCAAATTTTTGTACACTAAAAATGGAGTTGTTACATTCTTTTAACTTGTAATTAAAAAGCAAAATAATTACTTATATCTTGTGCTCAGGCTAAAATACCCCTTTATGGATTTTGAAAAAATTTATATAGGAAATTTAGGGTTGTTACATTCTACCCTCCTTATAAAAATTTCATCCTCGAAATTTGTAAAAGGAAAGTGTAACAAATTCAAGGAAAGTTTGGTGACTGGAGTACTAACAGTGTATGAAAATATGTGAAGGAATGAAAGAATGCGAAGGTTTTGGTAAGATTGTAAAAGAGGTGAAGGAATTTTGGGTTAGGACAGATTCAAAGTATATGAAATTGTAAGATTCAAGGAACATGATTGTAAAGAATGTTTTAATTGATGGTTCTTGTGTTATATTGCTTAGGTTGTTCACGCATAACAGAACTGCATAGTATGGTTCTATACAGCTCTGACCTGCATGGGCCGCCAACAAAACCTGTCACGCCCCGCTTCCCAGTATACGGGCAGAGGACGCGACTGGGCCGCTACGTATTTACTGTGTAGTAAATACGCTAAGCGTATCTAAGCGATATAAAAGTAAATGCACAAGAGACAAGATATAATCAAAACAGCAACTTTATTTATTCACATTCTTTCTGTACAATACATGGAAAGCAAATACAACTGAAATAAAGCAATGCCTAAATAATGGCAGAAATGAAAAGTACTGAAATAGAAAGTGTACAATGAACTAGAGCTCGGGGTCTTCACTGAATTGGACCAAGTCTTCACTCGTGGGCTCAATCTCTGACGTGTCCAGATCACCTGACGACATTCGAAGAAGAAAGAAAGAGAATGTCGTCAGTGAACAGATCGCTCGGTAAGTCCCAAAGATAAGGGAGAAGTAAAATAGACAGAATAAAAAGGTAGCTTTTAAAGTTGTAGTATATTGTTATAATATTGTGTTAACGCTGTTGTTTGTAGTTTGGTACAGAAAGATGCCAGTGTATACGAGAGGGGTCCCTATATGCTGGAGACCAGAGCAAACGGAATATAGAGTACAAGGCTCCGTTATACAACCTGAAACAACGGCAATTGGATTCAGGTTGGGTGTCTTAAATCTTGCAGTCTCGTGTCACTTTTAACACCTTCCGTACCAGTCTACCCCTTAAACCCCGTGTTATCTTGATTGTATTGTTATATTGTATTGCAACTTGAATTGTCTTGTAATATAGATTGTATAATTGGATGACTTGCCGAAACCATGATATCAGTAAATGGATGTAACTGTATAATCATGTGAATGGATGTAACTGGAGAATCATGTAAATGGAATGTATATCCATGGTTCGGTTCAGTCAAGTTGATAGATTGAATATATGGAATAATAGATTCATGGATTCATGTTGAATTGTAATATTGTAGATTGTAGATTATACTTGAATCATATTTAAGTCAAATTATTAATGAGACTCGGTCTGAGTCAGACAATTAGAAAAGTAAATTGAAGTTCTGATTGTTTTGATGTTATCGGTAACCGCTGCACATGGGCGGCAGGATTTGTGTCTTTTTCAAAGACGATTACCGTATTGATAACACCGTTGTTAAGTTGTCTACTTTAAATAGGCAAGTACCCACTTCTCTGGCTCTCTGAGGCTCAAGAGATTGGTCCCGCTTAAACCTATGTTTACTAGGGTCCTTAGGGTAATTTATAGAACTTGAGGGGTTTTATGTAAAAATAATATTATATACTTTTCAAAATACTCCCCAAGTATTTAGTTATCGTCTTTAGAGTTGTAATGAATGTAGATTTTATATTGTGATATTTCTAGTGAAAATGTCCTAATTTCATAAATAAAGCTATTTATTTGTAATATTGATTTGTAGGGAATTCATGGTATTTTAGTGTAAAATGATTCTTGTGATATTTTTAGAAAAAGTGGAATATTTATATTATTAAAAAATAGATATTTTAAGAATATATATACATATATTAATATGAAAAAAATTTAATATATATAATAGTTCTAGAAATCTCATTTTTTTAGATTTTCGTATTTTAAATCTTTCGAGACTGAATGCTCCTTGTGGAGGTCTGCATCTCGCACTAATAAGCCTGAGAATGTGCGATAATCCGCACCATTCTGAACGGGTTTCCTAAATGGGTTGTAGCGGCGCTTTGCAAAGATTTGTGCAAAATACAAAATCCTTTAGAAAACGGTTTTTATTAGTAAATGGTATTTATTTGCAATGATTCGTTTTCCCGTATTCTATATTCCCGAGGGTATTGTGCTATATTGCATATGAGTGTGTGAGGAGGTAAGTCATTACCTCGTGATCTGCTTAAAGGTATAGCAAGGGTTTTGATGGTTTAAATGTAGAAATGAACTATGTGGTATTTTAATTAAAAAAATACGGTAAAATGGAAATAGCAATTTCATTTGATATGAACCCTGATCAATATGGTTGATTAGTGTTTAATAGTCAACATGAATTGGTTTTAGCATAATTGTATTAAAGAAAAGGGAGGTTTTAGGAAGAAACCGAATCGGAAATCGGTTTTGTTCCGATTCCGTCGGATTTTGTAATTCCGTATTTCTAGAAAAGAATATAGAAAATTGAATTGGGACTTACGGGTTTCAATCAAAGACAAGAGGAACATGGATCGGGAGGAGTCGCTGGTGCGTCGTTTCGCCGCCGGGATCTCCTACGGTCGTTGCCGGAAAATCTGCCGGAACTTCGCCTTTCGCTCACTTCGATTGCACACTAGAATTTCTAAAGATTTCTTGAGAGTTGGCTCAGGGTTTTGGGGTGAGGGGTAGAGTGTAGGGATGGTAATTATAGGGTTAGGGTAGATGAAGAGTTTAAATTGAAAAAAAATGTAAAAATGTATTAAAATTCATTAAAAATGGAGTAAATGGGGTTTCAAAGGTCTCTGGAACTGATCTGGATAATTGAAGTGTGCAGGGAGGTAGAGTAGCCCAAGAGCCCTAACTTTTATGTTGGGGACTCGGCCGTCCGGCCGAGCCCGGCCGGCGGCGCCGGCCCGAGTCGGCCGGTCCGCCGGCCGACTCGGCCGAGTCAAGCAATAGGTGGGTCCCCTGTCAGTCCATTAGTCTCCTGGTATATTTAAATTTCCTAGGGTAGTGGGGTTTTTGTGAGAAATGCACGTGTAAACTGTTGGTATTCTAAAAATTCAAAACAAATTAATATTAAAAATAATGTTGGGTATGGGATTTGAACTCTAGTGGCTTGGTTCAGCAGTGCAAGGTATTACCAATGAGCCACTAGCTCCTTCTTGTAATTATGGAGCTAAATAATTACTTCAAGTAATAACAGTAAATGAAAATACCCTAAGTATAAATTAATTTTAAAGCAAATTTTTGTACACTAAAAATGGAGTTGTTACATTCTTTTAAGTTGTAGTTAAAAAGCAAAATAATTACTTATATCTTGTGCTCATACTAAATTACCCTTTTATGGATTTTGAAATAAAATATTTTGAAAAAAATTTGTATAGGAAATTTAGGGTTGTTATAGAGGGTTTCCCTGATCCAGGCGAAATGATGTAGTAGCCGTATTGGATATGTGCAGAGTTCAATCGATTGATTTACTTTGTACTCGGACTTTCGATCGGACAGTTGGTAATACTAGCCGGTTCGGGTTTGAGCCTGATTATTAAATTAGGTATTGATTTAATAATTTACGTATATGTATATCGATATATATACTAGTATACGTTCTTCGTGTTATTCTATCTCTTTGGGCGTTTGGGTTTTTATCCGATTGCCGGTATGTACATACAGTAGACTGAAATCCATATTTATTATAGATTTCCTTCTAGAAGGTGGCCACCTCATTATGTATTTTCCTTTTATTTGATAATTTGAAATGAGGTGTAAAGTGAGAGGTAAGGGAGGAATGGAGGTGACCATGCTTCAATAGTTAGCAAATGAATTTATAATTCATTTTGGAGTTACTATTGAAGCATGGTTGCTAATTGTTTAATGAAAGAATTCATACACAAAACCTATGTGTGTATTTTCTCTTTCATGCTTGATTCATTATTTTCTTGAGCTCTCTTTTGCTCTTCATCTCCTCCTTCCTCTCTAGCTTCCTCCACCTTCATCTTCTTCCTCTTCACTACCTTCTCATGTGTTGAGAATCAAGTGAAAAGACAAGAAAGAGATAGCTTCACACTTAGAACTCCAAAACTACATCCTAAATTACTTGGACTAGCATCCCAAGTTCTCTAGTTTCTCTTTTGACATTTAGCAAAGAGCTAGAGCCATGGATCATACCCCTCGGGTGGATCATCAAGGACCAAGGAAGACTGGAGAACAAGCTCGATCCTGGAGAGCCAATGGAGCGGAAAAGGAAGATCAAGCGAGTTCAAGGTGGTTACGAGGAGCTAAGGATGAAGAACAAAGACCGAAGGACTTGGTTCGTTTGGTAAGAATTCCTCATCACAGTAGATACAACTCTAGATTTGCTAACTAGATTTATGGTAAAGATCCGGTCATGTTTTATTCTAGCGCTAAGTTTCGATCGTCTTAAAATTTTTGTTCCGCATTTAGCCACGGATGTTGGCCGGGGCGCTAGGGTAACCCTTCAACCCTTACTCACAGTGGGATCGGGATCCAACTATCATATAGATGGTATGCAATCTCATTGCAAATTTCAACTCTTGAAACTCCCGATATGGTTTTTTACCCCTAGCAGCTTATGACCTTGGATATGGTCAACATATCATAAGCACTAATCAAGTTATACTCGTCATTTCGTGATTAACTAGACCCACCCATATGACCCTTGACTATGATCAACATAATCACATGAATAACCTAACTTATCGCATCATATGCTTTGTAGGAAGACATCACTTAGTGACCGTACACTACGCCTTAACTATGATCAACATACGTAGCACGAATACTAAGTACTCTGCTTTCTAAAATGATGGAGGGTTGCGAATAGTTTTTATGAAAACCTTTAATGCTTTGAACTTGATCTCATTGTAGAATCTAAATAGTTTAGAAAAGGAGTGATTTAAGCTCCGCATCTTTTGAAACTTGCTTTTTCATAAAAAGAGCCGAGTAGGTTTCAAATCCGATTCTACAACATCTTTAGGTTTCTTTTTCTTTATATTAATCTCATTAATGTATCTCATCATTTAAGTTCCTAAGCCATCACAGAAACGAAAAATAGACATTTATTACATATCACATATATAATAACAATATTGCATTCGTCTCAGATATTAAGTAATCATATCACAGAATAATCAGCAGCAGAAAAAAATATATGAAAATATAGGATATACTAGGAACTCTGTATTTTATATTTAGCCTGCGATAGAAAATACGAATTCCACGGTCGTGATGAATGGCCAAGCCTACACCCTAGACCCCTACGAAAGCGGCAAGTGACCCTATCAATTCTGGAGTTAGGAGACCCGGTCTCGAATTCTCGAGATGGCCTCCTACTGAACTCCAGAGCCCGGTCACTCGTGCTCTCCTTCTTGGAACTATCCTAATGCGGAAAAGTAAACTATACATCAATGGAGACATCATCCTCAACCCGGAAGTGCCCAAATAAAAGAATATTATTTACAATGAATTTTACATGAATGAAAAGAGAAACTCTCGTCTCAAATAAAACCCCCGGCCATTTCATCACGACGATCCTATACATCATATCACAGCAACATATTTAGAAAGCATAGACGACGTTAAATATATCAAACAACACATCATCATACCCACTGTTCTTCCAGATCTCAACTCTTGAACCTGCATTAAAAAATCCCAGAGAGCACAGACAATACCTATGGATCAATACAAGAAGGCACGGTCCAAGCCTCACTAACGGTGCCGCGGAACCGCCGCAAATGCCACTATTTGGCCGCGGTTCCACGGTCATTGTGTCGAGTTAGGCGCTCGTTTTTCTTGGGGATCCACATAAAACCCTGCACTATTTTCTGGATATTTTTAAACCAAAAAATTTCAACTTTTGAAAAAATTTCCAGTGAGCATGTAAAAATAAAAATTTCATGTTCGATTGAGTTTTAAAACGTCGTCTAGTTTACCCTAAAGCTCTAGCTAGGCTCTGATACCATTCTTGGTGTGTAGTAGCGTCTCTAGTTGGGTTACAACATCATAAAGTAATGAACTTTTAAATTTCTTGAGGACTATTACAAACAAACTATGAATCGTAACTAGAGATAAGGGTAAAAGCAACAATAAATGAAGTCTAAGCTAAAAGAAAGGAACTACAACCTTTGTAGCCAACTCCTTCACTCTCTTTGAACTCCAACAGCTTTGCTCGAAGCTTGAATCAACTCCGCTCAAGGTCCTTTGTCGTCTACGATGATCCACCCGGAGATTCTTAGCTCAAGCTCTTTGCTTCACAAGATCAAGAAGAAGTGGAGCAAACACCCTACACAAAAGGGCTAGAGAAGTGTAGAATGATGATGTGGTTTGTATTCTCAATTAAAAACCCTTTCTTTTTAAGTTCCTCACTCATATGAAAACTCAAGAGAGCATGAAGGCAGAAGAGGAAGAAGATGACATAGCTTTTTCAATATTGTGATAATCTTATGAAAGAAAAAGAAAAAGAAAGAATATATATGAGACACTCTCAAATATAACCACGGTTAAATAAATATCTAGATATTTTGTAGATGAGTTAAAAAAAAAAGGAAATTTAACCTATGGTTAAAATCAATGGTCAAAGCTAGAAGAGTGTGGAAACAATGAATCATAAGTTAATTTCCTTTTTCTTTTACTCATAAACAAAAATATATATATATATCAACCATGTGAGTCTTGCATTGCTATCTCCTATGTATCAACAACCATGATACATATGTATGTATGTATGTATGTATGTGTGCATTCACATCATCATGTGTATGTATAAACATATATGCATACATGCATGCATACATCCACAAGAAAAGGTTTAATTAAAAGTGAGCTAAAAGTCAATATTAAATCAACACTTGATTTAATAAATCGGTCACATCACATATGACCCGACCAATAGTAAACGCCTGATTAAAATACGGTATCTCATACTCGCATTTAATCGAGCTCCCGCGCATATCTCATATGCACACCACATCTTTTCGCCCAAGCTAGGAAAATCCTGTGTGGGGCTTTAAGACTCGTCAATACGCCGGCAGTAGGTGATGATCATATCAAACACCTACAAGCCGCAAGCAGTCAGCTAAACGTAACGGCCATCCGGGTATTGAGCGAACAGAAGGACAACAAGCGAACTTATCAAAACTCCCGCAGAGCCACTGGTAACACTTACTGTACAGTCCGGTCTCTTCGTCTGATATGCTGCATATCAAGTCTAGGGATGGAATCGTCGAGCCCTAATAACTCAATAAGTCATGTCGATATGGACTATGACCGGTCGAGAAACTACTGATAACACTTATCAGCAAATCTCATCAGCCCTAGCTAGGGACTTCAAGTCAAAGCCAATCGCGCATTGCATAACATCAACTCCCAATACCGGGAAAGACGAAAACCCCTCCTATCACTCATTGTCTCCATGTGTCTCAAGACTGTACCCAAAAACCACATGTTTGCACGACTCAGTAGAGCTGGGGTAGGATGGAAATCAAAGTACAGTGGGAGAACACACAAGACTCTATGACGATCTCAGGTCTACAGACTAACCTGTACCAGTGTTACCTGAGAACTGCTATCTGACGATAGATATAATACCATAAAGAGTTCTCGGTGAGTCCGTTCAGTGTACCCAGTCTCCACTGAGCACCCATATACAATCTTTGATTTCACAACACCAATAGATATGTGACCATCCACCGCCCATCATATAGGTCAAGAAACGTATACGCTAGTCTACTCTGGAATATCGATGCCCTGTCTCGATATACCGTCGACTAGGAACATTTAAGGATATGCTTATAGACTACACATGCCTCACAAGTATGATCTCCATCATAGCCATGGAAGTCAAACATATATCCTGAGGGCTTTATCAACATGTATCAAATGAACAATATCAAGTAAACATGTCAAGATAAAGTACAACCAGATAGCATACTATCATGTCGAGCAAGAAAGTCATCTGTATATATATACATGTCCAAGCATCCACTAAACATATAATGGCCTCTAGGACATACATATATCCAACATTACTTTATAGGCTTCATGGGATTTTGGATAAGCTTGCTTGTTGATATTCTACTCGCTCAATATCTGGGTAGCCGTTACGACCAGCTAGTACCGCTGATGGCTTGTGGGTAACTGATGTGATCATTATCTACTGCTAGCGTATTGACGAGTCTTTAGAGTCCCACACAGAGGTTTTCTAGCTCAAGCGAAACGAAGTAGGGCACATATGTGATATGTGCGGGACCTTGATTAAATACGTGTATGTGATACCGCATTCTAATCTCGCGATATATAATATCGGTCGGCTATATGTGATATAACTGGGTTATTCAATCAACTATTGATTCGATAAATTGATATACATATAAATGATATTGGTCGGTTATATATGATATAGCCGGATTATTAAATCAAGTGTTGATTTAATAATTTGATATATAATTATATATTTGATATATTAACTAATATTAGCTCACTAAAGAATTTCTTCTCTTGATGTATATATATATATATATGTTGAGACATATATATATATATATATATATATGTAATATATATATATTACATATACTATTGTGTCATGCTAGATGATACAATGGACATGGGTGTATGAGACTCACACCAAGCCAAGGATAATGTTTGGTTTTATTATTTAAAGTAAATCTAAAATTAAGTAGAATATGAGCATGACTTGGATGCTTGTAGAAGCATGTAGAAGTTTTGACTCATTCCACGAATTTTATTTTACTTGAGTATTTTATAACCTAACCATTATCCTTAGCCCATGGTTAAGTCTCTACATATATTTTTGAGATATTTTCCTCACCCAAGTTCTACACAAGCTTCATCTTCTTCCTCCTCTTGAAAATTAGAGAGTGAAAAAGATAAAGAGAAAAAGAATTCTAAAGTGGGAAAAATTCCTACTTCATCAATATATACCAAACTAGCCCTTTAGTATAGGTTGTTTCCTTCACTAATTCCTTAATTAGTGAAGAGCTAGCTTGAGTTGGAGATTCTTCAAAGTGGATTGTCTTCGGCCTCGAAGATTCTTAAGTAAGCTCGTTCCTTTCGCCAAGTGGAGCCTATGAAGAGTTCTAGAGACAACTATTTGGAGGTTTAGAAGTGAAGGACCGGTCTACAAAGCTTGTATTCTTTTTTCACTTAGTGTAAAGTTTGTTTACTAGCTTATAAACCCTAATTCTCTAGTTCGATTCTACGATGGCATGCATTAGCACACTAGATTTTTAAAATTGCATAGTCGATGCCACTTAAAACCTAGTAGTGGTGCTAAGGTATACTTTCATGCACATCTTACTGTGTTTGCAAAATATTTTTCAGAGCTCATGAGTTATTTCATATTCTATTTGATCATCATAATTTAACAAAAACCCGATATCGGAAAATGCCAAGTTTATTTTTGAAACTTCTAAACTCCAGTTTGGGTCAAGGATTCTATCACTAATAGGGTTGTGGTCACTACAAAGCCTCAATTACTTCTTCACAACTCAAAACATCCACTAATTATCATCCTAGAATTTCCAAGATCATAAAACATAACTTGTTTAACTCTAAACTAACACTTGAGCTTAAGAAACTTAAAAAACTTTGTGAAAGGTGAAGGTTTTACCTCTTGGAAGCAACTCTAAAAACTTCTAGATGGCTCAAGATGCTCAAAACTCCAACTTGCTTCCACCATGGAGTGTAGGATGAGATTGTGGACATTTTTTATGAAGGTGGTGTGAAGTTTTAAGTGAGATTTGGGGGTGTTGCAAGGTGGTAAAAGAAGTGGAAGGAGATGAAGTAAAGAAGGAAGGGGATGAAGAATGAGGTGAAGAAAATAATAGGATGAAAGTTTCATGGTTACTAGAACCATCCCCCCTCTCTCTCGCATTCTCTCTCTTTTTATTATTTCTAGTCATATCAAAGTCTCATCTCTCTTATCATTTTTCGTTTTCTTTTCTTTTTCTTTTCTTTTCTCTTTTCTTTTTATATGAAAACATAAATCAAAAGTCACAATAAATGGTTACAAGTCATGACATTTAAAGATGATTTTTATCAAAATAACTTGGTTTAATGTGTAATTAGTAATCTACTAATCAAGTTGAACATAAACTTGTATATAAATACTTGTATACTAATTTATAAAATGCCCAAATCCTATAAATGCCTTCGTAATTAATAATTCATATTAATTTCCAAATATTTCTCAAAATATAGGTATATAATTATACCATTCTACGAAAACTCAAATCCATACTCGTATAGTTTTCGTGAAACTTATTATTTTATTATTTAAATTCCAAAAATATTATTTTATATTTTCTGAAATGTTATATATATATTATTCTCACTATTTATTTCTCTCATTTGTATTTGTATTTGATACAAATACTTGGCCAAATTGATGTGTGTGTGTACATGATTCATATTAAATGGATGAGAGAGACATTTGTAGAGAATGAAAGAGGTCTCTAGATTTTTTTTATTTGGATAAAGATCATTCTCTCTCTCTCTCTCTGAATAAAAGTCTCGTCCTTATCCTAATCTCTCACTTGAGATTTCTCATGAGTGATGAGGAGAAGAATATGAGAGAAAATTAGTGAGCTAAATTCTCGACATCGTCACATAAAAATCCTAGCAAACTTATCATGTGAGTTCTTTCATTATGATATAATCTAGTCAAGGTGAAGCTTGAGTTGTGTTAACTTACGGTGGATTATCTTCGGCCAGGAGATTATCGTGTAAACTTATTCCGGTCCAAATGGTGACGAGCAGGAGTCCAATGAGAGGTGGCCAACGTGCTACAAAGGTTGTAGTCCGTTAAACCACCTAGTTTAGTTCATTTTTGTTTCAAGTTTAATTTTTTGGGATGATTCTAGGGTTGTGTGTGCTTTTTTCTCTCTAGGTTTTCTTTGAAATTATTGCTTCCGTTCCACTTTAAAACCTACTAGACGAGCTAGGCATCCTAACACTAGGTGGGGAGGATGTCGGGTCCAGTCCTTTCTCACGGCACAAAGTACCACACAAAACAAAGTGCCATGCCAAGAAGCGAGGCCGCCTCTTGAATCCATAGGACCTAGTCTAGAACAATAGGATCGGGTCCTCGAAACATAGGACGAAAAAGGACGGAACTGTATTATAAATGTAATGGTACCATCTTTGAAGATGGAGGCACCTTTTGTGGTGAACCTGCACTTCAAAGTTCGAAGAAGTCCTAAATTAAGCATGCTCAGGCTAGGGAAATCCTAAGATGGGTGATCACCTGGGACGTAGCCTCTTCTCGAGTCTGGTTCGCTCCAAAAGACAAACCATGCGATTTCGGCCAGAGTGGACAATACCATCCATACTGGGGCATGGGGTGTGACAGTCGAAGACATCTACGCTTTAGTCTGTTATTGGAGCATGAACGATAGAAGCAGAATTGTTAGCCGTCACAGAGATGGTTAGGACGGCCATTGATTCGTGGAGATTTTTGGACGAGTTGAGTGTTTCACAGAAGGTGAGAGATTACTTCTTGAAGGACGAGAAGAAGGTTGCGGTCTTTACAAAGATTGATACCCATGAGAATCCAGTAGAAGCATTTACTGAGTTGGTTCTAGATATCAAGTTCAAGTGGTACTTGAACTTGATTTTTTAGTTAAATGTTTAAGGCACAAAGACGAGGATAATAGAGTGCCAAGATTTTAAGTAAGTGACGAGATTTTGGAGAATTTGTACGAAGATGGAGATTGTTGAATTGGGATGCAGTTCGTGGTCCAAGACCAAGCCTAAAATTCGAGCCCAAGAAGACCAAATAAAAGACCATGAGATCACGAGCGCTGAGGCACGGGTTGTGCACGTGGAATGGTTTTGTCTTCATGCGGGGATGAGCGGGGCTCATGACAACGTGGTAGTGAAGGAGCGGGCCTAGGGTTTGGGTGCACTTTCTCTTGCGGGTGTGGTTTTTGTTCAAGCCCGATTCGAATTTTGATTACTGGTTGTCCAAATCAACTCTCTGTATATATTTTATGTTGTTAGAGTTTTGTAGCCTCAAATTGATCCGCTAGAAGAGAGAGGCAGCTACAAAACCAGCAGTGAGAGAGAGAGATAGCAAAGGGGTGTTATATGAGAGGATTTACATTGGGTTTATTTGTAAAGGGCTTTGTGAGGCTTTGGTGTATCAATTCTTTATCTACTAGAAGTTTCTCATCGCTGATGTAAGCGTAGGCATTAGATTGTGCCGAACCTATTCTTTATCTACTAGAAGTTTCTCATCGCTGATGCAAACGTAGGCACTAGATTGCGTGTATTATTGTTTGGTGTGTTTTTTCGTATTGTGGTTGTGGTTTGGTTGTCCTCGTTTTAGATCATTTTAATTAGATCAGGAAACATGTGACCTCGACCAATTTTCTGTTAGGATTAGTTTGTGGTTTTGTGATCCCTTTGAGGTTCATGATATATTTCACCTCTCTATCCTTAAAAATTTTCCAAATTTCCAACTCTATCTGTTTGGATGAAACTGCTTAAATTTTCCACCTACATTATCGGCTGGCTGTATCCCGATTACAAATTATTCCATAACACATACTCTCCCTCATTATGGCACACATACTCTTCAGCTAGAAGCAGCATACAACAACTTCATAGACTTATTGACTGAAAACTAACTTCAGAGACTCGAAACACGTCCATATTTATTTCTAGTACGACCGCTAAGTTCTTAGCAAAGCGTCGCAACTCATCTTAGATCGAAATGCTGTTAGGAATTCCCATGCCGGTAATCCCTCCAGCGCTCTTTGGGAACAACAGAGTATAAGGCACATTGACAGGCCCCCTCCTATTCTTCAAACTTGGATCTTTGTTCAACTTCTCAATCTTATTCGCAACCTGTTCAAGTCTCGCCCCGAACCTCTTGAACGATTCAATTGCCTTCTGATCATTAGTCCACTCTGTTGAGTCTCGCGTCCCCAGATAAACCTCATCTGACGCGTGTGTCGACAAGATCTCCATCAGCGACACACCAATAATACTTTGCAGTTGAGTCGTAATAGTCTTCAGAAAAACCTTTTCAGGATTAGTTTTCAACATTTCGTACTCAGCACTGCCCTCTACTGGCATTAACCTACGACTGATGGTCGGGCGATTGGGTATGTAAGCGGTGTATGCGTATTGGCCAAAGTTGACGGCGGCATGCAGAGCAGAGGCAATCCAGATGATGATGGTACACGAGTGTGTCAGGTCATTGATAGTTTGCATTTTGGGCCACCAGGGTCTGTCTTTTAGGTCTCCATGGCCGACCTCGCAGATTTCTTTCCACCAGGCTTGGAGCTCGGGGTCGGATTGGATCACGGCGTTGGTTGGGTAGTAGATGGAACAATATTCTTTTACCCATGTTTCAATTGCAGACCAGATCTCAAGCCCATCGACGGCGAATGGGTAGTCTTTGATCAGTAGACGGAGGTTGTTTGGGCTCGATTTGTCCTCTACCGCAATTCCTCTGTTGTAAAAATGTTATAGTTATCTAATGATCATCATGTAATTGTACTAATAATCAGCTAAATTTGACTTAAATATCAATTTTTTTCAATATTTAATTTGATGTAAATACATTATACTTTGTAAATTACAAATAGACACTGATTTCACTAATAAATGGCACAAACTTACGGCATATTTCAGTTTCATATTAAAGGTTCATGCCTAAAGCACGTTTGATATTAATCCAAAAAATGCTGAAAGTCATGGTACTTATTTTTAAAACGTCAAGTTCATTATTATTATTGTTTTATTTTTTTTGAATTTACAAATTATATTGTTCTCATTTAAAAATGCTGAAAAGTCATGGCATTTTAGTGTAGTCTAGGCTTAATAATATATATCACCTCTTGAGGAGATCAGCTGGTAGAGCTTGTTCCATGAAATTCCAATCCTTGTATATAGTTGCGGACATCTCCAATGCAAATTGCCCTGGGAATACGATCGATTCTAGGATGCCACCGGCATTGACTAGAGATTGACGGGCAAAGGCATTTATGTTCATCGTGTCACGGTAATGAGGGACCAAAAGCTTGTTGATGGGGTGAAGTGCGCTTAGGTGCCGGTTCGTTGCAAGCACAAATGGCTCCGTCACTGCATGTGTGTTAAGCCTGCAAGCAATGCATCTAAAAATCCATTCTATACTGAAACAAATTGGTCGACTTGTAGAATATATTCCTCATTTGTTATCGTATTGCAAGAAATGCTGCTCTTTTTTAATCGTGCACTTTGCCCTCTATTTTAACAACATAAATTTTTCCATTAAAGTCAAATTTTTATCCCCAAAATTTGATTTAATGCGATTAACACCGTTAGTTGAGGGGGCAAATTGCAAGTTTGAAAAGAAGAGTATTGAAGTGAGGGGTATTTTCTTGCAATTTAGCCAATCAAATTAAACTAATGACACGGATTATGTTACCAGTGGCTGACGAGCTCATGAACTCCGTAGTCATTGACCCCAACATAGGCCTTGGCCAGCTCCCAAATCCCACCTTCGACACCAGCTAACTCAGAAGGAGTGAAGACTCGGCTAACAGCACCGTGTTGCTCTCCATCTGGGTGCGGCAAGCTAAGCTCGATGGCCAAAGGCTTTAGAGTTCCGTCATCTTTTAGGAAGAGAACAGTTCTAGTGGCATAAACCTGGTTACCGGTCGTGTTGATTCTTCCCACATACGGCATTATTGTGTCATGATGATCGAGGATGTACAGTCTGTTCGCACTTAATGCCTGCGCCAACAAAAACACAATTAAACTGGTATAAGGTATTAAAACATCAAAAGTTTAAGGGGTTATTTTATTTTTTATTTTTTTGCAATTTGGTGGGTGTTAACTGCAATACAAAAAATTGAAGGTATTTTAGTGGATAAACAGCACTACTTTAGTGTATGTTAGTGAGATTTACCCATTTTTTCTGATTAAAGTCGCCCTGTTCTATTTAGTGGCTCAAAAGATTAATTAGGCTCAAAATTTACCTGTTGTACACTTAAACCATTCAGGTTCTTCTCAACATCTGCTGCTGTAATTGAGCTAATGTGATTCCCATATTTGCTAGCATCAAGGGTGCTTGATGGAGGAAATTCCTGCAACACAAACCTAATTAGTTTCAAAATTACTTTCTTAAAAAAAAATGTTCTGATACTAACTTGTGCATGTTAAATTATTTCATTTTCTTTTTTTGATGAAAAACTTGTCCATGTTGAATTTACCTGCAGCCTCCGGATGATGTGTGGGTTGACACCGGCGATCATTTCTCTAGCAAATTCTTCATCGCTTCTCCATGCATACTTGTCCTCTGCAAAAATTTGGTAACATTCATTTCTCAATTAAAACTCACCAGTTATATATGACTGCTAAATATGGCTAACTTGCTTAAAACTTCGGTAAACTAAAATACCCTTAAATTTATCATTTTTAAGGAAGCTTTGTAAAATAACAGACCTTGAATGAGTTGAGGAATGGGGAACTTTAGAAAGCTCTGGCCATTCTGAGTGCCGACGACTGCCTTAATCATCTCGAAGGGGATGGTTTGCACGAGCGTGTCGAGGAGAGGAATGCTGGGGATCGGCAGGCCACCCCTGAATAGACTGTGCACTTCTTCCAATGAGTCGAACTCGTTTGGCGTCAGGTCGAATATGGACTTGAGGGCCGGAATGAAGGCGTGCGATAGAGATTTGAGCGAGTATCCAAGAAAATCCGACATTTTTAAGTGTCCGAACCTTTCGTCTCGTGGGACATAGATGTCGAGGCCATTTAAGGACAGCCTGCTCTCTGTTTTCTGGTCTATGAGGAGAAAGAAAGCGAAGAAATTAATGAATGTTGGTGTTACTATTGGATTAATCGAAAGCATATTTGATGGTTATAGATCGAGCAATATTAATGAAACTGTGGTAGAACACATGACAGAGTATCAGGGGTCTAAATGGAAATAAAAATTCGACACAAACGGAAGTAATAATGCTATTAGAGTCGGAAGGGGGTAGAATGCAGCTTTTTGTATTCAACTTTCCGCTAATTAGTAAAAGATAAGCATAGTTTCTTGAACCCTAAAATTAAATATTTCAACAAGTTACCCGATCTGGTGAGGGGTCGCCCGGTCTTTCCCCTGCGAGGATACGGGAATTCTTTGGAGCCACCGAGGACGGGTCGGGCCTTGCCCCAGTCAGGGTCGCCGAGATCATTGTAGTACGCATAGTTGTATACTCTGTCCCACTCTTGTAGTTGCCTGTTGACATCGTCGCCTCTGAGGTGACGGAGCTCTTCTTCTCTGTAAGGTTTTAGAGGCGCCGGTGTTTTATCTGGGAGGTAAACCTGCATTCATTATAGGGGGAAAAAAAACTTATCAGTGATTATTGAATTTATTATTGAACTCTGCATTTTATATGGCTGGCTACATGTAAATTGAAGCTTAACACGCATATAAAAAGCCACTCAGGATTTCCAAGTGAAATATCCCAAGGTTTCCATTATACGAGTAGTTTGTTATATGTTGTTATATGTGCGAACGTGAATACATGGTAGAAATTGCGATTTAAACTGCTTTTGGTATAAAAAAAATCTTTTCTCAAAATTGAAATGGGAAAAGCCACAGCGCCCACCCTCAGTTGTAATAGTAAAGATAAATTTGGCGGATATTCTTGTTTACCATAATAATTTTTTATTTTCCCAAGCACAAGTATAGCTGCAAATTATACATATATTTTACTTTAACAAAAAAAAATCTGCAAATTATATTTTAATTCATAAATTGATATGTAGTATATATTGGGGGAGAGCATGTAAACTTACATCATTCGCGAAGAAGATCCTATCATAAGAATACTTGGTGACATTGTAGACCCAAGAGTTGCAGACGAAGTGGATGCGGCCCTTTCCAGGGTAATCCTCAATGGTGATGCTCTTGAGATAGAACTGATCGAAATGGTTGTTCTTCACAATGATGGCTCCCGGGATCCCATGTTCTGGATGGTAATTGAAATGGATATCGAATGCAGACTCGCCCGCAGCAATGTTAAGCAAGGATGGAAGGCCGAAGAGGATTTGCTCTAGGTAGGCAGGCTCCCCTACCACTCCTCTGTTGCCATTATCTAGAGTCATGGTTCATAGAGATATACATAAGTTTCAAAGATGACGCGAAAAAGGTATTTTGCTAATTGTAAGGAAACTGACATTTTATTCGTAACAAAATAATAAACCTTTCAAGGAGAATTTTAAGATGGTTGAAGCATAACTAATAAGTTAACAACATATGTTGCAACCAACCAAACAAGTATAACGAGATCTATAGATTTAGTTATTGGAAAAAGATGTATATAGGGTTATTTGTGGTTACAAATTGATATTCTATTTTTTTAAATATATTTTTAATGAATTTATCTTGCAAATTGGATAGCAAAATCTCTAAATCAATTTCAAAATTGGAGAACCCGTCTCTTTCCTTGTATTAGAGATATTAGTAATTCTACTGAAAAATGCAATAAACTACTAACTCAAGAGTTATTTGCATGATTGTATTATTAAACAGTGCGAGGGAAAAAAATAAAAAAAAAACTAAAACTTAACGAGTGTTTACTTTAGAATTGGAATCATTGTGTTATGTAATGTTGTTCCAAAATTTTATAATTTTATGCAGAAGTTTGAGTTTCCCCACATTTTCTTGCCTTTTTGTTTGGTTCAAAAAACTAAAATAAAATAAACAAGTAATTTTGGTATTTACTATCATTAAAATCAGTTTTATTTTAGTCCTCAGTTATGTGAAAAAAATTAAAATTGTCAGACCTTTTAGTTTTGTCGATAAAAATTAATAAACTACGTCAAGCAGTTAAGAGCCAGGAGATCGGCAATCTTGTCATATCTTTCACATAACGATGTTGTGAATGCCAGCTTAATTATCCAAATGGGAAGGGAAATTCATGGGTACCACACGGTATTGTATGCTTGTGTGTGCTGTGCGCAGGGCCAGAACAAAATAAAAAACGAGAAGGGAAAATGTAAAGAGAGGAGGGGCATGTGAGAGCTCACTAGGTTCACCAACAGTAGAACTAACAAGTTGAAATGAGACTGATTGTCCTAAAAAATCTTGCAACCCCTCAATGATTGTTGCACTAAAATCAGTCAGGTCCAGCACATTCTTTTTCATCAACACCACATTCCCCTTCACCTTTTGCCCACCTCCTCCAAAAATCCCCCCTGCAATCCCCTCTGCAGCCCCTGCAGCTCCCCCTACAACCCCCCCTGCAGCCCCCGCAACACCCCCTGCAACCCCCTCTGCAGCTCCCGCAACCCCCCCTGCAACCCCCTCTACAGCCCCTGCAACCCCTCCTGTAATTCCCCCTACAAGTCCACCTATTTTACCAAACATCTTGCTAATTAATTATATGAAACTTAAAATGAAGAATTCACTGGAGGAGGAGGAGGAGTGGGAGTGAGTGAGTTTATCATAGGATTGAGGGCTATTTATAATGGATATTTTGCTATTGTTTAATAGTTGTGGGCCTATGACTTTGTGCATGAGGAAATCATGTAGAGTTAAATACCCATTATCATCAATAATATTTCAAAAATAAATTTGTTTGCTAGCTAGGTTTTTGAATTAAATACTATCGCCTAGATAGGTTGTAGGGTCCATTGTTATTTATAGACGATAGACATGCCGTTTGGTAGCAACGTTGTAAAATTTGGATTATGGAATCCCCAAGAAAAAAATCCAGCATTCATAAATTTTGTGTTTGGTTGCAAGATTTTGATTGGTAGGATTCCTTAGTTTTTAGTGCGGGTCTCATTCCAAAACCATGATCCATAAATCCTAAAAATATGATTTAGCTTAGATTTATACTGTTTGTTGTACTTCTTTGGCAGGGCTTGTGTACTTTTATGCATAAAAAAATCATCTATCTCTCTCTTTCTCTTTAATTCTCAAATCCAAATCGCGTTTTTTCCCCCAACCAAACAAGGATTTGCAAATCCAATATCAGGAATCCAATACCAACCAAATACAAAATTAGTTAATCCAAAAAGTTTCAATTGTATTATTTGGAAATCCAAGTTTCACAATCCTACAACCAAACTGTCCTGCAGCTACTCGATTGAAATTTGATTATATGCACTAAATTTCATGTGGTTTTTATGTACTATTTTTTTGCTGGTTTGTTGGTTGAAAACAAATATGGATAAAGCGTTAAATCTGCAACTATTTACCGGAAACCAAAGAGATGTTAATTTCACATCTCTAATATATAGTATCAAAATAGATGAATTTTTATATTCAGAAAAATTCTATCAGCTAGCAAGCCTCTTTACTGCTGAGCAGAGGGAAACTTAGAAAAATAAAGAAGCTTAAATGAATGCCAGCCCCCTCACTTTGCCCGAAAAGCAATATACTCCGTAAATTTAAATTTAGGAAATTTCACCAAAACCGCTATGTGCTATAACGTTTCCAAAACCGCTCTTGCATTAATTTGTGCATAAAATCACACTGATGTTTTCCTCCGTTACATATGACCCCCTCCGAACCCGCCATTAAAATTTAATTTTTTTAAGTTCTAAATTTTTTTCTCTAAAAAATGCCTTTTCTTGATCCAACTTTTAACAGTCCACTACATAACAGGGTCTTTTAGCCATTTCATAAAAGAAATTTACTACAAGGAGTCACGGGAGTGTCGTGTGTAATGGAGGAAAACATCAGGGGGTTTCGGTGCACAAAATCAGTGCTATGGTGGTTTTGGTCACATAGGCCATAGTACAGTGTGGCTTTAATAAAAGTTCCCTTTAAAACGAAGACGTGCATTTTACCATTTTACCGAATAAACCTTTACATCTTTATAATTTCCATCCATAAGACTTCACATACCAAAATTTCTCATATTCATAAATTTAATCAATTCACCAAGTTTCTCGGCCTCACCATCCGGTCAACGATCAAACCTACATATATTACTGGGAACGATTAATAAAATATACCAAGCACGTTAATACAGTTCTTTTTGGAATTAGATGTCTGGTCATCTCATTCCCGGAAATGCAAGGATCTCGGTAATCTTCTATTCCATATACTAAGTGCAACCAGAGAATATTCTCAGGACCATATTGCCCATTTTTTTTATATAAAAAAAGGAAAAATTGTCCCGAGAATGTTATCTTCAAAGAATTCTCTTAGAATATCTTAATAAATTAAAGTCTTCCATTTTTTGGGATAATAGTATCTTTTCATGTTGATAATCATAACTTAATGAATGTATCCACAAATTTTCATGCTTTTCGATAACTCTAGTTCTTGTATCCGATGGTTGCAAAATTACAGTTTTTCGACAATCCGTTATTTTATATTTTTAGATTAACAAACAAAAAGTGTCCAAAGCACATGAAAGTTGGTGTTGGTATGCATCAGGCCATAAATAATAAGATGAACAGTGTCGATTATCCCGAAAAAATAATCCATGTTGATTTACTAAGTTGTTTTGGGGGGAAAAAATTGGGGAGAATATTTTCGGGACCATGCAACTCTAAAATAAAATGGCCAAGGTCAGATGACCCAGCTTATCTTGCCTGTCTGGGATAAAGATAAATATATAAAAGGTCAGATGACACAGCTTATCACCTAGATAGGTTGTAGGGTCCATTGTTATTTTTAGATGATAGACACAAGGCTGTTTGGTTGCAAGATCCTAAAATTTGGATTATGGAATCCTGAAAATAAAAATCCGGATTCATGAATTTTGTGTTTGGTTTCAAGATTCGGATTGGTAGGATTACTTTGTTTTTAGTGTTGGTCTCATTCCAAAACCATGATCCATGAATCATCAAAAAAAAAAGGATTTAGCTTGGATTTATACTGTTCATTGTACTTATTTGGTGGGGCCTGTTTACTTTTACTTTTATGCATAAAAAATTCATCTCTCTCTTTAATTCTCAAATTCAAATCCTACTTTTTACCCCAACCAAACAAGGATTACAAGGATTTGCAAATTCAATATCAAAAATTCAACATGTGAACCTACTTTTAACGGTCCACTAAATAACAGGGTCTTTTAGCCATTTCATAAAAGAAATTTACAACAGGGAGTCACAGGAGGGTCATGTGTAGGAGGAAAACATGGGGGGGGAGGGGGGGGGGGGTTCCGGTGCACAAAATCAGTGCTACGGTAGTTTTGGACACATTGGTCATAGTACAGTGTGGCAATTTACCGAATAAACCCTAACATCATTATAATTTCCATCCATAAGACTTCATATACCAAAATTTCTCATATTCATAAATTTAATCAATTCACCAAGTTTCTCCGGCCTTACCACCCGGTCGATGATCAAACCTACATATATTACTGGGAACAATTAAAATATACCAAGCACATTAATGCAATTTTTTTTGGAATTGGATGCCTGGTCGGAAATGCAAGGATCTCGGTAATCTTCCATTCCATATACCAAGTGCAACCTGAGAATATTCTCACGGCCATATTGCTCATTTTTTTATATAAAAAATCAAATCTTTTCATGTTGATATTCATAACTTAATGAATGCATCTACAAATTTTCATGCTTTTCGATAACTCTAGTTCTTGTATCCGATAGTTGCAGAATTACAGTTTTTCGACCATCCGTTATTTTATATCTTTAGATTAACAAACAAAAAGTATCCAAAGCACATGAAAGTTGGTGTTTGCATGCATCAGGCCATAAATATTAAGATGAACAGCGTCGATTATCCGGAAAAAATAATCCATGTTGATTTACTAAGTTGTTTTGGTGGGAAAAAATTTCGGCGAATATTTTGGGGACCATGCAACTCTAAAATAAAATGGCCAAGGTCAGATGACGCTACTTATCTTGCCTGTCTGTGATAAGATAATATATAAAAGGCTCGTTTAATGCGTTTTTGTTTCTTAACTTAATAAGTGAGGTGGCACATCTATTATTGGGCATGGTAGATGAGAAATTGGTTTATTTTACTTCAAATTGGATTATCTTGTGACAAGCATGTGAAAACTCGAGCTTTATTTATTATTTATTTGCTTAGCTACACTCGGGTGGTTTTTTCCCCTACTTCAACGGCATTCACATGTCTATTAATTAGGTTGTGTACGTGTACACACCAATAATCACATGCATATCAATGGTAGTGTTTGGTAGTGTGAACTCATTGGGTAAATGCCAGGTTTGCTGACTTTTGAAAGGGGCTCAGCACATGGAACTCTCATTGGGTAAATGCCAGGTTTGCTTACTTTTGAAAGGGGCTCAGCACATGGTATAATTTGTACATATAATTTCTTTTTGAAGAGCACATGGGCGTGCTAAGCGTGGTAAAAATAAATAAATAAGCAATTTCCCCCCTTTGAATAGTAATTACTCCAAGTAATTAGAAAGGGGAGATGAACTTCGCGGAGTGCGCAACTTTTGAGAATGGAAGTTCTTGATGTATATGAACATTTGTCGAGCTAGGTGGTAATTTCGTTTGGAGGTAGTGTATGAAGGTCTTACAAGTTTAATGGTATATTTATTTTTCACTAATTTATGTTTTGGTAATGGTTTACGTTATTTTCGCACTGGAACTAATTTCGAACCTTCTCATTGCAAGAGTTGTGTTAGAAGTTGGCTATGTGAAACTTGTTATATTCTTTTGTAGGTAAGTATTCTGAATCTAATAACCTTTTAGAGATTCAACTTCTTTCTGCATGTTTTAAGATGTTTACTTGATGGTGCTCACATGTGTGGATTCCCCTGATCAAGACACGTGGCGAATGGTAAGTCTCTCACATGCATCAACCAGCTGTTTGAAATATCATGCGAAGGGAACATTTCTCGACGCCTCATCTCCGAGATATCATCCAACCTTTGGGGAGCCTCCCCAGAGTACATTCCAAGTTCGCCTAGCAACCTGAAAGGTTCCTAAGCACCCTAATGAGGTCTCACAAGGCATCAACCATGCCAATATCAAGAAATACGGTGCCGAGAAACCCTAGACTACGGATCGTTAGGTAGATGTCTAGGCAAAACGATAACAAGTTAACACTTAACTAACAGAATACGGAAATACAACCTTTGTAGATCCGGTGCTCCACCGCCATAGCTCCGCAACGAAGTCCCCTCGCTGTCCAAATGTATTCCCGGGCTCTAACGTCGGCTTCGTCGGAGAAATGGCGAGCTAGGTCGTCGATGTCCATGCCGAAGATGATCTACGTCGAGGCATCGCTAGATCAAGCTCTCACTTCACAAAGTCAAGAAACTTGTGAAGAAAACACACTCTACTACTTGGCAAGAGGTAGAGGATGAAGAAATAGGAAGTGGGTAGACTTTAGAATTGGATTTCTCACTTGTTTCATCAATCCACCATTGATGAAGTAAGGTTTTCTTCAAGGAAGAAGATGAAGAAGAAGAAGATTATCATATGATAAGTTAAAAGAAAATAATACTTATCATATTATAAACCATGGTCAAGTGTAGAGAACTAACTAAGGTTATGTGAATGGTTAGGGTTAAAAGAACAAGACAAAATGGTGACTTGGTCAAAGCTTCATGAAGCTTCAAAAAGCTTCATGAAAGAAAAGAAAGAAAACCATTTTGCTTTTTCTTTTTATGCTTTTATTAATATCCAAAATGAATAAACAAATAATAAAATGAAAAAGCAAAACCCTAATCATTAAGGTAACCATAGTTCAATTCTATACACTTAACCAAAGAAGTATGTATCATCAAACATGATACAAACATTTGTACAAAAAGTATATCACATATACAACTTGTACAACGAAGTGAGAAAATCCATTTAAAGTGAACCGATACTAGTTAATGCAAAGTAATATATCAAATATATAATTATGCATTAAATCATTAAATCAACACTTGATTTAATGATCCGGTCATATCGCATATAACCGACTAATATCAACAGTAACAACTTATCGAATCAACACTTGATCCGATAACCCGGCTATATCGCATATAACCGATCAATGTCACAAATCGCGAGAATCGAATACAGTATCACATACTGGTATCATTCTCGGTCCCGCACATATCTCATATGCGCTCCTATTTCGTTTTGCTTGAGCCAGGAAATCTCTGTGTAGGACTCTAAAGACTCGTCAATACGCCGGCAGCGGATGATGATCATATCAAACATCCACAAGCCGCAAGCGGTCTGCTAAACGTAACGGCCACCCGGGTATTGAGCGATCAGAAGATCGACGAGCAAGCCCGCTCATACTCCTGTGAATCCAGCCAGTAACACTTACCGTACAGTCCGGTCTGATCGTCTGATATGTCGCATATCTCGCCTAGGGGTGGTAAACGTCAGACCCCAGTAGCTCGATAAGTCGTGTCGATATGAGGTCTATAACATTCGAGAAACTACTGGTAACACTTACCAGTAAATCTCAGCAACCCTGACCAGGGATTTCCTGTTATAGCCAATCGAGCACAGCGCAACATCAACTCCCTATACCGGGAGAGACAAATCCCCTCCTATCGCTCATTGTCTCCATGTGACTCGGGACTGTACCCAAAAACCACCGTTTTGCACGCCCTCTTGGACGTGGTAAGATGGAAATCAAAGCACAGTGGAAACCACACAAGACTCTATGACGATCTCGGGTCAACAGATTACTCTGTACCAGTGTCACCAGAGAACTGCCATCTGACGTGAGGTATAATACCATCTGGGAGTTCTCGGCGAGTCCGTCCAGTGTACCCAGTCTCTACTGAGCACCCGTATATCATCTCTGATGTCAAACACCAATGGATATGGGATCATCCATCGCCCATCTGTATGGGTCGAGAAGGTACACGCTAGTCTACTCTGGTATATTGATGCCCCGTCTCGATACACCCACGACTAGGGACTTTGAAGGATGTACTTATGGACTACCATGTCCCCACTAGTATGATCCGCATCATAGTCCAGGTAGTCAAGTACACATCCTAAGGGCTTTACCAACATGTAACAGAGAGACAATCAGTGTACACGTTAAGGTAAACATCAACCAGATAGCATACTATCATGTCGAGCAAGAAAGTCCTCCCTATATATGTCCCAGCATCCACTACAATATACATCCAATGTACAGTAATGGCCTCTAGGGCATACATATAACTAACAATCTCCCACTTGCACTAGGGCCATCTGTAGCAGTGGTTGTAGTATCTCATACTCAACCATCCCATAAAAGTCTCTCTCTGGGAATAGGCCTTCGTGAGTGGATCCGCCGTGCTGTCCTCTGATACTCTCCTAACCTCGATCCCTTAGAGATCAACCATCTCCATGATCAGGTGATACTGCCTTAGAATATGTCTGGATCACTGATGGGACCTGCGTTCCTTGGCATAAGCCACAACTCCATTGTCACACAATGGGAGGAACATAGTTCATCTCATGAACCAATATACACCCAAACAGCCTCTTTGGTAGCATCTTAAGTAGCGATGTATCCTGCCTTTATCGTCTAGTATGTCACGGTATCTAGCTTGGAACTCTTCCAACATACCGTCCCTTTACTGAGGGTAAAGACAATGCCTGTGACTGACACTTAGTCGTCTTTATCACCCTGGAACACTTCCAATGATTCTCCCCAGGATCGAATGATACCATCTCACTACAGCTAGTGAGTAGCCTAACATCCATTTAGATCTATCTCATAGATCCAAAGTCCAGTATTTAGTAGGTATCACTTTGATCCTATATGGAGAATCATAGTGATAAGCGGAGATTGATCGAGCGTAGCATAGGAAACTCCTTCCCTATCAAGAGTATGTCATCCACGTACTCTACGAGGATCACCACCATACTCCCTAATACCTTTTTGTTTATACAAGGTTCATCTACCATTTTGATGATGTCAACTTCTTTGAATAATCCATCAAAACAGATGTTCCAACTCCGCGATGCCTGCTTTATCCTATAAAGCATCTTGCACACGTTTCCGCTGCTCCCACTGTCTACGAAGCCCTCTGGCTGTGTACTTATAGACGCACTCTTCTAAAACATCATTTAGAAAAGCAGTCATGACACCCAACCACCAGATATCGTAGTCATGGTATGTAGCCGTGACAAGTAGGATCTGGATGGACTTAAGCATAGTTGCTTGAAAAAGTTTCATCATTATCCATGCTTGGTTGATGACGAAAACCTTTAACAAGTCTAGCTTTGAAAGTCTCAACCTTTCCATATACACCAAGTAATCTTCTCAAGATATACTTGCTCCTGATGGGGATTTAACCCTTCAGATATAGCAACCAAAGTCCATACTTTGTTGGTGTATATGGATTCCATCTCAGATCGCTAAGCATCCAGCCATTCTTACAGAGTCTTACTCCTGATGGCCAGCTCGAAGCTAGTTGGGTCATCATCTCATGATGCAATCCTCGCTCCCACTGTCATAGAGAAACCGAAGTAACTCTCAGGTGGGTGAGGAACCCTACTAGATCGACGGAGAGGCTGAGGTTCGTTGGAATCTACTGAATCCTTTGGTTCTACCAAATCATCAGCTGCAGTTTGTATGGCTGGAACATTTCCAGTTCTACATTACAGACCTTGCCTCGAGCTTGTCCGGATTTTGCTTTTAGACATAGGCCGGACAACCCCAAATCTTAACTAGCTTAAGACATGGGCTCTTCCCTTTCCATATCTCATATGGAGTGGTAGGCAACTGATTTGATTCGAACCTATTCAACAGGTATGCAGCTTCTCAAGTGCATAACCCCTAAAAGGAAATAGGTAACTCAGTAATACTCATCATAGAGCACACCATATCATATAGGGTGTGATTGCTCCGCCCCGATATACCATCATGCTATGGTGTATACGGATGAGTAATGCTGAGAGAGAATCTCATTCTCCTTTAGAATAGTCCAGGATTTCCGTGCTCAAGTATTCTCTTCCTTGATCTCATCAAAGGACATAATACTTATACCCGTATTTTGGTTCTCTACTTCTAACTTATATTCTGTGAATATCTCAAAAGGTTCGGACTTGTGTTGCAACAGGAACATATGACTGAATCTTGAGAGATTATCAGAGAATGTAACGAAGTACAAAGAACCAGTCTTGGCATGTGTAGACAGGGGACCTACATACATCAACATGTATCATCCCAAGAGTTCACTAACTCTTTCTCTGTTTCCAATAAACAGAGCTGTGGTCATCTTATCTCTGTGACATGACTGGCAAGTTTCACAAGATGTAAATTCAAACTCATTTAAATATGCATTTTTATGTAACTTCAGCTAGTCGGGTCACATTGATATGACCTAGTTTACAATGTCTTAAGAAGGATTCGTTCATTTCTGAACTCTTTCTCTTGTGTGTGTTCCATATACTAAGAACTGTAGTTTGATTTAGAACATCAATGCTTTTAGATAACGTGCCTGAACCGATCAACTTTTGATATAGGAAATGTTCAAAACATTATCCAACAATACAAAATTTTATCATTTCTTTACTAATAAAGAGACTGATATGATTTTGTATATCAGGTTCGGTATCTAATAACATTCATTCAGAATCAATGTATTGGTAATATAGGGTGACAGTGACCAACAGACTTGGCTGCAACACTTGCCCCGTTTTCTGCCTCATGAAACTTATCACCCATTCTCAGTTCTCTACCTTTCTGTAGCCCTATGTAACAGATTACATATCTGGGATCCTGATTTGGTATCACATACCCAGGACGTAAAGGATACTGAGAAACAGTTCTCTGTAATGAACACACCCGAAGATGATGCATCAGCATGCACTCTCTTCGTTTGGGCGGCACGGGAATTCTGGTAATCCCCTATTTCCTGCTCTGTCTTATAACAATTATAAGTTGGAGCGGGACCAACGTTCCCCAGCTCAGTATAACAAGCGGGTTCGGTCAATATTTCCGTATTATTATCTTGATTAAGGCGTGATATGGTCGCTACCTGGAGAGAGAGAGAAGAAAACACTCAGCGTGCGCTCTGTCAAGAATAGATTGGTTATTATTTTATCTAATCAGGATGGCTCCCACTGCTTTTTATCAAATCTTCCTTCAAACCCTAAAAGGAAAGACTAGCCGGGATTAATTACACACTACAAGTTCGCCAATCTTTCAGCCAGGCCAGTGTCGGTACTTTGAGGGAGGTCCCCCGTGCTTTCGCACGAACCTAATTAATGTAAACCTCGTTTTCCCAGAGGCGTAACCCCGTTGACACCTTTCTAGACACCTACTTGATCGGCTAATTGTAATGTATAAAACTCTCCCAGGAGTAACTCTTACTCGAAGCGGGTATCGGGATCCAACTATCTCATAGAAGGTATGCAATCTCATTGCAAATTTCAATACTTGAAATTCCCGATAATATTTTGCCCCTAACGTGCTATGACCTTGACGAAAGCCAACAAACCATAGCCCGCTAGTCAAGTTCAACCCGTACATTTCTTGATCAAATTAAACCCACCCGCACGACCCTTGACGAAAGCCAACAAAGCCGCACGACTACCCTAATCCAATCGCATCGTATGCTGCAGATAAGCAGCATATAGCTACCGCACACTGCACCTTGACGAAAGCCAACAAATGCAGCACGAATACTATATACAACTTATCTGAAATGTCGGAGGGCTACGACAGGTTTTTCTGAAAACCTATTGCGTAATGAACTTGATATCGTTATAGGATCGAATGAATTTTGAAATGGAGTGTTTTTGAGGCTTTTCTAGTTTTGCTAAAGGAGTCACTCCAGGTGAAGGGATCGTCGGTCCTTTCCTCGTCGAATGAGGTGCGGGATATATCATATATATCACTGTGCAAAGCAAAAACACTTAAAAGCAATCAAAAGACAAACCGAGTGTGTAGCATCTGCCAGTTATTGCTAAAGGAGTCACTCCCGGTGAAGGGATCTCGGTCCTTTCCTCATCGAATAAGGTGCAGGATATATCATATATACCGCTGTGCAAAGCAAGAACTGTAGCTACCTGTTTTATTTTGAAATTCAATTCTACAACATCTTAGGTTTCTTTTATTTCATTAATCACATTAATGAAGTCCCATCATTTAAGTACCTAATCATCACAGATAAATACGACGTACACTTATGCCATCCGCATTCGCCTCGATGTCCCCTCGTGCACCGTTAGGTTAGGTAACTAACGGCAGAGCAGGGCAGGGCTAGCACGGGTGTAAAACATAAGTAACGTCTATATAATATATCATATATACTATATGCTGTATCTATCACAGAACATCACATGATCACATCACAGATATCGCAGCAGAAGAAACATATGAAATATTGGATATACTAGGACGTCCGTGTTTTCAATACGAGCCAGTATAAAACACGGATTCCACGGTCGCGATGAATAGCCAAACCCACACCCCTAGACCCCTACGAGAGCGGCAAGCAACCCTACCAATTCTAGAGTTAGGAGACCCGGACTCGACTCCTCGAGTTGGTCTCCCACTGGACTCCAGAACCCGGTTACTTGTGCTCCCCTCCTTGGGTCTATCCTAGTGCGGAAAAGTAAATAATATACAAACGGTGACAACTTCCGCAACCTGGAAGTGCCCCAATAAAAGAATATTACATACAAGTTTTTACATGAATGAAAATGAAAAACACTCATCTCACATAAAAACCCCCGGCTATTCAAACACGACGATCCAATATAACATATCCAGCAACACATAACATCACATGTCATCAACGTAAGTAAATATGTCCATCCCAATTGTCGTTGACATATAGCAACGAAACCGGCGATATCACATATTACACTTACGGTCACAGAAAAGAAAGTGTAAAACTACAACAGTTGGAATCCGCAACCTGCATAGACATCGCATGCCTAATCATTATAAACCCCGCATTTTAGTCTCAAAATCGAAAACACTTTTCAATATCAAGTCGGGAAATTCAACAAGATTCCCGACATCCTGATCGAATGCTCGTCGCAAACTTCAGTAGACGGCTGCGCCCCCGATACCGTCGACGAAGTGCACCAAGGCGGAACACCGCTGCCGGGAGCACCCGAACGGATGCTTTTGGCGACGGGGTTCTCCTACAGTCACTTGGTCGGGGCTATGGGGTGAGGCTGTCTATTAAGTTTACCCGGCGAGTATCCGCGTACGCTACGTGATTGCGACGGACTTTTGATCACATCAAAATTCCGTGGCAACCGATCAAGTGAGACTAAACTGCTACGTTTATAATATTCATTCCGTTATCACATAACTTCTTGTGAATTCCAATTATTGTATCCCATTCCGGATAAATAGAAAATGTCAAACTTTCCGATCGAACAATCGAACACCCAAGTTTTCCCGATATAGATCAACACATGAAATATGAGTCTAACAACATTTAGTTCGTGCCTCAGTACCAACGGTCCAGCCGTAGAAGGGTCAAGCCAACGCCTCACATGTGGCACGCCGTACTGCCCCAAACCCGAAGGTTCAAAGGGCAGTTCAAGACGGTCACATAATCGAGTTAAGGTTTGTTGTTTTCTAGAGGGACCATCGCGTTACTTGCACTACTTAGAACGTCGTTAAACTACGGAAAAATCCAACACTTGGAAATTTCCCGACAGGGGAAAAATTGGGTATTTATATCCGGTCGAACTTTTTAACATATTCTAAAAATACCCGGAAAAGCACACCGACAAAAATTAGATAGTCCGATCGAATACACCGAGTCCCCAATACAACCCAGAAAATACAACTCTGGAATAAATATTAAAAACATCCAGAACACACAAGAAACACCAACAGAAACAACTGAAGAAAACACACATCCTGATCATCACAGACGGCCGCGGAACCGCCGCAAAAGGGGGGTCAACGCCGCGGTTCCGCGTCCGTACTGTTGAATTAGGTTGTCGTTTTCTCCAGTTTTTCTTAGAATTTCCTGCACATTTCTCTGCATATTTTTAATTCCAAAAAATCCACAATTTACAGAATTGTTCAGAGAGCATTTTTCAAGTCGGGGTTTTGGGTCGATCGGACTTCTAACTCCGTCGGGACTTCGCCTAAGGCTCTAGCTAGTCTCTGATACCACTGAAAGGTTCCTAGGCACCCTAATGAGGTCTCACAAGGCATCAACCATGCCAATATCAAGAAATACGGTGCCGAGAAACCCTAGACTACGGATCGTTAGCTAGATGTCTAGGCGAAACGATAACAAGTTAACACTTAACTAAGAGAATACGGAAATACAACCTTTGTAGATCCGGTGCTCCACCTCCATAGCTCCGCAACGAAGTCCCCTCGCTGTCCAAATGTATTCCCGGGCTCTAACGTCGGCTTCGTCGGAGAAATGGCGAGCTAGGTCGTCGATGTCCATGCCGAAGATGATCTACGTCGAGGCATCGCTAGATCAAGCTCTCACTTCACAAAGTCAAGAAACTTGTGAAGAAAACACACTCTACTACTTGGCAAGAGGTAGAGGATGAAGAAATAGGAAGTGGGTAGACTTTAGAATTGGATTTCTCACTTGTTTCATCAATCCACCATTGATGAAGTAAGGTTTTCTTCAAGGAAGAAGATGAAGAAGAAGAAGATTATCATATGATAAGTTAAAAGAAAATAATACTTATCATATTATAAACCATGGTCAAGTGTAGAGAACTAACTAAGGTTATGTGAATGGTTAGGGTTAAAAGAACAAGACAAAATGGTGACTTGGTCAAAGCTTCATGAAGCTTCAAAAAGCTTCATGAAAGAAAAGAAAGAAAACCATTTTGCTTTTTCTTTTTATGCTTTTATTAATATCCAAAATGAATAAACAAATAATAAAATGAAAAAGCAAAACCCTAATCATTAAGGTAACCATAGTTCAATTCTATACACTTAACCAAAGAAGCATGTATCATCAAACATGATACAAACATTTGTACAAAAAGTATATCACATATACAACTTGTACAACGAAGTGAGAAAATCCATTTAAAGTGAACCGATACTAGTTAATGCAAAGTAATATATCAAATATATAATTATGCATTAAATCATTAAATCAACACTTGATTTAATGATCCGGTCATATCGCATATAACCGACTAATATCAACAGTAACAACTTATCGAATCAACACTTGATCCGATAACCCGGCTAAATCGCATATAACCGATCAATGTCACAAATCGCGAGAATCGAATACAGTATCACATACTGGTATCATTCTCGGTCCCGCACATATCTCATATGCGCTCCTATTTCGTTTCGCTTGAGCCAGGAAACCTCTGTGTAGGACTCTAAAGACTCGTCAATACGCCGGCAGCGGATGATGATCATATCAAACATCCACAAGCCGCAAGCGGTCTGCTAAACGTAACGGCCACCCGGGTATTGAGCGATCTGAAGATCGACGAGCAAGCCCGCTCACACTCCAGTGAATCCAACCAGTAACACTACCGTACAGTCCGGTCTGATCGTCTGATATGTCGCATATCTTGCCTAGGGGTGGTAAACGTCAGACCCCAATAGCTCGATAAGTCGTGTCGATATGAGGTCTATAACATTCGAGAAACTACTGGTAACACTTACCAGTAAATCTCAGCAACCCTGGCCAGGGATTTCCTGTTATAGCCAATCGAGCACAGCGCAACATTAACTCCCTATACCGGGAGAGACGAATCCCCTCCTATCGCTCATTGTCTCCATGTGACTCGGGATTGTACCCAAAAACCACCGTTTTGCACGCCCTCTTGGACGTGGTAAGATGGAAATCAAAGCACAGTGGGAACCACACAAGACTCTATGACGATCTCGGGTCAACAGATTACTCTGTACCAGTGTCACCAGAGAACTGCCATCTTGTAAGCCCGCGGGGGCGCCCCGGCCGTCGATCCGACGCCGGAAACGCGGAAAACAAAAACTTTGCGAACTTTGCAAAACGGCACCACCGCGGACTTTTTACCCGAATCGGGCCATTAACCTAGCTAGCTAGCAAAAAGGAAAAGAGTAGAGATGTTATACCAAGCGATCCGTGTCCTTCGGTCTTCGTCTCCACTCCGATCTCCCGCGGAATCTCCGTCACCTCCTCGCTCGTCGGAAAGGGCACCACGTAGCCGGAATCTTTTACGGGCTCCCGCCTCTTGACCGAGGCAACTCGGGCGCGAAGTTGGCTAGCCGACGCGTCCAAGGCTTGCTATAGAACAGTGTAGTGAGTTGTCTCTTTAGGGTTTATGGAAGTTGCCTTGATGGAGGGATTTGAGGAGGAGAATGAATGAAGGAGAGAAGCTTGGGATTTTTGCAAGCATAAAAGCATGAAATGAGATGAAGAATTTCCACCACTAAAAAAAATGATCCTCTCATCTCTCTCCCTCAAGAATGGCCGGCCCCCTCTCTCTAGAAATGAGATTGGAGAGAGAAAAAGAATTCTCCAAGAATTATCATGTGAAAAAGAAATGATAAATCAACAAAAGGCTCACATCAATTCCAATCCAAATCAATCCTTCATCTAATCTCATCATCACATAACCATCACATGAAAAGCTAAGAAAGGGACAAGAAAGGCATCTCATGATGATAAGAAGGAACAAAAGCAAGGAAGCCCTCCACAAAAGAGTTATTTGCAAATTGCAAATAACCCCCTTCCATCAAAAGTCCGGCCGAGAAGGAAAAAGAGAAAACCGGCCGGAACGGAATGCAAACTGGCAACTTCAGAAAAACCGATCCCGTAATAAATTACAGGAAAACCCCACAACTGCAAATACATGCCCGCATTTGTATTCGCACTGAACACAAATGCAAAGAGACAAAACTACACTATCTAATACTAGTATCCGGCTTAAGCCAAAGCCGGCTAGTAAAAACCGTCCGATCATGATCCGTGCAATACCGCACGTATCTGATCGAACCCTGCCATATCTCCATACGGCCTCTACAGCGTTTCGCCCGAAACTTGAGTAACTGTCTGTGTGGTGGACTCTAAAGACTCGTCAATACTATGGCTGTAGATTTAACCACTAGCACGTCAGAGGTATAAGCCAATACGTAACGGGCCACCAGGTATTGACCAAAAGGGACGTCTGCGAGCGAACTCAGCCTGACATCCTACTGAGCCTGTCAGTGACAATATCCGTACAGTCCGGTCCGTTCGTCTATGAGCATCGCATGGCGGGCCTAGGGGGTTGGTAAAAGTCAGACCCCCAAAAGCGGTACAAGTCGTGTCGGAGTGTAGCCCAGAACACCCTGAGATACTACTGGAATACCTACCAGCAAATCTCCTGCCTTGGCCAAGGACTTTTCATGTTCTGGCTCTCCTAGACACAGCACGACCTCACCCCCAATACCGGGAGAGACGAACCCCTGCAGATCCGCTCACTGCCTCCATGTGGCTCGGGACTGTACCCAACTAAAACCTGTTTGCACGACTCCTTTGAGCCGTGGTAGGGTAGTAATCAAAGTACAGTGGGAACTCACATGAGACAAATGACGATCCCAGGTCGATGAACTAACCTGTACACATGTCACCTGGGAACTGCTATCTGACGTCTGGTATATCCCAACTAGCAGGTTCCCGGCGAGTCCTGTCCGGTGTACTCATAACCCAATGAGCACCTGTATACATCTTAGGTGAATCAACTGACACCAGTGGCTTGTGAGACCGGCCACCGCCCCTCGTCGGGGTCTCGACTGTATACACTAGTCTACTGTGGAGAATCGATGCCCTGTCTCGAAACTCCCTCGACTAGGGACCATTTAAGGATGTGCTTATAGACCCCAGCTCCCACTTATATGATCGCCCTTGTACTGCTGGAAGTCAAGCAAGAATCCTAGGGGCTTTATCAACGTGTAATAGCGACTCGTAAGGTCACCTAAAGCAGTACACGATGATAAAGATAAACCAGATAGCATACTATCATCTCGAGTAAGACTGTCCTACCGGGATAGGTCCTCCCCTCAATCATTGCAATCACGTGCCTGTGACCCAATAATTGACTCTGAGGGCACTATCTCCAACAATCTCCCACTTGCACTCGAGGCTAATTATTGCGATGTCGCATACTCACAGCCCGTGTGATACCGAACACCCAACTCCTCTACTAGTCAGTCTCACAAAGCTCGTTTGCGAGACTATTGCGATCGAGGAATAGCCTCAGTGAGTGGATCCGCTTTGATGTTTCTTTCTATGTCTCTCTATATCCCATGTTCGCGGAGAAAGCCATCTCCCGAAATGAGCAATACCTGTCTTAGAACGTCTGGATGTCTGATGGGACCTAGCTCATAAATGAACTCCAAATCCAAACTTCTTAGACTGTATCGACAACTGAACTCAATCAGTATCCAGCGCCATGCCTTCCCTCAGTATCCTCCTGGACCACCTGTCCAAAATACTGCCCCTCGTTAGAGGAAAAACTATAACTCTGACAGCCACTCTGCCATCCAGGTCACCTTGGAAGCCTGGAATGATAACTGTCTCCCGAAGAAGACTGCCGTTATCATATCCCTAGAACATCCACTTATGTTCTAAAACTGCTTCCGACTGTTTCTCCAGGATTGGATTAATATCAACTTATTGCACCTACTGCAAGAACAACATCTGGTGTGGTACTTGACATCTCATGATTGACTCAGTTGCCTAAGCAAGTGATCTGTCAATCATGCGTATCCCTCTCCCCTTTAGTCTGTAAGACACCTTTAGAGAGGGTGACTCCATTACCTGCAGGTACACTACCGTGCCAGGAGTCGTCCATTCTAAATACTCATAGAATGCTGTCAAAGTACCCAGATTGGGAAACCACCCAAATCTAGATCTAAAACCATAGATCTAGTAACCAGAATGTCTGATATATTATCCAAGTCCTTTGTGGAGAAACTACTGTGTGACGACCAAAGTATAACCGATCGTAGTATAGGAATATCACTTCCTACTCCGTGTATGTCATCAAATACCAGGACATCACACCCTACTACCTTCTCAACAGATCCATCCTCTATTCTGATGAAGTCAAACCTATGACTGTCACATCAGAAATAGATGATCTATCTCCGCTATATCTGCTTTAGTCTATAAATAGACATAAGCCTGATATCCACCAATGCTTCCGCTGCTTCCACTGACTATGACAACCCTCTGGCAGAGTCATATAGACGTTCACTTCTAAAGCCAGTTTAGAACGACGCTATACTCATCCTCCCGCCGGGTCTCGCAGCCTGGAACAACAGCAAAGGCAAGTCTGGGTAAACAAGAACCTCCCTGCCACTGTCCTTGAGTATACCGAAGTATCTCTCGGGTGCCTGAGGTTACCCACCTTATCTGCGGAGTGGCCAATGGAATGTCAAACCAGATTGAATCTTTAGGTTCTTATCAAATCTTCAGTAATCGTTTGCGGTTCTGGAATCACTTCCAGTTCTACCATACTCCCACTACTGTTTTCTGAAAAAGTCCATTTTTGTTAAAACTGTGGCGAGTCAAGAACAATATCACTATTGATCTTCCAGATGGTAGAAAGTCAACCCTCGTCATAGCCCGGGTCAACCCACAAACAGCCACTACTGAAACGTGCCTTGAGTTGTCCAGTGTCTGGTTTTAAGCATAAGCCGGACAACTCCCCGTATCTTAACAATGTCAAGATATGAACTGTTCTATATCCAAGAACCAGAGGCACTGATTTAATTGAATCAGATTCAAATCATGCAGCTGTCTCCAGTGCATGTCAAGTAAATGGAAGAGAGGCCGATCAGCGTTACTCAACTTAGGAGTACTTCCAATTATGAGTAACCTGAAAGAGAAGCAAGTTCTCTTAATCATTACTATCAACTGAATACCATACACAAGTATCTACATCTTCGATCACCTTGAAGAATCCCGATACTTGCGATACCTGGTTCTCTACTGTATTCTTATACCTATAACTCCTCAAAACTTAGACCCTGTGTTTCTACGAAACACATGTCTAAGAACTAGAGAAGTTAAAAGTAAACAGAATATAGTACGAGGACCAACCCCTCTGTCCTAATGGACACTGGACAATATACAATACTCTGTATAAGTCCGCTGAGTCTAACAACTCATTCACTGTATGTCGTAGGTTGAAAACTGTACTTTTGGTTAAGAAGAATTACACCGCTGTTCAATGCTCCTTACCTAACCATCCACTGGTATAGGTAAATGTCATAGACATAATTTGAAAAAGTATATCTCACTCTATAAAAATAGACGTACAGATATATCAATTTGAAATTGGTGCACAACAACGGATATTCAAAACCAAATATTTGCCAACCGGCAAACAACCCAGGTGACTTCCTCAAATATCACCGATTACAACGAATCCCGATATAATGAGGATGGTCACCTAATTCCCAATAACTTACTCCCACTCATCGTCTGTAAAACCATACAGATGTGAGAATCCAACCTGGTAAATACATACCCTGGAGTAAGTGTCTAATCGGGAAATCAGTTTTCTTTTAACAGTACACAGTGAAACTGAAACATTGAAATGTTTCGATGGGGTATGCTGGTATTCCTAGTAATGCCTCTTCCATTATCCAGATTCACAACTATAACTGTATAATTCTTTGCCACCTCTCCAAATCCCTTTACATGTCTTTAGTCATTACCTTCTGTACACCCCTTTAGGCCAAATGGTTTTCTTCCTTCCCTACCGTTCGGCACCAGCCTATGGTTTGGAAGAAGACTATCCAATAAGCATAATGGGTGTACTGTCCTAGTCCTAGGAGCACTCGCAATGCGAGAGAAGGTGAGGATAAAAGACAACCGAATGAACTTAATTCATAGGTGATTTTGGATTGACAAAGAAGTACATGGTTTGGTCGTGAATAGCAGTCGCAATTTACTTTGCCCTCTTACTAATCCCTTGCTTTGTCTGAACTTAATACCTTCTGTACACCGTTTAGGCTAATTGGCTTTCTTCATTCCCCACTGTTCGGCACCAGCCTAAGGTTTGGAAGAAGACTATCCAATTTGCGTAATAGGTGTACTATCTCCTAAACCAAGGAGTACTCGCAACCTGAGAGAAGGTAAAAGGTAAAGACAACTGAATAGTCCTATTCGTTTTCTCCAGAACCTGAAACCATCCTCGAAGTCCTTCGAGTTCGTATATAACCATACGATGGTTTTGTCCAATGGAAGTGGACGTTCGTAGTAATACGGGGTGTCCTGGAGAAAAGGGTAAAAGTAGGAGTGGCAATGAGGTTTGCAACTCTGACAATCCAAAAGCCTGTGTTAAGAAGGTTCGGTCAACTTGGTCACTGAGTCATAGTCTAGGGTCGGGTCAATGGTCGCTGCCAGAGAGAGAGAGAAAAGAAACACTCAGCGTGCACTCTAACCTAGATCAGAATGGTTACCAATTTATCTAATCTGGAAACCTCCCACTGTAACGTCAAATTCTTCCCCAAACCTGAAAGAAGAATTAGCCGGGATCACCCGAGGAGTAAACCAACTCATCAGTGGGAATCGGGATCCAACTATCATCGCATGATAACGTGACGGAATCCGCTCACGCTATCACACTCCAGAAGGTATGCGCATACCTGGCAAGTTTCAGTACTTTTGAAACTCCCGATGTGGATTTTTACCCCATGCTCTTATGACCTTGGCGTGAGGTCAAAATATCATAAGTCACATGTCAAGTTCTACCCGTCATTATCCTGGTTAATTTGAACCCACCCGTACATACCCTTGACGTAGGCCAAAATAGTAGTACGACTGTCCCAAACCAACGCATCTATCTATGCAACAGATAAATACCCGGCAGCTACCAAACACTATGCCTTGGCGTGAGGTCAAAATACATAGCTTGAATACTACCGAATATTTAACTGAAATGACGGAGGGCTACGAATGGTTTCTGGCGAAAACCTTTAACGTAATGAACTTGATATCGCTGAAGGAACGGATAGCTTTTTAGAAAAATATAGTGACGAAAACCTTTGCTAAAGAGGTCACTCCCGGTGAAGGGATCTCGGCTCTTTCCCCGTAGAATGAGGTGCAGGATATTCCAACTGAATACCACGGTGCAAAGCAAAAGTAATCGGCTATAGTGAAGTTAATGCCCTGACGCAAACTTCTGTCCAAGGGGTCACTCCCGGTGAAGGGATCTCGGCCCTTGCCTCGTCGACTGAGGAGCAGGATATTCCAAATGAATACCACTGTGCAAAACAAAAGAGAACGCCCTTGCAATAACAGCTTTTTGAAAAAGTGTTCCAACAACATCAGATAGGTTTGTTTAACTTGCATTGATCCGAATCAACGCAGTCCCATCAATTGATCACACCACAAAGAACGAAAATATACTGACGTACGTATATGCCATCCGCATTCGCCACTGGGTCCCGTCATCACCCGTTAGGTTAGCTAACTAACGACAGAGCGGGGACTGGACTAGCGCGGATGAAAAACATATACAACATCTACTAATATATATACCAATATATAGTATTTCGCTCAAGGCGTGATAAAAAGCAACACAGAAATGTATAGCAACACAGATCAATACAGATATCTGGGATCCTCGGGTTTCACAGAGCCGCTGCTGAAACCCGACGTTCCCCTGGTCGTGTGGATAGCCTGTGCAATGAAATCCTAGACCCCTACGGGTGCGGCAAGTTACCCGCCAAAACCTGAAGCGAGGCAGCCCCCTTCAGCACTGTGAATGGACCACCCAGCACTTCTCGGAATCCGGTAACTTGGGCACCCCTCCTGGGTCAACCCTATACCCCCTACGAGTGCGGCGAATAGCCCGCCAATTCTAGAGTGAAGCCCCCTCCGTCTCAATGCCATGAGATGCGGGCTTGTTGCCCTCCAGAACCCGGCTATCCGTGCACCCCTCCGCGGGGTAATCCTAGTACAGAAAGTAAAATATACATACAACGGGTACATCGACCGCGACCAGGTCGTGCCCCAAAATAATAATACAAACAGGCAGTGACGGCAGTCCACATGTCGGACGCTCGCCCCGCAATATCAAATGTACATATAAAACAAAACTGTACTACCACTGCAACCAGGCTATCCCCCACGACCGATCCGCAACAACACAGTACAATCACAGAACATCAACGTGAAAGTCACGTTCGCAAATCCGTCTAACCGGGCTATAGCAGTTAGACGGGACTTACCGATCAAGTGACATTCACGGTCGCAGATATAATGTAAAAACTGTGAACTAGCATGTTTAAAATATCCGATCGAACAAATTTATCAAAGTGGGCCCCACACACTACTGTAGCACTTACAGAAAATCTGGGCCCAAAGAAAATATCCCAAAAGCCCTATTTCCAACACATAAGCTTACTGGGAAAATATGGTGCCACGATTCCTCTTTTCCGCCGCGCAAGCGCGGCCAAACCAGGGTTTTGGCCGCGCTTCCGCGGTCGAAGTGAGGAATCAGTGGATCGTATTTTCCCAGAATTCTTATAATTTGTTGTACATGCCTCTGAAACAACCTGAAAAATTTTAGGAGCTCAAAAAATTTTAACAGAGAACACATGTGCACAAAATACGGTTTTTGGGGATTTTCGTTCGATCGAGCACTAAACATACTAGAGCAAGCTAGGTAGGTTAACGGCCTGGCTCTGATACCAATGTAAGCCCGCGGGGGCGCCCCGGCCGTCGATCCGACGCCGGAAACGCGGAAAACAAAAACTTTGCGAACTTTGCAAAACGGCACCACCGCGGACTTTTTACCCGGATCGGGCCATTAACCTAGCTAGCTAGCAAAAAGGAAAAGAGTAGAGATGTTATACCAAGCGATCCGTGTCCTTCGGTCTTCGTCTCCACTCCGATCTCCCGCGGAATCTCCGTCACCTCCTCGCTCGTCGGAAAGGGCACCACGTAGCCGGAATCTTTTACGGGCTCCCGCCTCTTGACCGAGGCAACTCGGGCGCGAAGTTGGCTAGCCGACGCGTCCAAGGCTTGCTATAGAACAGTGTAGTGAGTTGTCTCTTTAGGGTTTATGGAAGTTGCCTTGATGGAGGGATTTGAGGAGGAGAATGAATGAAGGAGAGAAGCTTGGGATTTTTGCAAGCATAAAAGCATGAAATGAGATGAAGAATTTCCACCACTAAAAAAAATGATCCTCTCATCTCTCTCCCTCAAGAATGGCCGGCCCCCTCTCTCTAGAAATGAGATTGGAGAGAGAAAAAGAATTCTCCAAGAATTATCATGTGAAAAAGAAATGATAAATCAACAAAAGGCTCACATCAATTCCAATCCAAATCAATCCTTCATCTAATCTCATCATCACATAACCATCACATGAAAAGCTAAGAAAGGGACAAGAAAGGCATCTCATGATGATAAGAAGGAACAAAAGCAAGGAAGCCCTCCACAAAAGAGTTATTTGCAAATTGCAAATAACCCCCTTCCATCAAAAGTCTGGCCGAGAAGGAAAAAGAGAAAACCGGCCGGAACGGAATGCAAACTGGCAACTTCAGAAAAACCGATCCCGTAATAAATTACAGGAAAACCCCACAACTGCAAATACATGCCCGTATTTGTATTCGCACTGAACACAAATGCAAAGAGACAAAACTACACTATCTAATACTAGTATCCGGCTTAAGCCAAAGCCGGCTAGTAAAAACCGTCCGATCATGATCCGTGCAATACCGCACGTATCTGATCGAACCCTGCCATATCTCCATACGGCCTCTACAGCGTTTCGCCCGAAACTTGAGTAACTGTCTGTGTGGTGGACTCTAAAGACTCGTCAATACTATGGCTGTAGATTTAACCACTAGCACGTCAGAGGTATAAGCCAATACGTAACGGGCCACCAGGTATTGACCAAAAGGGACGTCTGCGAGCGAACTCAGCCTGACACCCTACTGAGCCTGTCAGTGACAATATCCGTACAGTCCGGTCCGTTCGTCTATGAGCATCGCATGGCGGGCCTAGGGGGTTGGTAAAAGTCAGACCCCCAAAAGCGGTACAAGTCGTGTCGGAGTGTAGCCCAGAACACCCTGAGATACTACTGGAATACCTACCAGCAAATCTCCTGCCTTGGCCAAGGACTTTTCATGTTCTGGCTCTCCTAGACACAGCACGACCTCACCCCCAATACCGGGAGAGACGAACCCCTGCAGATCCGCTCACTGCCTCCATGTGGCTCGGGACTGTACCCAACTAAAACCTGTTTGCACGACTCCTTTGAGCCGTGGTAGGGTAGTAATCAAAGTACAGTGGGAACTCACATGAGACAAATGACGATCCCAGGTCGATGAACTAACCTGTACACATGTCACCTGGGAACTGCTATCTGACGTCTGGTATATCCCAACTAGCAGGTTCCCGGCGAGTCCTGTCCGGTGTACTCATAACCCAATGAGCACCTGTATACATCTTAGGTGAATCAACTGACACCAGTGGCTTGTGAGACCGGCCACCGCCCCTCGTCGGGATCTCGACTGTATACACTAGTCTACTGTGGAGAATCGATGCCCTGTCTCGAAACTCCCTCGACTAGGGACCATTTAAGGATGTGCTTATAGACCCCAGCTCCCACTTATATGATCGCCCTCATACTGCTGGAAGTCAAGCAAGAATCCTAGGGGCTTTATCAACGTGTAATAGCGACTCGTAAGGTCACCTAAAGCAGTACACGATGATAAAGATAAACCAGATAGCATACTATCATCTCGAGTAAGACTGTCCTACCGGGATAGGTCCTTCCCTCAATCATTGCAATCACGTGCCTGTGACCCAATAATTGACTCTGAGGGCACTATCTCCAACACATCTGACGTGAGGTATAATACCATCTGGGAGTTCTCGGCGAGTCCGTCCAGTGTACCCAGTCTCTACTGAGCACCCGTATATCATCTCTGATGTCAAACACCAATGGATATGGGATCATCCATCGCCCATCTGTATGGGTCGAGAAGGTACACGCTAGTCTACTCTGGTATATCGATGCCCCGTCTCGATACACCCACGACTAGGGACTTTGAAGGATGTACTTGTGGACTACCATGTCCCCACTAGTATGATCCGCATCATAGTCCAGGTAGTCAAGTACACATCCTAAGGGCTTTACCAACATGTAACAGAGAGACAATCAGTGTACACGTTAAGGTAAAGGTCAACCAGATAGCATACTATCATGTCGAGCAAGAAAGTCCTCCCTATATATGTCCCAGCATCCACTACAATATACATCCAATGTACAGTAATGGCCTCTAGGGCATACATATAACTAACACAACCAGCCAACGACTCGCCTCCGAGCTATCGTACAGTTGAGCTTCACCAGCATCCTCGCTTGTCTCCGAGCTGTCACAGAGCCGAGCTTCCCCAGCCGCCTCGCTCGTCTCCGATCTGTCACAGAGCTGGGTTTCCTCAGCTTCCCCGTCTGGCCGGGAGCATGGAGCACGGGCTTCCTCATAACGGCTTCGTGTATCCCGCCATGATGAGATCCCCGTCGCTCCACGTCCCGCATCCCACACTGGCGTGTCTCTCCATTAATGAGCGTATCATGCTATTAATGGATATACCCCGCCATTAATGCGAACGTGTCACAGGGGCGTAACGGACGACAAGAGTCTCGCATCGGCTCACTCCCTGTGACCACTATATAAACACCTCTTCCAAACGACTCAGGTATCTCGAACTCATTTCCAATACGCTGGTACCCTACCATTATTATTTCTCGGTACTTACTGAAAGTATGTCTTAGCACCTCTACTATGTTTCTACAAGTACCAAGTATGCAATTTAAAAAAATCTAGAGTGCTAAGTATACTAAACAAGAATCAAATTAGAGAATTGGGGTTTAGTAGTAAGCAATCAATGTTCTATACTAAGTGTAAAGAGTCTACAACCTTTACAGCCTAGTCCTTCACTTCTAAAGCTCCAAGTTGAAGTCCCTAGAACTCTTCTTTAAGGCTCCAGTTGAGAAAAGGATCGAGCTTGCTTGTTGTTTTCGTTGCCGAAGATGATCCACCTTAAAGTTTCTCTCACTCAAGCTCACACTTCACTAATCAAGGTATTAGTGAAGTTAATTGTTGGATATGTACACCTTAGAGGCCATTATTGTATATGTATATATGTGGATGCTTGGACATATGTATGTACAGGACAATCTTGCTCGATATGATAGTATACTATTTGGTTTGTCTTTATCTTAACACGTGCATATGTTTTACTTGTTATTATGTATCATTTATATATGTTGATAAAGCCCGTAAGATCATTGCTTGATTACCTCCGTTGTGATGGCGATCATACTTGTGAGAGCTGGGTAGTCGATAAGCACATCCTTAAAGTGTCCTTAGTCATGGGAATATCGAGACTGGGCATCGATATTCCGGAGTAGACTAGTGTATACGTTTCTAGATCCTGACGAGGGGCGATGGTTGGTCCCGCAGCCATTGGCCTTTAGCACCTAAGATCGTATACAGGTGTTCAATGAGGGTGAGTGCTGTTGGAGATAGTGCCCTCAGAGTCAATTATTGGATCACAGGCACGTGATTGCAATGATTGAGGGAGGACCTATCCCGGTAGGACAGTCTTACTCAAGATGATAGTATGCTATCTGGTTTATCTTTATCATCGTGTACTGCTTTAGGTGACCTTACGAGTCGCTATTGCACGTTGATAGAGCCCCTAGGATTCTTGCTTGACTACCAGCAGTATGAGAGCGATCATATACGTGGGAGCTGGGGTCTATAAGCACATCCTTAAAAGGTTCCTAGTCGTGGGAGTTTCGAGGCAGGGCATCGATACTCCAGAGTAGACTAGTGTATACAGTCGAGACCTCGACGAGGAGCGGTGGCCGGTCTCACAAGCCACTGGTGTCAGTTGGTTCACCTAAGATGTATACAGGTGCTCATTGGGTTATAAGTACACCGGACAGGACTCGTCGGGAACCTGCTAGTTGGTATTATACCTGACGTCAGATAGCAGCTCCCTGGTGACATGTGTACAGGTTAGTTCATCGACCTGAGATCGTCATTTGTCTCGTGTGAGTTCCCACTGTGCTTTGATTACTACCCTACCACGCTCAAAGGAGACGTGCAAACAGGTTTTAGTTGGGTACAGTCCCGAGCCACATGGAGGCAGTGAGCGGATCTGCAGGGATTCGTCTCTCCCGGTATTGGGGGTGAGGTCGCGCTGTGTCTAGGAGAGCCAGTACATAAAAAGTCCTTGGCCAAGACAGGAGATTTACTGGTAGGTATTCCAGTAGTATCTCAGGGTGTTCTGGGCTACACTCCGACACGACTTGTACCGCTTTTGGGGGTCTGACTTTTACCAACTCTCTAGGCCCTCCATGCGATGCTCATAGACGAACGGACCGGACTGTACGGATATTGTCACTGACAGGCTCAGTAGGGTGTCAGGTTGAGTTCGCTCATCGACGTCCCTTTTAGTCAATACCTGGTAGCCCGTTACGTATTCGCTAATACCTCTGACGTGCTAGTGGTTAAATCTACAACCAAAGTATTGACGAGTCTTTAGAGTCCCCCACAGACCAGTTTCTCAAGTTTCGGGTGAAACGCTGTAGAGGCCGTATGGAGATATGGCAGGGTTCGATCAGATACGTGCGGTATTGCACGGATCGTGATCGGACAGTTTTTATTAGCCGGCTTTGGCTTAAGCCGGATCCTAGTATTATATAGTGTAGATTTTGTCTCTTTGCATTTGTGTTCAGTGGGAATACAAATGCGGGCATGTATATGCAGTCGCGGGGTTTTTTTTCCTGTAATTTATTATGGAATCAGTTTTCTGAAGTTGCCAGTTTGCATTCCGTTCCGGCCGGTTTTCTTTTGTTCCTTCACGGCCGGACTTTCTGATGGAGGGGGTTATTTGCAAGTTTGCAAATAAGTTATTGTGGAGGGTGATTCTTGCATTTGTGGCTTCTATCATCATGAGATGCTTTATCCATCTTTTCCTTTGCATTTATGAGATTAGAATGAGATGAGAAATGATAGACTTTGAGGTGACCATTTTTCCTTATCTTTATCTTGCATTTTTCTCCTCTTGTTATGGATTGATTTCCTTTTTCCCACCCACCACTAGAGAGGCCGGCCATTCTTGGAAGGGAAAATGGGAGAAGTTCATTTTTGAAGTGTGGCATTTTTCTTCATCTCATTTCTTGCTAGGAAAAATGAAAGCACCATTTTTTCTTAACTTCATTCCTCCACATCCATGGCAACTTACAAAAACCCCAAAGAGACATAGCCTACTACACTACATCTACAGCAAATCTTGGACGCGTCGGCTAGCCAACTTCGCGCCCGAGTTGCCTCGGTCCAGAGGTGGGAGCCCGTAAAAGAATATGGCTACGTGGTGCCCTTTCCGACGAGGAGGTGAGGACGGAGATTCCGCGGGAGATCGGAGTGGAGACGAAGCCCGAAGGACACGGATCGCTTGGTTTAACTCTCTACTCATCTTTTAATTTGCTAGTAGTTAGGTTAATGGCCCGATCCGGGATAAAAGTGTTAGTTATATGTATGCCCTAGAGGCCATTACTGTACATTGGATATATATTATAGTGGATGCTGGGACATATATAGGTAGGACTTTCTTGCTCGACATGATAGTACGCTATCTGGTTGCTCTTTATCTTAACGTGTATACTTTCTGTCTCTCTGTTACATGTTCATAAAGCCCTTAGGATGTGTACTCAACTTCCAGGGCTGTGATGCAGATCATACTAATGGGGCCTGGATAGTCCATGAGTACATCCTTCAATGTTCCTAGTCGAGGGAATATCGAGACGGGGCATCGATATTCCAGAGTAGACTAGCGTATATCTTCTCGACCCATGCAATGGGCGATGGATGATCCCATATCCATTGGTGTTTGACATCAGAGATGGTATACGGGTGCTCAGTGGAGACTGGGTACACTGAACGGACTCGCCGATAACTCCCAGATGGTATTATACCTCACGTCAGATGGCAGTTCTCTGGTGACACTGGTACAGCTTAGTCTGTTGACCCGAGATCGTCATAGAGTCTTGTGTGTCTCCCACTGTGCTTTGATTTCCACCCTACCACGGCTCTACTGAGTCGTGCAAACAGGTGGTTTTTGGGTACAGTCCCGATTCACATGGAGGCAATGAGTGATAGGAGGGGATTCGTCTCTCCCGGTATTGGGGGTTGATATTGCGCTATGCTCGACTGGCCATAACAGGAAATCCCTGGCCAGGGTTGCAGTGACCTACTGGTAAGTGTTATCAGTGGTTTCACACATGTCATGGACTTCACGTCGGCATGACTTATCGAGCTACTGGGGTCTGACGTTTACCACCCCTAGGCGAGATATGCGACATATCAGACGAACAGACCGGACTGTACGGTAAGTGTTACTGGTTGGATTCACAGGAGTGTGAGCGGGCTTGCTCGTCGATTTTCTGATCGCTCAATACCCGGGTGGCCGTTACGTTTAGCAGACCGCTTGCGGCTTGTGGGTGTTTGATATGATCATCATCTGCTGCCGGCGTATTAACGAGTCTTTAGAGTCCTACACAGAGGTTTCCTGGCTCAACCGAAACGAAATAGGAGCGCATATGAGATATGTGCGGGACCGAGAATAATGCGTGTATGTGATACCGTATTTCATTCTCGCGATGAATGTGTCGAATGGTTGTATGCGATATAACCTAGTTATCGAATCAAGGATTGACTCGATAAGCCGATACATTGGATACTAGCCGGTTATATGCGACATGACCGGATCATTGAATCAAGTGTTGATTTAATGATTTAATGTATAATTATATATTTGATATATTACTTTGCATTAACTAGTATTGGTTCACTTTAAATGGATTTTCTCACTTGAATTGTGCAAGTTGTATATGTGATATACATTTGTGCACATGATTGTATCATATTTGATGATACATGCTTACTTGGTTAAGTGTAAAGAATTAAACCATGGTTAAACTAATGATTAGGGCTTTGTTTTTTCATTTACTTATTTATCTATTTATTTATCTTATTCATTTTGGAAAAGAGAAAGATGAATGGTGGCTTTATTTGTTTTTAGTTGAACATTCATGAAACTTTGACTAAGTCACCATTCTTGTCTCATGCTTAACCCTAACCATATGAACTAACCATAGTACATTCTCTACACTTAACCAAGGGTTAGTAAATGATAAGTATTGATTTTATTTATCTAATTTATAACACTTATCATATTTTTTTCTTCTTCTTCTTCATGAGCAAGAAAAAGAAAAGCTTTCTACACCAATGGCAACTTGAGAAATCAAGTGAGAAATCCAATTCTAAAGTGAACCCACCTCCTATTTCTTCATCCTCTACCTCTTGCCAAGTAGTATAGGGTGTTTCCTTCACAAGTTTTTATGGCTTGGTGAAGTTGGAGCTTGATCTTGTGATGCCTCGACGTAGATCATCTTCGGCATCGAACCGACGACCAAGTCCGCCCTTTTCTCCGATGAAGCCGATGCTAGAGTCATGGATTCAATTTGGACAGCGGAGGGACGTCATCACGGAGCCTAGGAGGTGGAGGACCGGATCTACAAAGGTTGTAGCTTCTTTCCCTTTTGTTAAAGTTGTTTACTTGCATCGCATAGCCTATAAATCTAGTTAACGATCCGTATTAGGGTTTGTAGGTACTTGTAAAATTTGAATTAGCCATGTTTGATCACTTGTGAGACTTCATTAGTGTGCCTAGGAACCCTACAGTGGTATCAGAGCCTAGCTAGAGCCTTAGGCGATGCGTAGACGGAGTTAGAAATCCGATCGAACCGAAACCCCATTGCAAAATCGCTCTCTGTACATTTTTCAAAACTGTTGAATTTTGTGAATTAAAAATATGCAGAAAAGTAAGCAGGAAAAACTAAGAATTACTGTGAAGTTTGGGCCCCTAATTCCATAATTAGACCGCGGAACCGCGGCCAAACCAGGGATTTGGCGGCGCTTCCGCGGCCCAAATTTGGACTTAGTCCCTCAAATTTCATATATTTATTCTTAGGTCCTTTCTTGGCAATTTTTTATGTGAATTTTTTAATTCCACTCAAGTGTTGAGTTTTTAAGGGTTTTATTGGGGATTCGTTAATTTGATCCGATAATTTAACTTCGTTTATGTTTTTCCGAAGATTTTAGAAACTGTTAAAAAGTTCGACCGGATATAAATACCCACTTTTTCCCCTGCCGGGAAATTTCCAAGTGTTGGATTTTTCCATGGTTTAAAGACGTTCTAAGTAGTGCAAGTAAAGCGATGGTCCCTCTAGAAGACAACAAACCTTAACTCGATTATGTGACCGTCTTGAACTGCCCTTTGAACCTTAGGGTTTGGGGCAGTACGGCGTGCCACATGTGAGGCGTTGGCTTGACCCTTCTACGGCTGGACCGTTGGTACTGAGGCACGAAGTGAATGTTTTTAAACTTATTTCATGTGTTGATCTGTTTCGGAAAACTTGGGTGTTTGAATGTTCGATCGGAAAGTTTAACATTTTCTATTTATCTGGAATGTGATACAATAATTGGAATTCACAAGTAGTTATGAGATAACTGAATGAATGTTATAAATCAAGCACTTTAGTCTCACTTGATCGGTTGCCACGGAATTTTGATGTGATCAAAAGTCCGTCGCAATCACGTAGCGTACGCGGATACTCGCCGGGTAAACTTATTAGACAGCTACATCCCTTAACCCCGACCAAGTGACTGTAGGAGAACCCCGTCGCCGAAAGCATCCGTTCGGGTGCTTGCGGTAGCGGTGTTCCGCCTTGGTGCACTTCGTCGACGGTATCGGGGGTGCGGCCGTCTACTGAAGTTTGCGACGAGCATTCGATCAGGATGTCGGGAATCTTGTTCAATTGCCCGACTCGATATTGAAAAGAGTTTTCGATAATGAGACTAAAATGCGGGGTTTATAATTGTTAGGCATGCGATGTCTAAGGAATTCATTTGATTAGGCATGCGATGTCTATGTAGGTTGCGAATTCCAACTGTTGTAGTTTTATACTTTCTTTTCTGTGACCGTAAGTGTAATATGTGTTATTGCCGGTTTCGTTGCTATATGTCAACGACAATTGGGATGGGCATATTTACTTACGTTGATGACATGTGATGTTATGTGTTGCTGGATATGTTATATTGGATCGTCGTGTTTAAATAGCCGGGGGTTTTTATGTGAGATGAGTATTTTTTTATTTTCATTCATGTAAAAAACTTGTATGTAATATTCTTTTATTGGGGCACTTCCAGGTTGCGGATGTTGTCACCATTTGTATATTATTTACTTTTCCGCACTAGGATAGACCCAAGGAGGAGGGCACAAGTAACCGGGTTCTAGGGTCCAATGGGAGACCAACTCGAGGAGTCGAGTTCGGGTCTCCTAACCCTAGAATTGGTAGGGTTGCTTGCCGCTCTCGTAGGGGTCTAGGGGTGTGGGATTGGCTATTCATCACGACCGTGGAATCCGTGTTTTATACTGGCTCGTATTGAAAGCACGGACGTCCTAGTATATCCAATATTTCATATGATATTTTCTGCTGCGTTATCTGTGATGTGATCATGTGATGTTCTGTGATAGATATAGTATATAGTATATATGATATATTATATAGACGTTGCTTATGTTTTTACACCCGCACTAGCCCTGCCTCGCTCTGGCGTTAGTCACCTAACCTAACGGTGCAGACGGGACATCGAGGCGAATGCGGATGGCATAAGCGTACGTTATATTTATCTGTGATGATTAGGTGGACTTAAATGATGGGATATTCATTAATGAGATTAATGAAATAAAATAAACCTAATTGATGTTGTGGAATCGAATTTCAAAAATAAAACAGGTAGCTACAGTTCTTGCTTTGCATCGCGGTGTTCCTTGTAGAACATCCTGCACCTTATTCGATGAGGAAAGGACCGAGATCCCTTCACCGGGAGTGACTCCTTTAGCAATAACTGGCAGATGCTACAACCCTCGGTTTGTCTTTTGATCGCTTCTATAGTTTTCGCTTTGCACAGTGATATATATGATATATCCCGCACCTCATTCGACGAGGAAAGGGCCGACGATCCCCTCACCGGGAGTGACCCCTTTAGCAAAACTAGAAAAGCAAAAAAAACATTCTATTTAAAAACCATTTGATTCCACAACGAGATCAAGTTCAAAGCGTTAAAGGTTTTCTTAAAAACCATTCGCAACCCTCCGTCATTTTAGGAAGTAGAGTACTTAGTATTCGTGCTACGTTTGTCGACCATAGCCGAGGCGTAGTGTGCGGTAGCTAAGTGATGTCTTCCTACACAGCATATGATGCGATTAGTTAGGACAGTCATGTGGCTTTGTTGACCTTAGCCAAGGGTCATGTGGGTGGGTCTAATTAATCACGAAATGACGGGTAGAACTTGACTAGTACCTATGATTTGTTGATCTTAGCCAAGGTCATAGGTGCTAGGGGTAAAAACCATTATCGGGAGTTTCAAGTGTTGAAATTTGCAATGAGATTGCATACCTTCTATGTGATAGTTGGATCCCGATACCCACTGCGAGTAATTGTTACTCCTGGAAGAGTTTTGCACTTTGCAATTAGCCGATCAAGTAGGTGTCTAGAAAGGTGTCAACGGGGTTACGCCTCTGGGAAAACGAGGTTTACTGTAATTAGGTCCGTGTGAAAGCACGGGGAACCTCCCTCAAAGTACCGACACTGGCCTGGCTGAAAGATTGGCGAACTTGTAGAGTGTAATTAATCCCGGCTAGTCTTTCCTTTAAGGTTTGAAGGAAGATTTGATAAAAACAGTGGGAGCCATCCTGATTAGATAAAACATATAACCAATCTGATCTTGTAAGAGCGCACGCAGAGTGTTTTCTTCTCTCTCTCTCCAGGTAGCGACCATATCACGCCTTAATCAAGATAATAATATGGATGTTTTGACCAAACCCGCTTATTATACTGAGCTGGGGAACGTTGGTCCCGCTCCATCTTATAATAGTTATAAGACCGAGCAGGAAATTGGGGAATACCAGAATTCCTTTGCCGCCCAAACGAAGAAAGTGCATATGATGCATCTCCTTCGGGTGTGTTCATTACAAAGAACTGTTTTCTCAGTATCCTCTGCATCCTGGGTATTTGGTACCAGATCAAGATCCCAGATATGTAATCTGTTACATAGGGCTACAAAAGGGTAGAAAAACTGAGAATGGATGATAAGTTTCATGAGACAGAAAACGGGGCAAGTGTTGCAGCCAAGTCTGTTGGTCACTGTCACCCTGTATTACCAATACATTGATTCTGAACAAATGCTATTAGATACAGAACCTGATATACAAAATCATATCAGTCTCTTTATTAGTAAAGAAATGATAAAATTTTGTATTGATGGATAATGTTTTGAACATTTCCTATATCAAAAGTTGATCGGTTCAGGCACGTTATCTAAAAGCATTGACGTTCTAAATCAAACTACAGTTCCTCGTATACAGAACACACACAAGAGGAAGAGTTCAGAAATGAACGAATCATTCTTGAGGCATTATAGACTAGGTCATATCAATGCGACCCGACTGGCTGAAGTTACATTTTAGATGCATATTTAAATCAGTTTGAATTTACATCTTGTGAAACTTGCCAGTCATGTCACAAAGATAAGATGACCATAGCTCTGTTTGTTGGAAACGGAGAAAGAGTTAGTAAACTCTTGGGACTGATACATTATGATATATGTAAGGTCTCCTGTCTACAAATGCCAGGACCGGTTCTTTATACTTCATTACGTTCTCTGATGATCTCTCAAGATTCTGACATATGTTCCTGTTGAAACACAAGTCCGAACCTTTTGAGATATTCACAGAATATAAGTTAGAAGTAGAGAACCAATAACCGGGTATAAGTATTATGTCCTATGATAAGATCAGGGAGGAGAATACTTGTGCATGGAATTCCTGGACTATTCTAAAGGAGAATGAGATTCTCTCTCAGCATTACTCCTCCGTATACACCATAACACGATGGTATATCGGGGCGGAGCAATCACACCCTATATGATATGGTGCGCTCTATGATGAGTATTACTGAGTCTCCTATTTCCTTTTAGGGAGTTATGCACTTATGAAGTTGCATACCTATTGAATAGGGTTCGAATCAAATCAGTGCCTACCACTCCATATAAGATATGGTGTGGGAAGAGCCTATCTCTTAAGTAAGTTAAGATCTGGGGTTGTCCGGCCTATGTCTAAATGCAAAATCCGGACAAGCTCGGGGCAAGGTCAGTTATGTAGAACTGGAAATGTTCCAGCTATACAAACTGCAGCTGATGATTTGACAGAACCAAAGGATTCAATAGTTCCCGACGAACCTCAGCCTCTTCGCCGATCTAGCAGGGTTCCTCACCTGCTTGAGAGATACTTCGGTTTCTCGATGACAGTGGGAGCAAGGATTGCATCATGAGATGATGACCCAACTAGTTTCGAGCAGGCCATCAAGAGTAGGGACTCTGTAAGAATGGCTGGATGCTTAGCGATCTGAGATGGAATCCATATCATACACCAACAAAGTATGGACTTTGGTTGCGATATCTGAAGGGTTAAATCCCCATTAGGAGCAAGTATATCTTGAGAAGATTACTTGGTGTAGATGGAAAAGTTGAGACTTTCAAAGCTAGACTTGTTAAAGGTTCTAGTCATCAACCAGGTGTGGATAATGATGAAACCTTTTCTAAGGACTACGCTTAAGTCCATCTAGATCCTACTTGCCATTGCTACATACCATGACTGCGATATCTGGTGGTTGAGTGCCATGACTACTTTTCTAAATATTGATTTAGAAGATAGAGTCTATAAGAACACAGCCAGAGGGCTTCGTAAACAGTGGGAGCAGTGGAAACGTGTGCAAGTTGCTTTATATAATGAAGCAGGCATCGCGGAGTTGGAACATCTGTTTTGATGAGTTAGTCAAACAGTTTGACATCATCAAAATGGTAGATGAACCAAGCATATACAAAAAGGTAGTAGGGAGTATGGTGACGATCCTCGTAGAGTACGTGGATGACATACTCTTGATAGGAATGGGATTTCCTACATTACGCTCGGTCAATCTCCGCTTATCACAAGGATTCTGCAAAAGGATCAAAGTGATACCTCCTAAATCCTGAGTTTTCATCTATGAGATAGATGTAATTGGATGCTAAGATTCTCACTAGATGTAGTGAGATGGTATCAATCGATCCTGGGGAGAATCACTGGAAGTGTTCCAGGGTGATAAGGACGACTGAATGTCAGTCACAGGAATTGTCTTTATCCTCAGTGGAGGAACAGTATGTTGGAAGAGTTCCAAGCTAGATACCGTGGCAAACTAGACGATAAAGGCTGGTAACATCGCTATTAAAGATACTACCAAAGAGGCAGTTCGGGTGTATATTGGTTCATAAGATGAATTAGGTTCCTACCATTGTATGACAATGGAACTGTGGCTTTGGCCTAGGAACCCTGGTCCCATCAGTGACCCAGACATATTCTGAGGCAGCATCACCTGATCATGGAGATAGATGATCTCCGGGGTGATCGAGGTTAGGAGAGTAGACTAAGAGGACAACACGGCGGATCCTGTAGGGTTCCTAGGCACGCTAATGAGGTCTCACAAGGCATCAACCATGCCAATTTCTAAAATTACGGGTGCCGAGAAACCCTAATACGGATCGTTGGCTAGATGTCTAGGCGAAAGATGCAACTAGTAAACTACTTTACTAAGAGTAAACGGAAATACAACCTTTGTAGATCCGGTTCTCCACCTCCATAGCTCCGCGATGAAGTCCCCTCGCTGTAGAAATCGAATCTTGGACTCTAGTATTGGCTTCATCGGAGAATGGACGGGCTAGGTCATCGACTACACTGCCGAAGATGATCTACGTCGAGGCATCACAAGATCAAGCTCCACCTTCACCAAGCCATGAAAACTTGTGAAGGAAACACTCTATACTACTTGGCAAGAGGTAGAGGATGAAGAAATAGGAAGTGGGTTCACTTTAGAATTGGATTTCTCACTCATTTCATCAAGTCACCATTGATGGTCTAGGTTTTCTTCTTGAAGAAGAAGAAGAAGAAGATGATAATGTTATGATAAGTTAATTAGAATAGAAAAGAAAAAGAATACTTATCATAACATTAACTATAGTTAGGTGTAGAGAATTGACTAAGGTTAAAAGAATGGTTAGGGTTAAGCTTGAAGACAAAATGGTCATATGGTCAAAGCTTCATGAAGCTTCATCAAGCTTCATGAAAGAAAGAAAGAAAGAATGAAACCATTTTGTTTTCTTTTGTCATTTCATTTTAATCCCAAATAAAAAGATAAATGAATGGACAAATAAATAGAAACCTTAACCATTAACCTAGGTTTAATTCTTTACACAAACCAATATTGCATGCATCATCAAACATGATACAATCAAGTGCACAAAAATATATCGCATATACAATGCGCACATCCGAGTGAGAAAATCCATCTTAAGTGAACCGATACTAGTTAATGCAAAGTGATATATCAAATATATAATTATACATTAAATCATTAAATCAACACTTGATTTAACGATCCGGTCATATCGCATATAACCGACTAGTATCCAATGTATCGGCTTACCGAATCAATTCTTGATTCGATAACTAGGTTATATCGCATACAACCTTTCGATACATTCATCGCGAGAATGAAATACGGTATCACATACATGCATTATTCTCGGTCCCGCACATATCTCATATGCGCTCCTATTTCGTTTCGCTTGAGCCAGGAAACCTCTGTATAGGACTCTAAAGACTCGTCAATATGCCGGCAGCAGGTGATGATCATATCAAACACCCACAATTTGCAAGCGGTCTGCTAAACGTAACGGCCACCCGGGTATTGAGCGATCAGAAGATCGACGAGCAAGCCCGCTCATACTCCTGTGAATCCAGCCAGTAACACTTACCGTACAGTCCGGTCTGATCGTCTGATATGTCGCATATCTCGCCTAGGGGTGGTAAACGTCAGACCCCAGTAGCTCGATAAGTCGTGTCGATATGAGGTCTATAACAATTCGAGAAACTACTGGTGACACTTACCAGTAAATCTCAGCAACCCTGGCCAAGGATTTCCGGTTATAGCCAATCGAACACAGCGCAACATCAACTCCCTATACCGGGAGAGACGAATCCCCTCTTATCGCTCATTGTCTCCATGTGATTCGGGACTGTACCCAAAAACCACCGTTTTGCACGCCCTCTTGGACGTGGTAAGATGGAAATCAAAGCACAGTGGGAACCACACAAGACTCTATGACGATCTCGGGTCAACAGACTACTCTGTACCAGTGTCACCAGAGAACTGCCATCTGACGTAAGGTATAATACCATCTGGGAGTTCTCGGCGAGTCCGTCCAGTATACCCAGTCTCTACTGAGCACCCGTATATCATCTCTGATGTCAAACACCAATGGATATGGGATCATCCATCGCCCATCTGTATGGGTCGAGAAGGTATACGCTAGTCTACTCTGGTATATCGATGCCCCGTCTCGATACACCCACGACTAGGGACCTTGAAGGATGTACTTATGGACTACCATGTCCCCACTAGTATGATCTTCATCATAGTCCAGATAGTCAAGTACACATCCTAAGGGCTTTACCAACATGTAACAGAGAGACAAACAGTATACACGTTAAGGTAAAGAGCAACCAGATAGCATACTATCATGTCGAGCAAGAAAGTCCTCCCTATATATGTCCCAGCATCCACTACAATATACATCCTATGTATAGTAATGGCCTCTAGGGCATACATATAACTAACAATCTCCCACTTGCACTAGGGCCATCTGATAGCAGTGGTTGTAGTATCTCATACTCAACCATCCCATAAAAGTCTCTCTCTGGGAAAATGCCTTTGTGAGTGGATCCGCCGTGTTGTCCTCTGAGTCTACTCTCCTAACCTCGATCACCCTGGAGATCAACCATCTCCATGATCAGGTGACACTGCCTTAGAATATGTCTGGATCACTGATGGGACCGGCGTTCCTTGGCATAAGCCACAACTCCATTGTCTCACAATGGTAGGAACGTAGTTCATCTCATGAACCAATATACACCCAGACTGCCTCTTTGGTAGCATCTTAAGTAGCGATGTATCCAGCCTTAATCGTCTAGTATGCCACGGTATCTAGCTTGGAACTCTTCCAACATACCGTCCCTTTACTGAGGGTAAAGACAATGCCTGTGACTGACATTCAGTCGTCTTTATGACCCTGGAACACTTCCAGTGATTCTTCCCAGGATCAATTGATACTATCTCACTACAGCTAGTGAGTATCCTAACATCCATTTAGATCTATCTCATAGATCCAAAATCAAAGATTTAGTAGGTATCATTATGATCCTATATGGAGAATCATTGTGATAAGCGGAGATTGACCGAGCGTATCATAGGAAACTCCTTCCCTATCAAGAGTATGTCATCCACGTACTCTACGAGGATCATCACCATACTTCCTACTACCTTTTTGTTTATACAAGGTTCATCTACCATTTTGATGATGTCAAACTCTTTGACTAATCCATCAAAACAGATGTTCCAACTCCGCGATGCCTGCTTTATCACATAAACCATCTTGCACACGTTTCCGCTGCTCCCACTGTCTACGAAGCCCTCTGACTGTGTACTTACAGACTCTCTTTTCTAAAACATTATTTAGAAAAGCAGTCATGACACCCAACCACCAGATATCGTAGTCATGGTATGTAGCTGTGGCAAGTAGGATTTGGATGGACTTAAGCATAGCTACTTGAAAAGGTTTCATCATTATCCACACCTGGTCAATGATGCAAACTTTTAACAAGCCTAGCTTTGAAAGTCTCAACTTTTCCATGTACACCAAGTAATCTTCTCAAGATATACTTGCTCCTGATGGGGATTTAACCCTTCAGATATAGCAACCAAAGTCCATACTTTGTTGGTGTATAAGGATTCCATCTCAGATCGCTAAGCATCCAGCCATTCTTACAGAGTCCCACTCCTGATGGCCAGCTCGAAACTGGTTGGTTCATCATCTCATGATGCAATCCTCACTCCCACTGTCATAGAGAAACTGAAGTATCTCTCAGGTGGGTGAGGAACCCTACTAGATCGGCGGAGAGGCTGAGGTTCGTTGGTAACTATTGAATCCTTTGGTTTTATCAAATCATCTGCTGTAGTTTGTATAGCTGGAACCTTTCCAGTTCTACATTACTGACCTTGCCTCGAGCTTGTCCGGATTTTGCTTTTAGACATAGGCCGGACAACCCCAAATCTTAACTAACTTAAGATATGGGCTCTTCCCTTTCCATATCACATATGAAGTGGTAGGCAACTGATTTGATCAGAACCCTATTCAATAGGTATGCAGCTTCTCAAGTGCATAACTCCCAAAAGGAAATAGGTAACTCAGTAGTACTCATCATAGACCACACCTTATCATATAGGGTGTTATTGCTCCGCCCCGATACACCATCGTGCTATGGTGTATACGGAGGAGTAATGCTGAGAGAGAATCTCATTCTCCTTTAGAATAATCCAGGAATTCCGTGCTCAAGTATTCTCCTCCTTGATCACATCAAAGGACATAATACTTTTACCCGTATTTTGGTTCTCTACTTCTAACTTATATTCTGTGAATATCTCAAAAGGTTCGGACTTGTGTTTCAACAGGAACATAGGTCTGAATCTCGAAAGATCATCAGAGAATGTAATGAAGTACAAAGAACCAGTCTTGGCATGTGTAGACAGGGGACCTACATACATCAACATGTATCATCCCAAGAGTTCACTAACTCTTTCTCTGTTTCCAATAAACAGAGCTGGTGTCATTATATCTTTGTGACATGACTCGCAAGTTTCATAAGATGTAAATTCAAACTAATTTAAATATGCATCTAAATATAACTTCAGCCAGTCGGGTCGCATTGATATGACCTAGTCTACAATGCCTCAAGAAGGATCCGTTCATTTCTGAACTCTTCCTCTTTTGTGTGTTCAGTATACTAAAGAACTGTAGTTTGATTTAGAACATCAATGTTTTTAGATAACGTGCCTGAACCGATCAACTTTTGATATAGGAAATGTTCAAAACATTATCCAACAATACAAAATTATATCCTTTCTTTACTAATAAAGAGACTGATATGATTTTGTATATCAGGTTCGGTATCTAATAACATTCGTTCAGAATCAATGTATTTGGAATACAGGGTGACAGTGACCAACAGACTTGGCTGCAACTTTTGTCCCGTTTTCTGCCTCATGAAACTTATCACCCGTTCTCAGTCCTCTACCTTTCTGTAGCCCTATGTAACAGATTACATATCTGGGATCCTGATCTGGTATCACATACTCAGGACGTAAAGGATACTGAGAAACAGTTCTCTGTAACGAACACACCCGAAGATGATGCATCAGCATGCACTCTCTTCGTTTGGGCGGCACGGGAATTCTGGTAATCCCCAATTTCCTGCTCTGTCTTATAACAATTATAAGTTGGAGCGGGACCAACGTTCCCCAGCTCAGTATAACAAGCGGGTTCAGTCAATATCCGTATTATTATCTTAATTAAGGCGTGATATGGTCGCTACCTGGAGAGAGAGAGAGAAGAAAACACTCAGCGTGCGCTCTTGCAAGAATAGATTGGTTATTATTTTATCTAATCGGGATGGCTCCCACTGGTTTTTATCAAATCTTCCTTTAAACCCTAAAAGGAAAGACTAGCCGGGATTAATTAGGAAAGACTAGCCGGGATTAATTACACACTACAAGTTCGCCAATCTTTCAGCCAGGCCAGTGTCGGTACTTTGAGGGAGGTGCCCCGTGCTTTCGCACGGACCTAATTAATGTAAACCTCGTTTTCCCAGAGGCGTAACCTCGTTGACACCTTTCTAGACACCTACTTGATCGGCTATTTGTAATGTGTAAAACTCTCCCAGGAGTAACTCTTACTCGCAGCGGGTATCGGGATCCAACTATCTCATAGAAGGTATGCAATCTCATTGCAAATTTCAACACTTGAAATTCCCGATAATATTTTGCCCCTAACGTGCTATGACCTTGACGAAAGCCAACAAACCATAGCCCGCTAGTCAAGTTCAACCCGTACATTTCTTGATTGAATTAAACCCACCCGCACGACCCTTGACGAAAGCCAACAAAGCCGCACGACTACCCTAATCCAATCGCATCGTATGCAGCAGATAAGCAGCATATAGCTACCGCACACTGCACCTTGACGAAAGCCAACAAATGCAGCACGAATACTATATACAACTTATCTGAAATGACGGAGGGCTACGACAGGTTTTTCTGAAAACCTATTGCGTAATGAACTTGATATCGTTGTAGAATCAAATGATTTTTAAAATGGAGTGTTTTTGAGGCTTTTCTAGTTTTGCTAAAGGAGTCACTCCCGGTGAAGGGATCGTCGGTCCTTTCCTCGTCGAATGAGGTGCGGGATATATCATATATATCACTGTGCAAAGCAAAAACTCTTAAAAGCAATCAAAAGACAAACCGAGGGGTGTAGCATCTGCCAGTTATTGCTAAAGGAGTCACTCCCGGTGAAGGGATCTCGGTCCTTTCCTTATCGAATAAGGTGCAGGATATATCATATATACCGCTGTGCAAAGCAAGAACTGTAGCTACCTATTTTATTTTGAAATTCTATTCTACAACATCTTTAGGTTTCTTTTTCTTTCATTAATCATATTAATGAAGTCCCATCATTTAAGTACCTAAACATCACAGATAAATACGACGTACACTTATGCCATCCGCATTCGCCTCAATGTCCTCTCGTGCACCGTTAGGTTAGGTAACTAATGGCAGAGCGGGGCAGGGCTAGCGCATGTGTAAAATATAAGTAACGTCTACATAATATATAATATATACTATATACTGTATCCATCACAGAACATCATATGATCACATCACAGATATCGCAGCAGAAGAATCATATGAAATATTGGATATACTAGGACGTCCGTGTTTTCAATACGAGCCAGTATAAAACACGGATTCCACGGTCGCGATGAATAGCCAAACCCACACCCCTAGACCCCTACGAGAGCGGCAAGCAACCCTACCAATTCTAGAGTTAGGAGACCCGGACTCGACTCCTCGAGTTGGTCTCCCACTGGACTCCAGAACTCGGTTACTTGTGCTCCCCTCCTTGGGTCTATCCTAGTGCGGAAAAGTAAATAATATACAAAAGGTGACATCTTCCGCAACCTGGAAGTGCCCCAATAAAAGAATATTACATACAAGTTTTTACATGAATGAAAATGAAAAACACTCATCTCACATAAAAACCCCCGGCTATTCAAACACGACGATCCAATATAACATATCCAGCAACACATAACATCACATGTCATCAACGTAAGTAAATATGCGCATCCCAATTGTCGTTGACATATAGCAACGAAACCGGCGGTATCACAAATTACACTTACGGTCACAGAAAAGAAAGTGTAAAACTACAATAGTTGGAATCCGCAACCTCCATAGACATCGCATGCCTAATCAAATGAATTCCTTAGACATCGCATGCCTAACAATTATAAACCCCGCATTTTAGTTTCATTATCGAAAACTCTTTTCAATATCAAGTTGGGCAATTCAACAAGATTCCCGACATCCTGATCGAATGCTCGTCGCAAACTTTAGTAGGCGGCCGCACCCCCGACGCCGTCGACGAAGTGCACCAAGGCGGAACGCCACTGCCGCGAGCACCCGAACTGATGCTTTCGGCGACGGGGTTCTCCTACAGTCACTTGGTCGGGGCTATGGAGTGAGTCTGTCTATTAAGTTTACCCGGCGAGTATCCGCGTACGCTACGTGATTGCGACGGACTTTTGATCGCATCAAAATTCCATGGCAACCGATCAAGTGAGACTAAACTGCTATGTTTATAACATTCATTCAGTTATCTCATAACTACTTGTGAATTCCAATTATTGTATCCCATTCCAGATAAATAGAAAATGTTAAACTTTCCGATCGAACATTCAAACACCCAAGTTTTCCCGAAACAGCTCAACACATGAAACAAGTTTAAAAACATCCAGTTCATGCCTCAGTACCAACGGTCCAGCCGTAGAAGGGTCAAGCCAACGCCTCACATGTGGCACGCCGTACTGCCCCAAACCTGAAGGTTCAAAGGGCAGTTCAAGACGGTCACATAATCGAGTTAAGGTTTATTGTCTTCTAGAGGGTCCATCGCGTTACTTGCACTACTTAGAACGTCTTTAAACCTCGGAAAAATCCAACACTTGGAAATTTTCCGGCAGGGGAAAGATTGGGTATTTATATCCGGTCGAACTTTTTAACATATTCAAAAATTATCCGGAAAACACATAGACAAAGTTTGATAATCCGATCGAATATTCGAATCCCCAAAACAACCCAGAAAATTCAACTCTTGAAAAAATATTAAAAATTTCCAGGAAAACCAGCACTTGAAACTAAGAATTACTGTGCAAAATACGATGCCACATAAGACAAAAATGCCGCGGAACCGCCGCACGAGCCATGCTCGCGCCGCAGAACCGTGGCGCATTGATGGAATTAGGCACACGAATTTTACAGAAACCCTTAGAATTTCCTGCTGATTTTTCTTCATATTTTTAATATCGAAAAACTCCAGATTTTGGAAAAAGTCCAGAGAGCATGTTTGTGTTAGGGTTTCGGGTTCGTTCGGGTTTCAAACTTCGTCTACGCATCGCCTAAGGCTCTAGCTAGGCTCTGATACTACTGTAGGGTTCCTAGGCACGCTAATGAGGTCTCACAAGGCATCAACCATGCCAATTTCTAAAATTACGGGTGCCGAGAAACCCTAATACGGATCGTTGGCTAGATGTCTAGGCGAAAGATGCAACTAGTAAACTACTTTACTAAGAGTAAACGGAAATACAACCTTTGTAGATCCGGTTCTCCACCTCCATAGCTCCGCGATGAAGTCCCCTCGCTGTAGAAATTGAATCTTGGACTCTAGTATTGGCTTCATCGGAGAATGGACGGGCTAGGTCATCGACTACACTGCCGAAGATGATCTACGTCGAGGCATCACAAGATCAAGCTCCACCTTCACCAAGCCATGAAAACTTGTGAAGGAAACACCCTATACTACTTGGCAAGAGGTAGAGGATGAAGAAATAGGAAGTGGGTTCACTTTAGAATTGGATTTCTCACTCATTTCATCAAGTCACCATTGATGGTCTAGGTTTTCTTCTTGAAGAAGAAGAAGAAGAAGATGATAATGTTATGATAAGTTAATTAGAATAGAAAAGAAAAAGAATACTTATCATAACATTAACTATAGTTAGGTGTAGAGAATTGACTAAGGTTAAAAGAATGGTTAGGGTTAAGCTTGAAGACAAAATGGTCATATGGTCAAAGCTTCATGAAGCTTCATCAAGCTTCATGAAAGAAAGAAAGAAAGAATGAAACCATTTTGTTTTCTTTTGTCATTTCATTTTAATCCAAAATAAAAAGATAAATGAATGGAAAAATAAATAGAAACCTTAACCATTTTCTTAACCTAGGTTTAATTCTTTACACAAACCAATATTGCATGCATCATCAAACATGATACAATCAAGTGCACAAAAATATATCGCATATACAATGCGCACATCCGAGTGAGAAAATCCATCTTAAGTGAACCGATACTAGTTAATGCAAAGTGATATATCAAATATATAATTATACATTAAATCATTAAATCAACACTTGATTTAACGATCCGGTCATATCGCATATAACCGACTAGTATCCAATGTATCGGCTTACCGAATCAATCCTTGATTCGATAACTAGGTTATATCGCATACAACCTTTCGATACATTCATCGCGAGAATGAAATACGGTATCACATACACGCATTATTCTCGGTCCCGCACATATCTCATATGCGCTCCTATTTCGTTTCGCTTGAGCCAGGAAACCTCTGTGTAGGACTCTAAAGACTCGTCAAAACGCCGGCAGCAGGTGATGATCATATCAAACACCCACAAGCCGCAAGCGGTCTGCTAAACGTAACGGCCACCCGGGTATTGAGCGATCAGAAGATCGACGAGCAAGCCCGCTCATACTCCTGTGAATCCAACCAGTAACACTTACCGTACAGTCCGGTCTGATCGTCTGATATGTCGCATATCTCGCCTAGGGGTGGTAAACGTCAGACCCCAGTAACTCGATAAGTCGTGTCGATATGAGATCTATAACAATTCCAGAAACTACTGGTAACACTTACCAGTAAATCTCAGCAACCCTGGCCAGGGATTTCCGGTTATAGCCAATCGAACACAGCGCAACATCAACTCCCTATACCGGGAGAGACGAATCCCCTCCTATCGCTCATTGTCTCCATGTGATTCGGGACTGTACCCAAAAACCACCGTTTTGCACGCCCTCTTGGACGTGGTAAGATGGAAATCATATCACAGTGGGAACCACACAAGACTCTATGACGATCTCGGGTCAACAGACTACTCTGTACCAGTGTCACCAGAGAACTGCCATCTGACGTAAGGTATAATACCATCTGGGAGTTCTCGGCGAGTCCGTCCAGTGTACCCAGTCTCTACTGAGCACCCGTATATCATCTCTGATGTCAAACACCAATGGATATGGGATCATCCATCGCCCATCTGTATGGGTCGAGAAGGTATACGCTAGTCTACTCTGGTATATCGATGCCCCGTCTCGATACACCCACGATTAGGGACCTTGAAGGATGTACTTATGGACTACCATGTCCCCACTAGCATGATCTTCATCATAGTCCAGATAGTCAAGTACACGTCCTAAGGGCTTTACCAATATGTAACAGAGAGACAAACAGTATACACGTTAAGGTAAAGAGCAACCAGATAGCATACTATCATGTCGAGCAAGAAAGTCCTCCCTATATATGTCCCAGCATCCACTACATTATACATCCTATGTATAGTAATGGCCTCTAGGGCATACATATAACTAACAGATCCACTCACGAAGGCTTTTTCCCAGAGAGAGACTTATATGGGATGGTTGAGTATGTGATACTGCAACCACTGCTACAGATGGCCCTAGTGCAAGTGGGAGATTGTTAGTTATATGTATGCCCTAGAGGCCATTACTGTACATTGGATGTATATTGTAGTGGATGCCGGGACATATATAGGTAGGACTTTCTTGCTCGACATGATAGTACGCTATCTGGTTGCTCTTTATCTTAACGTGTATACTTTCTGTCTCTCTGTTACATGTTGATAAAGCCCTTAGGATGTGTACTCGCCTTCCAGGGCTGTGATGCAGATCATACTAATGGGGCCTGGATAGTCCATGAGTATATCCTTCAATGTTCCTAGTCGAGGGAATATCGAGACGGGGCATCGATATTCCAGAGTAGACTAGCGTATATCTTCTCGACCCATGCGATGGGCGATGGATGATCCCATATCCATTGGTGTTTGACATCAGAGATGGTATACGGGTGCTCAGTGGAGACTAGGTACACTGAACGGACTCGCTGATAACTTCCAGATGGTATTATACCTCACGTCAGATGGCAGTTCTCTGGTGACACTGGTACAGCTTAGTCTGTTGACCCGAGATCGTCATAGAGTCTTGTGTGTCTCCCACTGTGCTTTGATTTCCACCCTACCACGGCTCTACTGAGTCGTGCAAACAGGTGGTTTTTGGGTACAGTCCCGATTCACATGGAGGCAATGAGCGATAGGAGGGGATTCGTCTCTCCCGGTATTGGGGGTTGATGTTGAGCTATGCTCGACTGGCCATAACAGGAAATCCCTGGCCAGGGTTGCAGTGACCTACTGGTAAGTGTTATCAGTGGTTTCACACATGTCATGGACTTCACGTCGGCATGACTTATCGAGCTACTGGGGTCTGACGTTTACCACCCCTAGGCGAGATATGCGACATATCAGACGAACAGACCGGACTGTACGGTAAGTGTTACTGGTTGGATTCACAGGAGTGTGAGCGGGCTTGCTCGTCGATCTTCTGATCGCTCAATACCCGGGTGGCCGTTACGTTTAGCAGACCGCTTGCGGCTTGTGGGTGTTTGATATGATCATCATCTGCTGCCGGCGTATTGACGAGTCTTTAGAGTCCTACACAGAGGTTTCCTGGCTCAAGCGAAACGAAATAGGAGCGCATATGAGATATGTGCGGGACCGAGAATAATGCGTGTATGTGATACCGTATTTCATTCTCGCGATGAATGTGTCGAATGGTTGTATGCGATATAACCTAGTTATCGAATCAAGGATTGACTCGATAAGCCGATATATTGATACTAGCCGGTTATATGCGACATGACCGGATCATTGAATCAAGTGTTGATTTAATGATTTAATGTATAATTATATATTTGATATATTACTTTGCATTAACTAGTATTGGTTCACTTTAAATGGATTTTCTCACTTGAATTGTGCAAGTTGTATATGTGATATACATTTGTGCACATGATTGTATCATATTTGATGATACATGCTTACTTGGTTAAGTGTAAAGAATTAAACCATGGTTAAACTAATGATTAGGGCTTTGTTTTTTCATTTACTTATTTATCTATTTATTTATCTTATTCATTTTGGAAAAGAGAAAGATGAATGGTGGCTTTATTTGTTTTTAGTTGAACATTCATGAAACTTTGACTAAGTCACCATTCTTGTCTCATGCTTAACCCTAACCATATGAACTAACCATAGTACATTCTCTACACTTAACCAAGGGTTAGTAAATGATAAGTATTGATTTTATTTATCTAATTTATAACACTTATCATATTTTTTTCTTCTTCTTCTTCATGAGCAAGAAAAAGAAAAGCTTTCTACACCAATGGCAACTTGAGAAATCAAGTGAGAAATCCAATTCTAAAGTGAACCCACCTCCTATTTCTTCATCCTCTACCTCTTGCCAAGTAGTATAGGGTGTTTCCTTCACAAGTTTTTATGGCTTGGTGAAGTTGGAGCTTGATCTTGTGATGCCTCGACGTAGATCATCTTCGGCATCGAACCGACGACCAAGTCCGCCCTTTTCTCCGATGAAGCCGATGCTAGAGTCATGGATTCAATTTGGACAGCGGAGGGACGTCATCACGGAGCCTAGGAGGTGGAGGGCCGGATCTACAAAGGTTGTAGCTTCTTTCCCTTTTGTTAAAGTTGTTTACTTGCATCGCATAGCCTATAAATCTAGTTAACAATTCGTATTAGGGTTTGTAGGCACTTGTAAAATTTGAATTAGCCATGTTTGATCACTTGTGAGACTTCATTAGTGTGCCTAGGAACCCTACAAAAAGTGCGCGGTGGTGCCGGTTTGCTAGTTTGCAAAGTTTTTCGTTTCCGCGTTTCCGGCGTCGGATCGACGGCCGGGGCGCCGCCGTGCACTTACATTGGTATCAGAACCACGCCATTAACCTAGACTAGCTTGGTCTAACATGTTTACATTTCCGATCGATCAAAAATCCCCAAAAACCGTATTTTCAATGCATCAGGTTTTTGTCGAAATTTTTTTAGCTCCAAAAATTTTTCAGGTTGTTGCAGAAACATGTGCAGAGAATTACAAGTATTCTGGGAAAATTTGGTCGAGTGAAGTCATCATTCCACCGCGGAACCGCGGCCAAACCCACGCAATGGCCGCGGTTCCGCCGCGACTTTGACTGTTCAGTTGACCAAATTTGTACAGTGGGCTTCTGAGTTTAAAATAGGGTTTTTGGAATATTAGTTTTGGGCCCAGATTTTCTGTGAGTGCTACAGTAGTGCTTGGGGCCCACTTCGGTGAATTTGTTCGATCGGATATTTTAAATATGTTAGTTCACAGTATTTAAATTATATCTGCGACCGTGAATGTCATTCAATCGGTAAATCCAGTCTATCTGCTATAGCCCCTTTAGACGGATTTGCGAACGTGACATTCACGTTGATGTTCTGTGTTGTACTGTGATGTTGCGGATTGGTCGTGGGGATAGCCTGGTTGCAGTGTTAGTACAGTTTTGTTTTATATGTACATTTGGTATTGCGGGGCGAGCGTCCGACATGTGCACTGCCGTCACTGCCTGTTTGTATTATTCTTTTGGGGCACGACCGGGTCGAGGTCGATGTACCCGTTGTATGTATATTTTACTTTCTGTACTAGGATTACCCCGCGGAGGGGTGCACGGATAGCCGGGTTCTAGAGGGCAACGAGCCCGCATCTCATGGCATTGAGACGGAGGGGGCTTTACTCTAGAATTGGAGGGCTATTCGCCGCACTCGTAGGGGGTACAGGTTGACCCAGGAGGGGTGCCCAAGTTGCCGGATTCCGTGAAGTGCTGGGTAGTCCATTCACGTTGTTGAAGGGGGCTGCCTCGCTTCAGGTTTTGGCGGGTAACTTGCCGCGCCCGTAGGGGTCTAGGATTTCATTACACAGGCTATCCACACGACCAGGTGAACGTCGGGTTTCAGTAGCGGCTTTATGAAACCCGGGGATCCCAGATATCTGTATTGTTCTGTGATGCTGGTTACATTTATGTGATGTTGCATTTTATCACGCCTTGAGCGAATATTATATATTGATATATATACTAGTAGATGTTGTATATGTTTTGCATCCGCGCTAGTACAGTCCCCGCTTTGTCGTTAGTTAAGTAACCTAACGGGTGATGACGGGACCCAGTGGCGAATGCGGATGGCATATACGTACATCATTATTTTCGTTCTTTATTGGTGTGATCAATTGATGGGACTGCGTTGATTCGGATCAATGCAAGCTAAACAAACCTGTTCTGATGTTGTTGGAACATTTTTCAAAAAGCTATTATTGCCAGGACGTTCACTTTTGTTTTGCATCGTGGTATTCAGTTGGAATATCCTGCTCCTCAGTCGACGAGGCAAGGGCCGAGATCCCTTCACCGGGAGTGACCCCTTGGACAGAAGTTTGCGTCAGGGCAATAACTTCACTATAGCCGATTACTTTTGCTTTGCATCGTGGTATTCAGTTGGAATATCCTGCACCTCATTCCACGGGGAAAGAGCCGAGATCCCTTCACCGGGAGTGACCTCTTTAGCAAAGGTTTTCGTCACTATATTTTTCTAAAAAGCTATCCGTTCCTTCAACGATATCAAGTTCATTACATTAAAGGTTTTCGCCAGAAACCATTCGTAGCCCTCCGTCGTTTCATATGGATAGTCAATAGTATTCAAGCTATGTTTGTTGGCCATAGTCAAGGCACAGTGTTTGGTAGCTATTGGGTGTCATATGCTGCATAGATAGATGCGTTGGTTTGGGACAGTCGTATAGCCTTGTTGGCCCTAGTCAAGGGCTTGTACGGGTGGGTTCAAATTAACCTGGACAATGACGGGTAGAACTTGACATGTGACTTATGATTTGTTGGCCTTAGTCAAGGTCATAAGAGCATGAGGCAAAAATCACATCGGGAGTTTCTAAAGAAACTGAAACTTGCCAGATATGTGCATACCTTCTAGAGTGTGATAACGTGAGCGGATTCCATCATGTTATTATGCGATGATAGTTGGATCCCGATTCCCACTGATGAGTTGGTTTACTCCTCGGGTGATCCTGGCTAATTCTTCTTTCATGTTTGGAGAAGAATTTGACGTTACAGTGGGAGGTTTCCAGATTAGATAAAGTGATAACCATTCTGATCTTGGTTAGAGTGCACGCTGAGTGTTTCTTTTCTCTCTCTCTTTGGCAGCGATCATTGACCCGACCCTAGACTATGACTCAGTGACCAAGTTAACCGAACCTTCTTATAAGACTGGCTTTTGGATTGTCAGAGTTGCAGACCTCATTGCCACTCCCACTTTTACCCTTTTCTCCAGGACACCCCGTATTACTACGAACGTCCACTTCCATTAGACAAAACCATCGTATGGTTATATACGAACTCGAAGGAATTTATTCGAGGATGGTTTCCGGTTCTGGAGAAAACGAATAGGACTATTCAGTTGTCTTTTCTTTTTACCTTCTCTCAGGTTACGAGTGTTCCTTGGATTAGGACAGTACAACTATTATGCAAATTGGATAGTCTTCTTCCAAACCATAGGCAGGTGCCGACCGGTAGGGAATGAAGAAAACCAATTAGCCTAAACGGTGTACAGAAGGTATTAAGTTAAGACAAAGAAAGGGATTAGTAAGAGGGCAAAGTAAATTGCGACTGCTATTCACGACCAAACCAAGTATTTCTTCGCCAATCCTAAATCACCTTTGTATTTCTCCAGGACACTCCGTATCACTACGAAGATCCACAGTTTATTGGATACTCCATCGTATGGTTATATACGAACTCGAAAGGAACTTGTTCCAGTTCGGGGATGGATTCTGGTTCAGGAGAAATAGGAATAAGGTTTATTCGGTTGTCTTTTATCTTCACATTCTCTCGCATTGCGAGTGCTCCTAGGATTAGGACAGTACACCCATTATGCTTATTGGATAGTCTTCTTCCAAACCATAGGCTGGTGCCGAACGGTAGGGAAGGAAGAAAACCATTTGGCCTAAAGGGGTGTGCAGAAGGTAACGACTAAAGACATATAAAGGGATTTGGAGAGATGGCAAAGAATTATACGGTTACAGTTGTGAATCTGGATAATGGAAGAGGCATTACTAGGAATACCGGGATACCCCATCAAAACATTTCAATGTTTTAGTTTCATTGTGTGCTGTTAAAAGAAAACCGATTTCCCAATTAGACACTTGCTCCAGGGTATGTATTTACCAGGTTTGGTTCTCACATCTGTATGGTTTTACAGATGATGAGTGGGAGTAAGTTATTGGGACATAGGTGATCATCCTCATTATATCGGGATTCGTTGTAATTGGTAATATTTGAGGAAATCACCTGGGCTGTTTGCCGGACGGCAAATATTTGGTTTTGAATATCCGTTGTTATGCACCAATTTCAAATTGATATATCTGTACGTCTATTTTTATAGAGTGAGATATACCTTTTTGAAATTATGTCTATGACATTTACCTATATCAGTGGATGGTTAGGTAAGGAGTATTGAACAGCGGTGTAATTCTTCTTAACCATAAGTACAGTTTTCAACCTACGGCACACAGTGAATGAGTTGTTAGACTCAAGGAACTTATACAGAGTATTGTATGTTGTCCAGTGTCCATTAGGACAGAGGGGTTGGTCCTCGTATTATATTCGGTTTACTTATGACTTCTCTAGTTTTTAGACAGGTGTTTCGTAGAAACACAAGGTCCGAATTTTGTGAAGTTATAGGTATATGAATAGGGTAAAGAACCAGGTGTTGCAAGTATCAGGATTCTTCAAGGTGATTGAAGATGTAGATTCTTGTGTATTGTATTCAGTTGATAGTAATGATTAAGAGAACTTGCTTCTCTTTCAGGTTACTCATAATTGGAAGTACTCCTAAGTTGAGTAACGCTGATCGGCCTCTCTTCCACTTAGTTGACATGCACTGGAAACAGCTGCATGATTTGAATCTGGTTCAATTAAATCAGTGCCTCTGTTTCTGTATTGGATATAGAACAGTTCATATCTTGACATTGTTAAGGTACGGGGAGTTTTCCGGCTTATGCTTAAAACCAGACTCCGGATAACTCAAGGCACGTTTCTGTAATGGCTGTTTGTGGGTTGACCCGGGCTATGACGAGGGTTGACTTTCTACCATCTGGAAGATCAATAGTGATATTGTTCTTGACTCGCCACAGTTTTAATAAAAATGGATTTTTTCAAAATACAGTAGTGGGAGTATGGTAGAACTGGAAGTGATTCCAGAACCGTAAACGATTACTGAAGATTTGATAAGAACCTAAAGATTCAATCTGGTTTGACATTCCATTGGCCACTCCGCAGATATGGTGGGTAACCTCAGGCGCTCGAGAGGTACTTCGGTATGCTCAAGGATGGTGGCAGGGAGGTTCTTGTTTACCCAGACTTGCCATTGCTGTTGTTCCAGACTGTGAGACCCGGCAGGAGGATGAGTATAGAGTCGTTCTAAACTAGCTTTAGAAGTGTACGTATATATGACTCTGCCAGAGGGTTGTCGTAGTCAGTGGGAGCAACGGAAGCATAGTGGGCAAGAGGCTTATGTCTATCTATAGACTAAAGCAGATATAGCGGAGATAGATCATCTATTTCTGATGTGACAGTCATAGGTTTGACTTCATCAGAATAGGGGATGGATCTGTTAAGAAGGTAGCAGGGTATGATGTCCTGGTATTTGGATGACATACACAGAGTAGGAAGTGATATTCCTTTACTACGATCGGTTATACTTTGGTCGTCACACAGTGGTTTCTCCACATAGGACTTGGATATTATATCAGACATTCTGGTTACTAGATCTATAGATCTAGATTTGGGTGGTTTCCCAATCTGGGTACTTAGACAGCATTCTATGAGTATTTAGAATGGACGACTCCTGGCACGGTAGTATACCTGCAGGTGATGGAGTCACCCTCTCTAAAGGTGTCTTACAGACTAAAGGGGAGAGGGATACGCATGATTGGCAGATCACTTGCTTAGGCAATTGAGTTGATCATGAGATATCAAGTACCACACCAGATGTTGTTCTTGCAGTAGATGCAATAAGTTGATATTAATCCAATCCTGGAGAAACAATCGGAAGCAGTTTTAGAACATAAGTTGATGTTCTAGGGATTTGATAACGGCAGTCTCCTTTAGGAGACGGTTATCATTCCAGGCTTCCAAGGTGACCTAGATGACAGAGTGGCTGTCAGAGTTATAGTTTTCCCTCTGACAAGGGGCAGTATTTTGGACAGGTGGTCCAGGTGGATACTGAGGGAAGGATGGCGCAGGATACTGATTAAGTTCAGTTGACGATACAGTCTAAGAAGTTTGGATTTGGAGTTCATTTATGAGCTAGGTCCCATCAGACATCCAGACATTCTAAGACAGGTATTGCTCATTTCGGGAGATGGCTTTCTCCGTGAACTTGAGATAAAGAGAGACATAGAAAGAAACACCACAGCGGATCCACTCACTGAGGCTATTCCTCGAACGCAAAAGTTTCGCAAACGAGCTTTGTGAGACTGACTAGTAGAGGAGTTGGGTGTTCGGTATCACACGGGCTGTGAGTATGCGACATTGCAATAATTAGCCTTGAGTGCAAGTGGGAGATTGTTGGAGATAGTGCCCTTAGAGTCAATTATTAGATCACAGGCACGTGATTGCAATGATTGAGGGAGGACCTATCCCGGTAGGACAGTCTTACTCAAGATGATAGTATGCTATCTGGTTTATCTTTATCATCGTGTACTGCTTTAGGTGACCTTACGAGTCGCTATTGCATGTTGATAGAGCCCCTAGGATTTTTGCTTGACTACCAGCAGTATGAGGGCGATCATATACGTGGGAGCTGGGGTCTATAAGCACATCCTTAAAAGGTCCCTAGTCGTGGGAGTTTCGAGACAGGGCATCGATACTCCAGAGTAGACTAGTGTATACAGTCGAGACCCCGACGAGGGGTGGTGGCCGGTCTCACAAGCCACTGGTATTAGTTGGTTCACCTAAGATGTATACAGGTGCTCAATGGGTTATGAGTACACCGGACAGGACTCGCCGGGAACCTGCTAGTTGTTATTATACCTGACGTCAGATAGCAGTTCCCTGGTGACATGTGTACAGGTTAGTTCATCGACCTGAGTTCGTCATTTGTCTCGTGTGAGTTCCCACTGTGCTTTGATTACTACCCTACCATGCTCAAAGGAGACATGCAAACAGGTTTTAGTTGGGTACAGTCCTGAGCCACATGGAGGCAGTGAGCGGATCTTCAGGGGTTCGTCTCTCCCGGTATTGGGGGTGAGGTCGCGCTGTGTCTAGGAGAGCCAGTACATGAAAAGTCCTTGGCCAAGGCAGGAGATTTACTGGTAGGTATTCCAGTAGTATCTCAGGGTGTTCTGGGCTACACTCCGACACGACTTGTACCGCTTTTGGGGGTCTGACTTTTACCAACTCCCTAGGCCCGCCATGCGATGCTCACAGACAAATGGACCGGACTGTACGGATATTGTCACTGACAGGCTCAGTAGGGTGTCAGGTTGAGTTCGCTCATCGACGTCCCTTTTAGTCAATACCTGGTAGCCCGTTACGTATTGGCTAATACCTCCGACGTGCTAGTGATTAAATCCACAACCAAAGTATTGACGAGTCTTTAGAGTCCCCCACAGACCAGTTTCTCAAGTTTCGGGCAAAACACTGTAGAGACCGTATGGAGATATGGCAGGATTCGATCAGATACGTGCGGTATTGCACGGATCGTGATCGGACGGTTTTTACCAGCCAGCTTTGGCTTAAGCCGGATCCTAGTATTAGATAGTGTAGATTTTGTCTCTTTGCATTTGTGTTCAGTGGGAATACAAATGCGGGCATGTATATGCAGTCACGGGGTTTTTTTTTCTGTAATTTATTACGGGATCAGTTTTCTGAAGTTGCCAGTTTGCTTTCCGTTCCGGCCGGTTTTCCTTTGTTCCTTCACGGCCGGACTTTCTGATGGAGGGGGTTATTTGCAAGTTTGCAAATAAGTTATTGTGGAAGGGGTTTCTTGCATTTGTGGCTTCTATCATCATGAGATGCTTTATCCATCTTTTCCTTTGCATTTATGAGATTAGAATGAGATGAGAAATGATAGACTTTGAGGTGACCATTTTTCCTTATCTCTATCTTGCATTTGTAGGGTTCCTAGGCACGCTAATGAAGTCTCACAAGGTATCAACCATGCCAATTTCAAATTTTTCCGGTGCCGAGAAACCCTAATACGGATCGTTAACTAGAATTTTAGGCGAAACATAAAGCTAGTTAACATCTTAACTAAAAGTGAGAAGCTACAACCTTTGTAAATCCGGTTCTCCACTTCCTTAACTCCACGTAGACGTCCTCTCACTGTCCTAGTCGGATCTCGGACTCTAGCATCGGCTTCATCGGAGAAATGAGCGGACAAGTCGTCGGCTACGATGCCGAAGATGATCTACGTCGAGGTTACATAAGATCAAGCTCCAACTTCACCAAGTTGTGAAACTTGTGAAGAAAACACCCTATACTACTTGGCAAGAGGTAGAGGGTGAAGAAATAGGAGGTAGGTTCACTTTAGAATTGGATTTCTCACACTTTTGCTCAAGATGCCATTAATGGTGGCAAGCTTTTTCTTGAAGAAGAAGATGAAGAAGAAGATAGAATATGATGAGTTATCCTAAAAAAGAATAATAAAATGAATACTTATCATCTCTAACCTTGGTTAGGTGTAGAGAATAGACCATGGTTAGTTGGAATGGTTAGGGTTAAGGATGAAGACAAAATGGTCACTTTAGTCAAAGCTTCATGAAGCTTCAACAAGCTTCATGATAAAAAGAAACCATTTTGTTTTCTTTTTATCTATTTCTCAAAAAGAATGGATAAATAATTAAGTGAAAATATGAAACCCTAACCATTCACTAAACATGGTTTAAGTCTTTACACAAATCCAATTGTATATGTATCATCAAACATGATACAATCAAGTGCACAAAAGTATATCACATATACAACTTGTGAACATCAAGTGAGAAAATCCATTTAAAGTGAACAAATACTAGTTAATGCAAAGTAATATATCAAATATATAATTATACATTAAATCATTAAATCAACACTTGATTCAATGATCCGGTCATGTCGCACATAACCGACTAGTATACAATGTATCGATTTATCGAATCAACGATTCGATAACTAGGTTATATCGCATACAACCAATCGAAACATTCATCGCGAGAATGAAATACGGTATCACATACACGCATCATTCTCGGTCCCGCACATATCACATATGCACCCCTATTTCATTTCGCTTGAGCCAGGAAACCTCTGTGTAGGACTCTAAAGACTCGTCAATATGCCGGCAGCAGATGATGATCATATCAATCACCCACAAGCCGCAAGCGGTCTGCTAAACGTAACGGCCACACGGGTATTGAGCGATCAGAAGATCGACGAGCTAGCCCGCTCACACTCCTGTGAATCCAACCAGTAACACTTACCGTACAGTCGGTACAATACTGGCCTCTAGGGCATACATACAACTAACAATCTCCCACTTGCACTAGGGCCAGCTGCTGTAGTATCGCATACCGAGCATCCCGAAGAGTCTCTCAAACTGTATCTGGGGAATGGCCTTCGTGAGTGGATCCGCCGTGTTGTTCTTCGTGTCAACCCTCCTGACCTCGATCTCCCGGCGATCAACTATCTCCCGGATCAGGTGATACCGCCTCAGAATATGCCTGGATCACTGATGGGACCTAGGTTCCTTGGCCAAAGCCACTGCTCCATTGTTATCGCAATACAAAGGTATTGGATGCTCAATGGATGGAACCACTCCAAGTTCAGTAATGAACTTCTTGATCCAGACAGCCTCTTTGGCAGCATCGTTGGCAGCGATGTATTCAGCCTCCATCGTCGAGTCTGCCACGGTTTCCTGGTTGGAACTCTTCCAGCTAACCGCCCCTCCGTAAAGGGTAAAGACAAATCCCGACCGCGACTTAGAGTCGTCCTTATCACTCTGGAAGCTCGAATCGGTAAAGGACTCCACTTGGAGTTCTCCGTTACCATACACCAAGAGCATCTCTTTAGTCCTTCGTAAGTACTTGAGAATGCTCTTCACAGCTGTCCAGTGACTCTTTCCAGGATCAGCTTGATACCTGCTCACTACACTTAGTGAGTATGCTACATCGGGTCTGGTACATAGCATCGCGTACATGATAGAGCCTACAGCCGAAGCATAGGGTATCCCTTGCATGCGAGCTCTCTCCAAATCAGTCTTGGGAGACATCTCTTTGGAGAGAGTGACTCCAGAGATCGTGGGCAAGTTCCCACGCTTGGATTCTTCCATACTAAACCTCTTTAGTATGGTGTCAATGTACATGGATTGGGACAATCCCAATATCCGTTTGGATCTATCTCTATAGATCCTAATTCCCAATATGCAGGAGGCATCACCAAGATCTTTCATCGAGAATCTTTGTGATAAGAAGAGCTTGACCGATTGCAGCATAGGAATATCATTTCCTATCAAGAGTATGTCGTCCACGTACAATACGAGGAAGACAACCTTACTCTCTGCTACTTTCTTGTAGATACAAGGTTCATATGGATTTTTGACGAAATCAAACTCTTTGATAACGACGTCAAAGAAGATGTTCCAACTCCGCGATGCTTGCTTTAATCCATAAATGGATTTAAGCAGCTTGCACACCTTCCCGCTGCTCCCACTGTCTACGAAGCCCTCTGGCTGAGTCATGTACACGCACTCTTCTAAATCACCATTTAGAAAGACGGTCTTAACATCCATTTGCCAGATTTCGTAATCATGATATGCAGCGATGGCAAGCATGATCCGGATGGATTTAAGCATAGCCACTGGAGAAAAGGTTTCGTCATAGTCCACACCTGGTCTTTGACGAAAACCCTTTGCAACAAGTCTAGCTTTGAAAGTCTCCACTTTCCCATCTACACCAAGTTTTTTCTTGAAGATCCATTTGCTCCCAATGGGTTTTACCCCTTCAGGAGCAACTTCCAAAGTCCATACTTTGTTGGTGTACATGGATTCCATCTCGGACCGCATAGCATCCAGCCATTTCATTGAGTCCCTACTCGTGATGGCCTGCTCGAAGCTAGTTGGGTCATCATCCTCCATGATGCAATCCTCGCTCCCACCATCCATGAGAAAACCGTAGTATCTCTCAGGTTGGCGAGGAACCCTACTAGATCGGCGGAGAGGCTGGGGTTCATCGGGTACTACTGAATCCTCTGGTTCTACCAAGTCTTCTGTTATAGTTTGTGTCGCTGGAACCTCTTCCAGTTCTACCTCAATGCCACTTATCTGTTTCATAAGAAAACTTTTTTCTAAGAAAGTGGCATGTCGAGAAACAAACACCTTTTGTTCCTCGGGATGGTAGAAGATATACCTTTGTGAATTTTTGGGATATCCTATAAACTTACATAAGACTGATCTTGCCTCGAGTTTTTCCGGATTTTGTCTTTTGACATAGGCTGGACAACCCCATATCTTAATATAATTAAGATGTGGTCTCTTCCCTTTCCATATCTCATATGGAGTGGTAGGCACTGATTTGGTAGGAACTCTATTCAATAGGTCCATGGCTGTCTCAAGCGCATATCCCCAGAAGGAAATAGGTAACTCAGCTGTACTCATCATTGAGCGCACCATATCTAATAGGGTGCGGTTTCTCCGTTCAGATACACCGTTGTGCTGTGGTGTATATGGAGGAGTTAGCTGAGAGAGAATCCCATTCTCTTTTAGGAAGTCCAGGAATTCAATGCTCAAGTATTCACCTCCTCGATCAGATCGTAGGATTTTAATATTTTTTCCGGTTTGGTTCTCGACTTCTTGTTTATATTCTCTAAATTTCTCAAAAGCTTCTGATTTGTGTTTCATCAGGAATACATATCTGAATCTAGAGAGATCGTCAGTGAATGTAATGAAGTACGAAGAACCATCCCTGGCATGTGTAGACATGGGACCGCATACATCACTATGTATCCGTCCCAAGAGTTCGGTAACTCTTTCTCCGTGTCCCGTAAACGGAGTTTTGGTCATCTTGCCTTTGAGACATGACTGGCAAGTGTCATAAGATGAAAATTCAAACGGATTTAAATATCCATCTTTATGCAACTTAGCTAGTCGTGTCGCATTGATGTGACCCAGTCTACAATGCCACAAGAAGGATTCGTTCAGTTCAGAACTCTTCCTCTTGTGTGTGTTTGTTATGCTCAGAACTGTTGATTGATTTAGAACATAAATGCCATTGCACAACGTGCCTGATCCAACCAACTTTTGGTTACGGAAAATGTTCATAACATTGTCCTGTAATACAAAATTATATCCCTCTTTACTCAACAAAGAAACCGATATAATGTTGCATATCAGGTTCGGCATGTAATAGCATTCGTTCAGAACCAATGTATTACCAGTTGGTAATACAAGGTGATATTCCCCGACAGTCTTAGCTACAACAATTGCACCATTTCCAACTCTAATGTCTTTATCACCTTCTCCAAGTTCTCTACCTTTCCTTAGCCCATGTAACTGATTACATATATGGGATCCTGACCCGGTATCTAATACCCAGGACGTAGAGCAAATGGAGAAACAGTTCTCAGTAACGAACACACCCGAAGAAAATGCATCTACATGTACTTTCTTCTTTCGGGTGGCATAGGAATCCTGGTATTCCTCTATGTCCTGTTCATTCCCATAACCTTTATAAGAAAGAACGGAACCAACGTTCCCCAGCACAGTATAACATGCAGGTTCAGTCAATACATCCATATTATTATCTTTGTTAGGGCATGAAATGGTCGCTACCTGGAGAGAGAGGGAAGAAAACACTTTAGCGTAAGCTCGTGCAAGATCAGATTGGTTATTATCATATCTAATCAGGATGGCTCCCACTGTTTTTATCAAATCTTCCTTCAAACCCTAAAAAGGAAAGACTAGCCGGGATTAATTACACACTACAAGTTCGCCAATCTTTCAGCCGGGCCAGTGTCGGTACTTTGAGGGAGGTCCCCCGTGCTTTCGCACGAACCTAATTAATGTAAACCTCGTTTTCCCAGAGGCGTAACCCCGTTGACACCTTTCTAGACACCTACTTGATCAGCTAATTGCAATGTGTAAAACTCTCCCAGGAGTAACTCTTACTCGCAGTGGGTATCGGGATCCAACTATCTCATAGAAGGTATGCAATCTCATTGCAAATTTCAACACTTGAAATTCCCGATAATATTTTGCCCCTAGCGTGCTATGACCTTGACGCATGCCAAACAACCCATAGTCCGCTAGTCAAGTTCAACCCGTACAATTCGTGATCGAATTAAACCCACCCGTACGACCCTTGACGCATGCCAAACAACTCCGTACGAATACCTTAATCCAATCGCATCTCATGCTACAGATAAGTAATAATCAGCTACCGTACACTACGCCTTGACGCATGCCAAACAACCGTAGCACGAATACTGAATATTACATATCTGAATTGACGGAGGGCTACGCAGGTTTTTCTGAAAACCATGAGCGTAATGAACTTGATATCGTTGTAGAATAAAATGAAGTTTTGAAATGGAGTGATTTTGAGGCTTTTCTAGTTTTGCTAAAGGGGTCACTCCCGGTGAAGGGATCGTCGGCCCTTTCCTCGTCGAATGAGGTGCGGGATATATCATATATATCACTGTGCAAAGCATAAACTATAGAAGCAATCAAAAGTCAAACCGAGTGTGTAGCATCTGCCAGTTATTGCTAAAGGAGTCACTCCCGGTGAAGGGATCTCGGTCCTTTCCTTATCGAATAAGGTGCAGGGTATATCATATATACCGCTATGCAAAGCATGAACTGTAGCTACCTGTTTTGTTTAAAATTTGATTCTGCAACATCTTAGGTTTCTTTTCTTTCATTAATCACATTAATGAAGTCCCATCATTTAAGTCACCTAAACATTACAGATAAATAAGACGTACACTTATGCCATCCGCATTCGCCTGGATGTCCCCTCGTGCACCGTTAGGTTAGGTAACTAACGGCAGAGCAGGGCAGGGCTAGTGCGGGTGCAAAACATAAGTAACGTCTATATAATATATCATATACACTATATACTGTATCTATCACAGAACATTACATGATCACATCACAGATATCGCAGCGGAAGAAACATATGAAACATTGGATATACTAGGACGTCCGTGTTTTCAATACGAGCCAGTATAAAACACGGATTCCACAGTCGTGATGAATAACCAATCCCATACCCCTAGACCCCTACGAGAGCGGCAAGCAACCCTACCAATTCTAGGGTTAGGAGACCCGGACTCGACTCCTCGAGATGGTCTCCCTTTGGACCCTAGAACCCGGTTACTTGTGCTCCCCTCCTTGGGTCTATCCTAATGCGGAAAAGTAAATAATATACAAAAGGTGACAACTTCCGCAACCTGGAAGTGCCCCAAATAAAAGAATATTACATACAAGTTTTTACATGAATGAAAATGAAAAACACTCATCTCACATAAAAACCCCCGGCTATTCAAACACGACGATCCAATATAACATATCCAGCAACACATAACATCACATGTCATCAACGTAAGTAAATATGCGCATCCCAATTGTCGTTGGCATATAGCAACGAAACCGGCGATATCACATATTACACTTACGGTCACAGAAAAGAAAGTGTAAAACTACAACAATTGGAATCCGCAACCTTTTTAGACATCGCATGCCTAATCAAATGAAATACTTAGACATCACATGCCTAACAATTATAAACCCCGCATTTTAGTCTCATTATCGAAAACTCTTTTCAATATGAAGTGAGACTAAACCGCTAGATTTATAACATTCATTCAGTTATCTCAAAACTGTGTGTGAATTCCAATTATTTTATCCCATTCCGGATAAATAGAAAATATTAAACTTTCCGATCGAACATTCGAACACCCAAGTTTTCCCGAAACCGTTCAACACATGAAATAAGTTCAAAGACATTCACTTCATGCCTCAGTACCAACGGTCCAGCCGTAGAAGGGTCAAGCCAACGCCTCACATGTGGCACGCCGTACTGCCCCAAACCCGAAGGTTCAAAGGGCAGTTCAAGACGGTCACATAATCGAGTTAAGGTTTGTTGTCTTCTAGAGGGACCATCGCGTTACTTGCACTACTTAGAACGTCTTTAAACCTCAGAAAAATCCAACACTTGGAAATTTTCCGGCAGGGGAAAAGTTGGGTATTTATATCCGGTCGAACTTTTTAACATATTCAAAAATTATCCGGAATCCACATAGATAAAATATGATAATCCGATCGAATCATTGAATCCCCAATACAACCCCAGAAAATTCAACTCTTGAATAAATATTAAAAATTCCCATAAAACTCAGCACTGTGAAAGAGGAATTACTGTGCAAAAGTGGAGGGCTGACGTCATCAGAGGACCGCGGAACCGCCGCAGAAGCTAGGCTTCTGCCGCGGTTCCGCCGCAGGTTTGAGGTATCATCGGTCAAATTTTGCACCGTAATTCTTATAATTCCCTGCTGAATTTTTTAAGCATTTTTAATATGGAAAAAACCCAGTTTTAGGAAAAAGTCCAGAGAGCAATTTGTAAATTAGGGTTTCGGTTCGATCGGACTTCAAACGTCGTCAACGCATCGCCTAAGGCTCTAGCTAGTCTCTGATACCACTGTAGGGTTCCTAGGCACGCTAATGAAGTCTCACAAGGCATCAACAATGCCAATTTCAAATTTTTCCGGTTCCGAGAAACCCTAATACGGATCGTTAACTAGAATTTTAGGCGAAACATAAAGCTAGTTAACATCTTAACTAAAAGTGAGAAGCTACAACCTTTGTAGATCCGGTTCTCCACTTCCTTAACTCCACGTAGACGTCCTCTCGCTGTCCTAGTCGGATCTCGGACTCTAGCATCGGCTTCATCGGAGAAATGAGCGGACAAGTCATCGGCTACGATGCCGAAGATGATCTACGTCGAGGTTACACAAGATCAAGCTCCAACTTCACCAAGTTGTGAAACTTGTGAAGAAAACACCCTATACTACTTGGCAAGAGGTGGAGGGTGAAGAAATAGGAGGTGGGTTCACTTTAGAATTGGATTTCTCACACTTTTGCTCAAGATGCCATTAATGGTGGCAAGCTTTTTCTTGAAGAAGAAAATGAAGAAGAATATAGAATATGATGAGTTATCCTCAAAAAGAATAATAAAATGAATACTTATCATCTTCTAACCTTGGTTAGGTGTAGAGAATAGACCATAGTTAGTGGGAATGGTTAGGGTTAAGGATGAAGACAAAATGGTCACTTTAGTCAAAGCTTCATGAAGCTTCAACAAGCTTCATGATAAAAAGAAACCATTTTGTTTTCTTTTTATCTATTTCTCAAAAAGAATGGATAAATAATTAAGTGAAAATATGAAACCCTAACCATTCACTAAACATGGTTTAAGTCTTTACACAAATCCAAGTGTATATGTATCATCAAACATGATACAATCAAGTGCACAAAAGTATATCACATATACAACTTATGAACATCAAGTGAGAAAATCCATTTAAAGTGAACCAATACTAGTTAATGCAAAGTAATATATCAAATATATAATTATACATTAAATCATTAAACCAACACTTGATTCAATGATCCGGTCATGTCGCACATAACCGACTAGTATACAATGTATCGATTTATTGAATCAACGATTCGATAACTAGGTTATATCGCATATAACCAATCGAAACATTCATCGCGAGAATGAAATACGGTATCACATACACGCATCATTCTCGGTCCCTGATAAAAAGAATGGATAAATAATTAAGTGAAAATATGAAACCCTAACCATTCACTAAACATGGTTTAAGTCTTTACACAAATCCAAGTGTACATGTATCATCAAACATGATACAATCAAGTGCACAAAAGTATATCACATATACAACTTGTGAACATCAAGTGAGAAAATCCATTTAAAGTGAACCAATACTATTTAATGCAAAGTAATATATCAAATATATAATTATACATTAAATCATTAAATCAACACTTGATTCAATAATCCGGTCATGTCGCACATAACCGACTAGTATACAATGTATCGATTTATCGAATCAACGATTCGATAACTAGGTTATATCGCATACAACCAATCAAAACATTCATCGCGAGAATGAAATACGGTATCACATACACGCATCATTCTCGGTCCCGCACATATCTCATATGCGCCCCTATTTCGTTTCGATTGAGCCAGGAAACCTCTGTGTAGGACTCTAAAGACTCGTCAATACGCCGGCAGCAGATGATGATCATATCAAACACCCACAAGCCGCAAGCGGTCTGCTAAATGTAACGGCCACCCGGGTATTGAGCGATCAGAAGATCGACGAGCTAGCCCGCTCACACTCCTGTGAATCCAACCAGTAACACTTACCGTACAGTCTGGTCTGTTCGTCTGATATGTCGCATATCAAGTCTAGGGGTGGTAAACGTCAGACCCCAATAATCGATAAGTCGTGCCGATGTGAGGCTCATAACGGGTCGAGAAACTACTGGTAACACTTACCAGCAAATCTCTGATCAGCCCTGGCCAGGGACTTCTCTGTTACGGCCAATCGAGCACAGCGCAACATCTACCCCCAATACCGGGAGAGACGAAACCCCTCCTATCGCTCATTGCCTCCATGTGACTCGGGACTGTACTCAAAAACCACCGTTTTGCACGCCCTCATGGACGTGGTAAGGTGGAGATCAAAGCACAGTGGGAATCACACAAGACTCTATGACGATCTCGGGTCTACAGACTAACCTGCACAAGTGTCACCTGAGAACTGCCATCTGACGTGAGGTATAATACCATCTGGGAGTTCTCGGCGAGTCCGTCCAGTGTACCCAGTCTCCACTGAGCACCCGTATACCATCTCTGATGTCAAACACCAATGGATATGGGATCATCCATCGCCCATCTCATGGGTCGAGAAGCGTATACGCTAGTCTACTCTGGTATATCGATGCCCCGTCTCGATACACCCACGACTAGGGACCTTGAAGGATGTACCTATGGACTACCATGCCCCCACTAGTATGATCTGCATCATAGTCCAGGTAGTCAAGTACACATCCTAAGGGCTTTACCAACAAGTAACTACTAGACAGTTTAAAGAGACTAGTATACATGTTAAGATAAAGAGTAACCAGATAGCATACTATCATATCGAGTAAGAAAGTCATCTCTATATATGTCCAAGCATCCAATATAATATACATCATCAGTACAATATTGGCCTCTAGGGCATACATACAACTAACAGCATTTTTCTCCTCTTGTTATGGATTGATTTTCTTTTTCCCACCCACCACTAGAGAGGCCGGCCATTCTTGGAAGGGAAAATGGGAGAAGTTAATTTTTGAAGTGTGGCATTTTTCTTCATCTCATTTCTTGCTAGGAAAAATGAAAGCACCATTTTTCCTTAACCTCATTCCTCTACATCGATGGCAACTTACAAAAACCCCAAAGAGACATAGCCTACTACACTACATCTACAGCAAATCTTGGACGCGTCGGCTAGCCAACTTCACCCCCGAGTTGCCTCGGTTCAGAGGTGGGAGCCCGTAAAAGAATATGGCTACGTGGTGCCCTTTCCGACGAGGAGGTGACGGACGGAGATTCCGCGGGAGATCGGAGTGGAGACGAAGACCGAAGGACACGGATCGCTTGGTATAACTCTCTACTCATCTTTTAGTTTGCTAGTAGTTAGGTTAATGGCCCGATCCGGGATAAAACTGCGCGGTGGTGCCGGTTTGCTAGTTTGCAAAGTTTTTCGTTTCCGCGTTTCCGGCATCGGATCGACGGCCGGGGCGCCGCCGTGCACTTACAAGTGCATTGGACGGACTCGCCGAGAACTTTTAGATGGTACTATACCTATCGTTAGATAGCGGTTCTCAGGTAATATGAGTACAAGTTGTTAGGAATATGTATGCCCTAGAGGCCATTATTATATGTTATAGTGGATGCTTGGACATATATATAGAGGACTTTCTTACTCGGCATGATAGTATACTATCTGGTTGCTCTTTATCATAATATATATGCTTGTATTATTATACTGTCTCTCTGTTACATGTTGATAAAGCCCTTAGGATGTAAGCTTGACTACCAGGACTATGATGCAGATCATACTAGTGGGACTTGTGTAGTCCGCAAGCACATCCTTTAACAGTTCCTAGTCGAGAGAGTATCGAGACAGGGTATCGATATTCCAGAGTAGACTTATGTGTATGTTTCTTGATCCTGTATGGGACGATGATGTTGGGTTACGCCAGCGCCCTGGCCATCAAACCGTGGCACAATGCGGAACAAGAATTTTAAAAACTGGTGCTAACGGAACCCCCCGCTACGGATTTACCATTAACCATAATCCAGCAAACTATATATATAGGAGTTTAGAAAGGTTATACCGAATGATCCATGTCCTTCGGTCTTTAACCTTCATCCCAAGCTCCTAGTGGCCACCATGATCAAGCTTGTTCGCCGGTCTCCCTCCATCGAAGATGATCCACCTGAGGATTTATAGTCCGAGCTCTAACCTTATAGCCGAGGTAACTAGGGTGCCTAGTTCGCTAAACCAGATAGCCTAGAAGATGTAGAGTCTAATGCTGGATTAATTTGTCTCTAAACACCCTACGTTTCTCAACACATGAGACTATTAGGGTGGTGGTACAAGAAGAAGCCAAGAGAGGATGAGAGTGTGAAGTGAAGAAAACTCTTAAGTGAAGAAAATGCCTAAGTGTTGTGAGCTATTATCAAATGAAGCATGCCACAAAAATAATATCTCAAGTCTTACAAATATCTCACAACACTTAATGAAATCAAGCATGCTACAATAGTAACTCATGAGTCATCCCATGAGTCACTTATTGTGCCATGCTTCATTTAAAGCTAAGACACAACTTATTCTCCACCTCATTTAATCATTTAACAAAAATGATTAAAACTAAAATGAGGTGGCATCTTCTAGAAGCAACTTGTAATAAATTACAAGAATACCCCTCATCCGTATATACACACCCGTATCCGTATTCCGACAAAATACGAATACAATGAGGCGAAATTAATCCAACAATATAATACTAGAAACCGGCTTAAATCAAAACCCACTAGTATTATCCGTCCGAATCATAATCCGTGCACAAGTGCACGTATATGATCAAACCCTGCCATAAAACCATATGGCCTTTACATCGTTTCACCCGAAGCAAGGAAACCTTCTATGTGGGACTCTAAAGACTCATCAATACGCTGGCAGTGGGTTTAACCACAAGCACGTCAGTGGCACTAACTGTACGTAATGACTATCCATGTATTAAGCGAAAGGAAGGCCGACGAGCAAAGTCATCCGAACCCCTACTGAGCCTGTCTGTGACAATATCCGTACAGTCCGGTCTGTTCGTCTAAGAGTATCTCATATCGAGTCTAGGGGTGGATAAAGTTAGACCCCTAATAACACGACATTTTGTGTCGGTATGAAGTCCATCACCAACTGAGAAACTACTGATCCCTGATCAGTAATTCTCGTCTATCTTGGCCAAGGATTTCTGGTGATGGCCACCCGTGCACAACGTGACATCAACCCCCAATACCGGAAGAGACGAATCCCCGACGATCCGCTCACTGCTTCCATGTGGCTCGGGATTTTACCCAACTAAAACCTGTCTGCACGACTCCTTTGAGCCGTAATAGGGTAGTAATCAAAGCACAGTGGGAACTCACACGAGACTAATGACGATCTCAGGTCGACAGAATAACCTGTACATATGTCACCTGGGAACTACTATCTGACAATAGGTACAATACCAACTAGCATGTTCCCGGCGAGTCCGTTCAGTGCACCCATAACCCAATGAGCACCTGCATACTATCTTAGGTGAACAAACCGACACCAATGGCTTGTGAGACCTGGCCACCGCCCCTCGTCGGGGTCTCGATAAGTATACACTAGTCTACTCCGGAGTATCGATGTCCAGTCTCGATACTCTCTCGATTAGGGACATTTAAGGATGTGCTCATAGACCACTGATTTTCACGCTTTCACCGTGTCATTTTAAAAAGAATTTGAAATAACCGCAATCAAGATGGCGTCGCGTGTAGAGAGCCGCGATGAGTTCGGGTCGTCCGCAGGGAGATGGTAGGTTTTATATGCTTGTTTTAACGAGTTAATATCGTAATTTAAGTTGTTTATACTAAGCGCCGTAACTATGATATGTTCAATAAAAAGACTTGTTAGGGGTAGTTTTAGATTAGCTTGCATTAGGATGATGTTTGTCGTTTCTATAACATTTCAGAAAATATAAAATATTAATTTTGAAATTTAATATTAAAATAATATATTTTGCGAAAACTACCCGATTAGCGAGATTGGGGTTTTCGTAAAATGGTATAAATATATACCAATATTATGAAATAATTGGAGATTAAAATAATTTATTTATTTCAAAATATATTTATCGGATTTGGCATTTTTATAATTAATTATATGCAGTTTAAATAAAAATTGATTAGTGCACTACTAATCGCGATTTGGCCAAATCTGTGTTTCTACATTTTTCCATGGTTAGTGCACCATGGCATGTTGCATTTGGTTGCATGTTATTTTATTTTTATTTGTTGATATTTGGGTTTAAAAGAAAAGAGAAAAGAAAATGGAAGATAAAATACAAAAGAAGATAATTGGGAGGTGAGCATAAGAGAGAGAGAGAGGGTAAGAGAGTGAGGATAAGAGAGAGAGAGAGAGGGGGGGGGGGGCTGCCATCTTTCCTCCCCCATTGCTTTTCTCCACCTCCTTCATCCTCATATTCCCTCTACCTCCATCTCCAAGTATCATCACAAAATTCTCATCAAAACCCTATACCCCCTTCATTAAAAATGATCCCCACCTCATCCTCAACACAATGAACCTTTCAAAGTTGGATTTTGAAGACTTTGAGCAACTCAAAAAAATTCTTGAGTTGCCAAATGAGCTATTTCCTACACCATTAGCTTAGTAAATTAGTTTCTTTAGTTTCTGTTAGTTATATGTATGCCCTAGAGGCCATTGCTGTACATACGATGTATATTGTAATGGATGCTTGGATATATATAGGGAGGACTTTCTTGCTCGACATGATAGTATGCTATCTGGTTGTACTTTATCTTAACATGTACTCTGCTTGTCTCTATGTTACATGTTGATAAAGCCCTTAGGATGTGTACTCGACTACTGCGACTATGATGAGATCATACTAGTGGGGCCACGGTAGTCGACGAGTACATCCTATAACTGTTCCTAGTCGAGGGTATATCGAGACAGGGCATCGATGCACCAGAGTAGGCTAGCGTATACGCATCTTGACCCATATGATGGGCGATGGATGATCCCATATCCATCGGTGTTTGACATCAAGGATGGTGTACGGGTGCTCAGTGGAGACTGGGTACACTAGACGGACTCGCCGAGAACTCCCAGATGGTATTATACCTCATGCAGATGGCAGTTCTCCGATGATATTGGTATAGAGTAGTCTGTTGACCCGAGATCGTCATAGAGTCTTGTGTGTTTCCCACTGTGCTTTGATTTCCATCATACCACGTCCAAGAGGGCATGCAAAAAGGTGGCTTTTGGGTATAGTCCCGAATCACATGGAGGCAATGAGCGATAGGAGGGGATTCGTCTCTCCCGGTATAGGGAGTTGATGTTGTGCTGTGTTCGATTGGCTATAACCGGAAATCCCTGGCCAGGGTTGCTGAGATTTACTGGTAAGTGTTATCAGTAGTTTCTCGAACTGTTATAGACCTCAAATCGACACGACTTATCGAGCTACTGGGGTCTGACGTTTACCACCCCTTGGCGAGATATGCGACATATCAGACGACGAGACCGGACTGTACGGGAGTGTTACTGTTTGGATTCACAGGAGAATGTACAGGCTTGCTTGTTGATCTTCTGAGCGCTCAATACCTGGGTAGCTGTTACGTTTAGCTGACCGCTTGCAGCTTATGGGTATTTGATATGATCATCACCTACTGCCGGCGTATTGACGATTCTTTAGAGTCCTACACAGAGGTTTCTTGGCTCAGGAAAAACGGAGTAGGAGCACATATGTGATATGTGTGGGACCGAGGATAATGCGATATGAGATACCGTATTCTATTCTCGCGATATATGATATCAGCCGGGTCATCGGATCAAGTGTTGATTCGATGAATCGGTACGGATAAATATTAGTCGGTTATATGCGATATAGCCGGATTGTCGGATCAAGTGTTGATTCGATAATTTAATGTATAATAATATATATGATATATTAATATTACATTAACTAATATTTGCTCACTAAAAGATTCTTTTTTTCACTCGGGTAATACATTGATATATATGCGATATATGTTAAATGTATTATTTTATTTTGTTACGATAAATATTATATATGTGATATATAATATTGTAATATGATATGATAACTAATGCAATATGTTTTGTGGAGTTTAAACATGATTAGGGTTTGGATTAGGGTTAAGACTTCTAGTTGATTCTAGAAGGTTTCTTTTTGTCATGATAAAGATATTTTGTTATGACTCATGCTTTAACCCAACCCAAACCCTAACCCTAGTTAATTCTCTACATGAGTTTGGTTGACCATGGTTGCATTATTTGTCATATTAATTCTTTCTATTCATCACAAAAGGAATTCTATTATCATTGTTCATCTTCTTCCTTCTTCTTTCTTCATGGAAAAAGCTTACTAGCTTTTTCCAAGTGATGAATAAATATGAGAAAAAGATAAATAAAGAGAGCAAAAATCCTACTTCATCATCCTCATCTTCCCTTGCCCTTTAGATGAGAGTGTTCACTCAATTTTAGTGAGTGCTAGCTTGTGTTAATGAAACTTCAAGGTAGATCATCTTTGTATCGAAGATCGGAAGCAAAGGTTGCATCATTCTCTTCGTGAAGCCTCTCGAGAGTCCAGAGCACGATGATCGCAGCGAAGGGACCTCAACACGGAGCATATGAAGTGAAGGACCGGATCTACAAAGGTTGTAATCCCTCTCACTTAGTGTTAAAGTGTTTAGCATGTTAGTTTTCGCCTAATCTCTAGTTTAAAGATCCGTATTCGGGTTGTTCGGCATGGCTAAATTTTTAATCGGGCATGGTTGATACCTCGTAGACCCTTGTGCGCGTGCCTAGCAACCCTACAGTGGTATCAGAGCCAAGCTAGAGCTTTAGGCGAAGTCTAGACGAAGTTTAAAGTCCGATCGAACCCGGAAAACCCGATATACCCTAGTTTCTGGAAATTTTTCAAAACTGTGATTTTTTTCTTATTAAAAATACTCAAAAAAATCAGCAGGGAATTTAATGGTTTACTGTGAAGCACGTGCCTCCAATTCCTCTAAAGCGCCGCGGAACCGCGGCCTTACCATGGTATTAGCGGCGGTTCCGCGGCTAAAAAGTTGCCTCATGTTTTCATTTTTGCACAGTAATGACCGTCTGTACTTCCTGATTCTTCTGGGCATTTTTAATTATACTCAAGTGTTGGGTTTTCTGGGGTGTATTGGGGACTCGTTATTTCGATCAGATATTTTAACTTTGTTTAGTTTATCCGGATAATTTTTAGAAACTGTTAAAAAGTTCGAACGGATATCAATAACTCACTTTTTCCCCTGTCGGAAATTTTTTCAAAAGTTGGATTTTTTCTCGTGTTTAAGAACGTTCTAAGTCGTGCAAGTAACGCGGTGGATGCTCTAGAAGACAACAAACCTTAACTCGATTATGTGACCGTCTTGAACTGCCTTTTGAACCTTAGGGTTTGGGGCAGTACGGCGTGCCACATGTGAGGCGTTGGCTTGACCCTTCTACGGCTGGACCATTGGTACTGTGGCATGTGATGGATGTTTTTAAACTGATTTCAAGTGTTGAGATATATTGGGGAAATCTTGGGTGTTTGATTATTCGATCGGAAAGTTTAACTTTGTCTATTTATCTGGAATGTGATACAATAATTGGAATTCACAAGTAGTTATGAGATAACTAATATGAATGTTATAAACACAGCACTTTAGTCTCAAATGATCGGTTGCCACGGAATTTTGATGTGATCAAAAGTCCGTCGCAATCACGTAGCGTACGCGGATACTCGCCGGGTAAACTTAATAGACAGCTACACCCCATAGCCCCGACTAAGTGACTGCAGGAGAACCCCGTCGCCAAAAGCATCCGTTCGGGTGCTCGGGGTAGCGGTGTTCCGCCTTAGTGCACTTCGTCGACGGCATCTGGGGGTGCGGCCGTCTACTAAAGTTTGCGACGAGCATTCGATCAGGACGTCGGGAATCTTGTTGAATTGCCCGACTTGATATTGAAAAGAGTTTTCGATAATGAGACTAAAATACGGGGTTTATAATTGTTAGGCATGTGATGTCTAAGAAATTCATTTGGTTAGGCATGCGATGTCTAAGGAGGTTGCGGATTCCAACTGTTGTAGTTTTACACTTTCTTTTCTGTGACCGTAAGCGTAGTGTGTGGTGTATCGCCGGCTTCGTTGCTATACATCAACGACAATCGGGATACGCATACTTGCTTACGTTGATGATATGTGATATTATGTGTTGCTGTGATATGTTATATTGGATCGTCGCATTTTGAATAGCCGGGGGTTTTATGTGAGATGAGAGTTTTTTCTTTTTCATTCATATAAAATTCATTTGTATGTAATATTCTTTTATTGGGGCACTTCCAGGTTGCGGAAGATGTCACCGTTGTATATTATTTACTTTTCCGCATTAGGTAGACCCAAGGCGGGGAGCACAAGTAACCGGGTTCTAGGGTCCAGTGGGAGACCATCTCGAGGAGTCGAGACCGGATCTCCTAACCCTAGAATTGGCAGTGTTGCTTGCCGCTCTCGTAGGGGTCTAGGGATGTAGGTTTGGCTATTCATCGCGACCGTGGAATCCGTGTTTTATACAGGCTCGTATTAAAAACACGGACGTCCTAGTATATCCAATATTTCATATATGTTCTTCTGCTGCAATGTTCTGTGATGAGATCATATTACTGCCTGAGATGAATGTTTATATTATATATATGAGATATATGTTATATTGCAGATTTCGTTTTAAAATGAGATGCTTGTGAAGCATAATAAAATGGGACTTCATTAATGAGATTAATGAAATAAAAGAAACCTAAGATGTTGTAGAAACTTGTTTAAATTAAAAACTGGTAGCTCTAGTTCTTGCTTTGCATCGCGGTGTTCCTTGTAGAACATACTGCACCTTATTCAATAAGGAAAGGACCGAGATCCCTTCACCAGGAGTGACTCCTTTAGCAATAACTGGCAGATGCTACAACCCTCGGTTTGTCTTTTGATTGCTTCTATAGTTCTTGCTTTGCATAGTGATATTTGTGAAATATTCTGCACCTTATTCGATGAGGAAAGGGCCGACGATCCCTTCACCGGGAGTGACCCCTTTAGCAAAACTAGAAAAGCCTCAAAAACACTCCATTTAAAATCACTCGATTCTACAACGATATCAAGTTCATTACGCAAAGGGTTTTCTGAAAAACCCGTCGTAGCCCTCCGTCATTTCAGATAAGTACTTCTTAGTATTCGTGCTGCGTTTGTTGACCTTAGCCAAGGCGTAGTGTGCGGTAGCTAATTAGTGCTTATCTGTATAAGCATATGATGCAATTGAGTTAGGGTAGTCGTGCGACTTTGTTGACCTTAGCCATGGGTCGTGCGGGTGGGTTTAATTCAATCGGGAAATGACAGGTTGAACTTGGCTAGCACTTATGATTTGTTGACCTTAGCCAAGGTCATAAGTTGCTAGGGGCAAAATATTATCAGAAATTTCAAGTGTTGAAATTTGCAATGAGATTGCATACCTTCTATGAGATAGTTGGATCCCGATACCCGCTGCGAGTAAGAGTTACTCCTGGGAGAGTTTTATACATTACAATTAGCCGATCAAGTAGGTGTCTAGAAAGGTGTTAACGGGGTTACGCCCCTGGAAAAACGAGGTTTACTTTAATTAGGTTCGTGCGATAGCACGGGGGACCTCCCTCAAAGTACCGACACTGGCCTGGCTGAAAGATTGGCGAACTTGTAGCGTGTAATTAATCCCGGCTAGTCTTTCCTTTTAGGGTTTGAAGGAAGATTTGATTAAAACAGTGGGGGACATCCTGATTAGATATATTAAATAACCAATCTAATCTTGCAAGAGCATACGCTGAGTGTTTTCTTCTCTCTCTCTCTAGGTAGAGACCATATCACGCCTTAATCAAGATAATAAAACGGATGAATTGACCGAACCCGCTTGTTATACTGAGCTGGGGAACGTTGGTCCCGCTCCAGCTTATAATTGTTATAAGACAGAGCAGGAAATTGGGGAATACCAGATTTCCCGTGCCGCCCAAAACGAAGAAAGTGCATGTTGATGCATCTTCTTCGGGTGTGTTCATTACAGAGAACTGTTTCTCAGTATCCTTCACGTCCTGGGTATGAGATACCAGATCAGGATCCCGCATATGTAATCTGTTACATGGGCTACAGAAAGGTAGAGAACTGAGAACGGGTGATAAGTTTCATGAGACAGAAAATGGTGCAAGTGTTGCAGCCAAGTCTGTTGGTCACTATCACCCTGTATTACCAGAATACATTGATTCTGAACAAATGTTATTAGATACCGAACCTGATATACAACATCATATCAGTCTCTTTATTAGTAAAGAAAGGATATAATTTTGTATTGTTGGATAATGTTTTGAACATTTCCTATATCAAGAGTTGATCGGTTCAGGCACGTTATCTAAAAGCATTGACGTTCTAAATCAAACTACAGTTCTTAGTATATAGAACACACACAAGAGGAAGAGTTTAGAAATGAACGAATCCTTCTTGAGGTATTGTAGGCTAGGTCATATCAATGCGACCCGACTAGCCAAGTTACATTTAGATGCATATTTAAATTAGTTTAAATTTACATCTTATGAAACTTGCCGGTCATGTCACAAAGATAAGATGACCATAGCTCTGTTTATTGGAAACAGAGAAAGAGTTAGTGAACTCTTAGGATTGATACATGCTGATGTATGAAAGTCTCCTGTCTACACATGCCAAGACTGGTTCTTTGTACTTCATTACATTCTCTGATAATCTCTCAAGATTCAGACATATGTTCCTGTTGAAACACAAGTCCAAACCTTTTGAGATATTCACAGAATATAAGTTAGAAGTAGGGAACCAAAATACGGGTATAAGTATTATGTCCTTTGATGAGATCAAGGAGGAGAATACTTGAGCACGGAAATCCTGGACTATTCTAAAGGAGAATGAGATTCTCTTTCAGCATTACTCCTCCGTATACACCACAGCACGTCGGTGTATCGGGGCTGAGCAATAGCACCCTATGTGATATGGTGTGCTCTATGATGAGTACTACTGAGTTTCCTATTTCCTTTTGGGTGTTATGCACTTGTGAAGCTGCATACCTATTGAATAAGGTTCAAATCAAATCAGTTGCCTACCACTTCATATGTGATATGGAAAGGGAAGAGCCCATATCTTAAGCTTGTTAAGATTTGGGGTTGTCCGGCCTATGTCTAAAAGCAAAATCCGGACAAGCTCGAGGCAAGGTCTGTTATGTAGAGCTGGAAATGTTCCAGCTATACAAACTGCAGCTGATGATTTCGTAGAACCAAAGGATTCAATAGTTTTCAACGACCCTCAGCCTCTCCGCCGATCTAGTAGGGTTCCTCACCCACCTGAGAGATACTTCGGTTTCTCTATGACAGTGGGAGCGAGGATTGCATCATGAGATGATGATCCAACTAGTTTCGAGCTGGCCATCAGGAGTGGGACTCTGTAAGAATGGCTGGATGCTTATCGATCTGAGATGGAATCCTTACACACCAACAAAGTATGGACTTTGGTTGCTTTATCTGAAGGGTTAAATCCCCATCAGGAGCGAGTATATCTTGAGAAGATTACATGGTGTACATGGAAAAGTTGAGACTTTCAAAGCTATGCTTAAGTCCATCCAGATCCTACTTGCCACGGCTACATACCATGACTACGATATCTGGTGGTTGGGTGTCATGACTGCTTTTCTAAATGATGTTTTAGAAAAGAGCGTCTATAAGTACACAGCCAGAGGGCTTCGTAGACAGTGGGAGCAGCATAAACGTGAGCAAGATGTTTTATGTGATAAAACAGGCATCGCGGAGTTGGAACATCTGTTTTGATGTGGTAGTCAAAGAGTTTGACTTCATCAAAATGGTAGATGAACCTTGTATATACAAAAAGGTAGTAGGGAGTATGGTGGTGATCCTCGTAGAGTATGTGGATGACATACTCTTGATAGGGAAGGAGTTTCCTATGCTACGCTCGGTCAATCTCCGCTTATCACAAGGATTCTCCATATAGGATCAAAGTGATACCTCCTAAATCCTGGGTTTTGGATCTATGAGATAGATCTAATTGGATGTTAGGATACTCACTAGTTGTAGTGAGATGGTATCAATCGAACCTTGGGAGAATCACTGGAAAGGTTCCAGGGTGATAACGACGACTGAATGTCAGTCACAGGCATTGTCTATACCCTCAGTGGAGGGACGGTATGTTGGAAGAGTTCCAAGCAAGTGACCGTGACTTACTAGACGATTAAAGGCAAGATACATCGTTACCAAGGATGCTACCAAAGAGGCAGTTTGGATATATATAAGTTCATGAGATGAACTTCTTTCCTACCATTGTGTGACAATGGAGTTGTGGCTTTAGCCAAGGAACTACTGTCCCATCAGAAATCCAGATATAATTCTTAGGCAGTATCACCTGATCATGGAGATGGTTGGTCTACAGGGAGATCGAGGTTAGGAGAGTAGACACAGAGGACAACAGCGCGGATCCACTCACAAAGGCCTTTTTCCCAGTAGAGACTTTTATGGGATGGTTGAGTATGAGATACTTCAACCACAGCTAATTGTTGGGTATGTGATACCACAACAGATGGCCCTAGTGCAAGTGGGAGATTGTTAGTTATATGTATGCCCTAGAGGCCATTGCTGTACATACGATGTATATTGTAATGGATGTTTGGATATATATAGGGAGGACTTTCTTGCTCGACATGATAGTATGCTATCTGGTTGTACTTTATCTTAACATGTACTCTGCTTGTCTCTATGTTACATGTTGATAAAGTCCTTAGGATGTGTACTCGACTATTGGGACTATGATGAGATCATACTAGTGGGGCCACGGTAGTCGACGAGTACATCCTATAACTGTTCCTAGTCGAGGGTATATCGAGACAGGGCATCGATGCACCACAGTAGACTAGCGTATACGCATCTTGACCCATATGATGGGCGATGGATGATCCCATATCCATCGGTGTTTGACATCAAGGATGGTGTACGGGTGCTCGGTGGAGACTTGGTACACTAGACGGACTCGCCGAGAACTCCCAGATGGTATTATACCTCACGTCAGATGGCAGTTCTCCGGTGACACTGGTACAGAGTAGTCTGTTGACCCGAGATCGTCATAGAGTCTTGTGTTTCCCACTGTGCTTCGATTTCCATCATACCACATCCAAGAGGGCGTGCAAAAAGGTGGCTTTTGGGTATAGTCCCGAATCACATGGAGGCAATGAGCGATAGGAGGGGATTCGTCTCTCCCGGTATAGGGAGTTGATGTTGTGCTGTGTTCGATTGGCTATAACCGGAAATCCCTGGCCAGGGTTGCTGAGATTTACTGGTAAGTGTTATCAGTAGTTTCTCGAACTGTTATAGACCTCAAATCGACACGACTTATCGAGCTACTGGGGTCTGACGTTTACCACCCCTAGACGAGATATGCGACATATCAGACGATGAGACCGGACTGTACGGGAGTGTTACTGTTTGGATTCACAGGAGAATGTACAGGCTTGCTTGTTGATCTTCTGAGCGCTCAATACCTGGGTAGCTGTTACGTTTAGCTGACCGCTTGCAGCTTGTGGGTGTTTGATATGATCATCACCTACTGCCGGCGTATTGACGATTCTTTAGAGTCCTACACAGAGGTTTCTTGGCTCAGGCAAAACGGAGTAGGAGCACATATGTGATATGTGCGGGACCGAGGATAATGCGATATGAGATACCGTATTCTATTCTCGCGATATATGATATCAGCCGGGTCATCAGATCAAGTGTTGATTCGATGAATCGGTACGGATAAATATTAGTCGGTTATATGCGATATAGCCAGATTGTCGGATCAAGTGTTGATTCGATAATTTAATGTATAATAATATATATGATATATTAATATTACATTAACTAATATTTGCTCACTAAAAGATTCTTTTTCTCACTCGGGTAATACATTGATATATATGCGATATATGTTAAATGTATTATTTTATTTTGTTACGATAAATATTATATATGTGATATATAATATTGTAACATGATATGATAACTAATGCAACATGTTTTGTGGAGTTTAAACATGATTAGGGTTTGGATTAGGGTTAAGACTTCTAGTTGATTCTAGAAGGTTTCTTTTTGTCATGATAAAGATATTTTGTTATGACTCATGCTTTAACCCAACCCAAACCCTAACCCTAGTTAATTCTCTACATGAGTTTGGTTGACCATGGTTGCATTATTTGTCATATTAATTCTTTCTATTCATCACAAAAGGAATTCTATTATCATTGTTCATCTTCTTCCTTCTTCTTTCTTCATGGAAAAAGCTTACTAGCTTTTTCCAAGTGATGAATAAATATGAGAAAAAGATAAATAAAGAGAGAAAAAATCCTACTTCATCATCCTCATCTTCCCTTGCCCTTTAGATGAGAGTGTTCACTCAATTTTAGTGAGTGCTAGCTTGTGTTAATGAAACTTCAAGGTAGATCATCTTTGTATCGAAGATCGGAAGCAAAGGTTGCATCATTCTCTTCGTGAAGCCTCTCGAGAGTCCAGAGCACGATGATCGCAGCGAAGGGACCTCAACACGGAGCATATGAAGTGAAGGACCGGATCTACAAAGGTTGTAATCCCTCTCACTTAGTGTTAAAGTGTTTAGCATGTTAGTTTTCGCCTAATCTCTAGTTTAAAGATCCGTATTCGGGTTGTTCGGCACGGCTAAATTTTTAATCGGGCATGGTTGATGCCTCGTAGACCCTTGTGCGCGTGCCTAGCAACCCTACAGTTTCTATTTTAGTTTAGAATTGGTTTAGTATGGATTAGTGATCTTGGAATATTCCAAGTTGAGGTTAGGGTTTGAGTTGTGTTGTGGTGATGGGTAGTGGCTGTTGCAAGACCTTAGTGCGGGTTGTATGGCCTAGAACAGAGAATACAAACTTAAGATTTGTTCCGTGTCGGTTTTGTATTAGTTCTTAACCTACAGGGGATTTTGAGCAACCTGAGCCACTTATGAGAAAAACTAGCAACTCTAGAGACCTAGTTAGACCAATAGGAGACCACCCTGAGAAGACGAACCGGAACTGAGCAAAACTAGCCGGATTTCTAGGGCATGTGGCCGGCCTCATTATGGTATTTGGTGTCTAGGTTGGTTCTGTAGCTCACTTACCCCTATACTACCCCACTGTACTGCTAGTTTGGCCTGATTTTTCCTGAACCAAAATCTGGGACCATTTTATTTAGTTGCTGTTTTGATTTGTAGCTTTCGCATGAATTGAAGTTTTGATATTTGTGTTTTGTATCGGTCACTTGACGTTTATACGTCGATATCAGGAGTTGTTTGGTTATTCTTGCATGCGTAAACCATAGGTTTTAATCTATGTGTGATTCGGGTGCCATTTTGGTTTTGTGCGCGATTTCTGTTTACGATACTATGTGTTTATATGTGTAGGCACCCTTACGTAGACTTCGGATAACGAGGAGGAGCATGGCGACATCGACTTCGGCAAATAAGGATCAAGGTGAGTAGATTTATATCTACGAGGGAAGTCGGGTGGATGGCGTATAGCACCCCCGAACATTATAATGGAAACCAATATATATATATATATTATATAGAATGTGGTTAGAGAGACCATGTGAGAACTTGTAAGTGCACGGCGGCGCCCCGGCCGTCAATCCGACACCGGAATGTGGAAGCGATGGTATACTTTAACTTTTTGTACCGGCACCACCGCGCACTATAAACCCGGATCGTGCCATTAATCTAGTCCTAGCTAAACTAGAGAAGGAGGAAGAGAGATATACCGAGCGATCCGTGTTCTCCGGTCTTCTCGTCGTCGCCCCGATCTCCCGCAGAGTGTCCGGTCTCCACCTCCTCGCCGGAAGGGCACCACGTCGCCGGCTTCTTTTACGGGCTCCCACCTCTATATCGAGGCAACTCGGGCACGAAGTTGGCGAGTCGACGTGCCCAAGATTTGCTGTAGAACAGTGTAGTGCTATATCTCATTTGGGGTTGTAGGAAGTTGCCTTTTGAGATGGTGGAGGAATGGAGTTTTGGAGATGGAGCTAAAATGGATTTTGTGAAGCCAAAAGAACAAAATTCCCTACACCAAAATTTTGGGACAGCCCCTTGTCATGGCCGGCCTTGGCATGAGCAAGAGAGTGAGAGAATGAGGGAGTGTATTAAAGAGGTAGCCAAAAGAATAATGCAAGAGAGAGAAAAGGCCATCATAATAAGCAATGATCACAAACCAAGTTCAACACTCCAAATCAACCATCATAACCCATCACCATTACAAAAGTCATGCCATCACGAACTCAAGAAAGTCAAGGGTGGAAGAATTATCATGACACAAGAATATGCAAAGACCACCCTCCACAAATGCTTATTTGCACAAATGCAAATAAGCCCTCCTCCATCTATCTTCAGCCAATGAATGATACAAAGAAATACGGCTGAAACGGAAAACAAACTGGCAACTCCAAAAAACTGATCCCGTAATAAATTACAGGAAAACCCCGCTACTGTGCATACATACCCGCATTTGTATTCCGACCGAAATACAAATGCAATGAGACAAAATCTACACTGTAGTATACTAGGATCCGGCTTAAACCAAAGCCAGCTAGTATAAACCCGTCCGATCATGATCCGTGCAATACCGCACGTATCTGATCGAACCCTTCCATATCTCCATACGGCCTCTACAGCGTTTCGCCCGAAACTTAAGCAATTGTCTGTGGGGGACTCTAAAGACTCGTCAACACCTTGGTTGTGGATTTAACCACTAGCACGTCAGAGGTATTAGCCTATACGTAACGGGCTACCGGGTATTGACCAAAAGGGACGTCTGTGAGTGAACTCAGCCTGACACCCTACTGAGCCTGTCAGTGAAAAATCTGTACAGTCTGGTCCGTTCATCTATGAGCATCGCATGGCGGGCCTAGGGGGTTGGTAAAAGTCAGACCCCCAAAAGCGGTACAAGTCGTATCGGAGTGTAGCCCAGAATACCCTGAGATACTACTGGAATACCTACCAGTAAATCTCCTCCCTTGGCCAAGGACTTCGTGTAATGGTTCTCCTAGACACAGCGCGACCTCACCCCCAATACCGGGAGAGACGAACCCCTGAAGATCCGCTCACTGCCTCTATGTGGCTCGGGACTGTACCCAACTAAAACTTGTTTGCACGTCTCCTTTGAGCGTGGTAGGGTAGTAATCAAAGTACAGTGGGAACTCACACAAGACAAATGACGATCCTCAGGTCGATGAACTAACCTGTACACATGTCACCAGGGAACTGCCATCTGACGTCTGGTATAATCCCAACTAGCAGGTTCCCGGCGAGTCCTGTCCGGTGTACTCATAACCCAATGAGCACCTGTATACATCTTAGGTGAACCAACTGACACCAGTGGCTTGTGAGACCGGCCACCGCCCCTCGTCGGGGTCTCGACTGTATACACTAGTCTACTCTGGAGTATCGATGCCCTGTCTCGAAACTCCCATGACTAGGGACCTTTTAAGGATGTGCTTATAGACTACCATCTCCCACGTATATGATCGCCCTCATACTGCTGGCAGTCAAGCAAGAATCCTAGGGGCTCTATCAACATGTAATAGCGACCTGTCAGGTCACCTAAAGCAGTACATGATGATAAAGATAAATCAGATAGCATACTATCATCTTGAGTAAGACTGTCCTACCGGAATAGGTCCTCCCTCAATCATTGCAATCACGTGCCTGTGATCCAATAATTGACTTTGAGTGCACTATCTCCAACAATCTCCCACTTGCACTCAAGGCTAATTATTGCGATGTCGCATACTCACAGCCCGTGTGATATCGAACACCCAACTCCTCTACTAGTCAGTCTCACAAAACTCATTTGCGAAACTATTGCGTTCGAGGAATAGCCTCAGTGAGTGGATCCGCTTTGATGTTTCTTTCTATGTCTCTCTATATCTCATGTTCGCGGAGAATGCCATCTCCCAAAATGAGCAATACCTGTCTTAGAATGTGTCTGGATGTCTGATGGGACCCAGCTCATAAATGAACTCCAAATCCAAAGTTCTTAGACTGTATCGTCAACTGAACTTAATCAGTATCCTACGCCATGCCTCCCTCAGTATTGCCTTGGAACACCTGTCCAAAATACTTCCCCTCGTCAGAAGGAAAACTATAACTCTGACAACCTCTCTGTCATCCAGGTCACCTTGGAAGCCTGGAATGATAACTGTCTCCCGAAGGAGGCTGCCGTTATCAAATCCCTAGAACATCCACTTATGTTCTAAAACCGCTTCCGACTGCTTCTCCAGGATTGGATCAATGTCTTATTGCATCTGCTGCAAAAACAACATCTGGTGTGGTACTTGACATCTCATGATTGACTCAATTGCCTAAGCAAGTGATCTGCCAATCATACACATCCCTCTCCCCTTTAGTCTGTAAGACACCTTTAGAGAGGGTGACTCCACCACCTGCAGGTACACTACCGTGCCTGGAGTCGTCCATTCTAAATACTCTTAGAATGCTGTCTAAGTACCCTGATTGGGAAACCACTTAAATCTAGATTTAAAACCATAGATCTAGTAACCAGAATGTCTGAAATAATATCCAAGTCCTATGTGGAGAAACCACTGTGTGACGACCAAAGTATAACCGATCGTAGTATAGGAATCTCACTTCCTACTCTGTGCATGTCATCCAAATACCAGGACATCACACCCTACTACCTTCTTAACAGATCCATCTCCTATTCTGATGAAGTCAAACCTATGACTGTCATATCAGAAATAGATGATCTATCTCCGCTACATCTGCTTTAGTCTATAAATAGACATAAGCCACTTGTCCACCAACGCTTCCGCTGCTCCCACTGACTACGACAACCCTCTGGCAGAGTCATATACACGTACACTTCTAAAGCTAGTTTAGAACGACGCTATACTCATCCTCCTGCTGGGTCTCACAGTCTGGAACAACAGCAATGGAAAGTCTGGGTAAACAAGAACTTCCCTGTCACCGTCCTTGAGGCTACCGGAGTACCTCTCGGGTGCCTGAAGTTACCCACCTTATCTGCGGAGTGGCCAATGGAATGTCAAACCAGATTGAATCTTTAGGTTCCTATCAAATCTTCAGCAATCGTTTGTGGTTCTGAAATCACTTCCAGTTCTACCATACTCCCACTACTGTTTTTAAAAAAAATCCATTTTTATTAAAACTGTGGCGAGTCTAGAACAATATCTCTATTGATCTTCCAGATGGTAGAATGTCAACCCTCGTCATAGCCTGGGTCAACCCACAAACAGCCATTACAGAAACATGCCTTGAGTTATCCAGAGTCTGGTTTTAAGCATAATCCGGATAACTCCCCGTACCTTAACATCGTTAAGATATGAACTGTTCTATATCCAATATAGAACCAGAGGCACTGATTTAATTGAACCAGATTCAAATCATGCAGCTGTCTCCAGTGCATGTCAACTAAATGGAAGGAGGCCGATCAGCGTTACTCAACTTAGGAATGCTTCCAATTATGAGTAACCTGAAAGAGAAGTAAGTTCTCTTAATCATTACTATTAACTGAATACCATACACAAGTATCTATATCTTCGATCACCTTGAAGAATCCCAATACTTGCTACACCTGGTTCTCTACTTTATTCATATACCTATAACTTCTCAAAATTCGGACCCTGTGTTTCTACGAAACACCTGTCTAAAAACTAGAGAAGTCATATGTAAACCGAATATAGTACGAGGACCAACCCCTTTGTCCTAATGGACACTGGACAACATACAATACTCTGTATAAGTCCCTTGAGTCTAATACTCATTCCCTGTGTGTCGTAGATTGAAAACTGTACTTATGGTTAAGAAGAATTACACCGCTGTTTAATGCTCCTTACCTAACCATCCACTGATATAGGTAAATGTCATAGACATAATTTCAAAAAGGTACATCTCACTCTATGAAAAATAGACGTACAGATATATCAATTTGAAATTGGTGCATAACAGCGGATATTCAAAACCAAATATTAGCCGTCCGACAAATAACCCAGGTGACTTCCTCAAATATCACCGATTACAACGAATCCCGATATAATGAGGATGATCACCCAATTCCCAATAACTTACTCCCACTCATCATCTGTAAAACAATACAGATGTGAGAATCATACCTGGTAAATACATACCCTGGAGCAAGTGTCTAATTGGGAAATCAGTTTTCTTTTAACAGTACACAGTGAATCTGAAACATTGAAATGTTTCGTAGGGGTATCCGGGTATTCCTAGTAATGCCTCTTCCAGTATCCAGATTCACAACTGTAACAGTATATTTCTTTGCCATCTCTCCAAATCCCTTCATATGTCTTTAGTCATTACCTTCTGCACACCCCTTTAGGTCAAATGATTTTCTCTCTTCCCTATCGTTCGGCACCAGCCTATGGTTTGGAAGAAGACTATCCAATAAACCTAATGGGTGTACTATCCTAATCCTAGGAGCAATCGCAATGCGAGAGAAGGTGAGGATAAAAGACAACCGAATAAACCTTATTCCTATTTCTCCTGAACCAGAATCCATCCCCGAACTGGAACAAGTTCCTTTCGAGTTCGTATATAACCATACGATGGAGTATCCAATAAACTGTGGATCTTCGTAGTGATACGGAGTGTCCTGGAGAAATATAAAGGTGAAGTGGGAGTGGTAATGAAATAGTTGGTTTGGTCGTGAATATCAGTCGCAATTTACTTTGCCCTCCTTCTAATCCCTTTCTTTGTCTTTACATAATACCTTTTGTACACCATCGTTAGGCTAATTGGTTTTTTTCATTCCCTACCGGTTGGCACCTGCCTACGGTTTGGAAGAAGACAATCCAATTTGCGTAATAGGTGTACTATCTCCTAAACCAAGGAGTACTCGCAACCTGGGAGAAGGTAAACGGAAAAGACAACTGAATAGTCCTATCCGTTTTCTCCAGAACCAGAAACCATCCTCGAATAAATTCTTTCGAGTTCGTATATAACCATACGATGGTTTTGTCCAATGGAAGTGGACGTTCATAGTAATACGGGGTGTCCTGGAGAAAAAGGTAAAAGTAGGAGTGGCAATGAAGTATGCAACTCTGACAATCCAAAAGCCAGTGTTTAAGAAGGTTCGGTCAACTTGGTCACTGAGTCATAGTCTAGGGTCGGGTCAACGGTCGCTGCCAAAGAGAGAGAGAAAAGAAACACTCAGCGTGCACTCTAACCTAGATCAGAATGGTTACCAATTTATCTAATCTGGAAACCTCCCACTGTACCGTCAAATTCTTCTCCAAACCTGAAAGAAGAATTAGTCGGGATCACCCGAGGAGTAAACCAACTCATCAGTAGGAATCGGGATCCAACTATCATCGCATGATAACGTGACGGAATCCGCTCACGTTATCACACTCCAGAAGGTATGCGCATATCTGGCAAGTTTCGGTTTCTTTAGAAACTCCCGATGTGATTTTTACCCCATGCTCTTATGACCTTGACTTTAGCCAACATATCATAAGTCACATGTCAAGTTCTACCCATCATTCTCCAGGTTAATTTGAGCCCACCCGTACATACCCTTGACTTTGGCCAAAATAGTAGTACGACTACCCCAAACCAACGCATCTATCTATGCTGCATATGAATACCCAATAGCTACCAATCACTGTGCCTTGACTTTGGCCAACATACACAGCTTGAATACTATTGACCACCCATATGAAACGACGGAGGGCTACGAATGGTTTCTGGCGAAAACCTTTAACGTAATGAACTTGATATCGTTGAAGGAACGGATAGCTTTTATAAAAATATAGTGACGAAAAGTTTTGCTAAAGAGGTCACTCCCGGTGAAGGGATCTCGGCTCTTTCCCCGTAGAATGAGGTGCAGGATATTCCAACTGAATACCACGATGCAAAGCAAAAGTAATCGGTTATAGTGAAGTTATTGCCCTGACGCAAACTTTTGTCCAAGGGGTCACTCCCGGTGAAGGGATCTCGGCCCTTGCCTCGTCGACTGAGGAGCAGGATATTCCAACTGAATACCACGATGCAAATCAAAAGAGAACGCCCTTGCAATAACAGCTTTTTGAAAAGTGTTCCAACAACATCAGATTAGGTTTGTTTTTAACTTGCATTGATCCGAATCAACGCAGTCCCATCAATTGATCACACCAATAAAGAACGAAAATAATGACGTACGTATATGCCATCCGCATTCGCCACTGGGTCCCATCATTACCCGTTAGGTTAGTTAACTAACGACAGAGCGGGGACTGGACTAGCGCGGATGCAAAACATATACAACATCTACTAGTATATATATAATATATAATTTTCGCTCAAAGCGTGATAAAATGCAACATCACAGAAATGTATAGCATCACAGAATAATACAGATATCTGGGATCCCCGGGTTTCACAGAGCCGCTACTGAAACCCGACGTTCCCCTGGTCGTGTGGATAGCCTGTGCAATGAAATCCTAGACCCCTTTGGGCGCGGCAAGTTACCCGCCAAAACCTGAAGCTAGGCAGCCCCCTTCAGCAACGTGAATGGACCACCCAGCACTTCACGGAATCCGGTAACTTGGGCACCCATCCTGGGTCAACCTGTACCCCCTACGAGTGCGGCGAATAGCCCGCCAATTCTAGAGTGAAGCCCCCTCCGTCTCAATGCCATGAGATGCGGGCTCGTTGCCCTCTAGAACCCGGCTATCCGTGCACCCCTCCGCGGGGTAATCCTAGTACAGAAAGTAAAATATACATACAACGGGTACATCGACCGCAACCTGGTCGTGCCCCAAAAGAATAATATACAAACAGGCAGTGACGGCAGTCCACATGTCGGACGCTCGCCCCGAAATATCAAATGTACATAATACAACAAAAACTGTACTAGCATTGCATCCAGGCTATCCCCCACGACCAATCTGCAACATCACAGCACAATCACAGAACATCAACGTGAATGTCATGTTCGCAAATCCGTCTAACCGGGCTATAGCAGTTAGACAGGATTTGCCGATCAAGTGACATTCACGGTCGCAGATATAATGTAAATACTGTGAACTAATGTGTTAAAAATATTCGATCGATCAAATTTTACCAGGTGGGCCCTAAGGATTACTGTAGCAGACAAAGAAATCTGGGCCCAAAAAATAACATTCCAAAAACCCTATTTTCAAGTCAGGAGGCCTCTGTAAAATTTTGGGGCCATGAACAGTGAAAATAGCGGTGGAACTGCGGCCCAAGCATGGGTTTGGCCGCGGTTCCGTGGTGGTTTAGACTGTTCATGAGACCAAATTTTGCCAGAACTCTTAAAATTCCCTGCGCATCATTCTGCAACAACCTGAAAAATTTTTGGAGCTAAAAAAATTTCGACAGAAACTGATGCTATTCGAAAACGCGGTTTTGAAATTTTGTTCGATCGAAAACGTAAACACATTAGACCAAGCTAGACTAGATTAATGGCGAGGCTCTGATTCCACTGTAAGTGCACGGCGGCGTCCCGGCCGTCAATCCGACGCCGGAATGCGGAAGCGATGGTTTACTTTAACTTTTTGTACCGACACTACCGCGCACTATAAACCCGGATCATGCCATTAATCTAGTCCTAACTAAACTAGAGAAGGGGGAAGAGAGATATACCGAGCGATCCGTGTTCTCCGGTCTTCTCGTCGTCGTCCCGATCTCCCGCGGAGTGTCCGGTCTCCACCTCCTCGCCGGAAGGGCACCACGTCGCCGGCTTCTTTTATGGGCTCCCACCTCTATACCGAGGCAACTCGGGCACGAAGTTGGCGAGTCGACGTGCCCAAGATTTGCTGTAGAACAGTGTAGTGCCATGTCTCATTTGGGGTTGTAGTAAGTTGCTTTTTGAGATGGTGGAGGAATGGAGTTTTGGAGATGGAGCTAAAATGGATTTTGTGAAGCCAAAAGAACAAAATTCCCCACACCAAAATTTTAGGACAGCCCCTTGTCATGGCCGGCCTTGGCATGAGCAAGAGAGTGAGAGAATGAGGGAGTGTATGAAAGAGGTAGCCACAAGAATAATGCAAGAGAGAGAAAAGGCCATCATAATAAGCAATGATCACAAACCAAGTTCAACACTCCAAATCAACCATCATAACCCATCACCATTACAAAAGTCATGTCATCATGAACTCAAGAAAGTCAAGGGTGGAAGAATTATCATGACACAAGAATATGCAAAGACCACCCTCCACAAATGCTTATTTGCACAAATGCAAATAAGCCCTCCTCCACCAATCTTCAGCAAATGAAAGATACAAAGAAATATGGCTGAAACGGAAAACAAACTGGCAACTCCAAAAAACTGATCCCGTAATAAATTACAGGAAAACCCCGCTACTGTGCATACACACCCGTATTTGTATTCCGACCGAAATACAAATGCAATGAGACAAAATCTACACTGTACTATACTAGGATCCGGCTTAAACCAAAGCCCGCTAGTATAAACCCGTCCGATCATGATCCGTGCAATACCGCACGTATCTGATCGAACCATGCCATATCTCCATACGGCCTCTACAGCGTTTCGCCCGAAACTTGAGCAACTGTCTGCGGGGGACTCTAAAGACTCGTCAACACCTTGGTTGTGGATTTAACCACTAGCACGTCAGAGGTATTAGCCTATATGTAACGGGCTACCAGGTATTGACCAAAAGCGACGTCTGTGAGCGAACTCAGCCTGACACCCTACTGAGCCTGTCAGTGACAATATCCGTACAGTCCGGTCCGTTCGTCTATGAGCATCGCATGGAAGGCCTAGGGGGTTGGTAAAAGTCAGACCCCCAAAAGCGGTACAAGTCGTGTCGGAGTGTAGCCCAGAACACCGTGAGATACTACTGGAATACCTACCAGTAAATCTCCTGCCTTGGCCAAGGACTTCGTGTAATGGCTCTCCTAGACACAGCGCGACCTCACCCCCAATACCGGGAGAGACGAACCCCTGAAGATCCGCTCACTGCCTCCATGTGGCTCGGGACTGTACCCAATTAAAACCTGTTTGCACGTCTCCTTTGAGCGTGGTAGGGTAGTAATCAAAGTACAGTGGGAACTCACACGAGACAAATGACGATCCTCAGGTCGATGAACTAACCTGTACACATGTCACCAGGGAACTGCCATCTGACGTCTGGTATAATCCCAACTAGCAGGTTCCCGGCGAGTCCTGTCCGGTGTACTCATAACCCAATGAGCACCTGTATATATCTTAGGTGAACCAACTGACACCAGTGGCTTGTGAGACCGGCCACCGCCCCTCGTTGGGGTCTCGACTGTATACACTAGTCTACTCTAGAGTATCGATGCCCTGTCTCGAAACTCCCACGACTAGGGACCTTTTATGGATGTGCTTATAGACTACCAGCTCCCACGTATATGATCGCCCTCATACTGCTGGCAGTCAAGCAAGAATCCTAGGGGCTCTATCAACGTGTAATAGCGACCTGTCAGGTCACCTAAAGCAGTACACGATGATAAAGATAAACCAGATAGCATACTATCATCTTGAGTAAGACTGTCCTACCGGAATAGGTCCTCCCTCAATCATTGCAATCACACGCCTGTGATCTAATAATTGACTTTGAGGGCACTATCTCCAACAGAACTTATGGATATGGTTAAAGGATTGGTAGGAGTCAAGATATGCCACGACCTAAGTTATAGTTAATGGTTTTAGTATGAAATTATATGACATAAAAGATGTTAGTTATATGTATGCCCTAGAGGCCATTACTATACATATGATGTATATTGTAGTGGATGCTTGGACATTTATAGGGAGGACTTTCTTGCTCGACATGATAGTATGCTATCTGATTGCTCTTTACCTTAACGTGTATACTGATTGTCTCTCTGTTACATGTTGGTAAAGCCCTTAGGATGTGTACTTGACTACCTGGACTATGATGATGATCATACTAGTGGGGACATGGTAGTCCATAAGTACATTCTTCAAGGTCCCTAGTCGTGAGTGTATCGAGACGGGGCATCGATATACCAGAGTAGACTAGCGTATACCTTCTCGACCCATACAGATGGGCGATGGATGATCCCATATCCATTGGTGTTTGACATCAGAGATGATATACGGGTGCTCAGTGGAGACTGGGTACACTGGACGGACTCGCCGAGAACTCCCAGATGGTATTATACCTTACGTCAGATGGCAGTTCTCTGGTGACACTTGTACAGGTTAGTCTGTAGACCCGAGATCGTCATAGAGTCTTGTGTGATTCCTACTGTGCTTTGATTTCCACCTTACCACGTCCAAGAGGGCATGGAAAATGGTGGTTTTTGGGTACAGTCCCGAGTCACATGGAGGCAATGAGCGATAGGAGGGGTTTCGTCTCTCCCGGTATTGGGGGTTGATGTTGCGCTATGCTCGATTGGCCATAACAGGGAAGTCCTTGGCCAGGGCTGGTTTAGAAATATACTGGTAAGTGTTACCAGTAGTTTCTCGACCCGTTACGAGCCTCACATCGGCATGATTTATCGGTTATTGGGGTCTGACGTTTACCACCCCTAGACCTGATAGGCGACATATCAGACGAGGAGACCGGACTGTACGGTAGTGTCACTGTCAGGCTTTTGCAGGAGTTGGAGCGGGCTTGCTTGCTGATCTTCTGATCGCTCAATAGCCGGGTAGCCGTTAAGTCCAGCTAGTACCGCTGACGGCTTGTGGGTGCTTGATATGATCATCACCTACTGCCGGCGTATTGACGAGTTTTTAGAGTCCTACATAGAGGTTGTACCGGCTCAGGCAAAACGAGATAGGAGCGCATATGTGATATGTACGGGAGAGAGAATAATGCGAGTATGTGATACCGTATTCTATTCTCGCGATGTTTGTGTTGATCGGTTATATGTGATATAACCACGTTATCGAATCAAAGGTTGATTCGATAAATCGATGCATTAAATGTTTGTCGGTTACATATGATATAACCGGATTATTAAGTCAAGTGGTGATTTAATAATTTAGTGTATAATTGTATATATGATATACTAATTTACATTAACTAACATTGGTTCACTAAAGCATTTATTTTTCTCACTTGTGCACAAGTTAATATATATGTGATATATATTTATAAGTGTACAAATTGTATCATGCTTGTTGATACAACTATCATGGGTGTAGAATACTTATACCATACTAATTATATTTGTTAGGTTTTTATATTTAAATTAATTCTAAAACAAAGTGATAATGGTTTAAGTGCATGAAGCTTCATGAAGCTTGTAGGTGCATTGACCAATGTCAACTTGTTTTGTTTTTACTTTGGATATTTATAAACCTAACCACTATAATTTACTATGGTTGTGTCTCTACTTGAGTTAAGTATATGATACTTACTCACCATGGTTAACTCTCACTCTCTTGATAAGTTTCATTCTCACTTTGAGTTCATCTTCTTCTTCCTTCAATCTCTTTTCTAGGGTTTGATAAAGAGAGTGATTCTTTGTGAGAAAAGAAATTCTAAAGTGTACCCATTTCCTATCTCACCCTCCTCTACTAGATTAGCACTTTAGTTTAGGGTGTTTACTTCACTAATTCTTTGATTAGTGAAGTAGAAGCTTGAGTCCGTATTCCCTCGACGTAGATCATCATCGGTATCGAAGACTTCAAGCGATCCCGTTGCAATTTCTCATGGAGCCGTCCGAGAGTCCAGGAGTTGGATGATCGCAGCGAAGGGACTACATCAAGGAGCATATGAAGTGAAGGACCGATCTACAAAGGTTGTATTTCGTATTCACTTAGTGTAAATGCGATTTACTTTCATTTAGTTTCGCCTAAACTCTAGTTAACGATCTTGCTTCGGGTTGTTCGGCATATAAAAATTTTAATCCGGCATGGTCGATGCCTTGTAGTACCTCATTAGTGTGCCTAGTAACCCTACAAAAGATGGCTTGAATTGATATATATGGATATGTAACGTGAATGTGAATCACGATAGATATTATGTAGTTGCGAGAGAATAAGTGTGAGATATTGATGTGAGATATTAATATGATGTGATGACTTGGTTTGATATGCCGTTATATGGATGCGAGTCGATATGGGATAATTAATACCTTTGTCGGTCCATGATATGAGATTGATACGGATGTGACCTGGGATATAGGTATATAGATATATAATGTTGTGAATCATGAGTGATATGCCGTACGAGACGTTGGGTCGGTACCCTCATTATCATATAGGTTGATAGGATCTCTAATGGTATAATGCCGCCGTATGATGGATATCGTATGTGATGAGTTTTACTTGATGATTGATCCATACCTTTGACTAGAGGATGCTGTACGATTGATTATACCGTACGTGATATTGTGAGGCTGGATACCGATTGATAGATTCACCGACTCGATTATGTTATAGATACGTATCCCATATAGCATCGAGCTCACGATTTACTTGCTGCTACGTTCGTGATATTCTCATCTTATTATATATGTACCTGTGTTAGTACACCTACACCATTATCGATGATGCGTATGTTACACTTACACAGATTTGTCGGCTCACACACTTTCATTATCGATAATTGCTATATCACTTACACAGTAGAATTGCCCTATATGTTGCATGATATACTTGCTATGCTCATATCATTATGATATGTCGCATGATATACTGATATGCTCACATCACTGTTCCATGTTGCATGATATACGGATATGCATACATTTCTGTTATATGTTGTATACATCATGCTTTACGATTATATGCATTGAGATGTTGTTTTCATGAGATTCTGGATTTGAGAACCGCGGTTATATTTCAAAAGAAAGTATGTATTGTTTTAAAAACATGGTTTCTCTTGATATGATATTTCGAGACGTCCACTATGTGTTTTATCGGTTATAAGTTATGTGATAGCCGATTCGAGGAGTTGGATGAGGCCGTTTGCGGGTACATGGTGGACCCGGTATGGTACCCCGAGGCAAGAAAGGTATGTTGTGAAGTAGACGATGAGCCTGGCAGAGGGACTACTACCTACCGGTGATAGTATTTGGGCTTGGAGGTTATCCGGAGGATACCGACCGGAGTCGTGAGATGATACGGGCCGATCAGGACTGACGGAGCCCGTGGGCCGATCCGGACCGACGGAGCCCGAGAGATGAGGATTTACGTGTCGATGTTGGACACGGGTTTCATGATGTTTCGAGTGTCGATGTTGGACACTCAGGTTCTATGTTTGATGTGTCTTTGATAGACACACGTTGATTGATATCCTCATATCTACATGCATATGCTTTCATGATATTTACATGCATGATGTTGTTGTGTCATTGATGGACACGTAGATGTTATCTACATGCAAATAGGCATTGATTATATTGTTGGCATATATGCAGATACGGTCACCATAGATATCATAGTATTACCTTTATGATATAATTGACCTAGGAATCGTTGTTTTATTCGATTTCTACCTGATGATATTTTCTACTCACGAGTTGGCAACTCACCCCCGTTGTGCCATAGTTCTTGCAGATTGATCGCATAGATCAGTAGCAGCATCTCCGGCACACAGTTTACATTCAGATGATTTGCTTGGATAGGTGGTACATGTTGGATCGTACCACTCTTGTATTTACTATTCCGTTGTATCTAGTTAACTCCATCAATCAGAAAACTAGTATTTGTATATGTAGAAGACTTAGAAAAACTTGTGGATGTTGTTTGATATAGTGCCCTCAAAGTCAATTATTGGATCGCAGGCACGTGATTTTAATGACTGAGGGAGGACCTATAACGGTAAGACAGTCTTACTCAAGATGATAGTATACTATCTAGTTTATCTTTGTCATCATGTACATACTTTAGGTGATATTATAGATCACTATTACACGTTTATAGAGTCCTTAGGATTCTTGCTTGACTACCAGCAGTATGATGGCGATCATATACGTGAGAGTTGGGTAGTCTAAAAGCACATCGTTAAAGTGTCTCGAGTCGTGGGAGTTTTGAGACTGGGCATCGATACTCCATCAGTAGACTAGTGTATACAGTCGAGACCCCGACGAGGGGCGGTGGCCTGTCTCACAAGCCATTGGTATCAGTTGGTTCACCTAAGATGTATACAGGTGCTCATTGGGTTATGAGTATACCGGACAGGACTCGCCGGGAACATGCTAGTTGGTTTTATACCTAGCGTCAGATAGCAGTTTCCTGGTGACATGTGTACAGGTTGGTCTATCGACCTGAGATCGTCACTTGTCTCGTGTGAGTTCCCACTGTGCTTTGATTACTACCCTACCATGGCTCAAAGGAGTCGTGCAAACAGGTTTTAGTTGGGTACAGTCCCGAGCCACATGTAGGCAGTGAGCAGATCGGCAGGGGATTCGTCTCTCCCGGTATTGGGGGTGAGATCGTGCTGTGTTTAGGAGAGCCATTACACGAATTCCTTGGCCAAGGCAAGTAAGATTTACTGGTAGGTATTCCAGTAGCATCTCAGGGTGTTCTGGGCTATACTCCGACACGACTTGTACCGCTTTTGGGGGTCTGATGTTTACCGGCCCCTTAGGCCCGACATGCGATACTCATAGACGAACGGACCGGACTGTACGGATATTGTCACTGACAGGATCAGTAGGGTTTCAGGATGTGTTCGCTCATCGGTCTTCCTTTTGGTCAATACAAGGGTAGCCGTTACGTACAGCCAGTACCATTGACGTGCTTGTGGTTAAACCCACTGCCAACATATTGACGAGTCTTTGGAGTCCCCCATAGATAGTTTCCCAAATTTCGGGCGAAACGTTGTAGAGGCCGTATGGTTTTATGGCAGGGTTCGATCATATACGTGCACTTGTGCACGGTTCATGATCAGACGGATCATACTAGTGGGCTTTGGTTTAAGCCGGATCTTAGTATTAGATTTGTTGGATTGCTTTAGTCTCATCGCATTCGCATTCAGTCGGAATGCGGATGCAGGTATGTATATACAGGTGAGGGGTATTCTTGTGATCCGTCACAAGTTTACTTTAGATGATGCCGTTCTTTTTATTGTCATAAACATTTGGGTTAATGTTTATATTGGTGGAAATTGTGAGTGGTTTTCATCATGAGGAGCAATTAATGTGGCATGTTCAATTTAGTGACTCATGGTCTCTTTTTTTTGGACATGTCATGTTAATTGATGGTTGATTGTGTTGAAATGAGAAGTGGAGAGAGAGAGGGCAGCTATATGAGGTTATTTGCTCTTGAGACTATTTTGCAAACTCTCATTCTTTCATCTCAACACAATAGAAAAGAAAAGCTCTTCTTCTTCTTCTTCCTCTAGCTCACTACTTCCACCATTGCATCATCTTCAACCTCTATCCATACACTCTCATGTGTTGAGAATCAATGGATGCTTGAGACAAACTTATCACACACATTCTCTACATCACCTTGGATATGTCGGCTAGCAAACTTCATGTCCGAGTTGCTTCGGTTTGAAGCGGGAGCCCGTAAAAAGACTTCTTGACGTGGTGCCCTTCCGACGAGGAGACCGGAGATCGGAGATGCTGCGAGGAGCTAGGGATGGTGTCTAAAGATCGAAGGACACGGATCGATCGGTATAGCCTTTCTATCATCTTTCTAGTTAGCTAGTTTGTGTTAATGGTTCGATCCGGGTGAATGGTTGCGGTAGCGCCAAATTTGAAAAGTTTTTGTTCCGCGTTTGGTCTCGGATTGACGGCCGGGGCGCTGCCGTAACCCAATATGGTATCAGAGCCACGCCATTAACCTTTACTAGCTTGTTCTAACGTGTTTAAAACATCGATCGATCGAAATTTCCGAATCGTATTTTCATTTCAGTGTGCTTGCTGTCGAATTTTAAAGTTGTTCAAAAAGTTATTTTAGGCATCTTAAAAACACATGCAGGCATAACTAAAGCTACAGAAAAAGTTTGGAGACCTAACTCCAAAATTCCACCGCGGAACCGCCGCGAAATGTTGCATTTGGCGGCCCTTCCGCGGCCCTTTTTCGGCTACCTAAATGTTTTCTGGGGCTTTAGTTCATGGAAATATGATTTTTGTGATATATAGTTTTTTCCCAGATTCATTTGAGTGCTGGATTTGCACTTAGGGCCCACTTCGGGAGGTTTTGTCGATCGGAATTTTAAATACGTTAGTTTACAGTACTTACATTATATCTGCGACCGTGAATGTCATTAGAGCGGTATAACTCGTCTAATTGCTATATGTCCTTTTAGAGGAGTTTGCGAACGTGACATTCACGTTGACGTTCTGTGTTGTGCTGTGATGTTGCGGATTTGTCGTGGTGGATAGCTTGGTGCAATGTTAGTACAGTTTAGTTTTATTTGTACATTTGATATTGCGGGACGAGCGTACGACATGTGGACTGTCGTCACTGCCTGTTTGTATATTATTTTTTTTGGGGCACGACCGGGTTGAGGTCGATGCACCCATTGTATATATTTTTCTTTTTTGTACTTGGATTACCCCGCGGTGGAGTGCACGGATAGCCGGGTTCTAGAGGGCAACGAGCCCGCATCTCATGGGTTTGAGACGGAGGGGGCTTCACTCTAGAAATGGCGGGCTATTCGCCGCACTCGCAGGGGGTATAGGTTGACCCAAGGTGGGGTGCTCAAGTTACCGGATTCCGTGAAGTGCTGGGTAGTCCATTCACTTTGTTGAAGGGGGTTGCCTCGCTTTAGGTTTTAGTGGGTAACTTGCCGCACCTATAGGGGTCTAGGTTTTCAATGCACAGGCTATCCACACGACCCGAGGAACGTCAGGTTTCAGTAGCGGCTCTATGAAACCTGGGGATCCCAGATTATCTGTATTGTTCTGTGATACTTATTACTTTTCTTTAATGTTGCATTTATCACGCCATGAGAGATTATTATATATTGATATATACACTAGTAGATGTTGTATATGTTTTACATCCGCGCTAGTCCAGTTCCCGCTCTGTCGTTAGTTAACCTAATGGGTGATGACGGGACCCGGTGGTAAATGCGGATGGCATATACGTGCATCATATTTTCGTTCATTATTGGTGTGATTAATTGATGGGACTGCGTTGATTCGGATCAATGCAAGGAAACAAACCTGTTTGACGTTGTTGGAACAATTTTCAAAAAGCTATTATTGCAAGGACGTTCTCTTTTGTTTTGCACAGAGGTATTCGGTTATGAATATCCAACACCTCATTCGACGAGGCAAGAGCCGAGATCCCTTCATCGGGAGTGACTCCTTGGATAGAGGTTTGCGTCAGGTTAATAACTTCACTATAGTTGAATACTTTTTGCTTTGCATTGCGGTATTCAGTTGGAATATCCTGCACCTCATTCTACGAGGAAAGAGCCGAGATCTCTTCACCGGAAGTGAGCTCTTCTGCAAAGGTTTTCGTCACTATATATTTGTAAAAAGCTATCCGGTTCCTTCAACGATATCAAGTTCATTACGTTAAAGGTTTTTCGCCAAAAACCATTCGTAGCCCTCCGTCATTTCCTACAAGTTGTACTTAGTATTCGTGCTGCGTTTGTTGACTCCGTCAAGACATAGTGTACGGTAGCTAAGTGGTGCTTGTTTGTAGCATAGATATGCGATTGGTTAGGACAGTCGTGCGGCCTTATTGACTCTGTCAAGGGCACGTACGGGTGGGTTTAATGCAATCAAGATAATGACGGGTTGAACTTGACTAGGACTCTTTGATTTGTTGACTCCGTCAAGATCACTTAGGTCCTAGGGGTAAAAACACACATCGGGAGTTTCTAAAGAAACTGAAACTTGCCAGGCCTGCGCATACCTTCTGGAGTGTGATGACGTGAGTGGATTCCATCAGGTTATCATGCGATGATAGTTGGATCCCGATACACACTGATGAGTTGGTTTACTCCTCGGGTGATCCCGACTAATTCTTCTTTCAGGTTTGGAGGAGAATTTAAGGATATAGTGGGAGGTTTCTTGATTAGATAAAGTGATAACCATTCGGATCTAGGTTAGAGTACACATAGAGTGTTTCTTTTCTCTCTCTTTCTCTTTGGCAGCGACCATGGCCCGACCCTAGACTATGACTCAGTGACCAAGTTAACCGAACCTTCTTAAAACACTGATTTTGGATTGTCTGAGTTGCATACATCATTGTCACTCCTTCTTTTACCCTTTGGATTTCTCCAGAACACCCCGTATCAATACGAACATCCACTTCCATTGGATAAATCCATCGTATGGTTATATACGAACTCGAAGGAATTTGTTCCAGATTTGAGGATGGATTCAGGTTCTGGAGAAATTGAATAGGACTATTCAGTTGTCTTTTCCTTTTTACCTTCTCTCAGGTTGCGAGGGCTCCTTGGTTTAGGAGGGTACACCTATTACGCTTATTGGATAGTCTTCTTCCAAACCATAGGCAGGTACTGAAAGGTAGGGAAATAAGAAAATCGATTAGCCTAAGTTGGGTGTACAGAAGGTAATAAGTAAAGATAAATAAAGGGATTAGGAAGAGGGCAAAGTAAATTTCAACTGCTATCATTCACGACCAAACCACGTATTTCATCGCCACTCCTACTTCACCTTTGTATTTCTCCAGAACACCCCATATCACTACGAAGATCCACAGTTATTGGATAATCCATCGTATGGTTATATATGAACTCGATGGCACTTGTTCCAGTTCGGGGATGGATTCTAGTTTAGGAGAAATAGGAATAAGGTTTATTCAGTTGTCTTTAATCTTCACCTTCTCTCAGGTTGCGAGTGCTCCTAGGATTAGGACAGTACACCTATTACGCTTATTGGATAGTCTTCTTACAAACCATAGGTTGGTGCCGAATGGTAAGGAAGGAAGAAAACCATTTAGCCTAAAGGGGTATACAGAAGGTAATGAGTAAAGATAAATAAAGGGATTTGGAGAGATGGCAAAGAAATATACGGTTACAATTGTGAATCAGATAATGGAAGAGGCATTACTAGGAATACCCGGATACCCCTTCGAAACATTTTCATATTTTAGTTTCACTGTGCATTGTTAATAGAAAACTGATTTCCTAATTAGACACTTGCTCCAGGGTATGTATTTACTAGGTATGATTCTTACATCTGTATGGCTTTACAGATGATGAGTGGGAGTAAGTTATTAGGAATTAAGTGATCATCCTCATTATATCGGGATTCGTTGTAATTAGTGATATTTGAGGAAACCGCTTGGGTTTTTGCCGGATGGAAAATATTTGGTTTTGAATATCCGTTGTTATGCACCAATTTCAAATTGATATATCTATACGTTTATTTCATAAAGTGAGATATAACTCTTTGAAATTATGTCCATGACATTTACCTATATCAGTTGTGTAAGTGCACGGCAGCGCCCCGGCCGTCAATCCGACGCCGGAATGCGGAAGCGGTGATTTACTTTAAACTTTTTGAACCGGCACCACCGCGCACTATAAAACCCGGATCGTGCCATTAAACTAGTCCTAGCTAAACTAGAAAAGGGAAGAGAGATATACCGAGTGATCCGAGTCCTCCGGTCTTCTCGTCGTCGTCCCGATCTCCCGCGGAATCTCCGGTCTCCACCAAGTCGCCGGAAGGGCACCACGTCGCCTGCTTCTTTTACGGGCTCCCACCTCTATACCGAGGCAACTCGGGCACGAAGCTGGCGAGTCGACATGCCCAAGGTTTGATGTAGAATAGTGTAGTGAGCTATTTGTGTTTCTAGGGGTTTAGGGAGTTGCCATTGGTGGAGGATATGAGATGAGCTTTTGGAGGAGGAGCTAAAAAGATTTTTTCCTAGCCAAATGAGCAAAAATTCCCCACTACCAAATTGGGACAGCCCCCAATCACTTTGGCCGGCCATGTTCATAGGAGAGGAGAGAATGAGAGAGGTGTGAGTGTAAAAGGATAGCCACAAGAATAATGCAAGTGAGAGGAATGGTCATCATGCAAGCATCATCATCACTAGCAAAACCACACTCCATCAACTAATCAACAACCATGATTGCTACAAAAAGTCAAGCAATCATGAACCATGGAAGGTCAAGGGATGGGGCTCCATCATGAAACCATCATGATCCAACAATATGCAAAGACCCCCTTCCAAATTGCGTATTTGCACAAATGCAAATAAGCCCTCCTCCACCAAACTTCGGCCAATGAAAGATACAAAGAAATATGGCCGAAATGGAAAGCAAACTGGCAACTCCAGAAAACTGGTCCCGTAATAAATTACAGGAAAACCCCGATACTGTGTATACACACCCGCATCTGTATTCCGACCGAATACAAATGCAATAAGACAAAATCTACACTGTACAATACTAGGATCTGGCTTAATCCAAAGCCCGCTAGTATTAACCGTCCGATCCTGATCCGTGCAATACCGCACGTATCTGATCGAACCCTGCCATATCTCCATACGGCCTCTACAGCGTTTCGCCCGAAAACTTGAGCAACTGAATGTGGGGGACTCTAAAGAATCGTCAATACTATGGCTGTGGATTTAACCACTAGCACGTCAGAGGTATTAGCCATACATGATGGGCCACCAGCTATTGACCGAAAGGGACGTCGATGAGCGAACTCATCCTGACACCCTACTGAGCCTGTCAGTGACAATATTCATACAGTCCGGTCCGTTCGTCTATGAGCATCGCATGGCGGGCCTAGGGGGTTGGTAAAAGTCAGACCCCAAAAGCGGTACAAGTCGTGTCGGAGTGTAGCCCAGAACACCTTGAGATACTACTGGAATACCTACCAGTAAATCTCCTGCCTCGGCCGAGGGCTTTGTGTAATGGCTCTCCTAGACACAGCGCGACCTCACCCCCAATACCGGGAGAGACGAACCCCTGAAGATCCGCTTACTGCCTCCATGTGGCTCGGGACTGTACCCAACTAAAACCTGTTTGCACGTCTCCTTTGAGCGTGGTAGGGTAGTAATCAAAGTACAGTGGGAACTCACACGAGACAAATGACGATCCTCAGGTCGATGAACTAACCTGTACACATGTCACCAGGGAACTGCCATCTGACGTCAGGTATAAGACCAACTAGCATGTTCCCGGCGTGTCCTGTCCGGTGTACTCATAACCCAATGAGCACCTGTATACATCTTAGGTGAAACAACTGACACCAGTGGCTTGTGAGACCGGCCACCGCCCCTCGTCGGGGTCTCGACTGTATACACTAGTCTACTCTGGAGTATCGATGCCCTGTCTCGAAACTCCCACGACTAGGGACCTTTTAAGGATGTGCTTATAGACTACCAGCTCCCACGTATATGATCGCCCTCATACTGCTGGCAGTCAAGAAAGAATCCTAGGGGCTCTATCAACGTGTAATAGCGACATGTCAGGTCACCTAAAGCAGTACACGATGATAAAGATAAACCAGACAGCATACTATCATCTTGAGTAAGACTGTCCTACCGGGATAGGTCCTCCCTCAATCATTGCAATCACGTGCCTGTGATCCAATAATTGACTCTGAGGGCACTATCTCCAACAATCTCCCACTTGCACTCAAGGCTAATTATTGCGATGTCGCATACTCACAGCCCGTGTGATACCGAACACCCAACTCCTCTACTAGTCAGTCTCACAAAGCCCGTTTGCGAAACTATTGCGTTCGAGTAATAGCCTCAGTGAGTGGATCCGTCTTGAAGTTTCTTTCTATGTCTCTCAATAATCTCAAGTTCGCGGAGAAAATCATCTCCCGAAATGAGCAACACCTGTCTTAGAATATGTCTGTATGTCTGATGGGACCTAGCTCATAAATGAACTCCAAATCCAAACTTCTTAGACTGTAACATCAACTGAACTTAATCAGTATCCATCACCATGCCTCCCTCAGTATCTGCTTGGATCACCTGCCCAAAATACCGCCCCTCGTCAGAAGGAAAACTATAACTCTGACAACCTCCCTGTCGTCCAAGTCACCTTGGAAGCCTGGGATGATAACTGTCTCCCGAATGAGGCTGTCGTTATCATATCCCTAGAACATCCACTTATATTCTAAAACTGCTTCCGACTGTTTCTCCAGGATTGGATCAATATCAACTTATTGCATCTACCGCAAAAACAACATCTGGTGTGGTACTTGACATATCATGATTGACTCAATTTCCTAAGTAAGTGATCTGCCAATCATGCACATCCCTCTCTACTTTAGTCTGTAAGACACCTTTAGAGAGGGTGACTCCATTATCTGCAGGTACACTACCGTGCCAGGAGTCGTCCATTCTGAATACTCTTAGAATGCGGTCTAAATACCCTGATTGGGAAACCACCCAAATCTAGATCTATAGATCTAGTAACCAGAATGTCAGATATAATATCCAAGTCCTGTGTGGAGAAACCACTGTGTGACGACCAAAGTGTAACCGATCGTAGTATAGGAGTTTCTTTTCCTACTCTGTGTATGTCATCCAAATACCAGGACGTCACACTCTACTACCTTCTCAACAGATCCATCCCCTATTCTGATGAAGTCAAACCTATGACTGTCACATCAGAAATAGATGATCTATCTCCGCTACATCTGCTTTAGTCTATAAATAGATATAAGCTACCTGTCCACCAATGCTTCCGCTGCTCCCACTGACTACGACAACCCTCTGGCAGAGTCATATACACGTACACTTCTGAAGCCAGTTCAGAACGACGCTATACTCATCCTCCCGCCGGGTCTCGCAGCCTGGAACAACAGCAATGGCAAGTGTGGATAAACAAGAACTTCCCTGTCACCGTCCTTGAGGCTACCGGAGTACCTCTCGGGTGCCTGAAGTTACCCACCTTATCTGCGGAGTGGCCAATAGAATGTCAATCCAGATTGAATCTTTAGGTTCCTTATCAAATCTTCAGTAATCGTTTGTGGTTCTGGAATCATTTCCAGTTCTACCATACTCCCACTACTGTTTTCTGAAAAAATCCATTTTTATTAAAACTGTGGCGAGTCTAGAACATATCACTATTGATCTTTCTTATGGTAGAAAGTCAACCCTCGTCATAGCCTGGGTCAACCCACAAACAGCCATTACAGAAACGTGCCTTGAGTTATCCAGAGTCTGGTTTTAATCATAAGCCGGACAACTCCCCGTATCTTAACATCGTTAAGATATGAACTGTTCTATATCCAATACAGAAACAGAGGCACTGATTTAATTGAACCAGATTCAAATCATGCAGCTGTCTCCAGTGCATGTCAACTAAATGGAAGGAGGCCGATCAGCGTTACTCAACTTAGGAATGCTTCCAATTATGAGTAACCTGAAAGAGAAGCAAGTTCTCTTAATCACTACTATCAACTGAATACCATACTTAAGTATCTACATCTCCGATCACTTTGAAGAATCCCGATACTTGCAATATCTGGTTCTCTACTTTATTCAAATACCTATAACTTCTCAAAATTCGGACCCTGTGTTTCTACGAAACACCTGTCTAAAAACTAGAGAAGTCATAAGTAAACCGAATATAGTACGAGGACCAACCCCTCTGTCCTGATGGACCCTGGACAACATACAATACTCTGTATAAGTCCCTTGAGTCTGATAACTCATTCACTGCGTGTCGTAGGTTGAAAACTGTACTTATGGTTAAGAAGAATTACACCGTTGTTCAATGCTCCTAACCTAACCATCCACTGATATAGGTAAATGTCATAGACATAATTTCAAAAAGGTATATCTCACTTTATGAAAATAGACGTACAGATATATCGATTTGAAATTGGTGCATAACAGCGGATATTCAAAACCAAATATTTGCCGACCGGCAAACAGCCCAGGTTATTTCCTCAAATATCACCGATTACAACGAATCCCGATATAATGAGGATGATCACCCAATTCCTAATAACTTACTCCCACTCACCATCTGTAAAACCATACAGATGTGAGAATCATACCTGGTAAATACATACCCTGGAGTAAGTATCTAATCGGGAAATCAGTTTTCGTTTAACAGTACACAGTGAAACTGAAATATTGAAATGTTTCGATGGGGTATCCCGGTATTCCTAGTAATGCCTCTTCCATTATCCAGATTCACAACTGTAACCGTGTAATTCTTTGCCACCTCTCCAAATCCCTTTATATGTCATTAGTCATTACCTTCTGCACACCCCTTTAGGCCAAATGGTTTTCTTCCTTCCCTACCGTTCGGCACCAGCCTATTGTTTGGAAGAAGACTATCCAATAAGCATAATGGGTGTACTGTCCTAATCCTAGGAGCACTCGCAATGCGAGAGAAGGTGAAGATAAAAGACAACCGAATAAACCTTATTCCTATTTCTCCTGAACCAGAATCCATCCCCGAACTGGAACAAGTTCCTTTCGAGTTCGTATATAACCATACGATGGAGTATCCAATAAACTGTGGATCCTCGTAGTGATACGGAGTGTTCTGGAGAAATACAAAGGTGATTTTAGGATTGGCGAAGAAATACTTGGTTTGGTCGTGAATATCAGTCGCAATTTACTTTGCCCTCTTACTAATCCCTTGCTTTGTCTTAACTTAATACCTTCTGTACACCATCGCTAGGCTAATTGGTTTTCTTCATTCCCTACCGGTCGGCACCTGCCTATGGTTTAGAAGAAGACTATCCAATTTGCGTAATAGGTGTACTATCTCCTAAACCAAGGAGTATTCGCAACCTGAGAGAAGGTAAAAGGAAAAGACAACTGAATAGTCCTATTCGTTTTCTCCAAAACCGGAAACCATCCTCGAATAAATCCTTTCGAGTTCGTATATAACCATACGATGGTTTTGTCCAATGGAAGTGGACGTTCGTAGTAATATGGGGTGTTCTGGAGAAAAGGGTAAAAGTAGGAGTGGCAATGAGGTCTGCAACTCTGACAATCCAAAAGCCAGTGTTAAGAAGGTTCGGTTAATTTTGGTCATTGAGTCATAGTCTTAAGGTCGGGTCAATGGTCGCTGCCAAAGAGAGAGAGAAAAGAAACACTCAGCGTGCACTATAATCTAGATCAGAATGGTTACCAATTTATCTAATCTGGAAACCTCCCACTGTCATCTCAAATTCTCCTCCAAACCTGAAAGAAGAATTAGTCGGGATCTCCCGAGGAGTAAACTAACTCATCAGTGGGAATCGGGATCCAACTATCATCGCATGATAACGTGACGAAATCCGCTCACGTCATCACACTCCAGAAGGTATGCGCATATCTGGCAAGTTTCAGTTTTTTTAGAAACTCTCGATGTGATTTTTACCCCATGCTCTTATGACCTTGACTTTGGCCAACAAATCATAAGTCACATGTCAAGTTCTACCCGTCATTCTCCAGGTTAATTTGAATCCACCCGTACCTACCCTTGATTTTGGCCAACTGATTGTTAGCGATTCTGCGTGTTCAAGTTTTAGTTAAATACCGCAATCAAGACGGTTTCGCTTGTAGCTAGCCGGTTGAGTACGGGTCGTCCGCAGGGAGATGGGAATCTTTTTCTATGTGCTTTAACGAGTTAAGTCCAGTTTTCCAGATTTTGTTGGGATTAATTAAGTGGTAAAATGATATGTAAAGAGAGCTTGTTAGGGTTAGGATTAGGTTAGTTTGAGTTAGGAGTCTCCACATCTTTCGTTTCCCTCTTAATATCGGTGTTACGGTAATCGGCAACAACGAGGATTAGCACGACTAGGAAGGAACTTGCGAGTATAAGCTAGGCTTTCCAACGCATAAGTTCTTCCTTTTGGTGCTTGTCCGTCCGTTCTTGGCTCTTAGCCATAACCTCCGGTTAATTCAACCACAACCGGTCTCACTACGGAATCACCGCTATCATGTAGGATAGGGTGCCGTAAGGAGCGGATTGTGGTTCAATTAACGGGAGTCGAATTAAGCTGTTGGGCAAGGAAAGAGTGAGAGAGATTTCCTTCTCTCAAACTTCCCTTATCCTACCCTAACAAGTATGAAACTACTCACACATCATAATGAAAAGAAAACAAAACAAAAGAGGAAGATAGAAAGAAAGAGATTAGAAGATAACAACTAGCTATTTGCGACCTCACCTTGGCAAGGATCAAGCGTAAGCATCATGGTTGTTTTAAGGATGAAGAAAAAGAGAAAAGAAAGAAACAACAAGAAATAACAACAACTAAGTTAACAAATTAAAATTACAAGCAATTATAAAAGAACAAGACAAGATATAATAGCAAAAGAGTCTTCTTTATTCATCATTCTTCACTCACAAAGCTCACTACAAGTTTTAATGGAGAAGAGATGAGAAGAGGAAGAAGAAACACAACTAAACCTAGAAAATAAAATACAAGATTATGGACCCTTGGCTTCACAAGGTTCTGGGGTATTTATAGGCTGGAAAATGAAAACCTAGGGCAACATTCAGAACTAAAATGAAAAGACCAAACTACCCACAAAAATTTGTCACCTGCCGCCACTATACGGCCGCGGATCCGCGGCCTAAGCCAGCTTATGCCGCGGAACCGCGGCCCTTTAGTGGAGTTAGGTGACCAATTTTTGTAGGGTTCCCAGGTTTGCTGTGCCCATGAGTCTGGTATATATCTTTTCTCAGATTTTCTTCACGATTTTTCCAGAATTTCTGTTGAGCAAAAGGTGATTTGATGTGTATCTTTTTGTCATGATTTCCTCGAGCTCCGTGTAGATTTCTTGGATCTTGTGCTGCCATTGAGCCTTGTGCATGAAAACGACATTGATTTGACATTTTGTCTCTTAAACTGGTGTGTGGCAACAGACGGATAAAGAGCGGAGATCCGTGTTTTATCTGTGGTTGGCAGGAACCGGGATTTTGTCGTGTTTTCCATGGATTTCACCGTTTTAGAACCGAGAACCTGTATCCTGCAATTGACTAGCAAACACGGCTCAAGAGTATCTACCGATATGCAATGTGATAAAAATTGGGCGGTATGAAAATGCAAAAATCTGATATGAACACCAACAAGGCAGTACGACTGTTCCAAACCAACGCATCTATCTATGCTGCATATGAATAACCAACAGCTACCAAACACTGTGCCTTGACTTTGGCCAACAAACACAGCTTGCATACTATTGACTATCCATATGAAACGACGGAGGGCTACGAATGGTTTCTGGCGAAAACCTTTAACGTAATGAACTTGATATCGTTGAAGGAACGGATAGCTTTTAAAAATATAGTGACGAAAACCTTTGCTAAAGAGGTCACTCCCGGTGAAGGGATCTCGGCTCTTTCCCCGTAGAATGAGGTGCAGGATATTCCAACTGAATACCACGGTGCAAAGCAAAAGTAATCGGCTATAGTGAAGTTATTGCCCTGACGCAAACTTTTTGTCCAAGGGGTTAGTCCCGGTGAAGGAATCTCGGCCCTTGCCTCGTTGATTGAGGAGCAGGATATTCCAACTGAATACTACGATGCAAAACAAAAGTAAACGTCCTTGCAATAACAGCTTTTTTTGAAAAGTGTTCCAACAACATCAGATTAGGTTTGTTTTTAACTTGCATTGATCCGAATCAACGCAGTCCCATCAATTGATCACACCACAAAGAACGAAAATATACTGATGTACGTATATGCCATCCGCATTCGCCACTGGGTCCCGTCATTACCCGTTAGGTTAGCTAACTAACGACAGAGCGGGGACTGGACTAGCGCGGATGCAAAACATATACAACATCTACTAGTATATATATATAATATTTCGCTCAAGGCGTGATAAAATGCAACATCACATAAATGTACAGCATCACAGAACAATACAGATATCTGGGATCCCCGGGTTTCACAGAGCCGCTGAAACCCGACGTTCCCCTGGTCGTGTGGATAGCCTGTGCAATGAAATCCTAGACCCCTACGGGCGCGGCAAGTTACCCGCCAAAACCTGAAGCGAGGCAGCCCCCTTCAGCACCGTGAATAGACCACCCAGCACTTCACGGAATCCGGTAACTTGGGCACCCCTCCTGGGTCAACCTGTACCCCCTACGAGTGCGGCGAATAGCCCGCCAATTCTAGAGTGAAGCCCCCTCCGTCTCAATGCCATGAGATGCGGGCTTGTTGCCCTCTAGAACCCGGCTATCCGTGCACCCCTCCTTGGGGTAAACCTAGTACAGAAAGTAAAATATACATACAACGGGTATATCGACCGCAACCTGGTCGTGCCCCAAAAGAATAATACAAACAGGCAGTGACGGCAGTCCACATGTCGGACGCTCGCCCCGCAATATCAAATGTACATAATACAACAAAAAACTGTACTAGCATTGCATCCAAGCTATCCCCCACGACCAATCCGCAACATCACAGTAAAATCACAGAACATCAACGTGAATGTCACGTTCGCAAATCCGTCTAACCGGGCTATAGCAGTTAGACAGGTTTTACCGATCAAGTGACATTCACGGTCGCAGATATAATATAATTACTATGAACTAATGTGTTTAAAATATGATCGATCAAATTTTACCAAGTGGGCCCCCAAGCAATACTGTAGCAATCACAGAAATTCTGGGCCAAACAAAGTATACCAAAACCCCTATTTTCAGCCCACAAGCCCACTGAAAAAAATTGGTGACGTGAATCCAAATTCCTGCGGCGGAACCGCGGCCAAAGAGGGGTTATGGCCGCGGTTCCGCGGTCGTACGGAAGGATCAGGTGACCAAAATTCTACAGTGTTCTTAGGATTCACTGCACATCATTCTGCAACACCCTGAAAAATTTTTCGAGACAAAAAAATTTCGACAGAAACTGATATGCATGAAAACGCGGGTTTTGGGATTTTTGTTCGATCGAAAATGTAAACACGTTAGACCAAGCTAGACTATGTTAATGGCGAGGCTCTGATACCACTGTAAGTGCACGGCGGCGCCCCGGCCGTCAATCCGACGCCGGAATGCGGAAGCGGTGATTTACTTTAAACTTTTTGAACCGGCACCACCGCGCACTATAAAACCCGGATCGTGCCATTAAACTAGTCCTAGCTAAACTAGAAAAGGGAAGAGAGATATACCGAGTGATCCGAGTCCTCCGGTCTTCTCATCGTCATCCCGATCTCCCGCGGAATCTCCGGTCTCCACCAAGTCGCCGGAAGGGCACCACGTCGCCTGCTTCTTTTACGGGCTCCCACCTCTATACCGAGGCAACTCGGGCACGAAACTGACGAGTCGACGTGCCCAAGGTTTGCTGTAGAATAGTGTAGTGAGCTATTTGTGTCTCTAGGGGTTTAGGGAGTTGCCATTGGTGGAGGATATGAGATAAGCTTTTGGAGAAGGAGCTAAAAAGATTTTTTCCTAGCCAAATGAGCAAAAATTCCCCACTACCAAATTGGGACAGCCCCCAATCACTTTGGCCGGCCATGTTCTGTAGGGTTCCTAGGCACTCTAATGAGGTCTCACAAGGCATCAACCATGCCAATTACAAATTTTATAGGTGCCGAGAAACCCTAACAAGATTGTTAACTAGAAATTTTAGGCGACAAAGCAACTAGTTAACAACTTAACTAAAGGAAACGGAAATACAACCTTTGTAGATCCGGATCTCCACCTCCATAGCTCCGCAATGAAGTCTCCTCGCTGTCCAAATCGCATCCCGGACTCTAGCATCGGCTTCATCGGAGAAATGGGCGGGCAAGGTCGTCGGCTTCGTGCCGAAGATGATCTACGTCGAGACATCACAAGATCAAGCTCCCACTTCACCAAGTCATGAAACTTGTGAAGAGAACACCCTATACTACTTGGCAAGAGGTAGAGGATGAAGAAATAGGAGGTGGGTTCACTTTAGAATTGGATTTCTCACTTGATTTCTTCACTTGCCATTGATGAGGCAAGCTTTCTTCATGTGAAGAAGAAGAAGAAGAAGATGATAATATTATGATAAGTTTTTCTAAAAATGAAAATAATAAGAATACTTATCATCTCTCAACCATGGTCAAGTGTAGAGAATAAATCATGGTTAGTGGGAATGGTTAGGGTTAAGCAAGGAGACAAAATGGTCACTTGGTCAAAGCTTCATGAAGCTTTAACTAGAAAACAAATTAAGCCACCATTTTCCTTTATGCTTAAAATATTTCCAAAAAAGAATAAATAGAGAAATAAATGAAAAAGAAAACAAAACCCCAATCATAAGTTTAACCATGGTTTAATTCTTTACACTTAACCAAACAAACATGTATCATCAAACATGATACAAACATTTGCACAAAAAGTATATCACATATACAACTTGTACAACCAAGTGAGAAAATCCATTTAAAGTGAACCAATACTAGTTAATGAAAAGTAATATATCAAATATATAATTATACATTAAATCATTAAATCAACACTTGATTTAACGATCCGGTCATATCGCATATAACCGACCAGTATCCTATGTATCGGTTTATCGAATCAATGCTTGAATCGACAACTAGGTTATATTGCATACAACCAATCGATACATTTATCGCGAGAATGGAATACGGTATCACATACACGCATTATTCTCGGTCCCGCACATATCTCATATGCGCTCCTATTTCGTTTCGCTTGAGCCAGGAAACCTCTGTGTAGGACTCTAAAGACTCGTCAATACGCCGGCAGCAGGTGATGATCATATCAAACACCCACAAGCCGCAAGCGGTCTGCTAAACGTAACGGCCACCCGGGTATTGAGCGATCAGAAGATCGACGAGCAAGCCCGCTCACACTCCTGTGAATCCAACCAGTAACACTTACCGTACAGTCCGGTCTGATCGTCTGATATGTCGCATATCTCGCTTAGGGGTGGTAAACGTCAGACCCCAATAGCTCGATAAGTCGTGTCGACATGAGGTCTATAACAGTTCGAGAAACTGCTGGTAACACTTACCAGTAAATCTCAGCAACCCTGGCCAGGGATTTCCGGTTATAGCCAATCGAACACAGCGCAACATCAACTCCCTATACCGGGAGAGACGAATCCCCTCCTATCGCTCATTGCCTCCATGTGACTCGGGACTGTACCCAAAAACCACCGTTTTGCACGCCCTCTTGGACGTGGTAAGGTGGAAATCAAAGCACAGTGGGAACCACACAAGACTCTATGACGATCTCGGGTCAACAGACTACTTTGTACCAGTGTCACCAGAGAACTGCCATCTGACGTAAGGTATAATACCATCTGGGAGTTCTCGGCGAGTCCGTCCAGTGTACCCAGTCTCCACTGAGCACCCGTATATCATCTCTGATGTCAAACACCAATGGATATGGGATCATCCATCGCCCATCTGTATGGGTCGAGAAGGTACACGCTAGTCTACTCTGGTATATCGATGCCCCGTCTCGATATACCCACGACTAGGGACCTTGAAGGATGTACTTATGGACTGCCATGTCTCCACTAGTATGATCCGCATCATAGTCCAGGTAGTCAAGTACACATCCTAAGGGCTTTACCAACATGTAACAGAGAGACAATCAGTGTACACGTTAAGGTAAAGATCAACCAGATAGCATACTATCACGTCGAGCAAGAAAGTCCTCCCTATATATGTCCCAATATCCACTACAATATACATCCTATGTATAGTAATGGCCTCTAGGGCATACATATAACTAACAATCTCCCACTTGCACTAGGGCCATCTGTAGCAGTGGTTGTAGTATCTCATACTCAACCATCCCATAAAAGTCTCTCTCTGGGAATAGGCCTTCGTGAGTGGATCCGCCGTGTTGTCCTCTGAGTCTACTCTCCTAACCTCGATCACCCTGGAGATCAACTATCTCCATGATCAGGTGATACTGCCTTAGAATATGTCTGGATCACTGATGGGATGGGTGTTCCTTGGCATAAGCCACAACTCCATTGTCTCACAATGGTAGGAACTATGTTCATCTCATGAACAAATATACATCCAGACTGCCTCTTTGGTAGTATCTTAAATAGCGATGTACCGAGCCTTTATCGTTTAGTATGCCACGGTATCTAGCTTGGAACTCTTCCAACATACCGTCCCTTTACTGAGGGTAAAGACAATGCCTGCGACTGACATTCAGTCGTCTTTATCACCCTGGAACCCTTCCAGTGATTCTCCCCAGGATCGATTGATACCTTCTCACTACAACTAGTGAGTATCCTAACATCCAATTAGATCTATCTCATAGATCCAAAATCCAGGATTTAGAAGGTATTAATTTGAACCTATATGGAGAATCATTGTGATAAGCGGAGATTGACCGAGCGTAGCATAGGAAACTCCTTTCTTATCAAGAGTATGTCATCCACGTACTCTACGAGGATCATCACCATACTCCCTACTACCTTTTTGTTTATACAAGGTTCATCTACCATTTTGATGATATCAAACTCTTTGACTACCACATCAAAACAGATGTTCCAACTCCGCGATGCCTGCTTTATCCTACAAAACATCTTGCACACGTATCCGCTGCTCCCACTGTCTACGAGGCCCTCTGGCTGTGTACTTGTAGACTCCCTCTTCTAAAACATCATTTAGAAAAGCTGTCATGACACCCAACCACCAGATATCGTAGTCATGGTATGTAGCCATGGCAAGTAGAATCTGGATGGACTTAAGCATAGATACTGGAAAAAGGTTTCATCATTATCCACGCCTGGTCAATGACGAAAACCTTTAACAAGTCTAGCTTTGAAAGTCTCAACTTTTCTATCTACACCAAGTAATCTTCTCAAGATATACTTGCTTCTGATGGGGATTTAAACCTTCAGATATAGCAACCAAAGTCCATACTTTGTTGGTGTATAAGGATTCCATCTCAGATCGATAAACATCCAGCCATTCTTACAGAGTCTTACTCTAGATGGCCAGCTCGAAGCTAGTTGGGTCATCATCTCATGATGCAATCCTCGCTCCCACTGTCATAGAGAAACAGAAGTATCTCTCAGGTAGGTGAGGAACCCTACTAGATCGGCGGAGAGGCTGAGGTTCGTTGGAATCTACTGAATCCGTTGGTTCTATCAAATCATCAGCTGCAGTTTGTATAGCTGGAACCTTTCCAGTTCTACATTACAGACCTTGACTCGAGCTTGTCCGGATTTTGCTTTTGGACATTGGCCGGGCAACCCCAAATCTTAACTAACTTAAGATATGGGCTCTTCCCTTTCCATATCATATATGAAGCAGTAGGCAACTGATTTGATTTGGAACCCAATTCAATTGGTATGCAGCTTCTCAAGTGCATAACTCCCAAAAGGAAATAGGTAACTCAGTAGTACTCATCATAGAGCACACCTTATCATATAGGGTGTGATTGCTCCGCCCCGATATACCATCGTGCTATGGTGTATACGGAGGAGTAATGCTGAGAGAGAATCCCATTCTCCTTTAGAATAGTCCAGGAATTCCGTGCTCAAGTATTCTCCTCCTCGATCTCATCAAAGGACATAATACTTATACCCGTATTTTGGTTCTCTACTTCTAAATCATATTCTGTGAATATCTCAAAAGGTTCGGACTTGTGTTTCAACAGGAACATATGTCTGAATCTTGAGAGATTATCAGAGAATGTAACGAAGTAAAGAACCGGTCTTGGCATGTGTAGACAGGGGACCTTCCATACATCAACATGTATCATCCCAAGAGTTTACTAACTCTTTCTCTGTTTCCAATAAACAGAGCTATGGTCATCTTATCTCTGTGACATGACTGGCAAGTTTCATAAGATGTAAATTCAAACTAATTTAAATATGCATCTATATTTAACTTCAGCTAGTCGGGTCGCATTGATATGACCTAGTCTACAATACCTCAAGAAGGATCCGTTCAGTTCTGAACTCTTCCTCTTGTGTGTGTTCTGTATACTAAAGAACTGTAGTTTGATTTAGAACATCAACGCTTTTAGATAACGTGCCTGAACCGATCAACTTTTGATATAGGAAATGTTCAAAACATTATCCAACAATACAAAATTTTATCATTTCTTTACTAATAAAGAGACTGATATTCTTTTGTATATCAGGTTCGGTATCTAATAACATTCGTTCAGAATCAATGTATTGGTAATACAGGGTGACAGTGACCAACAGACTTGGCTGTAACACTTGCCCCGTTTTCTGCCTCATGAAACTTATCACCCGTTCTTAGTTCTCTACCTTCCTGTAGCCCTATGTAACATATTACATATGCGGGATCCTGATCCGGTATCATATACCCAGGACGTAAAGGACACTGAGAAACAGTTCTGCATAATGAACACACCCAAAGATGATGCATCAGCATGCACTCTCTTCGTTTGGGCGGCACGGGAAATCTGGTATTCCCCAATTTCCTGCTCTGTCTTATAACAATTATAAGTTGGAGCGGGACCAACGTTCCCCAGCTCAGTATAACAAGCGGGTTCGGTCAATAATCCGTATTATTATCTTGATTAAGGCGTGATATGGTCGCTACCAGGAGAGAGAGAGAAGAAAACACTCAGCGTGCGCTCTTGCAAGAATAGATTGGTTATTATTTTATCTAATCAGGATGGCTCCCACTGCTTTTTGTCAAATCTTCCTTCAAACCCTAAAAGGAAAGACTAGCCGGGATTAATTACACACTACAAGTTCGCCAATCTTTCAGCCAGGCCAGTGTCGGTACTTTGAGGGAGGTCCCCCGTGCTTTCGCACGAACCTAATTAATGTAAACCTCGTTTTCCCAGAGGCGTAACCTCGTTAACACCTTTCTAGACACCTACTTGATCGGCTAATTGTAATGTATAAAACTCTCCTAGGAGTAACTCTTACTTGCAGCGGGTATTGGGATCTAACTATCTCATAGAAGGTATGCAATCTCATTGCAAATTTCAACACTTGAAATTCCCGATAATTTTGCCCCTAGCGTCCTATGACCTTGACGGAGGCCAAACTACCCATAGTCCGCTAGTCAAGTTCAACCCGTCATTTCCTGATTGAATTAAACCCACCCGCACGACCCTTGACGGAGGCCAAACAACGCCGTACGAATACCCTAATCCAATCGCATCATATGCTAGCAGATAAGCACTAGTTAGCTACCGTACACTACGCCTTGACGGAGGCCAAACTACCGCAGCACGAATACTAACTAGTACTTATCTGAAATGACGGAGGGCTACGACAGGTTTTTCTGAAAACCTATTGCGTAATGAACTTGATATCGTTGTAGAATCAAATGATTTTAAAATGGAGTGTTTTTGAAGCTTTTCTAGTTTTGCTAAAGGAGTCACTCCCGGTGAAGGGATCGTCGGTCCTTTCCTCGTCGAATGAGGTGCGGGATATATCATATATATCACTGTGCAAAGCAGAAACTATAGAAGCTATCAAAAGACAAACCGAGTGTGTAGCATCTGCCAGTTATTGCTAAAGGAGTCACTCCCGGTGACGGGATCTCGGTCCTTTCCTTATCGAATAAGGTGCAGGATATATCATATATACCGCTGTGCAAAGCAAGAACTGTAGCTACCTGTTTTATTTTGAAATTCAATTCTACAACATCTTAGGTTTCTTTTATTTCATTAATCATATTAATGAAGTCCCATAATTTAAGTACCTAAACATTACAGATAAATACGACGTACACTTATGCCATCTGCATTCGCCTCGATGTCCCCTCATGCACCGTTTGTAAGTGCACGGCGGCGCCCCGGCCGTCAATCCGACGGCCAAAAGCGGAAGCGGTGATAAACTTTAAATTTTCTTAAACTGGCAAACCGCCGCGCACTACTACCCGGATCGAACCATTAATTAGTCCTAGCTACCAACAAGAAAGGGAAGAGAGATATACCGACGATCCAAGTCCTCCGATCTTCTCATCATTGTCCCGATCTCCTGCGGAATGTCCCGTCTCCTCCTCGTCGCCGGAAGTGCACCACATCGCCTACTTCTTTTACGGGCTCCCACCTCAATGCCGAGGCAACTCGGGCACGAAGCCGGCTACTAGACGTGCCCAAGATTTGCTGTAGAATGTGTGAAGAACCATGTCTCACTTTTTGGGGATTGTGGAATTGCCATTGGTGGAGGAAAAGAGAACAACTTTAGGAAATGAGCTAGAGGACCTTTTTAGCAAAACATGAGAAGCAAAAATACCACACCTCAAAATGAACCCCATCCCATACCCTTCCATAGGAATGGCCGGCCCCCCCTTCTCAAGTGTGATTGGAGAGAGAAAGAGAAAAGTCAAGGGGGTGGGTGGAAGCAATGATGAAAAGAGATGATGAGAGAACAAAACCCAACACTCCAAAAGCCAATCATAACCTACAATGGTCAAGCCATCATCATAAAGCTAGAAGTCAAAAGATGGGCTCCATCATGAAACCATCATGATATAAATATATGCAAAGAACCCCCTCCACTAATGCCTATTTGCAACAATGCAAATAAACCCTCCTCCACCACACTTCGGCCAATGAACGGAACAAAGGAAATTGGCCGAAACGGAAAGCAAACTGGCAACTCCAGAAAACTGATCCCGTAATAAATTACAGGAAAACCCCGATACTGTGCATACACACCCGCATCTGTATTTCGACCGAAATACAAATGCAATGAGACAAAATCTACACTGTACTATACTAGGATCCGGCTTAAACCAAAGCCGGCTAGTAATATCTGTTCGATCCTGATCCGTGCAATACCGCACGTATCTGATCGAACCCTGCCATATAACCATACGGCCTATAGTACAAACTGTCCGATCCTGATCCGTGCAATACCGCACGTATCTGATCGGACCTTGCCATATCTCCATACGGCCTCTACAACCTTTCGCCCGAAAGCTGAGTAACTGAATGTGGGGGACTCTAAAGACTCGTCAACTCCTCGGTTGTGGATTTAACCACTAGCACGTCAGAGGTATAAGCCAATACGTAACGGGCTACCAAGTATTGACTAAAAGGGACGTCTGTGAGTGAACTCAGCCTGACAACCCTACTGAGCCTGTCAGTGACAATATCCGTACAGTCCGGTCCGTTCGTCTATGAGTATCGCATGGCGGGCCTAGGGGGTTGGTAAAAGTCAGACCCCCAAAAGCGGTACAAGTCGTGTCGGAGTGTAGCCCAGAACACCCTGAGATACTACTGGAATACCTACCAGTAAATCTCCTTGCCTTGGCCAAGGACTTTGTGTAATGGCTCTCCTAGACACAGCACGACCTCACCCCCAATACCGGGAGAAACGAACCCCTGAAGATACGCTCACTGCCTCCATGTGGCTCGGGACTGTACCCAACTAAAACCTGTTTGCACGACTCCTTTGAGCCGTGGTAGGGTAGTAATCAAAGTACAGTGGGAACTCACACGAGACAAATGACGATCCCCAGGTCGATGAACTAACCTGCACACATGTCACCAGGGAACTGCCATCTGACGTCTGGTATATGACCAACTAGCATGTTCCCGGCGAGTCCTGTCCGGTGTACTCATAACCCAATGAGCACCTGTATACATCTTAGGTGATCCAACTGACACCAGTGGCTTGTGAGACCGGCCACCGCCCCTCGTCGGGGTCTCGACTGTATACACTAGTCTACTAATGGAGTATCGATGCCCAGTCTCGAAACTCCCACGACTAGGGACCTTTTAAGGATAAGCTTATAGACCCCCAGCTCCCACTTATATGATCGCCCTCATACTGCTGGTGGTCAAGCAAGAATCCTAGGGGCTCTATCAATGTGTAATAGCGACGTGTCAGGTCACCTAAAGCAGTACACGATGATAAAGGTAAACCAGATAGCATACTATCATCTCGAGTAAGACTGTCCTACCGGGATAGGTCCTCCCTCAATCATTACAATCACGTACCTGTGACCTAATAATTGACTCTGAGGGCACTATCTCCAACAATCTCCCACTTGCACTCAAGGCTAATTATTGCGATGTCGCATACTCACAGCCCGTGTGATACCGAACATCCAACTCCTCTACTAGTCAGTCTCACAAAGCTCGTTTGCGGAACTATTGCGTTCGAGGAATAGCCTCAGTGAGTGGATCCGCTTAGTTGTTTCTTTCTATGTCTCTCTATATCTCAAGTTCGCGGAGAAAGCCATCTCCCGAAAAGAGCAATACCTGTCTCAGAATATGTCTGGATGTCTGATGGGACCTAGCTCATAAATGAACTCCAAATCCAAACTTCTTAGACTGTATCGTCAACTGAACTTAATCAGTATCCTGCGCGCCATGCCTCCCTCAGTATTGCCTTGGACCACCTGTCCAAAATACTGCCCCTCATCAGAAGGAAAACTATAACTCTGACAACCTCCTTGTCGTCCATGTCACCTTGGAAGCCTGGAATGATAACTGTCTCCTGAATGAGGCTGTCGTTATCATATCCCTAGAACATCCACTTATGTTCTAAAACTGCTTCCGACTGTTTCTCCAGGATTGGATTAATGTCAACTTATTGCATCTAGTGCAAGAACAACATCTGGTGTGGTACTTGACATCTCACGATTGACTCAATTGCCTGAGCAAGTGATCTGCCAATCATGCCCGTCCCTCTCCCCTTTAGTCTGTAAGACACCTTTGGAGAGGGTGACTCCATTACCTGCAGGTACACTACCGTGCCAGGAGTCGTCCATCCTAAATACTCTTAGAATGCTGTCAAGTATCCTGATTGGGAAACCACCCAAATCTAGATCTAAAACCATATATCTAGTAACCAGTATGTCTGATATAAAATCCATTTCCTTTGTGGAGAAACAACCGTGTGACGACCAAAGTATAACCGATCGTAGTGTAGGAGTTTCTTTTCCTACTCTGTGTATATCATCCAAATACCAGGATATCACACCCCACTACCTTCTCAACAGATCCATCCCCTATTCTGATGAAGTCAAACCCATGACTGTCACGTCAGAAATAGATGATCTATCTCCGCTACATCTGCTCTAGTCTATAAATAGACATAAGCAACCTGTCCACCAATGCTTCCGCTGCTCCCACTGACTACGACAACCCTCTGGCAGAGTCATATAGACGTACACTTCTAAAACTGGTTTAGAACGACGCTATACTCATCCTCCCGCCGGGTCTCATAACCTGGAACAACAGCAATGGCAATTGTGGGTAAACAAGAACTTCCCTGTCACCGTCCTTGAGGCTACCGTAGTGCCTCTCGGGTGCCTGAAGTTACCCACCTTATCTGCGGAGTGGCCAATGGAATGTCAATCCAGATTGAATCTTTAGGTTCCTTATCAAATCTTCAGTAATCGTTTATGGTTCTGGAATCACTTCCAGTTCTACCATACTCCCACTACTGTTTTCTGAAAAAATCCATTTTTAATAAAACTGTGGCGAGTCTAGAACAATATCGCTATTGTTCATCCAGATGGTAGAAAGTCAACCCTCGTCATAGCCTGGGTCAACCCACAAACAGCCATTACAGAAACGTGCCTTGAGTTGTCCAGTGTCTGGTTTTAATCATAAACCGGACAACTCCCCGTACCTTAACATCGTTAAGATATGAACTGTTCTATATCCAATATAGAAACAGAGGCACTGATTTAATTGAACCAGATTCAAATCATGCAGCTGTCCCCAGCGCATGTCAACTAAATGGAAGAAGGCCGATCAGCGTAACTCAACTTAGGAATGCTTCCAATTATGAGTAACCTGAAAGAGAAGCAAGTTCTCTTAATCATTACTATCATCTGAATACCATACACAAGTATCTACATCTTCGATCACTTTGAAGAACCCCGATACTTGCTACACCTGGTTCTCTACTCTATTCAAATACCTATAACTTCTCAAAATTCGGACCCTGTGTTTCCACGAAACACTTGCCAAAAGACTAGAGAAGTCATAAGTAAACCGAATATAGTACGAGGACCAACCCCTCTGTCCTGATGGACCCTGGACAACATACAATACTCTGTATAAGTCCCATGAGTCTGATAACTCATTCACTGTGTGTCGTAGGTTGAAAACTGTACTTATGGTTAAGAAGAATTACACCGCTGTTTAATGCTCCTTACCTAACCATTCACTGATATAGGTAAATGTCGTAGACATAATTTCAAAAAGGTATATCTCACTCTATGAAAATAGACGTACAGATACATCAATTTGAAATTGGTGCATAACAGCGGATATTCAAAAACAAATATTTGCCGACCGGCAAACTACCCAGGTGACTTCCTCAAATATCACCGACTACAACGAATCCTGATATAATGAGGATGATCACCCAATTCCCAATAACTTACTCCCACTCATCATCTGTAAAACCATACAGATGTGAGAATCAAACCTGGTAAATACATACCCTGGAGTAAGTATCTAATCGGGAAATCAGTTATTCTTTAACAGTACACAGTGAAACTGAAACATTGAAATGTTTCGAAGGGGTATCCTGGTATTCCTAGTAATGCCTCTTCCAGATTCACGACTGTAACCGTATAATTCTTTGCCACCTCTCCAAATCCCTTCATATGTCTTTAGTCTTTACCTTCTGCACACCCCTTTAGGCCAAATGGTTTTCTTCCTTCCCCACCGTTCGGCACCAGCCTATGGTTTGGAAGAAGACTATCCAATAAGCATAATGGGTGTACTGTCCCAATCCTAGGAACACTCGCAATGAGAGAGGGTGAAGATAAAAGACAACCGAATAAACCTTATTCCTATTTCTCCTGGACCAGAATCCATCCCCGAACTGGAACAAATTCCTTTCGAGTTCGTATATAACCATACGATGGAGTATCCAATAAACTGTGGATCTTCGTAGTGATACGGAGTGTCCTGGAGAAATACAAAGGTGATGTGGGAGTGGTAACGAAATATTTGGTTTGGTCGTGAATATCTGTTGCAATTTACTTTGCCCTCTTACTAATCCCTTGCTTTGTCTTAACTTAATACCTTCTGCACACCATCGTTATGCTAATTGGTTTTCTTCATTCCCTACCGGTCGGCACCAGCCTAAGGTTTGGAAGAAGACAATCCAATTTGCGTAATAGGTGTACTACCCCTAAACCAAGGAGTACTCGTAACCTGAGAGAGGGTAAAAGTAAAAGACAACTGAATAATCCTATCCGTTTCCTCCAGAACCTGAAACCATCCTCGAATAAATTCCTTCGAGTTCGTATCTAACCATACGATGGTTTTGTCCAATGGAAGTGGACGTTCGTAGTAGTACGGGGTGTCCTGGAGAAAAGGGTAAAAGTAGGAGTGGCAACGAGGTTTGCAACTCTGACAATCCAAAAGCCAGTGTTTAAGAAGGTTCGGTTAATTTGGTCACTGAGTCATAGTCTTAGGGTCGGGTCAAATGGTCGCTGCTAGAGAGAGAGAGAAAAGAAACACTCAGCGTGCACTCTAACCTAGATCAGAATGGTTACCAATTTATCTAATCTGGAAACCTCCCACTGTACCTCAAATTCTCCTCCAAACCTGAAAGAAGAATTAGTCGGGATCACCCGAGGAGTATACCAACTCATCAGTGGGAATCGGGATCCAACTATCATCGCATGACAACGTGACGGAATCCGCTCACGGTGTCACACTCCAGAAGGTATGCGCATATCTGGCAAGTTTCAGTTCTTTTGAAACTCCCGATGTGATTTCAGCCCCATGCTCTTATGACCTTGACTTTGGCCAACATATCATAAGTCACATGTCAAGTTCTACCCGTCATTCTCTAGGTTAATTTGAATCCACCCGTACATACCCTTGACTTTGGCCAACATGGCAGTACGACTGTTCCAAACCAACGCATCTATCTATGCTGCATATGAATAACCAACAGCTACCAAACACTGTGCCTTGACTTTGGCCAACATACACAGCTTGAATACTATTGACTATCCATATGAAACGACGGAGGGCTACGAATGGTTTCTGGCGAAAACCTTTAACGTAATGAACTTGATATCGTTGAAGGAACGGATAGCTTTTTAAAATTATAGTGACGAAAACCTTTGCTAAAGAGGTCACTCCCGGTGAAGGGATCTTGGCTCTTTCCCCGTAGAATGGGGTGCAGGATATTCCAAATGAATACCGCGATGCAAAGCAAAAGTAATCGGCTATAGTGAAGTTAATGCCCTGACGCAAACTTCTGTCCAAGGGGTCACTCCCGGTGAAGGGATCTCGGTCCTTGCCTCGTCGACTAAGGAGCAGGATATTCCAATGAATACCACGATGCAAAACAAAAGTAAACGTCCTTGCAATAACAGCTTTTTGAAAAGTGTTCCAACAACATCAGATTAGGTTTGTTTTTAACTTGCATTGATCCGAATCAATGCAGTCCCATCAATTGATCACACCAAAAAGAACGAAAATATACTGATGTACGTATATGCCATCCGCATTCGCCACTGGGTCCCGTCATTACCCGTTAGGTTAGCTAACTAACGACAGAGCGGGGACTGGACTAGCGCGGATGCAAAACATATACAACATCTACTAATATATATACCAATATATTATATTCGCTCAAGGCGTGAATAAAATGCAACATCACAGAGAATGAACAGCATCACAGAAACAATACAGATATCTGGGATCCCCGGGTTTCACAGAGCCACTGCTGAAACCCGACGTTCCCCTGGTCGTGTGGATAGCCTGTGCAATGAAATCCTAGACCCCTACGGGCGCGGCAAGTTACCCGCCAAAACCTGAAGCGAGGCAGCCCCCTTCAGCAACGTGAATGGACCACCCAGCACTTCACGGAATCCGGTAACTTGGGCACCCCTCCTGGGTCAACCTGTACCCCCTACGAGTGCGGCGAATAGCCCACCAATCCTAGAGTGAAGCCCCCTCCGTCTCAATGCCATGAGATGCGGGCTTGTTTCCCTCCAGAACCCGGCTATCCGTGCACCCCTCCGCGGGGCAATCCTAGTACAGAAAGTAAAATATACATACAACGGGTACATCGACCGCAACCAGGTCGTGCCCCAAAAATAATAATACAAACAGGCAGTGACGGCAGTCCACATGTCGGACGCTCGCCCCGCAATATCAAATGTACATAATACAACAAAACTGTACTAGCATTGCATCCAGGCTATCCCCCACGACCGATCCGCAACATCACAGCAAAAACAAAACATCAACGTGAAAATCACGTTCGCAAATCCGTCTAACCGGGCTATAGCAGTTAGACCGGATTTACCGATCAAGTGACATTCACGGTCGCAGATATAATGTAAATACTGTGAAAAATGTGTTTAAAATATCCGACCGATCAAAATTTAACAAGTGGGCCCCAAAATAATACTGTAGCAGTTAAAGAAATTATGGGCCCAAAATTATTATTCCAAAACCCATATTTTAAGCCCAGAAAGCGACTGAAGAAATTTGACAAAGCAAGGACACCATTCGGCGGCGGAACCGTGGCCCCAGGGGGGCTTTGGCCGCGGTTCCGCGCTCAGGTCGTCGACTTACTTCGTCGAATTTCTACAGTGGGCTTACAACCTTCAGTGCATCACTATTTTACAACCTGAAAAATTTTTCGACACAAAAAATTTCCAACAGAAAACTGTCGTGAGCAAATACGGGTTTTTGGACATTTCGATCGATCGGAACTGAAAAACACATTACACCAAGCTAGACTAAGTTAATGGCGAGGCTCTGATACCACTGTAAGTGCACGGCGGCGCCCCGGCCGTCAATCCGACGGCCAAAAGCGGAAGCGGTGATAAACTTTAAATTTTCTTAAACTGGCAAACCGCCGCGCACTACTACCTGGATCGAACCATTAATTAGTCCTAGCTACCAACAAGAAAGGGAAGAGAGATATACCGACGATCCAAGTCCTCCGGTCTTCTCATCATCGTCCCGATCTCCTGCGGAATGTCCCGTCTCCTCCTCGTCGCCGGAAGTGCACCACATTGCCTACTTCTTTTACGGGCTCCCACCTCAATCTCGAGGCAACTCGGGCACGAAGCCGGCTACTCGACGTGCCCAAGATTTGCTGTAGAATGTGTGAAGAACCATGTCTCACTTTTTGGGGATTGTGGAATTGCCATTGGTGGAGGAAAAGAGAACAACTTTAGGAAATGAGCTAGAGGACTTTTTTAGCAAAACATGAGAAGCAAAAATACCACACCTCAAAATGAACCCCATCCCATACCCTTCCATAGGAATGGCCGGCCCCCCCTTCTCAAGTGTGATTGGAGAGAGAAAGAGAAAAGTCAAGGGGGTGGGTGGAAGCAATGATGAAAAGAGATGATGAGAGAACAAAACCCAACACTCCAAAAGCCAATCATAACCTACAATGGTCAAGCCATCATCATAAAGCTAGAAGTCAAAAGATGGGCTCCATCATGAAACCATCATGATATAAATATATGCAAAGAACCCCCTCCACTAATGCCTATTTGCAACAATGCAAATAAACCCTCCTCCACCACACTTCGGCCAATGAACGGAACAAAGGAAATTGGCCGAAACGGAAAGCAAACTGGCAACTCCAGAAAACTGATCCCGTAATAAATTACAGGAAAACCCCGATACTGTGCATACACACCCGCATCTGTATTTCGACCGAAATACAAATGCAATGAGACAAAATCTACACTGTACTATACTAGGATCCGGCTTAAACCAAAGCCGGCTAGTAATATCTGTTCGATCCTGATCCGTGCAATACCGCACGTATCTGATCGAACCCTGCCATATAACCATACGGCCTATAGTACAAACTGTCCGATCCTGATCCGTGCAATACCGCACGTATCTGATCGGACCTTGCCATATCTCCATACGGCCTCTACAACCTTTCGCCCGAAAGCTGAGTAACTGAATGTGGGGGACTCTAAAGACTCGTCAACTCCTCGGTTGTGGATTTAACCACTAGCACGTCAGAGGTATAAGCCAATACGTAACGGGCTACCAAGTATTGACTAAAAGGGACGTCTGTGAGTGAACTCAGCCTGACAACCCTACTGAGCCTGTCAGTGACAATATCCGTACAGTCCGGTCCGTTCGTCTATGAGTATCGCATGGCGGGCCTAGGGGGTTGGTAAAAGTCAGACCCCCAAAAGCGGTACAAGTCGTGTCGGAGTGTAGCCCAGAACACCCTGAGATACTACTGGAATACCTACCAGTAAATCTCCTTGCCTTGGCCAAGGACTTTGTGTAATGGCTCTCCTAGACACAGCACGACCTCACCCCCAAAACCGGGAGAAACGAACCCCTGAAGATACGCTCACTGCCTCCATGTGGCTCGGGACTGTACCCAACTAAAACCTGTTTGCACGACTCCTTTGAGCCGTGGTAGGGTAGTAATCAAAGTACAGTGGGAACTCACACGAGACAAATGATGATCCCCAGGTCGATGAACTAACCTGCACACATGTCACCAGGGAACTGCCATCTGACGTCTGGTATATGACCAACTAGCATGTTCCCGGCGAGTCCTGTCCGGTGTACTCATAACCCAATGAGCACCTGTATACATCTTAGGTGATCCAACTGACACCAGTGGCTTGTGAGACCGGCCACCGCCCCTCGTCGGGGTCTCGACTGTATACACTAGTCTACTAATGGAGTATCGATGCCCAGTCTCGAAACTCCCACGACTAGGGACCTTTTAAGGATAAGCTTATAGACCCCCAGCTCCCACTTATATGATCGCCCTCATACTGCTGGTGGTCAAGCAAGAATCCTAGGGGCTCTATCAACGTGTAATAGCGACGTGTCAGGTCACCTAAAGCAGTACACGATGATAAAGGTAAACCAGATAGCATACTATCATCTCGAGTAAGACTGTCCTACCGGGATAGGTCCTCCCTCAATCATTACAATCACGTACCTGTGACCTAATAATTGACTCTGAGGGCACTATCTCCAACACCGTTAGGTTAGGTAACTAACGACAGAGCAGAGCAGGGCTAGTGCGGATGCAAAACATAAGTAACGTCTATATAATATATCATATATACTATATACTGTATCTATCACAGAACATCACATGATCACATCACAGATATCGCAGCAGAAGAAACATATGAAATATTGGATATACTAGGACGTCCGTGTTTTCAATACGAGCCAGTATAAAACACGGATTCCACGGTCGCGATGAATAGCCAAACCCACACCCCTAGACCCCTACGAGAGCGGCAAGCAACCCTACCAATTCTAGAGTTAGGAGACCCGGACTCGACTCCTCGAGTTGGTCTCCCACTGGACTCCAGAACCCGGTTACTTGTGCTCCCCTTCTTGGGTCTATCCTAGTGCGGAAAAGTAAATAATATACAAACGGTGACAACTTCTGCAACTTGGAAGTGCCCCAATAAAAGAATATTACATACAAGTTTTTACATGAATGAAAATGAAAAACACTCATCTCACATAAAAACCCCCCGGCTATTCAAACACGACGATCCAATATAACATATCCAGCAACACATAACATCACATGTCATCAACGTAAGTAAATATGCACATCCCAATTGTCGTTGACATATAGCAACGAAACCGGCGATATCACATATTACACTTACGGTCACAGAAAAGAAAGTGTAAAACTACAACAGTTGGAATCCGCAACCACCTCAGACATCGCATGCCTGACCAAATGAATTCCTTAGTCATCGCATGCCTAACAATTATAAACCCCGCATTTTAGTCTCATTATCGAAAACACTTTTCAATATCAAGTCGGGCAATTCAACAAGATTCCCGATATCCTGATCGAATGCTCGTCGCAAACTTTAGTAGGCGGCCGCACCCCCGATACCGTCGACGAAGTGCACCAAGGCGGAACACCGCTGCCGCGAGCACCCGAACGGATGCTTTCGGCGACGGGGTTCTCCTACAGTCACTTGGTCGGGGCTGTGGAGTGAGGCTGTCTATTAAGTTTACCCGGCGAGTATCCGCGTACGCTACGTGATTGCGACGGACTTTTGATCACATCAAAATTCCGTAGCAACCGATCAAGTGAGACTAAACTGCTATGTTTATAATATTCATTCAGTTATCTCATAACTTATTGTGAATTCCAATTATTGTATCCCATTTCAGATAAATAGAAAATGTTAAACTTTTCGATCGAACAGTCAAACACCCAAGTTTTCCCGATACAGATCAACACATGAAACAAGTCTAAAAACATTCAGTTCGTGCCTCAGAACCAACGGTCCAGCCGTAGAAGGGTCAAGCCAACGACTCACATGTGGCACGTCGTACTGCCCCAAACCCGAAGGTTCAATGGGCAGTTCAAGACGGTCACATAATCGAGTTAAGGTTTGTTGTCTTCTAGAGGGACCATCGCGTTACTTGCACTACTTAGAACGTCGTTAAACTACGGAAAAATCCAACACTTGGATATTTTCCGGCAGGGGAAAGATTGGGTATTTGTATCCGGTCGAACTTTTTTAACATATTCAAAAATTATCCGGAAAGCCATACAGACAAAATTTGATAATCCGATCGAACATTCGAATCCCCAAAACAACCCCAGAAAACTCAACTGTATAGTAACAATAAAAATACCCAGAAAATATAACATTTAGAATTAAGAATTACTGTGCAGGAAAAAATGGAAATGGAGATAGTACGGCCGTGGAACCGCCGCATGAGCCAAGCTCATGCCGCGGAACCGCGGCGGTATGATGCGATTAGCCTGTCGAACTTCACAGTAATTCTTATAAACTCCTGCTTATTTTTCTGCATATTTTTAATATTGAAAAATCCATATTTTACAAAAATGTACAGAGAGCATGAATCGGATTAGGGTTTCGGGTCGATTGGATTTCAAACGTCGTCTAGACATCGCCTAAGGCTCTAGCTAGGCTCTGATACCACTGTAGGGTTCCTAGGCACTCTAATGAGGTCTCACAAGGCATCAACCATGCTAATTACAAATTTTATAGGTGCCGAGAAACCCTAACAAGATCGTTAACTAGAAATTTTAGGCGACAAAGCAACTAGTTAACAACTTAACTAAAGGAAACGGAAATACAACCTTTGTAGATCCGGATCTCCACCTCCATAGCTCCGCAATGAAGTCTCCTCGCTGTCCAAATCGCATCCCGGACTCTAGCATCGGCTTCATCGGAGAAATGGGCGGGCAAGGTCGTCGGCTTCGTGCCGAAGATGATCTATGTCGAGGCATCACAAGATCAAGCTCCCACTTCACCAAGTCATGAAACTTGTGAAGAGAACACCCTATACTACTTGGCAAGAGGTAGAGGATGAAGAAATAGGAGGTGGGTTCACTTTAGAATTGGATTTCTCACTTGATTTCTTCACTTGCCATTGATGAGGCAAGCTTTCTTCATGTGAAGAAGAAGAAGAAGAAGATGATAATATTATGATAAGTTTTTCTAAAAATGAAAATAATAAGAATACTTATCATCTCTCAACCATGGTCAAGTGTAGAGAATAAATCATGGTTAGTGGGAATGGTTAAGGTTAAGCAAGGAGACAAAATGGTCACTTGGTCAAAAGCTTCATGAAGCTTTAACTAGAAAACAAATTAAGCCACCATTTTCCTTTATGCTTAAAATATTTCCAAAAAAGAATAAATAGAGAAATAAATGAAAAAGAAAACAAAACCCCAATCATAAGTTTAACCATGGTTTAATTCTTTACACTTAACCAAGCAAACATGTATCATCAAACATGATACAAACATTTGCACAAAAAGTATATCACATATACAACTTGTACAACCAAGTGAGAAAATCCATTTAAAGTGAACCAATACTAGTTAATGCAAAGTAATATATCAAATATATAATTATACATTAAATCATTAAATCAACACTTGATTTAACGATCCGGTCATATCGCATATAACCGACTAGTATCCTATGTATCGGTTTATCGAATCAATGCTTGAATCGACAACTAGGTTATATTGCATACAACCAATCGATACATTGATCGCGAGAATGGAATACGGTATCACATACACGCATTATTCTCGGTCCCGCACATATCTCATATGCGCTCCTATTTCGTTTCGCTTGAGCCAGGAAACCTCTGTGTAGGACTCTAAAGACTCGTCAATACGCCGGCAGCAGGTGATGATCATATCAAACACCCACAAGCCGCAAGCGGTCTGCTAAACGTAACGGCCACCCGGCAATCACGTGCCTGTGATCCAATAATTTACTCTGAGGGCACTATCTCCAACAATTTGCTCGTTAGGTAAGGAGCATTAAACAGCGGTGTAATTCTTCATAACCATGGTACAGTTTTCAACCTACGACGCACATGATTTGAATTATTAGACTCAGGGGACTTATACAAAGTATTGTATGTTGTCCAGTGTCCATTAGGATAGAGGGGTTGGTCCTTGTACTATATTTTGTTTACTTATGATTTCTCTACTTTTAGACAAGTGTTTCGTAGAAACACAAGGTCCATGTTTTGAGAAGTTATAGGAATAAGCATAAAGTAGAGAACCAGGTGTTGCAAGTATCGGGATTCTTCAAGGTGATCGAAGATGTAGATACTTGTGTTTGGTATTCATTTGATAGTAATGGTTTTGAGAAACTTGTTTCTTTTTCAGGTTACTTATATCTGGATGCATTCCTAAGTTGAGTAATGTTGATCGGCCTCTCTCCATTTAGTTGACATGCACTGGAGACAGCTGCATGATTTGAATCCGGTTCCAATTAAATCAGTGTCTCTGTTTCTATATTGGATATAGAACGATTCATATCTTAACGATGTTAAGATACGGAGAGTTGTCCGGCTTATGCTTAAAACCAGACTCTAGATAACTCAAGGCACGTTTCTGTAATGGCAGTTTGTGGGTTGACCCGGGCTATGACGAGGGTTGATTTTCTACCATCTGGAAGATCAATAGTGATATTGTTCTTGACTTGCCACAGTTTTAGTAAAATGGATTTTTTCAGAAAAAAGTAGTGGGAGTATGGTAGAACTGGAAGTGATTCCAGAACCGCAAACGATTACTGAAAGTTTAATAGGACCTTAAGATTCAGTTAGGTTTGACATTTCATTTAGCCACTCCGCAGATATGGTGGGTAACCTCAGGCGCCCGAGAGGTACTTCGGTATGCTCAAAGACGGTGACATGGAGGTTCTTGTTTACCCAGACTTGCTATTACTGCTGTTCCAGATTATGAGACCCGGCAGGAGGATGAGTATAGCGTTGTTCTAAACTATCTTTAGAAGTGCACGTGTATATGACTCTGCCAGAGAGTTGTCGTAGTCAGTAGGAGCAGCGGAAGCAAAGTGGAAAAATAGCTTGTGTCTATTTATAGATTAAAGCAGATATAGCGGAGATAGATCATCTATTTTTGATGTCACAGTCATAGGTTTTGACTTCATTAGAATAGGGGATAGATCTGTTAAGAAGGTAGTAGGGTGTGAGGTCCTGGTATTTGGATGACATACACTGAGTAGGAAGTGATATTCCTATACTACGATCGATTATACTTTGGTTGTCACACAGTGGTTTCTCCACATAGGATTTGGATATTGTATTAGGCATTCTGGTTACTAGATCTATAGTTTTAGATCTAGATTTGGGTAGTGTCTCAATCCGGGTACTTAGACAGCATTCTAAAGGTGCTTTAGAATGGATGACTCCTGGCATGGTAGTGTACCTGCAGGTGATGGAGTCACCCTCTCTAAAGCTGTCTTACAGACTAAAGGGGAGAGGGATGTGCATGATTGGCATATCACTTGCTTAGGCAATTGAGTCAATCATGAGATGTCAAGTACCACACCAGATGTTGTTTTTGTACTAGATGCAATAAGTTAAGATATTAATCCAATCCTGGTGAAACGTTCGGAAGAAGTTTTATGAACATAAGAAGATGTTCTAGGGATATGGTAACAACAGCCTCCTTCGGGATGCGGTTATCATTCCAGGCTTCCAAGGTGACCAACATGATAGAGTCACTGTCAGAGTTATAGTTTTCCCTCCAACGAGGGGCAGTAGTTTGGACAGGTGGTCCAAACGGATACTGAGGGAGGCATGGTGCAGGATACTGATTAAATTCAGTTGACGATATAGTCTAAGAAGTTTGGATTTGGAGTTCAATTATGAACCGGGTCCCATCAGATATCCAGACATTTTCTAAGACAGGTATTGCTCAATTCGGGAGATGTCTTTCTCTACGAACTTGAGATAAAGAGAGACATAGAAAGAAACATCAGGGCGGTTCCACTCACTAAGGCTATTTCTCGAACGCAATAGTTTTACAAACGAGCTTTATGAAACTGATTATTAGAGGAGTTGGGTGTTCGGTATCACACGGGCTGTGAGTATGCGACATCGCAATAATTGGCCTTAAGTGCAAGTGAGAGATTGTTGGATATAGTGCCCTCAAAGTCAATTATTGGATCACAGGCACGTGATTGCAATGATTGAGGGAGGACCTATACCGATAGGACAGTCTTACTCGAGATGATAGTATGCTATCTGGTTTACCTTTATCAGTCGTGTACAGCTTTAGGTGATATTACAGATCACTATTACACATTGATAGAGTCCTTAGGATTCTTGCTTTACTACCAGCAGTATGATGGCGATTATATACGTGAGAGTTGGGTAGTCTAAAAGCACATCCTTAAAGTGTCCCTAGTCGTGGGAGTTTCGAGACTGGGCATCGATACTCCATCAGTAGACTAGTGTATACAGTCGAGACCCCGATGAGGGGCAGTGGCCGGTCTCACAAGCCATTGGTATCAGTTGGTTCACCTAAGATGTATACAGGTGCTTATTGGGTTATGAGTACACCGGACATGACTCACCGGGAACATGCTAGTTGGTTTTATACCTAGCGTCAGATAGCAGTTCCCTGATGACATGTGTACATGTTAGTCTATCGACCTGAGATCGTCACTTGTCTCGTGTGAGTTCCCACTGTGCTTTGATTACTACCCTACCACGGCTCAAAGGAGTCGTGCAAACAGGTTTTAGTTGGGTACAGTCCCGAACCACATGGAGGCAGTGAGCGGATCGGCAGGGGATTCGTCTTTCCCAGTATTGGGGGTGAGATCGCGCTGTGTTTAGGAGAGCCATTACACGAAGTCCTTGGCCAAGGCAAGTAAGATTTACTGGTAGGTATTCCAGTAGCATCTCAGGGTGTTCTGGGCTACACTCCGACACGACTTGTACCACTTTTGGGGGTCTGACGTTTATGTCACGACCCGAGTATTTCGACTCGTGACCGGCACTTAACCACGCTACGTCTACAGGCGTAACGCGATTAAGTAAGCCGAACCCAGAAATCAAAACCATTTAAAATAGTGAGTGTTAAAAACATTTAGTTAAAGCATTTAGAAAACCTTAAATAATTCAATAAGTTCCTTTAAGTTACTTAATCATTTAAATAATTTTGGCAGCATTTCCTTTGTAAAAGTAGCCCCGAGACCGGGTACAAAACAGGATATGAGTGAAAAATGAGATATAATGAAATGAAACATCCCCAAACGGGAGCAATCACGCCCAACGGCGGAAACCAACATCACAAGAGTAATATACGACGCCGTAGCGAAGAATGGGCAATAAGTAAACATCACAGAAAATAACTGCATATAAAAACAGTCGGCTCCCACGAGCTCGACACCAGAATACAAAATATACATCATCGTCCTCACACAGTATCTAAGTCCAGTACATAAATGGTAGATGGAGAGTACTAGGTACAAAAAGGGATACAATAAAAGTAATCAGATACCACAACCCACCTAAATGCAAAACAGCACTCGCTGCAACTGTAGTGGTATCTGTAGCCAAAAGATGCAAAAGACAGCCTGCCGTGACTATGCTGAGGGCAACCTGCAAATACTGTGGCACAACGGGGGTGAGTTGCTAACTCGTGAATAGAGATAACATATAAAGGTAATCGCGAGCATGCACATACTGCGCTATTCTAACAAATGCCAGCAGATGATATCAATGCGTGATAAGCAGTATGTGCAATAATCATGTAGATGCTCTGTCAGGTAAAATAACTACAGGATGAGATATATGGTAATCAATGCTGAGTATGGGATAAACAACATCCACACGGAATATCAACGTGGAAAACAATCGGTGTTAGTGTATATGCCCTAGAGGCCATTACTGTATCATACTAGTTTGTATATTACTTGATGGAAGCTTGGGATATTCACAGTTGTATATACAATCTTGCTCGAAATGGTAGTATGCTACTTGGTTTGTCTCTTCTTTAATATGTGCATGTGTTTCTTTTAGCATATCGCTGATATACATATTAGTAGAGCCCTTAGGATCTTTGCTTGATTACCAGCGTTGTGATGGCGCTCACACTCGTGGGAGCTGGGTGATCTATAAGCACATCCTTATACTGGTCCCTAGTCGTTGGACTATCGAGACAGGGCATCGATACTCCGGAGTAGACTAGCGTATGCGCTTCTCATCCCAGTGTGGGAGACGGTCTGTCCTACAGCCGTCAGTACGTCGTACTTGAGATAGTATGCGGGTGCTCGTTGGGTTACGAGTACACTGGACAGGACTCGTCGGGAACTGTTGGTTGGTATTATACCTATCGTCAGTTATCAGTTCCCAGGTGACATGAGTACAGCTTAGTCCGCTGACTTGACACTGTCACTTCGCCTCGAGTGTGTTCCCACTGCACTTTGATTGCTACCCTACCACGGCTCAAAGGAGTCGTGCAAACAGGTAGTTTTTGGGTGCAGTCCCGAAGCACTTGGAGGCAGTGACGGTTAGACAGGATTCGTCTCTCCCGGTATTGGGGGTTGACATCGCGCTGTGTGCAGGAGAGCCATTACACGAGTAGTCCCTGGCCAGGGCAAGAGAGATATACTGGTAGGTTTCCAGTGTTATCTCAGGGTGTTCTGGGCTACACTCCGACACGACTTGTACCGCTATTAGAGGACTGACGTTCACCGCCCCCTAGGCCCGCCATGCGATGTATCTGACGAACAGACCGGACTGTACGGAGATTGTCACATACAGGCTCAGTAGGAGTTCGGATGGGGTTCACCTCGTCAGTCTTCTTATCGACATCTACCTGGGGACCGTTGCGTACAGCTAGTGCCGCTTGCGGTCTGTGGTTAAACCCACTGCCAGTGTAGTGTCGAGTCTTTAGAGTCCCACACAGAGAGCTATTCGCCTTTAGGCAAAATGAGTAGAGGTCGCATGGTTTTGCAACAGGGTTCGTTCACATTCGCGCACTTGTGCACGTTTGCTGTCCGGACAGTTTATACTAGCGGGCTTTGGTTTAAGCCGGATCCTAGTATATGATTTGGGATTGGTTTTTCTCATTGTATTCATTTTCCTCGGATCACGAATGCGGGTGCGTATGCACGGTTGCTTGAGATTGAGGGAGAGGACTTTGATTAGGGTTAATGACTATTGTCATTTTATTAACCCTAATGCTTATGTGTGTATTATTGTTAATTGATATTAGTTTAATAATTGTGCATGGTTATGGTTGTTGACCATTTGACCCTCCTTGACTTGTTGACCTAGGTTGACACTTTGACCATCATCATTTCTTTTAGAAGATGCTTTTTGATCCTTGCAAATTGAAATGATAATGGTCATGTCATGATTAGCCATGACAATTATCTAGCTAATTATTTAATTAAAATAATATACACATATTAGAGAGAATGGTTCACATTATTCTCATTCTATCATATCCTTTCTCTCTCTTGTTCTTTCTCTCCCTCAAGCTCTCTCCCTCTCATGTGTTGAGAAACACTTGAGCTTGAGAAAAACCCTCTCTTGATCATCTTTACTCTCATCTAGGGTTCAAGGACTAGCACTTCTTGCACCCTAGTTACTTCTAGCTTGGAGTTGAAGCCAAAGGTTGAGGCTTTCGGGTGGATCTTTCTTCGACGTGAGAAGACGACCAAGGTGACCTCCTTCCACCACTCCAAGGAGCAAGGAGAGAAGGACTTAAAGCCCAAGGTATAACCTTTCTAGCACTTAGCTAGTTACTAGTTAGCTTTAGCAAGTTTTTGTTTAGCAAACATCCTTCTAGCTCTAGTCCATGTTGCCTTGGCTCATAAAAATCCGATTTTTATTCCGTTTTCTGCCTCCCCGCAACCACCGGGATGGGCAACGTGGACTTACAATCGGTGCCCACAACTGCACCCAAATCCCAAATAACTCAGGCGCCGGCACACCCATCGGCCCTCAAATCCTGTAAACCTCTGAGAATCACGAGTACCCAACATCGGCACCCAAAACATCATAAAATACTCGTGTCCAGCATCGACACGCAAATCCTCATATATCGGGCTCCGTCAGTCCGGATCAGCCCACGGGCTCCGTCTGCGGTATCGACCCTCGGCCCCGGCAGTACGGATCATCCCGCATCCATCTCTCGACTCTGGTCGGTATCCTCCGAATAACCGCCAGGTCCAACCAATCACCGGTAGGTACTCGCCACCCTGCCAGGCTCATCGTCTACTCCACGAAAAACATTTCTCGCCCCGGGGAACCATACCGGGTCCACCACGAACCCGCAAATGGATCATCCATCTCCTCGAATCGGGTTTCAAGCACACGTCTCAGCACCGAGAAAACGCGTGGTGGACGCACCAAAATATCATATCACGAGGAACCGGGTTTTCAAATAGTGCATCTTTTCTTAAAAATCCCACGGTCCTCAAAACCAGAAATCACATGAAAATCTAACACCAAGAAATAAATCCAATGCGATGTGCTACGTACATCAATCCATGATATAGGTATAAGGGAAAACCGCTTTTAAAATTAGTTTCCGTTTTTAAAGATATCATGCGGCTCCCAATTTCCATGAAAGTCATATCAAATCATATATGAAATGAACTACAGCAATAAAATCATGGCAGTTCTACAGTGAGTGTGTCATGGCAATTACTAACGGTGTGTGTGTAGCATGCAGATTAGTGCTCGTGCAACATGAACCGTTAGTAATAGTGCGGTGTTCTATCAATTCTAAGCATACATACAGCAGGGAATGCAATATGCAATGACAGTCCATGAGGTAAATGCAACATATAATAATAAAGTCCTATCAGCCCTGACGTATAACGCCATGCGGGCGATATCCCCGTAGATTTGAAATCTACTCACCGAAGTCTCGCGCTAAGTGTAGCCGACGACTTGCTTGCCCTTCTTCGCTGCGTCCGTCTCACTCGCCGGCGAACCTAGAATCACATAACATATATCACACATAAGCTCAATTTCACAAAACGCGATATTACGATACAATTAGAAACCCGTGTAGCAAACCAATCGCGCGTGTGCGCGATACGCTAAAACGTGTGATCACGCGCCTGGAACTACCCTGACGCGTCGCGATACGCAGAAACACCAAACTCACACACGTATCCCGCGTGTCGCGAAGGTTTAAAATACGAGAAATAGGTATTTAGTCCCAGATTTTTATACAGAACTTAACTTACAAAAATATATATACCACAAAACTCCAAATAGCAGAAGACACCCAATGGACCAAACCCCAACCCAAACCCTACCCATCTGGCCGCAAATTGCGGCCAGATCGAATATTCCGGCGGCCTCAACATGAAGAAAGGGGGTCGGGTTCTACCTGGGGTATCAGCACCTAACAACTATACTGTAGTCTTCTCAAAATTATTCTGAACTCATCGGGTCGATAGCAGTTTACAGAAACACAAGATTTGCCTTAAAACGACGAATCTGCTACAAAAAGAAATCTGGTGGTATTTTAGTGCAATTAGGGTTTAAGCTGGGTTAAAATGGCCTTAACAACTCTCCATCAACCTACTAGAACCATTTCAAACATCACTTGGTCAAGGTTCCCACCAATCACCACAAAAAGCACTAAATACACAAAACTATCGCTAATCGAAGCTAATCTACTCAATTAAGCGAAAGTAGGAATAAGTTTAGAGGTTATACCCTCAAGAAATCTCACAAGCAAGTAGAAGGAGAAGAAGAAGAGGGAATGGAGCTGCTGGAGTGCTGTTGCTGCTGCCTGGAGCTGTTGCTGCTGCCTGTAGCTGCTGCTGTTGTTTCCTGAGCTGCTGTTGCTGAGGCTGAAGCTGCTGCTGCTGCTGTTGTGTTTGCTGCTGCTACTGCTGTTGTGTTTGCTGCTGCTACTGCTATAGAGGTAAGTGTGTGTGTGTGTGAGAGAGAGTGAGGTTGAGAGAAAGAAAACAAAACAAATGAGAGGAAATCATCACCCCAATGTCAACCCCTCCTCTCTCTCTCCTCATTAATTGCAAGCATGGCTTAAGCCATGATGCACTCTCTCTCTCTCACCAAGTCAACACCCTAAGAAAATTTCAAATTAAAGCAACTATTAATTAACTAATTAAACTCAATTAAAACCCAAAAGACTTTAATCCCCATGATTAACCCACCATGGTCACTAATCATGGTAATAACTCTTTTAAAAACCCTAGTTTACATGCACATGTGTGTGCAAGCCTAGGAAAATTTTAGAAAAATATTTATTAAATTAGGAAAAATATTTGAAACACAATTTGGTAAACTTTTTGTTAAAAACCCTTTACTTAAATATAAATAGTCACTAAACACATCCTAAGGTGTTACAGTTTACCAGCCCCCTAGGCCCGACATGCGATACTCATAGAAGAACGGACCGGAATGTACGGATATTGTCACTGACAGGCTCAGTAGGGTTTTAGGATGAGTTTGCTCATCGGTCTCCCTTTTGGTCAATACAAGTGTAGCCGTTACGTACAGCTAGTACCACTGACGTGCTTGTGGTTAAACCCACTGCCAGCGTATTGACGAGTCTTTAGAGTCCCCCAAAGATAGTTTCCCAAGTTTCGGGCGAAACGTTGTAGAGGCCGTATGGTTTTATGGCAGGGTTCGATCATATACGTGCACTTGTGCACGGATCATGATCAGACGGATCATACTAGTGGGCTTTGGTTTAAGCCGGATCCTAGTATTAGATTTGTTGGATTACTTTAGTCTCATCGCATTTGCATTCAGTCAGAATGCGGATGCAGGTATGTATATATAGGTGAGGGGTATTCTTGTGATCCGTCACGAGTTTACTTTAGATGATGTCGTTCTTTTTATTGTCATAAACATTTGGGTTAATGTTTATATTGGTGGAAATTGTGAGTGGTTTTCATCATGAGGAGCAATTAATGTGGCATGTTCAATTTAGTGACTTATGGTCTCTTTTTTTGTGGACATGTCATGTTAATTGATGGTTGATTCTTTACATCACCTTGGACATGTCGGCTAGCAAACTTCATGTCCGAGTTGCTTCGGTTTGAAGCGGGAGCCCGTAAAAAGTCTTCTTGACGTGGTGCCCTCCCGAAGAGGAGACCGAAGATCGGAGATGCCGCGAGGAGCTAGGGATGGTGGCTAAAGACCGAAGGACACGGATCGATCGGTATAGCCTTTTTATCATCTTTCTAATTAGCTAGTTTGTGTTAATGGTTCGATCCGGGTGAATGGTTGCGGTAGCGCTAAGTTTGAAAAATTTTTGTTCCACGTTTGGCCTCGGATTGACGGCCGGGGCGCTTCCGTAACCCAACAGTTTTGAGACTTAGAGCGATGGGTTATATGTTCGCTTGGTGGGTTGATGTCTTGCTTTATTCATTTTACTTTTGTGTTGATCTTCACCGCTGGGTGTCGTATACATATATTCTGTCTTGCGTGGTTGTGATTCCGCCGATTGGCGAAGAGCTAGCTCCCGCTTGGGGATGCCTTTTATATTATCTTGTATATGTGGTTTTGGATCAAAATATACAAGGGAGGTGCTGCCCAAATTTTTAAAAGACGAAACATGTTTTTCAACTAGTAAAATCCACTTGCATTTTTCATGTTCCATTATTTATACATTTAATAAAACGTTTGATTTCATCATACCTTTATTTCAAAACTTCACCTCTTTTATTTTCTTAAAAAGGTTTAGATTTCTGGGCTTCGGCTTACTTGAATTACGTTACGCCTTTAGACATTGTGTGATTTAAGTGCCGGTCACGAACTAAATTTTCGGGTCGTGACAAAGTTGGTATCAGAGCGTTATGTTTAACCTTGGTTCGAGTCTAGGTTTGACTATATGGAGTCTGGGGCGTAATCTATTTCGGAACCTAGGCTTGACCTTACGGAACTTAGACTTGAACATGGGGTATTAGACCTGAACTTTCGTTACATAGGTTGACCCTGATTGATGGAGTAGGTAGCTTGAGTAGTGTGACGTACCGTACGTATGTTCCGAGGCATATTTACTATACAATACTCCACTTAAGAAATCTTAGGATGTACATATCTTGAGACTTGTGATTCTCTTCGTTCCCTTGATCATACATCCATTTGAGATCCTTGATTCTATTCGTTTCCATGATCATACTCTCATTGATTCCGTTCCTCCTTATGATCATGTATCCATTTTGGGATCTGTTGATTCTTTTCATCCCTTTGATTTATTTTCTTCGATACTTGATTGAGGTTCCTGTCACCATGGTTTGAGCGCAGATTGAGCTGCTGGTAGTGATGCGGTCAGGGCGAGCTCGTCATGGACGAGGACTGACCATCGTGTTTTCTGGTGACATGGGAACGTATCGATTTAGTGTTTGTGTTGTGACATCTCGTTTGAGGCGAGTGTTCGGTTTTGCACCGGATGATCGGCCACTGATAGAGGCTGCCAGTTGCGAGAGGACTGTTGATGTACAGCGTACCTCAGAGTTTGTGATGTCGTCTACCTTGCAGACAGATGACCCAGCTGTTACTGAGATTGATGGGATGTCGCTTCTAGAGCTTATGAGCTGAGATTGCTGGAGCTTTCAGGCAGAGATACGACGGTAGATAGCTAGTATATCTTGAGTTGAGAGACTGAGATGATTCGTCTGATTGATGCGCCGACGCAGGCCCAGTTGAGTTGAAGATTTCCAGTGTGGAGAATCTTACTCAGATCTAGAGTAGATCGACCCAGAGATGACGTTGTTCGTTGGATGATCCGATAGGAGATCAGTAAGTTGACTAGTTTCAGATAGGAGGACCTTACCCAGATGCGTTGTGGGTTGATTGAGAATGGACGAATATAGAGAATTCCTCCGATGATTGGGACGAGTTCCCGAGGACGTGTTCGGCTAGATATCTTCTACAGAGTGATGAAGATACCGAGTCCGTATGAGAAACTCTGGATTGACTGTAGCCGAGAACAATCATAGTACGCAGATAGCATGACGTGACGTCGAAGTGGACGATAATAAAAGACGAGTGGAACAAGAGGTTCATGCGAGATGTTAACTAGCTGTTGTTACTCCCCGTTGAGATTAGAAATCGGATATTCATACAGAGGCTTTGGGATACAACCAGATCCTGAGGAAATGCTGTGCCGAGAACGCAAATGTCCAGAGAACGAGAAAAGATTATGCAGGAGTACCAGCCTCCGTATAGTTCGGCATAGGAGAGATCGGAAGAGACCTTGAGCAGGTGCCTTCCAGGACACTGCCGCGATAATATTTGCACCGAGGATCAGTTGTATCACATGTATTCAGAGGGCCATAGGCCGACGCCAGTGATGTGCTGCTTTATGAGTGGTCATACTAATTGGCCGAGAGATGACCAGAGGAGTGCCAGAGCGGAATCGTTTCCGTTAGCACAGCTGACCGGGCCGATGAGCCGATGGATTGCGAGATTGGTAATCCATAGAGAAATATGGACCCAGAGACAGAGGACGCCAGACCGTGAGCAGGAGCCAAGCGGACGTTCTTGCTCTTCCAGTTTTAGGCGCACCGACATTTTTTAATATTGTAGGAGGTATACCTCAATGTCATTTGTTGCGATTGTAAGTCCACGTTACCTCTCCCGGTTCTTTCGGGCTTGCGGAAATGGTGAAAAACGATTTTTAGGGTTATGGTAATATGGACTATAAAACCCGGATCTTTGCTAAACTACACACTAGCAACTAACAAGAGCTTTACCTACTCGGTTAGGGGGTTATACCTTAACTTGAACTCCTTCTCTTGGACTCCTTGTGGTAGTCGGATGGTTCTCTCCTCGTCGCCTTCTCTTGCCGAAAATGGATCCACCTGAGGGTCTCTACCTTGAGCTCCTTCCTCGAACTTGAGGTAACTAAAGTATTAGGCTTGCTAGACCTTCAACCTTAGGATGAGTAGAGAGTGGCTTTGTTGTTTTTATCTCAAAGGAAATGGTTCTTGTTAGTTATATGTATGCCCTAGAGGCCATTACTGTACATTGGATGTATATAGTAGTGGATGCTGGGACATATATAGGTAGGACTTTCTTGCTCGACATGATAGTACGCTATCTGGTTGCTCTTTATCTTAACATGTATACTTTCTGTCTCTCTGATTACATGTTAATAAAGCCCTTAGGATGTGTACTCGACTTCCAGGACTATGATGCAGATCATACTAGTGGGGCCTGGGTAGTCCATGAGTACATCCTTCATTGTTCCTAGTCGAGGGAATATCGAGACGGGGCATCGATATTCCAGAGTAGACTAGCGTATATCTTCTCGACCCATGTGATGGGCGATGGATGATCCTATATCCATTGGTGTTTGACATCGGAGATGGTATGCGGGTGCTCAGTGGAGACTGGGTACACTGAACGGACTCGTCGAGAACTCCCAGATGGTATGATACCTCACGTCAGATGGCAGTTCTCTGGTGACACTGGTACAGCTTAGTCTGTTGACCTGAGATCGTCATAGAGTATTGTGTGTCTCCCACTGTGCTTTGATTTCCACCCTACCATGGCTCTACTGAGTCGTGCAAACAGGTGGTTTTTGGGTACAGTCCCGATTCACATGGAGGCAATGAGCGATAGGAGGGGATTCGTCTCTCCCGGTATTGGGGGTTGATGTTGCGCTATGCTCGACTGGCCATAACAGGAAATCCCTGGCCAGGGTTGCAGTGATATACTGGTAAGAGTTATCAGTAGTTTCACGATTGTTATGGACCTCACGTAGGCATGACTTATCGAGCTACTGGGGTCTGACGTTTACCACCCCTAGGCGAGATATGCGACATATCAGACGAACAGACCGGACTGTACAGTAAGTGTTACTGGTTGGATTCACAGGAGTGTGAGCGGGCTTGCTCGTCGATCTTCTGATCGCTCAATACCCGGGTGGCCGTTACGTTTAGCAGACCGCTTGCGGCTTGTGGGTGTTTGATATGATCATCACCTGCTGTCGGCGTATTGACGAGTCTTTAGAGTCCTACATAGAGGTTTCCTGGCTCAAGCGAAACGAAATAGGAGCGCATATGAGATATGTGCGGGACCGAGAATAATTCGTGTATGTGATACCGTATTCCATTCTCGCGATGAATGTATCGATTGGTTATATGCGATATAACCTAGTTATCGAATCAAGGATTGATTCGATAAGCCGATACATAGGATACTAGTCGGTTATATGCGATATGACCGGATCGTTAAATCAAATGTTGATTTAATGATTTAATGTATAATTATATATTTGATATATTACTTTGCATTAACTAGTATTGGTTCACTTTAAATGGATTTTCTCACTTGAATATCACAAGTTGTATATGTGATATACTTTTGTGCACTTGATTGTATCATGTTTGATGATACATGTTTACTTGGTTAAGTGTAAAGAATTAAACCATGGTTAAGTTAATGATTAGGGTTTTCTTTTTCTTACTTATTTATTTATTTTGAAAAGATAAGATATGAAATGGTTGCTAGTTTTGTTTTTCTTTGAAGCTTCTTGAAGCTTTGACTAAAGTGACCATTTTGTCTCATACCTAACCCTAACCATTCCACTTAACCTTAGTACATTCTCTACACCTAACCAAGGTTAGAAAATGATAAGTGTTGATTTTATTTTCTATTTTTAATAACACTTATCATATCCTTTTCTTCTTCTTCTTCATCTTCAACGTGAAGAAAACCTAGCTACCATCAATGGCAACTAGTGAAAATGAGTGAGAAATCCAATTCTAAAGTGAACCCACTTCCTATTTCTTCATCCTCTACCTCTTGCCAAGTAGTATAGGGTGTTTTCTTCACAAGTTTCATGACTTGGTGAAGTGGGAGCTTGATCTAGTGATGCCTCGACGTAGATCATCTTCGGCATCGAAGCCGACGACCAAGCCCGCCCATTTCTTCGATGAAGCCGATGCTAGAGTCCAGAATCCGATTTGGACAGCGGAGGGACATCATCGCGGAGCTTAGGAAGTGGTGGACCAGATCTACAAAGGTTGTAGCCCCTTTCCTTTTAAGTTAAAGTCGTTAACTTGCATCGCATAGCCTACACATCTAGTTAACGATCCGTATTAGGGTTTCTCGGCACTTGTAAAATATGAATTAGCCATGTTTGATGCCTTTTGAGACCTCATTAGTGTGCCTAAAAACCCTACAGTGGTATCAGAGCCTAGCTAGAGCCTTAGGCGATGCGTAGACGGAATTAGAAGTCCGATCGAACCAAAACCCAAACCCAAAAATGCTCTCTGTACATTTTTGAAATTCGTGGATTTTTGTGAATTAAAAATATGCAGAAAAATCAGCAGGAGATTGTAAGGGTTACTGTAAAATTCGATGGCCTAATTCCTTAAAGACGCCGCGGTTCAGCGGCACGAGCATGGCTCGTACGGCGGTTCCGCGGCCATTTTGTCTTGTTGTGCATCGAATTTTATACAGTAATTCTTAGATTGCAGTGCTGGTTTTCCTGGGAATTTTCAATATTTATTCAAGAGTTGAATTTTCTGGGTTGTATTGGGGACTCGGTGTTTCGATCGGATCGTCTAATTTTGTCTGTGTGCTTTTCCGGATAATTTTAGAATATGTTAAAAAGTTTGACCGGATATAAATACCCACTTTTTCCCCTGCTGGGAAATTTCCAATTGTTGGATTTTTCCGTAGTTTAATGACGTTCTAAGTAGTGCAAGTAACGCGATGGTCCCTCTAGAAGACAATAAACCTTAACTCGATTATGTGACCGTCTTGAACTGCCCTTTGAACCTTAGGGTTTGGGGCAGTACGGCGTGCCACATGTGAGGCGTTGGCTTGACCCTTCTATGGCTGGACCGTTGGTACTGAGGCATGAACTGAATGTTTTTAGACTTATTTCATGTGTTGAGCTGTATCGGGAAAACTTGGGTGTTCGATTGTTCGATCGAAAAGTTTAACATTTTCTATTTATCCGGAATGTGAAACAATAATTGGAATTCATAAGTAGTTATGAGATAACTGAATGAATGTTATAAACATAGCAGTTTAGTCTCACTTGATCGGTTGCCACGGAATTTTGATGTGATCAAAAGTCCGTCGCAATCACGTAGCGCAAGAGGATACTCGCCGGGTAAACTTAATAGACAGCCTCATCCCATAGCCCCGACCAAGTGACTGTAGGAGAACCCCGTCGCCGAAAGCATCCTTTTGGGTGCTCGCGGCAGCGGTGTTCCGCCTTGGTGCACTTCGTCGATGGCGTCAGGGGTGCGGCCGCCTACTAAAGTTTGCGACGAGCATTCGATCAGAATGTCGGGAATCCTGTTGAATTCCCTGACTTAATATTGAAAAGTGTTTTCGATTTTGAGACTAAAATGCGAGGTTTATAATTGTTAGGCATGCGATGTCTAAGGAATTCATTTGGCTAGGCATGCGATGTCTAAAGAGATTGCGGATTCCAACTGTTGTAGTTTTACACTTTCTTTTCTGTGACCGTAAGTGTAATATGTGATATCGCCGGTTTCGTTGCTATATGTCAACGACAATTGGGATACGCATGTTTACTTACGTTGATGACATGTGATGTTATGTGTTACTGGATATGTTATATTGGATCGTCGTGTTTGAATAGCCGGGGTTTTTTATGTGAGATGAGTGTTTTTCCATTTTCATTCATGTAAAAACTTGTATGTAATATTCTTTTATTGGGGCACTTCCAGGTTGCGGAAGATGTCACCTTTTGTATATTATTTACTTTTCCGCATTAGGATAGACCCAAGGAGGGGAGCACAAGTAACCGGGTTCTAGGGTCCGGTGGGAGACCATCTCGAGGAGTCTAGTCCGGGTCTCCTAACCCTAGAATTGGTAGGGTTGCTTGCCGCTCTCGTAGGGGTCTAGGGGTGTGGGATTGGCTATTCGTCACGACCGTGGAATCCGTGTTTTATACTGGCTCGTATTAAAAACACGGATGTCCTAGTATATCCAATATTTCGTATGAAATCTTCTGCTGTGACTTATCTGTGATGTGATCATGTGATGTTCTGTGACAGATATTGTATATAGTATATATGATATATTATATAGACGTTGCTTATGTTTTACACCCGCACTAGCCCTGCCTCACTCTGGCGTTAGTTACCTAACCTAACGGTGCAGACGGGACATCGAGGCGAATGCGGATGGCATAAGCGTACGTTATATTTATCTGTGATGTTTAGGTGGACTGAAATGATGGGATATTCATTAATGAGATTAATGAAAGAAAATAAACCTAATTGATGTTGTGGAATCGAATTTCAAAATAAAAACAGGTAGCTACAGTTCTTGCTTTGCATCGCGGTGTTCCTTGTAGAACATCCTGCACCTTATTCAATGAGGAAAGGACCGAGATCCCTACACCGGGAGTGACTCCTTTAGCAATAACTGGCAGATGTTACACACACGGTTTGTCTTTTGATTGCTTCTATAGTTTATGCTTTGCACAGTGATATATATGATATATCCCGCACCTCATTCGACGAGGAAAGGGCCGACGATCCCTTCACCGGGAGTGACCCCTTTAGCAAAACTAGAAAAGCTTCAAAAACATTCCATTTAAAAACCATTTGATTCCGCAACGAGATCAAGTTCAAAGCGTTAAAGGTTTTCATAAAAACCATTCGCAACCCTCCGTCATTTTAGGAAGTAGAGTACTTAGTATTCGTGCTATGTTTGTTGACCTTAGTTAAGGCACAGTGTACGGTAGCTAAGTGATGTCTTCCTACACCGCATATGATGCGATTAGTTAGGACAGTCGCGTGACTTTGTTGACCTTAGTTAAGGGTCATGTGGGTGGGTCTAATTAATCACGAAATGACGGGTAGAACTTGACTAGTGCTTATGATTTGTTGACCATAGTTAAGGTCATAAGTGCTAGGGGTAAAAACCATTATCGGGAGTTTCAAGTGTTGAAATTTGCAATGAGATTGCATACCTTCTATATGATAGTTGGATCTCGATACCCACTGCGAGTAATTGTTACTCCTGGGAGAGTTTTGCACTTTACAATTAGCCGATCAAGTAGGTGTCTAGAAAGGTGTCAACGGGGTTACGCCTCTGGGAAAACGAGGTTTACCGTAATTAGGTCCGTGCGAAAGCACGGGGAACCTCCCTCAAAGTACCGACACTGGCCTGGCTGAAAGATTAGCGAACTTGTAGAGTGTAATTAATCCCGGCTAGTCTTTCCTTTTAGGGTTTGAAGGAAGATTTGATAAAAACAGTGGGAGCCATCCTGATTAGATAAAATATATAACCAATCTGATCTTGCAAGAGCGCACGCAGAGTGTTTTCTTCTCTCTCTCTCCAGGTAGCGACCATATCACGCCTTAATCATGATAATAATACAGATTATTGACCGAACCCGCTTGTTATACTGAGCTGGGGAACGTTGGTCCTGCTCCAACTTATAATTGTTATAAGACAGAGCAGGAAATTTAGGAATACCAGAATTCCTATGCCGCCCAAACGAAGAAAGTGCATATGATGCATCTCCTTCGGCTGTGTTCATTACAAAGAACTGTTTCTCAGTATCCTCTGCATCCTGAGTATTTGATACCGGATCAGGATCCCAGATATGTAATCTGTTACATAGGGCTACAAAAAGGTAGAAAACTGAGAACGGGTGATAAGTTTCATGAGACAGAAAACGGGGCAAGTGTTGCAGCCAAGTCTGTTGGTCACTGTCACCCTGTATTACTTATACATTGATTCTGAACAAATGCTATTAGATACCGAACCTGATATACAAAATCATATCTATCTCTTTATTAGTAAAGAAATGATAAAATTTTGTATTGATGGATAATGTTTTGAACATTTCCTATATCAAAAGTTGATCGGTTCAGGCACGTTATCTAAAAGCATTGACGTTCTAAATCAAACTACAGTTCCTAGTATATAGAACACACATAAGAGGAAGAGTTCAGAAATGAATGAATCATTCTTGAGGCATTGTAGACTAGGTCATATCAATGCGACCCGACTGGCTGAAGTTACTTTTTAGATGCATATTTAAATCAGTTTGAATTTACATCTTATGAAACTTGCCAGTCATGTCACAAAGATTAGATGACCATAGCTCTGCTTATTGGAAACAGAGAAAGAGTTAATGAACTCTTGGGACTGATACATGATGATGTATGTAAGGTCTCCTGTTTACACATGCCAGGACAGGTTCTTTGTACTTCATTACGTTCTCTGATGATCTCTCAAGATTCAGACATATGTTCCTGTTGAAACACAAGTCCAAACCTTTTGAGATATTCACAGAATATAAGTTAGAAGTAGAGAACCAAAGTACAGGTATAAGTATTATATCCTATGATGAGATCAGGGAGGAGAATACTTGTGCATGGAATTCCTGGACTATTCTAAAGGAGAATGAGATTCTCCCTCAGCATTATTCCTCCGTATACACCATAGCACGATGGTATATCGGGGTGGAGCAATCACACCCTATATAATATGGTGTGCTCTATGATGAGTACTACTGAGTTTCCTATTTCCTTATAGGGAGTTATGCACTTATGAAGTTGCATACCTATTGAATAGGGTTCGAATCAAATCAGTGCCTACCACTCCATATGAGATATGATATGGGAAGAGCCCATCTCTTGAGCAAGTTAAGATTTGGGGTTGTCCAGCCTATGTCTAAAAGCAAAATCCGGACAAGCTCCAGGCAAGATCTGTTATGTAGAACTGGAAATGTTCCAGCTATACAAACTGCAGCTGATGATTTGATAGAACCAAAGGATTCAGTAGAGACCAACGAACCTCAGCCTCTCCACCGATCTAGTAGGGTTCCTAAACCACTTGAGAGATACTTCGGTTACTCTATGACAGTGGGAGCAAAGATTGCATCATGAGATGATGACCCAACTAGTTTCGAGCTGGCCATCAGGAGTAAGACTCTGTAAGAATGGCTGGATGCTTAGCGATCTGAGATGGAATCCTTATACACCAACAAAGTATGGACTTTGGTTGCTATATCTGAAGGGTTAAATCCCCATCAGGAGCAAGTATATCTTGAGAAGATTACTTGGTGTAGATGGAAAAGTTGAGACTTTCAAAGCTAGACTTGTTAAAGCTTTTCATCATCGACCAGGCGTAGATAATGATGAAACCTTTTCAAGTGGCTATGCTTAAGTCCATCCAGATCCTATTTACCACGGCTACATACCATGACTACGATATCTGGCGGTTGGGTGCCATGACTGCTTTTCTAAATGATGTTTTAGAAGAGAACGTCTATAAGTACACAGCCAGAGGGCTTCGTAGACAATGGGAGCAGCGGAAACGTGTACACGATGCTTTATAGGATAAAGCAGGTATCGCGGAGTTGGAACATCTGTTTTGATGTGTTAGTCAAAGAGTTTGACATCATCAAAATGGTAGATGAACCTTGTATAGACAAAAAGGAAATAGGGAGTATTGTGAAGATCGTCGTAGAGTACGTGGATGACATACTCTTGATAGGGAAGGAGTTTCTTATGCTAAGCACGGTCAATCTCCGCTTATCACAAGGATTCTCCAAATAGGATAAAGGTAATACCTCCTCGATCCTGCGGAGAATCACTGGAAAAGTTCCAGGTTGATAAGGACGACTGAATGTCAGTCGCAGGCATTGTCTTTACCCTCGGTAAAGGGATGGTATGTTGGAAGAGTTCCAAGCTAGATACTGTGGCAAACTAGACGATAAAGGCTGGTAACATCGCTATTAAAGATACTACCAAAGAGGCAGTTTGGGTGTATATTGGTTCATAAGATGAACTAGGTTCTTACCATTATATGACAATGGAACTGTGGCTTTGGCCTAGGAACCCTGGTCCCATCAGGGACCCAGACATATTCTGAGGCAGCATCACCTGATCATGGAGATAGATGATCTCTAGGGTGATCAAGGTTAGGAGAGTAGACTCAGAGGACAACACGGCGGATCCACTCACAAAGGCCTTTTCCCAGAGAGAGACTTTCAGGGGATGGTTGAGTATGTGATACTGCAACCACTGCTATAGATGGCCCTAGTGCAAGTGGGAGATTGTTAGTTATATGTATGCCCTAGAGGCCATTACTGTACATTGGATGTATATAGTAGTGGATGCTGGGACATATATAGGTAGGACTTTCCTGCTCGACATGATAGTACGCTATCTGGTTGCTCTTTATCTTAACATGTATACTTTCTGTCTCTCTGATTACATGTTGATAAAGCCCTTAGGATGTGTACTCGACTTCCAGGACTATGATGCAGATCATACTTGTCACGACCCGAAAGTACGGAACGTGACCGGCACTTAGATTACGAAGCGTCTAGAGGCGCCACGTAACCTAAGTAAGCCGAAGCCCAGAAATCTAAACCATAAAAGAAGAAGAAGAAGAAAAAAGAAAACAAGTTTAAAAGCATCAGCAAATTTTCTCAAAAATTTCGGCAGAGTCTCCTCTGTAAAAACTGGCCCCCAAACGGGTACAACAAGTATAATATAAATAAACAATAAAAAGCATCCCCAAACGGGTGCTAGCTCAACGCCAACAGGCGGAAACAACCACAACAACACAATAATATACAACGCCAAAGGGCGAAGCTCAAAACTCAAAAGAAAACAAAACCACCAGATCAGAATAATACATGCGCGACTCTAAGGTCGAAATAAAAGACTGGTCCAATAAACTTATCAAGTAATACAAGTATGGTTGATGGAGCTTACTAGATACAAATGAATGAATAAAAGTACAATGGCGGTTCGTATACAAGTGAACCAACCTACCGTGCAAATCACCCTGAAGAAAAGATGTGCCAACAAGCTGCCACGGAAACCTGTACATCGAACCTGAAATAAAATTTGGCACAACGGGGGTGAGTTGCCAACTCGTGAGTAGAAGACATCTATGAAAAGAAATCGAATGCACGACGCTATCCTAGGTCATAATAATACACTATAATATCCCAATCATCTAGTAATAGCAGGGTAAAACTACGTGTAAGTGCTGATACTCCGTGCTTGTGTCAGTGCCTCATATAATACTATGTTATATGAAATGAAATGCATGCACCATGAATGTAAAGTAACAAATCCTGAAATCTAGATATATATGTATAAGAAATCTTTAGCTGTTATCATAGTAAAATGTGTATAAGAATCTGAAATCTCAACAATGAAATCCATGGAAATCCGTGTCAAGCGTCGACACGACACATGTAATCTCAAGTCTCAATATCTCGGGCTCCGTCAGTCCGGATCGGCACATATCATCAAATCTCACGACAACGGTCGGTATCCTCCGGATATCCGCCGCGCCAGACATCACCGGTAGGTAGCCTTCCCCTGCCAGGCTCATCGTCTACAACTCGATCTTCTTGCCCCGGGGTACCATACCGGGCCCACCATGTACCCGAGACGGTTCATCCACTCCTCGAATCGGGTCTTGAAATCCATCAGAAAACATGAAATCTCATGGTGGACGACACATACATCACGAGAAAACCGCATCTTATGTTTTTTTAGAAAGAGAGGAGGAGGAGAGAGAGAAGTGTTTACATATTCTTGCGGTTTTCCCCAAAATCCAGAAATCTCATAGAAATCCAAATCTCAAAATCATGAGTAACTATATGATAAGTGTCGGCATATGCCCATAATACTGCATGATAACATGAAAATATGAATGCATGAATGTCTAAGCAATGAATATCATGTCTGTATTAATGTCAGAGAATAATCACAATATTATATCTGTCTAGTTGTTAACTGATTCTATCCATAAAAGACAATATGATCTAAAGTGTACGTGACATAGCAATTACCGATGATGATGTGTGTGAGCCGGCAAATAAGTGTGCGTGGAATATGCGCATCATCGGTAATAGTGCTGGTGTCCTAACAGGTAAAGTTTTTACTGATTATAGCAACATATAAAAGAACATGCACCATGATGATTACGGTATGAATGTAAATACAGGTGTGCATTATCCACTCCTCTGCGAGATACGAGTACAACTACCACTATGTGAGTCGAACCTAAACCAGTGTCCATCTAACATCCTAAGGAACTAAACCTAATAGACTAGTCAGTAAGAAACTAGAGTCTACCTAAGGTCTGAATCAATATCTCTAATAGTCGGCGATCCTGCCTCAATAGCGTCACGTACGTAGTACGGCTTCCTCGAATCAAGAGTGCGGATCAATCATCAAATCTAAGCCTCGTACGGTAAAATCCATCGTACGGCATCCCAATATCGGGGTACGGTCAAGTATCTCCTAGGTGTCTCATCATTCGTATAATGTCATCATCAACACATCTCATGATCAAGGTTCTAAACTATAATCACATACATCAATCGTATATCATTGCCATCATAGAATAATCCTTAGTTTATCCTCAGAAATATCATGTCACATGTGTCATATTGTGATTAAATTATACCGATATCTTATCGTCATCAAGTCACACCTATACGATATCGACATCAAGTCACACCTATATGATGTCGTAATCAAGTCATACATATATCATATCGTGATCAGTCACAAGCTACAGCCCAGGTACTATTTTAGCGTCCCATGTACCTCAATATCACCACCACCCTTTATAATTTATATGTTCATGTTCATTATCTCATTCTCTAATGATCCGCTAACACTTTAATACGACTGTATAGTCAAGAATCACGGCATCAAGCCCAGTTATACTGTTTCATTCCCGTATATCAATGTATCCCACATACGTGTTGTATATATATATATATATATATATATATACCTATAACTAGTCCTATATATATATACACATACCCGTATACACCATGTCGAGTTTCAGTGTGTGCGTGTGTGTGTTTCTACCTGAAACCTACGAACCTCTTCCAGGGTATTCATCCTCTGGTATGGTCTTCCTAAATCAGTCTGGTCCAGCCTAGGGTCATTACTAGGGTCCTACTCATTAAGAATCTAGGGTCACATCTGGTTTCCTAATGTCAATAAGTACTATTCCTATTCTATGTTGCGGGGGTGCTAAACGCCATCCACCTGACTTCCCCCCGTAGATATGCATCTACTCACCTGGTCCATGTCTGCCGAAGACGGTGTCGCCATCATCCTCTTCATCGCCCGCAGTCCATGTGAGGGGTACCTAAACGCAAACATATAAATAGTATCGTAAACTGAATCACATACAAAAGCCAAAACGACGCAAGGAACAAGCATAGGTTAAAACCTATGTCCCGTCCACGCAAAAGAACCAAATATCGCTCGATATCGGCGTACAAACTCCGATGGATCGAGATAAACATCAAAAAATTACTCGTAGTTTTAAAACACCTTACTTATATTATAAAACATGATTAAATCCATCGAAACCCTAAAATCCATCAAACCGTCCAATTTCGTAAAACCCGAAAATACCAATTTACCGTTTTTCATCAAAACTTGACATTTAAATGAAACCAATGGTCATAAAACTCATTAAATAGCATAACTAGACTATACAAACCATTACTATATTTTTATTACACAAATTTGTATTAATTTGAAATTTCTAGTTTGCAACCTTTAACAATTTTCAACATTTTTCAAGCAAAATACCTAAATTCCACCACAAAACATGATTTTGCATGAATTAATGTACTAAACTACAATTCATGATGATAATGATATGATGAAACCATGATTATATTTTTAATTTCATTTATATAGGAATTTCCAAAATCTAGTTTACAAAATACTAGCATTTTATTACTATTTTCCAATTATCAAAGGAAACTAGTGATCAAACTAAGTTTTTCTTTCCTTTAATATGCTAATATTCTCATTAAAACTACCATCTAATGATAACAAGCTTAATAAGAATTTTATTTTACCCACAAACACATTTTTGAAAAATCTAGTTAGCTAAACAGCTTAATTAAAACAATTTGAATAAACAATTTATTATACAACAACCATGCAATATTTTTCCACTCTAAAAGATGTTAAACTAGCTATTATAACCTTATTTAATTAATAAAAACCACAACTTGAATTTACAAACCCTAACTTTAATTTTAAAATTTGCAACTAGAATTAATATATTAAATCTAATTATGCTTTAAAAGAAACATCTAATAGAAATAAAACAAAAGAAGGAAATTTATACCTTCAAAATATGAAACCCAAACATGAAAATGAGCCTCCAAAATGCATGCTTTCCATCTCCAAAATCCATGCTAAATAGGTCAAAGGAAAATGGTAGAGGTTGAATGTTGATTTTTGAGATTTATTTTTGGAATTTTTGATGCATTTTGATGATTTTTATTGCAAAAATGATGGGGGAAAAATTTTGGGGCTACCCATGGAGGGGAGGCCGGCCATGGAGAGGGAGGAGGGTGGAGAGAGAGAAAAAATGTGTGGTATTGTGTAGAAAGTTCATAAATAATGCATTTTTTTCACTTAAACCCTTTATTATCTAACTTTTTCAGTTTAACACTTTTCCTAGAAATTTCTAGAACCATGGAGAGATTTTGGAAAAGATTTTGCATATTACACACTTTATTCTAATATACCATGGCTCATTTTTACAAATTAAAACCATTCAAATTTGTAATTTACACTATTTTAGTGTAAAAATAAAGCTTATGTTAATATTTAAAATAATTAATTTAGGAAAAATATTTTATTAAACTAAAAATTTATAAGTGGCTAAATAAACACCATTTACTAGTAATTTCATAATTAAAATGGATATTTTTAAAATTATAATGAAAAACAATCACGGTTTGATTTTACGAAAAATACATTTTACTTTACCGAAAATCATAAAATTCACTTAAACAATTTTATTCATTTAATTATTTATTTAATTATTTTTAAAACGTTACAATACTAGTGGGGCCTGGGTAGTCCATGAGTACATCCTTCATTGTTCCTAGTCGAAGGAATATCAAGACGGGGTATCGATATTCCAGAGTAGACTAGCGTATATCTTCTCGACCCATGTGATGGGCGATGGATGATCCCATATCCATTGGTGTTTGACATCGGAGATGGTATGCGGGTGCTCAGTGGAGACTGGGTACACTGAACGGACTTGCCGAGAACTCCCAGATGGTATGATACCTCACGTCAGATGGCAGTTCTCTGGTGACACTGGTACAGCTTAGTTTGTTGACCCGAGATCGTCATAGAGTCTTGTGTGTCTCCCACTGTGCTTTGATTTCCACCCTACCACGGCTCTACTGAGTCGTGCAAACAGGTGGTTTTTGTTAGTTATATGTATGCCCTAGAGGCCATTACTATACATAGGATGTATATTGTAGTGGATGCTTGGACATATATAGGGAGGACTTTCTTGCTCGACATGATAGTATGCTATCTGGTTGCTCTTTACCTTAATGTGTACATTGATTGTCTCTCTGTTACATGTTGGTAAAGCCCTTAGGATGTGTACTTGACTACCTGGACTATGATGCGGATCATACTAGTGGGGACATTGTAGTCCATAAGTACATCCTTCAAGGTCCCTAGTCGTGGGTGTATCGAGACGGGGCATCGATATACCAGAGTAGACTAGCATATACCTTCTCGATCCATACAGATGGGCGATGGATGATCCCATATCCATTGGTGTTTGACATCAGAGATGATATACGGGTGCTCAGTGGAGACTGGGTATACTGGACGGACTCGCCGAGAACTCCCAGATGGTATTATACCTTACGTCAGATGGCAGTTCTCTGGTGACACTGGTACAGAGTAGTCTGTTGACCCGAGATCGTCGTAGAGTCTTGTGTGATTCCCACTGTGCTTTGATTTCCACCTTACCACGTCCAAGAGGGCGTGCAAAACGGTGGTTTTTGGGTACAGTCCCGAATCATATAGAAGCAATGAGCGATAGGAGGGGATTCGTCTCTCCCGGTATAGGGAGTTGATGTTGCGCTGTGTTCGATTGGCTATTACCGGAAATCCCTGGCCAGGGTTGCTGAGATTGTTAGTGTATATGCCCTAGAGGCCATTACTGTATCATACTAGTTTGTATATTACTTGATGGAAGCTTGGGATATTCACAGTTGTATATACAATCTTGCTCGAAATGGTAGTATGCTACTTGGTTTGTCTCTGCTTTAATATGTGCATGTGTTTCTTTTAGCATATTGCTGATAAACATATTAGTAGAGCCCTTAGGATCTTTGCTTGATTACCAGCGTGGTGATGGCGCTCACACTCATGGGAGCTGGGTGATCTATAAGCACATCCTTATACAGGTCCCTAGTCGTTGGACTATCGAGACAGGGCATCGATACTCCGGAGTAGACTAGCGTATGCGGTTCTCATCCCAGCGTAGGAGACGGTCTGTCCCACAGCCGTCAGTTCGTCGTACTTGAGATAGTATGCGGGTGCTCGTTAGGTTACGAGTACACTGGACAGGACTCGTCGGGGACTGTTGGTTGGTATTATACCTATCGTCAGTTATCAGTTCCCAGGTGACATGAGTACAGCTTAGTCCGCTGACTTGACACTGTCACTTCGCCTCGAGTGTGTTCCCACTGCACTTTGATTACTACCCTACCACGGCTCAAAGGAGTCGTGCAAACAGGTAGTTTTTGGGTGCAGTCCCGAAGCACTTGGAGGCAGTGACGGTTAGACAGGATTCGTCTCTCCCGGTATTGGGGGTTGACATCGCGCTGTGTCTAGGAGAGCCATTACACGAGTAGTCCCTGGCCAGGGCAAGCGGGATATACTGGTAGGTTTCCAGTGTTATCTCAGGGTGTTCTGGGCTACACTCCAACACTACTTGTACCGCTATTAGGGGACTGACGTTCACCGCCCCCCTAGGCACGCCATACGATGGGGTTTACCTCATCAGTCTCACAGACCGGACTGTACGGAGATTGTCACATACAGGCTCAGTAGGAGTTCAGATGGGGTTCACCTCATCAGTCTTCTTATCGACATCTACCTGGGGACCGTTACGTACAGCTAGTGCCGCTTGCGGTCTGTGGTTAAACCCACTGCCAGCGTAGTGTCGAGTCTTCAGAGTCCCACACAGAGAGCTATTCGCCTTTAGGCAAAATGAGTAGAGGTCGCATGGTTTTGCGACAGGGTTCGTTCACATCCGCGCACTTGTGCACGTTTGCTGTCCGGACAGCTTATACTAGCGGGCTTTGGTTTAAGCCGGATCCTAGTATATGATTTGGGATTGGCTTTTTCTCATTGTATTCGTGTTCCTCGGATCACGAATACGGGTGCGTATGCACAGTTGCTTGAGACAGAGGGAGAGGACTTTGATTAGGGTTAATGACTATTGTCATTTTATTAACCCTAATGCTTATGTGTGTATTATTGTTAATTGATATTAGTTTAATAATTGTGCATGGTTTTGGTTGTTGACCATTTGACCCATCTTGACTTGTTGACCTTGTTGACACTTTGACCATCATCATTTCATTTGGAAGATGCACTTTGATCCTTGCAATTTGCATTAAAAATGAAATGATAATGGTCATGTCTTGATTAATCCATGACAATTATCTCACTAATTTTCTAATTACAATAATTCACATATATGAGAGTATGCTTCATATTATTCTCTCATTCTATTATTCACATTCTCTCTCTTGTTCTTCCTCTCCCTCAAGCTCTCCCCTCTCATGTGTTGAGAAACACTTGAGCTTGAGAAAAACCCTCTCTTGATAATCTCTACTCTCATCTAGGGTTCAAGGATTAGCACTTCTTGCACCCTAGTTACTTCTAGCTTGGAGTTGAAGCCAAAGGTCGAGGCTTTCGGGTGGATCTTTCTTCGACGTGAGAAGACGACTAAGGTGACCTCCTTCCACCACTCCAAGGAGAAAGAAGAGAAGGACATAAAGCCCAAGGTATAACCTTTCTAGCACTTAGCTAGTTTCTAGTTAGCTTTAGCTTGTTTTTGTTTTGCAAAGATCCTTCATAGTCTAGTCCATGTTGCCTAAGCTAATAAAAATTTGATTTTTATTCCGTTTTCCGCCTCCCCGCAAGTACCGGGGTGGGCAACGTGGACTTACAGTGGTATCAGAGCCTAACTAAATATAAACTAGCTAGGTAGTAGAGTGTATCGAAGTTCGAATCAAAAAATTGAAAAACCGAGTTTTCAAAACTCTTAGTTTCTGTTAAAATTTTTTCTATTCAAAATAAAATTTGTTATACTCCAAAAATCATCTCAGGGTTTTGTGAAGAAAGCCACCAAAAACGATCCAAAGATTCGACCAAAGAGCCGCGGTTCCGCGGCAATAGCAAGCTATTGCTGCGCAACCGCGGCCATCTTGGCTCTTCTCTGGGTTGATTTTAGTGCAGTGTATTTCTGGCTTGGTTTTAGGATTTTTAAGATGGTTTATATGTGCCCAGATTTTCCAGAATAGAAATTTATTTTTGGGGGCCTATAAATCCGTATTTTTTCCCGAACTTCAATACACTTTGACTAAAAGGTTATATCTGTGATGTTTATATGTATTGAACGTCGGCTAATCGCTATATGTCGATTAGTCGGGGTTATACATATCTGTGATCTGTGATTGATGATGGTATGTGTATATGAATAGGTTGGATTGTCGCGGATGAATAGCCGGGGTGGATGTGAGATGAGTGTTGCTTTTTCTTTCATTCATTGCAACATGTAAATTGATGTAATATTATTATTTGTTTGGCCGCACAACCGGGTCGGGGTTGTAGCCGTCATTGTATAATTCTTTTTACCGTTTTTGCTCCTAGGATAGACCCATGGAGGGGTGCACAAACTACCGGGTATCTCGAAGTGCCGAGTGGCCTACTCACGGTGGTGAGGGAGGTTGCTTCGCTTCGGGTACTTGGCGGGTAGTTTGCCGCACCCGTAGGGGTCTTGGGTGGGGTATTTGGCTATTCACCGCGACCGTGTAATCCGCTTTTCGTTGCAGGCTCGAACGGATTGCGGATTCCTAGTATATCCAATGTATTCATCTGTGATCTGTAATGTCTATCATTGCTATATATTTATATATGATAACTATTTAGGCGTTGCTTATGTTTTACAGCCGCGCTAGCCCAGCCCCCGCTCTGTCGTTAGTTAAGTAACCTAACGGGTGATGACGGGGCCCCGTGGCGAATGCGAATGGCATAAGCGTACGTCATATTTTGGTTGTTTTCTGCAATGGTAGGATTAAATGATGGGACGCATTAAAAGAACTAATGCAAGAAAATAAACCATGTAAAAGTCGATTGGAACACTTTGAAAACCACTCGGTTCTTTTCAAAACTAAACTTTTAAACGCGGAGCTTGAACCACTCCTTTTAAAAGCTATCTCGTTCCATCGATTATATCAAGTTCACTACGTTCACGGTTTCGCCAAAACCATCCGTAGCCCTCCATCATTTCAGTTAAATATTCGGTAGTATTCAAGCTATGTATTTTGACCTCACGCCAAGGCATAGTGATTGGTAGCTGCCGGATATTTATCTGTTGCATAGATAGAATGCGTTGGTTTGAGACAGTCGTACTGCCATTTTGGCCTACGTTAAGGGTAGGTACGGGTGGGTTCAAATTAACTAGGATAATGATGGGAAGAACTTGACATGTGACTTATGACATTTTGACCTCACGCCAAGGTCATAAGAGCATGGGGCAAAAATCCACATCGGGAGTTTCATAAGTACTGAAACTTGCTAGCGCTGCATACCATTTGGAGTGTGATGATTCTGGTAGGATTCCTTCGGTTTTATCACGCAATGATATTTGGATCCCGATCCTACTGTGAGTATATGCTACTCCTCGGGAAAACTCTCACTTAACGATCAATGCTATAAACTTAGTAGGTGTCTAGAAAGGTGTTAGCGGGGCTACGCCCACAGGGAAAAGAGGTTACTTAATTAAGGAACTTCGCGAAAGCGATGGAAAACCTCCCTCGAAGTACCGACACTGGCCTGGCTGAACGGTTAAGCAAGTATTGTACGGTGAGATTGATCCCGACTAATCCTTTCTTTACGGTTTGAGAAGGGATTCGAGAGACAGTGGGAGCCATCCAGTTTAGACAAATTAAAAACCACTCTAAACTTGCAAGAGCATCATGCTAAAGTGTTTCTTTTCTCTCTTCTAATTGCAGCGACCATTCAACATGACCGGACTTAAGTTATTACTAGATAAAAACATATTGATAGGGCCAAACTACAAAGATTGGCTCAGGAATGTCAAGATGGCAATCATTTACGACAAGCTGGGGTATCTCCTTACCACCAAAGCTTCCCCTGTCCCAGGTCCTAAAACCAGTGTCGCGGATAGGGAAATCCGTAAGACATGGGAAATAGATTGCGCGAAGGCCAAATGCCTCGTACTTGCCTCGATGGACAACGAACATCAGAGGAGGCACGAGAATATGGACCTAGAGTCCATATTTCTTCATACAAAAGAACGTATGGAGAGCAGTCTCGTATCGCCAGATACGAAGTGTCGAAGAAGTTGTTTTCGGCAAGGTTGGCCGTCGGATCATCGGTAGCGGAACACGTGCTTAAGATGATTGGCTACATAGAGGAGCTCGCAGAACTTGGGACCACGTTGGAGAATGAGCTCTATACGGACTTGATTCTCCAGTCCCTTCCTTCCACTTACGCCCAGTTCATCCTGAACTTCAACTTACAGGAAAAAGAAGTTGAACTTTTAGAGCTCCTCAACATGCTGAGGAGTGCAGAGGGCACCCTACAGAAAAGTAGGGAGACATCCACTTTGTTTGTAGGAGGATCTTCCTCTTCTAGATCCAGGGCGAAAGCCAAGGGTAAGAAGAAGAAAGCCCCCGCCAAACCAAGAGGCGGTGTCAGTAAAGTGGATACGAAGGGAAAAGGAAAAGCAACAAAGGTAGCGGGAAAGCTGGTGGGGAAGGAAGAATGCTTCTACTGTCACAAAAGTGGTCACTGGAAACAGGATTGCAAGGCTTGGAAGGCCAGAACACAGGATTTGAAGCGAGTTGCGGCTTCAGCTTCTGGTGTGTATGTTATTGAAAACTGTCTATCAATAAACTCTACATCCTGGGTATTGGATACCGGATCAGGATCTCATATATATAATTCTTTGCAGGCATTGAGAAAGCATAGAGTTTTGAAGGCAGGTGACATGACCCTCAGAGTTGCAAACGGTGCTAGCATGGATGCTGAGGCCGTGGGGGACTTGTTAGTTATATGTATGCCCTAGAGGCCATTACTGTACATACGATGTATATTGTAGTGGATGCTAGGACATATATAGGGAGGACTTTCTTGCTCGACATGATAGTATGCTATCTGGTTGTACTTTATCTTAACATGTACTCTGTGTAGGGTTCCTAGGCACTCCCAAGAGGTCTCACAAGGCATCAACCATGCCAATTTCAAATTTTAACGGTGTCGAGAAACCCTAATACGGATCGTTGGCTAGAAGTTTAGGCGAAACAAGAATCTAGTTAACAACTTAACTAAAAGGAAGCGGAAATACAACCTTTGTAGATCCGGTGCTCCACCTCCATCGCTCCGCAACGAGGTCCTCTCGCTGTCCAAAACAAATCCCGGGCTCTAGCGTCGGCTTCATCGGAGAATAGGCGAGCTAGGTCGTCGATGTCCATGCCGAAGATGATCTACATCGAGGCATCGCAAGATCAAGCTCCCACTTCACCAAGTCATGAAACTTGTGAAGAAAACACCCTATACTACTTGGCAAGAGGTGTAGGATGAAGAAATAGGAAGTGGGTTCACTTTAGAAATAGATTTCTCACTCATATTCATCAATCACCATTGATGAAGCTTGGTTTTCTTCTTGAAGGAGAAGAAGAAGAAGATAATATGATAAGTTAATCTTTTTAAATCCAAAAGAAAAATGAATACTTATCATATTCAAAACCATGGTAATGTGTAGAGAGTTAATCATGGTTAAATGGAATGGTTAGGGTTAAGCATGAGACAAAATGGTCACTTGGTCAAAGTCTTCAAGAAGCTTCAATATGAAACAAAATTAGTCACCATTTTCTCTTTATGCCTTTTTTATTTATTTCCAAAATGAATAAATAGATAAATAAATGAGAAAAGGAAATAAAACCCTAATCATAAGTTTAACCATGGTTTAATTCTTTACACTTAACCAAGTAAACATGTATCATCAAACATGACACAATAATATGCACAAAAAGTATATCACATATACAACTTGTACATCCAAGTGAGAAAATCCTTTAAAGTGAACCAATACTAGTTAATGCAAAGTAATATATCAAATATATAATTATGCATTAAATCATTAAATCAACACTTGATTCAATGATTCGGTCACATCGCATATAACCGACTAGTATCCAATGTATCGGCTTATCGAATCAACCCTCGATTCGATAACTAGGTTATATCGCATATAACCATTCGATACATTCATCGCGAGAATGGAATACGGTATCACATACACGCATTATTCTCGGTCCCGCACATATCTCATATGCGCTCCTATTTCGTTTCGCTTGAGCCAGGAAACCTCTGTGTAGGACTCTAAAGACTCGTCAATACGCCGACAGCAGGTGATGATCATATCAAACACCCACAAGCCGCAAGCGGTCTGCTAAACGTAACGGCCACCCGGGTATTGAGCGATCAGAAGATCGACGAGCAAGCCCGCTCATACTCCTGTGAATCCAACCAGTAACACTTACCGTACAGTCCGGTCTGATCGTCTGATATGTCGCATATCTTGCCTAGGGGTGGTAAACGTCAGACCCCAATAGCTCGATAAGTCATGTCGATATGAGGTCTATAACAATTCGAGAAACTACAGGTAACACTTACCAGTAAATCTCAGCAACCCTGGCCAGGGATTTCCGGTTATAGCCAATCGAACACAGCGCAACATCAACCCCCTATACCGGGAGAGACGAATCCCCTCCTATCGCTCATTGCCTCCATGTGACTCAGGACTGTACCCAAAAACCACCGTTTTGCACGCCCTCTTGGACGTGGTAAGATGGAAATCAAAGCACAGTGGGAACCACACAAGACTCTATGACGATCTCGGGTCAACAGACTACTCTGTACCAGTGTCACCAGAGAACTGCCATCTGACGTAAGGTATAATACCATCTGGGAGTTCTCGGCGAGTCCGTCCAGTGTACCCAGTCTCTACTGAGCACCCGTATACCATCTCTGATGTCAAACACCGATGGATATGGGATCATCCATCGGCCATCTGTATGGGTCGAGAAGGTACACGCTAGTCTACTCGGGTATATCGATGCCCCGTCTCGATACACCCTCGACTAGGGACTTTGAAGGATGTACTTATGGACTACCATGTCCCCACTAGTATGATCCGCATCATAGTCCAGGTAGTCAAGTACAGATCCTAAGGGCTTTACCAACATGTAACAGGGAGACAATCAGTGTATACGTTAAGGTAAAGATCAACCAGATAGCATACTATCATGTCGAGCAAGAAAGTCCTCCCTATATACGTCCCAGCATCCACTACAATATACATCATATGTACAGTAATGGCCTCTAGGGCATACATATAACTTGTTAGTTATATGTATGCCCTAGAGGCCATTACTGTACATATGATGTATATTGTAGTGGATGCTGGGACGTATATAGGGAGGACTTTCTTGCTCGACATGATAGTATGCTATCTGGTTGATCTTTACCTTAACGTGTATGCTGATTGTCTTCCTGTTACATGTTGGTAAAGCCCTTAGGATCTGTACTTGACTACCTGGACTATGATGCGGATCATACTAGTGGGGATATGGTAGTCCATAAGTACATCCTTCAAAGTCCCTAGTCGTGGGTGTATCGAGACGGGGCATCGATATACCAGAGTAGACTAGCGTATACCTTCTCGACCCATACAGATGGGCGATGGATGATCCTATATCCATTGGTGTTTGACATCAGGGATGATATACGGGTGCTCAGTAAAGACTGGGTACACTGGACGGACTCGCCGAGAACTCCCAGATGGTATTATACCTCATGTCAGATGGCAATTCTCTGGTGACACTGGTACAGAGTAGTCTGTTGACCCGAGATCGTCATAGAGTCTTGTGTGGTTCCCACTGTGCTTTGATTTCCATCTTACCACGTCCAAGAGGGCATGCAAAACGGTGGTTTTTGGGTACAGTCCCGAGTCACATGGAGGCAATGAGCGATAGGAGGGGATTCGTCTCTCCCGGTATAGGGGGTTGATGTTGCGCTGTGCTCGATTGGCTATAACAGGAAATCCCTGGCCAGGGTTGCTGAGATTTACTGGTAAGTGTTACCAGTAGTTTCTCGAACAGTTATAGACCTCATATCGACACGACTTATCGAGCTATTGGGGTCTGACGTTTACCACCCCTAGGCGAGATGTGCGACATATCAGACGATCAGACCGGACTGTACGGTAGTGTTACTGGTTGGATTCACTGGAGTGTGAGTTGGCTTGCTCGTCGATCTTCAGATCGCTCAATACCCGGGTGGCCGTTATGTTTAGCAGACCGCTTGCGGCTTGTGGGTGTTTGATATGATCATCATCTGCTGCCGGCGTATTGACGAGTCTTTAGAGTCCTACACAGAGGTTTCCTGGCTCAAGCGAAACGAAATAGGAGCGCATATGAGATATGTGCGGGACCAAGAATAATGCGTTTATGTGATACCGTATTTCATTCTCGCGATGAATGTGTCGAATGGTTATATGCGATATAACCTAGTTATCGAATCGAGGATTGATTCGATAAACCGATACATTGGATACTAGTCGGTTATATGTGATATGACCGGATCGTTAAATCAAGTGTTGATTTAATGATTTAATGTATAATTATATATTTGATATATTTCTTTGCATTAACTAGTATTGGTTCACTTAAGATGGATTTTCTCACTCGGATGTGCGCATTGTATATGCGATATACTTTTGTGCACTTGTATGTATCATGTTTGATGATGCATGCTAACTTGTGTTTTGTGTAAAGTTTAAACCATGGTTATATAATGGTTAGGGTTTTCATTTTCATATCTATTTATTTATTTGTTTATTCATTATTGGAAAATGATAAGCATAATGCAAAATGGTGGCTTTATTTGGAAGCTTGTTGAAGCTTCATGAAGACTTTGACTTTAGCAACCATTTTGTCTCATGCTTAACCCTAACCATCCCATTTAACCATGATTGATTCTCTACATATTACCATGGTTAGTGTTATGATAAGAATGGATTAATCTTTTCTTTTTTAATAATTCTTATCATAACAATTTCCTTCTTCTTCTTCATTTCTTCAGGTGAAGAAAGCTTGCCTCCATCAATGGCAAGTGATGAAAAAGAGTGAGAAATCCAAATCTAAAGTCTACCCACTTCCTATTTCTTCATCCTCTACCTCTTGCCAAGTAGTAGAGTGTGTTTTCTTCACAAGTTTCATGACTTGGTGAAGTGAGAGCTTGATCTTGCGATGCTTCGACGTAGATCATCTTCGGCATGGACATCGACGACCTAGCTCGCTTATTCTCCGATGAAGTCGACACTAGAGCCCGGATTCTTTTTGGACAGCGGAGAGGACTTCGTTGCGGAGCTATGGAGGTGGAGGACCGGATCTACAAAGGTTGTATTTCCGATTCTTATAGTTAAGTGTTAACTAGTTAGCTTTTTCGCCTTGTTTTCTAGCAAACGATCCGTAGTCAGGTTTCTCGGCACCTAGAATTTTTGAAATTGGCATGGTTGATGCCTTGTGAGACCTCATTAGGGTGTCTAGGAACCCTACAGTGGTATCAGAGACTAGCTAGAGCCTTAGGCGAAGTCTAGACGCGATTTGAAGTCCGAACGAACCGAAACCGCAAAATTTCCATGCTCTCTGTTCTTTTTCCAAAAACGTGGATTTTTCCAGATTAAAAATATTCAGAAAAATAAGCAGGAAGATATAAGGTTTACTGCAAAATTCGAGCAAGTGATTCCTTAAAGAGGGCGCGGATCCGCGGCCTTACAGTAGGCTCATGCAACGGATCCGCGGCCCTGTTGTCGTTTTGTGCTTCGAAATTTGCACAGTAATTCTTAATTTTCAGTGCTGGTTTTCCTGGGTATTTTTAATATTTTTTCAAGAGTTGAATTTTTCTGGAGTTGTTTTGGGGATTCGGTGTTTCGATCAGGGTATCAAATTTCGTCTTTGTGTTTTTCCGGATAATTTTCAGAATATGTTAAAAAGTTCGACCGGATATAAATACCCAATTTTTCCCCTGTCGGGAAATTTCCAAGTGTTGGATTTTTCCGAAGTTTAACGATGTTCTAAGTAGTGCAAGTAACGCGATGGACCCTCTAGAAGACAACAAACCTTAACTCGATTATGTGACCGTCTTGAACTGCCCTTTGAACCTTCGGGTTTGGGGCAATACGGCGTGCCACATGTGAGGCGTTGGCTTGACCCTTCTACGGCTGGACCGTTGGTACTGAGGCACGAACGGAATGTTGTTAGACTTATTTCATGTGTTGAGCTGTATCGGGAAAACTTGGGTATTCGATTGTTCGATCGAAAAGTTTAACATTTTCTATTTATCTGGAATGGGATACAATAATTGGAATTCACAAGTAGTTATGTGATAACTAAATGAATGTTATAAACGTAGCAGTTTAGTCTCACTTGATCGGTTGCCACGGAATTTTGATGCGATCAAAAGTCCGTCGCAATCACGTAGCGTACGCGGATACTCGCCGGGTAAACTTAATAGACAGCTACACCCCATAGCCCCGACCAAGTGACTGTAGGAGAACCCCGTCGCCGAAAGTATCCGTTCGGGTGCTCGCGGCAGCGGTGTTCCGCCTTGGTGCACTTCGTCGACGGCGTCGGGGGTGCGGCCGCCTACTGAAGTTTGCGACGAGTATTCGATCAGGATGTCGGGAATCTTGTTGAATTGCTCGACTTGATATTGAAAAGTGTTTTCGATTTTGAGACTGAAATGCGGGGTTTATAATTGTTAGGCATGCGATGTCTAAGGAATTCATTTGATTAGGCATGCGATGTCTAAGGAGATTGCGGATTCCAACTGTTGTAGTTTTACACTTTCTTTTCTGTGACCGTAAGTGTAATATGTGATATCGCCGGTTTCGTTGCTATATGTCAACGACAATTGGGATGCGCATATTTACTTACGTTGATGACATGTGATGTTATGTGTTGCTGGATATGTTATATTGGATCGTCGTGTTTGAATAGCCGGGGGTTTTTATGTGAGATGAGTGTTTTTCATTTTCATTCATGTAAAAACTTGTATGTAATATTCTTTTATTGGGGCACTTCCAGGTTGCGGAAGTAGTCTCCTTTTGTATATTATTTACTTTTCCGCACTAGGATAGACCCAAGGAGGGGAGCACAAGTAACCGGGTTCTGGAGTCCAGTGGGAGACCAACTCGAGGGGTCGAGGCCGGGTCTCCTAACTCTAGAATTGGTAGGGTTGCTTGCCGCTCTCGTAGGGGTCTAGGGGTGTGGGTTTGGCTATTCATCACGACCGTGGAATCCGTGTTTTATACTGGCTCGTATTGAAAACACGGACGTCCTAGTATATCCAATATTTCATATGTTTCTTCTGCTGCGATATCTGTGATGTGATCATGTGATGTTCTGTGATAGATACAGTATATAGTATATATGATATATTATATAGACGTTACTTATGTTTTACACCCGCGCTAGCCCTGCCCCGCTCTGCCGTTAGTTACCTAACCTAACGGTGCACGAGAGGACATCGAGGCGAATGCGGATGACATAAGTGTACGTCGTATTTATCTGTGATGTTTAGGTACTTAAATGATGGGACTTCATTAATGTGATTAATGAAATAAAAGAAACCTAAGATGTTGTAGAATCGAATTTCAAAATAAAACAGGTAGCTACAGTTCTTGCTTTGCACAGCGGTATATATGATATATCCTGCACCTTATTCGATAAGGAAAGGACCGAGATCCCTTCACCGGGAGTGACTCCTTTAGCAATAACTGGTCGATGCTACACCCTCGGTTTGTCTTTTGATTGCTTTTAAGTGTTTTTTCTTTGCATAGTGATGTATATGATATATCCCGCACCTCATTCGACGAGGAAAGGACCGACGATCCCTTCACCGGGAGTGACTCCTTTAGCAAAACTAGAAAAGCCTAAAAAACACTCCATTTCAAAAATTCATTTGATTCTACAACGATATCAAGTTCATTACGCAATAGGTTTTCAGAAAAAACCTGTCGTAGCCCTCCGACATTTCAGATAAGTTGTATATAGTATTCGTGCTGCATTTGTTGGCTTTCGTCAAGGTGCAGTGTGCGGTAGCTATATGCTGCTTATCTGCAGCATACGATGCGATTGGATTAGGGTAGTCGTGCGGCTTTGTTGGCTTTCGTCAAGGGTCGTGCGGGTGGGTTTAATTCGATCAAGAAATGTACGGGTTGAACTTGACTAGCGGGCTATGGTTTGTTGGCTTTCGTCAAGGTCATAGCACGTTAGGGGCAAAAGATTATCGGGAATTTCAAGTGTTGAAATTTGCAATGAGATTGCATACCTTCTATGAGATAGTTGGATCCCGATACCCGCTGCGAGTAAGAGTTACTCCTGGGAGAGTTTTGCATATTACAATTAGCCGATCAAGTAGGTGTCTAGAAAGGTGTTAACGAGGTTACGCCTCTGGGAAAACGAGGTTTACATTAATTAGGTTCGTGCGAAAGCACGGGGGACCTCCCTCAAAGTACCGACACTGGCCTGGCTGAAAGATTGGCGAACTTGTAGTGTGCAATTAATCCCGGCTAGTCTTTCCTTTTAGGGTTTGAAGGAAGATTTGATAAAAAGCAGTGGGAGCCATCCTGATTAGATAAAATAATAACCAATCTATTCTTGACAGAGCGCACGCTGAGTGTTTTCTTCTCTCTCTCTCCAAGTAGCGACCATATCACGCCTTAATCAAGATAATAATACGGAATATTGACCGAACCCGCTTGTTATACTGAGCTGGGGAACGTTGGTCCCGCTCCAACTTATAATTGTTATAAGACAGAGCAGGAAATTGGGGAATACCAGATTTCCCGTGCCGCCCAAACGAAGAGATTGCATGCTGATGCATCATCTTCGGGTGTGCTCATTATACTGAGAACTGTTTCTCAGTAACCTTTACGTCCTGGGTATGTGATACCAGACCAGGATCCCAGATATGTAATCTGTTACATAGGGCTACAGAAAGGTAGAGGACTAAGAACGGGTGATAAGTTTCATGAGGCAGAAAATGGGGCAAGTGTTGCAGCCAAGTCTGTTGGTCACTGTCACCCTGTATTACCAATACATTGATTCTGAACGAATGTTATTAGATACCGAACCTGATATACCAAATCATATCACTCTCTTTGTTAGAAAAGAAAGGATATAATATTGTATGGTTGGATTATGTTTTGAACATTTCCTATATCAAAAGTTGATCGGTTCAGGCACGTTATCTAAAAGCATTAATGTTCTAAATCAAACTACAGTTCTTAGTATATGGAACACACACAAGAGGAAGAGTTCAGAAATGAACGAATTCTTCTTGAGGCATTGTAGACTAGGTCATATCTATGCGACCCGACTGGCTGAAGTTACATGTAGATGCATATTTAAATCAGTTTGAATTTACATCTTGTGAAACTCGCTAGTCATGTCACAAAGATATAATAACACCAGCTCTGTTTATTGGAAACAGAGAAAGAGTTAGTGAACTCTTGGGATGATACATGATGATGTATGTAGGTCCCCAGTCTACAAATGCCAGGACTGATTCTTTATACTTCATTATATTCTCTGATAATCTCTCGAGATTCAGACGTATGTTCCTGTTGAAACACAAGTCCGAACCTTTTGAGATATTCACAGAATATAAGTTAGAAGTAGAGAACCAAAATACGGGTATAAGTATTATGTCCTTTGATGAGATCAAGGAGGAGAATACTTGAGCACGGAATTCCAGGACTATTCTAAAGGAGAATGAGATTCTCTCTCAGCATTACTCCTCCGTCTACACCATAGCACGATGGTATATCGGGGCAGGAGCAGATACACCCTATTTGATATGGTGTGCTCTATGATGAGTAATACTGAGTTACCTTTTTCCTTTTGGGAGTTATGCACTTACGAAGTTGCATACCTATTGAATAGGGTTCCAATCAAATCAGTTGCCTACCGCTTCATATGTGATATGGAAAGGGAAGAGCCCATATCTTAAGTTGGTTAAGATTTGGGGTTGTCTGGCCTATGTCTAAAAGCAAAATCCGGACAAGCTCGAGGCAAGATCTGTTATGTAGAACTGGAAAAGTTCCAGCTATACGAACTACAGCAGATGATTTGATAGAACCAAGGGATTCAGTAGATTCCAACGAACCTCAGCCTCTCCGCCGATCTAGTAGGGTTCCTCACCCACCTGAGAGATACTTCTGTTTCTCTATGACAGTGGGAGCAAGGATTGCATCATGAGATGATGACCCAACTAGTTTCGAGCAGGCCATCGAAAGTAAGACTCTGTAAGAATGGCTGGATGTTTAGCGATCTGAGATGGAATCCTTATACACCAACAAAGTATGGACTTTGGTTGCTATATCTGAAGGGTTAAATCCCCATCAGGAGCAAGTATATCTTGAGAAGATTACTTGGTGTAGATGGAAAAGTTGAGACTTTCAAAGCTAGACTTGTTAAAGGTTTGCATAATTGACCAGATATGGATCATAATGAAACCTTTTTCTAAGGATCTATGCTTAAGTCCATCCAGATCCTACTTGTCACGGCTACATACCATGACTGCGATATCTGGTGGTTGGGTGTCTTGACTGCTTTTCTAAATGATGATTTAGAAGAGAGCGTCTATAAGTACACAGCCAGAGGGCTTCGTAGACAGTGGGAGCAGCGGAAACGTGTGCAAGATGTTTTATGTGATAAAGCAGGCATCGCGGAGTTGGAACATCTGTTTTGATGGATTAGTCAAACAGTTTGACATCATCAAAATGGTAGATGAAACTTGTATATACAAAAAGGTAGTAGGGAGTATGGTGGTGATCCTCGTAGAGTACATGGATGACATACTCTTGATAGGGAAGGAGTTTCCTATGCTACGCTCGATCAATCTCCGCTTATCACAATGATTCTCCATATAGGATCAAAGTGATGCCTCCTAAATCCTGGGTTTTGGATCTATGAGATAGATCTAATTGGATGTTGGGATTCTCACTAGTTGTAGTGAGATAGTATCAATTGATCCTGGGGAGAATCACTGGAAGTGTTCCAGGGTGATAAAGACGACTGAATGTCAGTCACAGGCATTGTCTTTATCCTAAGTAAAGGGACGGTATGTTGGAAGAGTTCCAAGCTAGATACCGTGACATACTAGATGATAAAGGCAGGATACATCGCTACTTAAGATGCTACCAAAGAGGCTGTTTGGATGTATATTGGTTCATGAGATGAACCACGTTCCAACCATTGTGAGACAATGGAGTTGTGGCTTATGCCAAGGAACGACCGTCCCATCAGTGATCCAGACATATTCTAAGGCAGTATCACCTGATCATGGAGATAGTTGATCTCCAGGGTGATCGAGGAAAATGGAGAGTAGATTCAGAGGACAACACAGCGGATCCACTCACAAAGGCCTGTTCCCAGAGAGAGACTTTTATGGGATGGTTGAGTATGAGATACTACAACCACTGCTACAGATGACCCTAGTGCAAGTGGGAGATTGTTAGTTATATGTATGCCCTAGAGGCCATTACTGTACATATGATGTATATTGTAGTGGATGCTAGGACGTATATAGGGAGGACTTTCTTGCTCGACATGATAGTATGCTATCTGGTTGATCTTTACCTTAACGTGTATGCTGATTGTCTCTCTGTTACATGTTGGTAAAGCCCTTAGGATCTGTACTTGACTACCTGGACTATGATGCGGATCATACTAGTGGGGATATGGTAGTCCATAAGTACATCCTTCAAAGTCCCTAGTCGTGGGTGTATCGAGACGGGGCATCGATATACCAGAGTAGACTAGCGTATACCTTCTCGACCCATACAGATGGGCGATGGATGATCCCATATACATTGGTGTTTGACATCAGGGATGATATACGGGTGCTCAGTAAAGACTGGGTACACTGGACGGACTCGCCGAGAACTCCCAGATGGTATTATACCTCACGTTAGATGGCAGTTCTCTGGTGACACTGGTACAGAGTAGTCTGTTGACCCGAGATCGTCATAGAGTCTTGTGTGGTTCCCACTGTGCTTTGATTTCCATCTTACCACGTCAAAGAGGGCGTGCAAAACGGTGGTTTTTGGGTACAGTCCCGAGTCACATGGAGGCAATGAGCGATAGGAGGGGATTCGTTTCTCCCGGTATAGGGGGTTGATGTTGCGCTGTGCTCGATTGGCTATAACAGGAAATCCCTGGCCAGGGTTGCTGAGATTTACTGGTAAGTGTTACCAGTAGTTTCTCGAACAGTTATAGACCTCATATCGACACGACTTATCGAGCTATTGGGGTCTGACGTTTACCACCCCTAGGCGAGATATGCGACATATCAGACGATCAGACCGGACTGTACGGTAGTGTTACTGGTTGGATTCACTGGAGTGTGAGCAGGCTTGCTCGTCGATCTTCAGATCGCTCAATACCCGGGTGGCCGTTACGTTTAGCAGACCGCTTGCGGCTTGTGGGTGTTTGATATGATCATCATCTGCTGCCGGCGTATTGACGAGTCTTTAGAGTCCTACACAGAGGTTTCCTGGCTCAAGCGAAACGAAATAGGAGCGCATATGAGATATGTGCGGGACCAAGAATAATGCGTGTATGTGATACCGTATTTCATTCTCGCGATGAATGTGTCGAATGGTTATATGCGATATAACCTAGTTATCGAATCGAGGATTGATTCGATAAACCGATACATTGGATACTAGTCGGTTATATGTGATATGACTGGATCGTTAAATCAAGTGTTGATTTAATGATTTAATGTATAATTATATATTTGATATATTGCTTTGCATTAACTAGTATTGGTTCACTTAAGATGGATTTTCTCACTCGGATGTGCGCATTGTATATGCGATATACTTTTGTGCACTTGTATGTATCATGTTTGATGATGCATGCTAACTTGTGTTTTGTGTAAAGTTTAAACCATGGTTATATAATGGTTACGGTTTTCATTTTCATATCTATTTATTTATTTTTTTATTCATTATTGGAAAATGATAAGCATAATGCAAAATGGTGGCTTTATTTGGAAGCTTGTTGAAGCTTCATGAAGACTTTGACTTTAGCAACCATTTTGTCTCATGCTTAACCCTAACCATCCCATTTAACCATGATTGATTCTCTACATATTACCATGGTTAGTGTTATGATAAGAATGGATTAATCTTTTCTTTTTTAATAATTCTTATCATAACAATTTCCTTCTTCTTCTTCATTTCTTCAAGTGAAGAAAGCTTGCCTCCATCAATGGCAAGTGATGAAAAAGAGTGAGAAATCCAAATCTAAAGTCTACCCACTTCCTATTTCTTCATCCTCTACCTCTTGCCAAGTAGTAGAGTGTGTTTTCTTCGCAAGTTTCATGACTTGGTGAAGTGAGAGCTTGATCTTGCGATGCTTCGACGTAGATCATCTTTGGCATGGACATCGACGACCTAGCTCGCTTATTCTCCGATGAAGTCGACACTAGAGCCCGGATTCTTTTTGGACAGCGGAGAGGACTTCGTTGCGGAGCTATGGAGGTGGAGGACCGGATCTACAAAGGTTGTATTTCCGATTCTTATAGTTAAGTGTTAACTAGTTAGCTTTTTCGCCTAGTTTTCTAGCAAACGATCCGTAGTCGGGTTTCTCGGCACCTAGAATTTTTGAAATTGGCATGGTTGATGCCTTGTGAGACCTCATTAGGGTGCCTAGGAACCCTACATAACTAACAATCTCCCACTTGCACTAGGGCCATCTGATAGCAGTGGTTGCAGTATCTCATACTCAACCATCCCATAAAAGTCTCTCTCTGGGAACAGGCCTTTGTGAGTGGATCCGCTGTGTTGTCCTCTGAGTCTACTCTCCTAACCTTGATCTCCCTGGAGATCAACCATCTCCATGATCAGGTGACACTGCCTTAGAATATGTCTGGATCACTGATGGGACGGACGTTCCTTGGCATAAGCCACAACTCCATTGTCACACAATGGGAGGAACATAGTTCATCTCATGAACCAATATACACCCAAACAGCCTCTTTGGTAGAATCTTAAGTAGCGATGTATCCTGCCTTTATCTTCTAGTATGTCACGGTATCTTGCTTGGAACTCTTCCAACATACCGTCCCTTTGCTTAGGGTAAAGACAATGCCTGTGACTGACATTCAGTCGTCTTTATCACCCTGGAACCCTTCCAGTGATTCTCCCCAGGATCGATTGATACCATCTCACTACAACTAGAGAATCCTAACATCCAATTAGATCTATCTCATAGATCCAAAACCCAGGATTTAGGAGGTATCATTTTGATCCTATATGGAGAATAATTGTGATAAGTGGAGATTGACCGAGCGTAGCATAGGAAACTCCTTCCCTATCAAGAGTATGTCATCCACGTACTCTACGAGGATCACCACCATACTCCCTACTACCTTTTTGTTTATACAAGGTTCATCTACCATTTTGATGATGTCAAACTCTTTGACTACTACATCAAAACAGATGATCCAACTCCGCGATGCCTGCTTTATCCTATAAAGCATCTTGCACACGTTTCCGCTGCTCCCACTGTCTACGAGGCCCTCTGGCTGTGTACTTATAGACGTTCTCTTCTAAAACATCATTTAGAAAAGCAGTCATGGCACCCAACCGCCAGATATCGTAGTCATGGTACGTAGCCGTGGCAAGTAGGATCTGGATGGACTTAAGCATAGCCACTTGAAAAGGTTTCATCATCATCCATACCTGGTCAATGATGTAGACCTTTAACAAGTCTAGCTTTGAAAGTCTCAATTCTTCCATGTACACCAAGTAATCTTCTCAAGATATACTTGCTCCTGATAGGGATTTAACCCTTCAGATATAGCAACCAAAGTCCATACTTTGTTGGTGTATAGGGATTCCATCTCAGTTCACTAAGCATCCAGCCATTCTTACAGAGTCCTACTCCTGATGGCCTGCTCGAAACTAGTTGGGTCATCATCTCATGATGCAATCCTCGCTCCCACTGTCATAGAGAAACCGAAATATCTCTCAGGTGGGTGAGGAACCCCACTAGATCGGCGGAGAGGCTGAGA